>CM057823.1:192142385-193342385 GCA_030068075.1 Paguma larvata | reverse complement strand
TCGCAGTGACTCAGAGGGCTCGAGTGGCTGCCGTGGGAGGCGCACACAGCGGAGCCCTCGTTAGAATCTTTGTTATTATTAACAATTTTGATAAAATCCAATGCAAGGGCTGTCTGCATGCCAGGAGTATGATGAGTGGGCCAGGGACTGGGGCTTGTTAACCGGTGGGGGGGGGGTGGGGTGGGGGGAGGGAGGCCAAGGCCAAAGGGGGGGCAGTGCAGCAAACACAGTCTGCAGCCCTTCTCCCTGCCTGGGAGGCGGGAGGCGGCTGCCGGTGTGAGGGGCCAGGGGCCCTGCAGGACGTGTTGACGGTGGAGGGAGAAGGGGGAGAGGGTTAGGGGTGGCTGAGCCAGCCCTGGGCTTAAATCTGGGAGGCTCCGACCCAAGGGGAGGCCTCGGGCGGCAGCCCCTGCCCTGCGCACAGCCAGGCAGGTCCCCGGGGTGAGGGCCGGGCCCTGGAGTCGGCCACCTGCGTGGGGCAGCCCTAGCCAGCACGTGTCTCGGGGCGGCCTGTGTTGCCCCCCGGTTCCTGGCTTCCCTTCTGTGAGACAGGGCGAAGGCGCCCAGCCCATGAGGGGACCGTGTTGGGAAAGTGCCCCCTGACCCCGCTGCAGGGCAGAGGGCTCGGGGAAGAGAGAGGTGATGGCAAAGACCGCCGGGAATCTGGCGCCGATTCCGACGGCGAGGGTGACAGAGAAAACCGAGAGGGAGGAGGAGGGGGAGGAGGGGGAGCAGGTACTGAATAGAGGAAGATGAAGATGAGGATGGTGCTGAAGAGGATGGTGAAGATGAGGAAGAGGAAGATAGTGAGGAGGGGAGGGCGAGGAGGAGGGGGAGGAGGGGAGGGCGAGGAGGAGGGGGAGGAGGGGAGGGCGAGGAGGAGGGGGAGGAGGGGAGGGGAGAGGAGGAGGGGGAGGAGGGGACGGGAGAGGAGGAGGGGGAGGAGGGGACGGGAGAGGAGGAGGGGGAGGAGGGGAGGGGAGAGGAGGGAGAAGGAGGGAGGGAGAGGTGAAGAGAAGCCAGAAGGGAGGAGAGGGAGGGAGGAGGAGGGGCGTGAGGGGAGGAAGGGAGGAGGGGAGGGGGAGGAGGGGGACGCGGCCGCCAGGCGGCCATGAGTGGTCCCCTGACCTTGCCCTCAGGGCTGCAGTCCCAGGAGATGGCCGGTGAGGCAGCAAGCACCCAGTCCCGGCAGGCGGATGGGTGGGCGGCCCCCGCTGGGTTTGGGTGGGGGGGTTGCTGAAGCCCCCCGCCCCCGGCAGGTGCTGGTCCTTGAAGACTGGGCAGATTGGTGAGGGCCAGCCGAATTTTGATTGGGTTGAGTTAAAACAAATTGAAATAAATCTGGATTTCTGTTGAGTTGGATTGGACTGAATTGAGATGAAGCGACCTGCACTAAATTAAATTTGGGTCGAATCAGCCGTGTTGGGTGGGATTTGCTGAGACAGGGGCCTGGGATCGGTCCTGACGGCGCAGCCGGCGGCGGTGGGACCCGGGGGCGGTGGGACCCGGGGGTGTCTGCTCACAGCCTCTCCACTGCCCCCCGCACCCCCACACCCTCTGCCGGCTGATCTCAGGGTGCCTGGGGGTGATGCCTGGGAGCATGTGTGCGTGTGCGGGGTGTGCGTGTGCAGGGACAGGGCGCGTCTCTGTGTTTAGGAGGCAGAGCCGGTTTCTCCCCCCCCACCCGTCTTCCATCTCCCATTCACCCGGGAACTGGGCCCCTGCATCGAACCCTTGCACAGCGTTGATCCCCGAAAGTGTCATCAGGGGATCCCCCTTGGAGGGGTCCCCCTGAGTCCAACCCCTGCGTGCCGTGAGAACATCCCCACAGTCGGCCTCTGCTTGGATCCCCCCGTGGACGGGGAGCTCACTGCCTCTCAGAGCAAAATCCGCTTCCCTGCCACTTTCCTGCTCTGCTTGGAGCTCGGCTCCCTGCACTCTCTGCCAGACCCCGCGGGCGATGGGCTCTGCTCCCTGGGTGTGCAGTGGGGGCTGGGGGGGCCCGGCTCTGCTACTTCTCCCCCGCTCACCCGGCTTCCCCGCCGGCCCGTTTCCTCCTGGAAAACGGGGGTGTAACAAAGTGACACTCCCCTCCGGGGAGGCCAGGGACGAGGAAGCAGACCAGGAGGCTGACTGCTCGGCGCCCGGCAGCCCCCCTGGGCCCCGAGGTGAGTTAGAGGCTCCCCTCCCGCCTCCTGAGGCCCCAGCCCCGGCCCCTCCCTCAGAGGGCAGAGGAGGCCTCTGCGGTCTCCACACCCAGCCGGTGGCTGTGATCTCGGTGGCCCGTCCTTCAGGGACCCAGGGCCCCGGCGCATCGGGGCTCAGCGGCACCCCGGGGCCCAGCCCCCTTCCCTCCCTCGGCCCTGCGTCTGCTGGAGCCTGCAGGCCTGCAGGTTGCCATAGAAACAGGACGGCCTCTGCAGCATGTATCCTTGGCGATCCAGGCCCCTCCTCCCCTCGAGGAGCGCCAAGTGTCCCCCCGCCGCCCCCCGTGGGAGGGACGCAGCGTGGGCGCGGGCGACACCCAGCTCTCTGACCCCCTTTCACCAAACACCACCCGACGGGCCCCACGAGCCGCGGGGAAGCCCACGTACAGACGGAGAGGCAGATCCAGAGAGGGAAAGCCAGCAGCTCCAGGCCACACAGCTCCCAAGGGGCAGGGCACCATCCGGCTCCAGACTGACCCTCTAGGCAGGCCTGGGTCCCCCGAGGTCAAGATGCAGGGGGCCTCCCGGGGGTCCAGGGCTCCGAGCACACAAAGCCCCAGGATGCCTGCTGTTTGGGTTGGGGGGGGAGACATCTCTGCCAGCAGGGACCCCCACTGCCCTGGCTGAGTGACTCTGGGGGGCCCCCTCCCCTCCGGGCCTTGGTCACCCCAGCTCACAAACCAAAAGAAAGGCTGCGTGATGGGGGGCTCTGTCAGGACGAGGGTCCCTAACGGGCACAGTGCCGTGCTCCTGCTCGGCGCCCTGGACGCTGTGCTCTCCCCTCCACACCCCCCTTCAGGATCGACGGTGCTCTCAGGGGAGGGTGTGCCCCAGTCCCCCCTGCGGGATAACCCCGTCCGGGCTCCCCATTCCAGGGCGGACGGCAGCCTTGACCCGGCCTCCTGGAGGAGGCTCGGCTCCGTCCCCGAGAGGGGCTGTGGCCAGCTCGGGCCCCGTCCCCGTCACAGCCCTCTCTGGGGTCAGGAGGCCCGGCTGGCCCCCCCCGCAAGGGCCGGCCTTGCCTGACGAGAGAGGCAGGGTGCCCCCAGAGGCTGTGCCACCAGCCGTCCCGTGCAGTGGGATGAGCAGTCCAGGGAGGCGACCGAAGGCAGAGACATCTTGGAACGAAGCCTCTAAGCCAAGTGTCAGCATTCGCCAGGTGGACAGGACAGAGGGGGACAGGCGGGGGGGGGGTCTCCCAGGAGCAGGGCCGGGGCAAGGAGAGGGGCTGGGCCTGGCGGGTGCCTGCCTTCCTCGGCAGGAGGGTGCGGGCGGGGCCGTCTTCAGAGGAGGCAGGTTAGGAGAGCGGGGACCAGCCCCCTGCAGGCCCCAGAGTCAGGGGACACTCATATGGGTATAAGGGAGACAGAAAGGCCACCTCGTCCGCTGCCGCCTGCCCCTCCCACCCACCCTCCCCCGCCCAGGCCTGAGCCCTGGCTCTTCCCGTCTGTCTGTGGTTGGCGGCGGGGGCCCCCAGACAGGGAGACAGGAGATGCAGTGAGGTGAGGCCACGCTGTGAGACACGGTAATGGTGGCTGCGGGATCACAGAATGGAGGCGCCTGGGGGGCTCAGTCGGTTAAGCGTCCGACTCTGGCTCGGGTCATGATCTCACAGTCCCTGAGTTCGAGCCCCACATCGGGCTCTGTGCTGGCAGCTCAGGGCCTGGAGCCTGCTTCGAATTCTGTGTCTCCCCCTCTCTCTGCCCCTCCCCCGCTCGTGCTCTCTCTCTCTCTCTCTCTCTCTCTCTCTCTCTGTCTCAAAACGAAATAAACATTAAAAAATTTTTTCTCTAAGCAATAAAATCTATTACATTTTTTTACAAAAAGGGCCAGGGGACTGGTGCGGCAGTCAGGGAGTGGGTGACCCAGTCACCTGTCCCGGCCCCCCCAGAACCCCCTTCGGCTTGTGCCCCACTCCTCTGAGAGCAGTGCGAGGCCGTCCCCAGCACTGTAGCAGGGTGGCAAGGTGGGAGCAGCTGCCTTCTAGAACATTCCGGCCCAAGCTCAGATCCCCAAGGCCTCCAGGGCCCATGTCTGGCCCCATCGGCCAGAGGGTGGGGGGTGAGGGAAGTTGAGGGTTCGGTTCATCGGGTTGGGGGACGTCTATAGCCATTGAAGGGGTGAGGCAGGGGTGGGGGCTCCAGAAAGAACCCCCTCCCCTGCAGGAGCGGCTGGGGACCCGGCCTGGCCCTCACCGTCAATCTTCCCACCAGCCGAGGCTGGGAGGAGGTTCACCAGGACGGGCCCCAGGAGCCAGGCCATGTGGGCTCCGGGCCTGGGGACTCAGGCGCCGCAGGCAGGACCGCGGAGGGTGCCTCCATCCGTTGGCGGCCCCGGGAGAGCTCCCTGGGACCCCCGAGGGGGAAGGGGCCCCACTCACGTGTTCCGAAGGCAGGGAGACCGCAGGTTTCTTCCAACGCGGGGAGGAGCCAGGAGGACGCGGGCTGTTTCTCCCTGACGTGCGGCTCTCTCTTCACCGTTCTCTCTCCTCCCTGTAATTCTCCCCTCGGCGATGAAAAGAACCCCCCCCCCCCACACCCGGGCTCCCCGGAGGAGGCATCCTGTCCGGGCGGGGGGAGGCCAGGCGCAGCGGGGGCCGGCTTCCCGCGTCCTCTCCCCTCCGGGACATCATGGGCAACCTGCAGGCTGGCCGCTGTCCTGGTTCGCCTGGGAAGGAAGGC
Source organism: Paguma larvata (assembly GCA_030068075.1). NCBI lineage: Eukaryota > Metazoa > Chordata > Mammalia > Carnivora > Viverridae > Paguma > Paguma larvata. The sequence goes on along the minus strand of CM057823.1, from coordinate 193,337,497 downwards.
CCGCGTCCCAGGCGGGTGGGGACAGGTGGCACCCTAGGCGCAAACTCAGGAGTGTCTCTGGACTTCCAGCGCCCGAGGTCGCCTCCTCCTGGGGCCCCGCCCCCCGGCACCCACGTGACGCCCCTCCCACCTCCCTGCACGGGCCTCGGGCTTCTGCTCAGCCTCCTCCCTGGGGAGACCCATCTGGACCCGACACCCCAGTTCCGTGCTGGGTCCCCAGTGGACAGCCCAGACAGCCGGCCTGCCTGGACGGCAAGGCCGTTACCTTTCTGTACTCTGGGCATCGTCGCAAATCCACCCGAGGGCGGCCGCAGGGACCGCACCGACGAGCGACCGTGAGGTGCTGAGCTCCAAGCTCGGTCCGATCAAATTACCCACAAATACCTGCTCTCGGCGGCGGCTGGGGACCTCGAATGTCACTGCACCTCCACGGCCTGCTTAGAAGGATGGTCGGCGGAACCTGCGCTTTCTACACAAGCGGCTGAGCCACAGAGAAACGAGGGAACTTTCCAGAAGGACCCGACCTGTCAGCTGAGCCAGGTGGTCTCCGGGCTGTGTACCCGGAAACGGGGCTCCTGCGGCAACCGATCATTATTTCCCCGATTCCTGACCGGGTGTCCGGGGACGGCGGGGGTGGGGGTGAGACTCTAACTCGATCTCCGTCTCTGCTCACAGGTGAAGACCCCGCACCCAAGCGGAGCAGATAAGCCCTTCGCCTGCTGCGCCGTGCGTGGTGCGGGGGCTGCTTCTCCCCGCCCCCAGGGGTCGTAGGGAGCGTTTGTACTGTTAACAGTGTTCTCAACTGGGACAGTCGCCCCCTCCAGGGGCACTTGGCGGGTCTGGTGTTTCAGTCGCCACGACTTGGGCCTGGGGAAGGTCGTGGGTGGCACCTAGCAGGTGGGACCCGAGATGCTACCAGACACCCTACCACGTACAGAGTGTCCCCTCCCCAGAGGCCCCCGGGGTGGCGAGCACCAGCAGGCCCAGGGGGCACACTGGAACCGCACCAGCTCCTTCGGCGGTCTTCGGGACGGTCGTTTGCCCCACATCCGTGTGTCTGGCCTGAGCTGGCACAGGGCCGTGACGGGGCACGAGGCCCTAGGGTCTCTGTCCGGCGGGGGCCAAGCCCGGCTGCGCTGACCGCCCCACAGCACGTGCCCCCTCCCCGCCCGTCCACGGCTCCGGGGTCACAGTCCATCCACGGCAAACCCAGACTCCCGCCCTGAGCATCCCCCCTCCCTCCGACCCCTCGGTCCCCTCCAAGGAGTGGGGCTGGTTCCTCTGGCACCCAGCCCGCCGCAGGCTTCGCCGCCTGGGGGTGAGGAGGCCTCCGCCTCTCTCCTTGCTGTCACCCCGAGTCCCCCCCCCAACCCCCACGCCGCAGCCTGCAGAATCCCGCACACCCTCGTCCGTCTCCATTTCTCGCCGAGGTTTTATTTGGGCTTCCCGCCTGCTGCGCCGTCTCGTGGCTCGGGACTGGGGAGTCCGGGCGGATGTCCACGCCTCCTCCTTGTCCCCCGGCCCCGCCCCCACCCTCCCCTGCTCTGGGGCCCCGTGCTGCCCTCGCCACCCTCGGCTCCACCCCGAACCTGGCCAAGGCCGCCCCCCGCTGCCCCCGCCGCCAGGGCTGGCTGTCCCTCCACGGCAGAGACGCAGACACCGGCGTCTCCCTGTCCACGCGCCTGTCCTGCCTCCTCCCGGACACTGCTCTGCTCCGTGCCTTTCCCTCCCCCAGGCGCGGCTGCTCCATCAGGGGGCTGGCAGGAGAGCATGGGGACAGGGAATTGGGAAGGGGGTCCCCAAGGGGGCGGGCCGGGCAGGGAGACCCCAGGGAGGGCTGGCGGCAGGAAGGGGCGAGAGGGGCAGGAACGGAGCCAGAGGGGGGCAGGCGACCCCCCAACCTGCCGGGACCTCCCTCTGGCCTCGTCCAGCGGGGTGCCCGGGGCAGGCAGCCCGAGGGTGAGGGAGCAGGGTGGGGCCGGCTGGCGGGGGTCTTCAGTGTGACTCGCGGGTCCCTATTGGTGACCCGGTCTACATGCTACAGCGTATCTAACCCCAGATCGACTCGCTGGTCACCTTAGCGGCCTCTGGCGCATGTGCGGAGTGCGGCTCCCCGGAGCCCCCGGCCCACGTCCTCGGGGCCCCCCGCCTCCCGCTTTGGCCCAGCCCCTTTCCCAGTCTCCTCGCTGCCCTCTTCTCCGCATTTTGGGCTTAGGGTGGGCGGTTTCTCGGTGAGCTTGGACCCGGGCCCTGTTGGCCTGAGTGCCGTCCGGGTCCCCAGGCGGGAAGACGGGGGTGCGGCGGGCGCGAGCTTGCGCTGGCAGAGCCGCAGGGCTTCCGGCTGGAGTCCGGCGTGAAAGGACCAACGGGGTCCGTTAAAGAAGCTGCCCCCCCAGGGAAGCACACAGGAAACAAGGCGTGGGGTCATCGGTTGATGAAAACGTGACCAGCGGCCGGCGGGGACCTCGCGCCGTATTTCCCAGTGACCGCCGTGCGCGCTTAACCCCTCCCCACCCCGGCTGCTCCCTCTCCTCCTCGGGGACCCGTCCTCCTCTCCCAGACAGACCCCCAGCCCTGCAGGGCCGCAGGGCGGCCTCGGCCCCTCCCCTGGCTGCCCCATCTGTCTCTCGGTGAAACCAGCCTAGGGCTCTGGCCTGGAGCGCGCCCCCGAGCCCCGAATCCTGGGGCACACGACCCTGAGACTCAGCCTCCAAAAGGGAGCTCCTGGCTCCCCCCTCCCCGGCACCCACGCTGCCCTCTTCCTGCCCCAGGGATGGTGGCCCCCCCACGGTGACCGCGGTGCCCCCCTGCCCCCACCCCGCACCCTCCCCAGGAAGCACCCCCAGACGTGGTAGCCTCAGTCCGCCTCCCACACCTCCCGCAGGCCCTTCCCCAAGTGTCCCCTCTTCTCGAGCCCCTGCCCGGGGAGCACGTGCTCCCCTCCCCCCGCTGACCTAGTGTCCTCCACAGGATGGGGGGCCGGCGCTCTGTCCTCAGGTGCCCCTGCCCCAGGAGAACACAACCATTCCCGCCCGGCCCAGGGGGAAACCCTCCTTCTGCCGTGACAGGTGACGGCACGGTTCCCAGGCTCAGGATGGGGACACGTCGCCCGAGAGCCGCCATTCATTCTCCCCCCTCCAGCGCGTGCCCTCTGCCCCCGATGCCCCTCCAACCCCCCCCTCTCAGGACGGACTATAGACACACACACACACATACAGACACGGCCTTCGGGGAGGGTGGCCGGGACCTGCTGTCAGGCTCCGTGGTGAGCAGCAACTCCCCACCCTGGGGCCCCAGACTCCCAGCGTCTCCCCACGAATGTCCCGGCCTACTTCTCGGACACACGGACTTGGCCGGCCGGGGTGCGTGTGGGGGCGGGTGGGCGGAGAGCCCCTCCTCGGCCCGCCCCCCTCGGCCCCCCTTGCCGGGCGGCCCAGCCTAGCAGGGAGGGCCTGCGGGTGACCCGGCACAGGCTGCTCCCCCGCACTGGACACCTGAGCCCCCCAGGCCCGCCGTCCAGGTGCCAGGTCACCGGGCTCTGCTGCCCGACCAGCCCTGCCCTGGCCACAGCCCTGCCCCCCCACCCCCCCCCACCGCCATGACCCCCCGGGAGGGAAGGTAATACTTTGAAGATGATTTTCTTTTCTTGCTTTCTTCCTTTTCTTCCCCCAAAGAAATTAAAGAAACCTGTGGTTTGCAAATCTGCTGGCCCAGCGGGAGGCGTAAACGAAGTCACCCCGCTCAGGAAGAGGCCGGGGCGGGGACAGAGAACACCCAGAGGCAGATTCCAGCCCACGGGGGAGAAAGCGGGTCACGGTCAGAGCCTTCCTGAGGAGGGGCCGCCTGGGAAGCCGGTGCGCGCCGGCCGTGGGGGGCGGGGGCCGCCGTCCTGAGAGGGTCTCTCTGGGTCTCAGGGACCGAGGCCTTGCCCTTCATGTCCGTCCGTCTCCCGACAGAGCACACAACACACTTCCGGATCCCTCTGCCTCGGAAGGAGACCCACCGGGCGCTGGGCCTCGGTTTCCTTGCCGGGCGAATGCAGACTTCCCATCTGCTCAGATGGAGCCAAGCACGGTCCGAGGACCCAGAGCACCAGCTGGACAGCCTGCCTGGGCTCGGCAGGAGGGTGCGAGGGTTCCAGCCCGCGGCGGTGCGCCCGCCTCTGCCCCAGCGGCCCCAGACAGCGGTGCTCCCGCAAGTCCTGCCGACCCCTTGCTCGTCCTGGGTGCTTTGCTTCCAGGGGCGTCCACTTCTGTGACCACAGAAGCTCGTCTGGGCCTCGAGACCCTGGCTGAGCCCACGAGGGACGTGGGCAGCCTCCTCGTCCACTCGGGGGCTGCGTTCCCTGGGTCTCCTGCCCCTCTGCTCTGTAGCCCCCACCCGGCCTCCCCTGCTCTGTCCAGGCCTTGTTCGGGGCTGGCACCTGTGTGTCCCCCGCGCCCCGGCCTCCCTGCAGCCATCCTCCGGGCACAGGCTGAAGCGCCACCTCCCCCCCCCAGCCCCAGCGCCAAGCACGGCCTGGAGCCTCGGACCCGGGTCCTCCGGCCTCCTGGAGGCTCCGTGGGGTCCCCACACCTGCCCATCCTCTTCCTCCCCTTCATTCCGTGGGGCTGGGGGAGGTGTCTGAGGGCTCCAGGACCCAAACTCTGGAACCATCCATGACGTGGTTTCCGGATGGGGACGGGAGGTTGGGGGCTGAGGCCGGGGTCGGGGAGGAGGGAAGGGGGGGCGGCGGTTCTGCGTGGTGGGCAGAGAGGCCAGGGGGGTGAGACGGTGAGAGCCACCCGGCTCTGGCTGTGTCCAGGGGAGGGCCCTGCGTGCAGTCCAGTGCCTGGTGTGTGGTGGGCACCCCCCCCCGACGTGGGTGCCCCCCCAGCATGGCTGGCCACAAAGATGGAGGCACTCTGTACACAGACACTGTTGCTACTGTTACGATTACTATTTCGTGGCGCACGCCGGGGCTGGGCACTTCGCTCCAGGAGCAGCCCCACCGGCCCCCCAGCCCCCATGCCCGTCTCTCTCCGCTGTCCGCCTGCCCGGGGAGGGGGGGCTCGTTCACTCCACCTGCTCTGGGTTGTGTGACCGGGATTTCTCAAGCGATGCCTCTGGGAAGCCCGCAGTCCTTCTGCCTCTCCCCTCCCTCTCTCTCCAAATAGAGCCTGGCCCTGGGGGCGGGGGGCCAGGGATGGATGAGAGCCCAGCCAAAGGTGCGGTCTGGCTGTCTTGGCCCAGAAGTTCATCTCCTGGGAATGCCACCGCCGAGGCAGGAGCCCGGAGAAGGCCTGGCTGCAAGTGGCTCCGGGGCAAGTCCCCTCGTGGGAGGCAGCTTTCTCTCCTTCGCGATGGGAATGATGGTGTCTGTCTGTGCCGTGGGGGAGCCAGCGGCCGAGCCACGCTGCGGGGACTGCGGTGCACAGGGCTCCGCCCAGGGAGGGCCCCCGCCAGGCCTCCCAGCGCGCCCCACCTTCCTCCCGAAGGTCCCAGCCCCGGGCTCTCCATCGTCCCTGCTCACCGAGTCCTCCCGCAGAGACTCCATTCCGGAACCTGCAGGTGCTGCCCGGGAGCCTCTGGCCCAGGGTCTCAGCCCTGCCAGGATGGAGCTTCTAGTGGTTTCTATGTGCTCCGGCCTGAGGAGCGAGGAGGCAGGGCAGCCGGGCGCTGACACTGGGGGGGGGGGGGATGTCCCTCGCCGAGAGCCTCGGCCGGGGCTGTTCGGATGGCCGTCCGGCCACGTGGCCGTCTCCCTTCCTGCTCGTGGTGCCCGAATTCTGATGCTACAGCCTCTCCCCTCCAGCTCCCGCCTCTTGTTCTGAAGGGTAAGGAGAGTGCGCGGAGGGCGCCCGGGGGGCTCAGGTGGTCAGGCGTCCGACTCTTGGTTTCGGCTCAGGTCGTGATCTCGTGGTTTGTGAGTTCGAGCCCCGTGTCCGATTCTCTCTCTCCTTGTCTCTCTGCCTCTCCCCTGCTCGTTCTCTCTGTCTCTCTCTCTCTCAAAATAAATGTAAAAGAAAAGAAAAACAAGCATAAGTGACGGTCTTTCCCCGTCTACCCGCCATCTGCAACCCTGTACCCTTCTGTCCCCTTACCCAGCGTCTGTCACCTCCCCCTCCCCCCTCCCCATCCCCTCACCCAGTCACCCAGGCCTCCATGCATCCACCCCCTCACACCCATCCCCCATCCCTCCTATCCCCAATCCCCCTCCTCTACCCCTCCCCCCTCCCCCACGCCTCCCATCCCCTCTCCCCCATGCCTCCCCCCTCCCCCACGTCTCCCATCCCCCCACCCATTCGCCCAGACCTCCATTCATCCACTCCCCCTCCCCCTCCCCCTCCCCCACGCCTCTCATCCCCCTCCCCCACCCCCATCCCCCCACCCCTCCCAACCCCCTTCCCCACCCTTCTCCCTCCCTCCCTCCCCCCCCCCCCCCCGTCGCCCATCGGCTACAGCCTCCATTCACTTTCCCCCTTTGCCCGCACCCGCCTGTCCAGTCGCTCAACCACAACACACCCTCCCGGCTTCCACCAATAAACCCACAAATCTCCAAAGCCTCTCCCCCATCTGCTCCCCTGCTCACTCCCCCCCCCCCCCCCCCGCCCCGCACCGTCATCCACGCAGGATGTCTCAAGCGCTCACCTGCTCCCTCCCGGACCTCTGCGGACCCCTGGGTCTCGGCCGCGTGTGCCCGACTCGCCCGTGCAAGAGCGAAGCGTCAGGCCCGCCCGCTGCGTGGTGAACTTTCGGGATCCGCAGAGCGGCCCGATCTGTGCGCACGAGGTGGCACTCCCAGGGGAGCACGGGCCCAAGGACTTCAGTTAGAATTGGCCGTGGGTGGGGGGACACTCATGGCAAGTCGCTGAATTCCAGCACGGATATGGACACTCTCACGGAAAGCGGGCTGTTTCGGCACGCACCAGCCACTGCCGCTCAGGTCCCAGGGTTCCTTCTGTGCCACGTAGGGGGCAGCCACATAGGCAGGGTGCTGGCCCTCCCCGAGGCGGGGAGCCAAAAGTTCAGAAGCAACGTGTCGGCGACAGTGAGCTCCTTCCGGAAGCTCCAGGGCAAGACTCCTCCTGCCTTCCCGGCTCCGGCCTCCGCCTCCCGCTCCACGCGGCCTCCGGCTCTCGCCTCCGCGTCTGCTCTCTGGCGTGTCTCCCGCACGACACTTGTCAGGGCGCACCTGCCTCCCCCGGGACCCTCGCCCCTTGCACTCACAAGGACCCTTGTTCCAGCGAAGGTCAGGCTCTGAGGTCCCAGAGGTCAGGATGTGGACAGGACGTGGCCGCATCTTTGCGGGCCCGTTCCACGTGTCTGGGTGAAAGGTCGGGGTCGGGGAAGGAAGCCCATGTTGCCCGTGAAACGGGGCTGGAGCCCAGTCACCGGGACTGCCGTGCAGACCAGCCGAGCTGGGTGTACGGTCTGGGCCGGGCGAGAGGACGCAGTCAGAACAGTGCAGTCACGCCCACGGGCACCGTACGGATTCCGGGGGGGGGGGTACTCTACCGTCCTCCGGAGGACCCCACGGCACTCCAGGGAGCTAGGCTGCTCTGCCACCACGCTGCTTTTGTGCTAACAGGGCCCCGAGGCGGGCGGCAGGGAGCAGGGCCCTCTCCCCGCGTCTCCCCGGGTTCGGATGCGCTTTGGGGGAGCAGGAGGTGAGAGGGGCTTGCATTCACGGGAGCTCCCGGGACGGAAGGGCAGCCGAGAGCTGGGGTGGCCTAAGTGAGGAGCTGGCGGGAAGGGGGCGGGGTGTGGCCTCCCGTCTGCCCCGGGACTCGGGGTGGGGGAATCGAGCCTCCCGGCAAGCGGGGGGAAAACCGAAACCGGGCCCCTGCAGGCCGCAGTCAGGATGCCACGCCCTGAACCGGGAGCAGCCGAGAACCGGGCGCGGGCGCGCTCCTCCGGGGGAGGGGACCCAGCTGCCTCCCCGGCCCGTCTTGACCTGCATTTCTAGTCAACCGAGTCCCCCATCCCGGTCTGCGTAATTATTACTTCCCGAACTAATTACGGACCTTCGAGCTGGTTCCCGGGAGGCCTCAGGGCCGTCTGCGCTCCCACCCCTTTCCCGAAGATGCTGGAGGAAGGGCCACGGCGGGGGCCTGGGAGACCGAGGGGACCGTGCAGTCTTAAATCACCCTGCTGCGCCCGTGACCTCGGCGTGCGGCCAAACCGTTCTGAGTCCCGTTTCTTCTGCTCTAAGACGGGGTGGCAGCGGCGGTGCCTGCCCCGCGGGGCGAGCCTACTGGGGGGGGGTCCCGGAGGCGTTCCTGTGAGGAGGGGGCCCCTGGGGTTGGAGTCTTACTTTTTTTTTTACTTCGCACGGAAGCCTTAAATCTCAGGTGGTGTAATTAGGATAACCCTCCGGATGAGTTTGAGGACTCGGTCCGGCCGCAGAGCGGGCAGAGAGCGAGCCGCTCTCCCCAGGACCCGCTTCGCCGAGGAAGTAAGACCGCGTCCCGCGATTGGTTTTTGTATTTACGGAGCGGCGCTCGGGGCCCAGGAAGCCCCGCGTGGCGGCGGCCCCAGCGCCCAGGCGGAACGGGGTGCTGGCCGAGGAGCAGAAGCGGGGATCCCCCGGGAGCCGGATGGAGCCCGGGGGCCCCGGACCGCCGGGGGCCCTGCTGCCTGAGCCCCAGCATCGGGCAAACCGTGAGGCTGGGCGGCCTCAGGGGCCGGATGGCGCTCGTATCCGGGGAGGCCCTCGGCGCGACCGCGTCAGGCGCCTCTGTGCGTCCCCGTGTCTCAGGGGCCGGACCCTGTGGGCACCGCACCTCCAGCCCCCGGGCCACTGGCCACTGCTTCCTCCTTGCCCCGCAGCGTCCGCACGGGACACAGGCCAAGTCAGGGCACCGTGACGGATCCAAAGCCTTCATGACAACGACGCTAACTCCCCACAGGGCCCACTGCCTGTCGGTGCCTTTCTAGAAGTTTCCACGTAGATTAGCTCACTCGATCCTCAGAAGAGCCGCACCCAGTGGGACTGCTGACCCCCACTTTGCGGATGGAACGTGGTGCCCCCAGGCTCGGGGAGAAACAGAGCCCCAGTGCACACCCGGGCCAGGAGGCCGAGCCCGTGAGGGCGCCCAGGGCCGCCGTTCCTCGCGTGTTCGTCCGCCGCCAGCCGGGCCTGCAGGGGCTCGAGGGAGGGGGCCCTGGGTGGCTGCTCCCCTCCACCCTGGGTAAGCAGCCCCGGCGGTGTGGTGTCCCAGGAGGGCAGACTTCCCGTCCGTGGCTCCTCCTGCTTGCACTCTGCCCTCCCCCCTCTCCCCCCCTCCCCCCCCCCCCCCCGTGCTCCTCACCGGGGCTCTGACTGCACGCGGCACTCGAGGCCCCGCCGGGGGCCGGCAGGGTGCTGGCCCTCCCCGCGGCGCCCAGCTCGGCTGGTCTGCACGGCAGTCCCGGTGTCTGGGCTCCAGCCCCGTTTCACGGGCAACATGGGCTTCCTTCCCCGACCCCGACCTTTCACCCAGACACGTGGAACGGGCCCGCAAAGATGCGGCCACGTCCTGTCCACGTCCTGACCTCTGGGACCTCAGAGCCTGACCTTCGCTGGAACAAGGGTCCTTGTGAGTGCAAGGGGCGAGGGTCCCGGGGGAGGCAGGTGCGCCCTGACAAGTGTCGTGCGGGAGACACGCCAGAGAGCAGACGCGGAGGCGAGAGCCGAAGGCTGCGTGGAGCGGGAGGCGGAGGCCGGAGCTGGGAAGGCAGGAGGAGTCCCTCCTGGCTGGCGGGACCTTGGGCCTAGAATGGGCAGGTTCCTCAGGGTGATGGTGACGGCTGCTCCATGGGGGACCAGAGGCTTGGAGACGGGCAGGTCCTGGGTCACGGGCCATGGCCTCCCTGCTCGGCCTCCCTGGGTGGGCCTTCCGGTGCTGGGTGCTCAGGGGCGGAGCTCCCAGGGTGGCCCCGGGGTTCCTGTCAGAGTCCTCAGGAGAGACTCCGTCCCACGTCCCATCGGGGGCCTGCTCCGGAGCTATCTGACATCCGGAGAGAGGAGTCAGGGGAGGGAGGTCGGAGGAGCACTTGGCTGTGGAACGCCCGTCTTCCCACGAGTGCGGCCATGCAGCGCTCGTGGCGCGTGATGGGTCCTCGGGTGCTGTTCTCCCGCGCAGGTTTTGGGGCCCCCGCGGAGCCAGGCCCTCCCCCCCGCAGACAAGCACAGCCTGAGCCACCGGCTCTGAACACCATTCCTTCTGGTGAGAAAGACAGGAGCAGAGACACCGGTCAGGCGAAGCAGAACAGCTGTCCCCGCCATCTGCTGCTCTTCTCGGGAACGAATCCGCGTATCGGATCACTGTTCTCTCTCTACCTCTCCAGGCTGGCACACGGGGCCGGGACCTGTTAGGCTGGCTTGGTTTATTTCCCCAGAACTTGGGCAGGGTCTGGCCACAGCAGGGCTTCGAGATCTAATTGTTCAATGGATGGTGGATGGATGACGGATGCACGCGTGGATGGGCGGGTGGGTAGATGAGTGACAGTTGGATAAGTGGTGGATGGGTGGGTGGGTGGATGGATGGGTGGATGGATGGGTGGATGGATGGGTGGATGGATGGACAGATGGATGGGTGGATGGATGGGTGGATGGATGGGTGGATGGATGGGTGGATGGATGGGTGGATGGATGGAGAGATGGATGGGTGGATGGATGGGTGGATGGATGGGTGGATGGATGGGTGGATGGATGGACAGATGGATGGATGGCTGGATGGGTGGATGGATGGGTGGACGGATGGGTGGACGGATGGGTGGACGGATGGGTGGGTGGATGGGTGGATGGATGGGTAGATGGATGGATGAATGGATGGTGAATGGATGGATGGATGGATGGATGGGTGGATGGACAGATGGATGGGTGGATGGATGGATGGATGATGGATGGATGAGTGGATGGATGGTGAATGGATGGATGGATGGATGGTGAATGGATGGATGGATGGATTGATTGATGATGGTTGGGTGGATGGGTGGATGGGTCGGTGGGTTAATGGGTGGGGGGATGGGTGGATGGATGGGTGGGTGGGTGGATATGTAGACAGGTGGGGGGATGGGCGGGGGGTGGATGTCTTGCACCCTCTCCCTAAAATGCCAGGCCTTGACCTAGGCCCTTTCTCTCTCAATACCTTGCCCAACTGTTAGAACCTCTCCATGTCCTGGGTGAAGGCAGCAAGGCTGGGGAGGGCGGGGGGGCGGGAGGGAGACAAGAAGTGTGGCGCCGTTGCCCCAAACCTGCTCGGGAACTTGTCTGTCTCACGCTCACCTGGGGGGACCATGAGGACAGGGCTGCTGGGGGCGGGGCTCTGGCTGGTTTCCGTGGTGTCAGCTGGGCCTGACTCACTCGGATGGCCTCCTTCCCAAGGTCACAGAGCAGGTCCTGAAGGCACTGGTCTCATCCCCTGGGCCGGGAGTGCTGCTGGCCCACAGCCCGCCATCTGTCCCTGGGGCCCCAGCACAGGGTGGCTGCGTTGTCACCACTGGGGTGTTTACCCCACAGAGAGTGACATGTAGCAGCTGGCAAAGCCCTGCTTTGTAACTTCTCAGTGCCCCCTCTCAACACCTTGGGAGGCAGGGATGGTCCCATTTCACAGATGGGGAAACTGAGGAGCACACGGTGGTAGGGGTTCACCCAGAGTCGCCGCCACCCACGAGAACGGGGCCAGCCCTGAGCGAGTCCTAATTCAGGCATATTCTGGCCCCCTGGGGCTCCGCTCAGCCCCGCCTGCCTTCCTGTGGGCAAGCGGGGGCCCGGGGGTGCGCACCAGCCCGCCCCCGTGGGTGCGCGCCGGCCCGCGGGGTGCGAGCGGGAGACGCAGAGCCCTGTGTGCGAGCGTGTGCGGGCGCGCAGGCCCCCCCCCTCCCCAGAGGGCGCCCACCTGGAGTTCATGGTTATTCTGACCCGAGCTTCACCTCCGTCCTTTCCAGTTCACTGGTCTTGGCAGAAAAAACGTTTCCTGACTTTGAACAAACACAAGCCAACAAACAAGCTCGAAAGACGGGGGGAAAGGCTCGGGGCGGGCTTGGCCAGCGCCCGGCCGCGGACAAATCAGGAACAAATGGTGCGGTGTCTCCTGAACCACACTCGGAATTCACACAGGAAGTCGAGAGAAGGCTGGGGGGGGGGTGAGGAAGCCGAGGGGCGTGGGGCCAGTATCTGCTTCCTCACCTCGGGGCGACGGGGCGTCTCTGCTACGGCTCCTGGGTCCCGGGCTGTGGCGGGGGGGGGAGGAGTCAGGAGCCCAGGAAGCCAGCCCCCTCCGCGCGCTGCTGACCGACCCCCGCCCCCGCCCGCCCAGAGCCCCGAGTGGCGTGCCACCGTCCCTCCTGTGCACACAGCAACTGCCACTCAGGAGATGAAGGAGCGTGCCTCGGTGAGCTCAGAAGCGGCAGAGCGGGGTCTGACCCGGGATGGCGGCCCGGCACCGAGCCTGCGCCTGCACCCCGCGAGCCCCATCCGGCTCCGTCCCCGTTATTCAGGCCCGCCAGGCATCTTTCGGGTCCTGAGCTGCTTCCACTCCCCCTGTGGGGCCTGCTCCATCTGACTGGAATTCTCTCCCCCGCCCCCCCCACTGCCTTAGCTGAGCTCTCCAGAAAGCAGAGCCTGAGGCAAGGATTAAGGCTCAATGGTTTACTTGGCAGTGGTAATCTGAGAAGGCAACAAGAGGGAGGAAGAAGGGAAGGGAGGCCAGGGAGGTGGGGGGCAGCGCTGGGCAAGGCATCACCCCGCCGGCCGCTGCTAACCATGAGACCTCGTATCCCTGTCGCATGCGTCTGCTTCCTTTGTACCCAGTCGTTGGGGCTACCTCACAGAGCCTCCGACCGCCTTTGCCTGACGGATGCTGTCCCCGGGCCATTGCGACGCCCCCGCTGCCTTGGGTTGTTCAAAATCAAGAAGGGGGGAGGACAGAGCTGCTTGAGTGACCCCTGGGATGTCTCTGGACAGGTCGTCTGGATGAGCTGTGCCGGGGCAGAGGCCCTCAGAGGGAGGAGGGAAGGCCTTCGTTTGCAGGCTCCCTCCTGTCCCTTGTCGTCCACCATCAAGGGCGACTCCACGGGGAGTCAGCCTCAGGCTGTGTCGCTGGCCCTCCGGCAGATGCTCGGGACACCATCCTGCCCTCCGTGGCCTGGCCCCACGCCCGAGTGAAGAGTGGCGGAAAGATCTGGAGTCCCCAGGGCTCGAGGGGGCCAGTCTCCGGGCACAGGGAGCTTCAGCAGCCCCCGGAGAAGAGGTGGAACAGAGTGGCCGAGGGTCCAGGGGATGGGGCCAGCTCTGCCCCGGGTGGGGGGCCCCCAGAGGTCTGGCGAAGGCACCTGTTTGCTCGGCGTTGTGCTCCCCGCTAGCAGTGAGCAGACAGGAACTGGGGATTAAGGGACAACCGGGTGTCCGTGGTCTCGAGCCCCAGCTCCATCGTGGTGCTCCCCACTCGAGGGTCGGCGCCCTCCATGCCCAAGACGTGTCACGTGCGTCACGCGGCTCACGAGGCGCACGCACGCTCGCACACGCGCAGGGCGGACGTCTGCAGGGGTGAGGCCGACGGCCCCAGCAGTTCCTCATCCAGCCCGGAAACGTGAAGAAATCGCTTCTCGGAGCCTCAGTGTCCGCTTCGGGAAAGCCGGAATGGAAAGGCGCTGGGGGGCAGACCTCTCCCTACGGCAACAGGCGGCCTCCCAGCCGCTGCCCGCCCCAGCGTCTCTCGGCGGAGGAGGACGGCTGCTCCGTGGCCCCGTCTCCAAGGCCCACTTGAGTGCCTCTGTCCGACCCCCTTCTTGGTTTTGAACAACCCAAGGCAGCGGGGGCGTCACGGTGACCCGGGACAGCGGTCGGAGGCTCTGTGAGGTGGCCCGAGCCACTGGACACAAAGGAAGCAGACCCACGTGGCAGGGATACAAGGTCGCTCTCGGTGAGGCCCTGTCCTCAGGGGGCAGGCCCTGGGGGAGCCCGTGAGAAGTGGCATGCTCGCTGCTGAGGCTGCAGGGACGCCGGGGGACACGCCGGGAGGGGGCCCAGCCAGGCCCCGGACCAAGTGAAGACCGGGCTTCTGAGCTCTGCAATGAGGGAGAGCCAGTCCGTGCGGCGGGAGGGGGGGCCCTGCCCTCTGGCCTGACCCTGGCCTCCACTGCTCCTGCCACGGTCCCACTGACGCACCCTCTAAAGCGACTATGCGTGACACGCGTGTGGCTCCGTGCCCTGGCGCCCTCCCCACCGCTGGATGGTGTCTTTGGTCTCGGGGTCCCCAGAACCGAGCACTGAGGGCAGATGGGCGTGGTCGAATGACTGAGCGAGTAAGTGAACGAATGCAAAACGGACCCTCTGCCCCCGATCCCGCACAGCCTGGCCTCCGACTCCCGTTCCCAGGGTCCAGGACAGGAACGGGTGACGTCAGGAGACCGCAGGGACTAAAACACATCAGGCTTCTGGTGTCACTGCCGAGGTCCTGCATGCCAGACCCCGTCCCCAGCAGCCCCCAGGGACGGGGGATGGGCCCCAGCAGCCCCCAGAGGGGCCTCTGCTGTCCGCTGTCCTGAACCCACAGCCGGGCCCAGAGGCTGCGAGGTGCAGGCCCCGCCCCTCTCTGGTGCTCTCCGGAAGTGACAGTGAAGGGAGGAGGCCACCCCTGACTTGAGCTCACCCCCCACTCCAGGCCGGAGAGCTCCCGCCCGGCCCGGCCTGAACCTTCAGGGAGGGCCAGCAGCCAACAGATCCGGAGGGAGTCGGTCCCCACTACTGGGGCGTGCGAGGCTGTGGCTGGGGAGGGGCCGTGGTGCGGCCTGGGGTTCCCCACACCTCGTGGGGTCCTCGTGAGGGCTCAGTACAGGAACCCTGGCCAGGCACAGAGTGAAGGTCACGCGAGGGCTACGGTTAGGGCCGTCGCCGCCACTGTGTCACCCTGCCTGCCTCAGTTTCCCCACACACCTACGGTACGGAGCGAGGGGACCCCGTTCCAGCCTTCCTTCACTCGGCCCTGAGGCTCGACTTCCTCTCCGCCTCTGGGGTAGGACAGAGATCGCCAGGCCCCACCGAGGCGTGCGGTGTCCCCGGCTTTGGGGTCGGCCCAAACAGGACTTAATTCTCCAGAGCGGCCCCCTGGCTCCCAGCACTGAGGGAGTCTCCAGCGGCCCCTGGACTCGGGCCCTCCTCTGAGCTATATCAGGAATCTGTATCTCTGGCCCTCCCTCCTGACAGGGTCTGGAGACGAGGGGCTGTGGTTGTGGGGGGGGAGCAGCAAAGGGAGGGAACACTCCGGCCCCAGGAAGCACCTGCCGGGGGGCCTCTGCCCTGGAGCTTGGTCGGCCCTGAGGGAGAACTTGCGGTTTTCTACGGCCTAGGCTTCTAGAACCCATTGGGGAGGATTTGTGAGCTGGAAAAGAGGGGTCAGCCGGTACCTTTGCTAGGTGTGCCGGGGACCCTGGTGGGAGTCCCCACATCGTGGGGCACTGTTCAGAATGAGGGGTGCCCCAAGGCTGGGGGCACGCACAGGCAGCTGGTCCAGCCTGGGGTCAGAAAGAGCCGCCCCAAGGCAGTATCAGAACCTGGTCTTGAAGGAAGACTTGAAAGATGACAAATAAGGAGCAGGGGGAGGAGGAGAGGGAGGAGGGAAAGGAGGGGGAGGAGGGGGAGGAGGAGGGGGAGGAGGGAGAGGAGGGGGAGGAGGGGGAGGAGGAGAGGGAGGAGGGAGAGGAGGGGGAGGAGGGGGTGGAGGAGAGGGAGGAGGGAGAGGAGGGGGAGGAGGGGGAGGAGGAGGGGGAGGTTCCAGGTGGGGGAACAGCATGAACAAAGCTTGGGGCTCCTCGATCCACAATAATAACGTTGGACGGTGATATAATAAATGCAGATCCCCGGGCCCGGGTCGGAACGGCTGGGGCCTGGGAGCCTGCATTTTTGGTAAACTCTGCAGGTTCTCACTGAAATGAACACCCGTAGCTAGGATGTCACAGGCGGTCACCCCACCTCCGAGTCGCTGTCAGGTGCCCCAGCTCGCTGTTCCCGAGCGGCCTGGACGAAGGTGTCATCGGGGCTCACACGGAGCCGTTCCTGGCGCCCAGTACCCCCCCCCCCCGCCCTCCCTGTCCCTGGCTGCTCACTGCTCCTGGAGCGGGGCTCTGACCGGCTAGGGGTGGAGGCTGGGTGCATGGTGCCTTTCTCCCTCTGCGCACAGTGGGGGCCCAGGCTGGATGCAGAGGGGCCCTGGGCTCAGGTCCAGCCCCTGCCACTCAGGGCAGGCTCCCTGGGAGCAGGCTTCCGGCCGGCCTGCCCTCCACTCTGGGGGCTTGCCCAGTCATCCAGAACCTTCCCAGCCTGGGGTCAGTCCCGGCCTTTGTAAGGGCTCCGCCCTCTCCCCACGGGCTCCTTCTCAGGAGAGGCAGGGGGCCCGGGGCCTCCCGCCAAGTGCCTCTCTCGGGTGCGGTTCCCAGGGAGCCTGCAGTGTCCCCCTTTCACTCAGACCTTAGTCTCGCTGCCCAAAGACACTAGATACTCTCAGAACGCCCTGTTGTCAGGTGCTCTCCGGGGACCCCAGGTCCGGACCGGGGATGTCTGGGGCCTTGGGAAGTCTCGTGGAAACCCAGGAGGGGCCCCTCTGCAGGGAAGGGGTTCTGCGGGGCCCCGGGATTCCCGGGGTTTGGGTGAACTCCGGGCCTGTGTCCGACGCACGCAGTGGCCAACCAGCCCAGGCCTTAGCGGGACCCCGGATGGGGGTGCACCGGCAGGCGGGGGCAAGGGCATGCTGGGGCGTGGACATCGGACGAGGACTTTTCAGAAGCGAGAGTTCCACCCTCTGCGTCCTGAGTCGGGAGTGGCCGCTGTCTCCGACCAGCAGACAGGCTGCTGAGGACCCCGGGTCGGGGCTTCTCCCTCCTTGGGGCGGCAGCCAGGCGGCATTTGTGAAAAATCCAGTTTTAAAGCAATCCACACAATGGTTTTCCAGTCCCGGAGCCGGGGAGGGTTCCGAGGGAGGAGAGCGGGGCCGCCGAGCCTCGACGCCACGGTCAGTTCCACGAATCACCTGCGGTCCGGGTCCCTCCTGGTCCGCGGCCTCAGGGCTCCGCCGACACCGTCCGGGCCTGCCTCCCGCCTGCGGTCTCTCTCGCCGGTTTCCTGGAGCCGGGTCCACCTCCCTGCTGTTCTTCTCCCGCCTCCGGTGTCGGACGTCCCGGCCCGGGGGGCCTGGCAGGGCCTTTCCGAGAGCCCAGTTTCCCCGTCTGTCCCGGCCCCCGTGCACAGAGAGCTGGGTATAGAATTCGGGGTGGGTGGGGTCACTCCCCGGCCCTGGATGCCCCACCCTCTCCCAGCTTCCGGAGTTACAAGGGACAAGTCTGAATCCCTTCTGACGCCCGACCCTGTCTGGGGACTTACTTCTGTGTCCCTTGGGAACCGCGAAATTTCACAGCACGTGCCCGGGCCTCCACTTCCTCCCTTGTGCCGGGGCCCGGCCATCCCCCGGGGCCCGTCTCCGAGGCCTTATCTGGGCCTCTGACTCCCGGGTCCCCCGGCCCCTCCCCGTCTTCCCCCCTCGAACTCCTTCTCTCTTTCCACTCTGGGTCCTCGATTCTGCCTCCGAAGCCTTCTACTAACTTCTGCGAACCCTTCTTTTCTGCCGACTCTTCATTTCTCTGTGGCCACGTGCTTACCTCATGAACGCACAAGCTCCTCTCCTCTCTTCGAGGGTCTCTCTCTCCTTCTGGAAGTTTCCCTCCCTTGCTATTTCCCACCAGTCCCTCTTCCAGCTTGGGTTTGAGTTTCTGCCTCCCACTAGAGCCCTTGTCCAGGGCTGGCGACCCTCGGCCGTCGCCCTGCGTGGAGGGGGTTCCGAGCGGCGCTTGTCTGGTGAGTGGACCCCGCCCCGCCCCCGCCCCACGCAGAGCCTGATGCGAGCTGGCCGCGTGGTGACTGGTGGCCGCCCTGGTGCCGCCGGTGTGCCGTGTAGGGTGAGGGCATGCATGGCGGGGGACGCAGGACCTGCCTTTGGGTCCATTTTCCCCGGGAATGCCGTGCGGTGTCAGGCGACAGGGCAGCCCCGTGGCCCGCCGCCAGGAGCGGGAACCCGGGACTCGCCAGCGGGCGGCGGAGCACAGCGGAGCGCGAGCCCGTTGCTGCAGCGGGACCCGGACGGCCACGCGGAGGCCAGAGTCTAGGAGGACGTGCGTCCAGGTTACCAGTGACTCTGATTTCTAGGTGGCGAGGCTTGGGGCGACTGCCACTCTCTTCCTTTTATTTTTCCACAGTATCTGACGTCTTACTGCAAACACCTTGGGGGAAGAAAACTCTGCACCTGAACGTTCCCTGGCTGCTTAAAAGCCCGTGCCGGCTCCCCACGGCCCCCGAAATGCGTGTCCCAGCCTCCTGACGAGACATCCGGAGACCCTCTGAGCATTCGGCTCCCTCTCCCTCGCCGACCCCGCCCCGCACCTGCCCGTCCCCGAATCTGCCGGGCCCTCGCACCCTCCGTCTCTGCAGTCACCGTGCTCCCTCTTCTTCCCGGCTCTGCCTGGGCTGGGGTGCCGGCTGCCAGCGCCGCCTCGGGCCCTCCCCCCCGGCGCAACCCCACCTGCGGGGGTCTCGCCCCCGCCTCCCAGTTAAGGGTTTGGGGTTACGGTCCGTCCTCTGGTCTTTTCCACGGGCTGGACACAGGACAGCGAATCCGGACAGCTCACGGGCGATCTACCTGCCGGCACGTCCCGGGGGCCCAGCGCGGCGCCCCGACGGGGAAGAGGTCCGTGCGGAGGGGCGACCGGGACAGAGCGGGTCTCACGCGGGAGCGAGGGAAGCGAGCCGGGAGTTAGCATTTTCGTTTCTTTCCTGTGGAAGAGAGAGCGAGCACGGAGGAGACTAATCACGGTTCGGCTGAAGCGAAAGCAGACAGCCGGCTTAGGGACGAGTTAAAGGCGGTTTATTTATCTGGGAAACTGGCGCCTCGCCTGACGGGCTGCTGAGTGCCGGCTCCGGAAGGCGGGACTGACCGTTCGGGCCTCGGGCCTCCAATGGCGCGTTATCCGCTGCGCGCTGAGAGTGACGTCCAGACACACGGAAGGACTCGATTCGGCGGTTCCTTTCCTCGTCCCTGTCTTTCGAGATAAGCTGGTTAATCGCGAGTTCATCCGCTTTGGAATCACGTAAGCCTTTTCTGTTTGGGCCCTGGGAGGAAAAGGTCTCGCTTCCAAGCCAGAAACTTTCCGCTCGCGGCGGCGAGCGCGACGAGATGGCAGAATCGCAAATGTTCGCAGGACTTGGATTTTGTCTTGCAATCCCGGTTTCTGGTCTTCGGTTTAACCGTGTGTCTCTTCTGCGTGTTTAAAAGCCGGGAGAAGGAGGGGTGCCCGGGGGCTCAGTCAGTTGGGCGGCCGACTTCGGCTCAGGTCATGATCTCATGGTCTGTGAGTTCGAGCCCCGTGTCTGGCTCTGTGCTGACAGCTTGGAGCCTGGAGCCTGCTTTGGATTCTGCGTCTCCCTCTCTCTCTGCCCCTCCCCTGTTTGTGCTCTGTCTCTTTCTCTCTCTCAAAAATAAATAAACATAAAAAAAAAAAAAAAAAAAGCCGAGAGAAGGAAACATGGAGCCTCCTTGCAGCCGCGAAACCCCGGCCCACGGAGGAGCGGCCTTGTGGCCCCGCAGCCCCAGGGTGGCCCCGAGCCCTGGTCGTGGGCCGGGGGCGGGGGGGGGGGCATGCCCTCCGGGGGCCTGCTGGTCCCTCAGCTCTGGGTGGGCTGAGGGCCGGGGTGGAGGAGGGAGCTAACGTTTAGTGGCCCGCCAAGGCGACCCAGGCCCTGAGGCTCACAGGGCTCCCGTGGGATCGGGTTGAGTCTGCGGAGCCGGGAGGAGACAGTGTCTGGCCTGCGGGCAGAAGGAAGGAGGGTGGGGAGGAGGGACCCTGGCTGCAGTCAGCCCCTGTGCGGCCGCGACCTGCAGGGCCGGGGGTGACAGAGGAACAGGGAGGCCTCTGTGTGGGCCGGCCGAGAGTGAAGGGGCCCGTCGTAGGCCTGCGGGGCCCAGTCATCAGCCTGCTGGGGCGGCCCGGCCCCAGAATGACAGCCAGGGGCCCGGGACGGAGGCAGGGGTGGGCCTGATGGATTATGGGGTCCGCAGGGTTCTCCCTGCAGCCTTGCGCCCATCTGGCCCGTGCCCCCCCCCACCCTCCTGGGTACCAGGCAGGGGTCCAGGACAGTTAGCCACGTGATGGAGCCCAAACGAAGTGTTCCTTCTAAAGGGGAAACAGTCCATTTTTCTTCATCTCTGAGGCCGACAGCCCGGAATGTCCTCTGGGCACAGAGCTCTGAGGGGGGAGGAGGCTGGTGTCATCGCACAAGCAGCCTGCTGCGCGCCCCGCTGGGCATGGGAAGGGGGGAGCAGGGGTGAGTCAGACACAGGCCCTTCTGGTTGCCTGGGGTGCGGCTTCTCCAAGGGTGCAGTTAGAGAAATAGGGATCCCGGGGCTCCACCTCTAAACCGGATGAAGCCGGTTATCTGGAAGAGGGGCCTGGGAATCGGCCGCCTGCCCGGGGCCTGATGATCGCGGCGCCCTGCAAGTCTGGGGACCCCCGCCCTGCAGCGTCACTCTAACAGACGGGCGTGTGGGCAGACACCCAATTTTGTCCGGTGTCAGACGGTGCTCGGTGCTCGGGGCCTCCGGCAGGCGGAGTGCTGCCCTGAGGGGCTGAAGCCACTGCCGGCCACGTGGAGACCCGTTCATCCTACGGGAGTGGAAGCGGCCCTGGAGGACGGGGAGCGTCATAAGAAGAGGGGGTGTGGGAAGGAAAGGCAGGGAGAGGACCGTCCTTCCAGGTGGAGGAAACAGCACAGGCAAAGGCCCAGGGGCAGAGGGCTTAATGGAGAATCGGGTGGGGGCCGGTGGGGAATCGGGTGGGGGCTGGGGGAATCGGGTGGGGGCTGGGGGAATCGGGCTGTCTGTCAGGGCTCCCCCCACACTCCTCATGGGGAGATGGGGCAGCCGGGGCCTCCAGAGAGGCCCAGTGGGGGTGCTTCCCAGGCCCGGTGCCCCCCCAGCCCGGCCGGCCCCTGCTGGGTTCCAGGCCGGAACAAGCACAGGTAGCCCGGCCTTGGTAAGGAGTCCTCGCAGCACAGGGGCTTACGGCGGAAAACGATCTTTCTGGAACAGGAGTCTGCGGCTGGCTGGGGGCCGGGCCGTGCCGGGCCGAGCGCAGCCGGGCTTAGCTCCGGACGGCAGGCCCGCCTCAGCTCTCCTCCGCGTGTCCCTTCCTCTGGGAGCTACGGGTCCCCCGGGCGTGACCCTCTCGGTGGGAGGCTGGGCGCTCCCAGACAGACGGGCGGAGCCACACGGCGTCGGAAGGCGTAGGCTCGGAGCTCGCAGACGGTCCTTGCCCCCCCGTATTCCACCGGCCGGAGCAAGTCCACGGCCAGGCTCAGCACCACTATGGTGCCCGTGGGGGGGATGGGGGGGTTTGCCACACAGTCATTTGACGTTCTGCCCGCTTCTTCTATACTCTTCCCTGGGTCCCCGAGAGAGAGGCGGCACCCCTCCGAGTCCCGCGCCCCCACTCCATCGCAGCCTTGCAGCCCGAGCTGGCGGCGGCCGTCTGCCTGTGCGCACGCCGGAGCTCCCTGAGGGCGCGGGGGCCTTGATCCTCTGCGCCTTCTTGACGGAATGACAGGAGGGAGGGAGAGAGACGGGAGGACGGAGAGCAATCGGCCCAAGGCCTGAGGGAGAGGCGTGTTTCCGGAGCCTGGGGGTCAGTGTCCCGGACCTGCGCGTCTCGGCTTCTCTGCTGCCACCGCCGACTGCGGAGGCCGCTTGGCCCGGAGAGCTGGGCGCCGCCGCCCTGCGAGCCGGGCCCGGCTTTGGGAGGCCGCCCGTCGGGAAGACGCCCCCTTTGCAAACTTGCTCTTTCCTCTGCTGGCAACCCGAGAGCTGCCTTTCTCTCTCCCTCTCGTTTCCTCGCTTAGCCTCAGGCTCCCTGACTCTGCCTGCGGGGTGTGGGAGGCAGGCCGGGAGAAGGGGGAGCAGGCACCCGCGGAGCACCCGCCGTGTCCTGGGAGCACCTGTGGAACGGAGCTGAGCCGCCCCGGGCTCTGAGCACAAAGGGACTTGCTTTTATCATGGAAAACGTGAGCCCGGCTCTCAACACCTCCGAACGCCTTTAAAAGGAGTAATTGCTTGACTGCAATTATTTTAGGAGGTTTAACGAAGCCACATGGGTGCTTTTTAAGAATACTTCTTGAGCTTAAAATTCCGCCCACAGCCCCCAAGGGTGGGGGCCCCGAGAGGTGCCCAGAGGCCTGTGTCTGTCGAGGCTCTAGGGACACTTGGCTCATCTGTGCCCCAAGTGGGTCTCGTGCCAGCGGGTGGCTTCTGGCCCTGAAGCCAGCCCTCCCCAGGGAGGCAGAAGGACCCCGTTGCCAAGGAAACGGCCTCCCTTGCCCTCTGAGGGAGCTGGACACCTGCCGGCAAGGATGGGGCGGGCTGAGGGGCTCTGGGCCGGTGCGGGAGCAGGGGGAAGCGGGGAGAGGACACGGCGATTTTCTCCGTGACGAGAACTTTCCTGAGCCTCCGTGTCCTGACCCATCAAACGGGGCAAGAGCCTTCCTTACTGGGTCCTTGCGAGGAGGAAATAAGAAAAGGCACTCGAAACGCCCCAACACGGGGGCCGGCCCAGAGGCCCGCTCCTCCTCCCGGCTCTGGGAGCCGTTCACCCTCCGACTCAGGGGGAAGGCTGGGAGCGCCAGCTTCCGACCGCTGGAGAGACTTCCGGCGAGGTGCCGTCCGAAGCACCCCAAACGAGGCAAAACGAGACCAGAAAACAAAAGCCGCCCAAACCACCGCATGACACGTCACCTAACACCGGGGTGGGCAGGATTCTTCGAGAAGGGCTCCGGGTGACAAGTCACCTAAGAATCGGCCCCAAAGCAATCAAGTGCAATTCACAAGAAGGGCAGGAGAAGGTGAGCGATGAACACAATTCCTAAGAGCTGCGGTCACAGCGCTTCAGCCGCGCCCGTGTCCTCGGGTCTTCCTGTCCTGTTGAAACGCTGTGGCACAGCACCCACGCCCCACCCCCCAGGAGTCCCCCAGCGGGGACGACAGTGACCACAGGGGCTCAGGGGAGCGGGGTGGGGGGTGGGGTAGGCTCTGACACCGCACGTGCCGAACACTTCGAGGCTCAGCTTGTGACACGGGTCTAGTTCGCAGCCCTGTGCCACAGAGCACACTTGAGCCATGTTCCAGCAAGGGCGCTCGGCCGGCAGCCAGGGCACAGGCAGGCTCCATGCCGGGGCGCCGAGTTCAAGGGCCCTCAGGCCTCAGCAGCCGGCCGCCCTGCCTCGCTGAGAGCGGGGTCGGCTGGCCTCTCCCGCCTGTCCCTCCCTGGGCGGCCGAGTCGTCCCATCCCCTGTGGCTGCCGGGGAGGCTGGGGGCAGTTGGGTCTCAGGGCCGGGTCCCAGCCCACAGCAGCCCCGCCCCCGGGGCCTGCCCCTTCGGGGAGCCTGTGACTTGAAAACTCGCTCTTCCTTCCTTCGCTCCAGGAACCCGAGACCCGGGGAAGACAAGCGAGGGCCGAAGCCCTCAAACTGTTCGCGATGGGTTCCTGTCCTTGACCCGTCCGAGGGCAGAGTCCAGGGCGGTCCGGAGAAAAAGGCCTCGGGCAGGTCGTGTTGACCAGGGCAAACTTGTTTCCAGTTTCCGGCCTGCTTTTAATCAAAACACGCCCGCCTCAGCCCTGCCCCTGGCCGGCGTGGCTCCAGCTCCTTTCCTCCGGGGAATAAAAGAGTCGAGATGCCACGAGACTGGGGCCTTCCGTCCCAGGCCTGCGTGACTCAGCTGGGTTTGGTCCTCACCCACCGGGAAGCCCCTCTCGCAGGTTTGGGGACCCTGCCCAGAGCCGGCTCCTGGTGCCGTGCTCCGCCAACCCGTGACCCTCCCAGCGCCCCCATCGTCTCCCTGTCCACAGGCTAGGGGGACCTCTGGGGATCGACTTCCTAGCAATCTTCTGGAACCTTAGCTTCCTGCCATAGGTGCTTGGAGGTCGTCGCCAGCTGGTGACACCTGCATGCCCTCCAGAGCCACCGAGTGAGAGACTCTGCCCGTGTGCTGGTCACCAGCACCTCCGATCCCAGCCGGGGAGCACGTCGAGAGCTTGTCCCCCTCGTCCACGAGAGTGGCCGGACAAGCCATCCGAGAGCTCCCGGTTCCGAGTGCCTGGCTGGTTCCTGGGCCCCCCGGCCTGTGTGTTTCTCCCCATGTGATGGAAGTTTGCCCCCTGCCCACCGTGACTTTTCCAGCTCACTTCCCGCTGGCGCCACGCTGATGGACGCCGGGAGCCCCGGCACCGGTGGGACCGGCCTGTCCCCTCCGCTCGGGTCACAGCCCGGGAGAGGCCCACCTCTGCGGTGTCCACAGGGTCCCACCGCCGCGCACTGTGGGTGGGAGGCAAGTGATTTTACTTACGTTTTCGCCAGTTTCTACAACGGAAATGCCTTATTTTTACAATCGGAACAGAAAAAAAGCAAGTTGAAGGGTTCTGCCTTTGCGGTGACGGAGATTCAGCACGCGCCCCGCAGCCCCGTGGGGGAAGCCTCACGTCACTGGCTGGCGGTCTCCTGGCCCAGTCCCTGAGTCTGGCGTGACCCCCTCCCCCATCAGGCATATCGATCTTGCCTCCTGGGGCCACCGCTCCCGGCGTGGTCCGGCTCCAGCTCCCCGCCCGTGGCTGACAGCAGGGGGCAGCCGGCCCTCCCCCAGCCCCGCACCCCCCAGGCGGGCTCCGCCGCCTTCCCCGCCAGCGGCAACCGTCCAGCCCCGATCCAGCCAGGTGGGGACACCTGCAACACGGGGCTCCAGAGACACCTCCCTCCGTTTCTGGTACCCGGACACGCGGCGGGCGGGCCACACTCCCCTCCTTCTATCGAGTTTGTGCCATGAGCCGCGGTCTAGACCCACAGTGTGCTTCACCCCACCAGGTCTGCAGCCCTTGGCAGTGGCCCAGATGGTCGTGGGGGCCCACCTGGGATGCCTTAGATCGGGCAAAGCAGTGTAGCTACTCCCATGACAGAGGCCAACCAGCTGGTTTATTCATACTTAGCCATCTGTCCTTCCATCTGTCTGTCCATCCATCCATCCGTCCCCCACTAATTCCTGTCTCCAACCATCCACCCACCCATCCATCCATCCGCCCATCCATCCATCCATCCATCTATCCATCCGTCCATCCATCTGTCCATCCATCCATCCATCCATCCATCCATCTGTCCGTCCACCCATCTGTCCATCCATCCATCCATCTGTCACTCACCAGCAGTTACTGGCCACTCTTCTGTCAGGGATTGATGAATAAATCATGGGCCCTGCTGTCTCCAGAAGCCACAGAACCATCTATGGCTCCCCGTTCTCCGCAGCCAATTCCAGAGAAGCTTATCGTTTGTTGGTTGACCCCATCCCTTGCATTTCAGCAGCTATTTAGCGTAATCTAAAGCTTTGGCCTTAGTGGAATTGATTTCAGGGGAAAAGGAACTAATCTGCATTAAAGTCACTGAAAAATCGATCATCTGATTTCCGTGCGGTCCGACAGGTGGACAGGACGCCGGTCCTCGTGTGGCTCAGGGTTTAGCGTCCACCCCGGGTTGAGCGCCGCGGCCAGCCGCCTCGCGTGTTGGGGAGAATGGGGCGGGTGATGAACTCTGGAGGCTTTGGGATTCTTGGGCGCGCCCTTCCGTTCCCGGGCCTCTTTCTGCTCTGTTCCTCCTCGTAGAGCCCAGAGCTCACCCGGACGCCCGACAGAGCTGCTCTAGCCCGGCCGCACCCTGGAGGCATGGAGGGCCACGAAGGGCCGGGGCCGCGCACTCCCTCGGGCCCCAGCCCCAGTCACCTGACTTTCCACTGCCCCCGCGGCTGGGATGCTGGATTCTCTCCCTACCTCACGTCCGGTGCCGTGACCCTGCCCCCAGGGTTGTTGGGGTCCCCAAAGAACAGCAGGCACAGAACTTCCCCCACCGAGACACAAATGGGGGAGGCAGGCGGGGTCCTGGTTCTGCGGGTTCTCCACCCACCCACCCCCTGCTCCCACTCCCCTGCACTCCCGAGGCAGGGGCTGCAGGGCCGCTGCCCTCGGCCTCCTCAGCCCAGACCCCCGTCTGCCCCCCAGGGCATCCGCCGCCTCGGCGCCCTGGGAGTTGGGGCGCACCCAGTGGTCGCAGTCCATCTGCGCTGTGGACCGGACACACCAGGGCCTTTAAAACCCCCATGGTGGGGGAGGCTGGGGGGCCGGGCACAGTGGAAACTCTCTGCTCTCTGCTCACTTTGCTGTGACCCTAAAACTGCTCTAGAAAATTATACAGACGTACCAACGCGCAGCGGGTGCCGTCACCACCCCGAGTTCCCCCCTGTGTCCCCTTGACGCTAGCATCTTCCTCCCACAGCCACGCAGCAGGGAGGGCGTCACACGCCACGGGCCACCCCCCGCCAGGCCCGGGTCCTGCAGACACAGCTCTCGGGGTGGGGTGGGGGGCTCAGCCTGGTTCGTCCCCCGACACCCCGGCCCCGGCAGGACGTGACTCTCCCGGCACGGTGCCCAGGACCGAGCTCCTTCGGGCGGCACCAAGCCGCCAAGGGGACACGCGTCCTCACCCTCCCTGGCGCCCGGCTGCTGGGGCGGCGTGAGAGACTCGTGCCTGCGGGCCAGCCTCCGCTGCTGGCGCGGCCGCTTCGCCGAGCCGCATGTGCGCTGGGGACCTGGGGCCGATGGAGGCTGTGCGTCTCCCGACCGGAGGAGAACGGTTTCTGTTTCCAAGGAAACTTCCCTGCAGCTCTCCAGACCTCGACGGGCTGCTGTTCGTCACCCCGTCCCCGCCCCCCGGGCTTGCCGAGGACAGAGAGGCAGCCGCACCGGAGAACGGGCGAGCACATCTCCGGAGGCCGGACTGCCCCCCGGGACCCGATGGGGGCGCTCACACAGGGGTCCGCGCCCCGAGACCGCGGCCGCCGCCGTGCTGTGCTGCCTGCCTGCCGGGCGGCCGTACGCGCTCAGAGAGACCCTGCAGGAGCCGATGTCTTCTCCGAGCGCTGGATTTGTTACTCCCAACTGACCACCTCGGTAGACCCTGTGACCCAGACTGTCCTCTCCACCACCACCCTCCCCCTCCGCACGCCACGCCGCCATCCGCTCTGGCGCTTCCTTGCCGTGCGTCTTTGGGCAAGTTTCTGAACCTCTCTGGGCTCTGCTCCTCATCTGCGAAATCGGGGTGATCACAGTATCCACCTGAGGGGTTGGTTTGAAGCTCAAATAAGCCCCGGGTTCAGAGCAGATGCTAACGAGCGTCAGCTGGCTGCCGAGCGAGCCGCCGGCATGTGGGGCGGGTGGGACGGGGGGGGGGGTGGGGTGGGGGTGGGGGTGGGGCTCTGGAGGACCTACCTCCAGCAGGTAGGGAAGTGTTCGGTGAGGGAGCGGCACACCTGCTCTCCCAGGAGGCCCCTCAACCGCGTCTCCGGGCAGAGAGGACGTCACGCTCTAGGTGACCCGGTGGGCATCTCGAGCGTCTAGAAAGGGGCTCAAGGGAGCAGGGCCCACGAGCTGGGGGGGCTGGCTGGTGGGGGCCGTGCTGGGGAAGCAGAGGCTTAACCGGGGCCAAGGCACCCTGACTCCCGCGGGCCCCGCCTGCCAGCCAGGCGAGGAGCCCCAGGCGCGTAGAGGGCACGCCTGGGACGGGCATGGCTCAAGACAGGGACCTCGGAGCCGGCTGGCGCTTGCCCCACAAGTAGGCACGAGGCAGGGAGAGGGGCCACCTGCACCCCCGCCGTGCCCCCCGACACCAGAATCGTGCCTCCAGGGACTGGGGGTTCTGGCCAGGAGGCTGCCGAGTCCTCCCCACAGGCGTGTCCACATCCCCGACTCCTTCACGGAGAGAGATGGCCACGTGTCTTTAAAGGAAGGTGTTGGCTTTTTCTAAAAGCCCCAGAAGTGCAGCTTCAGGAGGAAATTCCGCCGGGGCAGCACCGCCCGGCCCCCGGAGAGATCCGTCCAGGGGATGGGAGGCCGCCAGGAGCAGGCAGCGGAGGCCGCCAGGGAGGCGCGAGGGGCGGTCCGGAATCGTGCCCCGAGGGCCCCGCAAAGCCGCTCTCGGCGAAGCCAGTGGGGCCTTAAGGTGCCGGGACCTGGGTATCACCCGCCCATTCTTGGCCACGCAGGCCGGGTGTCTGCAGCCGGACCCGCCGGCAGAGACGTGGCCCGGAGCGTGCCGTCTGGATTCAGGGGCTGCCGGGCGACGTCCTCACGCTCCGGGCTGGGGACGCGAGGCCCGGGGGTGGTGCCGCCCCGCCGGCACTTTCAGGACCCAGCAGGATGAGGAAGCCGAGCTTCAGGCCACGGGCCTCGGCCGTGTCCGCACCTGGGCGGGGCGGTTCTCACGGCTCAGACCCACGCGCGAGCACGTGTGTCCTTTACCCGCCCTGTGTCAGCTTGGCTCGGCGCCCACAGGAGGCAGGGACCCCAGGATCTGGATACTCACAGCCAGAACACAGCGAGCCGTCGTGGAAGGTGGGGAGGCCACGCCGGGGCCTTCCGGGAGGGGCCGTCCCCAAGGACGTCCCACCAGGACCCCTCGGATACTGGAGATCAAGACCAGACACAGCCTGAGACTCTGTAGGCTCGTGTCCCTGGGGTCTGGGCACAAGACAGGCAAGTCGGGGCCCGGGGCTCGGAGACTCAGCAGGAGCCGGCCTCTCCACCCGGGTGCTGGCCGCCATCCGCCGTGGGGCACGGTGACAGTCCCCATGTCCTCCCAGCTCCGCAGCCCCGTGGCTCTGGAAAGGTGTCCTGGGGAAGATTCTGATTGCACTTGGCACCAGTCACGGTGTTGGGGGGTGGGGGGGTGGCGGGAAGCCTGGGTCACGCACCACCCAGGGACCGTGGGAGAGTGGGGGTCGGCCCCCCAGAGGAAGGGCGAGCACAGGCCCATTACCAGAAAAGAGAGAAGAGGCCACAAGCAAGCCGTGCCCGGGCGAGGCGTCCCTGAGAGGGGGCGGGGGAGGGGGAGCAGGATGGGCTGGGGGCTGGGGGGGGCGAGGCTGGTGCGGGGACACGCCGGGGTACATCTCTTGGGCGGGGGGGGGGGCCCAGCAGCTGGCTTTGGCGTTGGGTTTGATTCGGGGCTGTGGGCCCGTGGCGGTCATGAGGCCGACCCACCCCGAGCGCGCCTCACCGCGAGCCCCGCCTGGCCCGGCTCGCGGGGACCCGGGAAGGTTACATTGTCACAACGCAGTCGAGGGCCGGCCCAGCCTGTGCGGAGGGGGCGTCTCCTTTCTGCGGGCCGGGCCACAGCCCTGGGACTTCCGAGGAGATGCCCGGTCACCGTGGGCTCGGCTCACATCGCGTCCCAGGGCAGTGCTCCCGACGCCGCTGTCCGGCTCCCGCGTCCGCCGGGGGACTTGAATGACGTCTGCTCTGTTACTTGCCGTTCCTCCCCGGGAGTGGGGTTGCTGGGTTCTGACACCCGATCGCAGGCCGCCTTACCCGGAGACGCCTCCCCCAAGGGGACGGGGGCTCCGCAGGCCTGCTCCTTCTCTGGCCCCGGTCCCTCGCGGCTCTGATCCCGGCTGCCACGGCCCCGACGGCCAGCACGGAGTTGAGATGGAGCTGCCCCCTGGGGCTGAGGCGCGCGGGCGGAGCTGGCCCTTGACAAAGCTGCTCACTCAGTTCCGTCGGAAGCCCAGAGTCCCAAACCAAGCGTGGTGGCCCGATTATACTGCTTCCTCCAGGGAGCCCTCCCAGATTCTCCAGGCGGGTGAGACCTTCTGTGGTCCCCTAACAGGTTATCACGTACGGTTTCCCCACCTGGCCGAGAACCCTCTAGGGCGGCGTCCCAGACCTCGGCCCAGCCCAGTCCGCGGGCTCTTCTTGTCCCAGGGGCTCGGCCGGCCTGGCAGGGGAAGCGGGAGGAGACGAGTCCTGGATGGCACAGACGCTCTTTGCCGGGAGCCCCACTCACCCTGCCGCCCGCAGCCTGGTGGCGTTTTTGCTGGGACCCTGGATGCCTCCCGTGCACGCAGAGACACCCTGCCCAGAAGCCCTGCAGCAATAGTGCCAGAGTGTGTGACGTCACCTCTGCGTCCGGGGCAACGTCACCTCTGCGTCCGGGGCCATGTCACCTCTGCGTCCGGGGGCCATGTCACCGCTCCCAGGTCAATGAGAAAACAGACAGCTTCAGTGGTTTTCAAACCTGTTTCACCCACAGAAGGGGTTTTTCAAGCCCCTTTGCGGACCCGATGGGGTTCTAGAAGCTCCTCCCGCCCGAGGCCTGCCCTGAGGGAAATCCCGGCTTGGAGGAGCCCCGGGCTCGGGGGTCGCAGCCCGTCTCCAGCAGCAGCGTGCCCGAGAGCCCTCTGCCCTGCTGGTGAGGAGGCCCGACCGCCACCACCTTGGACCTTGGCCGGAGCTTAGACTCCCCAGGCGGCACCTGGGCGCCAGGAAGCTCGGCATCCCCCGAGGGCTGCCTGTGTTCATTTCCCGTGCTCACCGTGACCAGCGGCTTTGACAGCACACGTTTGTCACCTCTGGTTCCGTGGGTCATGAGTCCCGTGGGCCCTGCTGCATTCCCCGCGGCCGGTACTGCACACAAGGCCACGGGCATGGTGTGGGCCAGCCCGGACTCTCTCTGGAGGCTGTGAAGCCAAGTCTAAGCTCTGGGTTCAGTTTCTTGGGTTTGTGACTGTTAATTTAAAAAAAGTGTTTATTTATTTTGAGAGAGAGAGCGAGCAGAGGAGGGGCAGAGAGAGAGGGAGAGAGAGAATCCCAAGCAGGCTCCGCTCTGTCAGTGCAGAGCCCAACACGGGGCTTGAACCCGTGAACCGTGAGATCACGACCTGAGCCGAAATCAGGAGTCGGACACTTACTGACCGAGCCCCCCAGGAGCCCCTGTGATTGTTAATTTTATGTGTCCCCTTGGCTGGGCCACAGGACCCAGCTATTTAGCCAAACGCTAGCCCAGACGGCATTGTGAAGGCATTTTTTTTTTTTTTAGAAAAAGATTAATATTTGAACAGTAGACTTTGAGCGACTCAGATTACCCTCCGTAATGTAGGTGGGTCTCGTCCCATCAGGGGAAGGTCTTAAGGGAAAAAAACCTGACTTCCCGGAGGAGGAGGGAATTCTGCCTCCGGACAGCCTCCAGCCGCCCCGGCGGCTCCTCCCTGTCTCCAGCCTCCTGGTCTACCCTGCAGACTGCCGACCTGCCGGCCCCACAGTGGTGCGAGCCAGTCCCTCGAGATAAGTCCCCACCTCTGAGCGCACACGGGCCGTCGGTCTGTTTGGCTGGAGGAGCCTGACGGTACACGGGTGCAGAGCGGAGGCCCCGTCTCCCGGCTCACTGTCCGCCGGGCGCTCTCGGCATCTCGGGGCTTCCGGACTTCCTCGTCGTGTTGTCGCCTCCGCCTTCCAACCGCCGACGGCCCGCTGATGGCAGGCTCGGGGTCACAGGCCGGCCCCGGACCTGGGGGTGAGCTCAGGCCCGGTGAACGCGATCCGGGAGCAGAAGGAGGATGTGTTCCCCACGGAATCCCGAGGTGCTCTGTCCAAAAAGTGAGGGTGCCGGGTGCGTGGGGGCGGGGGGGGGTGCGGGGACGGTGGACAGTGAAGCAGCCGGGGTCAGTCACACGGACGCCAGGACCGCCCAGACCTGAAGGGCTGAGGCGGGGAGCATTGTGGGGCCCCGGAGAGGAGGCTGCGGTCGCAGGCGAGCCCCAGAAACTGCAGCCGACGTGGCCCCGACGGCGGCGAGTCAGGGAAACCCCTCATCCACCCTCCATCCTAGTCTCTCCGGGGTTTCCTTGTGGGCCAAACACCGCGAGAAGCCGGAGGGCGGGGGCCCCTTGCAGCGGAGGCCACCAGGGTGGAGGGCAGGGGCGAGGAGGGGTCTGGAGGGGCGCACGGCCAAGCCCCTGCTCTCCGACCCGCAGCCGTCGGTTTAACGAGAAACGCTCATAGCCTGTGTGAAAGAAACCATCACGCTCGGCGAAACACGAGAAGCCCCAAAATAGAAAGGTCGGGACCCGCGGGCGTCGTCCAGATGTCAGTCCTTCCTAATTTAGGGCCCGAGTTCAACGCGCGCCTCATAAAAATGCCAGCGGGCATTCTTCCACGGAGCTGGCGTTGACACTAGAGTTCGTGTGGAAAAATAAACACGCGAGAATAGCTTCGACGTCGCGGAGGAGGGAGGGCCGCGGTGGGTGGCGGGGACAGGGCCGCCCGGCTGGGGCTGCCCGGCTGGGGCCGCCGCGGGAGCTCCGGCCGCCGGCCCTCGGGAGCCGGGGCAGAGCGGCCACGGGCGCGGGTCCCCGGCGGACGACGCGTGTGGCCCCCGCGGCGCTCACGAGCGTCCACGCAGACCCGCGTTGGGACGAGCACGCGATCGTGAGGGGAGAGACAAAGTCAGGCCCGTTTCTCACACCGGGGCACGAATCGACTCGCAAAAGCAGAGCTCGAGGGTACGAGGCCTGAGTACACAGACACCGCCGCGCACATCGGCGGGCCCTCTACGACCCCTCCATCTTCGGGGAAAGGGCGATCTGGAGGTGAGGAAAGCCCCAGATGCGAGAGACGAACATCTCAACAAACCCGTCTGCCGAAAACCCGAGTCCTGCAGAAACTGCCGGAACACTGGACGAGGAGAAAGTATTTGGAACTGACTCCGCCGACGAAAGGGCGTTATCTCTAAGATGCGGAGACCTCTCCCCGGGTGACTGACCAAAGCCCCCAGATTGTACAGAAACGTGAACAGAGTTCCCGAGCCACGATCCCCCGAGAAGGACAGACGGATGGCCCTCGGAAGACCCGCAAGATGCCCGACTCGGCTCTGGTAAGAGAAAGCAGGCGGAAGCCGCGTGAGCCGTCGCGTCTCCTCATCGGATTGGGCGGAAACGCTACGGCCTGACAGCAGGCGCCGCTGGGGAAGCAGACGCGCCCGGCGCCCCGGGGGGGACACAAGGCGAGGCCAGTCTGCGCGGGGACAGCGCCTCACGGGCCTCCGTGTGGGTTTGACCTTCCAGGGATTTGCCCCGAAGACGCGCCTCCGATGACAGAAGACACGCGGGCTCAGGGACGCTCGTGCCGGCGTAGTCTGTCCTGGCGGAACAGCCAACGCTGGGGGCGCACGTTGGCGGGGGAAGCGAAGGCAGGACTGTACCGGGGGAGTCGGCTTCCGCGCGGCCTGGGAGACCACCTGCCTCACGGACAGGCAGCCCACGGACACGGAGACGGGCCTGCAAATCACAGATCTGATGGTGGGTTAGGGTCCAAGATTTATAAAGGGCGCACACAACTAAATAGGCAGAGAGGAAGGGAGGGAGGGAGGAGGGAGGGAGGAGGGAGGGAAGAAGGGAGGAGTGAGGGGGGAGG
This sequence comes from Paguma larvata, assembly GCA_030068075.1. Taxonomy (NCBI): domain Eukaryota; kingdom Metazoa; phylum Chordata; class Mammalia; order Carnivora; family Viverridae; genus Paguma; species Paguma larvata. The sequence continues at coordinate 193,304,164 of CM057823.1, read as the reverse complement.
GAAGGAGGAGGATGGGAGGGAGGGAGGGAGGAAGGAGAGGAAGGGAGGAGGGAAGGGAGGAGGGAGGGAGGCAGGAGAGGCAGGGAGGGAGGAGGGAGGGAGGGAGGAGGGAAGGGAGGACGGAAGGGAGGAGGGAGGGAGGCAGGAGAGGCAGGGAGGGAGGAGGGAGGGAGGGAGGAGGGAAGGGAGGACGGAAGGGAGGAGGGAGGGAGGCAGGAGAGGCAGGGAGGGAGGAGGGAGGGAGGGAGGAGGGAAGGGAGGAGGGAGGGAGGGAGGAGGGAAGAAGGATCATCAAAACCCGACGAAGGCGCTAAGCAGACATCTCTCCCAAGAAGGCATCCGGGTGGCCCACAGACACGTGACTCCGCATCGGGGAAATAGCCCCAAACCCGTGAGACGCCACCTCACACCTGTCAGGATGGCTGTCACCAAAAGAGACAAGAGTTCGTGTGGGCGAGGGCATGGGGAAAGGGGGCCCCGGGTGGCGGTGCCGGGAGGGTAACCGGTGCGGCCTCGGGACGACAGGATGGGGCCTCTTGCAAACGCCGCCGGCGGAGCCGTCCTGCCACCCAGCAGCCCCGCGCGGGAACGAGAGCAGGACGTCCGAGAGGTCCCGGCGTTCGGCGCGGCACGGCTCGCGCTCGTGGGCCGCGGACACCAGCGGGCGACGGGTGCGTGGATGCAGAAGCCGTGGTGCGTGTGCCCCTCAGGGTGTCATTCGGCCGGGCGAAGCGGGACCCGCTGTTTGCCACGACGCGGGTGGACCTCGAGGGCGTCCCGCGGGGCGAAATAAGCCAGACGGAGGAGGACGAGTCCTCTGCGCGGAGTCACTTATACGTGGACACTAACAAGCCAAGCTCACGGGCACAGAGCGTGGAGGGTGGCGGCCGAGCTCGGCGGGGAGGACGGACGGGGCGGGGGTCGGAGGCCATGAACCGTGAGCTTTCCCCCGTGAGACGAATACGGCGTGAGGCTCTCACGGGCCGAATGACAGCCGCGGGTGACACTGCCGTGTCGTATGACTGAAATTCCAAGAAAGTACCCCTTCAATCTCACCCCAGAGAGAGAGAACTGTGAGCTAACCACGCGAGGCGACGCTGCGTTACTTGAGTCGAGGGGAGAGTTTTTCACGGCGAGCTCGCACGTCGAATCATCGAGACCTGCTCTTTAGACGTCTTCCGGTTTGATTCGTCAAGACACCTGGGCGGAGCCGGGACTGCACGCGCCTGCGGGAAGGGAAACGGCGAGCCGAGGGCGCACGCGTGGGCAGGTGCACGCGGGCTGGACGCCGCCGAGCGTGGGGGGGGCTCCTGGGGCACACTAGCCAGCGAACGAGGCCAGGCGCCGCCAGCGTGGGTGGCGCGTGCGCCTTGTGCGCGATCGGGACCGGGGAGTAAGGAAGAAGCGGGAAGGGTAGAGGAGACGGCCGTCGGAGTCTCCCCGCCAGGAGCGCGGGCGGCCGCACGTCCCCGCGGCGCCTGTCCTGCAGTCCCGACTTGGGGAAGCACGCTCACATTCTGCAAGGTCAGCTCGACCCAGCGCAAATTCCCCAGAAAGAGCAGCTGGGGAAAAGAGGCAGGCGGAGTTCGCCGGGAGCCCGGGACTTGTCTGGACACCCCCCGGCCCGAGCACAGTCCGAGGGGAGAGGCAGGGAAAAGGGAGCACACGGCCGGGCACCGTTAAGTGGTGGCGCTCTCTTCTTTGGCTGCGGAGTGGGCAGAGCGAGTAGGCAGGGGAGACACAGACAATGAGAGACAGAGAGAGACAGAGAGGAAGGAGAGGAGGAGGAGCGAGAGAAGGAGGGGGAGGAGAGAGAGAGAACAAATAAATGGAGTAAAATGTTGGCAATAATTGAATACAGGTAAAAAAAAAATAAAAAGGTGGCCTGTCACACAGACTCGAGAGGCCGCTGGATGAGACGCCTCTGGTCAGAGTTCAGAGGGAGCCGAGCGCCAAAATAACCAAGGGCAGCAGTGGTTTGTAGATGCTGCTGCTGACGGTAGGGGTGAGGGGGTGGGTGAGCAGGTAGATGGTGGAGGGATAGATGGATACATGTGTACATACGTAGATACATACACAGATGGACACATGGTGGGTGGAGGGACAGATAGATGGATGGTGGATGGAGGAATGGGTGGTGGATAGAAGGATGGGTAGATGGATGGATGGATGGATGGATGGGGAAGGAGGGATGGATGGATGTTGCATGGATGGATGGAGAATGGATGGATGGTGGATGGTGGATGGTGGATGGTGGATGGTGGATGGATGAGTGGGTAGATGGATGGGTGGGTGGATGGATAAATGGATTGGAGTTGGATAGGTGGATAGGGGGATGGGTGGGTGGGGGTGGATGGGTGGATGGATGGATTGGTGGATGGATGGATGGATTGATGATGGTTGGATGGATGAATGGATGGTGAATGGATGATGGATGGATGGATGGATGGGTGGATGGATGGATGGATGGATGGGTGGATGGATGGGTGGATGGATGGATGGATGGATGGATGGATGGGTGGGTGGATGGATGGGTGGATGGATGGATGGATGGATTGATGATGGATGGGTGGTGGATGGATGGATGGATGGTTGGCACGGTAGACAGGAGAGATGGGACTTCAATATGGTGATAGAAGCCAGTTGATAAAATGGGGAGGGTACTGGGTTTGATAAGCAACATTTTGCAGCTGAAGATTGGGTCGCCGAGCATCATTAATGGATTCTAAGTCTAGGGAGGCATTTTGGTGAGAAGCAGACTATTTCCTTGGTCTTTATGTCTCTCTCTCGTAGATCGTTCATTAGTTGCAAGAAAATGAAGGGTAATTACCCAGCAGACGACTCCGACAATTCCCTGACCAGCTCAGCGAGGGGCCTCGTGTGCTCCGGGTGAGGACCTGGGGAAAGATACATCGCTGGTGTGTCATCACAGCTGAGAACATATACGGTAAATCCGATCACGAGGAGACATCAGAAAACCCCAAACAAGCAGCATTTTATTAAGAAAAGCACTGTAGTCCTCAAATAGTCGGCGACATCAAAGATAAAAAAAAGACCATGGGAATGTTCCAGACGAAAGAAGCCAAAGAGACAAGACAAATGAACACCTGATCCTGGAGGGCCCTCGGCCAGAGGGGAAGGCTGCGCAGCGTGCTGCCGAGGCAGCCGGCAGGATGGGACCGCAAGGGCTGGCCTGCGGACAGGTGTCGCCTCTCTGTGGCTCTGTGAGACCACCGCTCTGTTGTCAGGGGTGAAGGGCCACGCAGGTGCAACTTGGTCTGAGTCGGTTCAGAAAAAATCACATCCTCCCACATGGAGGGAGACAGGCAGGGAGAGGGGAGGGAGGGGAGGGAGGGAGGGAGAGACAGAGAGAGAGAAGAGGAGGGAGAGGAGGAGGGACAGGAAGAGGAGGGAGGAGGCAGGGGAGGAGGAGGGGAGGAGGAAGGGATGAGGGAAAGGAGGAGGGAAGGAGGAGGGGGAAGGAGGGAAAGGAGGAGGGGAGGAGGGGGAGGAGGAGGGGGAAAGACAGAAGGGAGGAGGGAGGGGAGGAGGGGGAGGACAGAAGGGAGGAGGGAGGGAGGGAAGGAGGAGGGGGAGGAGGAGGGGAGGAGAGAGAGAACAAATAAACGGCATAAAATGTTAGCAATAATTGAATGCAGATCAAAGGTATATGGTGTTCTCTGTACTATTTTTATTCTTGTAACTTTTCTGCAGTTTGAAATTACTTCCAAATGAAACGTTAAAAAAAAAAAAAAAAGCAGCCACCCGCTCTCCCCCACCGCGAGGTGCTCGGATCGCACACGCGTGTAAATCTCTGCTCTCCGCAGCCAGCCCGCACCCCTGCCCAGCAGCCCCTTGCCGGAACCCTGCGGAGAAATGATGCCAGGACACACTACCACGAAAATAAAACACCGCGTGTCGCCAAACCAGTAATCGCCCGCGGTAACGACGGACCCCTCTGTGTGCTGCACTCCGCTTACGAGGCGTTTCCCAGGCCCTGTGGGATCTTCCCGGCAGTCCTGCTCGCGCACAGAAGAGGTGAAATCTACGTTGTGTAGGTTACGCTTTAATGAGGTTGTAAAACAGCGTTCAAAGGCCAGGGGGTGGTTATACTATTGATCTGGCCGGGCTGTGACAAGAACCAAGCGGGATCCGACAGCTACCAGCCTTGGAGATTCTAAAACGGTTTCTCACACTGTGGTCCCTCGGTCCCCGGGGATCAGACTCAGCCGGGGGAGCTTGCGATCTCGGGGCGAGGGCCCGGGAGGGTGGGGCAGAGGCGCCCCCGCTTCCGCCGCTCCCCCAGGTGCCCGCCAGAGCCCAGGGCCCACGCCTGCGTTCCGCGTCCGGCAGAAGCGCGCCCGACTCACGTCCCTGAGTACGGATCTCCCCGCGGAGAGGGTGGCGTCAGCAGGCAGAGAGCTCTGGGAGCTGGGGGCCCGCCCCGCAGGGCCTGGGACCCCCGGCATCCCCCGCGGGGGCTGTCGCGCTGTCAGGGGGCTCACACTCGCACACCCTTCCGGGAAGGAGACCGAGACCAAGAATGACGAGGCCGAGAGACAGAACCCAGTCTCCACCGCGCGTGACCCCAGGTCCCGCTCGGAGGCGCCCCCGAGCCTGCCTTCCCGAGACACGAAGGGGTCGTGTCTGTGAGCAGCAAAGGTCGATTTGTAGCAGACAGAGAGCCCCGAGGCCGGGAGACTTTTTTGTGCCAGGTAGGCCTCTCCAGGTGGTACGCCATGGCGGCCGAAACGAACGGGTTTTCCTTTAGAAAAATGTAACCCACTGGGCGCCTGAGTGGCTCGGACGGTTAAGCGTCTGACTCTATTTTCGACTCAGGCCACGATCTCACGGTTCGTGGGTTCGAGCCCCGCATCGGGCTCTGTGCCGACAGAGCGGATCCTGCTTGGGATTCTTTGTCTCCCTCCTCTGTCTCTTTGCCCCTCCCTGCTTGTGTTTTCTCTCTCTCTCTTTCTCTCTCTCAAAATAAAAAAATAAAAGAAACTCAGGAAAAGAAAAGGAAGTGTGAGCTAGGACCGAGGTCCAGTGCAGAGGCCCCGCTGTCCCTGGATGGGGCACAGCCTGAGAGGGGCCGCCCCCTCCGCTGTCACTCGGGGCACATTCGTGGGGGACCTGGAGCTGAACCGTTCGGAGACCTGCTCCTGGACCAGGGTTTAGTGCCAAGGAGAGCAGTTCCCTCAGTACCGGGGCCACCACAAGTCAGCCCTCGGGGGGCACGTGCGCCCGCACGCACACACGCGCACACACGTGCACGCACACATCACATGCACATGTGCGCACACACGGACACACGCACACACACGCACATGCATGCACACATCACACGCACACGTGCGCACACACGCGCACACAGTGACCCTGTCAGGTGGAGCGCCCTCGGGGAGCGTCTGAACCGCGCCCGGGAAGCAGCGAGGCCCCCGCCCCTGCAGCACCGCTCTGGCCCAGGCAGGCTGCGCGCACCGTGCCGGTAAGAGCTGGGCTTTCCACTGCAGTTTTCGGTGCTGGGCCCCAGCCCCCGGCCACCGCCCGGCCACCAGGCAGGGACCCCGCAGGCCATCCCGGTGGTCCAGGCGCAGCCGCAAACGCAGACATGCGAAGGGAGGGGCATCACTAAGCCGCCGGACACAGACGGGTGACACCACTCGCCCCTCGCTGCCGCGCGCCACCGGGAAGTCTCCCGGGGCTGACGTTGGGCGGGGAGGACGCTCCCCGTGGCCTTTCCAAGGGGGGGGGCGGAGTTCCTCGTGCACGTCAGGCACCGTGCTCCACCCTGGCAGTGCTCCCAGCAGCCCAAAGAGGTAGCGCCGTGGCCCGAATGTCGGGGGCCCCAAACTCACCTTGACATCCTGGCCCCCGGGGTGACGGGGTCGGGAGGTGGGGGCTTTGGGAGGTGCGTGGGTCCCGAGGGTGGAGCCCGTGGACAGTGGGTCCTTATAAAAGATGCCCCGGAGAGACCCCCTCCCCCATCTTCCGAGGTCTCAGCGAGCAGGTGCTGTGAGCCAGGAGGAGGGTCCTCCCCAGCCGTGACCTCGCCATGCTGACCCCTTGACCTCCAGCCTCAGAGCTGTGAGCGAGGCGTGCGTGCTGTAGACCAGGTACCCGGCCGGAGCTGCTCGGTCGTGGCAGCCGGGGCGGGCCGAGGTGCCACGCTTGGACCCCGTCACGGAGGCCCACCAGGGCACGGGCGGTTCAGATGACCGACACGGCCCTCACGTGGGGGCAGGAGGGTCCGGAGCCGTGGGCGGCGCGGCCGTGGACTCAGCCGCCTGGAGGTCCAGGCTGAGGAAGGGTGTTTCCCTGCCTCCCTCGCGGCTCAGGTTGTAGAAAGAGCCGGCCGGCCCCGCCAGACCCTCCGGGGCTCCCGTCTCCCCTCCGGCCCTCCCTGGGGCGGCTCCGGTGCTCCGCACCTTCCATATGGGGGTGGCGACAGTGGCTGTCTCGGAGGGCGGCTGCCAAAATGACAGGCCACGTAGGCACAGGGACCCTGCCTCAGTGGGTCCTCTGAAACATGACTCCCCCAGGAACCCCCATTTCGGTCCCAGCAGGAAGCGAAGGTCCCCCAGCACCTGCGCCCTGCTAATTGAATAAATATTCATCCGTGTTGACTATGGAAGCACAGTGGTTTCCATGGATACCTGCTCCTAATGGCTTAATTAGACAGGAGCTCGGGTTTTCCGAGGCCCGAACGCACCCCGGCACCGCTGCGAGCATCCCCGCCTGCAGGGCCGGTCCCTGCCTGACCTCCGGAGCAGAGGGTGCCCAAACGGGAATCGGCTCCCCCCACCACGTGGCTTTGGTCATCCCTTCGCTGAACCCAACCCAGCACGCCGCGCCACCGGGACCTAAGCCCCTGCACGGTCCCGGACGCCGTTTCCACTGTGCGCCCCGTGTGTCACAAGCTGGGAGCATGGGGTCCAGAACCCAGGCCCCCTGCGGCCGCCGCCCTGGCCGCCCTCCGGAGCCTCGGGGTTTGGGTGTGTGGGTAGCACCTGCCTCGCCCTGAGCCCCTGACACTGGTGAAGGGGCCCTTGGAACGTGCCGCCCGGGCCGGTTCCGGCCTTTCTCCCGGACCTGCCTGGGCTCTCCTGCTCTCAGATTCTCTGCTCGCCTCCCAGCCGACACCACATAGGCCACGTGCCTTTGATGTTCAGGGAAAGGCGCCAAGGACGTACAGGTCACGGCCAGGAGGCGGCAGGGAAGCAGGCCCCACGGCATCGCCGGGAAGGCGGGCCCGGGAGTCTGCCCACCTGTGCCCAGGGAGCAGGTAGGGCCACGCCCCTCTGCCCTCTAACCTCCCCTGGGTCCTTGGCCTTGGCAGCAGCATCCAACCGGAGACCTGCTGGCCCTTCACCTCCGCCTGCCCCTCGGGGAGTGAGGTGGAGGCACGAGGGGCCTGCGGGGCAGGCCCTCTCGGGGACCTCCAGAGCAGACGGGGCGCACGGGCCACGGAGCTCAGCACGGTGGCAGGGAGGGGAGGCCCACGGGCAGCGAGCGGGCGGCATCGGAGGCCGGGCTGTGAACCGGAATGCTCCACCCGGCCACCCACAGATGTGGGGAGATAGCATCCCGGTGCCTGATCCCTGCGACAGGCCAGCCCCCCCCACGTCGGCCTTCCTCACAGATTCAAGTGCGTTTGCCGTGTCTGCTTAAGCAGCAGGGGCTGCACCCGGGACGCGCCCGGGAGCGCGCGGCCCTCTGTGGGGGAGTGCTGCTCTGCAGAACGTGTACCCGGATCGAAGCGACAGGGTTGGAGCGAGCTCGGAACCTGAGCGGGGCCTCTGGTGACTGGGTTCTCCTCCTTTGTCTCAGCTAATCCTCGCGGGCGCCCACGCGGCAGCCCTTCTCCGCGGAGTTGACAGCCGGGTCCTCTGCGCGGGTGCAGGCAGGTGGGGTGTGCCGGGGAGGGGGGAGGGGAGCCAGGTCCCCCTGTTGCCATGAGGCCGGGAAGCGCCCTTAGCAGGGTCCCCGGGGGGAGGTGGTTGTGCGTGCAGACGGAGGGCGATGGGGGAGCTGGGGCAGAGCTGGGTCTCGAAACAAGCAGGTAGGGTAGGGTTCTTTCCTCGTTCCTCATTGGCTCACTCATCACTCATTCCCCTGACACAGCCATCGGTCCTTCTGTAGGTTTCCACCAGTGCTGGGCCTGGGGTGTCGCAGGCGAAGCACCGGGTCTCTGTCCCAAGGAGCCCTGGGCAGGTGCAGAGGCACCCAAGAGAAAGACACAATGAGGCCCGGCCTCCATGAAGGGGTCTTGGCAACCCTCAGGTGTCCTCGGGAGCCCCAGGAGGGCTTCCTGGAAGAGGTGGCTGAGCTGATTTTTCACAGATGGGGAAGAGTGAGCTGTGACGTCATGGCAGAGTGGTGCATACCTGTTAAGGCGTGCAGGTGGGGAGGCATGGGGGCGGTTAGGGAAAGGCGAAGCCAGGAGAGGGGAGGGGTTTCAGGTGCCAAGCCACACTGGGAGGGTCCCCCGGGGCCATCGGGGAGACTGGAGGGGAGGCCCAGCCTGGCCTGGCTCAGGGCAGCCCTCCCTGGTGACCAGTGCGGGTGAGGGTGAGAACCAAAGGCCAGGCCGTCACTGGGGGAGGGGGTGGCGCCCACACCCGCAGCTTGGGACCCGGTGACTCTCCAGTCCCACCCAGGGGACCGGCCAGCAGGGGCGGGGCCGCGGTATGTCGCCCCCTCCTGGACGCCAGCCCGCCCTGCAGCCGCGCAGAGCGACCAAGCTTTGAATTTCCAAAACACACCTGGTTTCCCTCTTAAGCGCCCGGAGGAGCAGCCGCCTAAGTGATCCACCCCGCAGAGCCCAGGGCGAGGCTGCCAACCCCCCAGGGCCGCACGCCGGCCTCCCCGTTATTCTAGGCTGTTCTGGAATCAGAAGTGCGCTTTCTCCGTGAGGAAAAGGAGCTCTTCGCTTCCTCCCAGGATGCGTGTGTTTTTTTTCTGCTGTGATTCAAACAGTATCTGCAACCAGGCATCTAATTAATCCTCTTTCCTGAACGATACCTGTCCTGTCGAGACGAACCTTTGGTGACAGTCACACGCGGTTTCCCAGGGCAAGTCCGGTGGACGCTGCGGGAAAAGCTACTTCGGTTTTAAAATGGTCCCTCTGAGCACAACCCCAGAGCGGACGCTGTCGGCCAGACCTCTCGTTCCGGCTCCGGTTGTGAAAATGTCTTTGTACCCGTGTGTGCCCGCGGGACGTGAGCCCGAGGGCCCCGCCCACCGAGGACTTCCAGAGGTGGGACGGTCAGAGGCAGGCCGCTCTTTCAGAGGGTAAACTGAGGCCTCGAATGCGGCAAAGCCAAAGGTTGCCGAGCATAAGGGGACAGCCAGGGGTTCAGGCGCTGGAGGAAGAGACACATTGGTGACAGTGGCCAGCACAGCGAGCGGTTGGGTTCAAATCCCAGCTGCGTCTTAACCTTCTCCACCCCTCACCCTGACCCCTCCCCACTCCCCCGATCCCACCCCGACCTCTCCCTAACCCCCTCCCACCCCAACCCTGACCCTGCTCGGAAGCCATCCCAACCCCCATTCTGACCCCCACGCTGACCCTAATCCTAGTATGAAATTGACGCCGAGCCCTGCTCTTCACCCAAACCACCTCTCAAATAGCGACTCAACCCCCGAGTTAGATCTAACTCATCCTGACCCTTCGCCCCAAGTAAATCCTAACCCCAGCCTTAATCCCACCCCAGCCCGACGCCCTGCTGAGTGAGGACGGCACGCCGGGTCCGGAGAGCTCGGGGTGGCCGGCGCGCTAACGAGCGGGTTCGGGCACCAGGAGTCTGCAGGCTGCGGGATCCCCAGGTCCCGGCCCCCACACTCCCCGCAGGTATTCGTCAGGTCCCCGGTGCCCCGCAGGCCCAGACGGCATGGCGGGTGGGTGTGCACCCTCGGTCAGCAGCTCGCCCCTAGGGAGGCCTTGTCCCGTCCCAGGCACGTTTGATTCTCCCCATTGGCTAGATGAAGAGACGGAGGGTCTACAGGGACGTGGCAGAACCAGGCTGGGCTGTGCCAGGCAGGAGGGACTTCTGCGCGCTGCCCAGGGGCCGTTCCGTGGGGGCTGCAGGCTCCGACTGGGGAGGTCTGTGACCGGGCCCGTGGCTGTGGCCCGTCTCACTGTCCCCTGAGCCCCAGGCAGAGGGTCTGACAGCTTCGTGCTCCCCGCGGTGTGGCGGGGCTCAGGACACGCTGCAGCTGCCCCCCTGCCCCCGTCAGGCTGCAGGTTCAGGGGGGCACCCGGGGGCTCACACGGGCTCGGAGCGCCGAGTTTCCTGTGGCTGCCGTGGCCAAGTTCCACCGGCTTAGCTTCAAGGATAGAAATGTCTTCTCTCGCAGCTCTGGGGGCTGGAAGTCTGGCCTGAAGGTGTGGGCGGGGCCACCTCCCCCTGGCGGTTCCGGGGGAAGACCCTTCCCGCCTCTTCCAGATCCTGTGTCTCTGCCTCCGTCTCACGTGTCCTTCTCTGTGGATCTCTGTAAGGACCCCCGCCATATTGAGTTAGGGCCCGCCCCGAGTGACTCAGGTCACCGAGGGTGACCTCAGTGAGCCCAAGGAAGTCTTCCAGGACCCTGCTTCCAAATAGGGTGCCTCTCACAGGTTCTGGGGGTTAGCACATGGACGTTATCTTTTGAGGAATACAATTCAACCCATAGCAAACACACGGCTTTTTTCCTGTTTTAATTAGGTGCCTCAGTAAGCAGTTGAGACATTTCACAGGAGAACCAAGATCTCTGTCCGCCTCGGGCATGAGAACCGGCAGGGGCGGGGGAGGGGCAGATGTCCGCGCCCGATGGGGCGTTCTCCGCGGGCTCACCCCACTCGGCTCAGCGCTCTTCCTGTGGGCCCTGTGGACGCTGTGGCTGGGGACCCCCGATCTGGCCCGGTGGTTCTCAGCGGGATGATTACGACCCCAGAGGACGCCTGGAAATTTCTGAGGACATTTTTGGTCATCACAACTGGCCAGGGGCAGGAGGAGGAGTTGCTCCTGGCATTAGTCCCAAGAGTCCAGGGGTGCTGCTAAACACACTGCAATTCACAGGCTGGCACCCACGACAAGGAGGTATCCAGCCCCAAAGGTCAACAGTTCCCACCCAGGTTGGACACCCTCGCCGCATGTATCTTGGCATATGGCTGCCCTGTTAAAGACTACATTTCCCAGCCTCCCTTGCAGTAAGTATGGCCATGTGACCACATTCTAACCAATGGGATGTCAGCACACGGGCTGGGTGCAATTTCCAGATGAGGTTGCCTTGTGTCTGGAAGACCGTGTCCTCCTGGCCAAGAGCTGACCCTGGGCGTTATGGCAAAATGGCCCCAGCCAGGCTGGGCGACCAAGACCCGGAGGTGGGAGCCACCTGCCGGGGACGGCCGGGGAGAGGGTCAAGGCGCCAGCATCCCTCACCCCGTCATGCCACGGCGCAGGGCCTGCCCAGACTCGCCTCGGGAGAGGTCACTCCCACCTGGATTGTTTTGTCACAGCAGCACTGCCTGCACCCTGACTACAGTCCCGAATCTCAGGCCGGCCCGGTCCCTCCTGCCACGAATTTCTGGTTTACATCAGAGCCTTTCTGGGAAGGGAGAAACTCAAGAAGGACACAGAGCAGACCTTGCTGAGCCCCAGCTCGCGGTGTCCAGGTTCCAAGACGAACTTTCCAGCGCTCCTGCCCGGGGCGCACACTGCCGGCCGCCTGCCTGCTTTCCAGAAACACTCGGAATCGGGGTCAACGCAGGAAGCTGGGCGGACTCCACAGGGTCAGGCCGGACGCGCACAGTTCTTTGCTTATTTTCCCAAACACATCAAGGGCTCTTCTGCATTTTCTGAAAACTCTAGGGAAGGATCAAAGCCAAACCAACCAAACAAAAACATCTCTGCGCTCCGTCTAGCGCCGCGGCACGAGCCTCCTCCGGTCGGATGCACAGATCGCAGGGCGCGAACCTGCGTCCGTCCGATCAGCGTTTCCTCCGGGTACGGTCCCCGAATGCGACGTGGGCGCGACTGCGACACCAGGGTGCAGGAGACGAGGCTTCGCGATGGAGAGTGGGGGCCCTCAGCGAAGGCGGGGACGCCGCACGAGTCACCGGCACCCACGTGGGCCCCTGCCCCGCTCCGTGCACCCTGGGCAGAGCTTTGGACACACTCCCAAGAGCAGGCGGGGTCCCGGGCTCCCGCAGCCTCTGGTTACAGTTAAGGACAGCACCTCACTCTGCCCCCCGCTTCTCTGCACACACCTGGTGCCCAGCAGGTGAGAGGCAGCAGGGCACAGGGGACAGCACAGCACCTGGCTCGCGGAGAAGTCAGGCTCGGCGCTGCTGGGCCTCGACTGTTTCACTAGGAAGCAAGAATACAAACGCATATCTTGTGGAGGTGTTCGTTGGTTGGTTGGTTGGTTGGTTGGTTGGTTCCTTCCTTCCTTCCTTCCTTCCTTCCTTCTCCTTCCTTCCCCAAACACCTACGGGCTCTGTATTCATTTCCTCTTGCTGCTAGAGCAAATGATCGGAAACTTAGCTATTTTAGAAACGACATTATTTATTATCTTACAGGTCTGCGCGCCGGAAGTTTAAAATGGGTCAGCAGGGCCGGGTCCCCGAAGCTCCAGGGGAGAACCCGTTTCCTAGCTCTTTTCCAGCTTCTAGAGGCATCCGCGTGCCCGAGCTGGTGGCCTCGTCCTCCTGTCACCGGCCTTCTGCTTCCAACATCACATCTGCTCTGGCTTTGACCCCCCTCGCCTTTTTCCTTCGCTTGGCGGGACCCTGGCTCCTACAGCGGGGGCCACGCTGGGATACTCTCCCAGCTCGCGGTCCTCAGCTTAACCCCGGCTGCGAGGTCCTTTGCTGTGTCCGGTCACACGGGCCCAGGTTGGGCCGTTAGGGCCCAGACGTGTGCACTTTGTCTACGACAGACTGGCACAGTGATTCTCAGAGGGGGTAGCAGGGGGCTGCGGACAGCAAATCGGTCAGGACACGGTCGGCCCTGAGCAGTACCACCTGCTCCCAAGGGGCTCAGCGAGGCCCCGTAGCATCCCCTCCGCAGGAGGCCTGGCCGAAGGAGACTCCTGGGTGGGTTCCTTGGAGGTTCCAGAACCACCGCGTGAAGGACCCGGCCCTCCCCCCGGTGGTTCCCATCCTTCTCTCGAGTTCCCTGGGTCCCAAGGGCTGCCTGCTCTGGGCCTCACACCCTGCACCTGCACGACCAAACAGGAAGAAAGGCATTTGGCACCCGTGTATAGTTTCTGCTCGTCATGAGGGAGGTGACATTGGCTGGGACTGGCCGTGCGGCCCCTCCTCCAGCCAGTGGAGAAGAGAAATGGGTCCATCCCAAAAGGCTCGGTGGCACCACGACTTTCCCCTCAGTGCCGGGAAGGGGCCCCCTTTCCCAGGCACATCGCTGTTCTTCCTCCGGAAAGAAGCGGGTACATGGGTGTATCAGTCACCAAGGCTGTGGAACAAGTTACCACTAACGGGTCAGCTTACAACCACACGCATTATATCTACAGCGTCCATGGGCCAGGAGGCCAGGTGCAGGTGAAGTGGGTCCCCTGCTCAGGGTCCGGAAGCCGAGATGAAGGGGTCAGCTGGGGCTGAGCCCTCCCTGCGGCCCAGGGCCTCTCCAGGCTCACCCACTTCCCAGCAGAATTCGGTTCTGAGGTCGTGGCCCCTGTTTTCTCTGGATGCTGTGTCCTGGGACCACTCTCGGCAGCTGGAGGCCACCTTAGGTCCTGTCTTCAGACCCCTTCTCATGATGTTGCTTCATCGGGGAGGCCGGCGGGTCATCCCTGATGCTTCAGCACCCTTCGAAGGGCTCACCTGATCAGGCCAGGCCCACCCAGGTCAGGATAGTCTCCTGAAATCAACACCGAGTGAACTCGTTAGGGGCCTAACTAAGGCAGTGACGCTCCATCATATGCACAGTCAAGTAGGGGGGATTATTCGAGGGCTCACTGTGGGTTCCCTGAGAATCTTGCCTACCTCGGCAGGCCGGGAGGAAGTGAGTGCTGGCTGCTGGGTATGCGGCGGCCCACCTGGAACACACCCCGCAGCCTTCTTTTTGAGCGGGCCGCCACCTTCTCATCCTCCAGCCCGGGCTGAGCCACTACTTCTAGAAAGTTCTCCCTGAGGCAGTCAGAGGCCCCCTCGGGCCCGACCACTCGCTTCCTCAGTCTCCAGCGTCTCCCAGGTGGTCACACCTGTGCCTGTCCCCTGCGCTGGGCCTGAGGGGCGCCTTGCTCTCCACAGCCGACGGGCCCTGTCCCCACTCCGCACGACGCAGGTGCTCAGTAGGTTCCGGCTCCACAGACGCCCAGTCTCCAGAGGGTGATACAAGAGGCCAGACCGGAAACCACCCCGGAGGCGGGCGGACCTGTGGCCGGGTCACTCTGGGCCTCAAACGCCTTCGGGCCCCAGCCTGGTGGTCCCTCCCGAGAGACCCCTCCCAAGCTCCCCTCCCCCCCCACACCGAGGCCATTGGTTGGGGCGGACACGAGGCAAAAGCGAGTGGCTGTCCCGCGCGGCGTGATAACGGTGGGAGGGAGGGGAGCCACTCCGTCCCAGGCGCGTACCCACGCACGGTCCGACAAGGCCCCTGGGCCTCGCTAGCCGCCTCTGCAGGATGGGACGGCCGCACAGTGAATACTCGGCGAGGCCCCGGAGAGGCTGAACAGGGCTCACCACCCACGGAGCCGCTGCTGGTGGGAGCAGCTGTGGGTGCTGCCGACGGCCGGGGGCGCTGGGGGCCTGGGCTCAGCAGCTGAGGGCAGGAGGTGGCCAGGGTGGACCCTAGACTTGAAGCTTCGCAGAGATGCCAAGGGCCTGGGGCGGGGAGGGGGCGTCCCGGGAGCCCAGCGCTGGCGTGCCGGAGCCGCGCCTTCCACCCGCTCAGATGTGTGGTGAGCAGAGGCCCAGCAGGCGCTCAGGGCCCAGGGAGTAGCAACGGAGGCAGGCAGTGGCGGACGCGGCCCGGGACCCCGCGGGGAGCAGGCCCTGGGCTAGGAGCCCGGACCTTTGTCCCAAGAGCCTGCACTCTGGCCCCAGGGGCGGGACTTTCTTCCTGCCAATCGCAGGCTGAGGAGGCTTGGAAAGGAAGGGCGATTCCCCAAGGTCACGTGTGGACACCCGGTCAGCCCGACCCTAGAGTCCAGACGTGAGGCCAGGCCTCGGAGGGCCTTGAATGCCAGGCTCAGGCATCTGGACAGCGGCACGCCCCAGAGGGAGCTCCCTGTCAAGGCTGGAACCGGATGGCCGAGGGGCAGGCGGGAGGCAGGGGAGCCGAGAGAGACCCGTGCAGCAGCGAGGGCGGGGACGGGCGAGCGCCTGAACTCCAGCAGCCCCGGGCCGAGCGAGGTACACAGCTGGTGCCTAATAAGACATGCCGACCCTCTGCCTTCATCTATTCCGCTCAGTGCAAATCAAAGACGCTCCCCGAAGCAGTTCTCTCTCCAGAGGGCCCTCCGCCAAGTCTGTAAGGACTCGGCTGGGCCAGATCCATCAATCTGATCAATATCGCGATGGATCTGGTCTGCGGGTTGGTGCGTGGAGAGCCAAGCCCCGGGCCAGCGGATCCAGGCCACGCTCTAACAAGACACAGCGGTTCTGGAATTCTTCAGGGAGGGGCAGGCAGAGCAACCAGCCTCGCTTCTCCCTGCCTGTCTTTAAAAATGAAATTTCAAATAAACATGGTTGGGGGGAGGGGGCGGGGATCTTCAGCTCGGCTCGAAGGAGGAGACGAGTCCTCCCGGCCTGGAGGCTGGGAAGCCGGGCCTGTTTCCCCGGGTTGCTGCACCAGCCGGAGGAGTAGAAGGGGCTCTTCTCCCTGCTTCCAGGCCCTTCCCTCCCCTGTAGGCACCGAGCAAACACAGGCCAGATGCAACACCCGCTCACGGGGGCTCACAGCCAAGTGGGGGCAGAGCTGGCACGAACCTTCCAGCTAGCTAGTCCCATACCCCCACCTTACAGATGGGAAAACCGAGGCCCAGGGAGCCAGGGGGTTCTCACGCTGCCAGACAGAAAGCAAGTATTGAATGGGAGCTTGAGTCCACGTCCAAGGTCGGCAACCTTCACAGAATGGAGGCAGAAAGGGGCCGCTGGGTGGGGGGGGGGTGCGGGGGTCTGGCACAGGCTGCTGAAGCCCCTCTGTGCTTGGCCGGGCACCACTGCACCAAGCACAGTGCGGGCGCCCAGCACGGCCAGGGAGCAAGCAGGACATGGGGGCCTTTGTGGGATTCCTGCCCTCGGCCCCCACCCTTCACCCCCCCACCAGCTCTTCTTCTTTTTTTTAATGTTTTTTTTGAAAGTGTGCAAGCAGGGGTAGGGGAGAGAGGGGGAGACAGAGGATTGAAATGGGCTCTGTGCCTACAGCAGCGGGCCCCCTGTGGGGCTTGAACCTACAAACCACGAGATCGTGACCTGATCCAAAGTCGGACACTCAACCGACTGAGCCCCCCAGAGGCTCCCCTCCGGCAGCTTTGAGTGAGCTCCCCCTGGGAGCCACGAGCCGGGCCGGCACCAGGCGGGGAGGGAGAGACGAGGCCTGCTCTCAGGAGCCCACGGTGGAGAGCGACGGGGGCCCCGACCCGCACGCAGAGGCCAGCGAAGGGGCTGCCGATGTCACCTGGAGACTCACGCGACACAGAGAAGAGATGAGCCCGGGCGGGGGGGTGGGGCGGGTAGACGAAGCGAAGGGTTGCCAGCCTGGAGGAGAGCACGTGCCAAGGCCCAGAGTCCGCGGCAGGCAGTGACAACTGGGCTCGCAGCCCGGAGGGAGTGGGCTGAAGAGCCGCGTGAACGAGCCGGGTGGAGGTGAGCCCGCCGCCGAGGCAGAGCCCGGCCCGAAACCCAGGAACGGCCGCCTGCGACGACAGGGCGGCCGCGTCCAGCGCCCCCCCACACCCCCTCTGAGGCCTCGGAGGGCGAGCAGGGCCCCAGGCACCTGTGCACGTGCGGGCGTGCGTGGGCGCGCATCTCTGTGGGGGTGAGCACGTGTGCCTGCACGTGCTGATACAGGCGCGTGTGCACGCGTGTGCAGGGGTGTGCGCACGCCCATCCATGCCGTGTGGATACACGCTTACGCGCAGGGAGGTGCACGCAAATGTATGCCCACGGATGCATGTAACGTGTGCACGTAACTTTATGCAGGTGTGTGGGTATGTGAGCGTGAACTCGTGCGCGTGCAGCCTGTGAATGCGCGTGCACACACGCGTGCGCTCGTGCCTGCCTGTCATGCGTACACGCTGGTGTTTGTGCGCACGGATGTTTACACAAGTGCACCGCCATCCTTTACACGGGTGTGTGTGCGCACACGTGTGTACGCGGTGTGCACGGATGTGCGAGCACGCGTGTGTGGTTATGCAAGTCTAGGTGTGTGCACACCAATGTGTGTGCATACGTGAACTCGTGGGTGTGTACGTGCACGTGTGGGTGGGCGTGCATGCAGGGATGTGTGTACTCACGTGTGGACTGAATACGTGTGCCCGGACGTGTGTGTGCATCCACACTGCGTGCAGGGAGGCGGTTCGAAGAGACAAGCCCCCCTCCCTCTGCCAGGGTCGAGGCCACTCGTGGGCCACGGGCCAGGCGTGCCCCCGGCAGGGGTGCTTCCAGATTCCTTCTCCCAGCCGCCGGGGCCCAGGACCCAGCGCCCCGAGGCTGTGTGGCCCCGCTCGGCCCGGTGGGGATGAAGGCAACGATGCCTTGGCGGCCCCCAGACGCGTCACTTCAATGCGATTTTCCTTCTACGACATCCCCCGCCCGCCGCCAGCGCCCCCGCCCCCACCCCCCAGTGCCACCCGGATCCTGACCACACTCTCCCTGTTACCCCTCTGGGCCCCGCCAAGCCCAGGCCTGGCCGCGAGCCACTCGCGGGACGGTCCTCCGGGCGCACGCTGTGCTGCTTGTTGTAGGGCGACGGGGAGCAGTTTGTCGAGCCCAGGTTTCAGCGTCGGTGTAAGAGGCCTCTGGGCTCCTTCCCGCGCAGCCGCGGTCCCTGGGGCTCCCGTGCGCACAGGCGGGCCTGCGGCTCGCAGCCCTGAAGCCCGGCCGAGGGCTTCTCTCCCTCCCGGAGGACCCGGCTCCCCTCTCCCCCTCTGCTCCGGGCCCAGACCCGAGGGAGGGGCGCTTGCTCCCGGGGCCGTGCCAGGGAGATGCTGCCAGCGGTCCTGGGGTCAAAAGGCCAGCCAGGCGTCCCCAGGGGCCTGAGTCACGGGCCGGCCAGGCACTCCGGATGGCCCCGGCCTGGGCTGGCGAGTCGCTTCCTGGGTGGTGGGAAGTCCTGTTTGTCTCGGGCCCCAGGTGCCCTGTGTCCTTTTTCCTCCAAATTCTTTGTGTCCAGCGCAGCCAGGACCCTGGATGTCCTGACACCCCCAGGCATCCCCCAAACTGCTCCTCAGCAGAGGAGAGCCCCTCGGGGTCTGGAGGAGGCCCACGTGGCCGGCCAGTTGCCAGGGGCGGGAGATGGTCCGCAGCGCCTGCATCCGGCCCCCGCCATTTCTCTCTCGGCCCCCAGGACGAAGCCCATCCCCCTGCCCCAGGGAGCACAACTCATAGGGGCTTCTCCCTTCCCAGTAACTTTCCTACATGCTCCGAATACAGCTCAGAAGTCACCTCCTCCAGGAAGCCTGCCCTGACAACTCCACTCCCAGCCTAGGGGAAGAGCTCCAGGGCACTGACAGCAGGCACTGCGGCTGGCCAGGTGGGCAGCCCCGCCCCTTCCCCACCGAGGTGGGCCCGGGCCCTGGACAGCGGGGTGGGTCTTCCCTGCAAGCACACTCCGGGCCTCCGGAACTACAGGCCCCTTCACGGGGAGGGTGGCTTCCTACCTTCCCTGGGGCGCGTGTCTCTCACACGCAGTCACGGCTTTGCTCCCCAAAAGTGCACAAATGCCCAGGACCGGGAGGGGAGGCCTGGCCCCTCCTGGGCGGTCCCACGATCCAATCTCTGATTTCCGGCCTGACCCCCTCCTCCGCGTGAGGTGGCTCACAGGAAGCCGGGGCTCCCTGCGGGCATCTCTGCTAGATTCCAGTGCTTTCCCACACGCGGCCCTGAGAAGCGGCCCCCCGGAGCCATACGCATCTCCGGCATCGCTCAGGGAGACGCTCCAATCGCTCCCTGCGACCCCTTCCTGCAACCCAGAGGCATGGCGCTCGGGCCCCCAGCCACAGGGATGACCCCACCCTCCCATCTGAGGATGCGGGGAGCGCTGCGGGCCTGCGCGGGTGCTGTTCCAGACTGCTGGGAGGAACGGCCCTCCCCTCCTCCAAGCCAGCACCGCCAGGCCTGGGAACTCCAGCCTCCTCCCCAAAGTCCGTCTCCCACAGGCCTCAAGCTGCCTGGAGGTGGGTTCCAGCCCCAGAAAACGGGAACAACAGCGCACGAGGCCCGGGGACATAAGGTCGGGGCAAGCCGGCGGGGTGGGGAGAGATACCCCAACGGCTTGCCCCTCAGCCCGCAGGAATGAGGCACCCACGCCAAGCCGCCCATCATCCGGGAAATTCCTTCTGGGTGTTAGTCAGAGGCGGTGAGTCTGAACATCGCCCCCCACCCTTTAAAAGCGGGGCCACGGAGCGTGAGAATGAAACTTCAGTGATTGCCAACACGGGTGCAGAGCCTGGGAGCCCGCCCAGGGCTCCCGCTGTCACCGCCGTCATGATTCACGCTCCGGCAGCGCTCGGAAGTGGGCAGGGAAGGGAACTGAGGCCCGGGGGCAGGGAGGTGGTTCTGCCCCGGAACACCGACCGGGGAAGGGAGGCGACGGGCGCTCGGCAAGACCCCTGCGGCACCCCGACTGCGTCGCTTCCTCCGCCAGGCCGCGAGTCGCCGGCTCTCCAATCAGGTCGCGGACCCCGAGCCGCCTGGAGCTGCGCGCGAGTGTGCGCGCCCGCGTGTGCGTGTGCGTGTGCCCGGGGGAGGCTAGGGAGCTCTTGTCTTAGAAAGACCAGGTTTCTGGAACTCACCGCCCAGGCCGGCCGGCACGCAACCCCGTCCGGCAGGCTGCAGTCGGCCCTGGAGGGGGCGCCCTCGCCGTGCGCGCGCGCCTCGCGCCACCGCCCCGGACTCCTCCCCGGCGCCGCGCCGGCAGGTTCGCCGAGGCGGCCGCGGGCTCCGGCTCCCGGGCCCGCTCCCCCCCGCCACCCCAGCACCGCCCCCCCTCGCCCCGGGCCGGCGGCGCTGGCCTGCCCGCCAAGCCGCCCCCGCCCGCCCGCGCCCCGCCCCGCCCCGCGCGCCCGCCCCGCTGCGCAACTCTACCCAAGTTGGAAGCCGAGCCCGGGCGGCTGCACTCGCGCCGAGCGCACGGCGGCGGCGGCGGCGAAGGAGGAGGAGGCGGCGGCGGCGCAGCTAGGGCGAGAGAGGCAGGCAAGGCGGAGCCCGCACGGCCGAACGCGGACCGCGGGGGGCGCCCGCGCCCGGAGCAGCGGGAGGAGGACGCGCGGCGGCGCCGGCGCCCTGCCCGGGAAAGTAAAGTTGGAGCCCGAGGCTGCGCGCGGGCGCTGGGGCCCGGAGGAGCGGCGGCCCGCGCCCCGGTGCGCCCAGCCCTAGCCGGCCGGATGGGAGGCGGAGCGCCCGGGCCGCCGCCGCCGCCGCCGCCGCCTGCAGCCTGCGCCCCGGCCGGGCGCCGGGGCCGCGGGGCCGCTCGGGCACGCCCGCTCGGGCGCCGCATCGCCGTGGGCTCGCTGCCCGGGCGCTCCCCGTGAGCCGGGCCGAGGGCGGGGCCGGCGCGAGGACCCCGGGACCTGCCCCCCTCCCCCCCACCCGCCGCCGCTGCCGCGTCGCCGCTCGCTCCGGGAGCCTCCTGCTCTGCACTTACGCGCGCGGCAGCTGCGGGGAGCCCGGCAGCCACGCTCTCCGGCGCGCCGCTCGCCGGCCGCGCCGCCACGGCAGAGGGCCGGCCGCGGGGCGCCGCGGTCCCCGGCGGGCGCGCCCCAGGAGCAGGCGGCGATGCGGGCGCCGACCCCGGCCGGGGGGCGCCCGAGCTGCCGCGGCTGCGCCCCGACTCCAGGCGGGACCGCGTAGCTCGCGGGAGGACCATGGCGTCCCCGGCGCTGGCGGCGGCGCTGGCGGCGGCGGCGGCGGCGACGGCGGCGGGCCCCAACGCGAGCGGCGCCGGCGAGGGGGGCAGCGGCGGGGCCGCCAACGCCTCGGGCGCCGCGCCGGGGGCCGCCTGGGGGCCGCCCCCGGGCCAGTACTCGGCGGGCGCCGTGGCGGGGCTGGCGGCCGTGGTGGGCTTCCTCATCGTCTTCACCGTGGTGGGCAACGTGCTGGTGGTGATCGCCGTGCTGACCAGCCGGGCGCTGCGGGCGCCGCAGAACCTCTTCCTGGTGTCGCTGGCCTCGGCCGACATCCTGGTGGCCACGCTGGTCATGCCCTTCTCGCTGGCCAACGAGCTCATGGCCTACTGGTACTTCGGGCAGGTGTGGTGCGGCGTGTACCTGGCGCTCGACGTACTCTTCTGCACCTCGTCCATCGTGCACCTGTGCGCCATCAGCCTGGACCGCTACTGGTCGGTGACGCAGGCCGTCGAGTACAACCTGAAGCGCACGCCGCGCCGCGTCAAGGCGACCATCGTGGCCGTGTGGTTCATCTCGGCCGTCATCTCCTTCCCTCCGCTCGTCTCGCTCTACCGCCAGCCCGACAGTGCCGCCTACCCGCAGTGCGGCCTCAACGACGAGACGTGGTACATCCTGTCCTCCTGCATCGGCTCCTTCTTCGCGCCCTGCCTCATCATGGGCCTGGTCTACGCGCGCATCTACCGCGTGGCGAAGCTGCGCACGCGCACGCTCAGCGAGAAGCGCGTGCCCGCGGGCCCCGACGGCGCGTCCCCGACCACGGAGAACGGGCTGGGCGCGGCGGCGGCGGGAGCGGGCGAGAACGGGCACTGCGCGCCCCCGCGCCGCCCGTGCGCCGACGTGGAGCCGGAGGAGAGCAGCGCGGCGGCCGAGCGGCGGCGGCGCCGGGGCGCCCTGCGGCGGGGCGGGCGGCGGCGCGCGGGCGGCGAGGGGGGCGCGGGCGGCGCCGACGGGCCGGGGCCGGGGCCGGGGCCGGGGGCGACCGACTCGGGCACGCTGGCCGCCGCGAGGTCCCCGGGTCCCGGCGGGCGCCTGTCGCGCGCCAGCTCGCGCTCCGTCGAGTTCTTTTTGTCGCGCCGGCGCCGGGCGCGCAGCAGCGTGTGCCGCCGCAAGGTGGCCCAGGCGCGCGAGAAGCGCTTCACCTTCGTGCTGGCGGTGGTCATGGGCGTGTTCGTGCTCTGCTGGTTCCCCTTCTTCTTCAGCTACAGCCTGTACGGCATCTGCCGCGAGGCCTGCCAGGTGCCCGACCCGCTCTTCAAGTTCTTTTTCTGGATCGGCTACTGCAACAGCTCGCTCAACCCGGTCATCTACACCGTCTTTAACCAGGACTTCCGGCGCTCATTCAAGCACATCCTCTTCCGACGGAGGAGAAGGGGCTTCAGGCAGTGAGCCGCTCGCCTGGCGCTGCGCGGAGACCCCGGACAGCTCCAGGCGGAGGCGTGGGAAGGCGTGACCCCGCAGGAGAAAGCAGGGGCGCAGCTTCCCCGGAGCCCCAGGGATGGCTTGTCCTCCGGAGCGCAGGGGAGGGTGCAGGCGGGCCAGGAGCGTGGGCTGAGAGACGCAGGGTCCCCGGGGAGAGGGGAGGAGAGAGGGGCGACCCCTCTGCCTTCCCATCTCAGCAAAGGGCTGCTTCTGGGGCTCCGGGCCTGGATCTGGCCCTGGGGGCCCTGCCGAGGTGTGGTTATGAGGTCAGGGTTTGAGCAGAAGTAAAGGCAACACCCCCCCCCCGAACTTGCGGGAAAGGAGCCCCCCCTCCCCAGCACACACCATCTCTGAGCAAGGGCTGACTTCCCCAGGACCTCGTGGTGGGGCGGCTGTCTTGGGGGAAGAAAGAGGGCACTGACAACCTTTGGTTACTGAAAGTATTTAAATGTTTGCCAAAAACGACAGCCAAAACAACCAAACTATTTTCTAAATAAACCTTTGTAATCTAAGCGTTGGGTGCCGCAGTCAGTCCGTCAGCTGCCAGCGCCAGCATGGGGGTGCCTTCCAGCCCTCGCCCTGCCTAACCTACCCCCAAGGGTGGAAAGAAGGCACCCCAGGTGTCTGGATGCCAACACCCCCTCTTGCAGGAGAAGGGGGGTGTCTTTTTTTTTTTTAAGCAAAATCTTTTGAACGCGTACACTATGTGAAATTCGTGTGCCGTAACTGGCTGAGCGGGAAAAGAAATCAGGAACCCCCCAAATTGCGTCCAAATTTAGATCCCGGAGGAATGCCCTCCATCCCTGCCCCCTCCCCACCCCTGCATCCAGTTCCTGGCCTGGGAGCCTCTCCCGAGTGGAGAGAAGCGGGGCTGGCATGACCCAAGGCTCCGGTTCTGCCCGCCCCCCCACCCCCGTGACTGGACCAGGCCCTCGCCTCGAACCCTTGGTGCGTTTTCCGCTTTGGAGGAGATGGGATGGTTGAGACCTGCCCGAAGAGGGCCCCGCCCATGCCTGGTGGGTGGTCGAGGCCAAGACAAGTCCCCAGATCCTTCCTTAGCCCGTACCCGGGACTTTTACCAGCTTCTCAGTGGTTTTGGACATTGAGTGATGGGGCCACCGCCTGCTTCGGCAGGGGAGAGGCTGGGACCCGCCTATGCTCCCCAACCAACGCCGCCCCCCGCAGCCCAGCCTTGTCCCCTTGCTGAGCCCTCTCCCCCTCTCCCTCCCCAGTGTCATACTCACTGCACACCGAGGTGTGCGGAGGGGGGCTAGAAGAAGCCAACATCAAGTAGAGAGTCTCCCTCCGCCCCCGACTCTTCCAGCCCCCACCACAGAGTCTGGAGACCCCCCCACTGGTGGGGGCGCATTCCGGAGACCCCTGCTGTGACCGTCCTATCCACCTGTTGCTCCCTCTTGGGCCCCCCTTGGCCTTTCCATATGTCCCCTCCCCTGCGGAGCCCTGCCTGCATGGCCCCTCTCTCCCCTGGATCGCCGCCCGTCCGTCCCTGACCTGGAGCGGCCACGAGTCTGTCCCCAGGATGGGTCGGCCCTGGGTCCTGCCTTCTGTTCCCAAGCCCCTGTCCCCTGAGTCGGGAGCCAGGGCAGTCGGCTTCCTTGGTCTGACTCGGTGGGGCTGTCCCACGGAGAGCCCTCTTCTGCAGCTGCCCCACCCCTGTCACCCCAAGTGACGGGCTCTCGGGACACCCACCTGGGAAGAACTCTCCTGGACTGTGCACTCGCTCACTCGTGTGGACTGCTCACACCTGCTGTGTTTAGGCTCAGGGACCGGGTGGGGAGGGTGGAAATGGCTGGCCACGGCTGATTGGGACACCCCTGACCTCCTGCCACCAGGCAGGGACCCGACAGGGTGTCCATGTCACAGTCCTGGCTCTGTTGCAGGATTGTGGAGCCGGCAGGGACAGGCCCCCGCCCTCCCCGGGCCTCAGCACTCCTTCTGTGAAGTTGGAGGGGAGTCGTCGGGAGCTCAGGCCCATCTGTGGTCCAACCTGCTGGCTGATCTGGGGGCCAGAGAGACGTGACCGTCCCTTGGAGACGGCACGGCCGACACCGGTATCGCTCCAAGCTTGCAGGCCTCCTCGGCACAGCGGGATGTCGACGCCCCCACGCAGGGCTTCTGGGGGATGCGCTCCGAGTGTACGACGGGAGCACGCAGCGAGGTGCACGGCCCACGGAAGAATGTCAGCTCACCCCGCTCCGTTCGCTCCCTACTGCAGGGATGGCGCCCTCCAGGCCTGTCGCGGGGGCTGCCGGCCGGTGCTTAATGTCCCATTTGGCCACCAGGGGTTCACCGCTTGACGGTAATTGCCGCCTGCAGAGCCCGTCTCTCCAGCCGGATAGACGGAGCCGGAACCGGCTTCCCACCCTGCCCCGCCTCGGGGAGACAGGCCGGTCTCCTGGCTGGGAGACTCGCCGTCTTCATCGGTGCGGTGTGGCGGCGACGCCGCCGTCTCCCCGAAGGTGCCTGTGGGCACCAGCTGCTCCCAGCGTGGCCTGGAAGCCCGCTCCAGGGGGGCCTTCTCCAAGGTACACAGTGGGGGGCCCAGACCTCCGTTCACCGGCTCAGCTCCGCCCGCGGCGTCCTGCTCCCTCGCACGGCGGCTTCCCTCCCACGCGGGCATCTCCGCGTCTACTCCGGGGTGCCGGCTCACCGTCGACCCCGTTCTGGGGCCGAGGAAACTGAGGCCCAGGACCCTCTGATGCGAGGGGCAGGGCACCCTGTGAGCCCAGAAACGTCCAACTCCAGACCCTGCGCCCCTGGCACCACCGTGCTCCGGTGTCCTGGGACCAGGCGCCTGGCCGGAGGGGAATTGTCCCCAGCCTCCTTCCCGCCCAGGGCTCCCCCGTGGGCTCTCGGGACAAAAGAAGAAAGCATCTACAGAAAGATGGAGGAGGGCTGGGCGCCGCGTGGGGGCCCGGCCTGAGCGCCGTGCCAGCCCCACCCCGGCCCGGCCCGGCCCCACGCTGACGCGGCTCCTACGAGACACACGGAAACATACATTTGTTCAAATTCATTCCTGTATTTTAATTCAATTGCCGAGCTTGGAGGAGAGGGGAGGAAGGAATAACCGGAATAATCCAATTCTAGTTCGGCGTGGAACTAAAAAAAACGAAAGAAAGAAAGACTTAGGAAAGCCCTCCGGTCTCTGAGCTCGGCCCCAGGCTCTGGGGGTGGGGGCTGGGGGGTGCGGGAGAACTCACGTTGCCGGGGCTCTGGCTGGCGAGGAAGCTTCCCGGCGGTGCTGGCAGCCGCTGTAGTTTCTATCACGCCCATCGGCAGGACTCAAATATTCCAGTGCGGCCTCGGATCAAAACACACGCGCCCGCAGGCCTATTTTGCGTCAGCCTGCGCGGCTGCGGCCCTTTGCCCGGCTGAAGCCCGCGCCGCGCGCAGGCCCCTCAAGGGACGACCCAGCCATCCGGCCACACGTCGGCCTGCGGCTCTCCCTGGGCTGGATCGGAGTCTGCAGAAATCGTCCAGCGGACCTCACACTGCCCCCCCTCCCCTGATTCCTAAGGGTCACCGTCCCGTTTGGCCGGCCGGGCTGTGGGCAGCGTCGAGGGCCGGCGGGGTGGAGGAGCGGGGAGGGTTTGTGTGAGAGCCACCCCGGCAGGCACCGTGGGTCCGTCGGCTGCGGCCCTGTGCCCACCATCCCCAAAGACGCCGCCCCTCCTTCCTGGCTGGGCCCTGAGGTCCACCTGAGAAGCAGAGTCAAAACCGCCCATGTGGGGCCGAAGGAGAGCCCCCGGGACCAAAAATGCGTTTCTCTTCTGCCAAAGGGCTTTTCGCTGCTCCCGGGGAAAGCCTGGGGCCCCACGGGATGATCATTGTCAAGATAAGGCCCACCTCGAGGGGTGGAGAGGGGATGCTGGCCCAGAAAGCTCTGTGCTCTCCGGGGTGAGCCCGAAGCGCGGTCCGAGCCGCCCGGCAGCGAGGGAGAAAAAGGAAACAGGCTGAGCACAGGCTCTCTGCTGCCAGGTTCACAGGAAAAGCTGGACGCCGGCAGGGCAGCTGTGGGGCCCTGCCCGTGCCCTGTGCCGGGTGCCACTGCACAGGCCTCCCTGACCCTGGGGAGCCTGCCTCTGGACGGGGGCTCCCAGGACGGTGGAGGAGTCTGGAGGGGCATTCAGGCCGAGGTAGGTCCCTGTTTGGGTAGGGGGATAGCTGAGCCTCGGGTGCACCAGCCTGGGCTATTTCTTCCTTATTCCACCAACACCCTGAGCTTGTCCCTCCCTGGGCCAGGCCCCGGTTGCTCGGTGAGGGGGGTGGACCCCACGGTGCAGCCTGAGAGTCGCGGGGGAGGGGCTAGCCCACCGGCTGAGACTACGGCCACACAGCTGCGAGGCCGAGGCCTGTACACGGGGGCCAGAGTGAGGCTGCAGAGTCAATCCGGTGAGGCTGCGGGGGCCCTCCGGCCCCCATGGTCCCAGGACAGGCCTGTAGTGTGTCTGCTCGCAGGCCGTCGGCTCCACCCCTACCCACTCATCCGGTTGCGTGGCCTTGGTTTGCCTCTCCTGTGCCTTTAATTCGTTCTTTGTCCTCTGCCAGGAGCACGTTTTGCGAACTGACCGGAATGCCCCTCACGGGCCCCTCGTGACTCAGGCCAGGTGTCATCTCCGGAAAGCGCTTTGGAGCCCGGAGTCCCCAGGCTGGGCCAGGCACTGCGCCCTTCTCCCAGGGCGGGGAACCCAGTGTGGGAGGGGCCTAGGGAGGATCTGAACTTGGGGGCAGTGTGGCCGGGTGGCCGGGCAGAGCGGGCGTCCCTCGGCGCCGTGGGGCTCTCCTTCCTCGCCCACAAGGAAGCCCCAGCAGGCTCATCCCTGGACCCCCCATCCCAAGAGCCGCCAGGGCGTGCCTGCGCGCCCGCAGGACGGAGGCTGGGGAGAACGTGGAGCGACAGGCAGGTGCTCCAGGCCGGGCTCCGGGCTGCGGGGGATTTTCCGCTGCACGTGCACCCCTGCTGCTGAAGCCACGTGTTCAATGTTGGTGGGCGGGTCCCCCCCCCCCCTGCGGTTAATTAGCTCCTCGATGACTGTGCAGCCTCTAGGAAGACAGGAGAACCTCGGTGCAGCCTTCGCCGAGCACCGGACGGAAGATGCCAGAACGGGAGCCCAGTCCAGAAACCTCCCCTCTCCTTTTACGGAGAGGCCCAGAGAGGGGAGTCGTTAAGGGTAATGACGAAAAACAACAGACGTAAACGGGGGGCCCCGAGCCGGCGTCTGCCCCATGCCCTCCGCACGCCGGCTTGGGGCAGGGCACTGCCCGGGCCTGCTTCTCCCTGGACCCTGCCAGGTGGGGAAGGCTGGTGCCATTTTACAGACAGGAAAACTGAGCCCCAGAGAGGGAAGGCGCGAAGAATCGCTCCCTCGAAGCCAGACGGGCTATTGGCGGGAGTCGCCGGCCACACCGAGTCCCCGAGAGGCCCCCCCCCCCCCGATGGCAACCTTAACTGGCTTCGTTTTACGGAGGAGGAAACGGAGGCGCCGGGCGTGGAAGCGACCCTCCAGCTCCTCCGTGTGGAGCGCGCGGAGTCGGCTTTTTATCCCGGTGCCGGTCTCTGCTCTGCCCCCCGGCGAGCTGCCCCGAGATGAAACGTCGACCGGCTGAGATCAGACGGGGCCGGGCGTCCTGTGCTTCATCACCCCTCCTGTCATCCGCGCTCTGCGACCTCAGCCGCTCCGGAGAACGTCAGGGTCCCCGTCCCTTCAATGCCGACAGGGGCCGGCTCTGTTTGTATCCTGTCGTCTTAGAAACGCGGGAGCCACTCGGAAAGCCTCCCCACCTGGGATGGAGAATGCCGAAGTGTTTGCCAAAACAATTCCGCTCCGTTTCCTGGCGTGCCCGGCCCCGCAGATTGAATTTAAAGCCAAATGAGCCCCTTTCAGTTGGTTCCGATGAAACCGCGGTTCACAAGGCCTCTGGGGGGGGGCGGGGGGACAGACCAGGAGGTCTCTCTCGCCCGGCCCTGCGCTCGGCAGCCCTGACCCCGGCCAGCCGGGCCCTCGCAGCGGGGTGGGATTTGCGTTGGGGCCGGCGCCCGCGTCTGTGCCTGGAGGGGCAGGAGAGGGCAGCCGATCAATGTCCCCGCAACCCCAGCGCACACGGGCCGGCCCTGCGGGGGGTCGGGTCGCCCGGACGCCTGTGAGGGGCCCCCGTAGCACAACGGGGGCGGGGCCTCAAGGCGACCCCTTGGTGGATCCCCAGGGGGCAGGGTTTCTCCAGGTCGCCAAGGCTGGGCGCTCAGTGTGACCCCAGGCTTCCCAAGGCCCCCGGCGCTCTGAGCCGTGGGATCCCGGAGCCTTGTTCGGACAGGACCCTTCCTGCCTCACAGCTTCTGTGGGGACCCTGGGGACGAGTGTAGCCTGCAGGGGTCAGAGAGCTGTGCCCCGTGGGCAGGCTCGCCCAGCTTCGGGCCCACGTGGGCTTCGCGGGCCTCGGCCATCCTGGGAGGCGAGGGGCTTCCGGGGTCCCGGGCACAGGGTTGCGGTGGTGGGGGGGCAGGCCTTCATCTCCAGTGGGGGGACCAGCCCCCCGGTGGAGGGGAGGGACCCCTGACGGCCTCGCGTGGCAGGGGCTCAGGCCAAGTCCCGGGACAGGAGGGGGCATTCAGCCGGGCCCCTGGCCTCCTCCAGGGCAGCCTGTGCCTACGCCGCCTCGTCTCATCTCCAGGCCCCACACAGAGGCCAGCACACAGTGGATGCTTAATAGATGCTGAAGAATCCGTTTTGGGTCGCCTCGCCTAGGGGATTACTGGTCACAAAGGCCACTCTCCTCTCCTCCTCTTCGTTCTCAGGAGAGCACCCCCGGTTTACTCGGAAATATGGGCAACTGAAGCCCGGAGACCGCCCGGACCCATTTTACTGATGGGGACACTGAGGCTCAGAGAGTCTGGTCTGAAGGCCGCATATCCGCTCAGGCACGGAGTCAAGGCCAGGGAATCGGCCTCCTCCCAGCTCCCCCTGCTGATGTTCTGAATAATCGGAAAAGCCACAGAGGGAAGTCCAGGCTGGGCTTGGAGGGGCCGGCCCACCTGGCCCCGCCCTGCACCCTCTGCACCCGGGGCCCTGCGGCCTCAGCAGGAAGTCGGGCAGAAGTGCGCAGGCTGCCTTCAGGCTGGAAGAGACACACGGGTCCCCTACCCCGGCCCCGGGGTTAGCTTCCCTCCCTTTACATGCCTCTGGTGGTGGAGAGCTCACTACCTCCCTGAGCCGACCCAGGCCTTCTAAGCACGGCCCTGACTTTCCATTTTGGGTAGAAGCATAGAAGGAAACTGCCTCCCTAAACTTTCAATCCCAGTCATTAGGAGTCTCCTCCCGGGAAATCGTTGAGGCTAGCATAAAGTTAGCCAAACTCACACCAGTGTCTCCCCCACCCCCACCCCGGCCCTTCCTTTCTTTAAACGTGCGCTCGTGCGGTGGTCTGCCCGGCGCTGGCCTGGGAGGAGCGACGAGGCCCACGGGCTTACCCCCGGAAAGCCCTTAGGGGAGCACACGGCCTGTGGGGGGACTGGGAGAGGTCGTGACCCTGGGAGGAGCCGGCCTGGCCGCCAGTGGGGCTCAAAGTGTTGTCCAGTGGGAAGGGACAGTGAGCAGGGCAGTCAGGAGGCCCGAGAAGGCCCTACTCTGGCGTCCCCTGGGCGTCGGGGGTGGGGTCCCCTGGGTGTCAGAGATGGGTCCCCTGGGCGTCGGAGATGGGGTCCCCTGGGCGTCGGGGGTGGGGTCCCCTGGGTGTCAGAGATGGGGTCCCCTGGGTGTTGGAGATGGGGTCCCCTGGGCATCAGAGATGGGGTCCCCTGGGCGTCGGGGGTGGGGTCCCCTGGGCAGCAGGGGTGGGGTCCCCTGGGTAGCAGGGGTGGGTCCTCTGTCTCCCCAGGGATGGAGCCACCAGGGGCCTCCAGGTGGGCCTGCTTGCTATGAGGCCCCTGCTGTCAGAAGCTCCGGATTCCTTGAGGCTTCTGCCGGGCTCCGGGAGGACGCGGCGGGAGAGAAGATGGCTGCTCCCACTACCCAGCGGCATGACTTTCCCGCCTCCTCGGAGCCCCGTGTCCTTCTCCGAGAAGGGGGAACCGGGGCGTCGGCCCACTAGAGCGGCCTGGGCAGCAGCACCGGGAGCCACAGCTGCGCGCGGAGACCTGAGGAGACAGGAGGCAGGGCCGGCCCCGTAACCCGTGGGCTCAGCGCGACGCGCCAGGGTGGGGCCCGGGGAGGGTGGGGGGCCCGTCTCCCCTCCCCGTGGGCCCCGGGCCCCGACACGGGGTGTGACGAGCCGCCCCCAGGGAACCGATTGTAACCTCCACACCCGGTGCGCTCCGCGCCTGGCCGGGAGTGGGCGGGGCCTCCACCACGCTGCCCCTTGTCATCTGGGGGCAGGGGTGACCTCCTCTCTGCCTGCCCCAATGCGCTGCGTCGCACCCCGCCCAGCCGGCTGGACCCGTGGAGCCCCCGTCGCCCCAGCGGACTCCTCACCAAACAACACAGGACGTCGAAGACAGCGGTTAAGAAGTGGGAGGGGCCACAGAGCACCGACCCCCGGCCCAGCCCTGGGCGGCCCTCGGCGCTCCGGGCCCCTGGGACCGCTGTCACCCTGCCAGGAGCATTAACCAGGCTTTTCTCTGACAGCGGCAGAAAACCCGGATCGGACACTAATTCCGACAGGACTGTGTCTCAAAGGGCCGGTTCCGGGAGGGGCCTGCACTCATTTCTGCTTCTGGCCCCTGGGCCGAGTTCACCGAGGGGGCTCTCGCTCACGCATCCTGGCGCTGGCCCAGCCACCCGGCCTTCCCCTCGCAGGAGGCCCTTCCTTACCGCCTGCCGCCGGCGGACAGGACTCGGTCAGGCCCTAGGGGGCGCCACGCCCCTGTGATCAGCTTCGCCATAAGGCCCGAGACGACCAGGCGCCGGGCCAGCACCCCCCTGCCCGCCCAGGGTCTGCGGTCTCGTGGGGAGTCAGCAGTGGCCACAAAACCACGCAAGTGAATACAACCTCACAAACCTTGGGACGCCGTGTGCAGCGGGCTTGACCCTGGGGTGAGTGGTGGGGCCAGAGGAGGTCAGCCCGGTGTGGGACACAGTCTCCTCTGTGGACGGAGCAGCCGGAGTGTGTGTCCCGGGCGTGGCCCTGTGAGCGCCCTGGGGCCACGGTAACACCGGGACCGCAGCCTGGACACTTAAACAGCAGAAATGCATTTCTGGCAGCCTGGGGGCTGGGGGTCCGGGATCTGGGTGCGGGTGGGCTGGTTCCTCCCGAGGCCTCCCTCCGTCCCCCCCGACGTCCTCACTCGGTCTCCCTGTGTGTCTACGTCCTGACCCCTCTTATAAGCACAGCAGTCGGATTGAACAAAACCCACGAGACCTGTTTCCTTGGAGCCCCTTGGTAAAACCCTGTCTCCAGGTACAGCCACACGCTGGGTCCCGGGCGTTACAGCTTTCACGTGCGACTCTGGGGGCACACGGTTCAGCCCCCGACGCCCTGAGTCCCTTTCCTGGCCCCACGCCAAGTTGCGTGATACGGCAGTTTCCTTCTTTCTCCTCCTCGGTTTTCCGGCCGTAGCCCAAGGACTGCCCCGAGCCGGTCTCACGTGGGTGGTCGAGAGGCCTGGGAGGCTGGGCTCTGCGGCGGTGGCCCTCGGTCCATGCCCCACAGGGGCGGGGGGCTGGGGGCCGGAGCGAGGCGGGGCCGTGTGGCCCCGCACCCCTTGACCCTGAGCTGACAAGAAACTGTCAGAGAGTGCCGGCCCTGGGCATGGGGGCGTCCGTCAGCTCCCCCCGCCCACCGCTGGGGTGCAGGCCCGGGGCAGGTGCACGGGGCCACGGGGCCGCGGTCCACCTCCTCACTCCCTCCGTGGCCCTGCCTCACGTGGGCCACGCAGCTGGGCTCCACGGTCCCTGGGTGTTTTTGATTTTCAACATTTATACTGCCTTTATTTATAATAGCCAAAAAACCTGGAAACAGCCCCAAAGTCCCCTGGTAAGTGGAGGAGGAAACCACCCGGGGGCACCACCACTCAGCCCACGGAGGGCCCGTGGGCTGCGGAGGCGGGACGGGTGAGTGTCCGGGCGACCCCGGTGCCAGAGAAGCTGGAGCCAGGCCGCACCCTCGGCGGTTCCGCCCCCGGGACGCACTGCTTTCTACTTTCTGCTTTCGAGAGGTTTTCTGTTCACAGCACGGCCGCGCAGAGGGCGCGGCGAGTCCCTGCGTGCCTCCTTGGCCGCCAGGCGACTTCTCGGGCGTGGGCTCTGCACCTGTAAATGGGCGAACATCGGGCGGACGGAGGTGGCCCGGTGCGGGGGCAGGGGGAGCCGTACACTGTCGCGTGCCCACCCAGGACACGGGTGATTCTCAGAGGCTCAGTGGACACTTAGTGGAGGTGGCTGGCCGGCCACCAGGCTTGCAGATGGTGGGAGACGCTGGCTCCCAAGCCCAGCCCGGAGGGTTCTGGAAGGGCGCCCCGGCCAGGTTGCTCGGAGCCGAGGAGGATGGATACTCCTGTCGTTTGCTGTGATGTTGGAAAACTACCAGCCTGCGTGGGGGCAGCGAGAGCCGGGCACCTCACCAGCGGTGGGCCTCTGGGGCCGGGACTGGAGCCCTGCTCCCACTGGCAGGAAGAGGGGCCACTCCCGTGGCCCCCAGCAGCCGCGCCAGCCCGAGTGAGGCCTGGACTCCTGCCAGGTCCCCTGCCCCCGACGGCTGAGGCTGGACCCCGGGAACCTGTAAGAAGAGCCTGGGACGACCGTCCTCAGGGCTGGGGCTCGTGTCCTGGGTCCTGGCCGTCGCCTCCCTGCCGTGGGACCTCAGCCCTTCCTCCGACTCTCGGAAGGAAGCTACGCGTCTTCAGCACCCGCCGCACGCGGGCAGTGTGCACTCAGTGTACACCTGCACACACCTCCCCGGGACCTGTCCCCGCAAACTCCCCCAGGCACTGAGAGGCAAACACGGGATCCCCAGGGCTCGCTGACCCTGCGGCTGGAGCTTGACCCACCACCCCAGTGGAGGATGGGCACCCTGAACCAGCAGGGGCCACCTCCCTCGTTCTCCCGGTCTCCCCGCAGGGCTGCTGCCTTGGGGGCGGTGGGGGGACGCCAAGGGAGGCCAGGGGCTGCCCCACAAATCTGTACCCTGGAGTCGCCGCCGCTGCTCCGAGTGGGGCGTCTCAGCCAATGCACGCTTTCTGGGTTTCTGTAGCTTCTATGGACGCCGGCTGCAGGGAGAGGTCAGGGCGGAGGAGCCTGGCGACCCCGTCACCCCTGCCATCCCTGCATGCTTGGCTTTCCTGCCTCTTCTGGGCCCACGCTGGGCAGCGGTGAACTCGTAGCCAACCGCTTGCTAGAAAACAGGACTCCAGGGCCAGCCCCACTCCGCGAACCCCTACTGCAGGCTTCCGGTGTCCACTCGGGCTGGGGGCCCGGCCGGTGCCGAGGCCAAACGGCCACCGAGGAAACTCCATTCACACCAGCTTCAGAGGGGCGGGGGCGGCGTGACGCGCCTGGGTCAGATGAGACATCTCCAGGTCTGTCCCTTTCAGGCCCCTCTCTGCTTGCCTCTGCTTTCTCCAGAGCGTCCCCTCAGGCCATCGGGACGGCCACCGGCAGCCCCAGCCTGAGGGCGTCCCCAGTCGGCAGCCCCAGGAATCGGGAGTCAGGTCGCTTCCCGTGCACGGCCTGGAAGCCGGGAGGAGGCAGCCCCACTTGAGTGCAGGGACCGAGGGTGGCAATGGGGATGATTCTGCTCCGGCCGGGATGGGGACAGGTGGCCTGCAGCGGTGAGGCGGCCCGTGGGGGCCCTGCCCTGCCCACCGTCTCCCCGTAGGGCCCTGGCCTGGGGCATCAGGGGCTGACTACTCACCGGCCCGTCCTGCTGTTGCCTCCGGGTGTCCCTGCCCTGCGGACTCCCTTCCCGGTCCCCATGCCCTCCATGAGGGAGGGGTCTGAGCCCCGGGGAGAGTCACGCTCTTTCTCTCGTGTCGCTCAAGGCCCAGCCTGTCTCTAGCACACCTGTGCGCCTGCCCTGCGGGGACAACGTTCTCCCCCAGACCACACTGCCGGGTCCCCAGCCAGGGCCACCTCTCCTGGAGGGACTCTTCCCCAGGGCCGGGGCCACCTCTCCTGGAGGGACCCTTCCCCGGGGCCGGGGCCACCTGTCCTGGAGGGACCCTTCCCCGGGGCCGGGGCCACCTGTCCTGGAGGGACCCTTCCCCGGGGCCGGGGCCACCTGTCCTGGAGGGACCCTTCCCCGGGGCCGGGGCCACCTGTCCTGGAGGGACCCTTGCCCGGGGCCGGGGCCACCTCTCCTGGAGGGACCCTTCCCCGGGGCCGGGGCCACCTCTCCTGGAGGGACCCTCCCCCGGGGCCGGGCTCCTTGCCGCCAGCTCCCCACTCTGATTTTTTTCTCCTTCGCAGGAGCTGCGGCTTTGCTGGGCTCTAGGCTGGGGCTGACGCTGCTGGAGGCTGGGCTCTAGCCACGCGGCCTGTCCCCGGCCTGGGAACCTCAGGATGGCCCCGGGGTGAGCCCCCTGGCTGGGCCGCTGACTTGCAGAGACCAGGGACGGAGTCTCAGCCCAGACAACAGGCAGAGTTCCTGGGGCCAGCATCTCGGCGGCGCCAGAGACTGGGACAGCCGTGCTCCCCCGCCGTGCTCCCACCAAGAGCAGAGACTCCGGGAACGAGCCGCCCCTCAGACTGTCACCAGGCCACCACGCTGCCAGACGCGCGGCTCAGACGTACGGCTTCTCCCTCTCTGGGGGAGGATGCCCGCTCACTTCCTACTGCGAAACGGTAAGCGTGTCGTCCTAACAAACAGCTCTCGTTTAGACTCGGCTGAGGAGGTGCCGCCGGGGACCTGCCGGCGGTGACGTCCCAGGGTCTCACGCTTACCCTTGACTGCTCCTAGGAGCCCAACGCGCCCATGAAACGGAAGGTCTGTCCCCATAAACACCAGCTCCCCACCCCCTCCCCCAGCGTCCGCCTCGGCAGTCTCTGTCTTTATGATTTTGGCTACTCCGAGTGAGGGTAGGACTTTTTGCTGTTGTGCGGAGCCGAGGAGGGCAGCTTAAGAAGCCAAGATTTGTGCCGTTCCTACCTCGGCCCCGCCAGATGGCTCCCAGGCCTTCTTGCACACCCCCAGTGACGGGGTGCTCACTATGTCCGGTGAGGCCCGTTGCTGAGACTCTCGAGGAGAAGGATGCTCTGAGGCTCAGGCCACCGAGTTCCCGGCCCCACCGTTCCCGATCCAACGAGAGTTTTCTGAGCACCTGTTGCAGGCCAGGCCCTGTGCTGGGGCTGGCAGCCCCTGGGACTCTGCACCTGCCACGGGGCAGCCCTTGGCAAGAGCGGGAACAAGGGACAGAAGAAGGAGGGACTCGGGAGGGAACGGCCCCACTGCAGCCGGGACGGGGATGCGGGAGCTACCCCCTGGCCCCCCGGGGCCGTGCAATGCCACCCACACCCCCCCCTGAGCGCTGGGCCGCCTGGTGGATGGTGAGAGTCAGCACAGCCCAGGTGGGGGGTGACTAGGCCCCCGGGCCTCCCGGCTGTGTGTTCAGCGAGAAAGTGACACTAAGGCGACACACGGAGAGCTGGCCCCAGCTGCCCCCCCACGTGGCCAGGCCCGTGCCCTGGAAGGACGTGGCCCAGATCCATCCCCTCACTGGCCTGCCCTCGGCCCCCTCTCTTCAGCTCCACTGGCCCCTTCTTGTCGGTGGGGCCGGCGTCCCGACTCGGG
This sequence comes from Paguma larvata, assembly GCA_030068075.1. Lineage (NCBI taxonomy): Eukaryota > Metazoa > Chordata > Mammalia > Carnivora > Viverridae > Paguma > Paguma larvata. The sequence continues at coordinate 193,267,933 of CM057823.1, read as the reverse complement.
AGAGGACCCGTGTGATGGGAGAGTCGGGGCCCCCGCTCCGTCTGGGTTGGCGGCCCGGCCGCCCGGCAGCTGCACGAGGAGCAGGGCAGAGATCGAGCAGAGACCCCCGCTCCAGGAAGCCCCGCTCACAAGCTCACGGACACTGGCGGGCCGCGGGGGCAGGGGCCGGGCGCGTCGGGGCGGCCGGGGCCGAGTCTGGGGCGGCGCCTGGGGTGGTTCCGGGGGGACAGTGCCACTCTCCTCGCCCCCTCCCGGAGCAGTCCGGAAACGAGCAGTAAGAGCCTTTCTGTTGCCTTCCCAGCCCAGACAAAATCAATACGTTCCGGAAACGTGAGAACAGCTGACCTTTGGGTTTCTAGCAAACCTTCAAAGCATCAGTTTTGGGCTCCTGCTCAGGGCTGGGGGCCGGTCTGGAGGTGCTGGGAAGGCCCAGGCTCCAGTGCCCAGCTGAGGCCGGGAGGGGACAGGCCTGCTCCCTCTGTGAGCGGAGGCAGCTCTCCAAGGCTCAGGGAGGCCTCGCTCCTCCTTCCTTCTGGAAGGTCTCGGGCAGCTGGAGACATGCGGCCCCACGGGCTTTATAGATGGGGAAACCGAGGCCCAGCGAAGAGGAGGGGCTGGGGCCTGACTCCCAGTCCCCTCTGTCTGCGTTGTCTGCCCAGACCCAGCCCAGGCTTCTGGCCTTGGCTGTCCCCGCTGGAACAGGTGACGTGGGTCACCGTGGACCTGGCGGCATTGACGTGTGTCAGGGCACCCAGTTCAGTAGTTGATTGATTTCCACAATGCTCCAGGTCATGCCAGCCACTGGGGAGGGCGCCGGAGCCAGCCGTGCGTGGTCTCCGAGCTCTGAGAGCTCAGTGTCGGGGAGTGGGCCCTGGGGTGGAGTGGGGGGTCCCAGGGGGCCTGATGGGGCAGCCCAGCCAGGGGGCAGAATGAGCCCGTGGGGAAACCATGTCCATCCACGGCCCCGACTCTGCAGAGAGCCCTCCCCAGGCGTCTGGGTAGCTGGGGACGGCTTCTTTTTATTTATCTAGTTTTAATAGGCTCCATGCTCACCGTGGGGCTTGAACTCATGACCCTGAGATCAAGAGTCGCATGCTGTATCCAGCGAGCCAGCGGGCACCCCTGGAAACTGGTTCTTCTTGGGGGCTCCGCCGAGGCTTACTAGAAAAGGCATTGTCTGGCCCGAATTTTGGAAAATGTGAGAGCTGTCACTGGAGGACACGGAAGGTGAGGGGTCCCCCGAGGAGCCCTAAGTGTGACCCACCTGCCCCGGGACCCGGCAGCCCAAGGTGATGGGCGCGGGGAGGGCTGTGGGAGCCAAGCCCCGAGCCTGGAACTCGATCCCCGGGTGCTGGGGGGACTCGGTGGCACCTTGCTGGTAGCTGTGCAGACAGAGGGTCCAGGCCAGGATGGGGAGGGAGGAGGCTGGCGTTGGGGCCCCGTGGGAGACCGGCACGGTCCTGTGACATCTGGGGCGGTGACGTGGGGCCCGCTGGACAGGACTGAGGGCATCAGATGTGTGGTTCAGATGGACCGGAAGCTTCCCGTGGGGTGGGGGGAGAAGGTGAGGCTCGGAGCAGGGCGGCGGCTGGGAGGGGCTGCAGAGGAGGTGGGCGGGGACTGTGTTTGGGACGGTTTGCTTGATTCCATCCCAGGCGTCTGAGATAAAGCCAGGTGCCGGCTCTGTGTCCCCACCGGCCCAGCCCCGCCCCTCCTGGCTGGTGGCCCTGTAGGTGTGACTCAGCGGGAGGAGCAGGCAGCCAGGCCTGGGCCCCGCCCACCACTCTTTGTGGCCCTGGCACAGAAACCGGCCTTAGGCTGGGCTCCCCCACAGCAGGCCAGGAAGCCAGGGCTCACTGAGCGAGCCCTAGAGGGGTGGACGGAGGAGGGGTGAGGAGGGAGGAAGGACAGGGCTTCTGGGTCTCCGGGGAAGGGCCACTGGGACGCCCTGGAAAGCAAGGCTGCCAGCACCGGCAGCCAGAGGCCGCGTGGAGCACCTCACTCGGGGAACACGCCTGGGAGGGCACGGGTGGGGGGGGACGTGCCACGGGGGACACACTGGCCCGGTAGCCCTGCAGCGAGGGGACCCGTGCACAGTGGGGACTCGGCACGTGTGTAGACAACACAGGGTTGGGTGCCTGGGGAGGGTCTGGGCCGCTGTCCAGGGTCCTGCTGGGCCTCGCTATCCTGCGGCAGGAGAGTGGGGCCGCTGCACTGGGTACGGTCCCCACCCTCGTGTCCGGAGAGGCGGGGCTGGCCTCGGAGGACATCGGTGACCTGGCTTCTGCCCCCAGGAGAACAGCAGGCGTGATGCCACCTGAGAACTGTCCCTGGGACAGGGGAGGCTGTGTGCCTGACTCTCCTCTGTGGGGGCCCCGCTGCCCACGGGGCCAGACACGCCCGAGGCCCTGCAGAGGGAAAGACTTGGGCTGCCGGGGCACAGGGGATACGGGTGGGGGAATGCGGTGGGACCCCACGGGGCCGTCCCCCCCACCCGGGTCACCCACGGTGGGGTGAACGCTGTCTCCCCAGATTTGTGCCCACCTGGGACCTCAGACGGTGGCCTTATTTGGAAATGGGGTCTTTGCAGATGTGACTCAGTAGATGAGGACATGCCGGTGGGGACACCCTGATCCGGTGACAGTGTCTGTAAGAGGCACAGACAGACACGGGGTGGGGGCACGTGACCACAGAGGACAGACGGAGGATGTGGCCCGGGAGCACCTGCAGCCCCAGCGGCTGGAAGAGGCGGGAAGGACCCTCCCCGGGACCCTCTGGACGGAGCCGCCCTGGGGACACCTTGCTTTCGGACTTCTGGCCCTGGGGCTATGCGAGAGTCAGGTCCTGTCCTTGGTCCTCCCACTCCTGCACTCTGGGGTGCGCCCACCGCGCCCCTCACCCTCGGCACCACCCCGGGCACTGCCATGCCCCCAGGCCCTGCTGCCACCCTCCTTGGGGGGTTCAGACCTGCTCCCAGCTCGCTGCTTGTCCCCACGTCCCCACCGACTGGGCTTCCTGCCTTCCCAGCACTCTCCCTCTGCCTGTTCTGGAAATCCCCCAGGCCGATGACTCCGGGTGAGTTCAGGGCACAGAGCAGGGGTGGCCCCCCTCATGGCTCCCTCTCCAACCTTCTCTGGAAGATTCTGAGTCAAAGAGGATACAACACTCCCCTTGTTCCTCCTCCCCACCTCCCCCGCCCCTGCACATCCGTCTACACCTGTGACCGCACACGCAGTCCAGCCTGGGCCCCTCCCCTCCCAGGAGGACCCCCACCCCGTGTCCCCCATCACCCCCCGAGGGTCTTGACCTTCCCGCTTATGTTTTCTGAGAAAGGAGAAGCCTCAGCCTGACTTCCTGCCTCACCCGGACCGGGGCTGCTGGAGGCCACTAACCAGTGGGGCACACTGTCTCCCCCTCTGCTGGGCCAGCCCCTGGGAGCCGTGGCCCCCATCTGCCCACCGAGCTGTCCCTGAAGACGGCAGATGCGGGTGCCGGCTGGCTCCACCGTGTGCCGGGCGCTGGTTCCCACTCACAGCCGAGAACGGGCTCCTGCCCGCACCTGCCCGCACCTGCCCGGCTTTGCCCTCCTTCTTCTGTTTGGTAGCACATGTCTTCGAAGGGGTTGTCAGAGCCCGCTGTCCCCTTCATGTCCCTCAAACTCTCCTCCACACACCATGCCGAAAGTCACTGCCGGCCCGCAGCAGGCTTGGCCCTCTCTCCTCCCTCCCGCTGCTTCCCTGCCCGGTCTATGGACCCACGCCCCCTCCCCCGCCATTTGCCGGCTCCTCCTGCGGGTGGGGGTCCTGCTCCCCCGAGACCCTCACTACACCGCAGGCCCCGCATTCCTCTCCTGGAAACACCTCCAGAAGCCAGTCCCCTGCCTTCCGGGCATCTCTCCTGGGTGTCCAGACAGCACCCCCGAAGGTTAGGCCCAAGCCTTCCCCTCGGTTCCCCCCAAACAACCACGCCCCACCCCTGCACATGGCACCCCTGCCCCCGCACACACTGTCTCAGTATCTATCTTCTTTGCCCATTTCCTCCACAGCGGGTCATGGTTCTGACAGTGACCGGAAGGGACAGTGGAGGCTTTGCCAGTAGGTCCGGGGTGGGGTTCGGAGCGGTGTGGACACGGAGTCCCCCCTCAGGAGTGCTGGCAGGCGGGGACCATGTTGGGGGGAGGGAGGAGGGGGGAGCCCAGCACAACGTGCAGGAGCTGTTGGCGTTGGGCCGCAGACAGGGGCGCACCCCAGGTGCTTTGTCTCGGGGCTCGGCCGAAAGGAGACACGGGGGTCCCTTAGCAGCCCCGTAACTCAGGCGGCCACACGAATCTGCTGACCAGTTGACCCTTGTGGGGTCAGCTCCCCAAGGCCAGGAGACAGGATGCCCTCTGCTCATGTCACCGGGGGAGGGGGTCCCAGACCTGTGCTCCCCACCACCTGTGAGGTGTCTACCCATGAATGGAGTGGACCCCGAATTGTCAGCCAGTCACAGGGGATGAAAGGAGGAGCCCCCAACTCTATCAAGTGTCCCTTCTTCCCCCAAAACAAAATGGTGTGAGGCCGCTTAGCCTCCACGGCAGCCAAGCCCCTGGCCCATTCGGACCTCAGGGCCTCAGAACACACCCGTCTGAGCAGCCCCGCGGGTCCCGTGCAGCCCCGGCTGTGCGGCACCAGGCCCGGCTCCGTGGAGGCCGGTGGCCCGGGGACAGCTCTTCCTTGGACGTCCGGCCTCTCAGTGTCAACAGGAGACGAGATTCTGACAAGCGCAGGCAGGCGCTGGATCGGAGGGGGCTTGCGTGTGTGTGGGGTGTGCGGGGTGTGACGCGTGCGAGAGTGCGGGCCTGTCGTGTGTGCGTGCCGGGGCGCGTGTGGATGCGGGCGTATGAACAGGGCACTTCCTCGGCCTATGTATCCAGAGACGAGATGTGGCCGCGTTGTAAGTTTCTCTTTTCTGGAAAAGACTAAAACAAACACCGCTTTTCTCTGGCAGAGGGCAGAGTGCTTGCGTCGGCAAAACAGCGCCCGCATTGCCGCAGGGACCCTGCCACCTTCCCGGGCACAGCGAGACGCCCTCCCCTCTACCTGCCTGTCCTGAGTCCCAGACACGAGGCGACCACGGGCACGGGTGGGGGTCCCCGTTCCCGCCTCCCCGCCTGCTCCCCACGCCCTCCCTCCTTGTCCTCCTCGGCTCTCGCCTGTTGAAATTTGGGGGGTTGGTTTGGTTTGGTGCACGGATGAGCGGTGTCAGGCGAGCCCCTCTCCTGGGGCCGGCTGGGCCTTTCTGGGAGACGCAGAGACCGAGGGCGCCTGTTCCCTTTGTCCCAAACCGTTCACAGCAGTAAAAGTCGGTCAAAATCAGGACCACGCGGCTGCGTGGGGAGAGGATCTAGGCCAGAGGGCGTGCGGTAGGGTTCCGGTCTCCGGTCTCCCACCGAGAATCAGGAATCGGGGCTGGGGTCTGCGGGAAAGCCGTGCCTGCCGAGGGCAGGGGGCGGAGGCGGAGCCGTCCGAGAGAGGCGTCAGCAAGGCCGCGCTGGGCCTCGGGGGCTTGGCTATGAGGGGCGAGGGCCAGAGTCTTCACCGTTCCTGGGGCCTCCCTCCTGCGCCTCTGCGCCGGTAGCCTGCCCTCGCTCCGCCCACAGCCGTCCCTCGTCCTGGCAGCCACCGCCTCCCCCACCCTGTCCCAGCCAGCTGCTGGCACTCCGGCCTCCCAAGCACTGTCCGAACCAGGCTGCCCCGCACCCTGCTGGCCAGGGCCTGCGGGCACATCGGAGGGGTCTGGCACCAAGCAGGGGCTGGGCTGGTGGGACAGATGGAAGCGAGCGCAGTCCCCACGAGCAGGGCGGCAGCATCCTGGGCTGGACCCAGCCTGGAAACGGGAGATGGGCCTCTGCGCTCCCCCTACCGGCCCCGCCGTCCCCGCCAGGTCACGCCAGGCCACGCCAGGCCACGTGGTCGCTAGCTTCCAAGGGACAGAGGGAGAGCTTGGCTCGTCTCTAGGTCCACAGAAGTTCCTTTCGCCCCAATCAAGCCTTTCCAGGGCTGTAGGCGAGTCCTTTTCGCTCTAGCCATGCCCGGCAGAGCGGAACTGCGCCCCCTCCCGGGCGCCTGCTCCGGGCCCACATGCAGCACTCCGCACACCTCCAAGGCCAGGGAACACATCTGCCCAACGCTGGCCAAATAGTACAGGCATCCTCACCAGCCCCCCGGACCGGGCGGAGCAGGGGGGACAGCCGCTGCGAGCCCCGTGGGGAGCACTGCCCCGTCTCCTCCCAGCCGCGTGAAAGGCGGTCAAAGGCAGCCCAGGTGGTCCCCTGGAGGGAGAGGAGGCTGGCTTTGCGTCCCACAGCCGGCCGTGCGCCAGGATTATGCCTGGGAGCGCTGCAGCAAGTCTTCACAAATTGCTGGATTACTTCCAACCGTTCTAAAGACCGATGTCAGACCAAGTAGGTTACAAGCAAGAATGCTAACAGGGATGAAAAGCGGAATCATGATTCCGAATCATTTCGTCACGTTTTAGGGGCCGATTCAGCAAGAAAACATCAGTCCCTAAACGAGTGTGTGCCTAACAACAGAGCTTAAAAAGAAATACGGCAAAAACCGATAGAACGAAACGGAGAAACAGAAGCCCCACTAAGTGATCTGAGACTTCAGCACCCTTCTCTGCGTCGATGATAGAACGAGCGCACCGAGCATCAGTGGAGACGCAGAGCCTCGAACGACACCGACAGGCGAGTCGACCCGGCCGGCGCTCACAGACGCTCCGTGCGGCCATAGCAGAACATGGATTCCTCTCGAGTGTCGGGGAACAATGACCGTGAGAGACCCTCCTCCGGATCATTAACCAAATGTCAGCACTTCAGAATTACACGGAGCATGTTCTCTGACCACAGCGGAGTGAAATCAGACATTAATCACAGCACAACCTCTGAAACTTTCCCGAGTGTTTGGAAGCCAAATGATACCCTTCTAAATGACCCATGGGTTGAAGGAAAAAATTAGCGAGGGAAATTAAAAGATGTGTTTAACTGAATGAAAATAAAACACACCGAATTAAAACTGGTGGAATATTGCTAAAGCAGTGATTAGAGGGAAATTTACGATTTTTAAACTTTTATTTATTTTTGAGAGAGAGAGAAAGAGAGAGACAGAGTATGAGCACTGGCGGGTCAGAGAGAGAGAGGGAGACCCAGAATCCGAAGCAGGCTCCAGGCTGAGCTGTCAGCACAGAGCCCGACGCAGGGCTGGATCCCACAAACTGTGAGATCAGGACCTGACCCGAAGTCGGACGCTCAACCTGCTGAGCCACCCAGGCGCCCCTAGAGGGAAATGTATACATTCATGTCTGGATAAGAAAAGAAGAACACTCTCCAGTCAGAGATCTCAGATCTCGCCTTTTACAGCTAGGAAAAGAAAATTAGACCCAAACGGGGCAGGAGAAATGAGCAGAGCAGAATCAACAAAATAGAAAATGGAACCACAGCCGAGAAAACCAACGAAACCAAAACTTGCTCTTTGGGAAGACTGATAAAACTGAGACGACTCCAGTAGATTTGTCCAGAGAAAAAGTGAGAAACATTGCCAAAAACAGAAACAAAATGGGCGAGTCACGATGGATTCTCCAGGTGTTGAAAGAACAATAAGAGAATTTGACGAACAACGATGTTACTTTTGACATGCACGTGAAATGGACAAATCTATTAAAAGATACAAACTACCAAAGTTCGCTCCAGAGGAAATAGAGAGCCTGGGTAGTCCTATTCTTGATAAAGAAGTTGGCTTTGTAGTCAAAGACCTTCTCACGCAAAAAAACCGCAGGCCCAGATGGCTTCGCTAATGTTTAAATTGTACCAAAGGTTTCAATAAAAAACTAATTCTACACAGACTCTTCAGGGAATAAAAGAAGAATAACACTTCTCAATTACTCCTTGGAGGCCAGTATTATCCTGACACCAAAACCAGACAAAAGCAGCCCAAGGAAAGATGTCTGTGGGTCGATGTCTCTCGTTGACATAGACGTAAACTTTTCTACCAGCATTTTAGCACACCGAACCCAGTGATATATAAATAGAATGATACATCATGACCACACGAGCTGTATTTCAGGAATACAAGGTTGGTTTAACACACCCACGAAATCGACCAGCATAAATCACTATATTAAGAGGCTATAAAAGGGAAAACACACGATCATCCTGACCATCCTGATAGATGCAGGAAAGGCATTGACGAAATCCAACAACACTGCTGATTAAAAAAAAATAAAACAACTCTCGGGGCACCTGGGTGGCTCAGTTGGTTAAGCGTCCGACTTCAGCTCAGGTCATGATCTCTGCGGCCTGTGAGTTCGAGCCCCGCGTCGGGCTCTGTGCTGACGGCTCAGAGCCTGGAGCCTGCCTCAGATTCTGTGTCTCCCTCTCTCTCTGCCCTCCCCTGCTCACACTTGTGCTCTGTCTCTCTCTCTCATAAAAAGAAAACACTTTAAAATATATATATCTGTATTCAATAATTTGGAAAATTCTGGGTTAAACCCACTGAAACAGTTACTTTTAATCGCCTGGTCTCTCACAGCCCTCGATAGGCTAGCGAACGCACCTTCGAATTTCCAAGAACTCACTGCCCCGCGTGTGGGACCGTGACCACGTGCATGTGTGAGCACACACGTCGCATGCATCGGCACACTCGGGACTGTGTTCTGTGGGATGCGTTTGGGAAAGGCTGGGTGTCTAGCAATAGACCCCTCTTGTGAGGGCAGAGTGGGCACCCGGGGAGGAGCCGGCCGGGACGGGAGCTCGAACGGTCTGCACAGCGCGGCAGGGGCCGCCCGGAAGTAAAAGGACTTTGAAGGGAGGGCAGGTCCGCGGGCCCAGGGCCGGGCACGGGCCCGGGTGAGCCCTCCGGACACTCAGGGACGGACGCGGCAGGAGCAGCCGTGGGGGCCCGGCCGGCCTCTGCTCCCGGAGCCGGGGGCTGTTGGACTCGGAAGGCTGGCTCGTTCCCTCGCTCCTGGCAAGGGACTCGGGCAGCGGTTAATTGGGTCTGCGAATTCGGCGCGGCTGTTTACAGAAAGCTTTTAGTCCCCAGGTCGGGGTGGAAATTGGATTTCAGGCTCCGGGCTCGGAGATGCTCCCTGATTCCTGACGCTCATCCTGCCGGCGTGGGGGGGAGGGGGGCTCGGGCAGCTGGCTGCAGACTGTAAATCATCACGCGGCTCAGCCGGACGGAGGCCAGGGGCGCTGGTGGCCCAGGGCCGCTGGTCTCTGGACGAGTCCGTTTGGCTCGCATGCGCCGTGGGGCTCCGGGGTGACCAGAGCCTAGGGGTCCTCAGAGAATTTTCCACGACACGGTCACGTAGGTTCTTGGGACCCCATGGCAGGGACCTCTGGGGACCGAGTGAGCTGCCAGATGAGCCCCTTGGAGGAACGATGGGTGGTTTCATGGGTTACGCAAACGTGTGTCTTCATAGGAACGCACGACAGTCCCTGCAGGTTAGCCTTGGAAAAGATGCTTAAATGCCCCAGCTGGAGCTTTGGAGGCTGTTTGAGCTCCACGTGAGACTCTTAGACTGTTCTTTTTGTCCGTTCTGTTCTCTCCCATGCCAAGCCGAGAAGCCACCTCCTTCAAGAAGCCCTCAGTGATTTATCTCTCTTCTCCAGCCCGTCACCCCCTGGGCCACTCACCGACTCAGATGCAGGCTGTCGAGGGACACCTTTCTCTTCTCCAGCGTGAGAGTCCCGAGGGTCACTGGACCCCCATGCAGGCCTCCTCTCTATTTCTCTGGAGACCCTCCCTGAACCGAGAGAGGCAGAGAGAGGGGCGTCCAGGGAGACGGGGAGCTTGAGCAAACGGGGAGAGAGGAGGGAAGAACTGGACGCCACCACTTGCCCGGAGGCCAGGCTTGCAGGCGAAGCTTCGAGCAGGGAAAGAGAGGAAACCGGGGCCCGGGAGGGAGGACATTGGGCCGAGGCCGCTGGGAGGCTCCCACGCCCCCGATCTGGGGGAGAACCGCCCGCGGGTGGAAAGACCGGCCCCGCCGGGGCTTCCCGGGCCGGTGCGGGCAGAGCCAGAGAGGCGGGAGCTCCCCTCTTGGGGAAAGACTGACCAGGCTTTGGGAGGCGGCGGGGGAGGGGCTCAAGGAGCAGGGAACCGGTCCAGAGACGCCGACCCCGCAGGACGGCCGCACAGCACCGAGTGCCGGCTGGAAGCTGGAGACCTGACCGCCAAACCCTCAGTTCAGCCCACCTGCGGGCACTTCTGGGGGTACACGGGGGGCTGTCTGCAGGGGACGGGGATAAAGACGAGGGGCCGTGGCAGGATGAAGGGCGCGAGCTGGGCGAGCAGGTGCCCGCAGCCGAGAGAGCAGGACCTTAGCTGCCCCCTGCCCCGCCGCACTCCTCATAAACGGGGGCGCCCCGGCCGGCCCCCAGTGCCGGGCTTCCGCTGAGGCTGGGTGGCCCCCGCCCCCGTCCCGGCCCCGTCCCGCCTCCTAACGTATTACGTGTTCGTGGTTCACGTATTACATGTCGTAGCAAAGACGCTGTTGACACCAGAGAACACGCTGGAATGAGACGTCGCCTTCGTTCTTTGGCTTCTAAGACACAAAGCCACTCTCACGGGCCCGCGGGACTCTCGTGGGCCGCACACCCTGTGCCGCTGTGCCAGGGACAGGCCGGTCCTGCAGGTGCGTAGACACGGGCCTGGCGGCCGCCCCTGCGCCCCAGCCCACTTCCTTCCCGAGTCGGAGCCTGCGGGGCCGGAGGGGCCGGAGGCAGGTCCCCAGAGAGGAGCGCGGTGCCCTGGGACGGAAAGGCCGCTGGGCCCAGCGACCACTCGCCGACGACCTCGCTCATCCGCCAGAGACGAGCCGCCTCAAACCACCATCAAGAATCAAAGACGCTTGCCTCCTGACGCTGTGCATGGATGATGGGACTGTGTCCCTCTCTCTCTGGAGGTGGCAGCCCCACACTGTGGCCTAGCGATTGCCCGCACGCGGCTCTGTTTCTCCTTGGAAGGATTCCCCGGGTACCTTCACGTGGGATTCTCGTGGGGCAGGGAAGTGGAGGCCAGCGGGGCGCAGGCCTGGGCCACCTGAGGGGCCCTCCTGTGGGCCGGGTGCCCCTCGCCGGGTCCCACAGCCGGCTCCTGCATCACCACTCGTCACCGCACATACTCTGGAGATGAGGACATGGGCCCAGAGAGGTTGAGGCACCTGCCCAGAGGCCCCAGCAAGAGTGGCGGCCTGACGACTCAGCCCTAAGACCGTCTCGCCCCAAACCCCCTACCCAGCGTGTGAAGGCTGGTGTGGCTCGGACGAGACGGGGGCGCCCAGGGTGGCACTCCCGCCCGCCCGGACGGAGACTCCGCTCAGCACCGGGGCCCTGGGGCCAGCGGCCGCGGCTGCCGGGCCCCCAAGTTCCTGACTAGACAACAGAATGCTTCATCACGTTTCAACTTCAGGTCGACAGCGACCGCGCGTCACGCGTGTCCCATGCAGCCCCGGGAAGCCCTTGTCCCCCGTAGCTCTGCGGTGTCGCCAGGCGCCCCTTATTTTCATCGGGCAAACCTGGCAGGATGACGGAGGCGTGGCACTCGCGGCGGGGGGTGTCCCGGAGCCCCGGGGAAGCCGCGCTCCTGGTGAGCTGGGCCCACCGGCGCTTCCCGGAGGCGCACCTGCCGCTGCTTTGTGCTTTGCGTCACGCGGGCTGTGCAAGGGGGGCTCTCAGGCTCCGGGGCCCACAGAGCGGACGCCCACGGGCAGTAGGGGAACAATAGCGGCTCCCCTCGCCTCCCTCCGGGGCGCTGAGGCTGCACCCCTGCGCCGACTCCGGGATCTGGGGGCGGGGAGGCTGGGGGCCCTCGCCTCCCCCTCCCCCTGAGGCCCGAGGGTGCAGCCGCTTTGCAAACCGCGTTCCCTCTCCCTCGTGACTCACGCCGTCTTTCCGGGAAAGAGAAGCACCAGGTCGTGAGCACCAGCCGTGCGCTCCGAGCCTGACCATCCGAGGTGCCCGCAATCCCTGCAACGACTCCCCCGGGTGTCGCCCCGAAGCCTTCGGGTGACGGCAGCCCACCTGCTGTTGCAACCGCATGTGAGCCTCCGGCCAGAACCTCCCGGCCAAGCCCCATCAAACCGCAGAACCACGGCACGCAGTGGCAAGCGGTTTTAAGCCGCTAAGTCTCGGCATGGGTCATCGTAACAGCAGGCGATAACCGAGACGCCCCTCAGGGGTCCCGGCTCTGCCCTCGGGGTCGCGCAGCACCCTGTGCCCTGTGACAGCCCTTGAGGAGTCTGCGGACAGGGGCCAGAGTTCTTCTCCTTGGGGAAACAGCCCTGAGCCCTACGTGTCTCCTGCCAGGACCCGGCTTCAGGTCCCCTCTCCGCCCTGCTCACTGCTAAGAAACCCACTCTCACCTGCCATCTATTAACCAAAGCGACCCTCAACAAGCCTGAACACTGCAAAGAAGAGTGCCGGTAGCCCAGGATGAAGCAGAACCATCACCTCCTTTATTCTAGACGCTCTGCTCCTGTGAATGCGACCAGTGATTAAATTATCTTTTAATTAACCTCACCCAATCATCAGCTCAAATGAACCTTCTGTCATTTACACCCTGTGGGTCCTTTTTAAGGAGTAGGGCCCAAGGTAGTGTCTAGATTTTGGGGGCATCACCAGGAGACCTGCTGACCCCTCACACATACAGGTCGCCAGCAAAGAACTCCAGGAGGCCAAGGCCAGCAGGTCACTGGATGCACCGGGGCGGAGCATCCCCCGGGGCCAGCAGAGGAGGAGGACAAGGGAATTACGATTTAAAAGTCCCGCCCCCCCCCCCGAATAAAACCCGAAGCAACCAGGGACGATGCGACTTGTCATGCATGTGCGATCTATTTTTTTTAACAACAATTTTGCATTTGAAAAAATTCACTGATTTTCTATTACCTGCCTCGAAAATCCAGAGGGGAAAAAATACATATTCCGACACTTAAAACTTCAAAATACTTTCCCTTCCAGGGTTGGACTCCCCCCCCCCGCCCCCGCCCCCCCTCCCCAATCCGAAAGCGGGTTTTCTGAGAACGTCTCCTTCATTTAATGATTTTTCAACCCGGAGGAATACATTGTCAGTCACACGCTATTTCGAGAACAAAAGCTTCTATGAAAGACGCCAAGGAAGCTCTGAGCGCCGCCGGCGTCAGGGGGACGATCCCTCGCCCCACGTGGCAGCCCGTGGGAGGCCCCCGCGCGCGGCTCCCGGCGCGGGGAGATGACCCCGCAGATCGGATTGACCCCTCGGCCCCTGTGGACGCGGGCAGGTCTTTGCCAGTTTGAGAAAGAACCAGAAAAGGGTGTGAATCATGAAGCTCTGGGCGCCCCGCCCCCCGTGACGGCGCCACCTCGTTCGGGAACCGCAGAACCTCCGGCCACTGAGCGGAACACAGGATGGCCGTCTTTCTACGGGGAAAAGCGCGTGGGTTTTATCTCGGGGCTTTCAGAGGCCGAGGCTCAGGGCGGGTTTAAGCCGCGTTCACGTGAGAGGCATGGACGCGGCCGCTCGAGCGCCTTATATAATCGCGTTTATGTAAACGCTCCCCGGGGTTGGATAAAGAGAGCTTTGCTCTTTGCATGTAATCTGCGTCCTTGAGAATCCGTGTCACTGATCTTTCCGTAACCGGCGAGATTTGTCCCTGGTGGAAATGTCAAACGCGAAATGAAACGCCGCTAAGCTCCTCCGTGTCCGGCGCCGGCGGCGGCCTCCGGCCCGGAGGGGAGCCCCGGAGACCGCAGCCGGGCCCGGCGGGCAGCCCCGGAGACCGCAGCCGGGCCCGGAGGGGAGCCCCGGAGACCGCAGCCGGGCCCGGCGGGCAGCCCTGTCCCACAGAGGTCCGCTGAGCACCCACTACGTCCGTGTGTCCTGCGGGAAAGCAAAGGGCCAGACGCTGACGCCCGCGAGCATCCGTGCCAGCGGGCGACGCCGGCAGCGAACTGGCTGTGTGGGCGCCACGAGGCGCGAAGCCCCGAAAGGGAAACCGACACAAGGCGAGAGTGACAGAGAAAGCCTGGGGGGGCGCGCAGCGCGCGTGGACGAGCCGGCCCGGGGAATCGGTGGCCCCGGGGACAGGGCGAACGTCTCGGCCTCTCCCGGCCTCGACTGGCCCATCTGGAAAGGGGACGAGACAGGCAACAGGGGCCTCACACGAGCAGGGTGGTGGCCCGCGGGGGCCAGAGCCGGTCACTCCGGGCCACAGGGAGGGCCTTCCCAGAGGCCACCGGCCCAGCACCCGCGGCCACGCAGGCGCAGGGGGACGGAGGTGGGGCGTGTGGAGACAGGACGGTGGCGTCCCTGACGGAGGGACTGGGACTCCTGTCCTGAAACTGACAAGGAGCGCGGAGGGTTTCACGTCCAAGTGGTGCCGCCTGATCTGCTCAGGACCTAAGATCCGTCGACCTCTCTTTGCGTTTGAGCCCAAGCGATCGCTGGTGAAGACGCCGGTGGGACAGATGACGGGCCGACCCCAAAGCCGCGCAGTCAGCCGAGGGGAACTTGGGGGGCGGCCTAGGGTCGGGTGCAGGGGAAGGACCCTCCCCCCACGGCGGCAGGGTGATGAGCGCTGGGCCCCTGCAAGGCTCCCACCTGTCTGAGGCTCGGCTCCGGGCATGGCCCCCCGCTGGGGCTCAGCAGACACCCTCTGCCGTCCCGAGCTCCGCGTCCCCGGGGACGCCGGCACCGACCCCACACGCGCCCACCTGCGGAGGGGCCCAGATCGCCCGTTTTCAGTTCTCCGCGGTAACCCGGAGGCTTGCTTCCGGCCGGTCCCATTTGGAAGACCGGAAAGCCGAGGCCAGGCAGCCGGCCGGCATGTGTGCGGCGGACCCCGACCCTGCACGCGGGGGGCAGCGCGCCTTCGCACGCGTTCCCGGCCGAGGAGCGCGCCGCGCCGAATCGCGGCTCCCACAGATGCCCGCGTGCGGATCCCTCAAACTCGCGCCCACACGTCACCTCCCGTGGCAAGGACTGCGGACGTGACCGAGGACCTTGACACGGGGTGGACCCTGCTGATCTGGGGGGCCCAAGTGATCGCAGGGTCCCTGGGAGAGGGAGGTGGGGGTGGGGTCTGAGGGGAGGTGCAGCAGTGACCAGAGTGGAGGTCAGGACCGCGCAGGGAGGGGGCCGAGAGCGCAGGAACCCGGCCGCCCCGGAGCCCGGAGAGGACCGGCACCCTCCTTCCCTGGGGCCCCCGGGGGAGCCCGCCCTGCCGGCCTGTGGATTTCAGGTTTCGGACCCCCGCACGGTGAACGATGAGATTTCTGTTCCGTGGCACCGATTCAGGCAGGTGCTGCGGCAGCACAGGGAGGCGCCGGGAAGCCAGGCGGGCGGGCCGGGGCAGGGGCTGCGACCGCCAAGGACCCTCCGTGCACCCTCCTTGGCCCAGGCTCTCCTGCGGATGACACGCCCAGCCGTCCTGGTGCGGCCCGCCTGGGCCTGGCCCCGTCTCGGGCACCGTGGGGACTTCTGGTCGGGTCCCCCGGCGCCCCCTCCTCGGCCCCACACCATTCAGGCCCCCGGCCGTTGGACACCCTCAGTGCCCTCGCCGCCCCCAAACCTTTCCCCTCTCGGCTTCCGGCACCCCCGCTGGGGGCTCCCTCCCCCCACTCGCTGGTCCCCCCGCCGCTGGTCCCCGATCGTCTCCCTGCACGTCCCCGGCTCTGGTTACACCCCATCCTTGGAGCCGTCTACACCCGCCCGACCTCAGGGATTAAATACCGCCCATGCGTTGAGAACTCCTGAACACACGTCCGCACGTGAGTCGGTGCCCACCACCCCGGCCACCGCCCACTTGGCTCAGACCCCCCCCCGGCACTGGCCCGCCGCCACTTGCGCCCCCACCCCGGCTGACATCCTGGGGTTATTCAGGTCCTTCCGTGACAGGACGCAGCCCTGACCCTCAGAAAGACGAAAGGCAGGTCCGAACAGGGGAAGGCTGCGGGCCGGCTGCCCCGGTTACGCCGGGACAGGGTGACAGCTGGCAGAGACGTGGGGTGGGCGCCCAGTGGGGCAGGGTCGGCTGTGTTTCCTGGACTCCCTCGGATTGGCTCATTTGAATAATTTCGGGGGCTCCCGGCAGCGGGGCTGGCCCTAGCTGTCTGATGCTCGGCCCTGGGGCGACTGGGGGGCGCCCAGTGGCCCCCAGGTGTGGGAGCAGAGGGGCGGGCGTCTGGCGGGAGGAGGCAATCCGGTGGTCTTGAAGGGGAGCTCCCCGGCCTCTGCCTGGGTCGGGAGAGCATTGGGAGAAAATGTTCTCGCCACCTCACCCCTGCAGCCCTGCAGCCCGCCTGCCGGGCACACACGCAGAACCCACCAGAATGCCACTGTTTCCCGCCAGCCCCAGACTCCGCCCACCCACGCTCCACCTTGGTGGGGCCGCTCTCTCTGCCTGGACCGCTTCTTGCCGCCCCTGCCTGGGCCTCCCCACCTGTGCTCCCGGCCCCACCTCTGCGGGCACACTTCTCCCGATGGGTGGCCCCCTGCTGTCCCCCTGCTGTCCCTCTGTGTCTCTCACGCACGCTCACTGCAGCCCTGGCCCCCGTGTTTGGGGGGAGGGCCTAATTCTGCCCTTGAGCTGGTCCTGCCCGGGGCGGGGGTGGGGGTGGGGGTGGGGGTGGGGGGGTGGGGGGGTGGAATGCAGTCACACCCACAGAGGGTTAAAGACGTTGTAGCTGGCGCGGCAGAAACGGGCCCGTGGGGACAGCGTGGCCTTTGTCCTGCAGGCAGCAGAAGGGCCCCCTGGTCAGCAGAGTGGGGGACAGGCAGGGACAGTGGCCGGCTAACCTCTGGGCCCAGCGCGGGCTTGCCGGCGACCGCTGAGCCGAGTTCCTGGGAGCAGTGAGGGGCTCTGGGTGCGGGCGGCCTGCGTCAGGGAGCCCCCCAGGCCGCCAGCACCCCCCCAGCCTGCATGTCCCACACGGATCCCCGGATTCCCCGGGCAAGTCTGCAGGGGGGGGTGTCATTGCCCCCCATTCACTGGGGACGCTTGGGGCACAGCTCCCGTTTGTGATGTGGCCTGGGGCCCGCAGCCAGGGTGGGTCTGCCTGGCCTCGTCTGCACAGTCTCTCCCACGCCCCAGTCTGTGCCCCAGTGGAACAGGCAGCGCGCCCACTCAGCACTGCCCCCCCAGGCGGCCGCATTTCCCCGAGATGTTACTGGGAGCAGCGCCTTGGTGACGTGGGGGACAGGCCCCTGGCCAGCCAATGAAGCGGAAATATGTGGCCCAAACCTCACGGTGCACGTCCGTCCAGCGCTGTGGCACTCGGCTGCGTGGCCGGTCCTGCCGGGGGCAGGCGAGCGAGCCCCTCGAGCCACCCCCACCACAGGCCCGTGGCGCCGCCACCCCTGTGTGCCCAGGGATCGGGGAGGACTGGGCAGGTACCAGCTCAGGATCGCTGCCACCTGTTCTAGAAGCTTCTCTCCGGGCTGGTGGGGTGGGGCGGCTCAGAGGGGTTTGGTCCGGCCTGAGCAGTTGGGGGGGGGCACGACCAAACCCCATTTTATTACATTTGTGCCCCGAGCCTCCAGGAGAGCGCGGCAGGGAGACCCCTCGGGAGCACACCCTCACAGGCAGGGAAACTGAGGCCCAGGGAGGCCAGGCCTCGGGGCGGAGGTCTGATGCCCAGGGCCCTCCAGCAGCACTGGGATCGCAGGACCCGCCCCTCCCCGGAAGACCTCTCCCCTTCTGGGCGTCTCTGCACCACACGGTCCTTACTGCTGCTATTTAAGGAACGACAGGTGTGCGGCCACCCGGGTGGGGGCTGAGGTGCTGGGAACCCCACCTTGGGACCGGAGGGCCTTTATCCGCTCCTGTCCTGCCCCAGAGAAATTCCCTGCCTTCCAGGGAACAGAACTCAACGGACCCCCGTCTTAGTGAGCCGGGGCCACCATGACCAAACCCCGACTGGGACCCCTTCGCAGTTTCAGAGGTGGGAGTCTGAGACAAGGCTCGGGTGGGGCCGGCTCTGCGCGGGGCGGGGCAGGGTGGACTCCTTCCCGCTGGGTCCTCCCGTGGGGGGCAGGGCCAGAGGGAGCTCCCTGGGGTCTCTTCATTCGAGGACACTAATGCCATCGGGGGCCACCCTGATCCGGCGGCCCCACCTCCTAAAGCTTCGGGAGGCGCCCGGTTCCGGGCTCGCAGCCCCTCCCCCCTCCTCCGCCCTCACACCTCCCCCTCCGCCTCCTGCCTCCCTCTGACAAGGTCCCTGTGGTCACGTGGGGTCCACCCGGACCAGCGAGGATTCTCTCCCACCTCAAGGTCCTCGCCTTCATCGAATCCGCAGAGTCTCCCTTACCCGTGTCACACGGCACCCAGGGACTGGTGCGTGGACGCCCTCGGGGCCACCGTTCCGACCGCCACGACAGCTGTAGGTCATTTAGCGAGTCCCCTGTTCCTGGACATCTGTGTCCTCTCTGGGTGGGCTCTCCCCCCGCCCAAGGTGCTTAGTGAGCAGTCCAACCAGACACCGCCCCCGGGAATCCCACCGTGGGCTACTGCTGGGGGCAAAGGAATAGGAGACTCTAAGGATTTAAAATGCGTTTTGCCAAATTCTTTCCCAGAAGGCTGCACAGCTGGTGTCCCCTTCGCTGTCATCGCCCTTGAGATGGGCCTGCCTCTCAGTCCGTCAGGCTGCTCTAACCAAGCACCACAGACCGGGGGCTTCCGGACAACAGACGGTCACTGCTCACGGCTCTGGGGGCTGGGGTCCCCAGTCAGGGGTCTGGTGAGGCCTCTTCCTGGTGGAGACGGCGTCTCACGCAGAGGAAGGGGCGGGAGCCTCTGTCATAAGGGCGCCAATCCGTCATGGGGGCCGCCTCCTGACCCGAGCACCTCCCAGAGGCCCCACCTCCTCACACCACGGCGCTGGGGGGCGGGATTTCAGCGCCTGAACTTGGGGGCGCATTCAGACCACAACATCGGGCCTTGTGTGAGTGGAGAAGGCTGTGCCCGCCCTGCGGACGGCCCTGGCCGGCTGGCCCAGCCGACCCACTCGTCACCGGGGGTCTGGCTTTGGAATCGGGTCTGAAGCTCCCGGCCCCGGGTTCTGAGACAGTGACCCCGCGTTAGCAGGCTGACCACCTCGGGAGGCGCCCCGCTCGCCTCCCTCCCCGGTGCCAGCCAGGCGAATGGCGGGGTGCAGACAGAAGCAGGATCCCTGCGTGCGGTCTCGGGAAAGGGACAGAAGACGGGCACCCGGCGCTGCGGTGGCAGCCCCGGGAAGGCGCCGGGTTTGCTGGGCTCTGTGTGCCGGAGAGCCCTCCTCCTCGGGGCTCGGCGAGGCCAGACCGGCCTGCTCCAGCGATGGGCCGGTCAGGCGACTCGTGTGTGCGAGTCGTTTTTAAGCGACCAGGTGTCTGGGGACAGAGCCGCTGGACGGCGGCAGTAGTCACCTGTGCCGAGCCCCTTCCGCCCGCAGCTCTGCACAGCAAAGGAGCGGACACTTGTGCCGGGGGCAGAGCTGCCCCCCAAGGCTCAGAACCGGGGGAGGCGGCTGTCACCCCGCTCGACCGCCCTCCTTGCTCCCCGTCGCCCAGGAGAGAGTCCGAGAGGTCCCGATGGACGGGCAACGGGAGCCCCGGGTCTGACTCCCGCCTGCCGTCCCCGGCTGTGTGGCCCGCGGCAGAGAGAGCCGCACCTGCGCCACCCGGCGCACCTCGCCCCTGTGCCCCGTGCCCCACCCAGCCCTGGGCTCCTGCCGACTCTCCTGGACGGCGCGTCCCATGTCGGCTCCCAGAAATCCCAGGCTCCTTCCAAGTCTCGCCCGTCGGCCGAGAAGCCCGCAGCCCCCAACCCTGTCCCTGCTTCCGCGGTCCCAGGCGAACTCGCCGTCCTCTGACGATGTCGCCGCTTCTGGAAAGACAGACACGTGGCAGGCAGGAGGGAAGCACCTTTACTCTCTGTCACCCCCCCCCCGTCACCCACCCCCGACACACACACACACACATGTGCACACGGGGGCAGGCACACACACAGGTGCCCACAAACACGGGTGCACGCAGGTGCCTCCATGCGCGCACACACACGCACACACACACGCACATACATGCACCTCCTGGAACCCACTCTTCCCGGGCTGACGTGCTCCCTGGCGCGTGCCAGCCCTCTCCCCGTCCTCCGTGGTGCCAAACCCTCCTGTGGTACTCGGGGAGTGAGTCCAGGTGGGTCTGAGACAAGAGACCCGTGGCCTCGCCGTCCCCCCGGCCCAGCCCGGGCCTCGAGTTCCCCCGGACGCACAACCGCAGGCTGCCCAGGAAGCCTCTCCGCTGCCTCCGCCTGCGCGCCTCTGCGGGGAGCTCGGTGCAGGGGTGGGGGGCAGGGGCGGGTGGAGGGCCATCGGTCGCAAGGGCCCTCGCCGACGTGTGGGTCCCTCGGGTCCCCATTCCGGGCGGTCCACCCCCAGCTGCCCTTCCAGGTGGCCTCAGGGGGGACCCCCTGCAGAGTCCTCTCGTGGCCTCAGGACCTTGCACCCCGGATCCTTCTCACCTCCCCACCGGTGCTTTCCGGGGCTGGTTTCTCCTTCCTCCTCCCGCCCCGCCTGTGGCACCCCTCCGTGGACTCTGCCCCGGGCGCCTTTGCTCGCTTCGCCTCCCGCCCTCCCACGTCGTGCACCTCCTGCGGTCCCTCACTCAGGGGTGGGCTTGCTGTCCGTCTTGAACCTGCACCAGCGCCCACCTCCAGCCTGGGCCTCGCTCCTGGGAGACCGAGGCCGTATCCACCTGCCTCCTGATGTCTGCACTGGGCAGTCTGACTCAGGCTCCCACTAGCCACGCCCCCTGGACCCCCGACTTCCCTCCCAATCCGCTCCGCTGCCGCCTTCCCACCACGAGTGCAGCTCCCTGTAGGTGCTCCTTGTAGGTGTGTTCCCTAGGGTGTGCTCCCTGTGTGTGCTCCCTGTGGGCGTGCTCCCTGTGTGTGCTCCCTGTGGGTGTGTTTCCTGTATGTGCTCCCTGTGAGTGTGCTCCCTGTGGGTGTGTTTCCTGTGTGTGCTCCCTATGAGTGTGCTCCCTGTGGGTGTGTTCCCTGTGTGTGCTTCCTGTGAGCATGCTCCCTAGGGTGTGCTCCTTGGGGTGTGTTCCCTGTGAGTGCTCCCCGTGGGCGCTCCCTCCCTCTCCTGCCGTGTCTGCACATGGCAGAGCCTTCCTGCAGCCCAGGGCGCTCACAGGCCGTGCATGTCCCGCAGCGGTCCCGTCAGCTCCGAACGCTGCCGTCAGGAATGGGCCCGGATGGCCCAGGTGGCTTCCTCGCGGCTCCCTCTGCCACCACCTTGGTCCTGAAGCCAGCACCAAGCCTCACGGAGGGTCCTGAGGGTCCAGGGGGTCCCGCTAAATCCCAAGTCGGACACCCACACCCTTCGCCCTCCCATGCTCCTGCCCACTCAGAAACTCCTTCCTGCGGCCTCCCGGGCTGCACGGGGTCTGACCCCTTGCCATCTCTGGGTCGTCGGCTCCCGCCGCCCAGCTCCTGGCTCCCCGTCTGCACGCCCCGCCCGCCCTGCCCCAGGGCTTGGCCCCTGCTGCTCCCTCTGTCGGTGACCCTCGGCCCAGCTGTCGGCTCGCCCAGCTCCCCCGGCCCGCCGACTCCGGGCGGTGCCCGAATTTCAGCATGTGCCACCTAAAAACTGGAAGCCTCCCCGCAGCATTCCAGTTTCTCTTTCTTGCCCGTTCTCTCTCGTTCTTATCGCTAATTCATGAGCGATCTCATTAACCTTGCTTTCGTCTGCTCCCTCGCGGAACGGAAGTGCCATGCAGACAGGGATTTTTATCGCTCGCTAGTGTCTCCTCAGCCCCTGGAACAGGCGTGGCGCACGGTAGTTCCCTGCTGCATGAATGAGCAAACGAATTAGCGAATGCACCCTACTGGCCCCGGCAGAAGTCCGAGCACCTGAGTGCTCTCCTGCCCCCCTCCCCCCTCCTCCCCGGCTGCCAGGCCCGGTACAGGTGCTCCGGCCAATGGTCCCGGCCGAGCCCAGCCTGCCGGCCATCCTGGCCGAGGAGCCAGCCGCAGGGCTGCCTCACCGGACCCTGCAGCCCAGAACACCCAGAGTGCCACCGAGCGACCTCGGTCAAGGCCCCTGGGAGCAGAGGCCAGCGGGCAGCCCAGCAGCACGCGGGGAATTCCCGCCCACAGCCACGGAATAAAACGGTTCTCGTTCCGCAGGACCTGGGCGGTCGCTAAGGCAGCAGGAGCCTGGGGTCCGGGCGGGGGGTGGGCCCACGCCGCCGGCCGGGCGCAGGGGGTCTGGACCCGCGTAGGGGCCTGCGGCTTCGGCGCCTGACGCTGCGTTGTCATCGCAGCCTCTGGGTCCTCGGCTGAGACGGCGCGAGTCTGGACGGGCTTCGGGCGGGACCACAGCAGCGTGGACGCGGCAATCGGAACGAAAGCCGCCGTACGGTCTCGGCCGCTCCGGCCCCCAGGGGCTCTGCCTCCACCCGGGGCCTCTTGGGAGCGCTTTGTGGCCACACCTGACCTCTGAAGGTCGAGGTCGAACCTCGTCCCCCGGCCGGCCCACGCAGCCCAATGGCAAGCGGTTTGGTCCCTCGCAGCGTGAAGCGAGCCCGGACCGGATGTCCCGGACGAGTCACCTCCCGAGTACCGGTTTCCCGCGAGTGCGGAAGGGAAACGCCACGCCGGCTGCCCCGAAACGGCAGACTCGCCCGTCACGGCTCCGGGGGCCACCGTCCGAATGCCGCCGCCGCCGGCGCCTCTGGGGAGGAGTCCTTCCTGCTGCGTCCAGGTCTTCCTGGGCTCCCGGCCGCGTTGGGCCGGCCTCTCCTCCGTCCGCACGCGGCCTCCTCTGTGCGTCTGTCGGGTCCCTGCCAGGACAGCCGGCGGGTGGGGTCAGAGCCCACCCTAAGCCCGGCCTGGAAACTCCATCTGGAAAGACGTTGCCCAGCCTGTTTCTGCATGGAAATTCGGAGTGTCCAGGTGGACATGACTTTTGGGGGACGGCGTGCACCCCAGGATACCCTCCTGGAGCCCCCGATTCCTCCCTTGTCCTGGGAGGCCGTGGAGGGTCCAGCGGGGTGGCCTATGATCGCCCTCCAGCCCCATCCTCGCCATCCAGCTCCCCACAACCAGCACGAGAGCTGACCCACCCATGTCGGGGTCCAGGCCGAGCCCCACGCCCCCGTGCGCTCCCGAGGGACCCAGGAAAGCTGGGTGGGGTGGGATCCGCCGCGTGGGGTCGGAGCTGCGGGCTGGCCTCACGTCACCCCTGCTCTGGGGCTCACCGGGACCGGCTGACCAGCCCCCCCGGCACCAAGGGCCCGGAGCAAGGCCGGTCTAGGCTGCCCGGAGCCCGACTCGGCGGCGGGGCCCGCAGCAAGGTGCCCGCACCCCGGGGAGCCCGGACCCGCAGGCGGGTTGGCACCTGCCCCTTGTCCTTCAGCTTTAGGAAGTCCGTGGCGCCCTGAGCCACCGGGCGGTGTGCCACCCGGAAGGGACGCCAAGTGCAGGGCTGCTGGGGAAGCTGGCCATCGGCCCGGTCCTCGCTCTGTGGGGGGTGCTGCCCCACTGACCCCAAGAGGTTCTTCTGGGAGGCAGTCGGGCTGGGCGCCCGGCTCCGGGGCCTGGGTTTCAGAGGGCAGACCTGCTGGGGTTCCTGCCAGAGGACTGAGCTCAGTCGCGGGGCTCAGACGCCTGGAGAGCCCTCCCCCTGGGGGGTCCCCCGCTCCCCAGCCTCACAGAGGCCGCACCCCTGACCTGCTGAGGAGCGTCAGAGAGGAGGTGAAGTTGGGAGAAGACCCTCAGGAGGCCCCAGAGAAGGCAGGCGGCCTCCCAGCGCCCTGCTCCCGCCGCGGGCAGCCCTCCTGAACGCCGGCCTGGCCTGGGCTCGAGCCGGAGGTAGACTCCCGGCCTGGCCCTCTGGACTGGGACTCTGTGGGTTAAAGAGATGCCCGGGGCAGGGGGCGTGGGGGTGATGGGGGGACAGGGTTGGTTCTGTGCAGCTTCCCGGCCCAGCATTCCGAGGTAGGTCCTAGGCCACCCCCGTGGGAGAGTGTGCCCGCGGTCAATTACCTGACCACCGGCGGTCTGTCCATCGGGCCCAGAAGCCCGGCTTCAGCAGGGCCTCCTCACTCAACGCCAAAAATCCTCTGGGAGCCGCTTGGGGCGGTGGCTGTCTGGGCCCTTCTTGAATGCTTCCAGTGACAGGGAGCTCACTACCACCCCGGCCACCCGCTCAGCTGCCCCGGCAGCCTCCACAGCACTTGCAGGGCTGCCTGCACTTGGTGTCTGGACCCCGCTGCTCCCAGTCTGCACTCCGCCTCTCAGGCCCCCACCCGTGCCAGAAGGCGGAGGAGTCGCCTCCCGTGGTGAGGGCCCCAGCGCTTTGGGGGCATCAAGGGACCAGCCAGTCAAAGCGTGGGGCGGGGGGCTCCGGGGTCCCAGCGACCACACGTCACTCCCATCTGATGCAGTAAAGGGAGTGACGCAGGAAGGACAGGATCTGGGAGCAGAAGAGGAGGGACATCATGGGGCCGCTGGGAGGTGCTTGTAAAAACACAGGCTCCGGGGTCCTGCTCCCGCACCTCTGACCGGGAGACGCTGCGCGGGCGGGCCCAGGGATCTGCCTTCCAGCCGGGGTCCCAGGGGTGTTCGTGTGGGTGCTTCCGGGGTGGGGAGGGTCACAGCCGGGATCACACAGCAGCTCGGCAGACCTGGAGCGTCCCAGCGGTAGAGCGGGCTCAAAGGGCCCTCAGGGCACGTCACGCCCTGCTCAGAGAGGGAAATGCGGAGGCAGAGTTGTGACCACCCCGGATGGCACTGCCACGGAACACACGCGAGTGTGCACATGCGCGTGGCACGCACGCACATGCACAGTACACGTGCGTGCACGTGCGTGTGGCACACCCCCACGCCCAGGGCAGCGGCGCGGACACACGCGGTGGCACACGCGGCACTCACACACCCACCCGCAGGCATTTGCACGCTGGCCTGGGCACACACGCGTGTGCACACGGCGTGTCTATCAGCCCCCCGCCCTGCTTCGCGCTGATACGGGACAGGGCATCCCATCGCGTTTTCTTCTAACGACCGCTCGAGTCTGGAAAGTCAGGGCAGCTCCCTCGTGTCCGCTGGGCCAGCAGGTGGGGTGCGTGCCCGCTCCGTCTAGGCCCTGCCGCGGGGACCGGCGGGTGCGGCCCCTGCCCGTGCTGAGCTCACGGTCTCCCAGGGAATCGCGCGGGTCCGGGGGCAGCCCGGGGGAGCAGCCCGGTGTGGGGGACCCGAGGGTGGAGCGCGAGGCCAGGAGGGCAGGCCGGGAGGCTGGAGGGGCCGACATGGGGGAGGCTCTGGGTGGGGTGGAGACCAGGACAGAAGCCCAGCCGTGCGAGGGGCAGCGAGCAGGTGAGGCCGAGCCAGCTTTTCCATGCCAGGAATGGGGAGGATGGCCACGGGGACCGAAGGAGCACAGTACCTGAAAGTGCGAGGTGACACTTTTGTTCCTCTCCCGGCCCCCGCCCCCCCCCCCCCCCCGGCCTCCTTTGTCTCTTTAATCCCCAGGCGGAGACTAGAGGAAGCAGCTAAGTGGGTTTTCTGCCCAGCCTGTTGGCAGCATCCTCCTCCCTTCTCCCCTCAGGCCCTGCTCCCGGACGCAGGGACAGCCCCTCCTGTCCTAATCCTCTCAGAGAAGGGACACGGTGGCCTGGCAGACTGCCCCATCGCACAGGGGCCGGCCGGCCAGGGAAGACGGGTGCTGTGCGCCCGCTGTGCCGAGACGTAGGCGGCGGCCCCCGGGTCGATGTCTTCACTCCTGTACGAGCCACGTGGGGGAGGGCTTGTTCCCTCGGGTTTTAGGAATGAGGAGTCTCAGGCACAGAGAGGTCAAGGCCCGTGCCCATGGTCACACGGCGGCGAGCGGGGAGCCGGGAGTCACACGCGGCACCCAGGCCCTGGGCGCCTCGCTAATGTGGGTGAGAGGTGGGGGTGGGGGCGGTGCTGCCGGGCAGACACGGCAGTGGGAGCCGGTCAGCCACAGGGGCAGGGGGCGCGCGGCGGGGACCTGGCCCCGACCCCAGCTGGCCCTGAAATTCCTGCCCGCCCGGGGACGCAGGGAGGCCGAATGGAGGCCGCCTCGTTCCGGAAGGAGCCGTTCTGACGGGTTAGCCGCTGCCGGACACGGAGTTCTGCCCATCAAATAAGGAAGCGGCTCCGGAAGGAGGCACCGTCCTGGGATTTTAAGAATTGGATAGTGGGTGGTGACAGAGGGCTTGTTTCCTGCACTGTGTCCTGGACTAAAGGGTGAAAGAGAGCTAGGTGGCCCCTCCCAGGGCGAGTCCTCTCAGCTGCCAGAGCCATTTCCTTGCCCTTGGCCCTGGCCTGGGCCAGAGGCCTCCGGGGTTCTTTCGGGCCCAAGCTGGACTGCGGGGTCAGATCACAGCTTCTGCAGAGAAGGGGGCAGATGCACCACGTGTGAGTGTGTGTGTGTGAGTGTGTGTGCGTGCGTGAGTGTGTACATGCACCCAAGGCAATGGTTGCACTGAAGAAGGCAGGGTTTTTTCTTCTCCTAAACACCATGCAAACACCACCTCCTCCAGGCAGCCTTCCCAGACTCCCTCCTCTGGACCCCTCCATCTCTGTCACCTGCATTATCTTGGACCATGGGGTCCAGAGGATGGGCCGGGTCTGTCGGGCTCTGAGTCTCCCAAGGGCGGCCTGGGTCTGGAGGGGGGTAGGTGCTCAGGGACCGGGGGTGACACTGGAGAACAGCCCCAGCGGCCCGTGAGGTGGGGGGACGTGCGCATTCTCCAGCAAAGGGCTCCAGGAGGTGACCTGACCCGCTGGCAGGTTAGTTGGTGAGCACCACGAGGACCCTGGCGGCCTGGGCGGGTCCTGTTGGCGGACGGATGGGCGGACACAATCGAGGTAGCTCCAGGAACCAGCAGAATTTGGCGCACGCGGCCTGCAGGGAAACGGCTTACAAGCGCGCTCTGGATCCATCTCCAGCCGGGTTGGCATCTGGGAATTTTCCAGGTGTGGGTCTCTGGTCTGGTCGCCCACCGCCTCTTTGAGCTACTCATTCCAAGCATCTTTCTTTGGTGGCCTGTGGAGGTGACTTCAGCCACCATACAGTGGGGGCCACCGAGCCCCTGCCTGAGGCCCAGAGTCAGCCTCCAGTCTCTCTGGAACCCCCCCAGCCCCTCCCACCCAGGGCTCCACCCTCCCCTAGCCCCTCCCCTCAGGTCTCCGCCCTCCCTGTGGCCCCTCCCACCCAGGGCTCCACCCTCCGTAACCCCCCCCCCCTCAGGTCTCCGCCCTCCCCGTGGCCCCTTCCCCTCCAGGGCTCCACCCTCCCGCACCGGAGCTGGGATGGGGGGCTCCCCGCCCTTGTACTTCTCCGGCTGCGAGCAGCCAAAGAGCTCCTTCCAAGATGCTCCGGAGCAAGGGACAGCCCTCCTCAGTCTTCACTGGCTCCCCAGTGCCGCTGTGCAATGCCCCGGCTCCCGGACGAGGCTGAGGGACGCCAGACCTCTGGTTCCTGGTCTCGGGACCAGACTCCCGGGAGCCCAGAACACTGCTCAGCGCACGTTTGCCGAGCCGGAGCCAGGAGGGGGGAGGTCACTGGGCTGCTTCTGGAGATTCGGCGTCAGGTCCCAGACCCAGCCTGCGCCTCTCCCACGCCGGCCCTTCCTGCCGGCCCCTCCCGCCTCCACCACCCACCAAAAAACAGGAAGTCTCCTGAAAAATGGGCGCCCGGCCACGGGCCAGCTGCCCAGTGTGACCAGGAGTCCCGGCGACAGTGGCGTTCTCCTTTTCCTTCCCGGCGTGTCGTTCCCTCCCCTCCTTCTAGGAGAGACCCGCTTCCCTGGCATCTCCCTGACCCTGTGCCTGGACTGTGTCCGCGGGTCTCAGCGCCCCCGCCTGGCGCAGAGCCAGTGGTGCACCTGCGGGCAGGCCGTTCAGTCCTCCCTCAGAAGCTTCCACACTGCGGGGAGGGGGGGCGGCCCTCTCACTCCCCGGGAAAGTGAGCGTCAGGTTTGGGTCTGGGGCTTGGGGCCAGGCGGCCAGGGCCTGTCTGCAGGAGGCAGGAGAGAGGCCGGCTCCCCTAGAGCAGTGGAGATGACAGAGGGGTGGGGAGAGGGAGACAGAGACCGGGGAGGGGGGGGTGCTGGGACCGGCTGTGCCCAGACCACGGGACCCCCAGAGCCCTGAGCCCGCCATCACTGTCAACAGCATCGGCTCCTCTTCTGTGTCCCCGGTCTCCGCCCGCCTCCGGGCCCCACGAGCCGGGCGGCCCGGTGGGATCTCAGCTCGGCTTCTCCGTCGCCGATCTTTCCTGCTTTAGCCTTGGTCTGTCGCCCTGCTCCTGAAACTACTCTCTGTCGTGGTCACGGGGGCGTTTGGGGCCTCCTTAAATTTCGTACTGACGCCAGAGACTCACTACTTCACCCCATTCCTGGATGAGCCCCAAAGGGCCTTTCTCTGCAGCGTCACCAGAATGTGGTCCCCGAGACTGGCGGTGGGGGGAGCACTCCTCTGCAGCCCCGGGTGTGAGGAGAGCTCCTGGGCTCCTGCGGAGAGGCCCCGGCCCCAGAGGAGGTCCTCGCCCACCGGACGTGGCTGCTCGAGCAGCGGGTCCCACCTGAAGCTGCAGCTCACAACCGCCAGGGTGGCAAGGGGACACCGGGTGGCGGGGGACACCAGGACTGGCAGGGGGACACCAGGACTGCCAGGGGGACACCAGGCTGTTAGGGGAACACCGGGGCTGGCAGGGGGACACCGGGGCTGGCGGGGGGACACCAGGACTGGCAGGGGGACACCAGGACTGCCAGGGGGACACCGGGCTGTCAGGGGGACACCGGGGCTGGCAGGGGGACACCGGGGCTGGCGGGGGGACACCAGGACTGGCAGGGGGACACCGGGGCTGGCAGGGGGACACCGGGCTGGCAGGGGGACACCAGGACTGGCAGTGGGACACTGAGCTGGCAGGGGGACACCAGGACTGGCAGGGGGACACCGGGGCTGGCAGGGGGACACCAGGACTGGCAGGGGTACACCAGGACTGGCAGGGGACACTGGGCTGGCGGGGGGATACCGGGCTGTCAGGGGGACACCGGGCTGGCAGGGGACACCGGTCTGTCAGGGGGCACCGGGGCTGGCAGGGGGACACTGGGCTGGCAGGGGGACACCAGGACTGGCAGGGGGACACCGGGCTGTCAGGGGGCACCGGGGTTGGCGGGGGGACACCGGGCTGTCAGGGGGCATCGGGGTGGCAGGGGGACACCGGGTTGGCAGGGGGACACCGGGCTGTCAGGGGGACACCGGGCTGTCAGGGGGCACCGGGGCTGGCAGGGGGACACCAGGGCTGGCAGGGGGACACCGGGGCTGGCGGGGGGCACCGGGCTGTCAGGGGACACCAGGACTGGCAGGAGGACACCGGGCTGGTGGGGGGACACCGGGCTGGCGGGGGACACCGGGGTGCCGGAGCAGGGGGACACCCGGGTTTTGCAGAGCCTCCCAGGGGCCGCCGTGTCACCTGGCGTCCCGAACGGCCTTGCCGTTAAAGGCGGTTCTCTGTGCTTTCCCATCGTTTGCCGCCAGCGTCCCTCTGGCTGCGGGCGACGGGGGAGCGCTCTCCCTGGTGGGGGCGGGGGGGGGAGGGGGGACGGGCACCGAGGAGGGCACTGTTGGGATGAGCACTGGGCGTTGTATGTAAGTGACGGATGGCGGGAATCTACCCCCAACCGACAGTACACTGCATGTTAGCCAAATTGACAAGAAATCATATTAAAAAAAAAGTCGGACGCCCAACGAACTGAGCCACCCAGTCGCCCCTGTTTATAGTTTAAATATGAGTTGACTTTTCCAGGAACGCAACTATCATGTGCATGGAGAAAAGAGAACTTGCTTAATTTGGAACTTTACGAGGCATAGAGCCCCATTTCACAGAAAATACAGACATGTCCCCACCATCCACCGTGGCGCCGGCACCTGGGTCTAGGTGCGCCCCGCTGGTCCTGTCTACACTGCTCGTCCTGTGCGCCCGCGTCTGCGCGCCCACACACAGAGCTGTACAAGGCAGAGCTCGCTTTCCTGTCATCTCTCCTCCGTATTATAGTCGGGGCCTCATGTCGCCTTCTGAAATTTATTTGTGTGACAGGTTAGACCATTCATTTCCCTTGGGACTGTCATCTAGTGTAGAAGAAAGGGAGGTACAAAAATGTTCAATCAACGATCATAACGGTCAGTAAAGTACCGTTTCCTGGGCATCTACGGGGAGGGCGGCTGGCACCCACACTCCCTCTGGCCCTCGCCCATCCCCCCTTATGGAGAACACCAAAGCTAACAAAGAGCACACACGGGGAGGGTAACGCGGGGATGCCCAGGGGACTGACCCTCCAAACTCGCTTACCTGTGACGCAGCAGTCGAGGATTTATCTACCGGTGCTCCAGTGCGGAGCTCAGACCAAGGACGCTCAGACCGGGACTTCCCTGAGCGGGCGACACTCCTCGCTGGCCAGCTGTGTGCTCACCTGCTGGGTAGTTAGCTTCCCACCGAAGCAGAAGGGGTGATACGCCTTTGTCACCGAGTCACACCTGGGCCCTGAGAGCCCGCAGCCCTTGGAAAGGAGGTCCCCTGGCTGGACGCCCCTCTCCCCGGTGGCTCTACCATCCTGGCCAGACTAAATACGGCCTGACTCTCCGTAGCTGCTGCGGAAGCCTGGGACCAGCCCCTCCGGCCCCTTCTGCAGACAGACCTGTGCCAGAGGCTGCCCCTGCCCCCGGTGTCCCGAGCCAGCTCTGGGGACGATCGCTGTTTTCCACAAGAGTCCTCATAGCCCTTTCTTCCTGTTTGATGCCACACATTTTTTATGTCAATGCAATCATCATCATGAAATCATTTGGGAACAACTGACAATAGAAGTCATCGGAAGAAATTCGTGAATAATGAATCATCCTGAAATGAATTATAACAACACTTTGCTATTTTTCTTCTAATAGTATTTGTCTTGTAAAAATAGGTTAGCTGAGTTTGTGAGGAAAGGATACACACAAAACTGCCTCTGTCATCAGGGACTTGTCAGAAAAGCCCCCGGAGACGAGGCAGGCAGCGTGAGGCTCTGTCGTTTGGCGCATGCACGTTCAGGATTGCTATGTCTTCCCGGTGCAGGGAGCCCGCGATCATTACATCCGGGCGTCATGTCCCTCCCTGTCCCCAGTTTTGTCTTTGTTCTGAAGTCTGCTTCACCTGATGTAAGGACTGTGTGCACGACTTGTATGATGTTGACGCAGACACTCCTGCTTTCCTCTTTTTTATTTAAAAAATTGTTTAATGTTTTATTTATATTTGAGAGAGAGAGACAGAGCATGAGCACGGGAGGGGCAGAGAGAAATGGATACACAGAATCCGAAGCAGGCTCCAGGCTCCGAGCTGTCAGCACAGAGCCCGATGAGGGGCTTGAACTCACAGGACCATGAGATGATGACCTGAGCCTAAGTCGGATGCTTAACTGACCGAGCCACCCAGGCGCCCCAAACTCCCACTTTTTCTGATTGAAGTTTCTTTGGTGCCTCTTATTCGGTCTGTTTAATTTCAATCTACCTTTTCATGACAGGGAAGTGAGTATCTTGTACACAGCACATAGTGGGGCCATGCCAACAATCCCTGCCATTTAATTGGGATGTTTAGACCATTTGCATTTAATGTGCTGTAAATATGTTAGGACCTGCCATATTGTTTTCTGTTTTTCCTTTCTCTTTTTTCCCCCTGTTTTCCTTTGTGTTACTTGCACATTTTTTTAGAGTTCCACTGTGACTTATCTGCAGCGTTTAGTGTTTTTCTTTTAAACTTTTTTTAATGTTTATTTATTTTTGAGGGGGAGACATAGGAAGACAGAGTGTGAGCAGGAGAGAGGCAGAGAGACAGAGACGCAGAATCTGAAGCAGGCTCCAGGCTCCGAGCCGTCAGCACAGAGCCTGACGTGGGGCTTGAACTCATGAGCTGCAAGATCACGATCTGAACCAAAGTCAGAGGCTTAACCGACTGAGCCCCCCAGGCTCAGTGTTCAGTGTTTTTGAGAGTGTCTCCTTGTGTAGGTTTCCATGCGGTTGCTCGGTTATTACATTGTACAAAAAATTCATCTGGGACCATTTTACCTGTTTTAGTGAAATATAAACACTTTAGCTCTCCTCGGGTCCTCTCGCTGGCCCCATTCGTGATAGAATTGTCTTAGATATCCCTTCCACATACACTGAGAATCCCAGAGGGCTATCCTTTTCACTTCAGCTGTCAAACGCGGTTTTATTTTATTTATTTATTTTTATTTTTTTTGTCTTCAATTGATCTTTATTTACTTATTTATTTTAATACAACTTATTGTCAAGGTAGCTAACATACAGTGTAGACAGTGTGCTCCTGGCTGCGGGAGTAGATTCCCATGGTTCATCGTTTCCATACAACACCCAGTGCCCATCCCAACAGTGCCCTCCTCGGTGCCCATCACCCCCTTTCCACCCCATCAACCCTCAGTTTGTTCTCTGTATTCAAGAGTCGCTCATGGGTTTGCCTCCCTCTCTGTGCCGAACATGATTTTAAAATTTCAAGGCCAGAAGGAAGCTCTGTTGTATTGACACATTCTTTGTCTTACCGTGTTCTTCCTTCTTCCTGATGCTCCAAGGTCCCTGTTTTATCCTTTTCTTCTGTTTAGAGAATTCCCGTTATCAGCCTGTTAGGGTACGTCTGCCAATGACAAGCGCCCACAGTCCTCCTTCATCTCAGAATGTCTTGACTGTCCCTTAACTCCTGAAGAATAGTTGTTCTGGGTATAGAATTCCGAGGTGATGATTTTTTCTTTCAGCATGGTTTTGATGAGAAGTCTGCTCAGTTTTTCTCCCTGGAGGCGAGTTACCCTTTTTCTCGACTTGCTCTCACGATGTTTTACTTTGTCTTTAATTGTCAGAAGTTTGGCGATGAGTCTTGGCACGGATGCATTGGAGTTTACCCTGTTTTGGGTTCCCTGGTCTCGAATCTGGAAATTTATGTTTTTGGCAAGTCTAGGAGCAGAGCCTGACCTTGGAGGCTGTGCCCTTCCCCCCACCCCGTCCCCCCTGCTCCTTGGCGTCCATCCACCAACCTCCAAATAGGGAAACAAGAGCGGAGAAAACCCCGGCTGAACTCTAGACCCCCGGCGAACTCAGCAAACGTTCAGGGAAGGAGTGATTGTGTGCCTGGGGGAACGGGCAGAAGCTGGTAGACAGACGAGCCGATCAAAGCAGAGCCCAGGAGGGAGAAGCCTCAGGAACCGACCTCGGATTCTCAGCCAGAGACCATGCGCGGTTTTGTGGAGCTGGGTGCCCGGGGCCCTCAGGGCCCCAAACTACAGTGGCCACGCCGCGTCCCTGCCTGGGCCTCTGGAGGGGAAGATGATAGCGTCATTCACTGTGAGCCTAAGACGGTCGTGTTGCTGAGGCGTTTAGGGCAGTGCTGGGCACCTGCCTCCCGTGTAGCATGGAGCGAGCTTGTTCTACAGATGAGGAGACTGAGGCTCAGAGAGGCTAAGCCACCTGTCTGAGGTCACACAGGAATAAACATTGGCCGAGCGCCTACTATGCCCGTGCCGGCACCGGTGCCACGAGAGCGAACCAGGCCGTCTCCCCCAGGAGAGAACTCTCTGCCCCCGCGGTCCCCCCAGCAAGGGGGCCGAGGAACTAGCGTTCAGGGGTCTTGTGTGCCCAGCAACGGGCCCGGGCGTTGAGACCCCCTGCAGTCCCTCTGTGGTTGGAACTTGCCGGAATCTCAATGTCTTTTGGTCTGTTTGCGGCCGCCCGCTGCTTGGACCTGCTGACCATCGGGGCGGCCATGAGGAGGAAGACACCGGGGGGGACCCCCTCACCTCTTGATGACAGGCAGACTTGGAGGTGAGCAAACTGCCATCGGAAAAGCCCGCGGGCAACTCCGGGTCTCGTGTGCCCACCGCTGGGCACACCCTTCCTGCTCCTGTGCTCTAACCTTGTTCCGCGTGGAGCCGGTTACTCCCGAGACGCTCAGCAATCGGCCGGATCGGCCGGAACTACGCCCAGCAAACCCCGCTGAAGCCCTGACCGGACCTGAAGTCTACAGAGCGAATCGCTAACCGACGGCTCTCAGCTCTCTTTCCCGGCAGCCTCCGGACTCGGGGTACCGCGTCCCCTGCAGCGCCCGGCGGGGAGGCAGCTGGGGACGGGCACCCAGCCTCTGGCTCCCCTCAGATACGTGCAGGTCACAGGTGACCAGAGAACGGCAGAGAACGTTCTAGATGAAAGGAAGCTGGGGAGAAACGATAGACGGAAGGCGTGATTCTCAATTAAACCTCGGACTTAAAAACAAAAACAGGTCGAAGATACGTGCCCTATTTGGGGAGGTTACAGCTCAGACGGTTATTAGGCGGCCGAGGCCTTGGCTCGGGCTTTCACGAAGAGCCGCGGACGGGCTCCCGCCGTGGAGCGAAACTGCGGGCGGTGTCGGAGGCCGGGGTCCGATGGCAGGTGCCAACACGGCCCGGCTCCTGGCTGCAGACTTCCCGCTGTGCGCCGAGCGCAGAGAGAGCTCTCTCTGGTGTCTCTTGCTTTTCTTAGAAGAACACTCATCCCCCGGGCGGGGGGGGGGGGGGGCACGGCCTCGTCTGCACGTGACCGCCTCCCCCAGGCCCCGCCCCCTCGCCCCCTCACCTTGGGGGGTAGGGCTCCAGACCTGCGTCCTGGGGACACAAACAGACGGTCCGCACCAGCACGCGGTTTCCACCTCGAATGTTTCAGGAGTGGAGGTTTCCGGGAAGCTGAGATCGGATTTGTCAGGGTGCTGGGCTGCGTAGGAGAGTGTCCCGGGCCTTAGGGGGCCCGCGGCGTGCTGGCCAGGAGCTTGCTTTAGGACACTGCAGACGCAGCCAGTGGTTAACCGTGAGCCTGTGAACAGGGGTGAGGGCGAGGGGTGCGGTGGGTGTTTTTTACACTGTTGTCTGTCGTTCTGTAGATTCGTTTGTAAGTTTTGGAAACAAAAAGTTGGATGGAAGGAAATCGGGCTTTGCATTAGGGGTGGATTTCGCTCGATTCTCTCACCTGCCCCAGGGCCTCGTGTGACGGAGCCCATGGGTGACTTTCTCCCCTGCAGGGCACGTGGGGCAGCCCGGGGGCACGGGAGACGGGCTCTGGCGGGAGGGGCTGGAGGGGGGTTGCAGGGACACGGACGGGATCGGCCTGGCTCAGTGACTCCCTGGGAAGATCACGTCAGCCCTTCGGGCCGGCCCACAGCTGAATGGACGCGTGTCCAGGGCGCTGAGGTTTGGGGCTGGCTGGCGGTGCCGCGTGCCGGAGCCCCCAGCTAACTGGTGCGGGGTCCCTCCGCTACCCCAGGGTGTGCGTCCTGCCCTGCTGCAGCCCCCTGCCCACGGAGCGCCCGCTCCGGGCCATGCCGGTGCCGCCCGCCTTTCTCTCTGGACCCCTCCTCTCCCTGTCCTTGGAGGAGGCAGGCGACTCTTACCACCTCCTCTGTGACCCAGCGAGCCAAGGGGGGCTGGGGGCCCGTCTCTGTGGGAGTGCTGTCCTCTCCGACAGGGACGGCCAGGGAGGGGGGTGGCATGGCGATGGCCCTCGTGGTGGCCCCTGGGCTCGAGCCCCACATTCTTCCCCCTTCTCCGCCTGGAAGGTCCCAGCGGGGGGGGGCACCACAGCCGCCGGGTCGGGTGCCAGCGACGGAATGAGCTCAGAAGGAGTGACCCGCTGGAGGTCCCTCGGCCACGGATCCGCGGACCCCTGGCCTGAGCGACCCCGCGTTCGCAGGCACCTCCCGTCTGCCCCGTTCTCGTGTTTATGCGCACGGGTGTCTCCACGGATACAGGTTCAGATGGTAACAAAAGAAACTTCTCCGCAGGCGGAGTTACTGGCAAGTGTTATCCGGTTCCTCATCTTTTCTGCGCGTTCCCCGTTCCCCGCAGTCCCTGCAGGGAGCACGCAACTTTCTAAATCAAACGGGAGAAAATAAAGTGGATTTGTGGCGCCCGGGCGGCAGGGTCGCGTGACGGGGCTCTTGTGGGGGCCGCCGGGGACACTGCGGGGGGGGGACGCTGTGACCTTGACTCAGGCTTCCCTGGCCGTGGCACCCCTCGCCTGGGGGGAGGAGAAGCTTTGGAAAAGCTCCAGAAGCCAGGGGCCGAGAGGGACGACCGCGGCCGGGTCCCTGCAGGCCACCAGGGTCGTGACGACCCCCAGGGGTGCCCCCCGGGGACATCGCTCCAGCAGCAGCTCCATCCAGCCCCTACCCCTGCGATCTTTGTGGCTGAGCTCAGCCGGCAGGGGTGTGACCGTCCCTGCCTCTGGTGGCGCCCGGTGTGACAGCGCAGCCGGACCCCAGCCCGTCCATCAGCCTCGCGAGCAGAGAGACCTGTCACCGACCACTGGGGCACCGCGGCCCGGCGCTTCCTGGAGTCACGCCACCGGGTCAGGGCCGAGTTAATGAGATCAATAAAATCAACGCCAGAAGAGAACTGCGCCCTGTCGGAAACCAGAGGCAGCCCCGGCGTCTGGCTGCGGTGCAGCCGCTGCGGAATCTTCCAGGCTCCCGAGGCCTCGCATCTGTACCTGCAGCTTTGCATTTTAATCGTGTGTAATTACGGGGGGGCGGCGACTACACCCCCAGAACATGCGGGGGGAGAAGGAGAGTCCCCGGCTTTTATTCTCGTCTTCCCACCCCCTGCACAGCTACCTGCCTTTGCTGCCGGGGACGAGGGGCCCTCGGCGAGCGTCCGGCCCAGCCTCCTGGTGCAGACGGGGACACTGAGGCCTGGGGAGCTGGTGGCCTCTTCCCCGGACGGTGGATGAGGGCAGGAGAGGGTGCGGGAGTCAGGCCAAGCTCTTCGGAATTCAGACCCGGTGTGACCTTGGCCTAACCTCTCGAAGCCCAGACGGTGAATCGTCAAGATGACCCCCCAGGCCGGGGGTTCAGGTTAGAGTCCGTAGACCTCGCCGGCGAGTGCCCTCACGTCCAGCCGCGGCCGACCTCCTGACCGCACGTCGGGAGGAGACCACCTGCTTCCGGACCACGCCGGCCGCGGGAAACCGAAACCACAGAAAACAAGACCGCGGGTCAGGAGGGACCACCGCCGACGGGCACTGCCGAAGACCGCAGTTCGTGAGGTCCATGAGGTCCCGAGGCCGGCCGCCTCATCGCGTCCGGGCTGCCGGGCTCCAGCGTCCAGCCGGGCCCCCTCGGAGTGCATGACTGAGCGGGTGTGCCCCGTCCCCGCACGCAGAGCGCCCTCGGGAAGGCGGGCCGCTCCTGAGACACGCAGGCAGGCCTGGGGCTGGGGCTCCGGGGGGCTTCCCTGACCGCGTGCACGCTCAGCATGCCCCCTACAAGCCTGGGCGACCGCCCCGCCGCCCCACCGTGTCCTGCGTCGCCGAGTGACCGTGGGAAGGATATGAAATCGTCAGGGGAAGGGCTCCGCGCGCCAGCTCCCGGCCGCCATGCACGTGGGGCCCCACCGCCTGCCCGCATGTCATGGCAGGCCCTGCCGGCCGCAGGCTCCAGCTGCCGTCTCCAGCTCACCTGGTAAACTGAGGCAGCCCCGGGCCCCACAGAGCCATCCGCTCGGCAAGCTGACCCCGGCGCCCAGCCCACGGCCTGCACCCGGTAGGTGCCCGGGGGGACGTTCCCGGGACCCGGCCTGCAGCTGGGCACGCGCGGTGCCCGTGGCAGAGAGCCTCCCTCGCTCGTGACGGCGGGGTCGCTGGGCCTTAATCGTGGGCCTCGTGGCCGGGGCCAGACCAACCGCTGCCCGCGCCCTTGGACGCCCGGCGCCCCGAGCCCCTCTGGCCGGGCTCTGCCTCTGTGATTGCGCTGGGGCCGCCCCGAAGCTCAGAGCCTTCCTCTTCCTGTTGCGCGAATTCACCTGCAAGGGAGCCCCCGGGCCAGTGACAGCCTGTGTCCCCGCTCCCTGCAAGCCGCCAGGAGCAGGGCAGGAGGGGCTTGGAGCTCCGGGACCGGCCTGTGACCGAGCCAGCACTTTCCTGCCTCTGTCTCCTCTCCCTCCCTCCCTGCCCGCTGGGGTGCTACCTGCACAGGTCACCAGGAGACCCCTGCTCCCCTCGGTGCCCGTCCCTGCGCGGCTCAGCCCACTGGTGGGGGGCAGAGCGCGCGAGCTTCTCAAGCCCCCTGCAGGTGCAAGAGCCTCCCCGAGATCCCTTAGGGGGTACAGGCCTCTCTCCAGCCCCGACCGAACCCAGGCCGCCCGCACCTGTTCCCAGCCCGTGCTCACCCGGGCCTGGAGGGGCCTCCAAGGAGGAGCACGTGAGGGGAGAGGGAGCCACACGGGCAGACGGGACACACCTGGGAAAGGCTGTGGGGAAAGCAGCGACCAGTAGGGCTTCCTGGAGGTGGCACTCTTTGGCGGGTGGTGAGGGGCTGGAACAGCGAGGGAACAGCACAGGCACTGGCAGGAAGGGAGTCTGGGGGCCCAGGGGGGCATGGAGGTGGCTGACACAGATGCCAGACCACAGAGAGTGGGACTGTCACGCAGAAGCAGAGAAAGGGAAGAACTGAAGCCGGATGGGGTATAGATCCTGCAGCGCCTGGAGCAGGGGCTCCGCCCCACCTCCTGGTCCCCACACCCTGGGGGCGTCCTGCGAACTCCAGGTCCCTGAGCCTCCAGGGCCATCCTGTGGACACGGGGACCCTGTGCCCTAGGGGACCGTCCTGCGAACGTCAGGCAACCTGGCTGAGACCCCCCACCCTCCACCTTCTTTGTTACTTGTGAGGCTGAGATTGTGCTGATGTAACAAATTAATCCCCCAAGTCGCTGAATCGATACCTAATTACAGCCGCACGCAGCTCTGGCAGCCGCGGAGCTAAGGGTCCATTAGCGCCATTTTCACGGCGAGAAGCTGGGATCAGGAGGGGACAGGCTTGCCTGTGCATGCGGCTGCTGGGGCAGAGGGGCTCGGCTCTGTGCACACCATGGAGGGGTGGGGGGGGCGCGGGCTGGCCATGCAGAGCCCCTGGGAGGTCCCTCCCCCCCACCCCCGCTTGGTCCCGCGTGCAGGCAGGGACGCTTTGGCCCCTTCCATTTTAGGAAAATTGTGACCCAGCTTGGCAGGATGACTTGGACAGACGTCACTCCAATGTCACAGCTCAGCCGGCGGCCTCTCCGGGCGCCAAACCCACTTGGTGGCACCTGCCCTGTGGCCGGAAAGAGCTCGAGGGAGATCCCAGCAGGGGCCCTCCTGGGGCTGTCTCCCCCGGAGAGTTGCGGGGCCCCTCCCAGCCACACAGGGTGCCCCCCAAGGGGAAGGGACCCAGCGGGAGTCAGGGCGGCCCCACTCAGCCTCCCCTCTGCTGCTGGCGGCTACGGCAGGGACGGGGCGGGCCTGGGGGCCGGAGCTGCAGGCCAAGAGGGAGGGAGCACCAGCTTTGGTGGGGCTTTGGGAAGGGAGGCCTGAGGGTGCGGCTCAGGGGAGCCCCCCCCCCACCGGCCCCCCAGCACACAGTGGACAGCAGAGGCCTCAGACTTACCTCGAGCAGCCACGGTGGGAGCGAGTTTCCCCAAGGCCACGCACCTGGCCACATGGGTCTCTGGAGCCCCAGAGTGCCGCCTTCCTGGGGGTGGGCTCAGGACCTGCCTGCCCGGGGCCAGGTGAGTCAGGACAGGTGTCATCCTGGGACCCTCCCCCCCGAGATCACCAGGGCGTTTCTCGAGCCCACTTTCCCTAGGCGGGTGATAAGAACGCCAACGGTGGGGTCCAGACGGGCCCGTGGGCTTCTGCCTGGGGTTCAGGGCCCACGGGCCTCCGAGGGCGCACTAGGCAACCCCCTCCCCGGATGACAGCTCGAGGGCCACTGCGCTGGCCCCGGGGCAGGACACAGGCCGGGGGGCTTGGTCGCCTGCGGTTGGAGCTCCCGGCACACGGCCCAGGCGGCCGGCTCAGGCTCACCAATCGTCAGTGAGCGAGTGAAAGAGACGGGCTCT
Organism: Paguma larvata; assembly: GCA_030068075.1. NCBI lineage: Eukaryota > Metazoa > Chordata > Mammalia > Carnivora > Viverridae > Paguma > Paguma larvata. The sequence continues at coordinate 193,227,965 of CM057823.1, read as the reverse complement.
GTGTCGCTGCCCGTCACGAGGTGCCCCGGTGAGCCCCGCAGCTCCCGGACCGGAGTCCGCAGTCGGGGAGGGCTGCGGGGAGGACGGGCCTCTCGGGCGCTCCCCCCACTCAGGACGCGCACTGCCCCGTGGGCACTACTGTCCAGACACGTTGGGCGTTGCAGAGAGAGCGTCCAAGACCTCCGCAGCACATTCTGGAACTTTCTGCCTTGAAAACGATCAAGCTTTCCACCGTGCCTGGTTCCTCGGGAGAAAGGACGGCCCTGCTGTGGCCCCAAAGCCGGGAAAGGAGACCAACAGCATCGCCGTAGCTTCTGGTTTCCTGGGCTCCCGTCGGATCGCGGCAACGCCTTAATATCGCGTGACCATTTTCAAATTTAACTGGCGGGTTGGCAGGTGCTCAGCCTGAGAGGAGGGGGGTGCCCCGGCCCCATCCCTGTCAGCTCTGAGGCCCTGTCTCCCGCCCAGGCGGAGCCCCCGTGTTCTGCCCTCCGCGGCTGGGTCCCACAGCCCGGCCAGCGGGGACCGGCAGGAATGGCACTAGAACCTTCTGCCCCCAGGCCCAGCCAACCCTCACAGTGTCCCCCAGCCCCCGGGGACTCTGCTTTCCTCTGACTGCTCAGGAGACAGCCCACGCTGGCCCCTCTGGACACCGCGGCGCCCCTCTGCGCTCCTCCCTCCCACCCCCCTGTACCCAACCGTCCGCCCGCCCGCCCTTCTACCCAAAGAAGACACGCACAGGGTTCAGATGTCTCTGTTGAAGTAGACGCTGCCGATGCCACCTCGCTGCTGCTCGAGCGGTTGATAGTTCCACATTCTCGGCCGCAGAGATCGCTGTCACCGCCCAGGGCGGCACCTGCACTCTGCCAAGGACGGTGCCTGAGCGCACCCGGCTGGCTTCTCAGCAGGCCGGTCGGTGCACGGGCGGATCGCCGAAGCCCCGGGCCCCTGTCGGAGCCTGCAGACTCCCAGGGGGGTCCGACCAGCTCTGCCCAGGCTGAGTCCCGTTCCCAGAGGGATCCCCAGGAGGGGGGTCCCTGATACGTCCCCAGAGGACCCTGCTGGGTTCACGTCTCCCTGCGAGCAGGAGCCCGGCACAGAGGGGCGGAGGTAGAATAGTCCCCGAGAGCCAGGACCTAGACCCCCTCTTGGGCACACACTGGCCAGAGGGTCCCCCAGCCTTCGCCCAGGATGCTACGTCTCAAGGAATATTCTGGAACAGAGAGTCCAGGCCCCCTCCCACCTCATCTCACCCCCCAGCGGCTCCCTACGGTGAGCTGAGCCCAGGCCTGGTCCTTCCACCGCCACGTGCTTGGTGCGGTCCCCCCACTGCGGGTCCAAGGCTCGGGTCCGAGTGCACAGGAAGGGGAGGAGGGGGCGTGGGCACCCCTAAGTGCCAGTTCCAAAGTTGACCTGGAAACGGGGGTCAGCCCCGGAGGCTGTGAGGGAGGGGGAAGGGAGGCCCTGCATGAGCTGGGGGCTCGGGGGGCCCCTGGGGAGGAGCCTGCCTTCCGGGCAAGTGTGAGGGCTCCAAGCCCCCTGGGGTCCTCCGTGCCCACCCCACGGGGAGGCCGCGAGTGCAGCGAGGTGACGGGTCCAGTGATTCCCCGGGGACGGCGTGGTGGGGGCCCCGCGGAGCGGAGGAGGAGGAGGCGAGGAAGGGCCCGGCCCAGGGGGTTCAGGCCGGGGCTCCCGGGAGAACCCACTAGTCACACAGAGACGCCGGCGTGACGCCCTCCGCTGGGAGCACGGAAGCAAAGCGGCCCGGACGCCAGCGCGGATCCGCGACACACGGCTGGGCGACCCCGCGCGTGCTGGGAGGCCCTGAAACACTGAAGCCATCGAGGCACGGGAACATCGCAGATCTCCTCGGCGGTTTCTGGGCTCACCTTAGTGATGCTCACTTTCTAATTAAAATCGACTTCTCGAGTTTCCAGCAGAACCAAGTTTCGCTTCCTAAAATAGACGGCACGCTCGTGGGGTCCCGACCAAGTGAGCAGACATGGGGCGGCAGCGGGAAACGGGGGCCTGGGCGGGGAGGGCGGGAGGCGGGTGAGCCCGGGGCGGGGGGGTGGGGGAGGGGTCCTCTCGCCCTCCCGACACCCACGGTCTGCTCCTCCATCCGCGGGGGGGGCGTCTCCGTCCCCTCCCGGCCCCACCTGCAGAGGAGAGCTGTCACCTGGGCTCACAGGTGGGGGCGAGGCGTGCGCTCCTCCCTTCCCTGCGTCTTGCGTGAGTCTGCGCTCAGCGCCGATCTCACTGAGACATGCTTCCTCTCAAGAACCATCTGTGGCTCCCCATTATTCAAGATGAAGCCCCAGCTCTGTAGCGTGGCTCTGCCCCTGGTGGGTCATGTGACCCTGGCCCCGTTTAGCTGCTCTGTGCCTCAGTTTCCTCCTCAGTCAATGGGGGCCGATGGTAAATTCTGACCTTAGAGCTCTGGCTGAGAATCAGTGGCCCGGCTGGCCCCGCTGAAGTGGGGGGCGGGTCAGGCGGCCCCAGCATGTGGGCCCAGCCCCCACGCCTTTGATCTGCCCTCCCCCTGCCCCGCCCTGGAATTCCCCTGCAGCCCCTCCTTTGAGCCCACGCTCAGGGGCCCCCGTCCCCGAAGACTTCCTGAACCCCCCACCTCTAACGGGGGGCTCCGACTCATCTCTGGGCCACCGGGTCCTTGGCACCCACTCCACGCCCCAGGGCCCGGCAGCTCACAGTTCCTGGGTCTCCCCTGCGACCCAGCTTGACGCCCCCAGGGCCAGCGCGTCATGGAGGCCGGCTCCGGGCAAACACACAGATCAGCCAGCGGGAGAGGGGACAGGCGGAGGCAGAGACAGAGACATGCGGAGAGATCCAGAGACACAGACAGAGACAGAAACATGCAGAGAGATCCAGAGACACAGAGAGACAGAGACAGAGACCTGCAGAGAGATCCGGAGATGCAGAGAGACTTGGAGATGCAGAGAGACAGAGACATACAGAGAGATACAGAGACACAGAGAGACAGAGACAGAGAGCGACATGCAGAGAGAGACACGCATAGACAGGGACACACACAGTGAGAGTCACAACGACGGAGAGAGACACATATAGAGACACACTGTGGAACAGAGACGGGGAGACACAGGGAGACACAGGGAGAGGCAGAGACAGAGTGCTAAGGACACACAGCAGCCGAGAGGGTTACTTCTGCCGGTTCCCAGGCCTTATGCCCATGGAGTAGGGCCTTGGACCTTCTAGAAAGCCGGGCCGGTGCTGTGACTCCAGCGAAAGCAGCCCAGAGCCAGGGTTACAGGCACGTGGGGAGCCCTGTCACCACCACCTGGGGGGCACGTCCCTCCAGGAGACAAAGCCACAAGGTCTGTGGGGGGAGAAAAGGTTATTCGGGACCGGACACACGTCATTGCTTGCGCCTTGGCTGGGCTGTGTTAACACTGTGGTGGCCGCAGTCACACAGCGGGGTTGGACGTCTCGGCAAGCAGGAGGCGGAGAGACGGGCCTTCGCCAGACACGGGGGTGGGGGTGGGGGTGTGGGGAGGCACCTGCTGAGCCAGCAAGGAAGCCCTTATCCAGCACGGAGGCCAGGGAGCGGGCACCTGGGCTCGACTCGGAGCGCGAGACAGCGCCGGGCGGGGTCCCTGGCCAAGTAGCAGAGTGAGCGGAGGGTCGCCGGGAGGGGACGCTTCGGGGGGTCTCGTGGGAGGTGAGGGGGAGGCCAGGAGGAGAAGAGGCCCAGAGGCCTGGAGTGGGTCCCTGTCAGGGACGTGCCCCTCAAGGGCCACCGGAGCAAGGGACGGACGCGGGAGCTCATCCTTCAGAAGCCGAGAGGCCGTCTCTGGCGGCAGAGGCTCCGCGGTGCGTGCGGCTGTGGCAGCGAGCCTGTCACTGCCCACCTGGCCTGCTTGGCTGATAGCACCCAAGAATGAGGTGGAGCCACCGGGCAAAGGGAGCCGGCCCGCTGCCCCCAGACCCGGGGCCCCAGAGCCCCCCGGGCACGGGCAGGCCCCTTGCAAGCACGCATGGGGTGGGCCCGGAGTGCTTACAGATGGGGAAACTGAGGAACCCAAGGGCCCTGGGTCTGAGGAGACCCCCCGGCCGGAGTCCCGCGGGAAGGGCCGCCGCCGGAGCCAGACGTTCCGGAAGACGAGGTGCTGCAGGAACCTTCCCCATTCCAGAAGCTTCCGCCTAGTGGTGGGGAGAAGCCCGGTGGGGCGGAAGGTCCACCCTCGACCCGAGCTGGGGCCCCTCCCACTGGGGCTGGCCTGGCCTCAAGCCCCCTGGAGACCCCCCCTCAGGCCTGGGCGTGGGTGGAGCCAACCCGCCCTCCCCCCCACCCCCAGACCCCGCCTCAGGCCCCACAGGTGGTTCTTCCAGCGAATCTGCAGACTCACGCCCCCCCCCCCAGGGGCCTGGCTTCCTTCTCCCGAGTTAGTGCCTTCTAGTAAGTCAGCGCTGGCTGGCTGTGCCCCGAGGAGGGCTTTTGCTGCCACCTGCTGGCCATTCCACATAGGAGGGGGGACCCGCTGTCACCTGACCTGGGGGTGGGGAGAGGAGGGGAGGCCAGAGGAGAAGGGAGGGGAGGGGGGAAGGGAGAGGGCAGGAGAGGGGAGGGAAGGGGAGGGATTCTTAAATGGAAGAGCTAGGCAGTTTTTAGACAGACCTAGATTCCGGCTGTGTGACTTGGGGCAGGTTACTCAGCATCTCTGGGCCGAGCACTTAGGTACTTGCAGAGCATCTGGGAAGGAGGGGAGAGGCAGAGCAGGAAGGGAGCGAGTTAGGACTTCAGAGCCCCGAGCGGCCCCGGAAAGATGTGTCCCCGCACTCAGCCCCAACCCATGAGTGGCGTTTATCTGGAAAAGGGTCTTCGCAGATGAGGTCATGAACCTTGCGATGAAGGGTGGGGGGGGTCTGCATTAACCGGCCGGGACCCTGAACCACTGAGTATTGTCGTCCTGAGAGAGGACACGGGGCGGGGGGGGGGGGGACTCAGGGAGGAGCCAGGCGAGGACAGAGGGCGGATGGGTGACTCGGCCCCAGCCCAGGCGCACCTGCAGCCCAGGGGCCGGGAGAGGCGGGAAGGAGCCTCTGAAGCCCGACCTCGGCCTCGGCCCCACACACACCTCGGTTGTACCTGGGTCGCCCTCAGCGGTGTTGGCTGGGTGCTGGGGAAAGGCCCCAGGAAGCCCCAGGAGAGGCGGGGCCCCCGACACACCCAGAATGATACAGGGGGCTGCTTCTCGAGAGTGGACAGGGGACAGGGCTCCTGTCACAGACAGCAGCTGGGGGCTTGGGCCCCGCCCGGGGGGGGGGAGTCCACTGGGCCCTGCAGGCTCTCCCCGGGCTCTCACCTCTCGGGCTACTCTGGCTTAACTGCTGCAGCCTGCTCCCCGCTGAGCTTTGGGGACCCCGGGACCCTGGGGGGGGCTCGTGGGGTAGAAACGGCAGCAGGGCCCTCGGAGGCCAGCGGGGAGGAGTCTCGTGGTCACTGAGAGAACCAGGGTGACAGTAGGTCTCTGGGGACCTGGTGGGAGGCGGGTGCGGCTGCCCCCCCCAGCCTGGGGGGCCCCTGGGGGGACCAGGCCGTCTGTGAAGGCGGCCTCCCGGGACCCCTCCGGCCGCTGAGCGAGGCGATGAGCCGCAGGCGCCCGGCCAGGACCTGCCACCCGTCCTCAGGGCCCCGAGTCAGAACCCAGACACTGGAGGCAGGGAGCCCAGCTGGGGTCAGCCTCTCCGGAGCCCCAAGCAGAGGAGACTTTGACCCCAGGCTGGGTCACCACTCACGTGTCTGTCCCAGGTCACCTCGACTCCTCTCGGTGGTGGGGGGACCCTCGCCGGCTCCTCGCCTGGGGCCCCCGTGCCCGGCATTCAGCAGAGGCCCCGTACAGCGCCGTGACGGAAGTTTGGCCAGAGAACGAATGTGCTCGGAGCCCAAGTCCCCTGAGGACGAGAGCCGCGTGTATTGGGGTCGTGGGGACGCTGTTTGGGAACGACAGACGTAGTCACACTGAGACCCGGACACACACGACAACGAGCCGTTGGTCGCCGGGAGAGCTGCCCAGAGCCGGGCCACCTCACTTTTATCCCCGGGCCAGGCCCGTGTGAGAGGACAGCTGGAGAAGTCCCCCGCACACCCCGTCCTGCCCCACGCCCCCCCCGGGACGCCCCCTCCGCCGCCCGGCGCGCTTCCAACATTCCCCCCGTCCGCTGTGGACCCGGACACGGTGGGGATGCCCCACCGCACCCCAGTACCCCGTAGGCCGAGGGGCTCCTTCCCCAGCCGCCAGGAAACAGCCCTCAGGGGGCCACGTCCGCGGGTGGAAGGAACGGGGGGTGCAGTGGCCCAGCTCCAGCCCGTGGGGCCCGTGGGACCCGGAGGGGGCCGGGGTGCGGCCGAGTCAGGCTCTCACTCCCGTGGCTGCACCCCGAGCGCATCCCTAACCCCCCTCCCTGTCCCTGCCGGAGTCTGCTTCCCTGTTTCACTCGCACGGTTCGTGTGTAGATGCAAAGGAACAGGAAGCCAAAGGGCTGCTCCTTCCTCCCGTACCCGCACGTCCTCCCTCAGCGTGCCCGCTCCGTTCGGGACGCCTGGCACACGGCGGTCGGCGCACAAAACCCAAACTCATCTTTGCGGGACCTGCCCCCACCCGGGAGGCCTGCGGGGAGGAAGTCCGGTGGACGGTGGAAGCGTTCCCTGCTCCCGGGCCGTGACGGGTGTGGGAGGAAGGCGGGCCGGCAGGCAGGTGCCCGGGCAACACGCGATCCAGCCCGCCGTTGGGGGGAAGGTGACGGGAGCAGATGGGCCGGACGAAGAGAAACCCTGGGTCGTGAATGAGGGGAAAGCGCATTCCAGGAACGGGCACAGCGGTGCAAAGGCCCTGAGGCAGGCTAAAGTTTGGCGATCGCGGCAGGCAGCCCAGTGACATCCTCCTCAAACTTCCGATCCCCAGAATGGCGGGGCCATCCACGTGTGTTGTTTGAAGCCACTGGGGTTGTGGTGACTGGTTACAGCAGCTGTTCTAGAGAGACCCAGAAAGAACGCCAGTGTTCCCTTCGCCACCCGGGGCCTTGGTTTCCCCATCTGTGGGGCCTGCGCTCCAGCAGGGACTCTGCCATCGTCGGCAGGTCCTCCCCGCGGGACTCCCCGGAGCCCCCGTGTGCTCCAGCTCCCAGGAGCGTGCCTCCCGTCCGGGCCTCCCCTCTCCTCCAGCCTCCCGCACCCACTGACGCCCGCCGTGGGCGCGTCCGACGAGCTTCTCAGCCCCACCCGCACAGAAGCCGGCCAGGCTCTTCATAGCCTCAGCGCGGCGCTGGCGGCGTGTCGGACACTTCTGCACGACGGCGTTCCTCCTCCCGCCGAAATCCCCGCGGAGCTGTCAGCCCTGCGGGGGGCTCGCCGCTCGCGCACGCCCACCGCCAGCCCCGAAACCCCGCCTCGGGGGTGTGGCGGCGGCGCGGGGTCCCCCTGGGGTGACCGCCAGGCCTCGGCGCCAGCGTGAGCAGGCTGTGGCTCGAGGGGTGGCCGCGAGGTGGCGCCGTTGCTCCGCAGACGCGGGTCCGGGAGCCCGCCCGCCGAGCTGGGCGCCCTTCCTGCACCTCAGCCTGCTGAGGGCGCCTCGCCTGGGCTGGGGGAGCCCTCCTGATACAGGCCTCGGCCCCCAGCCCGCTAGGCAGGGTGGCGGGACCCCACGTGTGAGGAGGTGAAGGTGAAGGAGAGACCTCCCCGCCCCTCACCCTGCTCCGATTCCTGCAGCTCCTTCTCCAGCTGCTTCTCTCCCGGCTCCCGTGCGTGTGTGTGTGCGCGCGCGCGTGTGTGTGTGCGCACGCGTGTGTGTGTGTCGGGTCTCTGTCAGGGACTCTCTTTGTCTCTCCCTCCCTTCCAGCCTCCACATGCCTTGCCCCCCGTCATCCCGGCCTGAGTTCGGTGCCCCCCATTTCCTGGGCCCGAGGCCTGGCGGGCGCTGGGGCACAGAGGGGGCCAGGAGCTCAGGCTGCGGCCGGGAGGACCCCGACTCCGCCCGAGCAGCACCGGCGGGCACAGGCGCTCCCCGAGAAGCCGTGCGGTGTGCTAACCGCTCGCCGTGAACCTGAGCCCCGGCCGGCTCCGGGCCCGGAGGTCGTGTGGGCAGGACCGGCCGGGCCAACGGCTGCGGGACCCTTTCCCCGGCTGCAGGGGGTCAACGCCACCGACCGGGCTCAGCGGCTCTCGAAGCCCGGCGATCGGGACGTGTGGGCGGCATTTCCCGGCAAGCCCCGCATGTGTCCCTTGGCCTTTCCGCTGCACGTGACCCCCAGCCGTGCCCGAGCCCGGATGACAGGGCGGTGGGTGGGGCCGGCTCCACGGGCTCCCCGTCTCTGACACACCCGTCGGGGGGTCCCTGGGGGCCGCTTCTCGTCACCACTCCCAGACACGGGGGCTCTGCCAGCTGCCGGTCCGGGAGGCCTGGCGTGGAGGCCTGGATGCCCTCCAGCCAACAGGCCTCGGCCAGAGTCCCCGCGGCCATCAGGACCTGCACTGTCGCCGCATGAACCACCCGTTTCCTTGATGGAGTGTCAGCCCCGGAGACTCGCGGGCCGCGGGAACGAGGCAGGGCTGAGCTGCCCGTCGCCAAACCAGGAACGGCTGCCGTGATCCCCATCTTTCCCTGAAAGGGGAGGGGAGGGGCTGCGAGGTCCGGTGAAGCGCGGGCAGGAGCAGGGGCGCCCTCCCCCCCCCGTCCCCAGGGGGCCCCCCCGCCCCCCACCCCCCCTAACCCCTCCCCACCCTGGCCACGGCTCTCCAGGCCCCAGGAGCTCAGAGAGCCCAGGACACCCCGAGCCCAGCGGAGACCCCGTGGGGGCAGCTCCTCCCAGGCCACCTGTCACTGTCTGCACTGGGCCCAGACTGGCGAGGTCACGGCCTGGGCGGAAGGACAGGGCAGGCCAGGGGAGGCTGAGGGCAGCGCGGGCGTGGGTCTGAGGCCCAGTGTCTGGGCTGGAGGGACAGAGCAGGCTCAGCAGGCATCTGGGAGGAGGGGGGCTGGCCTCTGTCCCGAGAGCTCTCAGCATCCCTGGGACCCTGGGCCTTGACTGTGGGCTGAAGGTCTTGGCCCATCGTCCTCGGAGGACCCCAGAGGCTCAGCTGCCCTGTCCGCCATTCCCATTCTACAGATACAGGAAACCGAGGCCCAGAGAGTCGGGGTCGGGAAGTGGCAGAGCTGGGATTTGAACCCTGGCCCCGGACGCTGGGCGCCGACCGCGGGGCCATCCCGTCTCCCCCCGCTCAGATCCTCGGGGGCCCCCAGCCGTCTCCCTCTGCGGGACACTGCTCCATGGAAGTCAGGCGAGGTGAGGCCTGGTTTCCATTAAAGTCCATGTGAAAACAATCCTTCCCGAGACACAAACAGAGAGGCTGCTTTGTTACAAACAATGGCCGCTCAGGGGAGGCCGGCGCACGTCCCGCTCCCACGGCCCCCCGAGCATGCCAGGGCACACGGAAAGGGGGGTGACACAGCCCGGAATCCACTGGGGCACTGCCATGGAGACACACGGGACGAGACCAGCCTCACAGAGCCTGGGGGCCACAGCACGGAGCCCTCGGAGACGGGCTCAGGACCCCCGCTCTTGGGAAGCCCAGCGTCCTCGCCGGGCGGGGGGGTCTGTGCCGAGGGCCGGCGGTGGGCCGGAGCTCCCTCCTCCGGTTCTCAGGTCCGGGGTGCGCCTGTGGGCACCTCGCTTCCCGAGAAGCGCCGGGGACAGCTTCACTAGCGGGGGGGGGGCAGAGGACACCGTCCTGGGGGGCCTTGTTCCCAAATTGTTTTCTGTCTCTTTCCCCAGCAGGCTAACTACACTGCCCGTGAGTTCGGATCTTTCCAGAACAGCCTCACGCTTCCGGGCATGAGCCTCGCAGGACAGCGTGTGAGCACGTGCGCGTTCTAATGCGCCGGGAGGGACGGAGATTGAAGCCCCCCCCCGGCGACACGCCCCTGGCGGACCGGCCACGGTGTGGACACCTGCCCCTTAATCCGACGGGCAAGCTGCTTCCAGAACCGGAGCCCTTCCGCGCTCTCCGCCGGGGCCGGTCTCGGGGGCGCCACCAGCGGCCGCGGGCGGTGCGCACCTGCTCCCGGCTCACGCCGGGGGAGCCGCATTCGAGGGCGGTGTCCGTCGGCGAATCCGTGCCATCCGTGCCTGCCGGGGCCGCACCTCCAGGTGTTTGCTGACCGGCCTTGGGCCCCGGGGGACGGGTCTTCATTCCCCAGGGCCAAGCGGATGCCGCGGGCCATGGGGCTCCAACGCCGGAACGAAGCGTCTGTCAGCTCTGGAGGCCGGCGGGCCAGGCCAGGGTGCCGGAGACCCCCCCACCGAAGAGGCCAAGGAAGGATCTGCCTGTGTCCCGGCGTCCGGCGCGTCCCGGGGGCACCTCCACGTGGTGACTTCCCGCCATGCTCTGCGCCCGAAGCTGCCCTCTCGGCAGGACCCCAGTCCTACTGTGTGAGAGCCCCCCTCCCCCAGTCTGCCCTCCCCTGACTCGGGACACCCGCAGGGACCCTGTCTCCGTGTCACGTCGCGTCCCGAGGTCCCGGGGGTTGCGAATTGGACACGTGGACGTCGCGGGGGACACAGTTCAGCCCCTCAGACGGGTCCGCGCGCACTGCCCGGTAGGAAGATGCTCCCGTGCTCGGGATTTTCTTCGGCGACCGCTGCGGGCGGCAGGGGACGACAGTCCCCGGAGACGGGTCCTGACGGGTGAGGAGCAGAGGCCTCGGCAGGAAAGAGTGGTGACTTCTGCAGTAAGGGATGGATTTCTTCGGGGGGGGGGGACAAGAGCGAGAACGGGCGTACAGCCAGCGCGCGGCCTCGAAGCTCTGCCCCGTCCGCACCGCGAGGCCGGCTGGCCGCCACTGCCCCCATCAGGCTGCCGAGCGAGCTCAGAAATAGAAAAATGCTGTTTTTATGCCACTTACTGCTCAGACCTGTCCATTCGGCTACGAACACAACCCCGCTAAGGACGCGATCTCCCTGGGGTCTCGCCTGGCACTCTGTCCCGTCTGGGGTTCTCACACCGGGGGCTCCTGCGCTCGGCGGGATGCGGCCAACGTCCGAGGCGCTGAGTGCGCGTGAATGAGTGAGTAAGCAAACGAAGGAATGGATGGAGGGGGTGGTCCACGCGCAGACTCCGTGGGGACTGCACGGGGCGCCCTGTCATTCTTTCCCAGGAGCCAGAATGCTCTGCCGCACAGACACCTCCTCCAGGAAGCACCCCGGGCCTCGCCGTACGTCGCACCGACACCCCGTGGGAGGCGCTCAGTCGCTGTGCTCTTGCCAACAGCATCTTTGTGGAGCCGGAGCGTGACCGGAGAGAGGTGACGGGAAGGGGGCCACCGTGTCCCACCACCAGAAAGACGGTCCCAGGGGACGGGGTCGCTGCTTCCGCCCGCCTGCAGGAGGCCGGGGAGGAGGGGCCCGAGCCTGTCCTGTGAGGCTCGGTGTCAGGGACACGGCTAGAACTGGCGCGTGGGTGCCCTAGGGAGGCAGGGAGCAGTGAGAGCTGTCCGAGTATAGAAAGGGAGTCCTCGGAAGGTAGTGAGCTCACCATCTCCAGAGGTATGTAAGTAGGGGCATCCTAGAGAGGCAGGTACAGAGTCGTTCAAGTGCGGAGAGGGTGCCCTCAAGAGAGAGCGAGATCACTGTCCCCAGAGGTGTGCGGGCCGGGTCTCACGGGCGGTCTGCTGGGAATACTGTGGAAAGCCCCAGTGGACACAAATATGGACTGGGTGCTGAGCGGTCGGGGGCCGGGCACGGGCCGCTGTGCGTCTGGCCCTGAGACCTGGCGGGGAAGCCGAGCCTCGGGGATGCCGTGGTTACTTGCGCTCACCCACCGGGGACTCGCGGTCACCCTTCCAGAACGGGCAGGCCTCGCTTTTTCTATTTCACGGCAGAGAAGGCTGAGTTCCCAAGAGAGAGCAGGTGCAAGGCCGGCCAGGGAGCCGGCCCTCTCTGCAGCCTTCGTCTCTGGTCAGAGAGCCCAGGTGGGAAGCCACAGGCTGAAAGCAGCTGGGCTCCCCAGCCAGGCCTGGGGGCCAGCCTGGAGGCGGCGGGAACTCAGCGAGGAGGAGGAGGAGGAGGAGGAGGAGGAGGAGGAGGAGAAGGAGGAAGACGAGGAGGAGGAGGAGGAAGAGGAGGAAGAGGAGGAAGAGGAGGAGGAGGAGGAGGAGGGAGAGGGGTATGGGGAGGGGTAGAAGGAGGGGGAGGAGGGGGAGGGGGGTAGGAAAGCAGGAGGGGGACAGGGGGAGGGGAGGAGGGAAGAGGGGGAAGGGGTGGGAAAGGGGAGAGAGGGGCAGGGGGAGGGGGAGGGGAGGAGGGTAGGGAGGGGGAAGAAAGGGGGAGGAGGAAGGGGAGGTGGGGGAGGAGGGGTAGGAGGGAGGAGGGGGGAGGAGGATGAGGAGGGAGAGGAGGGGAAAGAAGGGGAGGAGGCAGGAAGAAGGGGGAGGAGGAAGGGGGAGGAGGGAGAGGAGGGGGAGGAGAGGAGGAGGGGGAGGAGAAGAGGAGGGGTGAGGGGGGGAGGCAGGGGCGAGGATGGGAAAGAAGGGGGAGGAAAAGAAGGGGGAGGAGGGGGAGGGGGAGGGGAGGGGGGAGGGAGAAGGGAGGGGGCGGAGAAGGAAGGGGAGGAGGAGGGAGAGGGAGGAGGGCGAGGCGGGCCGCCCTGAGCCAGGTGTCCTAAGCATCCCAGGAATGATGATGGCTTCGGCCTGGCGGGCGGGCCCCCCCCCCCGCGCTCCGCAGCCGCCGCCTCTCGTGCGGGTCCGGCGCTTGACTGGCCGCCAGCGTCCGCCCTCCGCGGTGAGATCATGGGGCCGCGTCCGCACGGCCCTCAGCTCCCCCGCGTAATGGGGAACAGATGCTCCCCGCGGGGCCCAAGCGGGGGAGGGCTGCCCACGGGGGGCCGGGGGGGGCGGGCTTCCACGACCCGGCCGGGAACCGCATCTCGAAGCAGGCCGTCACTTACTAGAACCTTCCGTGTGCTGCCAGGTGCTCTGCCGGCCCTCGGGGCTCATCGCCTCCGACCCGCAGCCCGTGTTGGGGGGAGGAGCCTGTGCTGGGGGGACACAGACCGGTGCTGGGGGGACACTGGGACCCTGACCGGTGCTCGGAGACCCCGGGAGGCAGGGCAGACCTGAGCTTGAATCTTTGGGGTCGAAGGCCAGTGGAGTCCCCTGCTGGGGACACATGCCGGCTCAGGTCCTGGTGACCCAGCCACCAAAGCGCACGTGTGGGCTGGTCCCACCCCGGCTGATGCAGCAGAGGGAACAAACACCCAGGTGGCATCTGTGGTCCGGGCGGTGGCTTTCCTCGTGCCTTCCTTCTCGGTCACAGCGACGTCCGTCTGCTGTCATGGATCCAGGCACAGAGACCGCAGCCCCAGACATGCAGCGGGGGCCCCCCCAGCGCGGGGATCCGGTCCCCAATTCCCTCAATCTAACAAACCGTGCGGGGCACCCGCCTCCTCGCCAGCCTCCGTCCTGCGTTGTGGAGGGGGCTGGGCGGGGCGGGCCACGCAGACCGCGACCACAGCGGGCAAGCAGGCGTGGAGCCGGGTGGTAGGTGCTACGGGGAAAATCACAACCATGGGGCACGGGGAGGAGGACACTGGCATTTTAAACAGGGTGATCAAGGCAGAGGGACGTTTGCACAAAGACATAAGGAAGATGAGGGAGCAAGCCACGAGGAACTGAGACACGCGCAAGGCACAGGGCACAGGACATGGCCAGTGCAAAGGCCCTGAGGCAGGAGGGGCCTGATGTATTTGAGGATAGCCAGGCAGTAAGCCCTCCCCCCACCCAGATGTCCCCATGGGGTCTCTGTCTCCTGTGGCTGCTGCAACAAACAGAAATCCGAAATCAAGCTATCGCCGGGCCTCGATCCTTCCAGAGGCTCCAGGGAAGGACCTGCCCCCGGGCTCTTCCACCTCTAGTGGCCGCCAGCGTCCCCGGGTTGGGGGCAAGGCAGGCAGAAGATACTCGGTCAGCGTTGGAGGGCGGGGTGGCTGGCGCAGCACCGGTGGGCCCCGCACGGCCGCTATCTTCCGCTCCCCGGCCACCACCCGCTGTCCACACTCCAGTGTCATCTGAGAGGCCACCGCTCCTCTCTGGAAGGCAGTGCGAGGTGAGAACGAAGCCTGGCAGGGGGGCTCGCTGTCCCTGCGGTGGGGGGTCCCCGGCGCCCTGTGACAGAGGCGGGTAGAGCGGCTGTGGGGAGCGACACCTTCGCACGCCCGTAGCCCGATCCGAGCAGAGCCTGGATCTCGCCGCTCGAAAATATAATAATCACAATGGGTGGCGGCTGGTGCGCGAAGCGAGCACCACGTCCTGCTTCCCACGGGGGTCCCGCGGGAGCCACGGACATGGCGGGGACGGGCCTGCCAGGTGCAACTTGGGGGCGCCCAAAACCGTGAAGGCCGCGTTAGGAACGGAGGCGAATGTTCCCTTCCACGTCGAAAGGATCGCAGAGTGCTCTCCGCTTCAAAAATCCCAAAAAGCTGACAAGTACCGCAGCGCCCGAGAAACCCAGAAGAATCACAGAAGATTTTCTTACCGGCCTGACGACACGAGGCACCCCTTCCCCGCGGTTTTCACGTCGGCCCCCGCTCGCCTGCCCAGTGACACGGGCTCCGTCATTAAAGGCCAGAAAGACGAGGCCGGCTGCCTCTGTCGGGTGCGGCTTGAGTCTGGTCGTGAGTCTTGTCGGATTATGTTCCGAGTTCGCATCAATGACGCCGCCCGTGGTCGCGGAGCTGTTTCCAGGACGACGCCGCGGTCCAGGAGCCGTCTGTCTGTCTGTCCGTCTGTCGGGCCTCGCTGCCGGCCCCGCCGCACCTGATTTGCGTTCTGGCCGTTTCGTGCGCTCCGCTTCTCGGCTCCTTAGCGGATAAACGTTCAGGGGACGGCGAGGCGCCTTTGACGTCCGTGCAAACCGGGGCTCTGCGATTTCTCGCCGGTTTCCCTGAGCCGCTCCAAACCGTCTTTGCGAATTATGGGGTGAAGGGCGCCCCCGAGCCTCACCGACTTTTGGGAGCGGCTTTCGCGTCTCGGCCGTGCGCAGGGGTCTCTTCCGGGTGTTGGAGCCTTCAGGTCCTCGTGACGCTGTGGCCCGCAGAGCTCCCCCGGCACCGGGCCGCTGCCTCCCTGAGGACGGTCGCTCCTGTCCCCACGCCTGCGGCGGCTTCTCAGATGCTGCCCTGAGTGCTGCCCGACGGGCCGGCCGGCTCTGCGCGGCCGGAACCGCCCCTCCTCGCTCTGTGAGTCTGCAGGGTGTGGGCTCACGGGACGGGGACCCGATTACAGGACCTCCTGCGACGAGGGCCAAAGGCAGTGCTTCACCCACGCGTGTCCCGTCCAGCGTGACGAGGTCCCCCTGGGAGCAGCCAGGGGCCGGACCCTCCAGGCCGGGGGCCCCCTCCTCCCTGGTGGAGGGTCGGGGCGCCGGCAGGCAGGCCATGTGTCCGCACAGGAGAACCCGGGCAGGCACCCGCCTCCCCGTGTCCCGGCGGTAACACCCGGGGGGCGGGGGCCGGGGCCGGGGCCGGGGTGAACTGAATTTCTCGGCAAAGGAAGGAAAGGCCGCTGGGAGGGTGATGGAGTGCCGGTTTGAGAACAAACAGGTGTGCGTTCTAATCCTGTTCCCGCCCAGCCGGGCGACCCCGAGCAGGGAACCTAGCCTCTCTGTGCCCAGTGCCCTCGGGCGGGAGAGGAAGTGAGGGCACAGGCCGGGCCGGGCGGAGCCGCGGCGAGGAAAGAGGCCGAGGGGCGGCGGGCCTGGGCCGCGAACCGGGGCCACTGGTCTGTGACCCGAACGCGGCGCAGAAATCAGAGCCGTCCCTCCCGTCCGCCGCGTGGCCAGGCCGCCTAGACCCACCTCTGCCCCGTGAGGGGCCGGGGTGCCCCGGAGGGGCGGGGGCAGCCGCTCACCAGTCTTCGGGCCGGAATCGCTCCAGAGCCTCGGCCTGAGCCCGGAGCTCGGGGAGGGCCCCTTCCCCACACCTGCGACCGGCCGGCCCGAGCTCTCCCCTCGGCATCCCTCGGCATGGCCGAGTCCCGGACGCCGGGTCAGGTGGGACACAGCCCCACCGTGTCTTCTCTGGGACTGTGGCAGGGGCCCGGCTCTGCCTGCGGGTCAGACCCCACAGTGGGGGGGAGGACTGCAGTCCGGGGAGGCCCCCGTCGCTCCTCCGCTGAGGGTTCCTCGCCACCCAGCACGCAGCCGGCCTCCCGCCACGCGCAGGACCTGCTGGAGGAGGACACGGGTGCCGTCACCGTCTGCGCTACCGTTTGCTCGGTTACTGGACCGCGGTCGGCAACAGCGCCTCCCGGCGACGCCCGCGTCCTGAGCCCGTGCACACTTCACCGCTCTGGGAAAAGTCACCGGCGGGCGTGGTCAGGAGCTGGGTCCCGGGGGGGCCCCTCGTGGCCAAGGGCCCTCAGGAGAGGGAGGCAGGAGACAAAGGGGGAGAGGAGGGCGGAAGTGGAGGTCAGAGGAGGGAGCACGGAGGAGGGGCCGGGGGCCTAGGAACTGGAGCCTTCTGAAGCTGCAAGGGGCCGGCGAGGGGTCCTCCCGGGAGCATCCAGGAGGAACCGGCCCTGCAGACCCCGGATTTCAGGACGCCCCCCCATGTCGGGAAGCAAACACGGGCCGTCCGCATGATACCGGGAGACCGAGGTCTGGCCTGAAGCTCACGGTCCCATTGGGGGTCTGGGTCTGCTCGGGGGAGTCACTAACCCCCAGCCCATCCTCTTCAGCTGCTCCTGCCTGGGGCTGCACATGACAGAGTGTCCCCTCAGCCCCACTCCGTGAGGCCCAGAGCCCTGCTTTACCGGTGGGGAAACTGAGGCTCGGGAGGGCACCGGGGGAGTGATGGAGAGGCCCAGCGGCAAGGGCAGGCGTAGCCTGGCCCCCTCCTTGGGGAGCTGGCTGAGCCCAGACCCGGAAGGCCTCCACAGAGGCTGGGGGTGCCGGGGGCACGGAACCCCCCTCATCCCCCGTTCCTCCAGCTTCTCCTCTCTCCCCTGCTTGCGGCCCCCGAGTCTCTCCCGTCCCTCTTTCTGTCTTCCCGGCAGTGTGACCGAGCCATACGTTCATCGAATGAACCCAGCTGCCTGCCCCTGCCCCTCCCCCCACAACCAAGGACCGGTGACAGCCCAGCCACCAGAGGCTGCCTCCAGCCGGAGCCGGGCAGGTGCAGAACCCCCAGGCGGAGCCCCCCGGAAAGGCCCGGGCCTCGCTGGGAGCCGCAGTGAGCTGCCGCCCGTGCCCGTCCAGGGAAACTGCTTGGAGGCGCCTGGGGCCTGCGGGCGCCCTGTGGCTCAGAGGGAGACGCCGGCCCGCGAGTGCACACGTGCCGGGCCCCCTGTGGGGTGAACGGGGGTTTGAACCCGGGGAGCCTTGGTGAGCTTGGCGTAGAGAATCCTAGTAAGGAGCAATTTTAGCAAACGCCCCCTCCCAACGCCTTCCCGGCTGCAGAGGGAGCGGTGACAGTGTGGGGCGGAAGGCAGGGAGGCTGCCCCGTGCGCCTCACTCACTGATGTTTCCCGGGACCCTCCCTTATGCCAGGCCAGGCGCCGAGGACACGAGCGGGCCCCCTCCCTGCCCCGGAGGCCTGGCGTCTAGGAGGGGAGGCAGACTCCAAGCAAAGAGACACGGAAACGGGTGCGGAACTGCACCGGGGAGTGTGTGCAGGAAGGCTTCCTGGAGGTGGTGAGCCCTGGGCGGAGGGCGGAGGGCTGCGCAGGAGAAGAGGTTAGGGGAGAGGCACGAGGAGGACGAGATGGCAGGTGAGACCTGGGGGCGGCGGGCGTGGCCCGCAGGGGGCGGGGGTCCCGTCTCTCCTCCCGCTCCGTGCGCACCGCGGTTAGGCCGCGTGCTTGCCACGCTGGGATAAGCGTGAAACATTTATGCAGAAGCGGGAGGAGCAGAGGAGGGAGGAGGAAGAAAGAAAGGGAACCAGGTGCATTTGGGAAGGAGGCTCAGCCCAGAGGCCACCGCGCGGCTGGACGGCGTCCTGGCCTGAGCCCGGGGGGGGGGGGGGGGGGTGGGAAAGGCAGCCACGGGCTTAGACCCGCCCAGTTCCAGCACGTTCCTTTCAGACTCGGGTCTGACGAGGAGCTGAGGGAATGCGGAATTACTAGCAGCCGGCCCCTCTGGGCTCCAGGGCGGGGCAGGGGGCCCGGCCCCTCACCCCAACCCCCTTTCACTAAGAGAGGAAGAACAAACAGGTGCACGCAGGCCACCGTGGGCTTCGGAGAGCCCAGCCTGGCCGCGACCCCGCTGAGGACGGTGGCCTCAGACACGCGGGTGGCAGCCGCAGGCCGGGAGCACATGTGGGCGCAAGATGGGCCCCTCCACCTGGGGAACTCAGCGGGGGCGGGGCTGTCTCTCCTCCCGGCCCCACCAGGGCTCCCCTCCTGCAAGAACGGTGCCCACCCACCTGGTGCCTTGGGGAGGGGCAGGTGGCCCAGAGGTCAGAGGGGACCATGCCGGGGACGGGTGGGGGCCACAGCCCCAGAGAAGGGCCCAGAGTCTCATTTCACGGCCCCCACGACTCCAGGCGTGAGAACCGCAGCCCAATCGCAAACCCCACACACCTGTCCCGGAAGGGCCAGCAGCACGGGTAGGGGACGCGCACGGACGAGCGCTGGGCTGCGGGAGCCTGGGTCGTTAGCGCGGAGCTCCGGCCCGCATCCTCCCGCAGGGCCTGCAGGAGGGCACGGCGGCCACTCAGGGGCCGCGGTCTCCCTGCCCCCTCACCTCCTGCCAGAGCCTCTTCCCAGCTGTGTTCTCTGAAGTGAGAGCCTCAGTTTCTTCGTCTATCACGGACAAGTGGGGGCAGCGTCGGCCCCGAGTCGGCTCTAAGGACCGCACAAACATGCACGCCCTGCACGCCGGGCGTGGGCCTCATGGTGGTGGACGTACCGTCGGCCGTGAGCAGATGCGTCAGCAGCTGCGTCTCTCTGCCGAGCGCCGGGCACTCTGCATTTCAGCGCTCCGGCTGCTCTCCGGCCATGGGAACAAACACCGGCTTGCTTGTGCAGAAACTAGAGGTCAGTGCGTGCCTGGAGAGGCCTCGCGCGCATGTCTCCAAACATGCATGAGTTCACTGCAGCGCTACTCACGAGGGCCATGGGCGGGCAGGTGGGTGAGCAAAATGTGGCCCAGCCACACGACGGAATGTTAGTCTAAAAAGTCAGGGATTCCTGCTATCTGCCGCCACCTGGGTCAACCTGGAAGATGCTGTGTTCGTGAAATACGCCGGTCGCAAAAAAAAAAAAAAAACACCATCCAGTTACAAAGCAAGATAGCAGGAGATGAAGGAGGAAACAAAGGAAGTTCAAAATGGCCAGAAAAAAACTAACATGGTGGCAATAGTACGTTCTTATGTATCAATTACTACTTTAAACGTAAATGGATTAAATTCTATCAAAAGACACACCGTGGCTGAATGGGAGAAAAATAAGCCCAAACGACGTGCTGCCTACGAGGATTCCCTTCGGCTGCAAGGACTCGCAAAGCCTGGAAGTGAAGGGGCGGGGAAAAGACACCCCGTGTCAATGGAAACCCAGTGCGCAGGCGTTTTCCAGGTGCACGAGGAACATTCTCCGGGACAGATCGTGTATGAGGTCACAACACAAGTCTTCACAAATTCAAGAAGACTCAGAGTAGATCAAGTGTCTTTTCCAAGCGCAGTGGTGTGAGACTAGGGATCTCAGCAGGAGGGGCCTCAGGTGCGCGAACACGTAGAAATTAAACAACACACTCTCGGACGTTAACGGGTCAAAGAAAACATCGAAAGAGAAGTAAAACTTTTTTTCTGAGACAAAAATGAAAACAGAGCATCCCGAAACATGGGGGATGTGGGAAGGGCAGTTCTAAGAGGGAAGTTTATAGTCATAAGCATCTACATTTAGAACAAAGAAAGATCTCAAAGAAACAACCTAATTGTACGTCTTAAAGAACCGGGGGGAAAAAAAGAGAACAGACCACGCCCACCATTAGCAGAAAAAGGAAATAAAGATCAGAATGGAAATAATGAGGGGCGTCTGGGCGGCTCAGTCGGTTAAGCGTCCAATTCTTGATTTCAGCTCACGTCACGATCTCACGATTCGGGGGATCGAGCCTCGAGTCAGGTTCTGTGCTGACAATGCAGAGCCCGTTTAGGATTTTGTCCCTCCCTGTCTCTGTACCCCTTCCCTCCCCTCTCAATGTAAATAAATAAACTTTAAATAAAAGAATGGAAACAAATGAAATACACAGAGCCTAAAAAAACTATAGAAAAGACGAACAGAATGAAAAGCTGGTTTTTTCACAGATGGACTGGGCTGACAAGGCTTTGGTTAGACCAAATGAGGGAAAAAGAGACAGGACTCAGCTACGTAGATTCAGAAATGAAGGAGACAGGACGACAGACAGCTACGGAGCCCTGTACGAGATTACTGCGAGCAACTACATGCCAAGAAATTGGGTAACCCCCAAGAAATGGACGAATTTCTAGAAACATGCGATGCCAGAAGACAGAACCATAAAGAAACTAAACATCGGAGTGGGCCAATTGCTAGGAAAGGCCCTGAATCCACGACCAAAAAAGTCCCAACAAAGAAGAGCCCACAACCACATGGCTTCTCTGGTGAATTCCACCAAACATTTACAGAAGAATGAGTGCCGGTCCTTCTCAAACGGTTCCAAAAACTTGAAGAGACGGGAACGCTTCCAAACTCAGTTCATAAGGCCAGCATCACTTTGACACCAAAGACAGACAGACAAGCCTCTACCAAAAAAGAAAATCACAGGCCCTTCAGGAGCCTAGATACCAATTTCCTCAAAACACCAGCAAACCAGATCCAACAGCGCATTAAAAGGGCCGCACGCCGTGACCAACCGGGACTCGGTTCCCGAGTAGGTATGGCTCCCAGGATAGCTCGACACACGCGGACCAGCGTGACCCAAATAAACATCCACAAATACACGGACGCACGCACCACATTCGCAGAATAAAGGATAAAAATCATGCATCATTTCAGGGCGCCGGTTGACACCTGGCTGCTGATTTCACTTCAGGTCATGATCTCACAGTTTGTGGGTTTGAGCCCCACATCCGGCTCCAAGTTATGGGTGCGGGGTCTGCTTGGGATTCTCTCTCCATCTTTAAATAAACTTAAAAGAATCATACTGTCATTTCAATAGATGCAGAAAAATCATTTGACAAAATTCAAAATCTTGCATGATAAAAACTCTCAATAGATTAGGTATAGAAGGAACGTACCTCAACTCAACATAACACAGGCCAGAGGTGACAAGCCCCAGCGGACATCACGCTCCTGGTGGATTCTTCTGGGATCAGGAACAAGACAAGGGTACCACGCTCACCACGCCTGTTCAACACAGCACTGGGAGTTCCGGCCAGAGGATTCGGGCAAGAAGAAGAAACAAAAGGCATCTAAGTCAGGGTGCCGGGGTGGCTCAGTCAGTTGAGCATCCGACTCTTGGTTTCGGCTTAGGTCATGATCTCACGGTTTCGTGAGTTCGAGCCCCACGTCAGGCTCTGCGCGGACAGTGCGGAGCCTGCTTGGGATTCCCTCTCTGACCCTCTCTCTCTCTCTCTCTCTGCCCCTCCCCCACTCATGCATACTCTCTCAAAATAAATAAATAAAAACTTTAAAAAAAGGGCATCTAAGTCAGAAAGGAGGAAGTAACACTGTCCCCAGATGACATGATCTGATGGAGAAGGCCCTTGAAGACGCCACCAAAACACGGTTAGAACCAGCCAGCCAGCCAGTCCGGGGCAGGAAACAAAACCAGCACGCAAACACCAGTCGAATATCTGTACACGAGCTATCTGGAAGAGACATGAAGAAAGCAACCTCATCTACAATCGCATAAAACACAATAAAAAACTTAGGAATTAATTTAACCAAGGAGGTGAGACCCCCGTACTCTGAAGACTGCAAGACATTGAGGAGAGGATTTGAAGACACAAATAACAGAACCGCATTCCGTCCTCACGGCCGGGAAGCATTAATATTGTTCAAACGTCCACACTGCCCAAAGCGATCGACAGACTCAGGGTAATCCTTGTCAGAATTCCAACGGCGTTTTTCACAGAAACAGGAAAAAACAACAGCTCTAAAACTCACGTGGAACCACAAAAGGCTGAAGAGCCAAAGCAATCTTGAGAAAGAGGAACAAGGCTAGAGGCGTCGCAAGTCCTGATTTCCAATTATCTCACAAAGGAAAGTAACCGGATACATTACGAAACAGTACGGGGCTGACTGTAAAGTCAGATACACAGGCCGCCAGAACGGAATGAGAGCCCAGAAATAAACCCACGCATAGACCGTCAATTAATCGACGACCAATGGGCCAAGGACACACGATGGGGAGAAACAGTCTCTTCAATAAACGGTGTTGGGAAAACCCAGCTGCACACGCAGGAGAGTGAAGCTCTCCTACTATTTGCCAAAAAGAACGTGGAATGCGTTAGAGACGTGAGACCTGAAACCATAGAGCCCTTGGAAGGAAACGCAGGGAAAGTCTCCCTGACGGGGGCTTGGCGGTGATTTCTCGGGCACGGCCCCAAAAGCACGATCAGCGAAAGCAAAAGTCAGCAGGGGGACCGCGCGGGGCTGAAAAGCTGCTGCACGGCACCTAGGCCGCGGGGCGCCGGTGGCCTCCGGACTGGGAGAAGCCGCTTCCGAGCCACGTGTCTGGTTACTACCTGGGATATACAAGGATCGCCGCAGCTCAATCACAAGAACCGCGTCTCCAAATAATCCAATTTTAAAAAACGGGCGAAAGACCCGAATAGACGTTTCTCCAAAGGAGACGTGTGGATGGCTCGCAGGTACGGGAATGAGTGCTCCACGTCCCTCGTCGTCGGGGAGCGCACGCCAAACGCACAGAGAGATGGCGCCTCCCTGGTTGCCTTCAGGACGACGGTTACGTGAGCGACTACGCCGAGGATAGGGAAACCCAGGGTCCTGCGGTCACTGGAGGGACTCACAGATACAGAGCAAGGGGGGAAGGAGAGCGAACCCCGAAGGGTGCAGTCGAATGGGGAGCACGGGGGTAAAGTCACGGTCCGTGATCCACGCAGACACGGAAACGCACGTAGATGCACGCGTGTGTGCGCACGTAAGTGTGTGCACGTGCCCACGCACGCGTGTAAGCGTGTGTGCACGCGCGTGCATGCATGTAAGTGTGTGTTCGTGAGCACGCACGCGTGCGAGACGCATCTACTTCCCCCCTCCCCCCCCACCCCGGCCACCTCGAGGCCCCCGAGCAGCAGCGCCCGAATCCTGGCTTCTAATTCCCTTTCTCCATAAGCAGGAAGCAGGGGCCCCCGGAGAAGCGGCGGTCAGAACTGGGGCGGGGAAGAGCCAGGCCAGCCTGGGCCACCCCGCTACGCTGCAGAGCAAGGAGGCGCCCCACGCAGGGGAGGCGACCGGGGGACACAGCCACCGCCACCGCGGAGGAGCCCCCGCCGCCAGAAACGGGACCGTCGGAGTGGGTAGCCGGTGATGGGCGACGGCCTACTGAACGCGACGGGCGTGCACGGGCTCTGGCTGTTCTAAATCAAGGGACCGCTAACCGCATGCGTGATGGAGAACGGGGTAGTCCCGCCATCTCCGTGCCCCTCCCTACAAAATACTTACTGATTTCCCAGAGCGCAGGAGGGCTGGGCGGTGGGGACCCCCGGCCGGCCCCACCCGGATCCGGCGGCCGAAGGCACCGTGGCCGGGAACGGGACCAAGCAGGCTGGCGGCCACGGGTCTGACGCGGTGAGGACACGCGGAATCTCTTCTGTGACTTTCCTCCCGAGGAGGTGATGCCTCAGTCGACTCGTGAGGAGCACCGCCGACCCCAGAGCGGAGGCGCCGAGGCAGCGTCCTGTGACCAGCAGCCGCGGAAGGGAAGTCGCCTTGTAACGCGGCCCGTGTGTCTTTGGAGCAAATTCCCGGAAGCGGCCTCGCCCAGTGAAAGCGTAAGTACGTAGGCAATTTCGCTAGAAACTCAGCAACGCGTCGGAGGGTGTGATTCCTCCAATCCCGCCAATCCCCGGCGTCGGCCGTTCTCAGAGCAGAGCCGATTCTCCGAGCAGGCCCTCCGTGACTGTGTGCAGTGCAAGTCCTCGCCTGCTCTCGCCGGGCGGCCGCCCCTCGCCGACAGCTGGGCGTCCCCACGAGGCCCGCGGGGACCTGGGGGCTTTAACTGGCCTCCCTTTGAGCGCTGCGAGCTGCGTGGCTCCAGCAGCCGAAGGTTACTGTCCTGCTGATCTGGAGGCCGCATGTCCAGGGCCAAGGTGCTGGCAGGCGGGGTTCCTTCCAAGGCAGCGAGGGGGACCCTGTGCAGCCTCTGCCCTGGCCGCCGGGGGTCTGCGGCACCCCCTCAGGGGTCCCTACCTCATCTTCATGTGCCGTTCTCCCTGTGCGTGTGTGTGTCCCAGCTTCCCCTTTGTACCAGGACACCCGTCACACTGAATTAGTATGCTCCCGTATGACCTCCCTTCAACTAATTACATCGGCAAAGACCCTGTTTCCAAAAACGGTCACGTTCTGAGGTCCTGGGGGTTAGGATTTCAATCTCTAAATTCAACCCACGCCGTTGCCTTCCAGTGACTTTCCCCGGCCTCGCGTCCTACAAGGTAAAGTCCGTCTGTAACTTGCTGCTGCAGGGAACCCCCCTTAACCGTGCTGGCTGAGACCGTGATCACTCACGAGGTCCTGGTTTCGGGGGCTCGGCCGGCTGGCTCTTCTGCAGGTGTCCCTGGGACTGGGCGGGGGCTGGGCAGGGGCCGGGCGGGGGCCGGAAGGCCCAGGACGGCCTCCCATGCAGGTGCAATGCGACACTCATCATGGCTGTAACTTGGTCTCTACTCAGCTTCTCGCCCGCTGGAGGGCCAGCCAGGGCTCCTCCCGTGCCAGCCTAGGGTCCAAGAGGGCCCCAGCTGAAGGGACGAGGCCTCAGAGCTCCTATAAGGCCCTCACACCGTGTTCTGTCAGTCCAAGCCCGTCCCCCTCGCTAGGCCACCTCCGGAAGGGAAGTGCACGCCAGGGCGGCGGGATCTGGTGGCCTTGCCTTTTCCCAGCACGAAGCTCCGTGCCCTAGGTCCTCCTGTGCTTGAGGTGGCTGCCCTGGGAGCGTCAGAGGGGTGTGCTCTCCGTCCGGTGCAAGACCCGCTCCCAGCCCCGGTCTGCACCCCCAACACCAGTCTGCACCCCTAGCCCCTGTCTACACCCCCAGCCACTGTCTACATCCCCAGCCACTGTCTGTACCCCCAGCCCCAGTCTGCACCCCTAGCCCCTGTCTACACCCCCAGCCACTGTCTACACCTCCAGCCCCTGTCTATACCCCCAGCCACTGTCTACACCCCCAGCCCCAGTCTGCACCCCCAGCCCCAGTCTGCACCCCAAGCCACTGTCTGCACCCCCAGTCCTGGCTGGCACGCACTCTGCGCTCAGGGCTCCGGGACTGTTGTGAGGTTAAATGAGATGCAGGGTGTGGGTCGCCTGGTCCCCCGGGGCCTGGCGGCAGTGAGCCCCCTCTTTCGCCCCTTCCTCGGCAAGCACTGGGCCCCGCCGGCCCAGGACGCCCGCCAGGAGCAGAGGCCCCGCTCCCACGGGCCGCCCTGACCCCGAGCCGGCTTCTCGGATGTGACCCCATGCCCTTCTCTAATTCGTAAAGCAAACTCCGGGGCGGGCGGCAAGGGGGCGCGGATGAGGGCTCTTCACGGGCCGCTGCGTCCTCTCTGCTGCGTTCAGGACGGATCAGGCGGCCAGCCGTCAGCGGCCCCCCCCCAGGGGCCTGAAGGAAAGGAAGCTGGGGAGTCGGGCAGGGAGCGCCGCCCCTCCCTCAGAACCCTCGGAGCCCCCGCTGGGAGGTCACCGGGCGGGGCGGGGTCCCCAGGCTGGCTCGGGCCAGCCCGGCCTCTGTGCCCACACGCCCGGCCTGGCTCCGCGGCTCCGTGACTGGGCACCGCTTCCTGCTGACCCTGAGGCCCTCGGAAGGCAGCGATTTCCCTCTCTGGGGCCATTCTTTCCGAATGTCCCCCAGAGACTGGTCCCCAGGGCGGCGAGGCCCCTCCCCGAGCAGCCTCAGGGGTGGGAGGGGCGGTCAATGCCCGAATGGCTGCAGAGGGGCCTTTTGGGGTTGGGACGGAGTCTGGTATTTGCCCTTAGGTGTGAGAAGGGCAGTCAGGCCCCCTGGCCCAGCCCAGCCTCCCTCCCTCGTCCCTTCTCTGGCTCAAGCTCCCGCAGCACGTCCTGGAGCCCAGACGGCCACTGCTGCCTCTGGGGCGCACGGAACCCTGCTGACAACCAGGAGGGCCGGCGTTAGGGGCCCATCGCAGGAAAGGGGAGCCCAGCATTTGCAGCCCGGGAGGCGGGGTGGGGGAGGGGGCTCCAGGCACGGCTTCTCTCTGAAGCGCCTCAGCTGGTAAGTGCTTCTGGAACACACGCTCCCCAGGGCTGAGCTGCCTCGCCCACTCCAGGTTCACACCCAGAGGCCGTGCCACGTCCTGTGGGAAGGCAGCCCCCCCACACGAGAGGATGGCGGGTGAAGATCCCAGAGGGTGTGCAGGGCTCTGAGGACCAAGTGGCCGTGTCAGCGGGCAGGCGGGGACCCTTTAAGGCAGAGGACCTGTGAGCTGGGCCTCGGTACCACAGCCTCACGCACTGGGCCCTTCGTGCTCCTGCGGGGACGCCCGGGACCCCAAGGAGACGGGTGTGTCCCCACTCCCAGGGCCGTGAACGTGACCTTACCTGGAAACGGGTCTCCGTGGGTGCAGCCGACCATGTCACAGGCCTGCCAGACCTGGAGGGAGGCGGCCCGCTCCTGGTGGCCGGTGTCCTGGAGAGAGAAAAGGAGAGGGGGCTGGGACATGAAGACGCATGGGGTGTGGGGTCACAGGAAAACAGGCGGAGAGGGGGTGACGGCCAGGGGCCCGGGTGCACCGGAAGCCAGGGGCGGGGTCCTGCAGGCCCCCAGGCTGTGGGAAGAGACCGCTGTGGTTTCTGAGCCAGGTCTGCGGCCATCTCCAGGGGCCCGGGGCACACACGTGAGCACGGGGCTTCGGGAAGCAGCTTGAGGTGCGGGAGAGCTAGAGATGGCATTTCCCTTCTCTAGGAGGGAGCTGCCACCGGGAGGAGGGATCGGAGCACAGCACGGAAGTGCGGAGGGAGGAGGGAGGGGGGTGATGAGTGTCGTCGCAGGGGGGGGGTGGGAGCGCGGGTCCTCGGGGGAGGTGGGCAGAGCCCCCACACTCCACGTGGCCCAGACCGGGGCGGGGGTGGGGGCTGGGACCCCAGGGCCTCGTGTCTCGGGGTTCTAGTCATCCGGGTCACTGTGTGGCCGCAGACACCGCCTCCTGCCGCAAGCTCAAGGAGTGGACAGAGGTTACCTCTGGGGTCTCTTCTTACGAGGACAGTCATCCCCTTGGGGGGGCTCCATCCTGGAGACTTCCCGACCCCTCCCGCCGGGGCTTAGGCTTCCACACGTGAACCTGGGGGACACACGTAATCTGAGCCCCGCTGCCCCCCAAGGCGTGCTCTGTGACCCTCGGTTCCCAGGAATGTGGCGGTCACCCACTGTCCCTCAGCCCTGAGCCCCCTTCTGCGATCAGCTCAGGGACACTAGGGTCCGTGTCCCCTTCCCCTGGCCAGCCGGGTCCCCTCAGGCTCTGCCCCCAGGAGTGCTGGGGGCGTGGCCAGCGGGAAGGGTCCCACCCTTTCCTGTCTGCTCCGGGCATGTCGCCATGGCAACGCTTCTCCACCTGGGCTGTTCTTCCCCCAGCAGCCCCTGAGCCCGGAGTTTGGCTCCGCCTCCCCCTCCCCCTGGGCCTGTCTCCCGGCTGCGCCCCCTCGGAGGTCTGGGCCCCCTCCCCCACCTGGCTGCTGAGGTTAAATCGCTCCTTCCTCTTCGCATCCTCGTCCCAGCCCTGGGGGCGCACCCCCTTCCCACGGTGGCCGGCTCCTGACCCCTTAGGGTCTTTTTCCGCCTTTCCGGGTCTCTGAGGCCTGGCTAGAAGTTCTTTCCGCGAGGCTCTCCCTGTTGAAGGGACCGGTCTCTGCCCCCGGGGCACCCTGCCTGAGAAGCGGTGAGGGAAGGGGTCTCTGTGCCCGGACTCTGGGGACTGCTGGCTTGGCCTGCTTTGGGGCGGGGGAGGGGCCTTGCCTTCTCTGCAGGGGTCTCGAGTGGTTAACCCGAGGTCTCTGGGAGGGGGGTGTCCAGCCTAGGCGTCTCCCCGACCTGAGGAGTCACTGCGTGAGAAGCCCCGCAGGACCCCGTGCTCCACGGAGCGCGTCTCGGGAAACTCGGAGCCGAATTGGAGGCCGCGGGAGAGGTCCGCTCCGAATATTCACCCCGGAGCCGGGTGTTTGCTGCTCTGCTGGCTGCCCGCTCCCCCCCCCACACGTGTGCAGGGGGGCGACACCCTCTCCCGCACAGTCCATCCCCTGGGTGCTAGGGGCTCTGACAGCCGCAAGCTGAGCCCCCCCCCCCCCGTGGGCGACACCTCCAAGGCCAGGGCTCCCTCTCGGGCAAGGCAGAGGACGAGGGCTGGCAGCGGCGGGCTGGCCTCCCCCTCCCCGCGGCTCTGAACGAGAGCGGACAGGGGACAGGGCCAGGTTTCCAAGAGATGCTCGCTTTAGGCGAGAGGCAGTTGCTTCTGCGATCAGGGCAGGCTGACACCTTCCACTGCCCCGTGCCGTGTGGGTCCGGCCAGCCCTGGACACCTGCCGGGCAGCCCTGCGGAGCCAAGGCGGCCACGCTCACTCATCCCTGGCTCCGTGCATCCAGTCTGGAGGCAGGACCCGGGTCCCCTGCCCCACCCCCGGGACTACAGGATTCGGGGTCCGCCCATATGCCGCCCATAATTCCGTGGCTCTGGGGAGGGGGGAGCACATGTTTCCAAAACACACAAAACGATGATAAACAGTACCCAGATGTCTCTGCTTCCTCCGAAACAAAAAAATATATATATGAAAATAAACTCACTCCGAGCAAACTTAATCTTTATGCAGGGACCCGGCTTTACCTCCATCAAAAGGTACTTTCCCTTAAGTATCATTAACTCATTCCCAGACAGGAAAAACGTACCGTCGTTAGCTTTGGACAACCAGGAGGCCAATCTCGACTCTAGAGGCAAACCTACGCCCGGCAACAATCGGGGGGCCATTTTCCCCCTGGGTTTCCTCCCGTGTTTGGTCAGCAGATGCAGGGGTGCTGGAAAGCGCCAGAATCTAATTAAAACCACAGGTCTCGGGATGGCGTGTACTGGGGAGAATGTCATCTCTCCGGCTTCCTCCTGTCCACCTGCTGGCCTCGGGGACCCCAGCCCCCTTCTCGGGGTCGGCTCCTCCTGAGCCCTGGACGCCCCCCCTGAGACCCTCCATCCCCAACGCCCCAGACACCACTCCTCTTCCGTGTCGCGGTTCCCCTGCCCCTTCCTGCTCCAAAGGCTTGGTCAGCCCACACTAAAACAGCTGGCTGGTGCCTGGTGTCCTGCTGGGGGGTGGGCAGCAGGGACTTGGGGCCACCCACAGGACACAGACTGTGAGGGGACAGAGCCTGGGAGGCTGGCTGACTTTGCCCGAGGGAGCGGAGGCTCTCCCCGCACGGAGGAAGTGCTCTCAGTGATGGTGAGAGATACTTGTGACAAGGAGTTGGCTTTCTAGGGCTAGGCACAGAGATGGTCCCCACGGCAAAGGCAAGGCGTGGGTGGGCTTAGCCCACCGTGGACCTGCAGGGAGGGGCCTTGGCTCCCGCGTTTCTCAAAGGAAGACACTGAGTTGCCTCCCAGGCCAGCGGAGGTGTGATCCGAAGGCCGCGGCTCCCACTCGGGAAGGGCCCTGGTCGCTCGCTTGCTGCTTTTCCAGAAACGACGGTGATTCGCACGGCCCCGGGGCGTAAAGACTCCTGGAAGCAGGGGGGGAGGACACGTGTGTAGCGTTCTGCTGGGAACACGGGGCTGTTCGGAAATTGCTGCCCGAGATTCCAAAGCCCCTGGGTGAACTCGCCCCAAAAGTGCTCCGTTGAAAAAAAACAGACTCCTGAGCGGGGGAGAGTTTGCAAACCCTCCAGGTTTCCCTGGTAACGTCCGTTTGCGTGCAGAACGGGGGTGGGGGGGGGACCTCACGGAGCACCCGGCGGTTCTGGAGCCGGCTTCCCGAGCGCAGACCCCGCTGGGAGAAGGGTCAACAACAGCGCTGCCAGGTCCCCTTTAAATCCGTCCCGTCCGCCCTGCCCCCGAGCTTGCACGTGCTTTTCAGCGCATCGAACTGGGGGCGGTGTTGATTTGTTTTTCCCGGACTTATTTCCATTTAAATCAGCGGCCCTTCGGAGCCCCTCGCCTTGCATAATTCAGGAGCTCTTGAAGCGAAATCAATGGAGCTTGAAGGAAATGGATGTATATTCGCATCTCCCGGGGTGGGCGTTCAGTCCCTGATGGTGCCAGGGTGCGCCTGCTCGCGGGCGCAGAGGCCGGGCGCCAGTCGGTGTCCGGGACTCTAACCCCGTTCTTCCTGCTGCTGTGTGGCCTCAGTGACTCCCCCGACCTCTCTGTGCCTCCACTTCCTGATCAGCAAGCAACAAGCAGGGTGGCCCCTTATCTCGCCGGGCTGCTGAGAGAACTCGGTCACCGGGTTGGTAGAAGAGTCCCCCTCGACACCTCGCCCCACTCCCCGTCCCCGTCCCCGTCCCCACGCAACGGTTTACCTCGGGTGCCGCCTCATCCCGCTGGACCTGACTTTCCAAAGTCAGGTGCGAGGTCAGGGGCGGAGGGGTGGCTCGGGCTCGGTCCAGGCCGGGGGTACTTCCCAACCTCCCGCAGCCCAGCTGGGGGCCAGGGAAGCCGAGTCAGAGTCTGGTGGCGACTGAGCTGGTTTGGTGGCGGGGGTGGAAGCCTGGACCGTGGACTCCAGGTCCCAGGACGGCTGGGCTGGGAAAGTGCCGACGACGCACACCCATCCAGGCCCCCTAAGTTCCAGGAACCCCCAGGAACCCAGAAGCCTCTTCAGAGTCCACTTCCACGGGAGGTGTGGGGTCTGGAAGCGTCATGAAGGCTCACCCCGCACATGCGCCCTTTCCCGGAGGGGACTCAGAAGCTCCCTCCTGGTTAACATCGGCCTCGCCCTGCGGCCCCAGCGTCACTCCGCCCCTGGTCCCCGAGCGTGCTTCCTGCACCCGGAGCTCCCAGCAAGCCACGGGATCTCCGTCATTGTCGGAGAGGCGAACCCGGAAACCCGCAGCCGTGTGTGCCCTCTGTGGACTCCGGTGGCCCACAAGCTTATGTGACCACGGGGCTCCCATTTGACAAAGAGAGGGACATAGCACTGTCTGGTTTTTTTTTTAATGTTTAATGTTTATTTATGTATTTTTGGGAGGGGGGAGAGGCAGAGAGAGAGGGCGACACAGAATCGGAAGCAGGCTCCGGGCTGTCAGCACAGAGCCCCGCATGGAACTCGAACTCACCAGCTGTGAGATCAAGACCTGAGCCGAAGTCGAACGCTTAGAAGTCTGAAGCTTAACCCACTGAGCCACCCAGGCCCCCCCACCTTGGTTTTGTTTGTTTGTTCGTTAGTTTGCTTTTAACAAACCATGTGTCCTGGTGAACACCCGGCTTGAGTTCCCCGAAGCCCGGGAGGGGGTCCCGATGGTGAACGGCCCTTAGTGCTGTGCCTTCACCTCTGCGTCCACAGTGAATCTGCCTTTGAATTTGGGTTGCCAGACCCCGCCTGGGCCCCCTGCGGCACAACAGGTCTCTGGGCAAGCTGGCTGGACCTGGGGCTGCAGCCTCTGGGCCCCCAGCCCTGCCCCGCGCCCCACCCCTTGTGCCCGGCGGGTCGTCCCCTAAGCCCCATCTTCCAGCCGGAGCTCAGGCCGCACACTGTGACTCCTGGGAACGTTGGCCTAGGCTCAGCCCCGCTGGGAGGGACCTGGGACAGCTCGGCAGGGGCCACAGGCCTGTGGCCTCAGGGAGGCGGGGAAACAGACAGGAGGTGGGGGGGGGCTGGAGAGGAAGCCTGGGAGACTGGCCACACACAGGGGTCTGGGAGGCTCTGCAGGTGCCCGGCGTCCCTGTCGCTGGCCCAGCTGGCGCTCCTCTGGAGTCCCCAGTGCAGTCAGAGACAGCCCGCAGGCCACCTGGGGACTGCGCAACCCAGATTTGTAGGGACCCACCGCCCGCAGGCAGCCCTGGGACAGAGCACTTGGTGGGGGAGCGAGAGGCCAGGGAGAGAGCCTGGGGGCGCCCGGGGCTCAGGCCCAAGGCTTCCGGGCCTTCTGGGGACCCAGACGGTCACACAGGGCTCTGCCCTTCCTCCCTGTCACTGCCTGGAACGTCACGATGCTTATTAAATTTTGAACAAGGGGTCTGCATTTTGCCACGGAACTGTGTAGCCGCAGGGGCCTGGAGAGGAGGGAGCCTCAGTTCCCATGGGGCGTGTCAAAGCCTGAGACGTTACCCAGGGCCTGGGGCCCAGCTGGGCCTCCCACTCTGTGCCTGAGCCACCCGGGCAGGACGGAGGGGCCCAGGGTCTCCGTTCCTCATGGCCCCCCTCCCCTCCCCCATCCCTCCGCAGCAGGCAGCCCCCGGGCCGGGGTAGGGGTCAAGGCTGGGCGGGAAGGTTAAACAAGCAGAGGGGGAGGGGTGGGGCTGCGGGGAGAGCGGCCCCGTCCCCAGCTCCCGGGAGTCCCGCTGGGGGAGGGGAAGTCATCCGTGGGAGCAGAAGGCCGCCTGCGCCTGGGACGGGTGGGGGGTGGGGTGATCCGCGCAGAGTCGGGGGCACCCTACGGCAGGAGTGCCTGGCCCGAGCACGGCCTGGGTAAGACCGGGACGACCCCGGGCTGGCTGGTCCGGGTAGAGGTGGCGGGCGCAGCATCCAGGCCGGGTGACCAGAGTCGGGTGCCGGAAGCTTCCAGAACCACCATCCAGGCGCCGCCTCGGTGGGAGGTGGTGGCCTCGTTTGGGGGATTTCAAACCACAGGGAGAAGCTGGAGCCAGAGTGCTGAGGTGACAACCGCGACCCGAGGGCAGAGGCGGGCACCGGGGCGTTAAGGTAGGTGTTTGTTCCCGCTGCTGCCGCTTTGGGCGCTGCTGAAGGTGTGGACTGGCATGGGGTTAGCCGGCCGTGCAGGGGCGCGGCTGCGGGTGGCTGTGGGCTCGCACTGCCAGAGCGGTGGGTGCCCTGGGCACCGGGGCTCCCCACTACCCAGACCTGGGGGCGCCCCGTGCAGCGCTAGCCCCCGAGCCTCGGCCACACGTCCCTGCAGCACGTTAAAGATGGTACCGCTCCCTGAGGCCTCCCTGGGGAAACCGAGGCAGGAGCCCAGTCTGCACCTGCAGCCTCTCTCCCCTCTGCTAAGACTGTTTCTCCATCTGGGAAGGGACACCCAAGGCGGCTCCTGGCAGAGTGGCCCCGGGGCAGGAGGGCAAGGTAGGGGTGAGACCACCCGATGCCTGCCAGCGGCCCTCCAGCAAAGGCCCGAGACCAAGCTGAGCCCCCACTCCTGGTACGGAAGGGCCGGAGTCCTGCTGCGAGCAGTGGGAAGGCAGCGGCGGCCCAGAGGGGCAGGAAGGGGGCGGAGGGGGTATCCCGGAGGTCTTCCTGGGCTGTTCCTCCCTAAACGCTGGAGGCTCCAGGCTCTCCCCGACACCCAGCCCTGCGGGGCGCACTGGCGCAGTCCCTGGCCTGCCCCTCCTGCTGTGTGCCTGCCGAGCCAGCGCTGGGGGCTTCAACCGTCGGTCCCTAACTCCCACCCCTGGACAGGGGCCGGGCGTCCCGGGGAACCTGTCACCACGGTGCGTCCCCGCGGGTGCGCCGCCCAGTCAGCGAATGGCCAGGCTCCCCCCCCCGCTCGCCTCCGCTAAAAAGACTCGGAGGGGGCTTTTTCTGGAGCGAGGCGCCGCCCTACGGGGTTGAGGGCAGTTATCGGCCGCCAGACCCAAGCTGCCTGATGTCCCCGACAGCATCAGGCGTGAGGGCGCGGCCACAGGTGTCCTCCCTGGAGAGAGCACACGGAAGTCCAGGGAAACCAGATAGAAACCCGCATACCGCGGACGGAGGCGCCGGGTCCTGCTTAAAATACGCGCCGACGCCGCGAGCTGGGCAGGTGGAGGGTTCGCGGATTCCCGCAGGTAGCCCCCTCCCCCCACCCGCCGCCGCTCTCGAAGTCCCGGCCGCACCCGCCTCTGTGCGGCACCTGCCTGCGCGCGTGGGCGCCGGGCGGGACGCGACAGGAGCCCGGGTGGGGCCCGCTCAGGTCGCTTCTTCCCGCGTAGCTGCCTCGCGAGTCCCCGGCTCCTCCGCCGGTGCGGTGTCGGGGGAGGGGGGGTTTTCAGGTCAGGTGGGTGACGGCGCGACCCTCCAACTAGAGAAGCTGTCGCGGACGGCCACTGCCTTCCGCAGGCGCCTGTGTTTGAGGGGCGACCCTGCGCTCCGCGGACGGATCTCCGCCTTGGCCGCCGTGAAATGGGGCTAACAGGGCCTCCTGGGCATAACCCGGGGGTCTTCGGTGCCAGCGCGGGGGCTCCCTGGGTTTCTCCCGCTTCCCCCCTGCCCGCACCCCACCCCACCTCCCGCAGCCCCAGGAGGGCCTGGGCCCAAAGCAGGCATCCCCATCTGCAGCTCCGAAGACTCCCCGGTTCCTTCTCCTAGCCAGGCTCCCGGACTCCCAGCACCGCGCTGGAAACACCTCCAGCGAGCCTCAGGCCTGAGCTGGGAGGGAGGAGCTAGGGGGAAGCCGCCTGCCAGCTGGGAGGGCTGCCTGGAGGAGGCGACGTGCAGACTGCACTCAGAAGGTTAGTCCCTGATGCCGAGTGCACCCTCCCACCGTCCCTCCTTCCCCGTGTTCCCCGGGCCCCCTCTGTTTCCCACTAAGGACGCTGGCTTGCTGGCAAGCACGTGGAGTACCAGCTGGGACTCACCCCTGCAGTCGGCAGGTATTTGTTCAATATCTTCCTTGTGCCTCACAAGGTTCTAGGCCCTGAGCATCTGCAGTGAACTAAAGGGGGGGGGGCGCAGGCAGTATGCACACCACAGGGCGTGAGGGTGTGCGGGTGGGAGAAGGAGATGGCTGAGCGGGGCCAGGTGACAAGATTCCTGACGCTGAGCTGGGGGGGGAGTTGGGTGGAGTGGAGGAGGCACGGGATTTGGCGTCACTGTGCGCAGCTGGCGGGGAAGGAACCGGACACGGGGTGACCACCTGGCTTTGGGAGGCAGGTCGAGAGGCAGACTATGAAATGCGAGGCGGGGGGAGGCGGGGGGCAGGGCCTTCCCTCAAGGCCAAAGCCCTTACTGCCACCCACAGGCACGCCTACAGGGACCTGCCTCAGGACCGTGGCGGGTGGCCTGGTCCCGCAGCTGACCACGGCCTCCCCGGGCCAGTGCGCGCACGGGATGGTGGGTCACCGGGGCCCTGCGGCAGCCCTGTGAGGTCAGGAGCACTGTGTTCCCATTCTCTAGAAGAGGAAACTGAGGTTCGAGCCGCTCAGCAAAACAGCATGAAGCACGGTGGAAGGTGCGCCTGGTTTGGGATCCGCTATTGAGGTCTGACCGTCGGGGACAGGCCTCGTGGTCGCAGGGACAGTTGATACCGGGGAGCCAAGCCCGCGAGGCCGGGGTGTGCCCCAAGATTCAGCAAATTCACACTGAAAGCGGAGCAAGCCTGAGGCTTCCCTCGCTGTCCGGGCGGCCCAGCGGCGGCTGGGGAAGGGGAGGGAGGGGTGGGGGGCCACAGGCGCGGGCATAGCCCTGGGAGGCAGGTCCGGTACCAGAACAGGACCCCTGGAGCCTCAGCCGGCCTGCGCGGGGCCCCGGGGAGGGTGAGAGGGGCCGGGACGCCTGGAGGGGGGGCTGGCTCTCCCATCAGCTCCGGGTCAGCGAGGGGATGGGTGTGGAATTGGGTGCTGGCTCGGGGCCGTGCAGGCTAGGCCGGTAAATTGAGACCGCATAAGTGTGGGGGCCTCTCGTGAGCCCCTTCACCTGGACGTCCTGCCCTGGGCGGTGGGGACAGGGACAGACGGCACCGCAGGAGGAGGGCTCTGTTGTGAGGCGCGCCTGTGCGGGGGCCCTCAGGGCTGCTGGCTGGGGTTTGCCCCTCTGCTCCTCCCTCCCACATTGATGGACAGTTGGCCTAGGGACAGGGACGGCGCTGTCCTCTCGGCCTCCGTGGCTCCCTTTCCCCCAGGGGCTGGCTCTCAGTGGTTACATTTAAGGGAGACGAGCCCGCTGGTCCTGGACGCTCTCAGGAGGACGGTCTCGGGCTCCCCTGGGGCAAACCCGGCTTAGCCACCCTCAGCAGGTGGCCCTGAGTGGCCCTGGGTGAATGCCGCCACCTCTCAGGACGTCTGCTCCCTCTTGGCAAAGCCCGAGGGACCTGGGCCAGGCCCCAGGACTGCATATCAGCAAGTGTGGGGGGGTCTGCATACTTTTTCCCCTTTCCACTTCAAGTCTGCAGACTTTTCTGCCTCCTGACACCTCCTGCAGGGAGGAGGGAGGGAGGGAGGGAGAGGAGAGGGAGGGAAACAGAGAGGGAGTGAGGAAGGGAGCTAGAGGGAAGGAGGGAGAGAGGGGGAGAGAAAGGAAGGGAGGAGGGGAGGGAGGGAGAGGGAAGGAGACAGGGAGGGAGGGGAGGGAGGGAGAGGGAAGGAGATAGGGAGGAAGGGAGGGAGTGTGAAGGAAGAAGAGGAGGGAGGGGAGGGAAAGAGGGAGGGAGAGAGGGAGGGAGGGAGGGGGGAGGGAAGGAGGAAGTTTGGGGAGAGCCCCCACCGGGCACTAGACCCAGTAGAGGGGTTTCGAGGGCAGCTGAGCTCAGCAGGGGTCCGAGTCGGGATGTCTGTCCTGTCTGTCTGTCTGTCCGGAAGCCAGGCGGCCCCAGGGCTGGAGGCTCTGGGCCCCGCGGGGCAGGGTCTCTCCCTGCGCCAGGACCCAGGACCAGCACAGTCAAGTCCCCTGGGCTGGATGGCGGCGAGTGGGAGGCAAGGCAGAGGCGGCAGCAGCTGGGAATTTAACGAAAGACGATTGTTCCCGGGACCCAGCGGGACCCAGGGCAAGCACGGGGCTGAGGAGCTGGGGGGCTGCCGGACGCCGAGGGGGGTCGAGGGAACCCCCCCACCCGAGTCTGGGTTCCACTTTCTGCTTTATCTCCAGGATGCATATATTTTGTTCGCTGTGACCCCTGCTCTGTCGCTGTCTCTGGTGCCGCTCAGCAACCCCCCCACGGGAGGAAGCCCCCACCCCAGCCGCCCCGGGGTGGGGGCGCTCCCCTCCTGGTTCAGGAACCTGCTGCTCCCCATGTCACCGCGACCCTGGGGCTCTGCCTCCACGGTGGGGAGTCCTCCGCCAGCTCCTCTCTGGGGCTGTCCCCCCCCCATGAGAGGGGGCTCCAGGGACTGGAACTGTGGGGGGGCACCCGGGGCCAGGAGTGCTCGCCCCCAGCCCCTCACAAATCAGGCCAGCTCTTCCCTTGCTTTCTGCAGAGGTCGGTGACTTGGACCAACCCACCCCCCCAGAAGAAGGCTCAGGAGTGCTGCTGGGTGCAGGCCCAGTGTGCCCCCCAGCGCCCCTCCTGCCCCCAGGCCGGGTGGCTCATGTCCTCCTGGCGCTGGGCCCCCCATACAGAGAGGTGCGCATGGTGCTGGGCCATCGGGGGTCTCCCTTTCTCTCTCTCCCGCTGGCACTGGGGGGGTGGCCCCCTCCCTCCGGGAACTGGCTTTTCAGCTACGTGGACGAAATAGACGCCTCAGTCTCCTCGCGGCCTCGGGGTGGTGGGGGGTGTCCCCAGTGAGCTTCGGGGAGCAGAGGGGCCGTCGGCGCCACCTAACTGCCAGAGGAGGGGAGGCGGCTGTCACCGTCTCGGCCCCTCCTGTTGCTGTCACCTGCACAACCCAGCTGGGTCGGTCCTCTTAGCTGGTGCATCTCCCCGTGAGGAAACTGAGGCTCCAGGGGGCTGTGGGCCCCAAGCTTGGGCGTGGGGTACCCTGAGGCCAGAGAATGGCTGCTCGTGGCATCCACGTCCCCCGCTGAGGACAGCCCCCAGGAGCGTAAGGCAGGGGCCCAGCCGCTTCCAGAGACCCTGAACTGGCCTTGGGGGGCGGGGCGGGGCGGGGCCCCTGGCAGCTCAGCACAGCCCTGGGGACACCCGCCTCTTGGTGTCGTCTGGTCTGTGGGCACTAAGTGAAGGTCTGTCCTTACAGGCTTCTCCCCCGGGCGGGGGCGGCCAGGGTCTGGTCACCTTCGCTGTCCGCGAATTACATTCTAGAGCCGGATTCAGGCCAGGCTTCAGCCGGCCATGTGGGCTCACAGACGTCCACTGGGGAGCGAGTGGGTGCTCCCCGGTCCCGGCAGCCTGCGTGCCCCCCGGGGTGGGGCAGACCACCCCCTGCCCTTCTGTAGAGGGACAGCGTGGGACTGAAGTCTGGGCGACTCCTCACACCTGACCGCCCGCAGCCTCCTCCAGCCGCTGCCTCTCGGCGGCCGTTCCACCGACTGGTGTTCCCCTTCCCCTTGGCATGTAAGGAGAGCGGGGTTCAGGAAGCGGGTGCTCCAGGGGCCCAGCAAACGGCTCCCAGGTGGTCTGGCCCTGGCGGAAAGACATGTGAGCTCTCTGCCCTCCACCTCGTTTTTGTTTTAGGAAGCGTCAGTGAAAGTGAGCAGATTTCCACTGAAGCGTTTAAGGGAGACATCCAGGCTGGGCCTTCCCCTCCCCCACCTCCCACGCCCCCCCATCTCTGGGCGGCTGGCCTCCTCCGCTGGCTGTGGGCTCAGAAACAGCCAACAAATCAGCGGGCTTCCCCTGGACTCTGAGGCTGCCGACCTTGAACTCGGGCCTGATGTGGCAGTAACATCATTGATGGATTCTGGGTCTGGGGGGCCCGTTCTTCCCTGGCTATGCGGCGATCAAAACGCACAGGGGAGAAGGACGTGGGGTCCTGGGGACCCCTCCCTCACCCCTCGCCTCTCCGCGGAGCCCCATTCCGGTGTAGTAGGCCACCACGGACAGCGTCCAGCTGTCCTTCCCGTCTTCCCTGGCGGACAAGGCTGGGCCGACTCTGGCCTGGCTGGGCTCTTTCCCGTGCGGAGCGCGAGGCCTCCCGGCACCACCACCTCTCTGGGTGGTCGCTGAACAAATGATGGAGCGAACGAATGAAGTGGCTGCGTTTCTCCAAAAGCCTGCGTCCACCAGTGCGTGGCGTGAGGGTCCTGGCTGGGGGCCGAATGGGCTGGGGGCTGGATGGGCCGCAGGCCCCCCCCCCCCCCCCCCCCCCCGCCCCGTTCACCAGGCGCCCTGGCTCAGGTCCACCACTGGGGGCAGGATTCTGGAGACACACTAACGAGCATCTTGGAGGACAGGGAAGAGACGCATAAACCACGGCGGTCCCCAAACCAGAGACTTTATTTTCTTTTATTTATTATTATTTTTACTGTTCATTTTTTCACTGTACCTTTTTTTTCTTATAATTTATTGTCAAATTGGTTTCCATTCCAA
The DNA here is from genome assembly GCA_030068075.1 of Paguma larvata. Lineage (NCBI taxonomy): Eukaryota > Metazoa > Chordata > Mammalia > Carnivora > Viverridae > Paguma > Paguma larvata. Next base: position 193,188,467 of record CM057823.1, on the reverse strand, counting down.
CACCCAGTGTTCGTCCCAACCTGTGCCCTCCTCAATGCCCGTCACCCACTCTCCCCCCCATCAACCCTCAGTTTGTTCTTAGTATTTAAGGGTCTCTTATGTTTTGTCTCCCTCCCTCTCCGTGGCTTTTTTTTCTTTTCTTTCCCCTCTTCCCCTCCCCCATGATTTTCTGCTTTATTTTAAGGCACCGTGTTTGTCCTAAGGACAGTGAGGGGTGCGGATGCCGGGAGGTCTGCAGGGGAAAGCGCCCCTGTGCGCCTCTCTGCCCGGAACGGCGTCCCCTCGAGCCAGTTCCCGAAGCGTCCTCACGGTGGTGCTGTTGGGACAGGGCCCGCTCCTCCAGCCCCTGCGTGGCTTCCGCTCTTTAAGCTTTCAGACTGAATTAGCCTTAGGTGAGTACCTTCTCCGCGCTCGGGTCTGAAGAGGCAGAATCCCAGCGAAATCCGGGTTATTTATAGATTCGGGTCCAAGAAGCTGTTTTGTTTTAGCACAGCCTGCCCCGGCCGGAGAGCGTGAGGTAAGCTGACCGGACCCTCGACGTTTCTGGAAGCACTTACTCATCCCTTAGGGCTGGTTCTGCAAACGCGAGCCGCTGGGGGCGCCCGCAGCGGGGACCCGGCTCAGCCCGCTCCGCCTCCCGCCTTGTGACCCCCGCCCCGCCAGACTGTTCCTTCGGGGGGTGCTCCGCAGAAGCTGCAAACCTCGCCCATCGCCACGAATGCCAAGCACAGAGGCCCGCGTGGGGCGCGGGCACTGGGCGAGGTCAGAGACCCGCGTGATGTGTCGTGTGAAGTCAGGTGACCAGCTCGGCACTCCAGCGCTGCCTCTGCACCACTGAGGGGTCCCCCTCCGTGCTCACCCCTGCCTGTCCAGTCCACGCAGCTGTCCCCACGCAGATTCTGGCCAGCCGCGGGTGGGGACACGCCAAGGAGGGAGCCCCGGGGAGAGGGGAGCAGAGGAAGCTGCGTGCACGGGGTGGGACTGTATCCCAACCACTGTAGCGGCCCTGCCCGAGGCACCGAAAATGGAGGTCTCGTCAAGGAAGGGAGCCGATCTCGGGGCCCACAGCTCAAAACGCCGTCAGCCGCAGCTCTTCCGCAGAGGCCCACACTCCCCCCTTCTCAGCCGCCCCCCTCCCGTCGCCGGGCCTGGCTCCAGCCTGCCTCGGCCCCAAGCGTGGGCACCAGCCGGGAGCCCGCCTCTTCCTCATGGGGCGCGGGCTCTCAGACACCGTGTCTCCCACAGGCCGGCCTGTCGCACGGCCGGCTGCAGGGGCCCAGTCTCTCTGCTCGTCCTCACAAGCGTGAGCAAAGAGGATGGCAGGAGCAGAAAAAGATGGGGCGAGAGCCCTCGTGCAGTAGTGAGTTCCCTGTTAGGAGAGGCATGCAAGCGGCAGGTGGATGGCCCGTGTCAGGAAGATTCTACACCGAGCGGTCGTTTGGGACCCTCCCCCTGAATTTATTTTCCAAGGTGATTCCCAGGTGCGGCTTAACACCCGCTTCCTGCGGCCCCTGGGCTTGCCGCGCCCGGCCCGAAAGAGCACATGGCAGGGGTACCCGGTAAGGGTGGAGGGACCCCGCGCCCGAGCTGCTGCCCTGGAGGCCGATGAGGACGGAGGTGGTGCGCGGGCTGAATAATGTTCCCCAGAGACAGCAGTCCTGACCCCTGAAAACGCACGGACGTGACCTTGGCTGGGAGAAGGGACTTTGTAGCTGTGAGTAGTTCAGGGTATGAGATTCTGCAGGATTTTCCGAGGGGGCCTTCGGGGCAGTTCCGTGTATGTGGGAGACAGAGATCGCACACGCACACGCAGGGAACACGGAGGGGAGCCACAAGCCCAGCAGTGCCTGGAGCCACCAGAGGGAGCACCACTGAGCGGACACTTGATGTCAGGCGCCCTTCCCCCCCCCCCAACCGTCCTGAGGCCGGACTTCTGTCCCTCCTGCCCCTCTGCCCCCATGTGCTGATACAATACATTTCTGTTGTTTTAAGCTGCCCAGTCTGTGATTTGGTGGCGTGCAGACGTCCCCAGCTGGGTCCCCGGGAGGCTTCAAGGGCAAACTCGGTGTCCTGGACAGCTTAGAGCCCAGGCCGTGTTGGCAAAGGGGGCGGCAGAAGGGTGTTTCGGGTCTGCGGGCGCCTCAGTCTTGTCTGGGGTCCGGGGCCCCCATGGGAGTGCGGGGGGGAGGGCCCTCCTCGGAGCTCGGGTGGGCCGCAGGCCTGGCGTCTGGAGGGTCTCCCCAGGCCACGCCCCGAGCCCCGGCGGAGCGGCTCCCGAGGAGCCCGGGCTGGTGGGCAGCTGATGCCAGCTGGGATGGGTGGCGATGCCAGGTTAAATCCACCCTCCGTCGGGCAGGGATGGCGTCTCCTCTGGGACTTGCTAAAAAGCCTCACCGGCTGGGTGCGCAGGGCGCCCACTGCCTCTCTCCAGTGGGCTTGAGCCTTGGGCTGGGCGAGGAGGCCGGGGGCGGCGGTGCATGCTGATAATGACGTCATTGATTGAGATTCGAGGGGGCGGGGCGGGCGTGAGGAGGGCGTCCCTGTTGGGGGGGGTGTGGGGGGGGCAGGAGGAGGGAGGAGAAGGCCGGGATCTCAGCGCACACCAGCTGTGTGCGGTCTCTAGACTCCGAACACAGTGCTCCCTTTTCGGTTCTAAACTGCCTGTCCACCCACAATGGGGCCAGGCGGGCCGGGAGTTGACCAAGGAGAGGGGGCAGGGACAGTCCCTCCACTCAAGTGCCACCGTACATCCATTAGTCTGAAATAAATGAGAAAGGAGGTGTGCCGCCTGTGGCAGGGGTGCGGAGAGGCCAGCGCAGGTGGGAGGCGTGGCAGCCGACCGGAAGTGCAGTGTGGAAGTGTGTCCGCGACACGCGCGCGCGCGCCTGGGCGCCTCAGTCCTACTGCAGGGTTCCGTCCCGGAGAAACGGAAGGAGCCGCACCTACAGGGACAGGAACACGGTCCCTCGTGGGAGGACACAACCCCAGCGTTCCGTGCGGTCGTCGGAGCCGGACACTGCGCCGATGCCGCGGAAAGGGGCTCGGGGCCAGTGTGGCCCAACCGTCGCGCGGGCGCCGGGCTGAGCCCGAGCCGAGCCGCGTGGGGTGTTCGCGCCCCGGGGCGGAGCCTGCGCAGAGCCGTGACGCCCGAGGTCCCAAGGCGGGCGACCTCCCGGCCGTGCCCGTGCGTCTCCGGAGGTGCGCGTGCGGCCCGAGCGAGTCCGCAGAAAACAGGGGAAGGTGTGCCCGAGGTGGGCGACGCGGGTCTGCAGGGCACGGTGGGGGGGGGGGGCGGTGGGCTGAGGCCGCCGGCGTCGCGGCAGGGTGCGAGTCCAAGGCTGTGCAAGCGTGCAGGCGGCACCCGCAGGGCACCCACCGGCGTGTGCAGGGGACGGACTTGCGGATTCGGGGGCGGGGCAGTGCCCTGAGGGTGGAGGCGTGGAGGGGCGTGCCGATGCGTGGGGGCGCACGCGGAGAGGTGTGCAGACGGGGGTGGGCGTAGGTGTGGGTAGGCGCTTGTTTGTGTGAGGGCGTACGGGGGTGAGAATGTGTGCATGCGTGTGGGCGTGCAAGCGTGCCATCTGTGTTTGGAGACTGCAGGCGTGTGTACGAGTATGTGTGTGGGTGCGAGGGTACGGGTGTGTGGGGGGGTATGGGTGATGAGTGTGCCTGTGGGGATGTGTGGTGTGGGTGTGCCTGGGGTGTGGGTGTGTGAGGGAACGGGGTGATTGTGTAGATATGTGGGTATGGGAAGTGAGGGTGTGAAGGGTATGGGTGTGTGTGTGTGTGTGTGTGTGTATGGGGTGTGGATGTGTGAAGGGTATGGGGTGTGATTGTGCCCGTGGGGAGGTGTGGTGGGCGGGCATTGGGTACGTGGGGGGGCGGGGCTGGAGGAGAGTGTAGGCGTGGCTGGAAGTGTGTGGGCGTGGCTGGAGCTAGGGGCGTGACTAGAGGTGTGGGGGCGTGGCTGGAGGTGTGGGGGGCATGACTGGAGCTGTGTGTGGGGAGAGGCTGGAGCCTTGTGGGCGGGGCTGGAGGTGTGTGGGCGTGACTGGAGCCTTGGGGGCGTGGCTGGAGGTGTGTGGGCGTGGCTGGAGGTGAGTGTGGGACGCGGGGTGGGGGGGGGTGTCCGCGAGTCCCACTCTGCTTCTGCCTAGAGGGAAGCAGGGGGGCCCGTGGAGGAGCGTTAGCGGCGGGGTCTCGGGGTGGAGGGTTTCCAGATGGCCTGTATTATCTCCTTTACATCATCACGTATTTTCCACATTTTTACATTCTCTGTGTTGAGCACGTATTATTTATATAATATAAAAGTTCTTTTGCGCTGGAATAGAAGATTGGGGTGAAGGCAGAGGCCCTCAAGGGCCAGGGGAGTTGGGCTGGCGCCTACTCGGGCCGGGAGTGTCCGGGTGGGTGGGGGGTGTCCTCGGGATGCCCTCGTCGGTGTGGTCCAGGGGCTGGCCTCCGGGCTAGGGGAGGGGGACTCCCTCGGTCCGCGCTTCCCTGGGTTGGGGGCTCTGCGCCCAGATCGTCTGTCCTGACCTTGAGGAGCCCTTGGCAGCTGCAGTCCCCACCGCCCCCCTGGGGTCCCCAAGCCCTTCCCCCACACCCTCTGCCCCCATTCCACCGCCCGGTGGACTTGGCCTGGTGGCCCTGGCCAGATGACCCCCACCATTCTGCCCTCCCAGGGGATCACTCTGGGGACTTTTTCTCCATTTCTTTTTTTAAAATTCAGTAATGCTCGAACCTGGTACAAAACCCAGATCGCACGGAGGTGCAGGCGGTGTGAGCGCCGGACGCAGTCCCACCTTGTCTCCAGGGGGGAGCGTCACCCGTGGGTCCCTTCCCACAAACAAGGCTGTACTCATGGGGACGGGCTCAGAACCTCCGAGAGTCATTGTCTCGCAGCTCTGGAGGCCGGAAGTCCAAGACGAGGGGTCCCGGGCGCCTCCAGGTGGGGTGTGGGCGTTACCTCCAGTCCTCCCTGGCTGTCCCCTCGGGTCTGCTCTTTCTAGAAGGACGCCAGGGTCAGAGTGTGCCAGGACTCTGTCCCCCAATCGGGTCACATTCTGAGGTACTGGGGGTTAGGGCTTCAACACAGGAATTTCGGGGGGCCACGATTTAGCCCATCACAGAAGCAGACACAATGGGTGCCGGGAACATACCTTGTGTAGTACTCGTGTGTGTATAGGGACCTGTCGGTATTTGCCCCCCCATTATGCACCTCCTGTGCCCTGGCTTGCTCCCTTCCCCAGCCATTCCCACCGGTGGGGGTCCCGCAGCCCCCCGCCCCCCCCTCCCGGCTGCACGAGGACGCGGTGTGGCGAGGAGCCACTATTTACTCTCCACGGAACCGGCTCCCTACTCGGCTCTCGTGGTTCTCAATCAGGTCCTGAGGCTGCAAGTTACCTCCGAGTTGTCTGCCACCGCCCCCCCGCCATATTCTGGGGGGGGTGGGTTGTGAGTGTGGTGAGGTCACATGTGTGAAGCCCAGACAGGGCCTGCCCACAGCTGGGACTCTAGGAAGTGCTTACTGAACCCTACTTGTGCAGGGAGGGGGAGGGGTGACCCCCCACCTCCAGTGAGTGCCGGACCCTGCAGCGGGGACACAGAGCTGAGCCCTGTAAGGGGGACCCTGCAGCGGGGACACAGAGCTGAGCCCTGTAAGGGGACGCTCCTGGGAAGAGGCTCCAGCTGGCACCCTGATGGGGGCGGGGGACACAGACGAGGCCTGCCAGGCCATCCATTCCAGGGCGAAAAGGGGCGAGCCCAGCCAGACCCCGGGGTTCCCACGCTGGCGCTTGGCTGAGGCTTCCAGAAACTTCCCTCCAGCTCCCGGGAAGAGAATCCCCACACTGCGGTCACCACCCTTTGTCCCAGCCTCATTTCTCCGAGTCACTTCCAATCAAGGTCACAGGCAGCCCAGGCTGTCGGAGGGTCCCCGGTGGTTTGGAAAACTGTGAGCACAGCTCTGCTCCGTTGTGGAAAACCAAGCCTGCTCCCCCTCCACGCACTCTTCCTACTGGACCCGGACATGCCCGCGCCCCCGAGCCTTGGGGACCACAGCGTCCTGGCGGGTCTTCACTGAGTGGGGGAACGGCAGCATCGGGCCAGGTGTGGCTAGAACACAGAGCGGAAGATTTTATCACCACACCTCAGGCCATCCCAGCGGAGTTTTCTGGGGGCCCAGCAGGGGTTCTGCAGACCTGGCCTCCCGGCCCCAGGGAGCCTCGCATCTGCATTTCCCGAGGGGAGAGGGCTGCTCACCGGGTCCCAAGGCTGGGGCTCCGGCAGAGCTGGGACCCAAAGTCTCACGTTACCGTGAACTGCGCTGAGAGAAAAAAAACAACCAGACGGATGGACAGAGGGACAGACAGATGGGCAGATGCGGAAAAGCAGCGAACGTGCTGAGGGAAGGACCCGGCTGGTAGGCGTCTGGGTGTTCTCCCGCCGATTCCCCCGACCTTTGCACGGTTGAAAGTTTACCAAATAAAACGTCGGACAGAAAATCTGCCCCCTCCTGAGTGAGAGTCCTTCTCGAGGGCCAGGGTTTGCGGAGCATCTGCTCCGGGGAGGGGGAGGCACGGGGATCAGGTGGGCGCTCGCCCCAAGAGGGGACGGGACAGGACCACCAAGCCTGGGGTAGGGGTGAGCAGAGGGGGCCCGGGGACGGTGCTCCCGGCAAAGGCCCTGCCGGCCGGGGGTGGGCCTTTCTTGGCAGGTCCCCCCCCTTCCCAGGGCGGCTTGTCAGGGCCACTCACCCCGCCAAGGGGACAGGGGTTGGCACATCTTTTCCTCTGTCCCCTCCCCGCTCGAGCCATAAGTGGGAAGGGGTGGGCCCCTTTTGGGGCGCTTCCGTGGGGAAGGGGTGTCTTTCTAGAAGGGCTGGTTTGGGGAGTCACCCAGGCTGCAGGAGTAGGGAGACTCCTGTGGGTGCCTTGCAGAGCGACCCCCTTGCTCCACGGGCTCCAGTGCCCAGGCCACCACCTCACTCCTCCCACCCCTGCTCCCCCCTCCTCCCCACTCACTCCTCCTCCCCCTGCCCGCCTGCATCCCCCCCACCCTTGCTCCTCCTTCTCCCTCTCTGTCCCGGGGAGTGGAACTCAGCGGGCCATGCACTTAACACGTCCTGAAAACCAGCCTCCTCTTTCTGGTGTTTAAAAGCGGGACTTGTGCAAGGCGGGATCTGGCTGGACCCTTAAAGGCCGCCCGAATAATTTTCGGACATTTGGTCTTTTTGAAAGCAAACATTTTGAACATACACCAAAGACTCGCCTGCACTGCAATCTCCCCCACCGGCCCCTCGTGGCTGTTATTCTCGCTTTCCGGCAGGGGTGTCTGGGGGCAGGGACCGGCCATGACCGTGGCGGGCTCAGCGGCTGAGCCCGGTGCCGGCTTCACGCTGGCTGCGATGTGGTGAGCAGACCATCGGCAAGCCAGTAAGGAGGCCCCGGGGCCCTGCCCGCAGCGGTCCTGCTCAGGCCCCCGCACCAGCTGACGGCTGACGGACCCTGGAGCCGGGGCCCCTTGGCACGGCCACTGCCCTCGCTTGGACCCTCCTTTGGCCATCTCTCGTCCACCCCCCATGAGCCATCCCCCCAGCTTACTCCTAGGCTCTGCTTTCACCCTGCCACCTCCCTGGCCATCCAACCTTCTGTGGCTCCCTGTCACTTTGCAAACTAGCTATTCTCTAGCTCTCCCGGTGCAGGCCCTCCTCCCTGCAACCCACCCCTGCTCTCTCCCCGCCAGCGGCAGGCCGCCCGTCCTCCCCTCCCTGCCTCCGGTGCACGGCAACCTCCTCCTGGGACTGACCAGAGAACCGCTACCCCAAACAGTCTGGTTGCCCCCACACATGTCCCACGGCCGCAGACAGAAGTGGGACCCCAGCAAGCCCCGGTGAGGGCAGGGACACCGGCAGGGCTGTTTCGAACAGTCTTCCTGTGGGGCTGAGCGACGGTGCACCCCTACAGACCCTCGCCCAGGAGTGCCATCCCGGAGGCCAGGCGCCCCCACACCACTGGCGGAAAAACAGGCTGGTCCGCTCATGTCGGTGACACGCACGATGGCGGGGGAGGGGCTGGTCCCCCATCGGGGCAGCCAGCTATCCCCGCAGCACGGTCCTTCCCTGAATCAGGGACGGGGAAGACTTCTCATCCCGAGATCTGAGTGAGCCGCCGTCCACGTCCACGCGTAGAGAGGGGCTCTGCAGGCCCAGGTCAGGCTCTGCACCCTCCCCTCTCTCTCTACCCCACACCCCTCTCCCTCCCCTGCACCCCCTCCCTTCTTCTCCCCCTCCCCCTCCCTCTCTCCTCCTCCCCCCACACCCCTCTCCCTCCCTCCCCTCCCCCACACTGCACCCCTCTCCTTCCCCTCACCCCTCCACATTGGTTCTGGGAACTCAAGTGGCGTGGAAGCCAGGCCACATGGAGGGGACCCACGTAGGGCTCCTTGGGCTGACAGCAGCCTCCGCCCCCCTGATAAATGAGCCCCTGAGCATGAGCGTGCTGACCAATGGTTGTTGCAGGCCACCCGGACAAAGGATCTAGGCTGTGGGGTGAGTGCACAGCGGTTTACGGATCAGTGCCACGCGGACCGGCACCAATCTCCAACGTGTACTCTCAGGTGGGAAGGTGAGAGGCGGGAGGGATATGTACAGAAGGGCACAGGGCGGGCGGAGGCCAAATGGGATCGGGGTGAGAGCAGACGGAAGCAAACGTAAGACGAATTTGAATTTACAACTGGACATTCCCAGGGAGCACGGGGGAGTGGGGGGGACTCAGTGTACTGGGCGCCTGACTCGCGCCTCATAGGTTCGAGCCCCGAGTCAGGCTCTGTGCTGACAGCTCAGTGCCTGGAGCCTGCTTCGGATTCTGTGTCTCCCTCTCTCTCTGCCCCTCCCCTGCTCACGTTCTGTCTTTATCTCTCTCTCTCTCAAAAATAAATAAACATTAAAAACTTTTTAAAGTGGACATTCCCTAAAATTACTCCAAAAAAAAAAAAAAAAAAGAACCCAGCTTATTAAGACCAAACAAACAGGCGGAGGCCGGCTGCAGTTGGCTGACTCCTGATGGACGCTTCTGGAATTATTCCCACGACCACATCTCTGCTTTGCAGGGCACCTTTGGCTGCCGGCTCTGAGCTAGGCACTTCGGACACAGGCGCCAGGGCACCGTCCCTGCTCACTGTCCACCTGAGAACACTGTCCACCTCGGGCCGTTTGCTGGGACTCCCCCCGTGGTCCCGTTGCACAGAGGAGAGAGGGACTTGGAGGGCGTAAGGAAAGACAAGAATGGACAGCGAAGAACTAAGAGGGGGGTGGCCTCGGGGGTGCCTCACTGAGATGGAGACACGGAGAGGCCCTACTTTGGGTCGGCGGTGGTGAGCCCGGGTCCCGCCTCTGCGGAGGGTCCTGCCTCAGAACCGGCCTCTCCTCCCACCTCAACACAGGGCTCCGGGACGGCGCTGTGCTCAGCGGCGGGAGGCCTGGGCGAGCACCGCGCAGGGACCTCTCGCCTCCCTAACCGCCCCCGCGGTCCAGCGGCGACCATCTGCCTCCCGCTGGGGCTCCGCCCGTCCCAGTTGTCGGAACATCTAGGGCTAGCAGCGCAGGAACCCAGCGCCGGGCACCCGGCCGTCGCCCGGTGCCCTCGGCGGGGAAGCGCCCTCTGCAACCCCTCGAGGCCGGTGCGGGAGAAGGGGTGGTAAGGCCCAGGCTGCTGCGCTCCCGCCCGGCGCGGCAGAGGCAGTGGGGCGACCCCGGCAAGAAAGCACCAAGAAAGCACCGGGGCTTGGATCCCCCGCCTGGGCGCACCCAGCCTCCCTCCCGACTGCCTGCCACCGCAGGGTGCTTACTCCGAGCTTTGCGAGAGAGGAAAGGGGATTCGAGGTGAGGCGCCCCCGCCCCGGGCCGCACGACGACGGGAGAGCAGAGAGAACGAAAGCCCCAGCTCCGGAGGAAGCCCCACGGTGCTTGGAAATCACGGCAGTGACAGCACGAACCTCTCGGGCTTGAGGTTCCAGAAATGTGCTGAAGGCAGCCCAGGACCACTTCCCTAAAGCAGACGGCTACGCGGAAGGCACCCGTCCCCCACGGCCATTGTCTTTTTACCTGGGGACCCCTCCGGCCTCAGTTTCCCCAACTATCAGAGGTGCCCTCTGCTTAGACGGCGTGGTTAGCCCCGGGCTGGCAGGCACTTCTCTTGCCGAAGAACTGAGGTTACGGACTCTTTCCTTGGTTCAGCCCCTTGGGAGCCTCTCTGACCCGGGGGGGGGGGGGGGGTGCCCCCAGGGAGGAATAGTTAGGACGCCCCAGCTCTCTCCCCTTTTGCTCAAGGTCCTTATCTACAAAAAGTGGGGGAGAGCCTTCATCTCTGTGTCTGCCTCCAGGCTGGGGAGAGTCCCTGTCCCGGCTCGACTTTGCCCCTTCTGGAGTGTTCTGGGAGGGCCAGAAAAGATGGGCCGAGCATCTGGTTCTTGAGGCTGCAGAAAACCCCCCAGCCCTAGAGGCCCTTCCCGGCAGCCGCGGGGAGGAAACGGTGGGGGGGGCAGGCTGGCGGGGGCCGGGGAAGCCGGCTCCAGGCGGGCGCTCCAAAACACGCACCCGAGGCGCAGCGTCTCGCCTCCGCGGCTGCAGGCCGCCAGAATCCCCGGAGTCCCGGGCCTCGCCGCTCCGCTCCCCCATCCGACTCCGGGCCCAGACTACCAGAATTCGGGCCTGCCGGGGCCACTTACCCCACGGTGTCGTCTCTCCTCGCCTCGCCCCTGTTTTCCCCTCCGGAAAATGGGGCGGATGCTCCCGGCCGCCGTGGCTGATCTGAACCGTGGAGAGCCGGGCGCCGGGCCGGCAGCCGTCCCGGGAGAGCGCAGCAGCACGCGGTTGGACAGGGGCCCTCGGCTGGCCCTGGGAGGCAGGATGTACCTCCCTGAGACAACCCGCGTCCGGTGAAGCCGGCTCCACCCGCGCGACCGCGCTGCGACCCGGGGACTCGGCCGTCACCTGCTCCCGGCGGAGCCAGGTCGCAAGGCTACTCCCGAGCAGACACAGCTCCGAGGGTGGCGGCGTGGGCCAGGACGCACTTTTTTGTCACCGCGCTCCCAGCTGCAGGAATGGGAGGAGACTCCCCACGGGTTCAGTCTAGAGACGGAGGCTCGGGGAGGGATGGGGCCTGCCCCCAAGACCTGGGCTGGCCGGGGGCGGTGGCCCTCGCTCCCCCAACCTTCCTAAGGCCCGAGCCTCCCTCCTCCCGGGCGGGACCTCGGGCGCGCAGCGGCAGGGCCGCAGAGCCGGGGTGGGGGCGAACATCTCCTCCCGCTCCGAGACGGAGCCCGGGAACCGGAGAGTTGTATGCACGCCACTCGGCCGCGGAAGCATCTTTTATTACGTGCGAATATTGAAATATGCCACAGCCTTGCAGCCCCGACACCCGGGCTCGCAACACACGGCTGAGGCCCAGACTCTTGCGGTGTCTCGGAAGTCGCGGGGTCTTCACGCCCCGCTTGCGCGCGCACACACGTGCACACACGCACATACCACACTCGCGAGCGCGCGCGCAGTTACTCACGCCTGGTCCGGCGCTCGCCCCGCCGCGAGGCCAGCACGGCTCCGGCCGGGCGCTGATTGGCCAGCCCGGCTCTCCTCGGGGCCCGGCGGCCAATGGGCGGCCGCCCGGTCGAGGCCACGCCCCCTGCTCCCACCCCCGGCGCGGGGGCGGCGCGGGCCCGGGGAACGGATCACGCGGGGCCGGCCCGGCCGCGGCCGCGACCCCCGGCCCGGGCCGCCCCCCCGCCGCCGCCGCCGCCGCCGTCTCGGCCGCGCGACCGCCCGCGCGCGCCCGGCCCCCGGCGGCGTCTCCGGGCCGCGGCCGCGCTCGGGGGTCCCCCGGCTGCGTCCTCGGGCCGCGCCGCCGCCCCGCCCCCGCTGGCCCCTCCCCCGTCCCTCCCCGCCCCCAGCGGGGCCGGCCCGGGCGGCGACCAGAGCGGCGACGTGAAAGGCGAGCGAGGAGGCTGCCCGGCCGGCTGTCGGCGCGCACCCGCTCCCGGCTCAGCCCAGCCCCGCGCCGAGGCCGCCGCCCGCCCGCCGGGGCCCGACGCCAGCGCTCCCGGCGGCGGCTGCAGGGCCCGGCCCGCGCGTGCTCCGGGGAGCCGCGCTCCACTGTCCCCCGCGGGGCGCGGGACCCCGAGGAGCCCGGCAGAGCCCGACGGGCCCGCGGCCGCGATGCCAGACGAACTGACGGAGCCCGGGCGCGCCACGCCGGCCCGCGCCTCCTCCTTCCTCATCGAGAACCTGCTGGCGGCCGAGGCCAAGGGCGCCCGGCGCGCAGCCCAGGGCGCGGGCGGCCGTGAGGACGAGGAGGACGACGACGACGACCCGGAGGACGAGGACGCGGAGCAGGCGCGGCGGCGGCGGCTGCAGCGGCGGCGGCAGCTGCGCGCGGGCGCGGGGCCCGGCGGGGAGGCGCGGGCGCGGGCGCTGCTCGGGCCCGGCGCGCTGGGCCTCGGTCCCCGGCCGCCCCCCGGGCCCGGGCCGCCCTACGCTCTGGGCTGCGGCGGCGCGGCGCGCTGGTACCCTCGGGCGCACGGCGGCTACGGAGGCGGCCTCAGTCCGGACAGTGAGTGAGGGCGCCGGGAGGGGAGGGGCGGGCCGGGCGGCGTGCTCGGGGACTTCGGGTCCGTTGGAGGCCTTTCCGGGCCGCCCTCCTTCTTGCGGGCAGCGGGGTCTGGGTCCTGCGGGGCCCCAGCGGAGCCCCAGGCTGGGCGGGTCTGGGGGCCCACTCCCTCGGACAGGGTCTCCATGCGGGGAGAAGGCTTTGCAGGGCTCAGGCTTCACCCGTCGCCAGGCTCTGCGGGTCCCAGGGCGGCTGGAGAGCCTGTGGAGAGGAGTCTGGGTACCGGGGACACCAGGTCGTAGAAGAAGAGCCACGGAAAGGGGGTGGGGGACGACGGAGAAAGCGAGCTGGGAGGTGAGAAAAGCGGGAAGGAGGGAAGAAGAAGGAGAGGGATGTGGGGAGATGGGGAGACAGGAAAAGAGAAGAGGAAAAGTCAGAACCCACCGGTGACAGTGAGAAGCCAGGGGAGGGTAGCAGCAGGCAAAGAAGGAGAGAAGACAAAGTAGAGGCGGCCAGGGAGCGGCGAAGGGGGCTGGGCAGAGGGCGCCGCTGCCTGTGGGAGGGGGTGCCGGGTAGCAGAGCCGGGAGCCTCTGTGCCCCCACAGCCCGGTCTGCTCCTCCTCCTCCTCGAGAGCGCTGCAGACAGGGCCGGGGCCGGTCCACCGTGGTCTTGGTCCTCCCAGGCCCCATGGCGGCCGCGGTGCCAGGCAAGAAGGAGCCCCTTCGGAAGCCCCCGGTCCCACCCCTCTCTCTCCTTCTCTACCCCTCCCCCTCCATGCCTTTGTTCCCTGCTGAGGGCCCAGAGGCTGGGAGTAAGGGTTCTCAGCCCCAGAGCCGCTCCCCACCCTTGCCCTGAGTCCTGCTCCCTCTCCCCCGGGTTGCTGCCTTCCCCCCCCCCCCCCCGGGACCCTTTGAAGGAAGACCCTTGGGAGCAACGCCGGGAAGTCATCCCAACTCTGGCTTGGCCAGCACCCCACACACGTATGTATATGCACAGCGTAAAGCCAGCCGCGGGCTCTTCCAGGCTTTTGCTCCAAAAAAGCCATTAGTGTGTGCAGGGGGGCTAGGTGGGCCAGACTTCTCTCCCCTCTTGGATAAAGCCCGTCTCTAGGGTGGGGGAGACCCTTTTGCGAAGGGACGCACCTCCCAGAGCCGGTATCCGGAAAGCCTGGGGTCCCCACCCCTTTCACTTACACTGGGCCGGGTCTCGGCGGTTTCCTTGAAATCAAGGGACCAAACGTAGTGCCCTTCCACGAGTGTTTCTGAAGAGGCCTGGCAGGGTGACACATGTCCCCCCCTTGCCCCAGAATCCAGGCCAGCAGCTCCGGGTGGCAGCTCCGAAAGACGCGGCTCCTTATTTCGTGCGATGCGGGTTAGGGTCCTGGTTTCCCCCAGGGGCTCGCAGGCCCAGCTGGGTGTCTTCTGGTAACGCATGGGCCTCTGAGGGTCTGGGGGCCTGGGGTGTCGGGGGCTGGGGAGGGAGGCCCCTCCTCCCTGGAGGCAGGCAGGCCGGCTGGACCCGGACTCCTTGTCAGCACCGAGAAAGCTCCCAGCACCGGGTTGGGCAGGGAGGGGCGCGGAGCCCGCCAGCGTTTGCGCACCTTGCAATGCCGCCGCGCCACTGTCTTCCCGGGGCCGGTGGGGCCACACTCCGCCGAGACTGCACCCCTGCCATGCCTTCGAACGGGCGGCTGAGGCCCAGGCGAGGCGGAGGGCAAAGCGGCCTGGCCGCTGCTGATTTCCTGCCGGCCTGGATTCTGGACAAGCACCTGGGCTCGGGGGTGGTGTGGGGGGTGACTCTGCACCGGGAGGCACCACCCCTGCCTCGCCAGCCCCGGGGGCGTCTCCTTGCAGGGAGACCTGGTGGAGCTCGGAATTTGGAGCGAGAGCCAGGAGCCCCTGTGGCCTCTGGAGCCCGGAACCCACAGGCCTGACCCAGCGCCGTGTTCGGGGCGGCGCCGTGTCCAGGGTGCTGGGCAGCTGCTGGGCGTTTTGGCAAAGCCCTCTTTGTATGCGCCCCCTTTGAGCACGACTGGGGGGAGCCGATGTTTCTGTGGGCATTTGGGTGAGGGGTACAGGAAATGGGGAGTGAGCGGTCTGCCAGCGTCACCGGGAGTTTGGGGGACTGTTTGCATTCGTTTGATCTCCGTCTCGGGATGGTTCTGTGCAAGCGGGAATTGGCGCAGCCTTCTGGGTGGATGGGGAGGGGTCACTGCAAGTCTCTATTTCTGTGTCCCGGGCTCAGCGGTGGCCCGGGTGCCGGGAGTCCGGGCGCCCTGTGCCGTTTCCCGGTGCGCCCACAGCCCTGTTGTGCCTGCAAGGCTGTTTCTGGTTTCAGTGCGGAAGGAGCCAGTGGTTACCGGAATGGCTCTTCTTTCTGTGTTTCTGTCTGCATTTTTGTGTTTCTTTCTTTCTTTTTTTTCCCCCTCTGTCCTTCCCCTGGCCTCCTCCGTCGTAGATGTGCAGTGGTGAGTGAGTGAGCTGCCCGGCTTGCGGTGTGGAGCATCGCTCTGGGTTCCGCGCTCACCTCCTCGCCGCTCTGCCTTGCTCCTTCCGTGGGTGAGAGCCGCGGGCAGCGGTGCAGCGTTCGGGGCTCCGCGCAGGGAATGCATCCCTGCTTGCAGCCGTGGGGGAGCCCCTGGGGGAGCGGCCGGCCGAGCCGCAGAGATCAGGTCTGGGGGTCAGCCCCGGAGCCGACTGCGTGCCCCTCTCTCCCCTGCAGCCAGTGACCGGGACTCACCGGAGACGGGCGAGGAGATGGGCCGCGCCGAGGGCGCCTGGCAGCGGGGCCCCGGGCCGGGAGCGGTGCAGCGAGAGGCGGCGGAGCTGGCGGCGCGGGGCCCGGCGGCCGGCGCGGAGGAGGCGGCGGAGCCGGCGGAGGCCCCGGGCGCGGCAGGCGAGCTGCGCGGCGGCGGCGGCGGCGGCGGCGGCGGCGGCCGCAAGAAGAAGACGCGCACCGTCTTCTCGCGCAGCCAGGTCTTCCAGCTCGAGTCCACCTTCGACCTGAAGCGCTACCTGAGCAGCGCCGAGCGCGCCGGCCTGGCCGCGTCGCTGCAGCTCACCGAGACGCAGGTCAAGATCTGGTTCCAGAACCGCCGCAACAAGTGGAAGCGGCAGCTGGCAGCCGAGCTGGAGGCGGCCAGCCTGTCCCCGCCGGGCGCGCAGCGCCTGGTCCGCGTGCCGGTGCTGTACCACGAGAGCCCCCCGGCCGCGGCCGCCCCCGGGCCCCCCTGCCGCCCCGCTGCCCTTCGCGCTGGCGCCCGCCGCGCCCGCGCCGCCCCCGCCGCTGCTCGGCTTCTCCGGGGCCCTCGCCTACCCGCTGGCCGCCTTCCCGGCAGCCGCGTCCGTGCCCTTCCTGCGGGCGCAGATGCCTGGCCTGGTGTGAGCCCCGCCGGCTGGGCCCACTCCTGGGGGCCGCCGGGGGCCCTCTGCGCACCACGGCAGGCTGCCGCCCTGGCCCCGGTCCTGTCCCAAGCTCGTCTGGAATGTAACAGGGATGTCTTCGACTGTGGCTTCCAAACAGGCTGGATCCCTGGCAGGGAGGAGGGCATCGCAGAGAGGCAGCGCGCCCGGCCGGCAGCCTGGAGCCCCACGGGCCGGGCCTCAGCCTGGCAGCAGCAGCCGTTGCCGCCTGCGCAGCCGGCGCCGGGGGCCCAGTCCCGGCGGAGGCAGACGGCTGTCAGAGGTGCCCGGAGGTGACCGCTCCCCATCACAGCCCCCCCCAACACAAACAGCCCTTCCCAGGACTGCGCTGGACCCCGGACGGCAGGCTTCCGGAGGACTGTGATCAGCCTCGTGGCCTTGACGGTGGGCCCCGCAGAGGGGAGCAGCAGGGAGAGCGCCCCTGCCCAGGGCCGCGGGGACAAGACCCCGCCAGGCGGCCCTCCTGTCAGACTGTGCGGCCGGACGGAGCTTCTCTCCTGGGCCGCGGCCTCCAGTCCTTCCGGCGAAGACTTTTTTAAAAACGAATCTACTTATTTGCGTAATGGAATAAAAGGGACGTTTTCTGGACGGTTTCTGCCGCTTTGTGCTCGCTGGGGCGGGGCGCCCCTCTGCCTCCTTCCTGGAGCTCCAGGGCCAGGCACTTCCCCGGACAGGGAGGCCCCGCAGGACCTCAGGGGACATCACGGTGGGGAGGAAGAGGGGACCGAGAATGCCGTGCCCACAGTTCTGGGGCCTCCGCAGAACCCAAAGCCGGGAGTCAGGTGTGGTAGCACCATCGGAGGTCTCCTTTGGTGCCAGCCGCCGGCCGTGTGGCTCCCACCTCCGGTCCCCTTCCTGCTCCAGCGCCCACAGCCGTCTGTAACCATGCCCGTTTCTCTTCTGGCCCAAACGAAACTGTGCCAGTCCTGGCCGGGGCCAGCCTGACCTCTCCCCCGGGCCGTCGCAGTCCCCGGCAAGCTGGGGGGCCGAGCTGATGGGCTCTGAACAAAAGCCTATTCCTACAGCCCGCATTACGGTGGCCGTCCAGCCTCCATCAGCCCCCAAGACTGCGCTTCGGGGTGAATACAGGAGGGAGTTTGGGGGAGGGACGCTTTATTAGGTATGCTTCCCCGGGTGGAGGGAGGTCATTTGGGACTTGAAGGGTCACTTCTGCAGCAGACTCGGGTCCCCTTGAAAACCCATCTCTGTCGCTCCGCTTCAGGCTCCCGGGTTGGGACGCACGGGCTCCAGGCCACCCGAGGGGCTCGGTGTCCTCAGCGGTGGCACCAGACGGCCCAGGAGAAGGCGCCTCGGGGGTCTTCCCTGGGCTGGCGGTCCATCTGTCTGTCTGCCCTGCCATCCAGCTCCCTGACCCAGAATCCTCCCCGCCGCAGCTCCCAGCGCCCTGAGGATGGGGTCCTAGAAAGCGGGGCCTCCTGTGCGGGCAGCCTGTGCCCGTCTGGGTCCGTGCCTTGCGGCTCACGGGGGCCTGCAGCCTAAGGGGATGGGCGTCTGGAGACACTCCGGGGTCCCTCCCCCAGTCTAGCTCCATCTCAGGGTCCCCGCAGCCCTTCCCGGGCCGACACTCCTCTTGCTCGGCATGGGGAAGCTACTTTTCTCCAAAATGGGTTTCGTTCAACTTTGGGAGGGACTTACGATCCCCTTCAATAAAACGAATTTGCTGCTACTTATTTTCGAAGGCAGGTTCCCCGTCGGTGGCCACAGGGGGCAGCGGGGTGCCCAGGAAGCCCCTAGCAGCCACTGCAAGCACAGCAGGGACCATCCCTCCCCTCCCCCCCCCTCCCTCCCCCCCCCCCTCCTCCTGCCCTCTGCCGGACTCCAGCCTCAGGGGCCCCTGCCCTCTGTTCTTGTTTTGTGGTGGCAGACCCATCGCTGCCAGTCCTCCAGAGGACGCGACCGGCCTTCCCCGGGCAGACCCAGCCGCCCCGCAGAGGCCTCGGGACCGCGCCGTTCCTGCCGGGAAGCTGCCATCCACCCTCTGCCTCTTGCTCTGAGCGCGCCAGGCCGGCACCCAGGCTAGTCCTGGCGCCCCTCGCAGCCACCTTCTCTGCGGTACAGAGAGGAAATGGTTTTCGGGGACAGCCAAGGTCACAGGGGCTTTCGGATCTCAAATGGTACAATTAAAACCCAAGTCAGAGGGGTTACCAGCACGATGCATCCTGCAACCGTTTTATTTGATTGTGGCCGGTGCGGGTGCGGTCCCGGAGGTGCTCACCACGGAGTGGAGCACCTCGGTCCCACCAGAGCCCCAGCAGGCGGGGGCCGTGGGAGCGGGAGAGGGGAGAGGGGAGTGTGGGTGCCGCAGCTCCAGAGCTTCCCCCCTGCCTACCAGGAAGCCAGAGCTTCCAGCGGGTCCCCCAGCCTCCCACCGCACCACAGGGAGGAGGGGTCCGCAGCCTCGAATGTGGCGGATTCACCGAGGAGGGCTGTGTCTTCCCACGGGGCAGTGAAAGGCTGAGCTGTAGAGAGGCTCCCTCGCCTGTGGGCTCTTCCTCTGGACGGAGGAAGGCAGGAGGTGGGAAGAGGGGCGGGCCGCTGGCCGTGCGGGAAGGGCCGGGAGCCAGGAGCCCTGCAGACGGTGGAACCAAGCCTGGGTGAGGCTGGCTGGGCTCCACGAGGCTGGCTCTGCCCCATAACGACCGGCATCCTGGGTGTCACACCGGGGTTGGCACAAACCGGTGCCAAACGACGTGGATCACGCAGCCCGGGAAGCCCTAGAGGGCGCGCGGCACCAGGCTGTGGACGCACCTGGCCCCGAGCCGGCGACAGCCATCCCCCAGGGCGCGCAGGCTCAGCTCCGGGTGGAAGACGGATGCCTTGGACACCTTTCCGCCATCCCTGCGCCCCCCTGCCTGAGCCCCCCAACCTCACCTTGTCCTTAGGCCCGATTCCTGCCCCAGTGGGCTGCTCAGGGCTTGGGCTGGCCGAGTCCCTGAGCCCAGGCAGGGCCAACAGGGTCTCAACGCCCGGCCCGCCCCGCTCCGCTCCCTCGCGATCTTGAACAAAGCCCTTCTCCTCCCCGAGGCCTCCGTGTCCTCAGGGCAGACCTGCGGGAGGATGGTAGCGTGTGGCCCGTGAACCCTTCGCTCGCTCTGATCCGAGCAAGGCGACGAGGTCTCCCAGGCCACAGGGGCGCCCGTCCATCGGCCAGCGCCCACGCTGCTGTGGGCCTGGGGGCGTGACCGACCGCGGCACCGCCTCTCAGCCACCTGCCCGGGCACTACAAGAGCTGCTTGCAGAACCAGCTCCCCCCCCACGCCCCCCACCAGGACCTCCGAAGGGGCAGCGGAAAGCCCGCTCGAGGCTTGGGCCCTTCCTTGGGTCAACAGCAAGTGTGAACTTGCCACCCATCCAGGTCGTGTCCCACATAGAGCCGGAAGCCCTGCCTGATTTCTCCCCTCCTGCCCACCACGCCAGGCCCCGGGCGCAAGCAGGCGGCCCCTCCCCCAGAGTCCTGGTGAGGGCCAGACGAGCCCTAGGGAGCCGTTCCCCACTCCCTCCACCTTGACCTGGAGAGCTCTGGCCTTTGTCCCCTCCCCCTGCCCCTGCCCCACAAATGTCCTTGTTCAGGCCCTTCTCGTCAGGTTAGAGATGGCCTGTGGCCTCCCCCCTCCTCCCTCCAAGCCTGGCCTCCATGTGGGAGGTTTCCCAGAGCTCGGCCACTGCAAGGGGCAGGGAGCTGGTCCGCTGGCACCAAGAGGGAGGCAGCGAGAGCCAGGTCTGTCTCTGGTTTTCCAGCAGCCGTAGGTGTCTCCCTCCCACGCTTCCTTAGTGCCTTTCTGGTCCCATCTAGCAATTGTCAGAAGGGGAAATTAGGTTCCAAGAGGGGCAGGACTCTCGGGCAGGGCCTCCAAGGGGTCACTCGGCCACGGGCCCTTCAACTTTCTTTCTTCCACCTCGTGTGTGCGAAGAGTTCAGCGCCCATCCCTGCCCCCCCCCCCGCACCCGGCTGCCTGCCCCCTGCCCAGTGTGCGTACTCAGGCAGCGTCCCCATCTTCCTTCCTTCCCACCAGTCCGAAGCATCTGGATAATTCCCTTTGGCCGCTTTGTCCCCCCTCCAGCGGCCAGGGCAGGCGACCACCAAGGTGCCTACCTATGGGGGGGGCGGTCACTGAGAAGTGGCGTCTGCTCTCTCGGGAAGGGGACACGGGGGACAGCCCCTCCCAGGTGGACCGAAAGGGGCCTGTTCTGTTGTGACAGCGCCGAACTCTGAATCTGGACGGGACCGTGAGACAAAGGCTCAAAGGAAAAAATCAAGAACCTGGAAGCAGCATAGGGCTTCGGCGCCGGGCGCACAGCCTGCTTGAGCCACCCTCACCGGCCTCCGAAGCCGCTGGCCTCAGTTTCTGTTGGCTATTTTTTTTATTATTATTATAAAAGCAGTAGTCCTTTTTACTGATTATCTGGAAATTGCAGTAAAGTCGGCACAGAAGTGTGCTGTCTGCATTTCCATCATCCAAGGTCCGCCGTCTCTGAGGGTGGGGCCAGACTGTGGATTTATTGTGAGGTGCTTTGCAGCCTGACGGTTAATTTTTATAAGTTCTTCCCCGTTAAGGCTGCACTTAACTATTTACCAATGAAATGATGTGATGTCTGCGTTTGCTTACAAATATGACAGCCGAACAAACAAATTAATTAAACAGGAGAAAGGAAAGCGAGGACAGACAACACCGGCTTGGTCAGGAGTGGGTGATTGTTACGCGGGGGCTCATCGTAAGGCTTCTCTGCTTTGTTTTATATTGGAAAACTTCCGCAATAAAAGTGCCTTGAAATGTGACCGCCGGGAAACATCCGAGGGGGGGTGTGTGCTCCCAGCGACGGACTCCGTGCGTCCCGGGTCCGCTTGGGTGGCAGGCGCGTTTTCATCCCATCGGGGGTCTGACCTCGGTCCGCTCACGCCCTGCGCGCTCGCTTTTCCCCCTTGCTTGCCGCGAACGCGCGCTCCATCTCCGCAAGTCGGCTTCGGTCCCAAACCTTCCTCTTCCTCCGCGAAGGTCTCCCTGCCTCCACCCCTCTCCGCTCGTCCGGGAGCCCCTCCGCTTCCCCACCGGCGCGAGCGGGATCACCTCCGCGGGGAGGCCTCCGAGTCCCGCGCCGGACGCAGCAGGGCGGCCGGACCGCAGGCGCCGCCGGCGCAGCCCGGCCTCTGCGGGTCTGGGAGGCTGAGCCCCAGGCGGTCCCTCTCGTCCGCGTCGGTGTCGCGGGTTTCTCTCTTGGCGTTCTCGGCGTCCCTGGGACCGCAGCGCCCCAGAAGTCGGGGTGGGTGGCCCCCGGCTGGGCGGGAGACCCGCACGTGCCTGCGGCGCCATCCCGGGAGACCCACCAGTCCGAAAGGCGCGCCCCTTCCCCTGGTGAGGGCGTCAGCTCCCGGATCCCGGGGATGGGAGGGCCCAGGCTGGAGGCCCCGGGGAGAGGCGCACGGGGGGGGGGCGGTTCTGAGGTGCGGGCGCCCCACCCCCGAATTGCGGGCCTCCCCGAGGTCTGTCCGACCTCCCGGGGAGCTGGGGTCAGGCGGAAGCTGCCGACCGCCCCGACCCGGCGGTGCCTCCCGGGCTCCCCGCCTGCCCGGCCGCGCGCTTCCCTCCTCGCTCGGATTCTCGGACTTAGCCGGTCTCCGCCTCTGCGTCTCTCGCCGGTCCGTCTCCGCGCTCCTCCCAGCAGCGCCCAGGACTCAGCCCGCGCGTCCTTCCCCGCGGACCCCGCTTTGTTCCGTCCCCCGTCTCCGGGAAGGGACTCCTCCCCCCTTCCGATGTGCCCTGCTGGGAGTCGGGGAGGCCAGGGCCCCCTAGGAGGTGGGGTTTCTTTTCAGAGACATCTTCTCGACTCAGGCCGCTGGCAGCGCGCACGGATCCCGGCCCGCAGAGGCCTGCGTCGCCCGGGTCGGGCTGCGGGGACTCGGCTTCGCCGCTTCGCTTCCGGGCCCGGCCAGGCCTCAGCGCCCCTCGGGGCCGCCCGGGCCGGAAGGGGAGACGCCGGCGGTGGCGCCAGCTCCCGGGACCCGGCGGGCGCCCCGCGCGGAGCGGCCCCCTACCCCTCCGCGGCCGCGGGGCCCTGCAAGGCCACGGCCGCTCCGCACTCCCGCCGCCCGCGGGCCTCCCGGGCGCCCCGCCCCCTCCCCGCAGTCCTTCCGGCCCCGCCCCCGCCCCGCCGCCGGCGCCCGCGCCCCCGCCCGGCCCCCCAGCCCCGCTTACCTGGCGTCGCGGCGGCGTCGCGGAGTCTGGCTCGGCCTTCGGGGCCCCCCCCCTCGGTTCTCACCTCGCCCCTTCCCGCTCCCCTCTCCCCCGCCCGTTCCTCTCCGGCTCCGGCCCGGCGTGCGGATCCGTCCGGCCCCGGCGCTCCCAGACCGGGAAGGGCCACGGGCTCACCCTTCGGGGCCGGGGCTGGGGCCGGGGGGAGGGGAAGCGGGAAGGGGCGAGGTGAGAACCGAGGGGCGCCCTGGGACTCGGTAGGCTTCTGGGCGGAGGCGGCATGAAACCCGAGGGCTGGAGAGGACTGAAGCTCGGGACGAGCCGCAGGTGGGGAGCTGGCGGTTGGCCTCGAGCCTCGGCTCTGGGTGGGGGCGGCTCCACCCCGGTCCGCTGTCTGGCTCTCGGGTCTGGCCTCCTCCCTTCCCAGCCTTCCCTCCCGCAAGGATGGGGCGCAGAGTGAAGATCGCCGGCCCCTGTCCGGCCTTCGCCCGCGTCTGCGCGCGTTTCGGAAGCTCACTTCGGTCTCTGAGCTCTGCTCGCCCATCGGTGGCACCGCCGGGACGCTCGACCCCCTTGGTCTGGGGCGCAGAGTCAGGCGGCCCCATCCTCCAGTCCGGCACACAGCCACGCCGCCACTGGTTCTCCAAGACGGCCACGCTGCGCGCCCTGGAGGGTGCCCACGGGCCCGGGCCGGCAGGCCGGCGCACGCATGCGCAACAGCCGTCCACGAACACCGCGGCACCCCTAACCCGCGGGCACCATCGGCGGCTCTGTCTGCCCCGCCACCCCCGATTCCCCCCTCACCGAGGCACATAAATCCTCCACCCTCTGCACAGTCGCCAGCAGAGACCCAGCGTGTCCCAACGCCCGTGCCCCCCACTCCCACCAAGAACAACCGAGCTTCTAGTCCCAAACACACAGCTCGCTGCAAGAATTTCGTGTCCAGAAGTGGACGCGGACCCGGCCCCACGCCCTGGGTCGCCGAGCCCTGCTCGCCGGCTGCAGAGGGGTAGACGGCCCTTCAGCCCACACACCTTACACCGGGGCCTTCCTGCCTCTGGGGGCCTGAATTGCCCCCAAACACCCCCACGATGACCCGGGGGTGACGTCCCCGTTTTATGAGGAAGATCGGGCTAGCAGTCCAACTGCAGAGCGCACAGACCACGTTGTCGGGGAAGGCGGAGCGGCGTTCAGCGCCGGCCTGACCGCGGAGGGCTCGGCCCCGGCCGAGGTTGGGGAGACCGCGTGGGGACAGCAGCCCATCACCTCCGAGGCCTAGATCCCCCAGCCCTCTCCCCCTCGACCTTCCTCGAGACTCCCCCTCTCCCAGTAGGGCTTCCTTTCCCTTTGTGGGTCCCCTACGTGGGGGGGGGCGTCTCAGGGGGTACCTCTGTACCCCGGGCGGTGCCTGAGAGGGTGCCCACCGCCCGGAGCCCTCCTCGGAGTGTTCTGAGGCCCTCTAGGCTGGCCGGGGTCCGAGAGGGCAGCCCCCAGCCGGCAGAGACCTCGGTGTCCGGAGGGCAGCCTGGCCCGCTTCGGGATGGGGGCGGGGGGGGGGGGCGAGACAGAACGACACTGACACACCGATTCCTGAGGATTCAAACGGTTTCCGTAGCTGGGCGCCAATTAAAAGTATTTCATTCTCCGGGGGCCGGGGTGGGGGGGTGGGGGCTCGGTCGGTGAAGCCCCGATTCTTGATTTTGACTCAGGCCATGATCTCAAGGGTTGTGAGCTCGAACCCCATCGCCCACTCTGGGCTCACTGCTTGGGATTCTCTCGCCCTCTCTCTGCCCCTCCCCTCCTCTCAAAATAAATAAATATTTAAAAAAAAATCAAGCTTTAAAAATATTCCCTTCTTGCCGCAGGCGACAGCCCCTGAGCCACCTCCCCAGCAAAACACCGGCCCCCCCGAAAGGGACTCTGGCCAGTCTGGCTCCCCTCCTGTTGGAAGTTTACAGATACCCCCCGTGTGGCCCTAGGAAAGGCCGAGACAGGCTGCTCAGAAGCCAGAGGCCAGCCACCTCGCTGCCCTCCCCCCTGCTCCTGGACTGGGCCACCGTGTAGTCCGGGGCCAGGAGGCAGGCCCCGCGCTGGGCCAGGTACCCTGGGAAACAGAGGGGCTACTGCCTCCCCCCATCCCGGTGTGAAGAGGAGGGGCCGGGAGGCCCCAGACACCCGGTCTTCGAGGAGCCCCACCCCTCGCCGCCCTGTCTGAGTTGCGCGACCTCCCACCCGTTTCCAGCGGACTTCTCAAGCCCCCCTCTCCCAGGAAGTCTGATTCTCCCGCAGGGCCTGGCGAGGCAGCACCAGGACTGGGCCCCAGGACCCCGCCGATCGGCCTGTGACTGGAGGGGGGCGTGGAGAGCGTGTGTCCGTGTGTGACGGTGCCCCCGCCAGCCTGTGCGGGGGGGTCTTGACCTCAGAGCGCGTCTCCCCCTCCCTCCTATCCCCCCACCCCCCGCAGAGGCCTCGGCCCCCTCCCCGGAGCGGCAGAACCGCGGCGTCAGCACATCCGGGCCCGCCCGCTCGCTCGGGCCCAGTCCGTTTCTTAATCGCGCCGAGGCCTTCCCCCCGGTGGGCGGGGCCGGGCCCGGCGACCCCGGCGACCCCGGCGACCCCGCGGCCCCCGCCTCCGCCCGCCGCGACCCTGCGCCCGCATTGATCCCGCGTCTGCGCGCGGCGCCTCGGCCCTAATGGTTCTGCCGATGATTCAACTTCTTCTTGAAAGCCGCCCCCAGCCCTCACCCCGCCGCTGCCGCTGCCCGCTCCTCCCCCGGCCTCGCCGCCCTGCGCGTTTGGGACCGCGGCTCCGGGGACCGGCCCGGAGTGTAGACGCCGCGGGTGTAGACGCCGCGGGCGAAGCGCGCTCCGGGCGGAGGGCGCGGGCTCGCCGGGGGGAGGGGCCGCGGCGACCCGGGCCCCTCGGGGACCTAGGGCCCCCCCGCCCCCCCCCCCGCCCGAGGAAAATGCAGCACCGAGAACGAGCCGAGCGAGGTCGGATGGAGCAGGCGCGGCGGGAGCGCGGACAGCCCCGCGCAAGGACCCCCCGCCGCCCTCCCGGGGGCCCGCGGCCGGGGGCGGGGGGCGAGTCCGGGGCGGCGGCCGCGCGGGCGAGGAGCCCCGGGAGCCCGCGGCTGAGGGACCGGCCCGCGCCCCCGCGCCCCCTCCTCCCCGCGGAGGGTCCCCGGGTTCACAGCGAAACGCCGTTCGTTGTAGACAATTCAGAAAATACAGGAAAGAAAAAAAAGAAAAGAGGCCTCAGGAATCCGACCACGCGGATAGCCAGAGGTTTCAATAATTTGTTCCCCCCCATTACTTATTTATTTACTTTTAGAAGGGGCAACGCACGGGCTCGACGCACAATCCCGGCCTTTAACCACGTACACGAGGGAGGACTCCCTCCCTCCTTGGAAATGGAGACACGCTTTCTGAGAAAAGCAGCGTTTAAGGGACAAGGTGATGACTTGTAAGGACGGTGCGCGAGTAGTCACCACCTGACCCCCCCCCTTTTTTTTTAAAGGGAACCGTCCAATGATCTTCTAGAGGATTTAAATGCCCGCTCCTCCCCTTGGTCCTCCCTGTTATTGTTACGGTTAAACTTGGCCAAGGCTGTTCACGCGCACAATTTAAATGTCCCCTGCTTCCCAGCAGGGGGTCGAAGCCGCCATCAGAAGCGGTTCCGCCCCATCACAGGACGCGGCCCGCTCGGGGCGGGCGATCTGGCTCCTCCCCGCCCTAATTAATTTCCACCTACACGCTTCTGCCGCTTCTGCCGTTTCTTGATTTCATCGTTGGTGTTTTTTGTCTTACTGTCAAAGCCTCTGTCGAGTACCCGCGGCCTTTCCGAGAGGGGAAGCGAGCGTGCTCACGGCTCTGCTTACATCCCGGGCACCCTCTGCCCCTTCCTGCCGCACCCTCCAAACGCTGCGCGCTGAGCTGGGGCCCCGAGTTCACAGGCCTTGCCATCCTCAGGGACCCGGGGTGAGCTGTGTCCTGCACATACTAATCTCTCCCTTTTGTTTTCTCCGTACCTGCCGTTCTTCTATCCCTAAGCCGTCTTCTGGGGGGCCGGGCTCCTGGAAGGGGCGGGTATGAACACCCGCAGCCCCCATGCGCTGGGGTGGAGGGGAGAGGTGAGGCTCGAAGGCCGGGGTGTCCCACGAGACCCTCTTGTTTCTAGTTCTGCCCAGATACCGCTTTCAGAGGCCGGCGGTCCCCAGGCCTGTCACGAGCCCTGCCTGCTCCTCCTTCCCCGCCGCCCACATTCTCCAGACGGGCTTCCCGGGGGCCACTAGGTGCACCCCTCCGCGGTGATACCCCCAAAGGTTTTTGACCCACCCTGGGTGACTTCTGGGACAGGGTCCACTCGGGCTCACACCCTGCGGGAAGGCTATGAGGCATCCTGCTGGGGCTGAGGGGTCCCCCCACCCCGGGGTGAATCCTCCACCTGCCTCCCTGGGAAGTGTCCCCTAAGGAGGGTGCCAGGGACTCCGTGCCAGGGACGGCACACATTTTTTTTAAATCTCTATCAGGACTCCTTCAAGCGGGGGCACACTGTGCAGCGAACCTGCCCGGACCCCCCCCCACCTTGATTCCACTCCCCCCCACCCCCGCCCCAGCTAAGTGACCCCTTCCCACACCCCGACAGCCCACGCCCCCTCCCGTCATCCCCTTGCTTGGTCTCTGTGGTCACTGCTGTTTCTCCTTCGACTCTTTTGTGAGGGGCTCTCGGGGGGCAGGACTCAGGGCCCCGCTGTCCCTGTGAGTGGCTCGGAGGCTGCCCTCCCCCCCCCGCTGGCAGGTGCTTAGTCAACCGTTGTGGACTAACCAGTGGACGGGACTGAGGTTTCATCCCCGCGTCGGCCTGTGATGCAGGGGGCCAGGCCTGCACGGCCAGGTACCTGGCGGGGCGACACCAAATCTGTAAAGCAAATCCCACAACCCCGGGCCTTCCCGCCATGACGAGCCCAAGGACACCGCCACGCACGTCTGAGGGCAGGGGCTCCGGGCCGGCGGGGCGGGGGCTTCCTTCCAGCCCTTCGGGGCCTGCGTCTCCGTGACGCCCCGCCCCGCACGTGTGTGTTCTGTGCGCAGTGAAGATGCCAGGAAAAAAAAATAAATCCAGGGTTTCTTACCCGCTGGGATTAGCGTTGCTTGCCGAAATCGTGTGTTACATTTGTACATCTGTGGGTTGATTTCAGGGTGGGGAACGCGTTCCTTACGGCGCTCCTGCCCACACCGCAGAGGTCGCAGGCCTCCGGCTCTTGCTGGTCCTTTTTGTTTCCTTCTCACACACCGTTTGTTTGTGTTTTAACTCGGGGGAGGTGACGTATGTTTTTCTTCGCGTTGTGCTTCGGCGTTGTATTAGGGTTCTCCAGAGAAACAGAACCGGCTACGGAGAGACAGGGAGACGGAGAGACAGAGACGGAGAGAGAGATGGAGAGAGTCAGGGAGAGGGAGGACTTGCTTCCAGGGAGTGACTCCCTCGCCCCGGGCGGCTGGCAAGTCTGAAACCCACAGGGCAGGAGGGCAGGAGGGCGCTCAGGCAGGGGCGTGTGGTGCCGTCTCCGGGAAAATTCCTTCTACTGCTTCGGAGCTCAGCCTTTGCTCGTCAGGTCTCCCACTGATTGGGCGAGGCCCACCCCCGTGGTGGCGGGGGCTGGGAGGGGTCTTCTGCTTTGCTCGAAGTCTACGGATTTAAATGCTGGTGCCATCTAAAAATCCCCTCCGTGGGACGCGTGGGCCGGAGTTCAGGTGAACAACAGCCAAACTGACACGTGACGTCAACCAGCTCAGGTGCTCGGGCCTCCCGTCACGTCAGGAAACCGAAGGGCGTCCTGCCCCGGAATTTCCGCCGGTGCTGGAGTCGCAGGCCGTGAACTTGAGCGTCTCCCTGAGCCTCGGGCTCTCGGCCCCCTCAGGGTTCCCCGGGGCAGGCCCCTGTGTGGGCGCCGGCCCGTGGGGCGAGGCAGAGCACGGCCTGCCGCCTGCTGCCACACTGCAGGGCCGGGCTCCGCCGGCACGTCTCACGCTGTGGGGCCCGACGAGTGTCCCTCGCCTCCGCCTCCGCGTCCCCGGGACCCACCAAAGCTGGCCCAGCGCAGGGAGAGGCGGTGGGTGTCTCTCCCACGCTGTCCAGGTGGGGGCAGCGGCGGGGCCGTGGGGGCCGGAGACTGGCTCGCAGCAGACGCCTGCGTTCCTCTCTGGTCCTTAAAGACGGAAACGCAAAATGAACACGCATAGAAAGACCAAGCCGACTCTTCGGGTGTCATGGTCCCGGGGCGGGGGCGGGTTTCTGTTCCCCACTCTGGCTTCGCCAGCCGCGAACCGCGTCTCCCAGCTTTCCTTGCAGCTCCCAGCCCAGTGGTGACAAGGTTCTGGCCGCTGACAGGAGGAGGCTTGGGATGGGGCTGTGACGGTCAGGCGAGGACGTGTCACTCAAAGCAAAGCAGAGCCTCAGACGGAAGAAGCTGGGGCTGGTCAGAGTCACCGCCCCCTGCCCCGACCCACCCCGCCCCGGACCACCTACCGCCTAGTGCTTTGATGAGAGATAGAAACCTGTCTCGTGTAAGCCACTGTGACTTGGTTTCCATTCAGGAAGCTGGGTCGATCCCCTAACTAACACAGGAGGACTTTCTAAACTCGGCCAGTCAGCATCTGTCCTTGGCTGCCGACGACGGAGCACTGACCACGGCAACGGAAAAGGAGTCTGGAGGTGGGCAGCCCAGGGCTGGCCGGTGCGCCACAGAAACACTGGAGACACAGAGCCTCCTGCTTCTCTTTTCGGCCACCCCCATACACGGGTTCTGTCCTCTAGGTTGCAAGAAGGCTGCTGAAGCTCCAGCCTTCATATCTCCCTTCAGTTCAGGACGAAGAAGGGCAGGAGGCACAGGGGCCTCCTCCCGGCTTTTAGGGATGTCCCAGAGGCCCGTTTCATTGATTTCTGCCTTCGGCTCTTTGGCCGCCCCTGACTTCCAGAGACGGTTTCATTCCTAAACAGAGCGGGGAGGGTAGTAGGAGGCAAGTAGGAGCATCTGCAGAGACGGCTGTGAGGTGCGGCCGCTCATTTTACAACAAGATCAAGACTTTTAAAAGATCTTCAGGGGCGCCCGGGTGGCTCAGTCGGTTGAGCATCTGACTTCGGCTCAGGTCATGATCTCACAGTCCGTGGGATCGAGCCCCGCATCAGGCTGTGCGCGGACAGTGTGGAGCCTGCTTGGGATTCTCTCTCCCTCTCTTTTTCTTCCCTACCCCCCCCCCCCGAAAATAAATAAACAAACTTTAAAAAAGATCTTCAGGGGCGCCTGGGTGGCTCAGTCGGTTAAGCAGCTGACTTCGGCTCAGGTCATGATCTCACGGTCTGTGAGTTCAAGCCCCGCATCGGGCTCTGTGCTGACGACTCAGAGCCTGGAGCCTGCTTCACATTCTGTGTCTCCCTCTCTCTCTGCCCCTCCCCTGCTCATACTCAGTCTCTATGTCTCTCAAAAATAAATAAACATTAAAAAAAAAATTAAAAAAAAAAGAAAAAGATCTTCAGTTGGAACCAACCTCCGGTTCTCCTCCCAGCCACCGCCCCCCGAGCTCAGCCAGCAGAAGCGGGGTGTGCGCAGTCCCCCACACGCAGCCTGGAGGCTCCAGGGGCCAAGGGGAGTGCAGCCCCCCTCAGGACGGAGCGGAACGGGGCAGGGAGCCTGGGTACGGTCAGACAGACCGGGGAGTCCTGGCGCTCTGGCTCTCTGGCTGTGTGGCTTTGGGCAAGGCCCTTGACCTCTCTGAGCCGCCTGCGCCCTGCCTTAGCTCCGGCTACGCAGGCAGCCGAGAGGATCCCAGGAGGTGGTGGTGTGCACGCACCCCCCCATCCCGGGGGCCTGGCGGGTGCACGGCCAGTCCGCAGGCTCCCCCCCCCCCGCCCCCCGAGGCGGGAGGGGCGGGACCCACTTCCTGTTTGTGCCGCCTTGAGACCAGGCCCGGGTTGGAGCGCCTGCTGGACCTGTGATTGTGCCACTGGCCTGGCCCCGGGGAGGAGGCAGGGGATGGTCACCCCGGGACACGGGCGGCGCCCCTCGGATGCAGGCAGTGAGGTTCAACCTCTTTGTTTTCTGGGGGAGAAATGGAGGCCCAGAGAGGCCCAGAGACTCACCCAAGGGCGCTCAGCAGCTGGCAGCTGAGATATCGGGGGTCCCAGGGGTCCTCTTGCCCTTCTAGGGGCTTTGCCCCGAGGCCAGAGGAGCCTTCCGCGATGCGCGCGTGGGCTTCCGGAGGCCTGCGGACCAGCCGGACTGGACCACGCCTGTGCGCACGCCCGTGTGTGGACAGGGTCCCACCCTCGGCAGACGCGCGCGGAATGCCCCCGAAGGCTGGGAACAGTGAAGCCCCTGGGCAGGGAGAGCCGCCCCCTGGGCCGTCCTGCCCCCTGGGCCGTCCTGCGGCCCTTCACCCCCGCCTCCAGGGGGTCCTGCAGGGGGGCAGTCCCCACGGGCCGCCGCACCCTGCTGGGGGCCCTCAGCGCCTCTGCTGTTTGGAAATGGGGGCCCGATGCCACTTCCCAGCGACCTCGATGGGGAGTCCCGGGAACCGGAGCCAGCCGGGCAGAGCCGCCCCCTCCGCGGGTGCCCGGCTTCTGGGGCTGGGGGGGCCTCTGGGCCGTCCCTGGGTCCGGGCCCCCGGGGGGAAGCGAGCCCTGCCGTGCACGGGGCTTCGGCTTTGCCATCCGGACCCGGACCCCGACACCCCTCCCACCCTGCCTGTCCTTCCTTCCACGTTGTGAGGCGGGGGCACACGCGGGCCTGGGCTCCCTGCTCGGTGAGGCCGTCCCGGTGCGCCCGGAGCGGAAACGCGGCTCCCTGCCGCCCGCAGAGCGCCTCTCGCACGCAGAGTCCAGAGTGGGCCCGAGGGTCCCCGCTTGCCGAGGAGCCGGGTGAGCCCGGGGGGGGGGGGCTGCGGCCCACCTCGCTGGTGCCTTCTCGCACCTTCCCGGGGCGTCCGCCGGTGCAGGTGCCGGGGCTCCGGCAGGCCCCGCGTCTGGGAGCCTCGGTCTAGCCGGAGAGACTCGGACAACGGAAGCGGCGCAGATAAGGAAATGTGGCTGGTGAGTCCGCAGTGGGCTGGAGGCCGGGCCAGAGGAGGCGCGCACCCCGAGGCTGGGGTTACCCCGACTGGGGGCGGCGGGGAGAAGGCACCAGACAGAGGGCGAGGTTTGTGCAGAGGCGCGGTGGAGGGGAATGAGGGCGCGTCGCGGGTGCTGCCGGGCGTTGCTGGATCGGGGGGGGGGGTCCCCAGATCCGGGGACGTGGCCAAGAGCAGCGGCCAGGCCGGCAGAGGCCTGGCCGGGAGTCTGGGCTCCGTTCCGGGGGGCCGCGGTCAGGGGAGGCGGCGGTGCGGGGGGTTCATCGCTCCGGACCGAGAGGGGCTGGCTGGAGAAAACCAAGGCCCAGGAAGCAGAGGTGCTTCTGAAGTTGGGGAGGCTGTCGGAGGGCAGGGCGGAGCGCCCCGGAAGAGGTATTCGGGGCTCCCCGTGTCGTGTGGGGGCTCCTGCAGGTGGACTGCACGCGTGGGCTCAGGTGCAAAGTCCCGGGGGCCCCACGCTTGGGGGTGAGTATTCAGCCGATTTGGGGGCTCCCCCGAACCCCCGCTTGCCTCCTGACGACAGCAGCAGGTGCTCTCGGTGGCCGGATCGCCCCTTCACACCGGGGGGAGCCACTCTGCCAGCCCTCACGAGGCCGGGAGCCCGTCTGCGCTCACTCGGTCCCTCGGTCATTCAACAAACGCTGACTGCTCACCTGTCTGGAGCCGGGCCCGCTGGGGGGGATTTTCCGAGTGTTGGCTTTGGGATGTGGGTGGGGTGGGGGGAGGCCCAGAGACTCGGACCCCAGGAGCTGGGCCCTACTTTTTTTTTTTATTTTAATGTTTATTTTTGAGAGAGAGAGAGAGAGAGAGAGTGAGGGAGAGGTCAAGAGAGGGAGACACAGAATCCAAAGCAGGCTCCAGGCTCTGAGCTGTCAGCACAGAGCCCTACGCGGGGCTTGAACTCACGAACTGTGAGATCATGACCTGAGCTGAAGTCGGACGCTTAACCGACTGAGCCGCGCAGGCGCCCCACGGGCCCTACTTTTATCATGTGTGCCTCTTCATCGGGCCCCGCAGCAGAACGCGAGGGCCGAGGACCCCCAAGCGGCACACGGGGCGCAGGTGGAGTTGGGTGACGTGTCACGGACCGCACAGCACGGTCCACGCCGGGCGCAGCCTCCGGCAAAGGCACCGTTCCTCCTCGGCTCACTTTAGGGGCCCCGTTTCCTCCCGCCCCAGCCGGCAAGGGCAGGTGGGGTGCACGCAGGGAAGGAAGTGGGGAGGGGGGCTGGGGGGGAGCTGGTCAGAGCCCTCGGTAGGGGGCGCTGGGCCAGAAATGGGTGCGAATTGAGTCGGGGGCTCCCGGGGGCCCAGGGGTCACGGCTGCCGTGTCAGTGTCCTGGGGCGGCCGTCCCAGAGCGTCACGCGCCTGGAAAGACTCCAGAGGGGGGTCCTTCCCGGCCCCCGGCGGCCTCTGGTGAAGAATCACAGAATCCACGGCTCGGGTCACGTGGCCGCCTCCTCCTGTGCACGTCTGTCTCTGTCCCCCAATGTCCCCTTCTTATACGACACACTCTTATTGGGTCAGGGCCCACCCCACGCATCTCATTTAACCAGAGCGCCTCCGTAAAGACCCTGTCTCCAAGGAAGGTCACGTTCTCACGTCCTGCGGGTGGGGACTCCAGGGTAGGGGTGCGGGGGGCACAGTTCGGCCCGCTGCGTCCGCCGGGGCGCTGACAGGTGTGTCCGCCCCTCGCAGCCTCGCGGGAAGGCTTCAGCACAGAAATTCTTACCCCGAACCGTAGGCGGCACAATCAGAGTTCCAGAGCGCCCCAGGCGGGCAGCAGGCGGTCGCCCACGTGGCCAGGGGAAGTCTCCCGGCTTCCTTCTCAGTTGTTCTGGAATATTCTGACTGGGGTCAGATGTCACACTTGCTGGGGAGCTTCTGGTGGCCTGCAGACCTGAGTCCCCGTGGGGACGATCTGAAATGCAGGGGCGTGGGGGGCCCGGCCTAGGTTTGTCGTTGGCGGTCGGCCCCTCCAAGCGTGTCTGGAGCAAATGCCCTGCTACCTCGACGCCATGCTGTGTGACCCCAGGAAACCTACTTGCCCTCTCTGGGCCATCACTTCCTCATTTGTGAAACAAGGGCTTTGAATTAGGGCATCCCAAGGACTCTCCCCAGACGTGTCAAAACCAATCATAACATCTCCACCAACTTTTTATTTCTCCTTTATCAAAAGATCGTAGGCTTTAAGGCAATGGTGTCCGGTAGAAAATATGAGAGCCGCGTCTGCGATTTCAGTTTCCCCGTCGCTACGTTAAAAGAGTAAAAGGAGGGGCGCCCGGGGGGCGCCGATGACTGTCTGACTCTTGATCTGGGCTCAGGTCACGGTCTCACAGTTTGTGAGTCTGAGCCCGGCGTCGGGCTCTGTGCTGCCAGCGTGGAGCCTGCTGGGACTCTCCTCCCTCCCTCTCTCTCTGCCCCTCTCCGGCGTGTGCTCACACGCTCTCTCTCTCAAAAGAAATAAATAACCTTAAAAAAGAAGTAGCTCCTAACCTAACCTTGCAAAAAAAAAAAAAAAAGAAGAAGAAGGAAAAGGAGACCAGCACGAACAGCGAAACGCCCCTTCGCCCCGGCGCGTTCGGGGTTATCACCGCGTTAGCCGGCGGCGACGACCGTGGCGACGGCTCCCGTGGCGGCACCGTCTTTGAGAGGCGGCGTCTGTCTTCCGCTCGCGTCTCCATCGGCTGGAGGTTTGCGCTGGAAACACTCGCTCTCGCTTCGTGCGCCGTGAAATGGACGCAGGAGAAAACAGCTTCTCGGGCCGAGCTGCTCCGGACACGCTCGCAGCTCCCGGAATCCGTGCTGGAGGCCGACGCCGGGGCGGGGACCGGGTCTAGGTTTGACGTTCCCAGGTGGCTGGGGCCGGGGCTGCTGCCGCCCTCCTGGGCCCCTGCCCTGACCCGCGGGGACCCCGCCCTGACTCACGGGGCCCAGCCCTGACCCACGGGGCCCCAGCCCTGACCCGTGGGGACCCCGCCCTGACCCACGGGGCCCCGCCCTGACCCACGGGGACTCCGCCCTGACCCACAGGGGCCCCGCCCTGACACACGGGGGCCCTGCCCTGACACACGGGGGCCCCGCCCTGACCCACGGGGGCCCCGCCCTGACCCACGGGGGCCCCGCCCTGACCCACGGGGGCCCCGCCCTGACCCACGGGGGCCCCGCCCTGACCCACGGGGGGCCCCGCCCTGACCCACGGGGGCCCCGCCCTGACCCACGGGGCCCCAGCCCTGACCCTCGGGGACCTCGCCCTGACTCACGGGGCCCAGCCCTGACCCACGGGGGGCCCCGCCCTGACCCACGGGGCCCCAGCCCTGACCCGCGGGGACCTCGCCCTGACTCACGGGGCCCAGCCCTGACCCACGGGGGCCCCGCCCTGACCCACGGGGCCCCAGCCCTGACCCGCGGGGACCCCGCCCTGACTCACGGGGCCCAGCCCTGACCCACGGGGGGCCCCGCCCTGACCCACGGGGCCCCAGCCCTGACCCACGGGGGGCCCCGCCCTGACCCACGGGGCCCCAGCCCTGACCCGCGGGGACCTCGCCCTGACCCACGGGGCCCCAGCCCTGACCCGCGGGGCCCTCGCCCTGACCCGCGAGGACTCCGCCCTGACCCGCGGGGGCCCCGCCCTGACTCACGGGGGCCCCGCCCTGACCTACGGGGCCCCGCCCTGACCCACGGGGCCCCAGCCCTGACCCGCGGGGACCTCGCCCTGACCCACGGGGCCCCAGCCCTGACCCACGGGGCCCAGCTCTGACCCACGGGGACCTCGCCCTGACCCACGGGACCCCGCCCTGACCCACGGGGACCTCACCCTAACTCTCCTTACAGGGGCCTCTGCTTCCTGGGTCAGACCTGTGTCACCATGGCCGGCCCAGCCTCTCGAGGGCCGCGTGCTCCTGCCCCGAAGGCCCTTCCCTCCACACTCGTGTCCCGCTTCTGAATCCTGCTTCTTTCTCATTGTGTCCAGAAAGCATTTATGGAGCGCTGACTGTATACAGCACATACTGCGGACCGGGTAAGAGGTCGAGGAGGCCCTCCAGCCCCCAGCTCAGGTTCGGGGCTTTCCAGCTCCACAGAGGCCTCAGTTTCCACTCGTGCGATCCGGGAGGCTCCCTCGCTGAGGAGCGCCGGGCACCGGTGGCCGCAGCGCCCTCCGGCCTGCCGCAGGCTCCGGGCACGGGAGCTCCCCCCGCCCCCGGGCGAGCGCCTCTCGGGAGGCGCGGCGTGGCCGGTCCAGCCTGCCGGCAGCATCCCGACTGGAAGCCCTGGGTACAGACGCGGCTTCGCCCCGACGGCATTTCCCGGGCCACGTTCCCAGAGGCCTGTAGTTCATCCAGGCAGGGAACCACCGGGTCCCATCTTTTTTTCGAGGAAACTGTATACCCAAAAAGGGGCTGGAACTCGAAATCTCAACCCCGAAATTGAAATCTACCAGCCGAGCGGGCACCCCCAATTTTTTTCTCGAATTGCAGAACTTCTCAGAGCCTTCGATGTGGCGGTGAGAATCGGGACGAGGGAGCCCCAGCGGGCCCCGGGCCGCCCCCAGCCCGCCGCAGGCCCCGGGCAGTGAACACCGACGGGGATAGGACCCGAAGAGCAGAAACCGCCAGGCGTCGGAGCCCCGAGGGAGGTCCAGGCGGAGGCTCAGGGAGCACTGCAGGGAGGAGGCGGCGTCTGAGCACCTCGGAAGGGGGAGCCCCGACAGCAGGGTGCGGCTGGGGGCGGGGTCTCTGGCACTGAGAGAAGCCGGTTCCGGGGAGCTCTGCGCGCAGGCCCCAGGCCGATGCCCGCTGGGGGGCGGGGGGCGCAGACGGCACCGTGGGGGGGTGCATGCCTCCCCCGCGTGGTCAGTGCTGCCC
This sequence comes from Paguma larvata, assembly GCA_030068075.1. Taxonomy (NCBI): domain Eukaryota; kingdom Metazoa; phylum Chordata; class Mammalia; order Carnivora; family Viverridae; genus Paguma; species Paguma larvata. The sequence goes on along the minus strand of CM057823.1, from coordinate 193,152,241 downwards.
AGGGGCGGTCCCGGGACCCCTGCACGGGGACCCGTGGGCCCCAGCTTCCCGGCCTGGCCTCCCATGTCGTCCTGGGCTGGGAGCCTGCGTGTCGGTGAGCTCCCTCGCGGGGGGCTCCTAGGCCCCCAGTGTTCCAGAACCGCCTCTGCGGCAGGGCTCCAGTTCTGAGCCCCCGGCGGTCGGCGGGGCACCCAGGCTCAGCTGGCGCCCGCGTAGCCCCGGCTGCTGCCGCGGGTTCTGGCTTCTCTCCCCCACAGGCCCCTAGAAGGCCTCGCCGGCGGGCTGGCGCCCAGCGGACCGGAAGCGGTGAGGAGCCCCGGACGGCGGCCTGGTCTCCCCTCCCTCGAGCTGGCGGCCCAGGAGGCCGCGCGTCCCGGATGGTGCAGCTGCGACGTGGCGGAGCCCCCGTCAGCCCGGCCCCGGGGTGCCTGGGCCGAGTGCGTCCCCCGGAGACAGGCGGCGTGAGCAGGAAGCACCCCCGAATCGTGCTCCCCGCCCGGAGAGTCTGTGTCGTCGCCGTGTCACCCGGCCTGTTTGGATCACTGCACGTCCATCCAGCGAGCACCTTTAAAACCGTGCGTGAGCACTCCTCCTGAGCCTGAAGGACGGCTCACGCCCTTCCTGGTTTCTTTTCCCTCCCCCCCCCCTCCTTTTCCCGCAGGGTGGCAGCTAGCCGAGGTAGCGCCCTCGCGAAAACTACGAAGAGGCTCGCGCCCCGGACAGATGCCGTCGGGGCTGCTCGGCCGGGTGAGCGGTGAGCAGAGGTCACGCTGCATTTTAGCTTTGGCCCACTCCCTCCACCAGGCGTTTTTGAGCAGTGCACAACCCGTGCGACCGTACAGGGAGGCGCGACCATTCATTCATCTTGCGGAGCGCTGACGGAGCATCCGGCCTCGAGCTGGGCCCTGGAGACGCCGAGGGGGTAGGAGGCTACCTGTGTCCTCAGGGAGCTCACACTGGACGAAGTCGACAGGCTACCGAGCCACCCTCCGTGCTGTCAGTGGAGGAAGTTAGACGGGCTCCGAGAGCTCTGACACAGCAGGTGAGGGCTGTGGGCGTAGAGAGGGAAGCCCTTGACCGGTGCGGGGGGCCGGGGGGGGGGGCCGAGAACGCGGGCGGAAGCGTGGGTCTGACGGGGCCAAGGCAGAGGAAGGCTGTTCTGGTTTGGACGCGCAGGAGCCCCCGCGGGGAGACGGCAGGGGTGACGTGGGCGGCGGAGGGGGGGGCAGAAAAAACTTACCGAGAGCTTCTGCTGAGCGCTGTTTTAGTTTTGGTTCAGCTGCGCCAAGTCGGATTTGCTGCCGCCTGGGGGACAGTCCTTAGGGTCCTGGGGGCGGGGAGCACCCGGGGCTGGGGCTACAGAGGGGCGGCCCTCCCGCTGCCGCCCTGCCCGTCCGCCCCCCGCCTCAGAGCCCTGCGAGGCGGCGCTGCAGAGAATCCCCCGTCCGGGACCCGTGAGCCGCGGGGAGCCGGCCAGCCTGGGGTTCAAGGTTAAGGAGGCCCTTCGGCCGCACACAGTCACCCGGACCCCCGTTTCCCGTCGGGGAATGCGTGCGGGGGGTACACGTTATCGAGGTGTGACCCACCCGTTGCCAAATTCTCCCATTTTGAAGTGTAAACCCAGTGGCCTTTAGTGTTTTCAGACTCGGGCGACTGTCAGCACTGTCGGACGACAGAGCACGCCCTTCCCCCCGTAGAAACCCCTGCGCCCTCCGCGCCCCTGTCTCTGTGCGTTTGCAGATTCCGGCCGCTTCCTGTCAACGGAACCGCGAGGCGCGGGTGACCTGGCGTCTGCTTTCTGTCGCGAGGCCGGCCTTCTCGGCTCCTCCCACCGCAGCGAGGCCGGTGCCAGCCGTCCTTCCTTCCTGTGGCCGAAGAACGTTCCGGCACAAACGGCACGGCCGGGCCATTTGTGGGTGTGAGAGCTATCGGGAGCGCTCACCTGCCAGCTCTTTGGGGACGTCCGTTTTCAGGTCTCGGGGGGCAGGGGGGTCCCTCGGAGCGGGGCGGCCGTGTCGCGCGGCGATGCTGCGTCTCTGAGGAGCCGCCAGACCGCGTTCCGAGGGACTCTCCCCATTTTACCGCAGGCGGCGCGTGAGCCTTCTCCTTCCTCCGTATCCTCACCGACACTCGTGACTATCTGTCTTTTTTATTTTAAGTTTAGTTTTGTTTGGTTTTGTTTGGTCATCTCAACTCCCCGCGTGGGGCTCGAGCTCACAACCTCGAGATCGAGAGGCGCACGCTCCCCCGACTGAGCCAGCCGGGCGCCCCGCTGCTTGTGTCTGGTCCTCCTTGCCGGGCGGGCGTGCGGCCGCGGCTCCCCGGGGTTCGGACTAGCATGTCCCTCGCGACTAATAACGCAGAGCGTCGTTTCGTGTATTTGTCAGCCATTCGCGTCTCTCCTTTGGAGAAACATCTATTCAAATCCTTCGACTGTGTTTCGGTTGGGTCACCATGTTTATTGTTGAGTCGTAGGTGTTCCGAGAATGTTCCAGATACAGGTCTTGGCATATATGTGTCCGGAACATTGTTTCTCCCGTTCTGTGTGCTGGCTTTTTACTTTGTGAGGGAGTCTTTGAGGCAAAAAGGTTTAAATTGGATGGAGTTATTGGGGAGATTCTTCTCGGATAATGAAGTCTCATGGCAAGTACCCCGTGTGTGGTAGCGTGGGTGCCGCCTCACCGAAGCCTCACACCGACCCGCCAAGTCGGGACCGTCTTTGTCCTCGGGTGACGCTTGGGGAAACAGGCACAGAGAGATCCAGAAAGAGGCTCAGAGTCACCCGGCTGGGACACGACACAACAGGGTTTAAAGCCCGCCCTGGGTCCAGAGCCCAGCCTTTCGGCCACCGCACGGCGGGCACCCCGCACTGCAGCCTTCACCGTGGGAGTGAGGGAGACCATCCCCTCTCCCCGTCATCATCCTCACCATCCCTGTCTTCATTCCCCTCATCAGCATCACCCTACCACCACTGTCCTTCCCACCCCAACCCTTGTCACTGCCACCACCGTCACCGTCACCATCGTCACCATCACCATCGTCACCATCACCATCATCACCACCATCACCACCACCACCACCATCACCACCACCACCGTCGTCATCATTGCGACGGCTCCTGGACAGTCTCCTGAACTCCCCACTTGCGGCCAGGCCTGGAGCCCTGTGAATCCCATCTGCCACCGAATTCTTTAGCCCCCACTGCCTGTCGGGGTCCAGGGGCCGGGACAGACGCAGTCACTCTGTGTACCCAGAGCGCCCGGAGAACCTGTCTCTGGCTGGCCAAATTCCGACCTGTGCTCCCAGCCCAGGCTGCTCCCCTGTCTCACGAGACGTGACTGGCGGGCCCGGTGTCAGAGCCGAGGGGAGGGGCGACTGGCGTCGAGTCCCGGCCGAAGCCGAGGGCAGGCCGAATGGTCCCCAGACCGCGGCCCCCAAGGAGGGCTGCCAGGACAGAGAGGGAGGTCGGAAGCTGGGCTCCCCGGCGCGGACCCTATCAATCAGTGCAATTAGCCGTCGGGATCGCGCCCCGGCGCTAATTGCCCGCTGGCCGGCAGAGGTGCCCGGTAATGGATTAGCGGACGGCCGCAGCCGCTCCAGGGGTGGCCTCCACCTCCGGGGTCAAGGCCAAGTGCTCCAAGGATGCCCCTTCCCCGGGGCTGCTCGGCTCTCGGCAGCTGCGCGCTGCCCCTCCCCCGCCCCTGCCCCTGCCCCTTCTCCTGGACCGAGGAAGCCCGGTCCGGGCCCGCCTGGCCGCAACCCGGGGCAGGCGACGGTCACGCTGACCAACGGCCCGAGGTCCCCTAGCCAGGTCTCAGGGAGTCTTTCCCCTCCGCCGAGACCCCTCTCCTCACAAGTCGGCTGAGCTCTGGGTGTTCAAACCTCCTCTCTCCAGGAGGCCCTGGCCGGGCAAGAGCCTCAGTGCAGACGCCCCCTCCCCGCACCTCCGGCCCCTCCTCACCTCACCTCTGCCAGGGGTAAAGGGGTCCGTGTCCTGGGAGCTCCTTGAGCACAGCCTGCTGCTCAGAGCAGCTCAGCGCCTGCCGGGATGCGACCCACAGTGCTGGCCCCCCCGGAAGTGTCCCCGTGTCTTCACGCAGTCGCCCCGCCTGGCTGGGTCCTGGGGGGAAGGCAGAGCGGGCTCGCCTCTGGGGCCGGAGGCGGGGCGGGCGCTGGGCTTTCCCCCGAGGGCTGTGGGGAAGCCACGGAAGGGTATGTGCTGGACGACAGTCCCCGTCCCGGGTGGGAGCCGTGAGGAGGGCTCGGAGCGGCAGGGGGGAAGCCGGGTGGGAGGGCAAGTCGGAAGCCTGGCAGGGATGGGCAGGGATGGGACGAAGAGAGGTGGTGGTCCGGGTGGCTCAGCCTCTTGGACTGGCCGGAAAGACAGGCGCTTCCTCACTGACCCTCGAGTTACAGCCACAGGACCCCTCTTCCAGGAAGCCTTCCAGTTCTGCTCTTGCTTGTCCCTGGGGCCTCATCCCCTCACCTTCCCTGTCCGCGTCCCAGAGAGTCCGGTGATCTGTGTCGCTGATTGCCAACCCCCCAAGGGTGCCGGGCAGGGCCAGACCCCTCCCCGGGTCTCTCTGCGCACGGCGTGGCTCCCACGCAAACCTGGCCCGGAGCAGAGCAGGGCAGGGCAGGGCCGGCGGGTGGTCTCGGGGGAACGCGCCTTGGCCGCCTTGGCCCAGGCTTCCCTCTGCGGCGGCTCTGGGGCAGGTAACGCCGCGGAATTAAAAACATCTAACCGCTGGCATTTTCTTAGAGGGCAGTTTTAGGTTTATAGAACGACCGAGCAGCAGGTAGAGAGTTCCCCTGTGCCTCTGCCCCCTCCCTCCCCCGCCGCCGGTTCCCCAGGTCGCCCGCACCCTGTGTTGGTGTGATACACGGACGAGCCGGTGGTGAGCCGGTGTTGTTACCACCCTCCGCTGTTTCCACACGGGTCCCCTCTGCGCGTGTGTCTTCTGTGGCTTCGGACAAACGTGGAGTGACAAGTAGCCACCATCACTGTGTCACTCGGAAGAGTTTGTCTGTCCTAAAGTTCCCCCGGGCTCCGCCGGTTCGTCCGTCCTGACCCCCAGCCCCTGCCCTCCCCCTCCGCCCCGCGATCTCACTGACCCCACGGCTTCGCCTTTTCCAGAATGTTCCATAGATGACCACACGGCGTGCGGCCTTTTCAGATGGGCTGCTCGCCCTCAGCCCGTGCGGCCACGCTCCCCCCGCCCCGCCCCGGTCTCTCCCTGGCTCGGCGGCTCGTTTCTTCTTAGCGCCGAATAACATTCCACTGTCTGGATGGAAACACGGTTCATTCGTCCATCACCCGCTAAGGGCACGTGAGTTCCTCCCGAGTGTTGGTGATTAGGAATAAAACCGCTGGAAACATTTCTCCGTTCATTCGGGCAAACACCAAGGAGCGCCACTACCGGCTCGTGTAGGGAGAGTCTATTCTGGGGGCGCCCGGGGCTCCGTCGCTGGGGCATCCAGCTCTTGGCCTCAGCCCAGGCCATCATCCCGAGGTCATCATCCACAAGGCTGATGGCGTGGAGCCCGCTTGGGATTCTGTGTCTCCCCCGCCTCTGTTCCTCCCCCGCTCGTGCTCTTGCTGTCTCAAAACTAAACCTAAAAAAAAAAAGTATATTCAGTTTTACAGGAAGTTGCCAAGCCACCCCCGAAGCCACCGCCCCGGCGATCCTGCGGTCCCGCCAGCGTGAACAGGACCTCCCGTGTCCTGGCCACACGCGGCCGAGTCAGAGTCCTGGATCCGGCCGCGCTCCCGGGTGTGCGGCGAGTGACCGTGCGTCCGAGGACCTGTCTCGTCCGTCTGCTCCTTCGTCTCCGGCCGGTCTTCTCCGCTGGGCCGTCCGTCCGGGTCTTTGGTCCCAACGGGGCTGATGGCTTTCCTACCGTTGACTTCCGAGAATTCTCGTATTCGTCTCTCCACAAGGCGTCCCGCAGAGAGGAGCCGTGTCGGCGTGGCCCGAGCTCGCGGTTTCTTCTTTCGCGGACGCGCCCGGGGGCGTCGAGGCCCCTCGCCCCTGCGTGGCCGTGGGGGGCTTTCCGGTTCTGTTTACGGCGCCCTTGCGTTTCGTTCCGGCGGGACGTGAGGTGCGGGTCTCGATCCAGCTCCTGCGCGCCCGCGTCCGCGTCCGGTGCTGGGACAGCCACGCGCTCTCCTCTCGGCCGGGGAGCAGGCTCTGCCGGGGCCTCCGCCGGGGCCAGCAGGCGGCGTCCTGGCTCTGTGCCCACACCGACCACGCCGGCCGGGCGCCCTGGCACACACAGCCGGAGTCCCCGGGAGAGGGCGCCGAGGCTGGAGAGGGCAGGCGGCTCGTCCCGGGTGGGTCGGGTCGGACCCCGGGCCTCTCACTCTCGGTCATGGCGCCGCGACTTCGGCCCAGACCTGGGTGGCCAGCGTCTGTGCCTCGGTGGGGGAAAGGCCGGAGACCCCCTGGGGCTGGGCTGAGGTCAGGCAGGGCTCCTCCAGAGCGCCGGGGGTGAGAGTGCTCGGTGGAGCGGTCAGGGAGGGCTCCCTGTAGGAGGTGAGACTACAGTCCGGCCTTGAATTTGGAGCAGGTCCGAAACTGGTCCAGGGGGTGGGAGGAGGGAGGACCCGGGTGAGGTCGGTCTCAGAATCCTCCATGCCCTTCCTCCTCCCGCCACCTGTCCGCCCCTGCCAGCCCTAGCCCCCACACCAGCCCCGGGCGCCTTCATCCTCTCACCCCCCCACCCTGAGGCTCTGCACGAGGCCGGGAAGGTCACCTGTCTGGACACCCCTGCCTCTTCCCTCGCTGGGAGGGGCGAGGGGCTCTAGCGTCCGGGCTCCCCCGTAAGCAGAGCCAGAGACGGGAGCTGAGTGACTGGCGGGTACAGGGCGGACCCCTGATGCCAAGTCATCCTGCCAGCCCTGCCCTCGCGAATCATGGAGTCACCCACCGAGGCAGCCGTTGTCCGCGCCAGCTCGTCGTCGGCTAGGGGGCCCCCGAGGAGGTGTCAGTTCACCGCCCCCCGCCCCCCCGCCCTGGCAGCGAAGAGAGGTGGACGCCGATGGTGGACGCGGGCCGCAAACCTTGGCTGAGGCCAAGGGCCCCGGCGGCACGGGTGGCCCGGGTCAGGAGGGCTCCGGGCAGCGGCGGGGGAGGGTAGGAGCAGGGACCGCGGCGCAAGGACAGGGAGTCCTCCCGCAGCCTGGGAACCTTCCTTCTCTGTGCTCCCCGGGCTGGCCGGCCGTCCTGCACAAGGAAGGGCCCCGCCGTGAGGGCCCGGGGGCTTCTGGGCACTCAGGCCATCGGGGTCCGGTGAGATGCGGCAACCGGCCCTTCTAGGCTCTTCCGAGCGCCGGAACCAGCTGGCATCTTGTTAAAATGGAGATCTGATCCACCAGGTCTGGGGCGGCAAATTGGCCTGCGTTTCTGGCAGGTTCCTGGGCGAAGCCCTTGCTGCCGGCTCGGGAGCTGCACTTGGGAAGCCAGGCAATAATAGCAATAATAACATGGCAATAATAATAATAATATTATAACAGAGTCCCGGGCTCTGGACGGCCACGTGCACGTTCTGAAACGTTGCTGTGACCTCTCTTTCCGGCTTCGGAACGGACTGGCTGTGTGGCGTTCGGAGAGTCATCGACCCTCTCTGGTCTGCCGTTTCCTGATAGGAACATGGAGAGGCTGCACTAAGCCGCAAGAATTCTGCAATTAAAGCCATTGTTTTAAAAGTTTATTTATTTTTGAGAGAGAGAGAGAGAGAGAGAGAGAGAGTGAGAGCATGCACAAGCAGGGAGGGGCCGAGCCAGAGGGAGACAGAGAATCCCAAGCAGGCTCCGCGCTGTCGACACAGAGCCCGATGTGGGGCTCGACCTCACAAACCGAGAGACCATGACCCGAGCAGAAAGCGAGAGTCGGGTGCCTCACCGAAGGAGCCCCCCGGGCGCCCCAGGATTCTACGGTTTGAAAGAGAGTCGGGACAGCTTCCGGTTCCTGAGCCCCCTCGCCTCCCCGGGAAATATTCATTCTGACCACAGATCTAGAAGATGCCGTCCCCGCTTTACCGATGGGGAAACCGAGGCTCGGAGTGGTGAGGTCTCCTGCGGGAAATATCGCCCGGCTCTTCGGTGGGCGAGGCTGGCCTCCACCCCATCCCGCCCCCAGCCCCCCCAGCCCCTCCCACAAGACCGTCTGCTTGCTGCAAAGCCCTTGGCTTTTTCTAGATCAACCCAACTCCTCGTGACCTCGGGGAACAGAACAGAACTTTCTCCTGACGGGGATGAAGCGTGTGGAGGGCTTGGATTTCCAAACCCAACGATCGCCGCTTCGGCAGAGGCGTTCGCGGTCTTTCCCAGTTCCCTCCGAAGCGGTTTTTCTGCGAGTCGATGAGAAAGCCTCGCTCGGTGGAGTGTAAGGAAGGGGAGTCTGGAAACAATGCAGTCAGCATTCTCCTAATTAGCTCTTAAATTGTCCCCCCGTATAGACGCTCCCCCCCGGCTCCCGCCCTCGGGTGCTCTTGGCACATTCTTTCCTTACACAAATCCGAACAATTTTTGACAAGATTTTTGAGTTTTGTCAGATGTGAATTGTTAAGATTTAATTGAAAAAATGAACAGAACGCAGCCACTATTTCAAAGGGAGTGACCCAGAACCAATTAGAATTGAGCGACAATTGGCCATTCAACACTGAAATCCACGTCGGGACGGTCAGACGAAAGCCACTTTAATTCCACACGCCCCGCCCCCCCCACCGCTCCCGGACTCAAAATATCATCATTAGTGGGAGACTTCCCTGAGTTTTCTCCGCCTCAATTCTCCAGGTTTTGGAGGTGACGTTGGGCGGGCGGGGCCGTGCTGGGGGGGGTGCCGCCCGGTTGCCCCCCCCCCCCAGCTGAGGTGATCTCCAATATACGTTACCGTCTTGAAAAAACAGGTCAGGCCTAACAACATTCCTCGCCAAATTGCTGTTGACAGCCCAAACGGGAGACGGGGCAGGGCCACAAAAAGGGTCTTTCATCTGAAGAGCACACAGCGAATAATTGGGCATTCTCTCCTTCTCGGCTGGGGGAAAATTCCCAAACGAAGCCACGGCCTCCTTCGGCAACTTCTTAATCCTTTCCGACAGGTGCGCTCAGGGAAGTGTCAGCTGAGAAAACGTGGCCGGCGCGGTGGGCACGGTGCTGGGCGCGTAGTAGGTGTTTATTAAACGCGCTGGGGGCGGGGCGGCCGGGAAACGAGCGGACGAGCGGCTCCGCTGGCCTTACGGCGGCCGCGGGAGGGCTGAGTGTGCGGAGCTGGTCCTCCGGCTGCTCCGGTCCTTCCCTGCAGACGGGCCGCCGCCCCACTCCCCCGCCCCGCCACCGTGAACTCTGGAACCTTCCAGCCCTCTCTCTGGCTTTCTGGGCTCCTCTCTGAAGGCCTTTCCTTCTCATTTGGCCCGGGGTCCTGGGCCCCTTACCCGCCCGGCCCCCCGGCCCCCGCAGCCCAGACCTGGTGCCAGACGCGGGGCGGCTCTGTGTCGTGATCCCATTCGGATAAGGACCCTGGAAGGAGACCGAGGCCTGGGGTGGCCCCACGGCAGGGCCGGCCGAGCAGGGCCTGGGGCCCCCGGGTTCCACCTGCCCGCCCCGCACTCGCGACGCCCGCTGTCCCTTCTCCAGCGCTGGGTCCTGGAGCTTCTAGAACTGGGGTCCTGCCCCGGCCCTCCTCCTCCGCTCCCGGGTGCTCGGTGAGGCAGTGAGCTCTCCGTTCCTGGAGGTGTGCGAGAGACTGTTGGTGTTAAGCTTTCTCAGTCTTGTTGGGGAGCTCGGAGCCCTGCACGGTGGTGGTGTCGATGGGGAGGGGTGGGGGGCGACTTTTAAGGCCTTTTCCACCCGGTGCGTCTCGAATTCCAGCTGTCTGTCAGGGGCCAAGCACCGCAAACATGCTCCTCACTCGCTGCATCGCGCCCGCGGCTGCTCCGGGCTCCCCAGATCGCGTCCCGCCGTCGGGCCTGGTCTGAATTAGTGGGGTGTGGGGGGGAGGGGGAGTTCTGACTTCAGCCTGAACGAGCTGCGGAGTGGCGACCGGAGGCTCGATGGGCGAGAAGCTGCTAGCTGGCGGGGCCCCGGGCCTCAGACTGGAGGAAAAGCAGAGGGGAGTCTGCCCGGCTGGGGGTGGGGGTGAGGCCTGCGGGCCCGTAGGAGTCCAGCCAGGTGGCAGCTGGTGCTTGTGGGGCGCCCTGGGCGTGAATCCTACAGGGTGAGGGGCCCCCCGGAAACCCAGCACCTCACACCTCCTGGCTTTGGCCGGGGCCGGCTGCGCCCCCGCAGGGGGTCACCTTGTGCCGAGACCTCGCCGAGCCTCCCCACCTTCTCCCGGGGGCTGACGCGCCCGTCTCTCCCACCACTCCGGGGGGGCAGGGTCGGGGACGAGGGACTGGAATCCAGGGCCAACGGCGTCGGGTCGCACAGGCTCGGGGCGCCGTAACTCCCCGCCCCTTCTTGCCTCGATCGAGACAGACGCTGCACAGGAGTGGAGGCCCAGGCGGCCTGGACAGAGTCCTGGGGACGCTGAGGAGAGCCAGGCCGCCGGGGCCCAGGTCTCTGGGGAGCGAGTGATGCCTTCCCCGCGGTCCGTCTGTAGACAGAACGCCTCCCCTGGGCGGGGCTCCGAGTCAGGCTCAGTACACGACCCGAACCACCGCCTGGGAGCTGCTGAGGCCTCACAGCCCGCCGGCTCCCCGGGGGCCCCGAGTCCTGCGCGGTGTCTCCTGCCTCTCCATCGACGGCGGTGGGCGCCAAGCGCGCGGGCGATGCGGTCCGGCTCACGCGCAAAGGCCGACGGTGCACCTGAACCCCTTCCCGGGTCCCTCCGCTTCCTTGCGGGCACGTTCGCCAGGTCGGTGGCTGCGCTTCGCGGCCTTCCGTGCCCAGCGCTGGGCCGCAGGCTGGACGTGCAGAGGGGACCTCGTCTCTTGCCCTGGGAGGGAGGCCCCAAGGATGGGGACGCCAGGAGCCAACCCTCCCTACTGCCCCTCCCATTTGCAGGAGTCAGGTGAAGGCGCCTTGCGTGCTGATCTGTGGACGGATCCGTGGAGGCCTGGAGCAGCCCGACGCCCGCAGACACCTGCTGAGACAAAGCACTAGGTTCCCGTCTCTCGGCTCAACTTCAGCCTCTTCCACTTGCTTGCCGCTTGCCGAGGGGCCTGAACACACATCATTGAGCCCTCCCCCCCCACCCCCCCCCGGCCTCGGGCCTCGGTTTACCCATCTGTAAAGTGGAAATAAGAGCTTTACTTGTTTAACAAAAGAGCTTGATAAGATCTTCATAAGGGCTTTGCCCCACGGGGTTTTCCAGAGACCGGATGAATTAACTGTGCGTCTAGAAAGAACACCCTCCACGCTTACCTACGGAGCTTAATTTGGGTCAAGGAAACGGAGCCGGGCTGGAGCAGCGCTCGGCACCCAGGTCTCCCGGCTCCCAGTCTCCCGGGCCCGGTCCCCCAGAGCCACGCGGGACAATCGGGTGGCCTCGCACCCCCCCCCCCCCCGGGGCGCTCCCGCTGGATCCGGCTCCGTGGGGCCGGCTGGGAGGGGGCGGAGCAGAGAGCCCTGAAACCGTATCCCCGTTGCTCGGGGTCAGGGGATCAGCCGCCCGCATTTTCTCCACCGTCAAACCCCGTAGGATTTTCTCGAAGCGAGGTTTCACATCAACGGCTGAACATTTGGAACTTTTTAAACGGAAATTGTCGAAAAAATGAAAAGTATTTTGGTCTCGGAACCCAATCCCTTCCTGGCGGGGAGCCGCGGCGGGGGAAGCTCCGGGCTGGGGGGAGAAACACCCGTCCTGATTGTCAATCCGGATTAATCCGGGCGTTCTTCCGCTGAACCTCGCGCCGGGCTGAGCCGGCTAATCAGGGCGAGGGGACACCGTCTCCCGTGACCGTGCGGAGGCGTCGGGCTCGCGCATCGGCTAATTTTCCGATCACATTTCCTTAATTACAAGCTCGGTGTCGCGGAGGCCCGGCCGAAGCAGGACCCGCAGGGAAGGGGCGGACGCTCCGAGCCGGGGATTGGCGGCCGAGACGTCGCGGCCTGTCTTCGGCGGCTCGGTGGGCGGCGGGTCTCTGCCCACGCGGCGGCCCTGGAGGAATTCGGGGTTGGCAGCAGGGCCGTGGAAGGGCCGTGGCCGCAGGGGCAGGGCGGGCCGGGCTCAGGGGTTCCCGGACCCCCGCCCGGGAGCCAGCGGTGTCCCCCTTGCATGGATCCCGAGAAAGAGGAGCAGAGCCGAGGGGGGCTGGGGCTCCTGGAAGGAGTGGCTCCTGTCCTTCTGCCCTCCCCCCCTCCCCGCCCCCGCACCTGCCGGCCCGGCGACGCCTCGCTGCCCTGGCCTTCTGGGCTGGGGCGACAGCAGCGGTCAAAGGCCTCCTGAATGGCCGCCGCCTGGGCACCAGGACGGTTGGCACCGAGCTGGCGGAAGTTCCCCTCCTTGACGACACCCCCCCATGACGGCTTTCCCTTCCTGTGCCCCTTGTCCCCCCAGACCCTCGCCTCTGCTCGCAGCCCTGGGGCCAGACCCTGTCCTCCCCACGGCCCTTCCAGGCCCGTGGTCTCCTTGTGGGGCTCGGGCAGGCTGGGGCAGAGGCGAGGTTTTAAGACGGCGGGTCAGGGAGACCCCGACTCTACCCCAGAGGCAGAGGAGCCGCGGGTCCGGCTCTGGTGGGGGGGAGGGTGGTGACCGTCTTGCCATGTGGCTCGGCGCCTTACCTGTGATGGGAGGGGTCAGACGGAGGGGACGCCTGCGGCCCTGCCGCCCACTCATCACCCCCACCCCCAAGCTGGGAGCCACGCGGGGATGTCATGTCACGTGGGGCTCGGAGCAGCTTCGGGAAGCTCCGCGGGGCCCGGGGCAAAAGCAGGCGTCCTCGGCACTCTCCGGTCGGCAAGTGCCTCCTTCCCTGGCCGAGGCCGAGGCCGAGGCCGCCCGCTGCAGGTGCCGCATGGCCGTGCAAGCTGGGGGCCATCCCGTCACTTGCCTCGCTTTCTGGTGGGCTCTTTTTAGGACAAGGCCCCAGTCCATTCCTACCTCCCCCTCCTTCACCACCTTCCACTGTTGACGGTTGCAGCACAAAGCCTTGGTGCTTCCAGGAAGGCTTCCTGGAGGTGGTGTCACTTCAGAGATTCTAAAGATTGATAAGGCTTTGCCATGTGGACAAGGTCCCAGGAGCGGCGGAAACAGAAGAACAGGAGTCTCAAGCTGGGGTGGCTCTCAGGGGCCACCGGGGCATGGAGTGTGGTCAGGGGTGTGTCTGGGGACCTCGAGTCCCTGGCTCAGAAAGGGGACTTTGTCCAGGAGGTAACGGGGAACGGCATCCGGTTTTGCACCGTGGCGGAAGCCAAGCCGATGCAGGCCGCGACGCTCCCTGGCAGCAGCTGGGGGGAGGACTGGGGCGAGGCTGGGGCAGGTGACCAGCGAGGCACCCTGCAAGGGGTGAGGGCACGGGGAGGGCCGTCGCGGGGGGCGGCCGCATGCGCCTGGAGGAGCCGGGAGCCAGGAGAGGAGGCTCTGGGGGACCCGATGCCTGCTGCGCGGGCTTCCGTAGCCCGGGTCCAGGCGACCGGATGGATTTGGCATGGAGGCTTCTGGAACGAGTCGAAGGGACCATGGAAAGTGCTCCATCCTCGGAGCTGACAGCCGAGGCCCCGCAGAGTTCTACGAAGGCGACGCTCACGTCCTCACAAGCCGCCGGCTGCCTCTGGAAACCCTTAGAAGTTCGTAGCCACAGCGCCTGCACTCCAGGGCGCCCGGTGTCCCCTGCACACCGCCGGCAGCCCCCCGCCCAGCCTGGGAGGGCTCTGCGGAGAGAGAGGGAGGGCCGGCTCTGCACCGCCCCCCCTGCACCCCTGCACCCCCGTGCCCATCAGTGCTGCAGAAGGGATGATTAATGGACACCTCTGTCCTCAAAGCTCCGGGGCGAAGGGGGGACGCTCGTGTGTGCAGACCCGCCGGCCGGAGCACGAAAGGTGGATGCCGAGGCTTCCTTTTCATCTCGGCTTCCGGCTCCGATTTCCACACCCACGGCCGCCGGCCGGCACCCGCCCTCTCTGTCCCCTGCCCCCGCGCGGTCAGGTGCCGGCCGCGTGAAGCCAGTGAGCGGGAAGGAGGCAGCCCGACCCCACGCCTGCCCTCCCGGGACTGAGACACGCTTAAAGATTTCTACTTTTGTCTTGATCGCCCGGTTCATTGAGTGCGGAGTCGCGTCTCGTGTCCGGTCACAAAGGGTTTGGGGACAGACTCGCCACCACCACATCGTGAGGTCGGCGTTCCTGTGAGGAGTCTCCTCCTACTCGGATCAGGACGGCCGTCCGGCGCCGCAGAGCTGCGCTCACTCGGCTCCCCGTCCCCTCCTTCTTCGTCCCTCCTCTTCCCTCTCCGTCGCCTTGCTCGGAGACCGCTCCTCTCGGGGACGTCCCGGACCACCGACACTGGGCGTGGACGATCGGGGCGAAGCCGGGCCCCCCTTCTCCACCCTTCTCTGTCTCCTGTCCGCCGCTATGCCACGTGACTTTGCGGCTCCTCCCCTCTGCTGGGGGCGCCCGGCTTCCCCCTGCCCGGCCAGGGGGCCACGACCTGCCTGGGCCGACGGGATACGGTGGAAGCGACGGCGTGCCCGTTCTGAGCGGGGCCTCAAGAGGCAGGTCTAAGTTGTTAGTATTTCCCTTTTGGGTTTGCATTCTTTCAGGGTGCTATTTTTAAAGATTCCTCCCTCCTCTGGGGTCATAACGGTATTATTTTATATTTTCTTCTAGAAGTTTTATAGTTTCCATCACACGTATGTCTTTAATCCATCAGAAATCAACTTTTATATATGGTGTGAGGTAGGGATTTTATCTTTTTTTTTTCCTTTTTCTTTTAATGTTTATTTATCTTAGGGGGAGAGAGAGAGAGAGAGTGGGCGTGTGTGCACGCGTGCGCGTGAGTGGGGGAGAGGCAGAGAGAGAGGGAGACAGAGAGTCCAAAGCAGGTTCTGTGATGACAGCATCGAGCCCGACACGGGGCTCAAACCCAAGAACCGTGAGATCATGACCTGAGTCCAAGTCGGACGCTCAACCGACCGAGCCCCCCCAGGCGCCCCGATCTTCTTTTTTCCGTGAGGATAGCCATCGGTCCCCGTCAGCAGCACCGCGAATGACCCGTCCTTACCCTGACGGTCTCTCTTCCTGCCTCCGTCACGTCTCCGCGCGTAGGCTGAGTCGTTTCTGAGCCTCCTGGTTTGTTCTCTGTGTCTGTGGGTCTCATCCTGACCCGTCCCCACACTTCCTAATTACCAGAAATGTCAACTCCTTGCAATGTTTTCCTTCCTAAAACTTTTAAAGTTACTCTGGCCCGTTTCTCCTCCGTTCTCCTTCGATATCAGCTCTCCAACTTTCACGGGAACAAACTTGTTACAATTTTTTCTTCCAAGTTCACTGACTCTACAAACTAATTTAGACAGAGTTGACGTCTTTACGACGGAGTCTTTGTATCCTTTAAGATGATCTATTTCATGACTTTTTCTAAGAAATACCTTGCAAAGTTCTAAAGATTCCAGTTTTGGTTTCTTCAAACTGGGAACTTTTGGGGCACCCGGTGGCTCAGTCGGTTGAGCGTCTGACTTCGGCTCAGGTCGTGATCTCACGGTTCATGGGTTTGAGCCCTGCATCGGGCTCTGTGCCGACAGCTCGGAGCCTGGAGACTACTTTGGATTTGTCTCCTTCTCTCTCTGCCCCTCCCCTGCTTGGGCACACTCTCTCGCGCTCTCTCTCTGTGTCAAAAATAAACATCAAAAAAATAAAAAAAAAATACTGGGAACTTTTCTCTAGTTTTAAAATCGGATGTTAGCGGCACCTAGGGATTCGTTGTTTTCGTATCCGTTGTTTTGATCCCATTGTTTTGTAATCCGCAAACTTGGTGCTTATTAGTTATGCCTGTATAATTATTGGTAACGACTTATACCAGTTTGCCCATAAATTATCTTGGATTTTTTTTTGTGGACAGAGTATTTTCCAATGGTCGCCTCTCGATTGTTTTTTTTTCTTGTTGTATTACATTGTGTGGATCTGCCAGCATCATGCTGAACATAAGTGACAACGAGGGTACCTTTGCCTTAACTTTGATTTTGATCGGAATATTGGAAATTTAATGACTAAGTGTCATGTTTTCTCGCTGGCTCTGATAGCGTTTATCTAGTGTGGCAGAGTCGACAAATTGTCCCTTGTCGTCCACTTGTCCTTAGTTTTCCCTTCTAGCGATAGGACTCCTTTGGGGCTTAGCAGGGCGCATGGCTACCCGGTGGCGTCCCAGTCCTGGGGTGGCCACGTGACTAAGTACGGGGTGCGGGGAGCAGGACGTGTGCACATCCCGAACTCTTTCCCTCTTTCCCTTTCCGTGGAAGTGAGGACGGTGAGGCTAGTCCACTTTGATCAAGAGGGTGAGGACGGCGTCCTAGGGTGTGGACGGCGAAACGGAGACACCAGCGACCCTGGGTGAGTGCGGGGAGCAGAGCCACCCGCCCGGCGGGCACCCCCTTCCCTGCACTGACACGTCACACAAACACACTCCCCCCGCCCGTGCAGAGCCGGACGCGGGGCTCGAACTCAAAACCGCGAGATCGTGGCCTGAGCCGAAGTCGGACCGTTAACCGACTGAGCCCCGCAGGCGCCCCTTGCGTCTATATTTTTAACTGAAACTGGTGTAGTATTTCCTTTTCGTGACGTGTCATTTGCTTTAAGCATTAGGTTTCATTGGTCCCAGAAAATGAGCGAGTTTCCCGTCCCCCCCTCCCCCCACCGTCTCTGCAGCCGAGCGCACAGGATCAGCCGTGTCTGTTCCCCGGAGTTTGGGTAAATGTCGACGTAAAACTCTCTGGGCTCCGTAGCTCTTTTTTTCTTTTTTCTTTTTGCCGTCCGGAGGCATGAACTTTTATTAGTCAATGGACTCTCCTTGCGGGGTGTCGGCGGGCTCCTGTCTGCTGGCTCATCTCGACCGATTTTGAGAATTAGGTTTTCTTCGAGGCGATGGTCCGTTCCGCTTTCACGGAAGAATTATTGGTACGAAGGCGATCGAATCACGGGTCAGAGTTTCTAAATCCGCATGGCCTCCGCCCCGCCCCCCCGCCTCGCCCCTGCCGTTTCCCCTTTATGGAGTGTCGCCTGTTCAGTCTCGCTGGACAGTCTTCCTCTCAGACGTCCTCACAGACCATTCTGATCTCGGCTGCCTCTTCTCAGGTGTGGAGACCCCAGACCCTCCGCGGGGCCCGGGTTAGACCGCCCCAGCCCCTCCTCTAGGGGAGGTGAGCCCTGTCTGGAGCGTCCTCTCCCATCCAAGGTCCAAGTCAGGCCCCCTTGACCTTGCCGTCTTAAGTCCTCCCTCTTCCCGGAAACGCGTGGCTGTCATCCGCCCCCCGTGGTCCACTCCCTCCCGCCTCTGGTCTCAGCTCCCACGCAGGGCGCCCCCGGACCCCAACTCGGACCATCACCAGCCCACGCTGTGGCCTCGTGCCTGGCCCTTCTGTCCGACCACCGTCCCCACCTTCTCCTGGACGACCCTCGTCCCCTCACTGGCCTCCTGGCCTCCAACCCAGAGGGCTGTTTCTGACGCACTGGCCCCCCCTCCCTGGCGCCTCCCCCGAGGCTTCCCCACTGCCTCCCTCAGGCCTGGGAGGCCACCGGGAGGCCGGCATGCAGTCAGGACACACGGTACGACATCCCACCGGCCCCTCTGCCCAAAAATAGGTCCATGCTGCTTCGTGGAGTCCACTCCTCCCCTCCCGTGAGTTCTGGCCAGTGCCACCCCGGGTCACCTCCTCTGGGCAGCCTTCCTGGGTCACTCCAGTTTGGACCCCTCTGCCCTCCGATAGCCCCCAGGGTGGCTCTCGGCCCAGGCTTCGTCGCTCGGGTGGTGTGGGTGCTGCCGTGTCCCTCGCCGCCTGGAGCGGCAGCCGCCGTGAATGTGGGCCCCGTCCCCCCGCGTGGCTCTGGCTCCCAGACCCGGTGCTGGCGCCCGCCGCCCCCGGAGCAGCTCTCTCCCCCAAGCCACTGGGCGGGCACCGCGGGCGCAGCGGGAGGCGGCGGCACCTTTCGGCCCGTTCCCCGCGGCGGCCTCCGGAAGCAGGGCGCCCGTCTGCTGACCAAGGTCACCGGCCCTTCGTTAGCGAGTGGGCATCTTGCCGAGTCAGCGGGGCCCTCCCCCCGGCCCCTGTTCAGGGTCACTAGGTCCCTGGAGAACGTGGCCCGGGGCGGCCGGCCAACAACCGGGGCCATTGTCCCTGGCCGCCGCGGCTGGGGTCGGCCCAGGCCCATCTGGCCAGGGCAGGGGGCACGACCTCCGCTGGCCCAGCCAGCTCCCACCAGGACCCCAGGCTGGACCGGGCCGGAGCGGAGGTGCACAGATGGCGGTGTCGGGGGCCGGGCGGTGCCCTCCGGGGAGCCGTTTTAGGGTCCGAGGGAGCGGCTGCGTCTCCCCCGGCCCTGCTCGTTGCCCCCAGACCCCCAGATGGAATCTTCCAGAGGCAGGGGGCCTCCCGCCTCCCGCGCGGCCCGTCATCCCTGGGCCTGGATGTTCTCCCAGGCTCTGAGCTCAGCCTCCCCAGGCCCGCCGTCTCTCCTCCACCCCCAGGCCCGCCTCGCCTCACTCCTGCCCCTCTGCCGGGAATCTCCCCTGACCAGCCAGTGCTCTCTGGGCGAGGTCCGGGATGGTCGGCTGTGTCCCGGGCACCCTCAGGGATGCCCCGCCGAGACCCGCCCAAGAGGACCCAGGACTGAGCGCTGGCGCCAGCCACAGGAGCGGCTCCCGGGGCCCTGCCAGCAACCTGCTGAAGGAGCCCCTCTCTGCGCCCTCACGCCGCCCGCCCGCCCCCACCCTTGCCACTGGGGACACCGTGTTGGCTCCACGCACTCTTTCTAGTTGAAGAATTAAACCCTGACAGACTCAGCTGAGGTCCCCCTCCCTCCCCATCCCCCCCTCCTCGAGGTCACCCCCGGCCCACGGACGGGCCATGTGCGGAAGTGTGGACGTGGTGTGACGGCAGGTGTCGGATTCGGGCGTTGAAGACAGTAACGAAATGTGGGCCCTTTTCCGTGGCTCGCTCCACGCGGCCTGGGCGGCGACCGACACAGATCCCTCGGGCCCGGAGCACGGCCATGGGCGTGGGGTCTGCCTGACGAGGAAACACTCAGACGGGGCAGGGGCGAGTACACACTCATGGGCCTCAAAGCCCCGGTGGCTACAGAGGCCACCTCGTGCCCACGGGGCTGCAGCAGCGTCTCCTGGAAGGGAGGTGACTTCCCGGTCGTCCCCGGGTCCTGGCCGCACTGACCCCCGAGCTGGGTGGAGCTCCCGCCCAGGTGTTCCTGGGCCTGGCCGAGCCGGCCTGCCCCTCCCCCCGCCCCGCCTTGCCACTCTCCTGCCACCACCCCCCCCCGCCCCCGCTCTGCCAGGCCTCGGCTCGCCACTCTGAGCAGGGCCCACACACCCTGGGGCCACAGGCTGTGCCCTCCCCAGCTCACCTGCCTGGGTGGCCCCTGGTCTTTGAGGAGCTGACACACTCCCTGTCCAGCTGCCAGCCGGCCGCCCTCCCCGGAGACCCAGGGCTCGGCCCTCAGATCTGACCCGGCCCGGCGCCCGGGACGCTCCTGTCAGGATCCGGAGCCCCTCTTTGCCGGAATCCCGCAGGTGACGCTCCAGGCGGCCCCACCGTCCCTGCCGAGGCGCGGCCTGGCGTGGACTCCTCTGGGGGCGGAAGCGTCGGTTCTGCGACCGGGGAAGGGGACCCAGCCGGCCGCCACGGGGGCCGCCAGCCCCTCCCCCCGGCACCGGAGCTTGCGCAGAGCCACAGGCCAGCCGCCCGCACCCGCGTCCCGCGGTCTACACGGCAAGCCCGGGTTTCCGGCTCAGACAAGTTGAGGGATGCCTGGGGCCCTGGTGGCTCCGGAGAAGCCGCTAAAGAAGCGGTCTCTCGTCTCGGCGCCCCAGCCCCTGTCCCGTCACCGATCAGGTTACGGCAAGTGACAGCTCCAGGGTGCTGCCTCTGGGAGGTGGGGGTGGGCAGAGGGGACAGACTGCTTCGTGACCGTGGAGCTTGCTGCGCCCCCAGGGACGGCCTGGGGCAGGCCTGGTAACCTGGGGCCCCTGCGGCCAGGGCGTCGGCCCACAGGGAGCGCCAGTGGGTCAGCCGCCCCGCCCCCCACACCCGCTAGGTGACAGCCGGCCATCACTCCACAGCGACGGAGGCCCCGCACTTGGCCTGCGCGGAGAGGCAGTCGGCCACGCGGTAAGGCTGTCGTTCTGTCCTCGTCAGCGACCTGGGCACCTACTGTCGGCACCTACGATCGGGCTCTCAGGAAAGACCCGACCCCTGCCCAGGCCAGCCGACACAGCCAGCCAGCCTCCCCGCCTGCCGTGCAGACTGCTGCTTCAGCTTTCTGAGCCAGGATTCCTGGGTTACAGACAGGGGGTGGCGGTCACACTGACGTGAGGGGCCCTCGAGGACGAAATGCGGGGAGCACGGCAAGGAAGGCACAAAAGCCCCCAGGCGTTGTCTCCAGCCTCCCCTCCCCCACGGCCCATGCGGGGCTGGTCCCCACTGCGAAGACAGGGAAACAGAGCCTCAGAGACCTCAAGTCAGGTGGCCAAGGTCACGCTGGGGAGCAGGAAGGAGGTGGGGGCGGGGCCCCTGGGACAGGTGGGACCTCGCTGGACCCCTCTCTGCATGCAGGGTGGTAGCGGGGGAGGACTCCTGGCCTGTGCAGGGCTCACAGCGCAGGATAGAGCAGGGGTGGGTGGGGCCGGGCCGACCCCAAGCCCTCCACTAGCCTGTTCGACCCAGACCCCCGGAGGACCCATCCTGCGCCAGCTGCTGGTAGGAGCCTATACTCCAGGGGGGCAGGGGGGGCGGCGACCTTGCAGACGCAACTGACAGAGCCCTGAAGCCGGCGAAGGGCCTGGAGCAGCTGGGGCGGCTGGGGGGGGGGGAGCAGGTGGGTTTGGTTGATGGGAAAGGGGTGGAGGGGGGAGGAGGGCGACCTGAGAATAGCCGTCCCGCCCGGGGAAGCGCACTGGAGCCTCGGACCGAGTGCCCGGCCCAGAGGCTGGCGGCGAGCGGGGCAGAGCCGGGGCCAGGACGCTGGAGGTCACCTCGGAAGAGGGGGTGAGCGGGAGAGGGGGCGTGGGGTGGCAGGAAGGGGGCGCGGGTGGGGCGGGAGGCATACGCGGGGGCGCGGGGAGTGAGGGGTGGGAAAGAGCGGGCGGCGCTGAGGCCGCTGACGCCCCGTCCAGGGTGAGGACGGTGGGGGTGGTGCCGGCGACACGCACGCCCGTCGGAAGGGACAGACTGCCGCCTGGGCACCAGGCTCAGGTCCCGGCGCAGCGCCAGTGAGTGAGGGGAAACTGAGTCACCTCTCTGCGTGTGGTGTCCCTTCTGGCACTTTCTGGCGGATCCGAGTAGGCCCCAAGCCCGTCCCAGGAGACTCGAGGGGAGACACAGGCCCCCAGCTCTCCACCTGAGAGACCTCGAAGAATCTGGGACCTGTGTTTGAAGGCCCCGTGTGCTCTCGGACCACGAGATTTTTACATTCCTCCCACGTGCCAAGCCCACTCGCCGCCTGCCACAGCCCCCTGTCTCAGCTGTCGTGGGCTCCGGGCCAGGGTGTCATGGTGTCCATGTGCCCCGGCGAGGCCTCGCCGTGTGAGTCCAGCTCCCTTCCCGTCTGCAGGCCTGCGAGCTAAAGAAAAAGTCACCCGCGGCCCCAAACAGTGGGGTACGGGAGGCCAGGAGGCCGCTGCTTGGAGCGCTTCGGGAGACCAGCCCCGTCGTCCTCTCTGGGGGATGTTCTCCGTGGCCGCTGGCTCCCCTCTGCGTGGTCCCCTGTCACCAGAAGAAGTGACCTGTGTTTGCAACTAAATGACCTTCCTGGCTCGCTTCTTGCCTGTAGTGGTTCAGGCTGCAAGGGCTTCTCAGGTTGCTTTTTATTATTGACTTTTATTTTTTATTTTATTTTATTTTCAGCTCCATCCCTTGTCGTCCGGGCTGCGTGTTTCTACCAGTGAATCCTCTTTGATCCCTTGTGGGTTTCCTACGGTGGTTACCGAGTTCAGTCCGTTAGACCAGAGACACAGCCGCACGTTCCAGATTCCAGAAGGCTGTTTAAGCGAGAGCGTCAAGGAGCTGCCTGCTGATTCTGGCGAGGGTCTGCGAACTTCCCCGGTAGACCTTTCTGAGTGCTCAACAAGGAATCTCGCAGCCCCACTCTGGGCTTGGTCTCCCCAAAGCCATTTTTAAATTTGATACATTTTATTTTTCTTAATATTGATTTATTTTTGAGAGACATAGAGACAGCCTCAGCAGGAAAGGGTCAGAGAGTGAGGGAGACACAGAATCCGAAGCAGGCTCCAGGCTCTCAGAGCCTGATGCGGGGCTGGAACTCTTGACCGTGAGATCATGACCTGAGCCGAAGTCGGCCGCTTAACCGACTGAGCCACCCAGGTGCCCCAATTTGATACATTTTAAAATGTGAAGACATGTTCAAGGGGCGCCCCGGTGGCTCAGTCAGTTAAAATCTGAAGACATGTTCAAAGTGGACAGGCTGGGGGGGGATGAGAAGGACTTCTAGTTCCAAACCTGGCAAGTCCCGTCTCCTTTACGTTTGCTCTAAATTGTTCTCGGAAATTGGAGAGTGACTGTTTACTCGCATTTTATTGTAGACGGCGAGAGGAGGACAAGGCACGTTGGAAGTTCTTCCAGGGAATCTCCGCTAGACGGGGCTCAGCACCCCCACCCCGTAGCCCAGGAGCCAAATCCAGCCCAGCCCGCGGCCTGTTTTGTAACCAGCGCGTCCCCGGAGCTCAGCCGTGCGGTTCATTCACGCGGCCTTGGCGGCTGCCCTTGAGCTACGACCCGGACCCGGCTCCGGACCCCGCCCGGCCTCGGCACCTCGAGTCTTTTCTGCCCTTCCAACACCCGGCTGCCGGGGCATGGGTTCCGGGGTGCATTTCCTGGTCTCCTGGTCGGGCTGCCCCAGAGCTCCGCTCCTCCTCCTCCCTAGAGCACCTCCCCACACTTCCGCGGGCCTCCCGGGCCGCCACGGGGTTGGGGGGGGCTCCTCCCTGCGCGTGTTCTGGTGCGCGAGGCGGGGGCGGCAGCGCGGCCAAGCTCAAGGTGCGCATGCGTGCACGTACGTGCGCGTGTGTGCGTGCACGGCCTCTGACCCCGCCTCGCCACGCAAGGGGGTCCGAGACTCCGCAGACCAATTGAAAGCCGGCGCGCCCAGAGCCCCTTGTCTGGAAAATGGCCCGCTAAGTCCCGCCTTTCGGGGACACAGCCTGGAGCTCGGCCAGTGCTCTGTGACCTCACTCTGAGGGGTCGAAGGCAGAGGAGACCACCGACACGCCCTTTCCCGGGGGGTCGCTGCTGTCGTCTGGTCTCCCCATCTTCCGCGCTGGCGGGGTCTGCAGGCAGGAGTGAGCCCGAGCAGTGGAGGGCGGGCATGCGTGCACGCCTCTAGGGCTTGCTGGTGACTCATTGTCCCTTCGTCACAGGAGCGTTCAAGTGTCTTCTGTAGAGTCCTACGGAGTGCCTGGTGTCAGCCTCGCGCTGGGTGAGGGGACCGGCCGGAGCCCCCTCCTGGGGTCCTCACGGCAAACGGTATCCTTGCATTTGGCTCTCAATCCCACCCTCCCGGGAGCCATCCCTCCAAGTCTCTGCTGGGCTGACCTCTGGCCACGGTGCTTTCGGAGGGCACCTTCCTCCCACCCACTGATCACGGCTTGGGGACACACGTGCTGGAGCAGCTGCGTCAGGGCACAGTCCAGGCTGTCTCCAGCCCCCTGGCCCTTTGTACCCGCCACTTGGAAAGCAGGTCCCAAACTGGGAAGGGTCCTCCCAGATGAGCCCCTGACACCATGAGTGAGAAGTCGGTGTTCTGCTGGGATATCTGGGAGCTGCTTGTTATCGCGGCAAAGCTGACTGATACAGTCCTGCTTGAGGATTCTGAGCGCCCATCAGCAGGTGCACGGCTGATGGCGACTCGACGTTGGCCTAGAACCAGAGTTGTGTCCAGGCAGGAAACCGACACTTCATACCGTCCAGGAGTCAAATGCCTGGTCAGCTGTCACCCAGCCTGTGTTCTCCCGTTTCTCCACTCTGCTTTGTTATTTTATTTCCTCCGTACCCCCACTTTTCCAACAAAGGAATTGAAGGGCTTACAGCATGAGGCACATTCAATAAACATAATAAAATCCAAATAGAAGCCACGATGCCAACAAAAAAAGAATGCACGTATTATAAAGGACTACTAATGTTGCTGGTATAGTTAAGCTTTTCTTGGCTTTTGAGCTTCCTGGCAGCCAAGGAGAAAATAAATCATGGTTGAATTTGCAATCTTCACTATAGGAACGGAGGGTGTATACCACTGCCTCCAAAACCCTATCAAGCACTCAATTTTAAAAGAGTTCCCCCGGGGGGTGCTCTCTGGCCGGGCGGAGTGGTGGAGTGAAGCGACAAGCCGCCATCTCCAGCAGTGGGCTTGATTTGTTTTCCACCCAAGGCCAATGTGACCGTTCGGCTTCAAAGCCAGCTATTTACAACAGCTCCGAGCTCAAGTGGAAACAAGCCCCGGGATTATCTCTCCATTTGGGGTCAAAAGGCATGAATTTCAGCGGCAAAATGGTCCACTCTGCAATCTTTGTTTTCTGCATGAGCTGCTAAACGCTGCGGCCAGGCCCACGGGGCCTGCCCCGCATCGCCCGGGAGCTTCGGTAAATCTTTTGACAGGAGTCATTGTCTGGGGCAGAGCCCCAAACGACTTCTCTAAACGGAGTTATTCATTTGGTTCTAATGGGAGGCCGGGCCGCGGGCCCTGCTGATGGTGGTAATTTCACATCGGAGGCCGTCTTGTCAGGGCATCCGTAGACCGAGGGCGGGCCCCGCCGGCGGGCGGGGGGCGGGGGGCAGGGGTCTGCGCCGAGGCTCCGGGCTTCCTGGAGGGGGAGGTGGACATCAGAACCCTTTCTCCCCTCGGCGCAGCCGAGGCCGCAGCGAGGGAAGAAGACAGTCCGGCAGCCGGGCTGGGGGTTCCTCGCGGTGCCGAGCGCGACTTTAGGACACGGATTCTCCTCTTGGGCCTTCGCGTTCTCATCTTTGCCATGGGATTGAGATCACCTGCCCCTCAGGGGGGCTCGGGGAGGGGGCAGGGGCGCGACACGGCAGGGTTCTGGTTCCGTCCCAGCACCGGGCTCGCAGCCAGGCCCACGGGGGCACCAGATAAAGGCTTGTCACATGGGTAACTCTGCTGAGCGCACAGCCACGAGGAGCCCGGCGGGTTCCAGACGCCTGCGCGCCGAGCCCCTGCGCCCCGGGCCTGCGCACTGAGCCTGCGCCCCGAGCCTGCGCACCGCGCCTGCGCGCACGACGAAGGGTCCCGGCGGGTTCTAGACACCTGCACAGCACGCCTGCGCGCACCGCGGGCGGCTCTCCTGGACTGAGCACCGAGCCCGGCGCTGGCTCAGAACGGGATGGAAGCAACGGCCTCCGAGGGCCCTCCCTCCATACCCCCCCACCCCGGTCTTCTGCCCCCGAATCCCCCCTCCCCGTCCAGGCCCCCCCCCCCCCCCCCCACGGCTCAGCCCTGGATCCGGTTCACCTGTGTTGTGCTCCGGGAACTTGGACTTGCCCTTGCGCTCCTCGCCGGGCGTCGCGTCTGGGAGGTTGCGCTGGGCGCCTGGGCGCGTGCACCACGCTGGCGCTCTGGCACACCGGCGCGTGCCAGGCCCGACGCCTGCCCTCCCCGCCCGCCCCCTCCCTGGGCTGACTCGGCAGTTGGGTTCCCCCGGGGAGGCTGCGGGGGTGGCCGGCACCCCGCACCCTGGTTTTCCGGGACTGCCCTCGTGTTCGTCGTGAAAGCCCTGCATCTTGGCGAACCGCGAGCAAACCGGGGTGGACAGCCCCCCCAGAACAGCGGGCACCGTCTCCCTCGATGCCGACGTGCGCAGTCGGGCCGGCTGGCTCGGAGAGGGCATAGGGCGCAGGCGTGGGGGAGGACGTGGGCCGGTGTGAGATTCCCGTGAGGATGTGGGCCTTCCAGCTCCGGGGCGCGGGGCGCTGTCCCCGCAGGGACTGGCTGCTCGCCAGGTTTCGGGGGCCCCGTCCTGACCAGCCCGGGAGGTGCCAGCAGGCCCTGGCCACCCCAGGTGACCCCGGCGTGGCTCAGCCCCCTTGGCTGGGCCCTGGGTTGGCACCTGCGGGGGGCGGGGTGGGTGGGGGTGGGGCCTGGCCCCAGCTCCCATTTGGTTCAAGGGTCAGGGTGCTCGTGTTTGTACACCTGGCCCCCCGAGAGTGGTTTTCATTGTCTTCAAAGGTTGGAAAAAAAAACAGACAGTAAGCAGGGGGCTGTTTGGTGACATGAAAACTTTCTAGAAATTTAAATTTCTGTGTCTATAAATAAAGTTTTACTGGAACACAGGCGTGCTCCTTCACGCACGTGTCACCGCTGGCTGCTTTCCTGACACGGGGCCGCAGGAGACCGCCGCCGGGCCGGGAGTGAAGAACCAGGCTCTCTGGCCCTTTGCACAGTCTGCGGGCTCTGGAAACAGTGTTCGCTAGTTAGAGCCTTAAAAAAAAATGGAGCGTGTCACAGATTCGCGTCACAGGGCCGCGGGTCTTTCTGAGGAGTTCCGATTTTAGCACATGCGCAGCAGGGGTGAGGCTACTGGCTTTTTCTTTTTTAAACCTATACAACCGGGTGACTGTAGAAACCCGTCGTGTGTGTTTTAAAAAGTGTGATACGATATGTTTCGCACGATCTTTATGGCTGAATCGTCTGCAAATGCAAAATTCAGTGGCATGAAATACATTCCCCGTGCGCGCCCTTCACCACTGGGTTTCCCGAAGCTTTCTCCCCGCCCCTGCGACGGCGAATTTCATGCGTCGGCGTGACCGGGCCGGGGGTTCCCGGATACCTGGTCAAACATGATTGCGGGTCCTTCGGGGGCGGGTTTGTTTTCGGATGAGTCAGCATTGGAATCAGCAGACTGAGGAAAACAGACGGCCCTCTCCGGCGTGGGTGGGCCTCGTCCAATCAGTTGAAGACCCAAACAGAACAAAAGGCTGACCCTTCTCCTTGGGGAGGGAGTTCTCCTGGCTGATGGCCTTTGCGCTGGGACATTGGGCCTTCCTGGTTCCCTGGCAGCTCCTGGCCTTCGGGCTCCGATTGGGACGTAGCTCTGTAGGCTCTGGGTTTGCCAGCTTTCCTGGTCACGTTAGCCGTTCTTTGTGACAAATGTCTGTCTCTCCAGAGCTTACATATCGGTCCTCTCGGTCTCTCTCTTGATTCTGTTTCCCTGGAGAAGCCCTGGCCACCCCGCCTCCAGAATAAACTGTGCCCTTGAGCACCCGTGCCTCCCCGCCCCCGTGAGTGCCCTTCTTCGACTGATTTTACCTTGGCTCATTCGGGGGGAGAAGCAATCTGACATTCGTCTCGACGATGATTGAAGCTGAGCTTTTGACTCCGAAGGACGCGGTGTCACAAGGGTTTTGGATGTCGAGAAAATGCCGATTTTCACAACAGTGGTGTGCACACGGGCTTGGGAGCGATAGGGTGTCCGAGTCTTGCCCCCGGCTCCAGAAAATGACTTTCCAGT
The DNA here is from genome assembly GCA_030068075.1 of Paguma larvata. Lineage (NCBI taxonomy): Eukaryota > Metazoa > Chordata > Mammalia > Carnivora > Viverridae > Paguma > Paguma larvata. Next base: position 193,124,612 of record CM057823.1, on the reverse strand, counting down.
TGGCGCTGACCTTGCCCGGATTCACTCACCAATCGTGGCCTCCCAGTAGGAACTGGGTGGTGGAGAGGGACTCTCGTGACCTCCCGTCCCGCAGTGGACAGGGGCGGGGCTGGGGGATTTGCCAAGACACAGGACTTCCAAGGCTAACACGTGGGCGGTCCCAGGGACATCAGGGGATGGGTGTTGGTCACCTTACAGGCCGCCCACAGACTCCCCCGGGGAACCAACTGATGCAGTCCGCAGAGGGAGGGGCTGGGCCGGGAGGGCAGGGGTCAAGCCTGGCCCAGCCAGGGACCCGAGACTCTCACACGGTCCAGGGCAGGGCACGTGGGGACCCAAGCTTGATCTGGCTTGTTACCGGCGTCTCCCTGGGCTAAGGGCCTTACCGCTGTGCCTCCCCTCCAATCCCAAACACGGCCCCTGCTCACAGCCCTGGTCGTACCTCACCCGACCGCAAGCAGTCAAAGCCGAGGACCAAGGACGCATCTGGGCCGTGGAGCCCGTCGGGAGGTCTGGGTAGGGACCTCGGTGGGAGGAGACAGGCCAGGATTGGGGGGGGATCTGCCAACCAGGGTTTGCTCTGAGGCCGAGCTGGTTGGGGATCCCGTGGTGCTCCCACAGACCCCTGCCCGTGTCAGACCACTCACGGCACACCGCTCAGTCCCTCGCCGGACTGTGAACCAGCGGAGGGCATGCCGGGCTCGCCCCCGCCGTGTCCCCGCATCCCACACTGGGTGTGCACGCGGGTGGGGGAGGCGCGAGGAGACCCAGGAGAGCAAGTTTACGGATACCACAGGGGCCAACTGCAGGGCTCGGCTGGCCTGTGGCGGAATGCCTCCAGTTATTCCGAGAAGCTGGGAAGGCTTCCTGGAAGAAGCGGCAGCAGGGCGGCAGGTGTGCTCTCCGGGGAAGCACCCCTCGGCCCTGTCCGCTGCTGTGTCTGCTGGGAGGTGCCGCGTGGGGAGAGGTTCTTCGGGGCTGGGGTCCCGTCCAGTCGGGACAGGTGGACGTCCTGCCAGCCACGTTAGGAACTGGGCTGAGACCTGTCTGCTTCCCCGTGTGAGCCGCCCGCCCAGAGCGGGACCCCTCCCTGCTCCGAGTGCCTGGGGCCGTCGGCCGGGGTCCAGGCGAGCGGAGGAGCCCCGGGGCGCGCTCGGGCGGGAAGGTTGGGGGGCAGCTGGTGCGGGAGGATTGCGGGGTCTTTGTGGGCCCGCTCCGTCTGCCCAGACGCTCCCCGCACGGTGACCGGCGCTTTCGTGAACGTCCCCGAGTCCCTGCAGATCCGTCCGCCGCTCCGAGGCCCGTCGCGTGGCTTCCGGGTTACGGCGAGGACCCCGAGGCCCAGAGAAGCCAGGCGTGTAAGGCGGCGAAGGGCGTGGGCCCGGGTTTCTGCGTCCACGGCCGGTGTCCCCTCGTCCCCCGGGGGGGGAGTGTGACCGAGACTCACGCTCAAGCGGTCGGTTTCTGAATGAGTATTTTTACTGTTAGTTCTGAGCGTGTCCTGGAAGCTGTGTCGTTTTGGTCCCTGATGAGACCAGGTCGCCTCTCCTCCCAAAATGTCGGACCCGCCCCACCCACCACACCGCCCATCCGCTACAGCTCTTCCGGGTGGCTGGCTCCCCGTGGGCCCGACAGGATCTGCTTCCCAAGTCAGTCGTACCAACCCGACCTCCTCAGCAGCGCTCGGAGCGTCCACTTGGACTGTCGCCCGTCTGCCGGGCACGAGACGGCATTTCCTGCTTGACCTTCCCTCGTTGTTGGCACGGATCTTGTCCCCATACGCTTATGGGCCATTCCTTTGCGCCTTTTGTGAAACAGCTGTTTGATCTTTAACTGTTTTTTTTTCTTATTGATTTGTAGGGACTCTTTATATATGTGGCGCACGAATTCTTCATCCCTCACCGGTGCTGCCGGCACTGTCTCCCACACTGTGGACTGGCGTCCCACGTCCTGTGTTGTCTTCGACTCTGATTTATTTTTCACAAGCTCCTCTGGCTGCTCTTTGGGGGTTGGCCCGGCTGGAGACAGCTGCGGTCGGGGCAGGGGAGGCTCGCGGCCGGGCTCAGCGGGGATGAGGGTCTGAGAGCCATTCTGACTCGCCCGGAGCCCACGGGACGTGCCGCCGGTGGCTGCGCCCCGGGTCCATCCGGGGCCGTGCATCCCGGAGCCTGGAAGGGGGGTGGAGCAGGAGCCCCCCGAGGAAGGGGCTGCCGCGGACGCTCGCTGACGCTCCCTCCCCCGGGGGCCCGGGCCTCTCACCCTCCTGGTCACCGAGGCCAGACTGGGCTCCTGGCTTCACCATGCTTGGCCTGCAGGTCCCTGGGCGCCGGCTCCTGCTCTCTGACCTCAGACCCCCGTCCCGCAGGCCTTGCCTGTGGCGGTAAAGCACAAGCCTCCTCCTCCACCCCCTTCCCCTGCAGCCCCCGCCTCACCCCTCCTTCCTGGCTGGTCCCCTGAGCGGTCCCCAGGCTCACTCTCCCGGTCCCCCTCATCCCCGCAGCCTGCCTGTGGATCTGCCGGCCCCCCCCCCCCAATGCCGATTCCAGCGGGTGCTCGGAGGCCTCGTTCCGGAGACACGGAGCAGCGCTCGGAGTGCTGACCCGTGCTCCTCCTCCCCCTCCCGGACACGCCCTCTGCTCTTCCCCCGTCCGCATCCCTTGTCCCCTCCCTCGCCTCCCCCGCGGCTCCTCCGTCCCTGCGGTCTCTTCGTGGCGTCCCCGGGGCCGGGCAGAGGCTCTACCTTCCTCCTCCGTGTCCCAGCTCTGCACAACCTCAGGGGGTCCGCGGCCTCGGAGTCGGCCTTGGGGGGAATCGTGTCTCCCCAAGAGACGTGTCCACTTTCCAGCGCTGGTACCTGCGGATGCGAGCTTCTCCGGAAACAGGGTCTTTGCAGAAGTCGCCGCGTGTGAGTGTAGACGCGGTCACGGTGGAAGAGGTGAGGCTTAACCCCGACGGCCGTGTCCTTGAGAGAGGAGGGGAGACACGGACACACGCGAGAGGAGAATGCTGGGGGCGGGCCCACGGGGTGGGACGCCCCGTGATGATGGGACAGAGATGGGGGTGACGTGCCGACAAGCCGGGGAAGGCGTCGGGGGCCGGTGAACCCCCAGAAGCTTCCCCGTCCCCGGGCCCTGCCCCAGCAGGGTGGGGGTGGGGGTGGGGAGGTCTATGTGCCTTCCTCCCGGGTTTTCCCGGAGCCCCCAGAGACCGTCCCATCTGAAGCTGGGCTCCGGGCCCATCCCCAGGTCGGCAGAAGTACAGGATTCCCGTGAGGCCAGCGGAGGGGGCGAGGGTCACAATCTGTGGGTTGGATCCTCTGTTACTGGGCCTAGACGCCATACGGTTAGTGTTTACTGAGCACCTGCTAGGCACCAGGCCTGGGGCCTGCAAGAGACCAGGAGACGTGGCCACGCGTCAAAGGCCATTACAATTTCATGGGGGAGGCAGGCGGGCGGACCACACGGGAGCCCGGAGGAGGCCCCTGGCCCAGCTGGGGGAGATGACCGTCGGGCTGGGTTTTGTAAAAGGGACAGAGATGGGCTGAGCACGCCCACGCGTGCACCTGTAGTTACAATTCCTGACGTATTTGGGGAACAGCGTTCTGTCGTGAGGATCTCGGGTGCTAAGCTTCGGAATGTTAAGAATGCCGAGGAAAATGCACAAAATGACAGCAGTTCAGGGACCTGCTGCGTGGCCCCGGGCACCCCCGCCCCGGACGTGGGTTTCCATCTGCGCCCGGAACCAAGGCTGGGCCCCTGCAGCTCAGATGCCCTAAGTCTCCAGCCCCCAGGCCCCAGGGCGAGGAAGGGGACCCCGGTGGCAGCTGCTGCCGCGTCCCCGAGAAGCTTCGGAGGCCCGAGACGGCCAGCCCGTGTCACCAGAGCCGGCCAGCACGGCCTGTGACAACACTAACAACAGCCTCGCCTTTTAATTCTGCAACTGGAGAGGACAGCAGGGACCCCGGTCCCCCCGGGGGGGGGGGCCTCGGGTGACATGGATCTGCCGGTGACGAATGTCGGCGATCCCGGGCAAGGGGACTCAGCTGCCGGGCGGTCTTCCGGAAGACGCGACAGCGGTGCTTCGGAAAGGGTGGGAACGTGACCCGCCCGGGGTCAGCAGCCGGAGATGCCAGCGCGTTTACCTGCGCTCCTCGGGGAAGGGCTGGGACGGACGCGCGGTCCCGTCGACATGGAGCCGTTAGGGCGCAAGCGGTGACCGCCGCCAAACCCGGATTCCGTGCTCTGTAGCTCCCGGGGGTCACTTGCGCTCCAGGCAGGGAGGACGAGGCTCAAGGTTCCGTGAAGGAGGTCGGTCCAGGGCCCCCCCCGCTCCCGGGCTCTTCCTCCCTCCTCGCAGCCCCCACCCCGTCCCTGGCTCCCCCCACCCCTGGCGCCCCCCGACCCCTAGCCTCCCCGGTCCCTGCCCCCCCCCGGCCCCAACACCCCAATGCCAAAGAGCAGCCACCCCCCCCCCCCGCCCAGATCTGTCTCCCTCTGCGAAGGCGGCACGGTCCCGGCGGTGTGTGCGAGCGCCACGTTCGAATACTGGGAATTCTGACCCCAGGCTCCCTCTGGCTCCCAAGGTTCCAGAGGAAGCTTCGGGCACTTCTGTCTCTCTCTCTCTCTCCCCGCAGCCCAGCCCGCAGCTCCGAGTCTGTCGCAGGGACAGGCGGTGAGGTCCGGGCACCCTCCCTGGGAGATGGGGTAACAGAGACCCGTCTTGGGGGGACGTCCTCTGATCTGCTAGAATTCCCAGGCTCAGGACACACAGGGCTGAGGAGGAGAGAGGCGAGGACCGTCCGTGGGGCCAGCAAACAGAGTCCCACCTCGGGCCCTGTTTCCCTGTGTGAGGGGGGGACCGTGCCAGCCCCGAGGGAGGCCTGCACGGGGCTGGGGAAGAGTCCCCAGGGTCCCGCCTGCCCAGCCTCCCTCCCCTGGTCCATCCAGCTTCCTGCCCTGCCCCCACTCCACCCCCCGGGCCCCGCCCACCTGCCCCGGTTCACCTCCTTCTGGGATCCCTCCCTCAGGCCCGCTTCCGGGGTGCTGGGCACCCCCACCCTGACCAAGAGGCCTGCTGTTTCTCTTTCACGTGTGTGGGTAAATACATAATACGAAATTCGCTTTTTTAGCCATGTTTTCAGGGCACAACTCAGTGACATTACTTAACTCACGGTGCTGTGTGACCACTCGTTTCCACGTCGTGTGCGCCAGTGCGACCCTGGACTTCACCTCGATAGTGGTGATGGCGATGGGTGTGGCCGGGACCCGGGCCCGGAGCAGGCGGCCGAGCCTCGACCTGACCCTTCCCGCCAGGTCCCTGCGGGGCAGACGTCGCTGCTGCAGGCAGGCCCTGGTGTCCCGCCCCCCCAGACCCCGGGGCAGGCACCTGTTGAAGCATGAGCTGGGCCAGTCTGGTTCTGTCCCTGGGACCTGGAGAACAGTAGTGACAGTTACTCCTGGTTGTCCCCGGGCCTGACTCGTCCCTCAATAGCAGTAGAACTTTGGACGCGTCCCCGGGCCGCCCAGCCAGGACTGCGGTTCCCAGCCGCCCTGCCCTGGGTGTGACTGGGGGCCTGGCTCCGGGGCTGGGGTGGCAGTGCTGGGTGGGTGCCACCTTGGAGCCGGCCCGGCACAGAGGAGGCAGCCACCAGGACTGGTGACGGCGGGGCCACCCCAGGGAGGGGCCACCCCACAGGCGCACAGACACGTCTGTGTTCACGCAAAGCCTCTGACACCGACCTCTTCCTCAGCGCCCCATCTGTGCCCCGCCATCCCCCCATCCTTGGGTTTTATTTCATAAGCCGGGACCTCCTCCGGGTAGAGTGTTCCTGACTCATCTCTGCTCCTGCAGCCCCAGCCCAGGACCCAGCACGGGTGCCGGCGGACAGATATTTGGTGTGTGATGAATGCCCTGGACGACGGATGTGATGAACTCTCTGCTCCCGCTCAGAGGTGCTCCCGCTCAGAGGTGCTCCCACTCAGAGGGGATCCCGCTGAGAGGTGCTCCCGCTCAGAGATGCTCTCGCTCAGAGGTGCACCCGCTCAGAGGGGATCCCACTCATAAATACTCCTGCTCAGAGGTGCTCCCGCTCATAAGTCTTCCTGCTTGCAGGTGCTCCCACTCATAGGTGCTCCCACTCGGAGGTGCTCCCACTCAGAGGGGATCCTGCTGAGAGGTGCTCCCGCTCAGAGATGCTCCCGCTCAGAGGTGCTCCCGCTCAGAGATGCTCTCACTCAGAGGTGCTCCCACTCAGAGGTGCTCCCGCTCAGAGGGGATCCCACTCATAAATACTCCTGCTCAGAGGTGCTCCCGCTCATAAGTCCTCCTGCTTGTGGGTGCTCCCACTCAGAGGTGCTCCCACTCGGAGGTGCACAAACCACCCGGCACCCCCCGCTCCCCGAAGCTGACGTGTGTCCTTGCCTCTGGGGGTCGGGAGGCAGCAGGGCCTGAGCGCGCTGTGAGTCACTGTTGGCCCCTGGCCTTGGACGTGAGCGAGCCCGCGAGCGCGGGTGGGTCCTTCTCACGTAGAACCGTGTTCCGGCTGGGGGAGGCGTGCGCTGGGCCCTGCCTCGCCGGGGGCTGCTGCAGACACACACGGGGCTTGTTGGACCCGGCCACCTCCAGCTGTCCTCCCACTCAGCCGCAGGGCGGCGGGCGGGGGCAGACGCACACGGAGTCGCGGCCTCGCGTGGCGGGAACCTGGCTGCCGTCTCCCTGGGCTGAGCGGAACGGGGGGCGCGGCCGGCCCAGCTGCCCCTTGCCGCGTTGATGCAGGGGGACACGTGTGGGTTGCCGCGCAGACGTGAAGAGCTCTGTGACCGTGACCGCGTGGTGTAGTCGCCGTGACGGCCACAGAGGCGCTGGGAGCCGCGGTCCCGTTGGGGCCCGCTCCGAATCCAGGCCGATCCCGTCTCGAGACCCTAGCTGACGGCATCCGCAAAGACCCTGTTTCCAAATAAGGCCATGTCCTGAGGTCTGGGCGGACGTGATTTGGGGGACACCGTTCCTGCCACCTTTCCCCCCACAGGTGACCGTTTGTTCTGGGAAGCCCTTTTTGGGGGCGCGGGGCTGAGTGGCAGGCAGCGTCCACGGTCCAGGCGGGACTCTCCCTGCCCGGAGGCCTCTTTCCCAGGCCCCCTCCGGCGCCGGTCCTGCGCCAGCCTCTCCTGGGACCCGCGGGGGCTTCGCTGGGACCGGGGCTGGGGGGAGAGTCCGGGGAGCTTCGGCCCTCACCGCCTACGGGAGATCCTAACGCCTTCCCCAAGCCTGTGTCATGGCAGAGATATGCTTTTCATTCTTCTTTTAATGCTTATTTATTTTCGAGAGAGAGAGACAGAGACAGAGCATGATCGGAGGAGGGGCAGAGACAGAGAGGGAGACACAGAATCTGAAGCAGGCTCCAGACTCCGAGCTGGCAGCACAGAGCCCGACGTGGGGCTCAAACTCACGAACTGCGAGATCGTGACCTGAGCTGAAGTCGGCCGCTTGACCGACGGAGCCACCCAGGCGCCCCGAGACGTGACTTTTGAATGAGGACATGTGACAGGAATATGCCAGTTTGGACAATGACGGTGGATCCAGATGTCCTTACAGGGAGATAGACGCACCGTCCCCGCCTGCAGGACATTGCACGCTGGCTCTGTGGGCAGGACAGGAGGACGGCCCCGGGGAAGGAGGAAGGGTCCGCTTTGCCCCTGCCATCAGTTGGCCTCCTCGCAGCCTCCATTTCACAGACTGAGAGCTTAGGTCGTGTGCCCGAGGCCACGCCTGCAGCAGTACGACGCAGAGCTGGTCCCGCCCCAGGCCCGGCCTCCAGGCCCCCCTGTCCCCTCCCCAGCTACACCCGTGACAGGAGCCCCCAGGACGTCTGTTGAAAGATGCTCAGGACTATGACACCGCCCTGCCGTCTGGTGCGTGCCGTTCCGGGTCAGGTGCAGACAGGGAGGGGCCAGGTGGGTGGTGTTACCCCTGCCAGCCCACCATTGGCTCGCCGTCCGCCCTCCAGCCCCAGGCCAGCGGCCCGGGCTCCTCCTTCACCTGCCCGGGCGACCCCGCCTGGTCCTACAGGTCTCCTTGCTCCCGTCTGGGTCAGAGCCAGCCCCACATCCTGTCCGGAAGCCCCCAGGGGGACACCGTCACATCCCTGTCCCCTCCCCCAGGGCGTCCGGGCTCCTTCACGCCACCTTGTGTGTGCAGCGGACACCGTGGGCTCACACTTGTGCTCCCCACCGGGGGACCCTGTTGGTCGGCCACGGCCACGGCCACAGCCAGTCGAAGCCTGCCTTGCCCACTTACGCGCACGTGCCCCTAACAAGTGGCAGAAAGTCGTGGAGTCTTTGCAGTCTCCCCTGCAGGACGGGACAGAGACCTTGGCGGCCTGCGTGGCGCTCGGCGGGAGAAGACAGGCAGCCGGGACCTCCTCCGCCCCTGGCTGCGCACGCTCGGGACCCGGGCGGGCCCTGGAGGTGCTCCGGGAGCCGGGCCATGAAGGAGGCCCACGCGACACCTGCTCGGGCTCCCGCGGTCGGCACCGGAGGCATCAGATTCTCTGCAGAAGGACGGGTCCGGGAAAGGTGCCAGCCTCTGCCCTCAGGCCGGCAGAGCTGTCCCCGCGTCCCCCGCTGACCCCACCAGGCCTCCCGAGCGGGCCGTCCTTGGGGTCGAGAGCTGAGCCGATCGGCCGGCAGCGTGACTCTAATGGACGTGGAATTAAAATGCAGAGGCACGTGTTAATCTGGGCGGGCGCGGGGGGCCGGGGGGGGGGGACGGGGGTGGGGGCGGGGCACGCGGCCCCTAATGGAGCCGTATTGACCAGGCCACGGAGACCGCAGCCCGGGTTGGATGTCACTCCGTAGCCCGGGAGCTGGGGGGCTATGGATTTCAGTGTTTTATAGGTTTGGGTTTTAAAAAAAAGTGACCTCTCTTTCTCCCCCAGATCAATACTCTCTTTCTGGCGGAGCGCGATCGCCGGGAGTCCATCAGCACGGCCTCCGGGGAGGTTTCTGAACATCAGTGTGGGAAATATTAATATCTGATGGTAACACGGGGCCTCCGCGACACGCACAGGGACCCGGCCCGGCCCTCGGCCTCTCCCCGGCCCCCGGACCCCAGGGGCGACAGCCAGACGTGCCCTTTGCGAGCCTTCTCTTCCTTGGATGAAGTTTTAAGTCTCTGAAAAGGCCAGCGGGCGGGGGCATCAGCCCTCCTTCCCAACGGAGGGCACCCTAGAGTTGGCACAGCCGCCCTGGCAGGGAGTCACCCCGTTTTATCTTATTTTATTTTGTTTGCTTATTCATTTGGGCAGAAAGAGAGAGAGAGTGTGAATGGGGGAGGGAGCAAGAGAGAGAGAGAGTCCCAAGCAGGCTCCACACTGTAGAGCCCGACTCGGGGCTCCCGCTCAAGAATCGTGAGATCATGACCCGAGCTGAAGTGAGGAGTCAGACGCTCCACCGACTGAGCCCCCCGGGCGCCCTGGAGTAACCCCATTTTAAAGACGAGGAAACCGAGGCTCAGGACAAAGCCACGCAGTGTGCGGATTCCAGCCCGGGCGGGTGCTGTCGGGAGCCAGCTCCGAGACAGACGGGAGCCCTGCCGCACGGCCCTCCTCTTGCGAAGCTGGCGTCTGCAGGGACGCGAGGACGACCAGCGCCCCTCGCTCGGGCGCCCTGAGGCTCAAAGTCAGGAAGCTGGACTCTGCGCACTTAGTGCCCTGGCAGGGGTGGGGACAAGCCCAAAGTCCCCTGCCCGCCCTCCTGCCCCTGAGGGCCTCCTGCGCCTTTGTCTCCCTGCCCTCGCGGAACCTCTCCCACCACCCTGGGGGCGGTAACCAAGGTGAGGGCGATTCCTCCATGCAGCCCTCCTGGCTGTGCCCGTGCGGCTGCTCTGCCCGGGATGGAGCCTGTGTCTCCGCTCTGGGGGTCCTGCCCACCCCAGACCTCCCCTCCTCTTGCTTCTCCCTGTTCTGGTCTCACCCTCCCAGATCTGTCCCCTCCCGCCGCCCCAGTGACCTTCCTGAAGGTCATGTCCAGCCTCGAATGTCCCTGCCTTCAGGATGAAGCCCACCGTGCCGGGCGCTCAGGCCGAACTCGTGCAGCCCCTGCTGGCCCCGTGGTCCTCCGTCACCTGTCTGCCGGAGCCTTGCGCCACACCGTCGTGGCCTGGGACACACCAGGGTCCCCCATCGGGCCTGTGCCCGTGCCGGTCGCTGCTCCCCACGACATGAAGACCGGAACTAGGCTCGGTGGGGAGTGGCCCCTGGGCAGGCTGCCCTCCCGTCCACCCCTCTATGTGCCTCCTACCAGCTGGGGCCTGGGCACGCGCAGGCTCAGGGCCTGAGTCCGGCGGGGGCAGAGTGGGAAGGAAAGGGGGGGCTGGCAAGTTAGGGGCAGCAGAGCCATCGTGGGAGAACCGTGTCGCAAGGACCCGGAGCTTCGGGGGAGCCGCCAGGCCCCGAGGGGCTGGGGGCTCGGTCCTGGCAATTGCATGCCAGCAAGTCTCAGACGGCGGCCACCCCAGGCCCGGGGCCCTCGCCACCCCTTCCCCCGGCCCTGCAGCCCCGGCTCCCTCCCCGGAAGACCCTTCTCCCGGCAGGGCCCTGGGCTGCCGCCCCTCCTGAAGGCCATGCTCTCCGTCTGAGCCCGTCTGGACAGCATCCCCTCGGGCACCCACCCCCGCCCGCCTCTGAGCCCCGAGTCGGCTCTGCCCCCCAGTTGGTCCCTGCGTTCTGGCCAAGTGCATAAGGGAATTAAAGTGCCCGCTGGCTCCCTCCCCGTCCTAGGGGGACCACCCGCTCCTCGGAGACCAGGTGCCGCCAGCCTTTGCTCAGGGAGGGGGTTCTCGGCAGCCCCCTCTGCCCCCGGGGCCGTGATGGCAGGAGGACCGGGGACCCCACGTCCAGGTGGGGGGGGGCTCAGGTGTGGTCCCTGAAGTCCTCAAATGGACAATGACTGTCCCACTCCCCCAGGCCGAGCCCCTAGCACCTCCCCCCCCCCCCTGCTCGGCAGCGTCAGAGGCAAACCAGCGTGGGGGGACAGTCACTGCCCTTCACAACTGGAGCCTTAGCAGCACGCAGCAGGCTGAGCCCCGGCCGAAGGGCGGCGAGGAGAAGGGATGGGAGGTGGCGAGCGGGCACGGCCTCCTCTCCGCATCGGCTCCAGTTGTGCAGGGGGGCAGGGGGCTGGCTCCTCGTGCACCGGCCTGGGGCCTCGGGCCGCAGAGCATCCGGAACGCCAGCTCAGCCCCTCTTTGCCGTGCCCCTGCGGAGGCGCGCCCCTTCCCCGAATCTCAGTCTCCCCCTGCCCCGGAGCCCCTCTCCGTGGCCGCCCTGGCTGGGATTGTCGGGCCACCCCCGAGCCCGGCTGCCCCTGCCGGCAGCGAAGCAGCCGGGAACATGTTCGACACTAAATAATTACCCTCGTTCAGCGACAAAACTGTCGTCTATTGATTAACAACCCCTCCCGGCCATAAAGCCTTTCCTCGGAAACCCGATTCTTAATTATCGTCCCCAGACCCGCCAGGAGGCGTGTCCAGCTGCCGTGGGAGCGGCCCCAACTGTTCCCGGGCGTTCAGGGCCACGGGGCCAGCTGCCACCCAGCCGGCCGGCTCTGGCTTCCCCTGGGACTGTGTCGCCCCCCGCGGCAAACGCCCCCGGGCCTACTGGCCCGGCCAGGGCGGGGAGCAGGTGCCCGGAGGGCAGTGACTGCTTCAGGGAGGCAGCGGGGCCGTGGAGGCCTGTGGGGTGGACGGGGAGGACCAGGTCACAGCTGGGGGTGACTGCCAGGCCTCGCCAGGCCCGGGGGAGCCCGGCGCCCTCCCACTGCGGCCGACTCCGGGCCTGGCAGGGGCTCCGTCCACAGCGAAGGAGAGGCAGACGGCTGGCGTCGGGGAGACGGCTGCGGTCATCCCCTGCGGTGTGGGACAGGGAACTTCCGTTCCCGGCACCCTGTCCTGTCCGCCCCGTCCTTCCTTCAAGCATGGCCTCTGGGCTGCACCCCGAGTCGGGGCCCTCACGCCTGAGGGGTCCTCGTGGTCCCACCGCTGCCGGCAGGATCCGAGCTGGACTCGGTCCCCGGTTCCCTCCCCGCGGCCCCGCCCCGTCCTGGTTCACGGAGGGCACCGCCCGGCGCCGTCGCCCCTCGAAGGCTGGCACGAGGACGTGGATCACCAACGGCACCCGGGAAGGTCAGCAGAGCAGAGACGCTCGTCCGAGCCTTCCAAGTGGCGAGGCCTGGCCCTGCCTCCCACTTCCGCCTAGCCGGGGCCGCGGCGGGTCCCTGACGGAGCCGGGACGGCGGAGGGCAGGGTGGGTACTGGGCTCGGGGTGGGGGGGGCCCGGCCGTGCCCTCGTCCCGCCCCGGGGCCGCTCCCGTAGGCATCGCTGTCTGCCTGCTGCCAGCTAAGGTCCGAGCGGCGCCGTTTCTGTAGCTGGGGAAGTTATGTCACCGCAGAGCGTGGAAGGTGACAGCCACGAACGCGCCTGTGAGGACGCAGGGCGCCTTCTCTCTTCTGTCCAGTCCCTCCGGAATGTGCTGCCGCCGTCGGACTCCTTCCCCTGGCTCTGCCGGTTTGGGTTTCCGAGCTGCGGGCCCCGGGAGCTGGGCGCATCCCCGTGGGAGCCGCCGCTGTGCCGACCACGCTCATGGGGGAGACGCAGGCTGGCAGTGGACGCGGGCCGACAGTCGGGGAGGGTGGCCGGTGGCCTGCCGAGGCCCGGACTGTCGGGTGGCGCCCAGCACAGCGCCACAGTCGGCAAGCGGAACCAAAGGGTTTTAAAAATTCAGGGAACAGGACGGCTTGGTGAAGCAGGGAGTTTGGGAGTCCCTGCCCTGTCCGACTCGGGTCCGTCCCTGAGCCCCACCACGCGCCGGGCCAAAATATGTTCTTAGACGTCATTAGGACAAGCAGGATGCTCCCTTGTCGCCTCAGGACCAGGGAGGGTCACAGGTGCCCAGGCAGGACCTGACACCAGCTCAGAGGCAATTGTAGAAGATTCCAGATTCTTCTCTATTTACACCACTCTCCAGACCCCATCTGCTGCCAAGAGATTCCTAAACTTCCACCACTGGCTCTGGCCTCCTCGACACACTGGGTTTGTTCCAAACAAATTTTAATTTAATTTAAATTGTTACATTTAATTTTAATTTTAATTAAATTTTTAACGTTTAAAAAAACGTTAATTTTTAACGTTTAATTTTTTTTTAACGTTCATTTACTTTTGAGAGAGAGAGAGAGAGAGTAGGGGAGGGTCGAGAGAGGGGGAAAGAGAATCCCAAGCAGGCTTCGTGCTGTCAGCGCAGAGCCCGACCTGCGGCTCAATTTCACAAATCGTGAGGTCGGGACCTGAGCCAAATTCAGGAGCAGAGTCAGACGTTGAACCGACCGAGCCCCCGGGCGCCCCTCAAATACCTGTTTAAAACGGAGACGCCCTTGACCCGGCGGTGGAAGGCCCTCCGTCACTACGTTCAGGGTAGGGAGCCACCCCGTCAGCCCCGTGGGCTCGGTTCATGAAGCATATGCTGTCACCGCTTCCGTCACACGGCACAGCGATGTCTGCCCAACACGCCGCCGCCGCCAGAGGAAGACACGAGATTCCCACTTCCGCGTGTTCCACATCCCAGGGGCTGGTGCTTTGCGAGGAGGTGCTTGGAGGATGCTTAGCGCACAGGAGGTGATCGGTGAGCGCTTAGTACACAGGAGGTACTATCGCTTAGTACACAGGAGGTGCTCAGTGAGCGCTTAGTACACAGGAGGTGCTCAGTGAGTGCTAGGGCATGAACGAAGGTGGCGATGAGTGCATGAACCCCGCTAGCAGGTCACTGAGCCATCAGCCCCCCCAAACCTTCTCTTCCCCCGCCCCCCCCACAACCCCCCCCCGCCCCCGCCTCTCCCCTTTGACTCCTCCGTAGGCAATCTCTTCACACGGCACGGAGACAGGTGGTGCTTGGCGCCGGTGACTCACGGGCCCTAGGGGGAGCGTTGCGGGGCCTGCGCAGCACCGGGCGAGGTGACAGCGGGGGCAGCCCCTGTGCTGCTAACGTGGGAGCCTCGATTCCGGGGACTCAGACTTCAGCGGCAGCCGGCGGCTCCTGCCGGAAGCGGACGCGCCGCACGGATGCGGGGGAGGGACAGCTGGGGCGGAGCCCGGGTGATCCGCGGTGGACGCTCCAAGTCCCCGCCGCCCGCCGGCCCCCGCTGGTGGTAAGGAGCGAGCAGGGGCCGTGGCTCGACCCGTGGCGGCGGGCTCCCCGCTGGGCCAACGCCGACGGCCCCGCCCCCACCCTGGGCCCAGCAGAGTCAGGACAGGGTGGTGGGGCCGGTGATTCCAAGGTCCTCCCTCCCCAGTGGAGGTGCTCCCCGAGCACCGTCGGTAGGAGCGGATCTGTAACCTGGAGGAACAGCGGAGAGGCTGCAGGGAGGCCGGCGCGCGCAGTAGGGGTGCAGTGCCCGGACGGCCCTGCTGCCTCAGGACCTTGGCACTCTCTGTGTCTGCAGGGAGGTGAACCTTCCGCCCGCCCCCGGAGTTCGACTCACAACCCGAGACTTCCCGGCCCTGTGTTTTCGGGAGCCCTGACTGTGGCCTCCGTGGCCGCGGGCCTGCGGGACAGCACGTGCTGGAGCCCAGTAGGGGGACCAGCCCTGCCTGCCCGGCCTCAGCCCTTCCCTCCGGCGGGCTCTTCCGTCATCTGCGTCTCCTGAAGCGAGGCTGGGGTAATTTGACCTGTCCGCTTTCTGGTCATTTAGCAAATGACTTGTACCGACCTTGTCCTGCTGCTCATGCGGGGGGAGGGGCCTAATGGGGCAATTATAGGATTTCCGTCACCCTCGGTGAGGCCTTGGCGGGACCTTCGGAGGCCGCTGACCCCCGCCTTGCTCAGGAGGGGGGCCGCCTGGACCCCGGGCTGTCAGCTCACAAGAGGGAAAGTTCACCCGCTGGCCGGCTCTCTGGCACGCTCATCACCCAGCGCTCCTGGTTCAGGGAGGCGGGACCCCCACGGTGGGCCCGGGCACCCGTGCTAACCAGCATCCCCACTGGGCTGTGCCTCGCCGACCCTGGCCGTGGGCCGGGCGCGGTGCTGGGCTCGGGGGCCGTGCATGCGGAACTGGGGGGGGGGGCGCTCCCTCTAAATTCGGCGGCCTGCGTGTCTGCTCCCCGCACCACAGTTACAAGTGAGGGGCCCGGGAGGGCGCTCGGCCCAGCCCTTCCCCTGAGGCGCCGAGCAGAGGCCTCTCTGCTCCCGAGTGGGTATAGGGCCCCGAAGCGGTTCTCTGAGGGGCCGCGGGAGCCGCTGCGTGGGCCACCACTCGCGGGCATCCGTGAGCGGGTGTGGGCCGTCAGCCCCGGGCTGGGGTGGAGGCTGCGGCGAGGGAGGGGCCGGGAGCAGGGTCTCGGCGGGAAGAGAGGCGAGCCCCCGGGAGCACGGGGTGGATGTCACCAGGCAGGCCTGACCCGGGCGAGGCACAGGCATGCGAACTCACGCGACCGTCCCAGGGCCGGGGACAAGGGAAAGGGTGAAGAGCTGGCTCTGGGGCCCGCGGGGGACCCCGCGCTTTGTCCCGGTGCCGGACGGAGGGGCCCGCGAGGGACCCCGCGCTTTGTCCCGGTGCCGGACGGACACCAAGACGGGCCGAGAGGCGGCCGGCGCTGCCCAGACTCCCTGCCTCCACCGCCGCTGGAAAATCGGAGAAGGCAGGCGGCGCGAGCCTCAAGCGCGAAAGTGAGGTTCGAGGTGGGGAGGGGTGTGTCTGAGGCCACAAGGAGCCGTGTCGCTTCCCTGGGTGAGCTCACCGGGCCCCGAGTCTCCTCTCGGGGCCTGTGGTCCACTTTACAGATAGACAAAGTGAGGAAGCAGCGGCCGGGGTCGCGCTGAGGTCCTGCAGCCGGGCGGTGGGGGGCTGGGGGTCGAACCGGTGGTTCTGCTCCAGGACTGGTCTCAGCTCCGCATCTCGCTTCTCGGGCTGGCCCCAGAGACCGGCCGCGGCACTTCCAGAATGCGGGGCAGGGGCGGGGGCACCGGGGGGTCGGGTAGGACCACAGAGGCTCGGAGACTCAGAAGGGTAGAGAGCGTGGCGGTCCGGCACCTCCTCGGGTGCGGCGTGAACCTGGAGCTCACGGAGCAGGTGGGGACATGCTGGGAGAGGCCTGCTGACACCGAGGGGCAGGACGGGCCCGGGAGGCTTCGGGAGAGGAGGGGGTGGGGTCTCGCGACCCCACAGAAGCTCTGCCGCTCGGTCTGCAGAAGAGGGAGGAAGAGAGGCGCCCCCAGGGGCAACGCCAGAAAAATGGCCATAAAGTGCTTTTCCTCCCCCGAGGACAGGGAGGGCGTGGCGGGGGGGGCACGTAGCATCCTGAGCCCAGGGCTTGTGACACGTGTCACACAGCTGCGGCTGTGGGTTATGCGGGCTCAGCCCCCAGGTGAACGGCTGCTCCGGGACCAGGTGTCCCGCTCACCCATCTCAGCATCCCGAGGCTGCTTCCAGAATGTTCCCTAAGAGGGGCTGTGACGTTTGCCCGAGGGAAAGAGGAGGCCGGATGGACCGACAGCTGGAGCTCCGCCCGGCCAGCCAGTGCCTGGGCTTGCCGACGGGGTGCGCCCAGTCCCACGCGCTCGGTCATAACCGGCAACCACGAGGCCCGTCGCTTGGCCACTGAGACCTTTGGGGTCCCACGCAGACCAGGGCAGCTGGGGGGAAGATGCGCGTGGTGGGGTGCACAAAGGCAGAGCGGGACGCTCCAGCGAGGGCCCGGCCGAGTTCCCTGCTCTCAGGAGCTCCCCCTCCCCGCTGGGCGCCCCGGGGGTTTTGAGAGGAGTTAAGTGACTCGCCCGCAGTCCCCAGGCCCGCTTCCAGGCCTGGCTCACTGATGGCTCCGTCTCCAAGGGACGGTAATGAAATAATGCTGGTGCGACACGGCTCTTGTCACCTGAGAGTGTCTAAGTGCTTTGTGGACAATTAATCGGCTCGCGCCCGCTCCGGGGGCTGAGCGTGATAGCCCAGAGGGCTCGCTAAGCTTCCGCGTTCCGCGGCCCCGGGGCCCTGGGCGCTGGTAGCTGGCGCTTCTGAACCACGGTGGGGCCCGGGCTCTGCGGTTCCAGAAGCTGAAAGTCACGGCAGCTCGGGACAAGGGGTACGAAGGAGCGAGATTCCCAGCCCAGTCGAGGTGCGGACCTGAGGGGTCTCAGGATCTTACACGAAAAGTCTCACCCACGCCAGGGTCCCTTGCCTTCCATCTGGTCTTTTCTTGGTGTCACCCACCCCCGCCGGGCCCTCACTTCTCCTCCCGAGCCAGCGTCCCTGTCACTGTGGAGGGGATGGAAGGGACAAAGCAGGTGGCACCTGCTCTAGGCAACGCACGGTGGTATACAGCAGGTGCTCACGTAAGATCCTGGAATCACAGCCCCGGAACCGCGGACAGGTAAGCTGCCTCCCTCCCCGGGTGACCGCCCTTCCGTTTGCATCCGAGCCTGTCACTCGTCACTGCTTTCCCCGAAGGGGTGTGGGGGGTGCAAACAGTAGGTTTTCAATCCATGTTGGTAGAATCCCCCAATTTCAGTATCCTGGACTCACGAGCTCCTGGGTTGCAGCAGGCCCTGGAGGCCATCGGGTCCGCCCTCTGGCCGGGTGGGCTGGCGGCCAATGGCGCACTCCTGGCGTGCCTCCCCTGACCGGGAGCTCACCACCTGTCAGAGCTGTCACTGTCTGTATGCCTTCCAACTCCCCACGCCCCATGGCCACCGACACTGAACACAGCTATGGCCGTTTCCAGATATGCGTCCAGGGCCTGCGACTTGCCAGACACGTGTGAGGGAGGGGCTTCCCCGGAAGCTTCCAGAAACTCAGTCTCCTTCTCCCGCCTGGGATCTCCCACGACCCTTTCATTTAAATCCGGCAACACGAAGCGGATGTGTTGTTATCACCCACGTCACAGAAGAGGAAGCCGAGGCACGGGGTGTGGGGGGCGGGTTAGGTAACTGGCTCACAGCTGGGAAGACGCAGAGGTGACAAATTCCAGCCCGAAAAGCCCTCTGTGGCCTCCCTGACTATCTGCTCAACCGCACTCGGGGCGGAGCCTTCTGGATGGAACGGCAGGAATCCAGTCCTCACTTCTGGATGGTGCTGGCGGCTCTCACGGCCCCAGCTCCCGGCCTGGGTCAGTGCCCGCCCTGGCTCACGGGCCCTGCGTGTCTGCATCGGGGAGACCGGCCCGTCTCCAGCCTCCGGCGGCGAGCTCCGTGGGCCAGGGTCCGCCTCCCCGCCATCGCCAGCGTCCCCCCCCCAGGCTCCCACCCAAGCTGGCAGGTCCGTCCGTTTCTGCTGAAAGAAGGAAAAGGCTCGCATGTCACCCGGCTGTTGTCACCCCCAGTTTACAGCTGAGGTGACTGGGAGCCTTGTTCCCGGAGGAAGCAGCCGGGCACGGCTAAGCTCCGCGGGCACCTCCGTGGGCACCTCCGTGTGCCGCCTGGCCCAGGGCTGTCCGAGTCTTCACTTATCCGGGCTCACAGCACCCCTCGTGTTGATGGATCTCATCTTGCGGTTGAGGAAACGCAGGCACAGAGAGGTCGGGTACCGTGCCCAGAGACCCACAGCTGTGGTGGCCGATCTGGGCTTTCGGCCCAGCGCTCCGGCTACAAAGCCCAAACTCTTCATCCCTGTTCTCCCTCCCTCTCTCCTGTTTGGGGTCCCCGGGGAGGCCCGAGGACGCTCCCCGACTTATGAATCTGGCTTTTCTCTCAAAGGTGAAATCATCCAGGCGAATTCAAAAGACAAATGTGGGAGGAGCTATCTCAAAACGGGGTGGAGAAACGGACCAATTCTTTCTCTCAGGGAAGGAAACCTATTTCCGGCAGCCTGATAACCCACCAAAAAGCCTCGGAAAGTTACAATTAGAAATATATCTTCCGGCATCAGCCACCGCCCCCCCCCCCCCGCCACCTTCTATGAAGTCCACGCCTTGGCAAAGTGGCGTCATACCTGCTGGACCCTCCCTGCCCACTCTCAGCACCCCTGCCCTGGGGTGTGTCCTGGCCAGGCCGGTGGGAGCGGGGAAGGGGGGGCGGGGGCGGGGGCTGGGGTCCCGGGAGGCGCTCGGACCCAGAGGCGAGGGCCTCCCCTGCGTGTGGATGCAGGTGCAGAGGCCGGAGCCGAGGGTTCGCGGGCGGTCCCGCAGGGCCCTGCCTGCCTAGCAGGTGGCGGGCCGTCACAAAGACTTTCCAGGCCGTCACGAGCCTTTCGAGCTGCCGAACGCGGTACACGGAGAACGCAGAGGGCGGCTGGCGAGAAGAGGCAGGCTGCTCCGAGGAGGGGGGGGCGTCCAAGGAGGGCGGCCAGGCAGAGGAGGAGCAGAACGGTCTGGAAGGTCCCGGGAGAACCTCGAGCCCTTTGGAGGTCAGGGAGGAGACGGTCCCGAGAGGACAAGGGTGAGGACCCGGCCCTGGCAGTGCGCTGGCTTCCTCGCCGCCGTGACTGCGGAGCCACGGCTGGCAGAGACAGGCGTTTCCTCCCCGGCGGGGCCCGGACGCCCCGGATCATGGTGTGGACAGGACGGCAATTAAAATCCCACGTTCTCAAGGTGATATGACGTGGAACGCCATATATGACGTAATACAGTAACAGTATTCCTGATGACCGCCGTGACAGCCCCGTCACAGTCCACAACAACCCCGTCTCCGTGGCGCCCTCGACCCACGAACTCCTCAGGCTTCACCCCGATCCAGGCCCCACGTGAGCCCCCCTGGCGTCCCATTTCCCAGCCAAGGGCCTCCTGTTACCCTGGACAGGAGGGTGGGCTGGGAGACGGGGGTTCCCAGCCAGCCCACTGTGGGGACAGACTGACCGGGAAGGGACATCAGAGTGCGGCCGGGTCCCGGGGCCAGGCCAGGGCCGGGGGCATGGGGGTGCCGGTGCGGGTCACCAGCCTAGGCCTCGTGGCCGGGACGAGACGTGCAGGAGAGCAGCCACGCTGTCCCCCGTCCGGCTGGAGTTGGGGTGCTGGGGGGCGTGTGGGGGGGCCCCCAGGCAGGGCCCAGGGTCGCAGCCGCCGACCTGGGGACGGATGTTGGAAGGAGGCAGCGGCGGTCCTGGGTCCTGAGTCCCCGTGTCGTGGTGCAGACGTGGGCACGGTGACCCCAGCCAGCCTGAATTGATGGGTCTGCCCAGCCCTGCCGCCTCCACTGTGTGGGGGCCGTTCTGGGCCCGGGACAGAAGCCGGCAGGGACCGAGATGAGAAACAGCACCCGGGGTGTCAGGGCGGGTGGGGGCCCGTTCGTCCAGACGTGCCCCTGATCCAAGCCTACTGACGCCTCCTGGGATCCAGACACCTTCCTCGGTAGCCCAGGACACACAGTGAACACAGGGGACACGGCCCTGGGGGGCTGGCCTTCTAGGGACCATCAGCAAACCCAGGACAGCCACCTGGCGAGTGAAATAAACCTGGGTAGGGGGGTGGTGTGCAGGGGGGTGAGGTGGTGGGGGGGCATGGTGGGGGATGGGAGTAGGGGGTGTGGGTGAAGGGTGGGCATAGAGGTGAGGGGGAGTGGGGGGCGCTGTGGAGGCTGTGGTGGGAGGTGGGGGTTGGGGGTGGGGAGGTGGGGACCACAGTGGGGGTGTGGTGGGAGGTGGGGGAGGGAGGCAGGAGCCGAGGGTGACAGCCCTCGGGGTCAGGTAAGGGCTTCGGGGTTTGTCCCGAGCAGAAGGAGGAGGGGGACAAAGCGGGGCCTGCTGGGGGTTACGAGGCCCCGCCGAGCGTGGCTCTGACTTCACAGAGGGGACGGGAGGACTCGACCAGATCACGGGCAGCGTCGGCAGCTCTGTCCTTCCGCCGCGTGGCCCTTTCGGGAGGTTCAGCCGGGGGGAGGACCTTCCCGCTCCGCCTCCGGGAGTGCCCCGAAAGGCATTCGAAATTCTTGGAAAACGAGAAAACGCGACCTGGAAACATTTAGCGCAATGAACAAAAGCCAACACGAGCTTGAGGGGTGGGCTCGGCGGGCTCCTGCGGAGCGACTCGGACGCTCACGAGGGGACACCCGGCAGCTCCCCGCCGGCGGCCCGGCCTCGCGAGTAGCGGCGTGAGGGTCCCACCAGCTCGGACGGAAATTTGCGGGTTTTTTAAAAATTGTTTTTTTAATGTTTATTTATTTTTGAGAAACATAGAGGCACAGCGTGAGCAGGGGAAGGGCAGAGAGAGAGGGAGACACAGAATCCGAAGCAGGCTTCAGGCTCTGAGCCGTCAGCACAGAGCCCGACGCGGGGCTCGAACTCACAGACTGCGAGATCATGACCTGAGCTGAAGTCAGCCGCCCAACCGACTGAGCCACCCAGGTGCCCTGAAATTTGCGTTTGGAAGACATGACTTCAGCGTGAACCTTCATCAAGTCCCCCGTCGAATGGTAAATAACCCCGCCTCGAACACCCTCCACCGCAGGCCCAGCGGGCCCCACGGACGCCGCGGTGCTGGCACGAGGGCGGCCGGGCTGCGGAGGGAAGGCCGGTTGGGGGCAAGCTGAGCGGGAACAGCATATGCGGGAGCCCCGAGGGCAGGGCGCGGGGCTCGGGGAGGAGCAGCTGGGCGGTCTGGGGAGGGACGGGCCGACCCTCCGACGCCCCGAAGGGCCTTGTGAGCAGTGAGGAGGGAGGCAGAGATGGGGCCTGACAGTGGCCTTGAGCCGGAGGGGCCTGGCTGCGAGCCCCACTCTGCCCTCTGGGCCGTGTTCAGGCAAGTCCCCGGCCTCTGTGCCCAGCGTCCCCGCCAGCTGCGCTGTGACGGGCTCCCTCAGTTCCGCTCTGCCCTCCGGCTGGGAGCCCCGTGGTGGATCTGTGTCCCTGCGCGGCTGCCAAGCATGAACGGACCCGGGGCCGCCGGCGCTGGGACGGCCAGTGCGGGGCACGCCCAACACGCACATAAGCCCTCCTGGGATCCGACCGGGGGCCGCGACAGACCGGACGGGCCGCTCTGGCCACACTCCCGAGCACATCCGGCCCGCCTGGCCCGAGGCGGTCCTGCACCCCCCCCACCCCCCTGGCGTGGCTGCCCCTCCCCGCCCAGAGGCGTCGGTGCCCACCGGTGCCCACCTCTCTGCCGATGGCCTCTTCGGCCGGAAACCGCAGAGCAGACAGTTGCTCGCTTGAGCCCAGCCTCCCTGTGCGAGAGGGCACCTGCGGGGTGACTTCGGTTACCTGGGCCGAGTGATGGCTCGGGTGGCCTTCGAACACCCGTCAGGCTGTCGCTGCTGGGCCTCGCCACGCGCGCCGTCGGGTCAGACGGGCCGTCCTGGCCTGCCCCTGGCCTTCTGTGCCACCCCGGGAGAGGTCGGAGGCGACGCCAGGTGACCAGGTGGTCGTGGGACCGAGTGGGACCCCGTCGTGCATGAAGCTCTGCGTCTGGGGTCCCGTGCGCAGCCAGCCGCCAGCAAACCCGTTGCTGTTCCCACGGGCAAATCGACTCCATTGGCTCCTTCTGGGATGGACAGCAAACTCTCTCTAGACCAGGACACCTCATCGCCTAGGGCACGGCCTGACTCAGCTGGCGAGGTGGCCTCGATGTCACTGAAGACCGAATCCCGTGAGAGCAGGCTGGGGAACGGTCACATGCGGCGTGGTCCTGGGGCATCGGCCGAGGTCCTCTGAGCACCCGGGGTCCCTTACGGAGGAGGGACGGAATTGGCCACCCAGTGCTTGACCCGGCAGACAGCTTGGGGGGGGGCACAGAGACCCCATCACCCCACCGGGCTTCTCCGTCCGGCACTGGTGAGCTCCCTTGGGGCATCCTGTGTGTTGTAGGGCATGGAGCAGGGTCCTCGGCCTCTACCCTTCAAATGCCCCAGTCTTTGTTTTAAATTCTTTTTTAAATTTATTTTTGAGAGAGAGAGAGAGAGCGAATAGGGGAGAGGCAGAGAGAGTGAGAGGAAGACACAGAATCCAAAACAGGCTCCAGGCTCTGAGCTGTCAACACAGAGCCCAACTTGGGGCTTGAACTCACAACCTGTGAGATCATGACCTGAGCCGAAGTCGGATGCTTAACCGACTGAGCCACCCAGGCGCCCCTCAAATGCTCCTGTCTTGACAAGCAAAAATGGTTCCAGCATTGCCCGATGTCACTGGGGACAGTCATCCCTGCACGGGAGGTCATCCCTGCGCTGCTCTGAGGAACGCAGAAAGAACGGGGTGTTGTTCCAGAAGTGAGGAGATTCTGGGAGGGGCGGGCTCACTCCTCCACTCGCTTCCGGGGGAAGAGGGAGACGGCTCATCTCATGGGGGACCCTGGGCACTGCAGGGGTGGCGGTGGAGGTGGGAAGGCATAATTCAACACCAAGAAAGGACAACTTTCTAGAGGGGTTGAATTCGAAGGAGATGCCTGCCTCCTTCATAGGTGCTCCCCTGAGACAGGTACTCCTCCTGACCAGGTGCTCCCCCTGAGATAGGTGCTCCTATTGAGACAGGTGCTCCTCCTTCATGAGTGCTCCCTTGAGACATGTGCTCCCCCCAAGACAGGTGCTCCCCTGAACAGGTGCTCCTCCCGAGACAGGAGGACTCGCACCTCAACTTTGGCGCCACCTTATCTGAAGGCCGCGTGCGGTTACAGCCCGTCCGAACGGCCGACGGACCCAGGCGGATCCCGGGCTTTCGGCCTTGGATTGAAGGAGGCGAGACCCCCCCCACCTCCCCCCCCCCCCCCCCGCCCCGGCCGGGCCGGATCGATGGCACTTCCCAGAGAGCACATTATCTCCGCGCGGCCTTGTGTTAATGAGCACGGGCTCATCTTCCTCGTCCCCGCTGCAGGCCCCCAGCGCCCGAGCCTCCGCTCCGGCCCGTGGGGAAGGCGCTCATCTGGGGAGGGGCCGCGTCTCGAGGGGGGGCGGTCACCTCTCCAAAGTGCCCAGAAGTGTTCAATTGCTCCCGGGAGACGCCGGCTTCCCTGCTAAGTGTCGGAGGACCCCACGGGACCCCCGCCGTGCCAGCAACAAGTCTGCCAAACGCCCTCGGCTGAGCGCTGAGGGTCTCGGCATCCGGAACCTCAGGCGTCCGGGAATGTCGCCGTGGAGAGGCCGCGGGGGGTGGGGGTGCGGGTTTGGAGGCCTCGGGTCTCCTAGGCCACGGCCTGGGGCCTCAGCTCCCGCCGCCTCCCCGTCCACCGCGACACACCAGCCCCCGTGCGGGCTGTACGGTGGGTCCCCGCATGCACCCCATTTTCCACCCAGGGACTCGGCCCCTTCCCCACTGCCACCTGGAACATTCCGCCCAGGACCGGTGGGCTTTCTGGGACCGCCCGGTCCAGCCACGCCACACCTGCACGGGAGCGCAGTGCAGCCCGAGGGAAACGGAGGTGACGCGGAGCCCGGAGAGACACCGCCGTGGTGTTTTCTTCCTATCGTGTGATCGAGATGAGGAAACGGACAATTTACACGCCTGCCAAGGAACGTTTCCCACGCGTTCTCGAGAAACGAGAGCTTGGGATACTTGAGAAGAAACTTCAACATTTGTAACTTGTGTTGGATGCGTCGGATGGCCGAGTCCTTCGCGGAGGGTGCCCGGAGGGACCCTCTGCCTGCGTGCTCAGTCGTAGCAAAGAGTGAGCTACTGAGCTCACCGTCCCGAGTGAAGCCAGCGGCCACTGCTTGGGGTCCACTTGCCCCAGTTGCAGGACGGGCTGCGTGGGCGCCCTGGCCCCGTCCCTGGGGCCATCGTCCGTGCCCCCACCCTCCCCCACGGGGCTGTGAGCTCGGCCAAGGGCGGCTGGTGTTCCCCCCACCCCCCAGGTGGGTTCGGGCCCCGGGCAGCGTGGCCCGTCAGGTGTCCACACTCAGGGCCCGGGTGGGGCTGCGGGTGTGGACTGGAGTGTGCTCTCCCAGCCCGAGTGAGGTTCTAGAATCTGTTCCAAGGGTGGGGCGCACGCAGCGTCTGCCCACGTGGGGGAGCGGGGCTCTCGGAGGGACTCGGTGTGTGTGCTCATGTGGGGTGGCTCTCGTGGGCCGGTCCACAGGGCGGCAGATTGGTGGGGCCTGGAGAGCCGCCTCCGCGGGTGCGTCACGGGGGGGGGGGACCCGGCTGACGGGCTGGACCCCCAGAAGGCAGAGAGGCGGGCCCTAGAGGGAGCAGAGAGGAAGCAGCCGGCAGTCACCAGATGTGGCCCGATTAATGGGGTCGGGAAGGGGCGGTGGCTGGTCCCTGGGGAGGGTGGCAGCTGGGTCTGAGCTGGGCGGGTCTAGTTGTCCCCCCCCCCCCCCCGCCCCGCGTTGGGCTGGCCCGGCAGATCCGTGCAGATGGGTTTGCGCCGGGCTCCTGGGTGGGCAAACCCTGTCCCTTCTCTTGGTGGCTTCTCCCCGTGGTCCACCTGTCTGCGTCCCCGCCTACCCGGGGAGGTAGAGTGGTAGGCGTCTGGGGAGGCCACAAGCCCGGATGACTGCCCGGAGCACAAGCCACACACCTCGGGCTCCCCGAGCAGCTCAGCCAGCAGGGCCAGCGGCAGGAGGCCTGAGTCCGACTCCGGGCTGGGCCTCACGCTCACTCCAGACCAGAAGGGACTCGCGGCTTCCGCGGCTGGAGCAGGAAGGAGCAGGCCCCGGCCAGACCGGAACCAGGGCCTCCTCCACCCCCGATGACCTCAGGGCCTCCCTCACTGGGAATCTTCCAAAGGACCAACAGTGCGGCCACCAACCACTTGTCGCTCGTCACACCCGATGGCTCAAATCCATGGAAAACAGAGACAGGTCTCTCCGTATAGAAAATGCCAGGGCAGGCTTCCGACTGGCCGAGCCAGGCCATGCATCCTTTCTGGACGGGTGCGCGGGAAGCGTGGTTGGTGGGACCGCCAGAGAGACAGTATGAGGGGGGCAGTCTCTGCGGCGGGTGGGGACACCACCCCGGAGAAGCGGAGGGAGAGGTCTGGGCGGAGCGAACGCCGGTGGGCGTTCACGAGGGGTCAGGGCAGCACAGAACGCCGCGGCTGGGGCCGGAGTCGGAGCTGGGGCACTGAGGGTGCGCCCAGGCGGAGGGAGCCACAATCAGGACCGGCAGAGACAGCCGGAGGACGTGCGCCCTGCCTCGCTCTCCAAAGGGCGGCTCTCCGCGGGTCCACCCCACGTTGCGAATTTATAAACATTACGATACAGTCAAATTTATTATTTTTTTCCTGTTACACATCATGCTTTTACCGATGTATCTAAGACAGCTGCACTCACCCAAGCTCATGAATAATTTCCTCTAATGGTTTTATCGTTCTACATTTTACATTTGGGCTTCTGATGCATTTTGAGCTAATTTTTCAGGTGCGAAGTGGAGGTGGGGTCTCACTGTGTTGTGCGCAGCTGACTGCTCCGGCATTACACCACGTGGCTGGCGGGGCGCCTGGGGGGCTCAGTCGGTGAAGCGTCCGACTTCAGCTCAGGCCACGATCTCGCCTTCATGGGTTCAAGCCCCATGTCGGGCTCTGTGCTGACAGCTCGTAGCCTGGAGCTGCTTCGGATTCTGTGTCTCCCTCTCTCTGCCCCTCCCCCCTTCATGCTGACTCTCTCTTTCTCTCTCTCTCTCGAAAATAAAATAAAAACATTAAAGATTAAAAAAAATTAAAAATAAAACGACAGCCCTGTCCTATTGAATCACTTTGCATCTCTGTCAAAGATCAGTCGGCCCGCTTGTGGACGGCTCTATTTCCAGACCTTGTATTCTGTTCCATTGATCCCTGTGTCTCTGCTTTTGCCAATATCGCACTGAAGTTTTACAGGAAGTCTCGAAATTAGGTTATTACGTACACACCCCAACTTCTCTTCCTGTCACTTTCTCCTGTTAACCTTTTCCCGGGAGATAACGTTAGGTTTACAGAAGGGTTGCGAGGCTGGCTGTGAGAAGAGAAATTCCCCTCAACCCTTCCCCAGTTTCCCCTAACGTGAGCATCTTACATGACCTCGTACAGAGACCGAGGCCGAGGCGCTCCCGTGGAGACGATGCTTTTATTAAACCGCAGATTTCTTTCCGATTTTTGTGGCTTTCCTCTAACGTTCTCATTTGGGTCCAGACTCTCGTCCGTGGTCCCAGACTGAATCTGGCTCTCCTGCTCCCGTAGTCTCCTCCCTCTGGGAGTCCTCGGACTCTCCTTGTCTGCTTTTTTTAAAATTTTTTAAAAGTTGTTTTATGCTCATCTATTTTTGAGAGCGAGAGAGAGAGAGAAAGAGAGAGAGACAGAGCGTGAGCAGGGGAGGGGCAGAGAGAGAGGGAGACGCAGAATCTGAAGCAGGCTGCAGGCCCTGAGCCGTCAGCACAGAGCCCGACGCGGGGCTCGAACTCATGGATAATGAGATTGTGACCGGAGCTGAAGTCGGACGCTTGACCGACTGAGCCGCCCGGGCGCCCCGAGACTCCCCTTGTCTTCCGTGACCTTAGCGCTCAAACAGTACGGGCCAGCTAATCTGTAGACCACTTCTCAGCCTGGTTCTTCTGATGTTTTCTCATGAAACCACTGGGTTTCTGCGTGACCGGGAAGAAGGCCACAGAGGAGGGCTGCCCCTCCCAGGGGCCGCTTCAGGGGCGGGATCATGTGTTTGTCGTGGTGACCCTGGCCTTGATCACGCAGATGAGCCCCTGTGGGACCCGCCTCTTTTTTAGAAGCACTCCCCTAATTTCCAGAATCCTCAAATGTTCTAGGGTCAACTTGGTCTTTCCCCTTGCATTTTTCCATTCAATGAATCGTTGGTCTAAAATTGTCCCTCTTTTGGGGCACCTGGGTGGCCCCAATCAATCAATCAATTAATTAATTGCATACGGATGCATAATTTTTCTCGGGCCATTTGCTGAAAAGACTGTCCTTTCTCTACTTAGTTGCTTTTACACCCTTCTCAGAAGTGGCTTGACTGTACATCTGTGGGTCTCCTTTCAGGCTCCGGACCCTGTCCTGCTGATCTTTGTGTCTGTTCTTCCACTGACATCACACCGGCTTGGTCACTGCAGCTTTGCAGCAAGTCCTGGAGTTGGAAAGCCTGAATCTTCCAGCTTTGTTCGTTTTCACACTGTCCTACTTACGTGGCCCTTCCATATACACTTTCGATTCAATATATGTGTGTCTTCCTTAGAATAGCCTGTTGGGGTTTCTGTTGGGATTGCATTAAATTCGTGGATGAAATTGGGTACGAGTGAGGTGACATCTTAACATTCAGCTTCTGAAGCCATAAATCCTCCTGTTAATTTCCGTCTTGTTTGATTTCTTTCATCCACGTTTTCGTTTTCAGCATGCAGACTTGGCACATTCAAAATTTATATATTTTGATTTATTTTGCACTTCTTTTTCTGGTTTCTTAAAATGGAAACTTAAATTATTGATTCAAGACCTCTCATCTTCTCTACTGTAAGCTCCTCAACGCTATGAATTTTCCTCTAAGCACTGTTTTAGCTGCATCCCACAAATGTTGCTAATTTTTATTTTCATATTCATTCACTTTAAAATCTTTTTGAATTTCCCTTGGCACTTACTCGTTGACCTCTAGTTATCACGAGTCTGGTGTTCAGTTTCTAAGTTCATAATAGTCTTCTGTTATGAATTTCTAACTTACTGTTATGGCCGACAATCAAAATATTTCTATTCTTTAAGATTTTCTGAGTTTTGTTTTATGGTTTGGATGTATTCTCCTATTGTTGACTGGAGTGTCCCATATATGTCCTCTAGATTTAAGACTTTATTCTTTCTGATTTTCTGTTTGTTTTCTTCTGTCCAGATAGAGTTTTTACTCTGTCCAGATAGAATTGACCTCCCCAGAGATAATTGTGGACTTGTCTTTTTCTCCTTACAGTTCCATCAGTTTTGGGCTCCTATATTTTGTTTTGTTTGTCTTTCTAATTTTGCTCAAATATTTTGAGTTCTGTCGTTAGGTACATATACACATTTAGAACTGTTATGAGTTCCTGGAGACACGACTCCCTTATCGTTACGTAATGCCCCTCTGCATCTCTGACAACACTCCTTTTTCTAAAGTCTACCTGATATCAATATGGTTACTATAGCTTTTTTTTTTTTTTGGCTTAGTGCTTGTATGGTATCTTTTTTCATCATTTCACTCTTTATAACCAATTTGTATCTTTATATTTAAGGTGGGTCTTCTATGGACAACATGAAACCGAGTCTTGATTATTTTAATTCAAATCTGACACTCTCTGCCTTTCACCTGGTGTGATTAGATAATTCACACTTACTGTGATCATTAACGTGGTTTGATTAAAATCTACAAATTTGCAAAATCTAGCAAAATTTGTGATCTATTTTATTATTATAGTTATTTTTTGTTTCTATATATATTTTTTTGCCTTCTCTTGTGTCAACTGAGCATTTATATGATTCCGTCTCATCTCCTATACTGAAGTTTTATTTATGCCTCTTACAAAAACTTTCAGTGGTTGTCCTTTGGTTTAAATATGTATGTTGAATGGGGCACCAGGACGGCTCAGTCGGTTAAGTGTCTGACTTCGGCTCAGGTCATGATCTCATGGTCTGTGGGTTCAAGCCCCACGTCAGGTTCTGTGCTGACAGCTCAGAGCCTGGAGACTGCTTTGGATTCTGTATCCCCCTCTCTCTCTGCCCCTTCCCTGCTTGCACTCTGTCTCTCTCTCTCTCTCTCTGAAAAATAAATAAATAAGTATCTTGAATGACCCAGAGTCTGCCTTCAAATAATACAGCACCACTTCGGTGCAAGGACTCAGAACCGTACTGTTTCCGATCGCTCCTGGTCTCTCGTGTGATTACTGTCACACCTTTACCTTTACACTTGGAAGACACACACTGCTGTGCGTCTTGTGTTAGACGGTGTATTTTTCAGAGCAATTCGAGGTTGGGGGAAATGAGTATAATTACACCATCACTCACTGCCCGTTGGTACCCGTCATTCCACTGCGTGGAGCTTAGTTTCAGCCTAATACCAGGGCTTTCCGCCTAAGAACTTCTTGGGCATTTCTGTTGGACGGCTTAAAATGTCTTTCCTCAAAATCTGCTTACTTGAGAAAGTCGACATTTCTCCTTCATTTCGGCAAAGACCTTTCCTCTGGGCTGACGGTTTTCTCTCATGGCACTTTGGAGATCCGCTCCGCTGTCCTTTGTCCTCGCAGGATTTCTGAGGAGAATTCTGCTGTGAATCGTGCCTTTATTCTTTTGCGTATAACCCTTCTTTCTTCCCTCTGGCTGGATTTAATATTTTCTCTTCGTCTTTAGTTTTCAGCAGTTGGAGTACAATCCTCCTAGATGTGGTTTCGTTTGTTTGGGTTTTGGGATTTATGTTTGCTGGTGTTCTCTGAGCTACTTTTCCCAGATTTTTTTTTTTAACTTTTTTTTAGAGCAGTGTTAGGTTCACGACGAAATTGAGAGGGAGGTACAGAGATTCCTCACACGTGCACAGCATCCCTCATTGTCAGTGTCACTCACCAGAATGGGACATTTGTTAGTAGGTGTAAGCCTGCCCTGACATGTTGTAACCACCTGAAGTCCGTAGTTTACCTTAGGGGTCACTCTCTTGGTGTCACGCAATCTGTGGGTTTGGACGAGGGGATCCTGGCAGGTCTCTACCATTACGGTATCACACGGGAGTCTCGCCCCTCTCAATACCCCCCTCCATGCTCTACCTGTTCATCCCTCCTCACCCCTTCTTGGCTTCTCAGATCTGTGTTTTGGGGTCTGTCGTTCATCTCAGTACATTCTTGGCCGTTGCTTCTGTACACGCTTACTCTGCTCCCTCTTTCTTCTGCGATTCCTTTCATGCGCACGTCACAGCGTTCGGCGGCGGCTCACAACTCCGTGTGCTCCATTCAGTTTCATCTTCGTTCTTTTCTTTTTCCCAGTGTGGTTCACTTTTTTGACATGTCTTCAAGCTCGGTGATTCTTTCCTCAGCTGTGTAGCGCCTCCCGATCAGCCCAGTGAGGTCATCGTTCCTCTCTCCTCACGTGTGTTTTTCCTTTGGAGCATTCCCGTTTGATTCTTCCCTACGTTTTCCACCGCTCTGCCACCACGGCCGATGACGCGTGTTCTCTCCCTTTTCCATCAGAGCCTTCGACGTATCGCTCGCGGGTATTTTAAATTTCCCGTCAGGTAGTTCCGGTCCGTCGTCATAGCGGAGTCTGCCTCGGATGTCCGCTTTGTCTCCTTTGAGGGCGCCTTGTTTTTCTTGTCCTTTTGGAGCCTCAGAATCATTCGTGGAAAACCGCCCAGCTTCTGTGGCCACCCCTCCTTTCTGGCTGGAGCTGTAGAGCGAGGCTTTACGTTACTTGACCTACGGGCTTGACTGCCTTGAGGTCCGTGCTGCCGTGAGTACTCTCCAGGGCTTCAAACTGTTTAGCAACGTGTGTCTGGTTCTGAATCGCAGGCCTTCCTTTTGCCCTGTGCCTCAGAGAGGTCTTCTCCGCCCTTCCCTCTCCCTCCCTCTCCGGCCCTGGATCTTCCTACTTACGGTTTAGACCTTGCTGGCCTGCGGGCAGGCGGTGACCGATGCGTGCTCGCTGCTGCCCTGGGTCAGCCTCAGTCCCAGGTACGTGTGCCCCTGGTTCTCCGTGCTTTTGCCCGTCTCCCCGCTGCAGTCATGGGCTCAACCCTCAATGCTGCCCCTCCCCCAGGAGTAGGGTCTCCTCCTGCCAAGTTCTCTCGTTCGCTGATGCCCTGTCCTGGTTCCGTGACGGACTCAGGGAGGACCCGGTGGCATTTCTCACCCTTCCCCCGTGCTGCTCTTCCCCTTCCCCAGGTCCAAGCCACTCCGATGCCCGCACATTTGGGCGTCCTCCAGACTTTTCTTTGAGTGCCTGGCAGGTTAGCAAGGAAGAGCCTATAGAAGAGGGGGGCTCCGCCAAATTCTGAGGCCCCTGGGGTTTGACCCTGTGCTGCCTTCCCCCCTCGTTGCCAGCCAGTTTCTAATTCCTACGGCTCTTCGTACTGATGTCCCATTGTGTCCTCCCCGGGGCTCTCGCGCCCTCTCCCTACTTGAGACTGTCCGTTGCTCTGGGACCTCAGCTCTTTGATGGCTGGTGGCCGGAGGATTTGTCGTCGTCGTCTTTTTTTTTTTTTTTTTTAATTTTTTAATGTTTACTTATTTTTGAGAGACAGAAAGAGTGCAAGCAGGGAAGGGACAGAGAGAAGAGGGAGACACAGAATCCGAAGCAGACTCCAGGCTCTGAGCTGTCAGCACAGAGACTGATATGGGGCTTGAACCCACAAACCGTGAGATCATGACCTGAGCCGAAGTCAGACGCTTAACCGATTGAGCCACCCAGGCGCCCCTGTTGTTGTCTCTTTGATGTCTGCCCCACGCTCCACTCTCGGCGTTGCCTTTGCAGTGGGCTTCAGAGAGGATGCCCCCTTGTCCGCCTAGAAGTACCCCATCACTACTTGCTGTTGGATGCCCGTGAGTCTGCTGTCGTGACAGCAGGGACACTCTCTTCCATCCTGATTAAGCCCCAGTCTCAGGCATATGTAAGGGCTCACACCTCATCTCTTCGCAGGTGCCTGTTTCTCCTTAGATTTGGGGGCAGCCAGTTGCTTTTGTAGCTTGTTTTTTCCATGGATTCAAGTCGGGCTTTGGTTCGGCCTGCTAGGTTGCTGGCTCCTGCCCCTCCGGAAGGAGAAGATACCGCGGCCGCTCTTGAAAAACCATCTGCTCGGACATAGCACTTGTCACATCTGCTCACCATCCACCGGCCAGCGCTCATCCCGGGGCCAAACCTGACGAGGGGCGGCCGGACCCTCTACCCACTGGATGGCACTGCAAGTCACGCACAGGGAGTAGCGATGTCCCCAGACTCTGACGCGTGACATCCCAGGAGCCACCTTCTCCCGCAAGGAGCTCAGCTCTGTGAGGGCTCCTCTCCGCGGACGCGGGTGCTCTGCGCGCGTTCCCCTGGGTGGGGGGGGCGCTGGGTGGTCCCAGCTTGGAAGCACTGGGAGTGGGGCCGCGTCCAGGCTGCCCAGCTGGGGCGGAAGTGCCGGACAGGGACTCGTCAGCATTAGGGGATAAGGCTAGACCGTCTCCCAGGCCAGACCCACCGGAGACATAGAGTGCCCTACCGCTGGGCGACAGCGCCGACCGACACAGACCTCCTGCTACACTCGCCACGAATTCGGGGCATCCAGGAAAAGGCGGAGAAGGAAAAGGCCGCCGTTGCCCGGCTTCGCAGCACCCTACGGCGCCAGTACCCGGATGTACCTTGTTTGTGGTGGGGAGGCCCTGGGGTCCCCCGTGTGTGCGAGATGGGCGGGGACACACGCGAGGAGCGCACCCGAGAAGGGCTTCTGTCCCGAGTGGGACGAGAGCGCAGCGTGTTGAGGGTCTGACGCAGGCGGCATCATGGGACTCCTGTGAGCGCCTGCGGGCCCGGCTCAGGGGACACGGGCCCCGGGGCCGCGTGCTGGGGCTCCAAACGGTCGCGGTGCCCGGGGACCGTGCTGCCGCGCCGAGCCCGCCCCGCGGGCCCCTTCTCCCGGCCGGCTCCCCTCCTCAGGGGCAGGCGCGCGAGCTCTAGAGAAGTTAGGGTTCGCCCAAAGCGGCGGGGCCCCGGGCGGCCCAGCAGGGCTCGAAGCCCCGGCCTTGCCCACCCTCCCTTTGTCCACGTCCGCGTGGGAGGCGGCGGCAGGTCGCGACAGCGCCGGGCTCCCCGCCCCCGCAGGGCACAGGGGGCACCGCCACTTAATCCGTCTCGGGGAGATGACCCGTACGTGGAATCCGTCGGGCAACCCGGGGCGCTCCAGCTTAAGGACGCCCGATTTCACTCGGGGTCAATCATCCCCCAGGCTGCCCGAGGCTTTGGGGCCCGGCGAACAAACGCCTGCTCTCTTCCCACGGACTGACTCATCTAGAAGCTTCCATCTGGGCGGTGGGCAGGGCCGATCCGGGGAGGCCACATGGCACCACCTCGCACGACTCCCCACACCCCCCCCCCCGCAAGGTCCGCGGCGCTCCCGGGACGTGCCTCCGCCCCGCTTCCTCCCGTAATGAGGCTCCGGTTCCGCGGGGGCCGCGTTCGACCGCCCCCCGTCGGGGGCTCCCCGCGTTCACGGCCGCTGCCGTTTGGCCGGCGCGTCCGGGACGGGGAGTTTCTCCTGCATTTTGCATGACTGCGGGGTCTGTTCCTCGCGCCTGTCTGGTCGCGTCACGTCATGGAGGGTTCTCGGGGCGGCCGGCCGGCTCTGAGCACAGCTGCCGCCCGGGCCTCCCGGCGGAGGTACCCGGCCCCGGCCCCGTGGGGGCCGGGCAGCAGGGCCGGCGGGCCTCAGGGGCTCCTCGGTCTCCCGAGCTGAGAACGCGGACGGGGGCTGAGGGTCGCGCGCGGCTCCGTGAGGGAGAGGAGGGCCGACGGTGTGTGCGTGCGTGTGCGCATGCGTGTGCACACGTGCGTGCATGCGCGTGTCTGCGTGTCCGTGTGCATGCGCGCACCTGTGTATCTGTGCACGTCCTGTCTGCGTGCCTGCGTCCCCCTGTGTGTCTGTGTGCGCCTGCGTGCCTGCGTGTATGCGTGCCCCTGCGTGTATGCGTGCGCCTGCGTGCCCCTGCGTGCATGCGTGCGCCTACGTGCACCTGCGTGCCTGCGTCCCCCTGTGTGTCTGTGTGCACCTGCGTGCCTGCGTATATGCGTGCCCCTGCGTGTATGCGTCCGCCTGCGTGCGCCTACGTGCACCTGCGTGCCTGCGTGCCCCTGCGTGTCTGCGTGCATGCGTGCGCCTACGTGCACCTGCGCGTTGCGAGTATGCGTGCCCCTGCGTGTCTGCGTACATGCATGCGCCTGCATGTCTGCGTGCATGCGTGCGCCTAAGTGCATGTGTGCGCCTGCGTGTCTCCGTGTCTGCGCCTGCGTATCTGTGTTCGTGCACGTGTGCACGTTGTGTTTGAGACAGAGAGAGAGGCTCAGGGGCACCCCCCAAGCCGACCAGGATCCTGATGCGTGAAGCGAGAAGGAGGCACCTGCCACCCGCGGCTTGCACCCAGGCCCGCTCCCTGTGACACACACACCTGGATTTCCTACTTGCAAATGAACAGGCTTAGCGGCTATTTTATTGGTTGCTGGCCTCAGGGATGGGCCGGAAGGTGTGGCTTCCGCCCCAGAGTCTTTCAGGGTTTCCCCAAACACAAAATCCAGACTCCTTAGCTCCGTCTTCCGGCCTCTGTGCACTGGCCCCAGCTCGTCTGAGGGGTCGTCTTACCCATGACCCTCCCCGCCTGCCCCTTGTAGAGATGAAGGGGCCGCTTCTCTGAGCCCCGTTTTAACATTGGTTTGCCTTCCTTGCTCGGCAGCAGGGGTGAGGGCCGGGACACGCTCGGCCCAGGGCCTGGCACACCTGCGGGGGAGTTTTCTTCCCTCTCTCTGCAGAACTGTCTTCTCAAGGAGGGGCCTTTGCGTCCATTTCCGTGTTCCTCTGGGCATCGCACCCCGACAGCAGGCTCCTCCGCTCCGGGAGGCGCAACAATCCGGCCACGGCTCCGGCTGTACTGGGCGCCGAGAAACTCACCCAGCAAGTGACTTCCAAGCCCAGGACCGCGCTCCGGCTTCCCGGGACTCCTTTTCCTCTGCTGGTCAGGTTCAAGGGCTGTACGCAGGAGCCGAGGCATTCGGTAGCGAGCTAATTAAATGTTAACACATCATTAAAGTGATTTGCAGTCAGCACCGTTAACAGTTTGATAATTCCGTTCCCGGCCGACTCCATGCTGAAAACAATCGCTCCCAATCAGCCGTGGGCCGCTGACGTCCCCCGAACGGTGGCGGACACACGTACTGGCGGTCGCTGGCGACCTTCCAGGGGCCGAGCCCCGACGTCGGTCCCTGGGCCTGCGGCGCGGTCGGCGGTGGGCGTGCAGAGCGGTTGATTCCCGGGACACGTTTGACCTTGCCGGTGTCCGGGCGTCCGGGGCGGCAGCCTGCGAGCCTCCTGCAGGATTAAGAAAGCTCCGCCCTGGGTGACACTCTGTGATGAAGGCGGCCTCCCGGTTGAAAGCTGTGAATCTCCGTTTGTTAATGGGATTAATTGCCTCAGAATTAACTGCATTTCTGCACACCTGGTGATGTGGGGGCAGGGACGGGAGCCATTTCTGTCTGAATATCCACACTGACTTGAGGGGGGAGCAGATGGCTGGGAGGGGAGAAGCCTGTTTGCTCGGGGGAGCCCACGGCCTCAGAAAGCACAAAACGGTCTACACCATAGCAGTGATCCTTGCCTCCCAAAACATCAGGGGCTGTTGGAGCTGGCGGTCCAGACTCAGCCGGGGAAACTGAGGCACGGAAGGAGGTGGGAAGACCAGTGCCGGGAAGCCCTGTGGCCCGCGGGCTGTGTCAGGAGGCCTGGGCTGCCCCCGCCTCCCTGCCCTGGTCTGTGATAACTTGGCCTCGTGGAGTGGGGAGAGAATCGCAGGAAGTGGGGGGTGGGGTGCAAGCACGTGGCCGTCGGGGTGGTCCCTCCCACCTCCCGCCTGCCCGGCCAGGCCCTGCTGCAGAACTTCCGGAACCGAGGCCGGGAGCTCGCATCCACTCAGGCTTGTCTTTCAATGGCCGGGTCGCTGGCCAGTTCGGTCTGGCGCCCGGATAATTCACTGAGCACCGACAACGTGCCGGGCTCTTGAGTGACAAGGACATTTAGTGACACCTTCCGGGCTCCATTCCGCTCTCACCTCCGTCCTCGTTCTGACTCGGTACGGAGAGTCCAGTGTCCCAGACTCTGCCCCCCAGAGGCGGTGCTGCTGCAGGCAAGTCTCCACTCCCCCCTCCCGCCCCCGGCTCCTCCTCGCCCATTCCCTGGGTCCAAGCATAGACACTGCCTTCTGGGGAAGCGTTCAGGGCCCCCTGGATCAGGCCGGGGGCCCCTGTCCTGTGCCCTCCCAGCCCCCAGACCTCTCTTACGCCTCCCCAACACCTCCTGGTTGAGCCCATGTCTCCCCGGTGGAGATGCTTCCTGGCCATCAGTCCTGGGGAGGCTTCTGACGTGCACCACGCTGTGAGGACAGCCCCTCCCTCGTGGGACTCTTTTCAGGATGAAATAGCCCCACGCGGGAGGGCCCGAGGCACAGCGCCTGGCACCCGTCAAGGGCCTGCTGACACTAGCCCTGTCGCTCTCCGTGTCCCTTACTTTCCTACTTACCCGCCTGCTCTTCTTAGCAGGGATTGCGACTGCCAGGGTCTCGCCTCACGTCTGCCCTGACACCCAGCCGCGACGACCCAACTGTGGCTCCTCCTCTCGACAGCCTCCCCCACGGGGACGGGAGTACACAGACGGCGGCCGACACGGGAGGAGTGGTGGGGAGCACAGCGGAGAGCGATGGAAGGCTTTGTAAAGTGTGTCCTCACCCGGTCCGGGCCTCGGGTCACGAAGCAGAGTGTGTGTTGGAGGTGCGGAGGCAGCCAGGGAGGGGACACCCCAGCAAAGAAAACCGCGTGAGTGAAGGCACAGAGGTCTACTATTTTGAACCGCTCTGCACATTCCGGTCTGTCTGATGCGTTATATACAAGGAGGGTCGTGTGTCAGACAAGAAAGACTTGAGAGGTGGTCGGGGCGCCTGGGGGGCTCGGTTGGTTGAGCAGCCGACTTCGGCTCAGGTCATGATCTCATGGTTCGTGGGTTCGAGCCCGACGTCGGGCTCTGTGCTGACGGCTCAGAGCCTGGAGCCTGCTTCAGATTCTGTGTCTCCCTGTCTCTCTGCCCCTCCCCTGCTCACGCTCTGTCTCTCTGTCTCTCAAAAAATAAAAAATAAAAAAACATAAGTGCTACCCAGCTAACTCCAGAGCTTGGGTAAACACAGAGTCTATTTCTATCGTCTGTTTCAGCGCGCTCGGCTCTCCTTCCCGTGGCTTTACCCCCTGGCATCCTAAGGATCTTCCGTTTCCTGGCGGACACCGTGTAACAAACACAGCGGCGCCAGGTGAGCCGCCGTATCTTCCGCCTGAGAGCTCCTCCTTTCCTCTGCTCGCAGGCAAAGTGTGCGGCTGGTCCCCTTAAGAGCAGGAGCGCGTTAGTCTGGGCATCAGCTCGGCTGAGCTTCAGCCTCCCTCCGGCCCCCCGGGCCCCCAGGGCAGCCCCCCCCCGATCTTCAGCGGGGAGCCGGCCGTGCCCACTGAGCCTCATCCTGCTGCGCGCTGTCTCTTCCGCCCCCTAAGACCGAGGAAAATTCCTCCCGCTCTTCCGAGGAGTCAGCCTGGCCTCCCGACCTCCCTGCCCATCCCTCGGGCAGCGCCGGAAGCTAGCCGATCTCGACAGGGACGCGGTGCGTGTCTTTGAACCCCCAGAGCCTCCAAGTTCGCCCCTCCGGCGAGTCCCCCGAAGCTCCGGTGGGTCGTTTGGATGTGCCCCTCCTGTCAGACTCCCTTCCCCGCGGGGATGCCTCGGTGGGGCTTGAAAAAGAGAATTCTACCAACTTTGGGGGGCTGTTTGCACACTCTTTCGCCAGAATTACCTGGTTTGATCTCCGCGGCGACACCGGAACGGCTTACCTGTGCAGGATGCACACGGCCCTCCCGAGGGCCACTCTGACGAAGCCCACCTCCTCAGGGCAGCTGCCCCGTGACCCACTGAAATGTTCACCCCGCTGTCACACCTCCCCCCCCCCCCCCCGCCTGCCTTTTCTCCACGGCTCGTCACCCTCGGGCACCGTGTGTATACCTCTATATTTTGCGTCGAGCTTGCCTACTCCAGGGAAGAGAAGTTCCAGCGGGCAGGGATTTTTATGGGTCTCGGTCACTGCTGAATACAGTGCCCAAATCAGGACCACGCACGTAGTCGGTGCTCAATAAATACTTGTTGAACGAATGAGTAGTGTGAATCCTGTTTAACAGATGAGAAAAGCAGGTGCGAGGTCCCCTTCCCGGGCATGGGGTGCAGACCGTTAGGGAAAGAGCTCAGCCCACAGCCGGGGCAGGAAGGCTGGGGGGAGCCGCGTGCTGCGGGAGGGCAGTCCCGGACGGACCCCCCTGCGGCCCAGCTCCGCACACCTTTGCTTGCCTTGTTCCCCACCGAGGACCTCCCCGCGCACCGAGGAGAGGCTGCGGGGGGCCTGGCAGGGGAGGCAGGCGCACAGACGGGTCATGGGTCAGTGCTGGCGGGGTGACAAGCAACCCGGACAGTTGCACCCCACCCCACGGGGGCACTTTAAAGTGCCAGCAAGGGGCAGTAGAGTCCGGAAGCATGAATGGGACTTCCCCGCAGATGGAGGGTAGAGGAACCAGGCCCTGGAGCACACGCGCAGTTACCCCAGCGGGAAGGTGTGTGCATGCGGGGGGGCGGGGGGAAGCTGGAGAGGCCAGACCCCACAGGCCGGGGGGAGGTCAGATCACAGGGGGGTCACATGCCCAGCCCCCAGGGGACGAGGAGGCTGCCCCTCCTGAGCTCCTGAGCGTCCAGCCGTGGGGGTGAGACACCAGCACCTTTGGAGAGAAGCCCACCGCTGGAGGAGGGCTGGGGAGGGCGGCGCCCGGGGAGGGGGGAGGATGGGGGGAGGGGGTGGTCTGGGAGCAGGTATTGATCTGCTGGGGCTGGGGCGGAGGGGGGGCCCGGATGATGGATGAGGACCCCCGGGTCCCTCGGCTCACAGGCGAGGCGCACCGCATTAGGCCACTGGCGCCAAAACGGTCTCGAAAGCCCACGGCGGCCGGCGGCAGGCGGGGCACGGAGGCAGCACTCACGGGCCGTTGTTAATGCGAGAAGACTGCTCTCTGCGGCCGTTCGCGGGAAGACACTCCGCTCGCTCACTGGTTTCCTCGCTCCCATCCCCCGGGCGCGGGGTGCGTGGGGGGCGCGGGGGATGCGGGTGGCTCGGGGGTGCGGGCCGGCCGGGGGCCACACCTGCCTGGGGGTCCTGTCCCTGCTCGCCTCCCCGTGAGGAACTGCCTCTCTGAGCCTCAGGCTCCCCACTGTGCGGGCTTGGCTGCCCCTCGCTGCCGGGTGGCCGTAGGGACAACGGGACAATTCAGGTAAAGTCCCCTCCCCGGGGGCCGGCACGCAGCGGGCCCAGGTCAACAGCGAGGCCCGGAGGCGGAGGAGCCCCCAGCGCACAGAGAGCAGCCCTGAGCCTGTGACTCTTGTATTTAAAAATTTTTAAATGTTTATTTATGTTTGCGACAGAGAGACAGAGTGTGAATGGAGGAGGAGCAGAGAGAGGGGGAGAGACAGAACCCGAAGCAGCTCCAGGCTCTGAGCCGTCAGCGCGGAGTCCCACTTGGGTCTCGAACCCAAGGACTGCGAGACCATGACCTGAGCTGAAGTTGGACGCTTCACCGACGGAGCCCCCCAGGCGCCCCCTGTGCGTGTGACTCTCAGCCCAGGCGTGCACACGCATGGAGGGGGTCGCCCTGGACGCTGCCGGTGAAGCAGGTGCAGGGCCGCTGGGAGAAGTGACAAAGGCCCCACCGCATCGCCCATTTCTGCAGCCCGGGCTGCAGCACAGCTCTCCCCGACACTCACCTGCGCTGCGGGGCCCCTCTGCTCCCGTGGCCCCACCCGGCCTCCCCGCCACAGCCTCGGCCATTCCGCTCCGACCGCCAGGCGGCCCGGGAAGGACGCCTCCAGCGGGGGGGCTCCGCCACAGGCGCCTTTCCCATTGAGCTCTCCCCTCAGCTGGGAGGGCCCCCTCCAAGGCACACACTTGCGTGGGAGGCGCCGCGCTGCCCCTCGGCCCTCCGGCGGCGCCCTCCCCGGCCCTCTATGGCTCTCTCCACCGGCACCCGCCCCTAAGTGCTGGTCCGAGGACACAGTCACCCGCCCCTCCCTCTGGAAACATCTACGACTTCTTCCTCTTGTCCCTCCCTCCTTTACGCCTGGGATCGCTAGAAATGCTTGGCATCTTTAAAAATTGCTTTTATATCAGCATGGAGGTTCCTCCAAAAACTAAAAATAGAACTATCCTACGACCCAGCAATTGCCCTAGGAGGTCTTTATCCAAAGGATATAAAAGTACAGATTTGAAGGGGCACACGCACCCGATGTTTAGAGCAGCGTTACCGACAATAGCCAAAGTACGGAAAGAGCCCAATGTCCCTCGACCGATGAATGGGTAAAGACACGGTGTGTGTACACGACGGAATACTACTGGGCGATGAGAAAGGCTGAAATCTTGCCGTTTGCAGCAACGTGGATGGAACCACGGAGTATCACGCTAAGCGAGCTCAGTCAAACAGAGAAAGACGAATACCACACAATTTCACTTCTATGTGGAATTTAGGAAGCAAAAGAGATCGACATACGGGAAGGGGGAGAAAGAGAGAGGAGAGGGAGAGAAGCCTCAGGAGACGCTAACGAGAGAGAACAAACTGAGCTGCGGGGGTGGAGGCTGTCGGGTGGGGGATGGGCATCGAGGAGGCCGCTCGCTGGGGGGAGCACCGGGCGTCGGGGGGAAGTGACGACTCCCAGAGTTCCACTCCTGAGACTGATGCTGTGAACTCACTAGAATTTAAATTTAAAAAAAGGAAAAAACAGTTATGTTTAGAAGACTATTTAGTGTCTTATTTTTTTCTCAAGAGCCCGGAGACTGTGACCGGTGTTTGCGAACCCGGAAACTCGAAGGTAAAGGAAACCCTACACTCAGTGTCGGCGGGGAGGACGGCCACGTGGAGACCTGGAAATTTGGCCCGGGGAGCTGGGCCTCCTCAGTGGACGCTAGACACGCCGGACGCGACCAAGGGACCGACGTCAGAGGTCGTCGCGTCGCCGGAACAGCAAGCACAGAGGGGAACAGGCATGGAGTGTCTGTTACCAGAGTGTCTCAGAGATGTTTGCAGCAGCAGACGGCTGGGGAAACCGATAAAAGAAGTTAATTCTGATTAGCGGGGGGGGGGAGGCTGAAAGCACGCTCCGGAGGGCCGTTGTAGAAACCGTGCGTCGGGGGCTGAGGCCTGGAGAGAGATGCCGGCCGCTCCTGCCATCCCGAGGGTCAGGGCCCCGCCCCGGCCGCCGTCGGGGGGACCACGGCTCCGCCGTCCTCCCCACGAAGCCTGTCCTCTGCCGCGCTTTCCGCTCTGCCCTGGGAACCTCACCGGCGTCCCCGCCGCGCTGGTCGGATGGGAGGGTGTGCGGGCACACGCCGGGCCCCGGGGTTTGGCGGAGAACGAGGGAGGCGGCTTGGGCGGAACTTCGTGCTGGCGGAGGGAGAAGACGGGCAATGGGCAAGCCAAGGAGACGCACTGGCCAGTCGAGCCGCGCGTGCTACAGAGGGACCAGGAGCCGAGGGGCGCTCAGGGCGAGCCCTGGGTGGGGGGCTCAGGCCTGGGCGAAGGCCCCGGGGCTGGACCGGCCGTCACAAGTGGAGCCCGGGCCCCCGAGGCCCCCCAGGGACCCCCCTTGGGCACACGGGGAATGCTGGGCCCAGACGAGGCGGATGGCGGGCTGGAAGGTGGGGAGCACATGGCAACCAGACACGGGTGGCGGCGGGGGGGGGGGTGGCCCGGCTGGCAGGTCAGGCCCCCCGTGGCCTGCTGCTTGCCTTGCCCGCCTCGTTTGAGGCGCCGCGGCCCCGACACTGCCTTTCTGGGGCCCGGTTTGCACCGGCTGTGAGATGACACTCCCCGGGCCCATCGGGAGGATGGGCCACAGACGCAAAGCTCTCTGCCCAGCGCGGGGCGTGCGGCAGCCCGGCCAGCGGCTGAGCACTCAATGCGCCAATGCGCGCGAGCACGGGGTCCCCAGCCGGGAACCGGGGGACCCAGGAGCCCGCGGGGTGCCTTTCGGCC
The DNA here is from genome assembly GCA_030068075.1 of Paguma larvata. Taxonomy (NCBI): domain Eukaryota; kingdom Metazoa; phylum Chordata; class Mammalia; order Carnivora; family Viverridae; genus Paguma; species Paguma larvata. The sequence continues at coordinate 193,081,975 of CM057823.1, read as the reverse complement.
GCCCCGACTGCCCGCGAGCGCGAGGGGGAGCCTGTCCTGCCCCTTGGCGGGCAGGCAGGCAGGCCGTGCGGAGCGGGGGGCGGGGGGGACCCCTGACAGAGACCTCTGGGGACTCACACCTGCTGAGCCGAGCGCTGCTTGCGCTCCCCGGACACCATTACGGCAATTAGGAGCCGAGCTCCACTTCACTGCCTCAGCGAATCGCAGCGCCGGGCGGGGTGGAGGGGGACCGTCTCGCCAGCCTGGAGCCCCTGACTCATCCGGGCCCAGCGTAGCTCTAGGCAGAGGGGCACCCGGGCTGGAAGCGCAGCCTGGAGAGGCCCAAAGGGCTCAGGCCGGTGCGGGGGACGGCAGGGAAGGTGCTGGCGGACCACGCGCCTCCTGTCCAGGGGACGTGCTCGGAGCCGCCGCGGGACGCCCCACGGGGGGTGTCCACTGCTTGCCTGACCTCACGGGCGGCCGCGAGGCCCCAGCCTGGGCTTCCGGTGCCCACCATGTTAGCCGGACACCATACGGCAAAGGCGCTCAGGCTGGAGGCTCAAGCACCACAAACCCATCTTCCCTCGGTCCTGGCGCCTGGGAGTCCGAGATCCGGGCGTGGGCAGCTCGGTCCCCCTGAGGCCCCCTGCTCGGCGTGACCACCTCTCCCCGCGGCCCCATGTGGTCGCCCCCCTGTGTGTCCGTGTCCTGATCCCCTCTTCTCGCAGGGACCCCGGTCCGATCGGCCCAGCCCCCACCCGTATGACCCGGTCTTGCCTTGGTCACGGATACGCAGGCCCCGCCTCCACGCAGCCACGTCCGAAGAACTCGGGGCTTCCACATGTGAATGGGGGGGGTGCGTACCCGTCACACTGGACTCCACAGCTAACGAGTTGTGGGTGTGGGGTCTGGACTCAGGCCTTTGGGCCAGCATCCCGGGCTCCTTCCCGGCCCCTGCATCACGACCCACTCGCTCTGAGACTTCCGGATGGATGTCTCGGAGATGCTGGCCTCTGCTCTTCGGGGAGCACTGGACCGTGAGTCTCTCACGCCCACGCCTAAATTCGGACCAGTGCCCGCACAGTACTGCTCGGTGGATTGGCGTGATGGGGACACTGAGGACGAGCCGTGCGCGGCCTTCCAGGGCAGGGGAGAAGTTTGGGACTACGGCAGTTTGGGACCCCCCCAGGCCCGCGACCTACCTGCTTCTCCGTGCTCCTGCCCGGCGACCCCTCCTCCCTGGGAAGCGTCGTCAACTCTCTAAACGGCCCTGCAATCACACCCAGGTGGCCTCAGGAAGAATGTCCTGGCGCTTCTGTCACCGTGAGAGAGACTCGAGGGTGTGCACGCAGCCCGGCGGCCCAGGTGGGGCCGGAAATCGTTAGGGAAGTCCGTAATTACAGGCGGCTATTTTCGGCCGCAGGGCCGCTCCGCTATTAACTTTCCGAAGTGCGTCTAGACAGTGTGTACGAGCCGCGGACAGACAGATTCATTAGCCGGCCTGAATAATTCAGACGGCTTGCGAGGCAAACGAGCGCAAGGCGGTCTCTCTCGGCCTCTGAACGTACAGAGTTTCCTTCACGCGGCGGAGCCTAAACGAGTAACGGTCCGAGTGTCCTTAACGACACAGGCCCCTCGGAAGGGAGCGCGGGCCCTTCCCGCCCCCCGGACGAATGGACGGATGGGTTGGTGAGTTTTTAGAAGTCGCCCATCACGCGCCATCCCCGATGGTGAATGCGGGGAGCTCCGTCTCTACGGGACCGGCTCCGCTTGGGGAGCTGTCTTTGGGGCGCAGTCACAAAACCCACCCGACCCAGCCCGCCCCTGCCAGGCGGCAGGTCCCAGGGACGGAGCGGGGAAGGAGGTGCCTCTTGCAAGGCGGCGGCTCCTCTTCGGCGACGGAAGGAGCCGCTCTGCCGACAGAAGTCAGAAATCCTGTCCGTGCGAGAAGCCCACCACCTCCGATGCCGACCACGCCGTCAGTCTGTGTCCCCTCAGCCCACGCCGGGGGCCCCGGTCACGCCGGGGACAGTTCCCACACCCGCCTGTCGCTGTCCGCCCCTCCCCGGCCTCCGGGGTGAGGTCCGCGCCTTGCAGGGCAGGCTGGCAGTGCCGGGGGGGTTCGCTCCCGGGAGCGGCCCTCGCTCCGCCACGGGGGGAGTGTCTCTCCGTGCGCGGCGATCCCGGGTGACCCCTCCCAGGTCCCTGCCAGGGGCGAGTCCGCGTCCGCAGCGGTGAGTCCCTCTTCCACACAGCCCTCTCGCTCTCCTGCCCTCCCCGCCTCGCCCCCACGCGCCTGCGGCGGACTCCTTAGCATCACCTCCCAAAGAAAGCACTCGCCCATCGTGCGTGGGAAAGTTCCAAGTCCTCTGGGCCGAGACCGAAGCAGGGTGCAGTGTAGGGCTGGCGACAGGTACCCCCTCCCCCGCCCCCCTCCCCCAGAGGGGCCGCAGGAGGGGATGCGAACTGGGGAGAAGCAAATGCCCGGCTGGGTGGGCCCAGGTTCTCAGGGTGGCGAGTCCCCTGGTCTCCAGCGGGCAAACGGGAGGCCGGCAGAGTCGAGGGGCAGGTCCGGTCCAGGGCGGAGGACCCCCTGTCCTGTGTCACGCGGGCACCCGGGCAGCTTTCTGGTCCGTCGGGGTCTCCCGCCGACTGGCCGGCCCCTCGCTGTGGAGGGTCCTGCCTTCCTCCGTCCACCGACTCAGGTGCCCGTCAACCCGGAAACGCCCTCGGGGACACACCCAGGATCTCGGCTGGCCCGAATGTGTGGGCACCGGGCCCAGTCCAGCTGCTCCATAAAGTCAGCTGGGCTCCCAGGGGCTGTTAGATCATGGCCGCGAAGCGACGTTAATCCTTCGGGGCCCCAAGGCCGCCACGGTCCAGGGTCGGAGAGGGGGGTGCGGGAGGTCGTGGGACAGACGGGGCCTGGGGTCGTCCCCCACAGAGGGTCCGGCGGGACTGAGGGCACAGCCCGTGTGATTCCCCGGCCCCAGCAGGCAGAGTAGGGGTAGACTTCGCAAAGCAGCAGGAACCCCGGGCCGCCAGGCGGGTGAACCTCGGGGACTCGAAGCTCGGTGCGAGAAGCCGGCCCCCGGAGAGCCCATACTGTGTGCTTCCCCTCCCGTAGGGCCCTAGGGAAGTTGGGTCACAGAGACGGGCCCTGGGACACAGAGGCCGGGGGCCGGGGCCGGGGCAGGGTTAGTGTTTAACGGGAACAGCGTCAGCCTAGGAAGACAGAAAGCTCTGGAAGCGGACGGCGGTGACGGTCGCGCACCAGGGTGGATGAACTTCGATGCCACCAAACCGCACACTCTAGTCTGCTTCTAAACGCTAACTCTTGTATCATGCGTGTTGCGCCACAATTTTTAAGAAGTGGGAAAAAAGGGGCACCCGGGGGGCTCAGTCGGTTGAGCATCCGACTTCGGCTCAGGTCATGATCTCACGGTTCGTGGGTTCGAGCCCCGCGTCGGGCTCTGTGCTGACAGCTCAGAGCCTGGAGCCTGCTTCGGATTCTGTGTCTCCCTCTCTCTATGCCCCTCCCCCACTCGTGCTCTGTCTCTCGAAAATAAAGTTTCAGACACAGAGGGAGGAAACCATAGGAGACTCTTAAATTCAGAGAACAAACTGAGGGTAGATGGGGATGCGGGAGGGGAAAGCGGGTGACGGGCCCCGAGGAGGGCCCCGTTGGGAGGAGCACCGGCTGGTGTTCGGAAGCGATGAATCATGGGAATCTACTCCGCGGCCAAGAGCGCACTGTCTACACTGTGTGTTAGCTAACTTGACAATACATTATATATAAAAACCAATGAAAAAGTAAAAATTAAAAAATTAAAAATAAACTTTTTTTTAAGTAGAAGAAGCATCCTGACAGAGCCCCACTTTGGTCATCGGACCTTTGAACTGACAGCCGTTACAGCCAGAAAGGTCGGAGGGAGGCCCCGTAACTGCCCCCGGCCGCACCAAGATGGGACAGTCAAAGGGATCTCGCGTCCCGGGGGAGGCGGGGAGGCCGGAGACGAACACGGACGCGGAAGCTGCAGGGACAGGGCCCCAGCCCTCTGACCGGCACCGCCCCCCCCCCCACTGTGGTCGGTATTAAGACCAGCGATTAATTACGACTAGCAGCCTGAGTTTCCCTCTGCACGTAGCCTGAGACGTTCTCCGGGTCCGGGGATGAGGGTGTGGGCCTCTCTGGGGGCCGTTACGCGGCCCCGCACCTTCTGCCAGGCTTGGGGTGCCGGTGGCTCTTGCTCAGCCTCGCGGCCTCCAGCAGGCGCCTGCGCAGTGCTCCCAAAGGGACGGTCCCCCCACCCCCACCCACCCGGGCGCGCTCTTGGCCGTGCACTACCCTGGGCGAGCTCCTCCCGGTTCCCTAGCCCTGTCCCCCTGAGACAGGGACGGAAGAGCCCTGAGCGGGGCTGCCGCCTCTCTGGGCTCGTGCCCCTCCGGCCCCGCTCGCCCTCACCCCTGCCGAAGTTCCTGCTCAACGTCTCCCTTTTCAAGAGGGGCAGGACGGTGCAGTGTCGACAGACGGCGCATCGGCTTCTCCCCGTCTACCTAGGGCCCTTCGCCTCCAGGCCACCCCTCTCCCAGATGCCAGACTCAGGGGCGCTTCCGTCCTCGACGTGCTGAATTCACGTGTGGGAGTCCTTGTCCCCGTCCCCGGCACCTCCGACGTGCCTGTGTTTGGGGAGCCTGTGGTCAAGGTAAAACGAGGGGACTGGGGCCCCGGTCTGTTATGACCAGAGTCCTTATAGGGAGAGATCGGGACGCAGACACGCACAGAGGGACGGCCACGTGAGGACACAGGGAGGGGACGGTGTTGACAAGCCTGGCAGGGAGACCTCAGGAGAGCCGGCCCGCCCACGCCTGGACCCCAGCGTCCCGAAGCCGAGGCACTGAGCCGCCGGTCTGGTACTTTGCTCTGGCGGCCGAGCCGGCCAGCGCAGCCCTAACCACCGGGCCCGCGTCCCTGCCTGGACGTCCGACCACACCCCAGCCCGGCCGCTCACGCTCAGCAGGTTCAGCACCAGCCCGCGTCGCCCGGCCGGGACGCTCCCCAGAGCCTTTGCGTCCCTTCCCCCTCTCCAGCCGCACCCCAGTGATGTCCAGTCTGTCAGCAGAGTCAGATCTGCCGGCGGTGGCCCCCACCACGTCCTGACAAGCGTCCCTGGGCCCCAGGGCACACGGCGATGGCCGGCCAGGTCCCCGGCAGCTGTGCTGTCAGCCCCCACCGTGGTCTCCCCGCACCCCCACTCTGCTTCAGCCTTGTAAGCCTTTGTGCTGGCCGGTCCTCTCCTAGAAGGCCCTTCCAGAACATTCTATGCGGCCCATGCCCCACCTCCAGCACGTTTTCCTGAAACATCACCCGTGCAAGAGGAGGCCCCCTGGCCACCCTGTCAAAGCCGCGGCCGGGCCGGTCTCCTGTCCTGCTCGGGCCCTCCCTGGGCCCTCGCCTCGATGCTCTTGGTTCTGTCCCTGGTTCCCACCTGCTTCTAACAGACAAATGCCGTTTGCTGTCTTTGTATTTGTTGTGTCTCCCGGCCCGCTGGGGCGGGGGCTCCTGGGGGCGGGGGTCCCTCCGGACTCTGCTCACTGATCTGCGCTGAGCCGGTCACACACTGGTGCTTGGAACACACTCGCCGAGCGACTCGCGTCCCCGGTACCATGTGCAGAAGGATCACTCTGCCCTCGGACACCACGAGCAAGCGTGAAGAACGCCCAGCCAGGCGGGCGAGCCCGCGGGCGCTGTCCCTGCCGCCACTGTCCCCGCCGCCCTCCGGGGAATTCCTGACACCCCAGCTGTGCCCGGGGCCTGACCTGCACCTGCCGCTTAACCCCGCCCAGTCTCCCCGGGAGCAGGTGCACTTTCGGCCCCTTTACAGATGAGGAAACCGAGGCCCGGAGAGGTGGACCGCCTCGCCCACGGCCGCCCAGGGGTCCACACTCAGTCCGGCCGCCTTCCTGCCCTGCCCACAGCGGGGCACGCGGGGAGAGCCCGAATTTCCACGCAGGGAGCACTTCTCGGAGCGCAGGCGAATGCGGCAGGGTGTCCCCGGCTCGCAGGCGCGGGGGCTCCAGTCGGCTCAGTAACCTGACTTCCCCGGGCGGCTCTGAGCCACGGAAACCTCCAGGGACCACTGTGCAGGGCCAGCCGGGGCTCCCCGAGGACACACGGGACCTGGAGGGGTGCGGCGAGGCCGGCGCCCCAGGCCGTAACCGGGCCCTCGCACGAGGTAGGCGCGGGCGGAGGTCCCCTGAGTGACTGGCCGACACCCTGGGGCGCCTCCTCTGCCCCCACCCGCACCAACCTGGGCACCCAGAGCATGTGTTTGTGCAGGACCCCGTGCCCCAGGGCTGCGCCCGCACCCTCGTTCAGGACCCGGACAGACCATCCACACGGCCTCCTGACCTCGGCCGGGAACCCTCTCGCTGCAACTCCACCCACATCCTCCTGGCCAGTTCCGCTTCTCCCTCGGGCTTGGCGCACCTCCTCCAGGAAGCCTTCTGTGCTTCCCTCCCCCACCGGGTCCCTGTCAAAGCCCCTCCCTGAGCTCCAGTTTGGGGGTAAGACCCGCACCCTCTGTGTGCTGGCCCGGGGCGGGACAGGGACCTGTCGGCCTGCGTGAGCGGTGGGACCCAGGCCTGCCTTCTTGAGCAACGACGGTTCTCCCGAGGTGGCCAGCGGGGTCAGGCCGGCAGTTGACTTTCTGTGACCTGCTGGGAGGGGGGCCTGCTTTCATGCTCACTTGTGAATGTCCTCACGTGTGCGGCCTGCCTGCCGGGCAGCTCGGGCAGCAGGAGAAGTGACAGCCTCTCCGCCTAATGACTTCCAGGAAGTGGCCGAATCCGGCTCTCAGGCCTCCATCCCATCTCCCGAAAGGCGAGGCCGCTGGGACAAGCCCGTGGGGCTCCAGCTCTGTGGCTCCATCTGTGAGCACGACCCCATATCCCCCCCAGGGCGGGGACACTGGGTCGTGGGTCGAACAGGGTCCCCAGAGGAGGTAGCCGGGTCCTCACGCCCACGGCCGTGAGGGCGACCTTATCTGGAAACAAAGTCTTTGGGGATACAATTAGTTAAGGCGAGGCCATACTGGAGTAGGGCGGGCCCTGAATCGGTGGCCGGTGTCCCTATGAGAAGAGGAGGGAACACACACACACACACACACACACACACACACACACACACACGCAGAAGGTCACGTGGCAACGGAAGTCGAGGTCAGGTGATACAAGTCCAGGGGCACCAAGGACGCTGGGGCCTCCAGGAGCTGAGAGAGAGGCGGGGAACAGGCTCCCCCCACCCCCGCCCATGCCCGGATTTCAGATGCCACCCCGCGTGTTTGTCTGTTTGTCACACTAGCGGACAGGCTAACCCACAGTTAGTAACGTCGGCACCACCGGCATCCTGCATCTTTGTGGTAAAAGTAAGAGAATTAGTGTAGGAATAACCTACGATCATTCAGTCACTCAACAAACAGTAATCGAACACTCATTACTCACCAGGAAGTGTTTTAAACTTGGGGGTCGTGACAGGGACCGCATGCGCACACGCACACAGACACCTCACTCATGGACACACCGTACACACACACAGACCGCACACACACATGCACTGCGTCTGGTCTGCGAGCGGTCAAAGCTGGCGCAGGGAGGTCCGGGGCCCCTGGAGCCCAGAGAAGGCTCCTCACCCAGTCTAAGGGAATCAGGGGAGTCGTCCTGGAGGAGGTGACCCACCCAAAGAGGCAAGCCATTTTGTCGACACAGAAACGTCAGCCTCCAAACCACTCTCCGGTGTAGACTGTTAATACTACTGTTAATACCCGGTTCTTTACCCAGTAAAAGAGCAGAGTGTGTAGCCGTGTTCCCTCGGACCTCCCGACAGTGAACCCTCCAGAACCACCCTGGGGAGGAAGGGCGTGGGAGCCGAGGGGTGGGTGGGCAGGGCAGGCCATCCTAGGGGGGCGGGAGGGGCTCCCTGCTGGGCCGCGTGTCGCCGGCTCAGCCCCTCGGCTCTGACAGAGCGCCGGCACACGGCACCGTGAGGCCGGGATGAAAAGGACCCTGGGGGGGAAGGGCGCCCCAGTTCACAGAAGAGACCTCCAGGCCGCAGGGGCAGCCCGAGGCTGGGCCCTGGCGAGGGCTCGTGGAGGACACCGCGGAGCCGGCCCGGCTCAGGAGCTGCGGCCTCCGCCCCGGGGACAGGGAAGGGGACCGCCGATCCCTGTGGGCTCCAGGAACGCTCATGTCACGGCAGACCCGGCACCGGGAAGCCCACACCGGCCACATGAGGCCCTCGGGGGACGCGACACACTGGCAGTCTGGAGGCCCGCCTAGCGCTGCGGGGACCCTGTGGCGAGGGGCACGTGGCACACGTTTCCAGGTCCCCGGGGTGCGGGACGGGAAGGCTCGCCCCCCCCACCGCCTCGAGGGGCCAGAAACTCAGAGCTGCTCCGGGGCGCCTGCCCCCTCCCCGCCGTGTGGTCGGCACGCCGGCCCCCCACCCCCCGGGCTGGTTGTCTGAGATTTGACAAATTTCAGACTTACGGAGAGTTGCAAAAAAAGTACAAAGAATTCCTGTACGCCTTTCGTTCAGATTCCCCAAATGTTACCACGTGCCGTGTTGGCTTCATCTGCCTGCTTCTCTCCCTCCCCCCACACAGCGCACGCAGGCACACGCACACACGAGCACACACGTATATGCATGCACGCACACACACGTGCGTACACAGGCACACACACACACTCAGCACACACGTGCTTTCCCCAGGATTCTGTCACGTGTAGTCCCCGTGCTACAGGAGGGACCCCAGGGAGGGGAGACGAGGGCAGCTGCCCCCCTGCAGGGGCTGCCGCACAGGGACGGGGCCTCTGGCTGCGGACAGTGGAGACTGGGGGAGGCCGGCGGTGACCCCGGGACTGTCAGGACTGATGGCAGAGCTGTCCCTGGTCACACCTCCGCCAGCCTGGGCCCTGCTCCTCCCGTTCCTCCCATCGCTGGGCGCATAGAAAAGTGGGGGGCAGGAGTGGCCTTGCTGTTAGACCCTCGACCCTCTCACACGCCATGCAGTGTGAACCGACTTCAAAAGGGGGAACATGGAGCCTTGGGGGGGCTGGTGACTTCCCAAGTCACGGAGCCCGGGGACGGGCCGCCCAGTCCTCACATCAGCTGGTGACCGCCGTGCTGACCGCACCGCCGGCACTGCCCGCCATCGCTGCCATGCATGGGACACCCACGGCCACCTCCCTTTTCCTCTCCCGAGCCACGGGAGGCCTGGGGGATACGTCCACGCGTGGAAGGGGACACGGAACGCAGGTGCCGGCTCGACACCGCCCCCGCCCGCGGGCCCCAGGACCAGGTCTTCACCCGTGAGGGCTTGTGGGGCGGGGGAGGCTTGGGCAGAGCACCCAGCCCAGCGGGTGGACCCAGCCTGTCTCAGGTCAGTGCCAGCCTCTAGGCCCACGTGCCCTTGGCCACTTGGTGCCCGAGAAAGTTGGCTTTTGTGCCCCAATTTTTAAACCAAGCAAAGTAAGCAAAACAAAACGGACGGCAAGGGAAGGGGGGTGGGCAGGGAGGGACGCGGGGCTGTCTGGGTGCCGACGAGCCTCCCCCCGAGGGCGCCTGCGTTCCCGGAGGCTGAGGGGCAGCAGGGAGGCCGGCTGGTGCCCAGAGCCCAGGGCTGCGAGGAGGGGGCCCCGCGGGGCTCCCTGCGTCTGCTCTGGGTCCCGAGTGGGTGGTGTCGGGGTACACCTGCGTGCCGGGGCGCCCGAGCGCTTCGCCGCGCTGTTGGGGGAAGGGTCTCGGGAACCCGAGCTCGGCCGCCCCCTGGCCTGGCCTCGCCCGTGCCTGCCCCGCGGCGGGTGATGAGAGGTGACTTTGAAAGGGAAGTGGTGGCCGGGAGGCTGTGGGGGAGGGCAGGGGTCCTGGGAACACTTAGGCCCTTATCGCTGATCAAAGCCGGGAGGTGCCGCCCGACAGGCGAGGTGTGGCCCCACCTGGGTCTCATTAGGGCGGCAGCCGGGTTCCAGCCGGGTCTGCTCTTGCTCACAGCCGCTCCCAGACAGACAGACCGCCGCTCGGCCGCCCTCGAGCCGCACCTGGCGGCCGCACCAGCGGCCCGGGCCCTGGGCACCCGGGCGGCGGGGAGGCCGGCTCCGCTCGGGCCCCTCCGGGCGCGGTCCTCCCCCTCCTCCTCTCCTCGTCCTCTGGGGGAATCCGCCTGCGCCGCGAGCCTGAGAGGGAGGCCCCTGTCTTGTGCTTCTCGCCGCCTGGTGACTTCGGGGCGTCCCGAGGCGCCTGGCCGCAGCGTCCCCTGCCCACGCCGCCCCCACGGATAAAGCTCTCTGGGGAACAGCCTCCTTGTCCCTGCACCTCTGCACCCCGCCAGCCCGAGGGGTGATTCCGACCAGCCTCACAGCCGCCGGGGGCACGGGGGCACCCCTCCCGTTTCTGCGGGCCTCCTCCCCAGCCCGAGCTGGCCCCCCTGGTGCGGGGTCCTCTCAGGCTGGGAGTTTCTGCGGCGAGAGGGCCCCTGTCCAGCTCAGGTGCTCCCCCTGGGCCCTCTGCCCCCAGGCCCCCCTGCAGGTCGTCCCGTGGGACCGAGATGGGCCCTAGCGGCCCCCAGCGTACCGAGGTGGGACTCGGGCAGCTTGGGGTGGGGAGCCTGCCTCCCCGACTCGGGAAACCGAGATTCGGGTCCTGGCTTTGCCCACTCGCCTCTCTGGTCTCCGCCCTCCCTTCTAGAATGATCCGCACCAGACCCTTGCAGGCCCTTCCACGTCTCAGAGCCTGGATGGACACGGGGGGCCCAGCGACTGCTGTGTGGCCCTCCTGCTCCCGTTGCCCCGCTGTCCCCTGGCTGTCCCCTGGCTGTCCCCAGGGTGCCACCCTTCCGGTTCTCTCGTCTGCCGAATGCCCTCCAGAACGTTCTCTAGGCTGAGCTCCAGTGAGGTGGGTGGGTGGGATTTTCCTGGGGTTCGAGCCCCCGCTGGACCTGCTGAGTGACCTGGGGCCGCTGGCTCGGCCTCTCTGGGCTTGGAAGGGTCTGGCTGTGAAGCCCCAGGTGTGAACGGAAGTGGCCGGGGTTCCCCTGAGAGGGTCAGAGTCTGAGGAACAGGATCTTGTCGAAGAAGACCCTGTCTGGGGAAACGAGGGGCCTGGGATCGGCTCGCTTGGCTCCGGGTCCCACACCCTCTTGCGTCTCTGGTCTCCCAGCTCCTGACCGAGCGCTCCGGCCTCAGCCCACAGGCCTGGCCTCTTTTCCGCCATCTCGCGGCTCCCAGTGCCCTCTGCACACCGTGGCGCCTTGGCCGACACCCCCACCAGGGAGACCCCCCCGGCCTGGAGACACGCAGGCCCATCCCCGGCTCATCCCCACAGGGCGAGCTCAGACCCACCCCACCCACACCTGGCCCCTCCCACTGTCTGGTCAGCTGGGCCCCTCCCCTCCTCTTCTCTGCTCCTGTCCCTCCTTCCCCTCCCTCCTCCCTCCTCCCTCCTCCCCACTCCAGGATCTGGGTCCCCTCTCCTGGTCTCTGCCTCCATCTCTCTCTCTCTCTCTCTCTTCTCCTCCCCCTTCTCCGGCTCTCTCAGGAACATTCTGGAACAACTACACGGTCCCAGTGTAGGTTTGGCCTCAGATGCTCCCACCCCTTGAGGCGACTTGCAGCCTGATTCCTATAAGAAGGGAGGCTTGGGGTGGCCCCTCAGCACCCCTCATCTGAGTCCTCCCGGGGTGCCAGCTAACTGAGGGTATGGTGGGGGTGGAAAGGCAGGAGCCTCGAGGCCAAGCGTGGCCCCGCCATTTACACCGAGAGGAAGAGCGGGTGGGGGAAGCCGAGCCCCGCCAAGGGGCACACTCGGCAAGGGCCACACGGAGAAGGGGGCCGTGCGGGAGCCGCGTGGCTGGCAGGCCGCTGGGACCAGAGCTACAGGCTCACGGGGACTCGAGTCTGGTTTCCCGCGAGCGGTCAGAAGGATGCTCTTGCCGCCGTCCCGTCTGCAGCGGGCTCCACCCCTCCCCTCTCGCTCTCCTCCCTGAGGTCTGACTAGTCGTCGCCTCCGGGTGACAGCTGCGATGCTCACGCACAGTCGTTGGTGCCACACGTTGCCGTGGTTCGGCCCATGCTGGCGTGGCGACCTTCAGTGGGGGGCTCGGCAGGGGCCAGCCGAGGCCACACATCCGGCCAGAGCAGGCACTCAGCCCCTTCCCTACAACCCCCTATTCGCTGGCAGTGCCCGCGGGAAGAGGGAGGCCGCCACCGCTAGCCAACGTCTCTCCAACACGTGCCTTTGGTTACTTCCTTCCAGAAGCTTCTCTACATGCAATTTTCCCCAATGCCACCACGCGGTGCGTCAGCAGTGCGAGCACTCGTCCTGCCGCTTGCAGAAATCTCGCGGACCGTCTCGCACGGTGAACGCGCTCTCTGGCGGGAGGGGGTTCTGAAACACGGAGGCGGCTCCCCCGGTTCCCACTGCCGGGACGACCGTTGCGACGAAGCCGGGTGTTCTCCGCGTCCCGGATTGCAGCGGCACACGGGGCTCCTGCAGGCAGTTCTGGGCGAGGCTCAGCGTCCCGAAAAAACGTGAAGGAAATAGCACGTTCAAAACATCCCAGAAGAAAAGAAGAAGAAACCTGGGTGATTGACAAGCCACTCTGTTGTCTTCAGCAAAATCGAGAAGCCGACCAGAAGTGACCGTCGCAGGCTGGAAAGTATTGCCGAAATCGCTGCTTTTCAGTCGCCTCTCACTCTGAGGCAGTGCTAACGTGTCAGGAAATGCCCGCATGAGCGCGGGCTCGCGGGTGCTAAGCCTTCCACACACGCGGTGCTTGTCAAGAAATTGGAACAAATGTTTGGTATTAAAGGAACTCTAAGTTATGGGGGAATTTCATATGTTCTGATTTATGCCTCCGTCATTCCAATCACCTTAAATAAGAAAAATGTTGGTTTTCAATTGCCACCGAGAAGTATCTGGTCTCCTTTAGAGGGAGATTAACCGCACGGAGAGACGGCTCGGCTCCTCGGGCACAGCTAACGCTTTCCTGATTATGTAACTGATAATTCGGGCGAGATTTAATCAAACAATCCATTTCTAATACCCGTTCGGTATTAGATTTCTGTTTTGAATTTGCGTCTATTGGTGTAATATCCAGAGAGACTATCTGTCTTCTGGCGAATGTGTTTAAGTTCAACATTTTCAACTTATGTGTAAGAGACAATCCGATGAGTGAAGTTAAACCAGTGGAAACAGGTAGAACGGTCACGGATTTCTCTCCCGGAGGTAAAGAGACCCGAGATCCGTGGTTAACAAATAACAAATACATTTATTAAATCTACTTGTCAAATATTTAGATATTTATTAATATAATTTTGTTATTATATTTGGTGTGGTGATAGATTTGGCTTTTATCATTACAGTTTATAGATTTGGGTCGAAAAAGTGTTTTGTTTTGTTTCTTAATTCGCTCATCTCTCTCTCGATTTGTTGTGAAACAGAACATGCTTCCGCTCAGACGTCTGATAATGTTTGCAACCTAAATTTCACTGTATCCGACGGTATCATTTGCTCGGTAATTATTTCCTTGGCCTCGCTCGGGGCCGGATCCTGGTTAGACACCAGTCCTCAAACAGGGGCCAGGCGGGTCTGGGTCTGCAGAGCTGTGGGCTCGCGCGGGGGCCGCAAAGCAGGGTCACTGCAGCCGGACGGGTGGCGGGGACCGGCCGGCTCCGCCCTTCAGAGCTCCTCCCGGGAGGACGAATATGTCCGGGGCGATCGACACACTCCGCTTCGTTTCGGAGAAGCCCCGACCCTTTCCGCAGGCTCCGCCGCTCAGTCTTCGGTTCTGGAGATTCCATGTTCGTGTGCCGATTTACTCATATGGAATTTAAGGGGCCGGGCATTTTTTTAGTGCGACCGGTGTCAACCTGCTTTTGAAGTCCTTTTGAGTCCGTTGAGTTAATTACAACTTCACCGAGTCCTTCCCGGCTTAGCCCATCCGTCCCAAAATACCCAAGTGCCAGATATTAATACAAATGCAGGGTGCTTCGCCTCACTATCCTTTCCTGACAAGTCCATATGTCTAGACCCAAGCTCCGGGCTTGAATTTCCAGCTGGAAGCCTTGGCGAAGGTCCTTTTCGGGAGTCTCCCGGTGACAGAGACAAATGAGTGGTTGATTTTTACGGAGAGCGAGTCTCGAGCACAGGTTCTGGCACGTCCGGCCCGTGTGCTGCCTGTCCCGTGCGCCCCGAGCGCTCCGGGAGGTGGAGGAGCCCCTCTGGATGTTTCAAGGTGGTTTTTCTCCCCCTACCCCGGGCAGTTTCGCAAAACCCGGAGCCACTGAAACAGAACCGTGTCTTGGCCCAGCTGGGTGCAGAGACGGCGTGAGAGACGTTTCGTGTAGCTTCCACGGCTGCTTCCCAGCCCGTCTCGCCGGGCGACCTTCCCCGCCTGGGCAGTGGGTTGCTCTCTGGGTGGCGCGTTTGGGTTTGGAGGAAACGCGTTTCTGTCCCTTTCCGCTAGGCCCGCCCGAGGCATCTGGGACGGGCCCCCGTGCCTGCCTCCGTTCACAGCCATGCCTTTCAAAGTTTTCCTTCCCTGATTTCTTTTGACCTGGCGACCAGCTTGAACATATTTTGAAGTCATTTGGTGACACAGTTTCCCAGGTGTCGGGGTTCACACGTTGCCAGCTTTCCTGGGGACCCTGGTCATTCCCGATTTGTGGGCCCTTCCTGTTGATCTGGGGGGCTCCTGCATCTGCGATGCTTTTTGTTTCCACCAGAGGAAAGAGAAGGGAGGGTGAGCAGGGGAGAGCACGGACAGGGGGGAGGGCAGCGAGCCACCGTGGGGGGTGTCGGTCCGGGGGTTTTCCGTGTAGACTAGCAGCTCCCGGCTCTGCGACTTGGGATGGCCACTTGATCTGTTTAAATCTTCGTTTCCTCACCTAAGGGTTGGACAAATATCCTACGTCGCATTGTGTCTCACAGGAGTCTCCAGGCGTTCCGGCGAGATAATAAATGTGTAAGTTCTTTGAAAACATGAAATACTACAAATGTGAGGGATGATCATTAATTATCACCTGTGTGGGCCTGACTTATTGAGTACCTACTATGTGCGGGATTGGACCAAGAAGTGTAGACTGGGGCATCTGCGTGGCTCCGTCAGCTAAGCGTCTGGCTCGTGGTTTCAGCTCAGGTCATGATCTCACGGTTCGTGGGATCGAGCCCCGTGTCGGGCTCTGTGCCGACAGCGTGGAGCCTGCTTGGGCCATGATGGAAAAGCTTGCGCTGGGTCTGCCCTCTTGTACAAACAGCTACAGGAGGATGCAGGCTGGACGAAGTCACCGTGCCCAGGTGGCGGACAACAGGCACAGAGAAGGAAGACCGTGGAGGAGTTTACTCCTCCGTCTCAGTAACCGATCAGGTGCCCAGACAAGATGCAGAAGATCTGAACATTATCACCCCCCTTGACCTCATCGACATTTCCAGAATGTTACAGCCAACGACTGCAGGACGCACCTTCTTCTGTAGTGGGGAAGGGGCGGTGTGCCAAGGCAAACCATGTCTGAGCTCAGCTACGTCCATAAATCTCTGAAGACTGAAGCTTCACAGAGTGTATGGTCTCTGACCACAGAAAAATCAAATAAGAAATTAAAAGAACAAGATATTTAGAAAATCCCCAAATATCTGGAAATTAACCCATGGGTCAAGGAATAATTCACCAGGAAGATAAGAAAATATTTTAACACAAATAATCATGGGAACATAACCTCCCAGAATTTGTGAGATTATGGCTAAAAATGCTTACAGTGAAATATATTTCTTTAAATATCGCCATTAGAGAGGAAAAAATGGTTTGAAATCAGTGATTTATGTCTACACTAAGAAGCAAAAAAAAAAAAAAAAAGACACAGGCACCTGCCAAGTGGAACGAGGGAAGTATTCAAGAACAGAAATAATGAAATAGAAACAAAACAGAAAATTTAAAAAGCCAGAAATGTGTTCTTTTAAAAAAGTGAAATAATTTAATAAACTCCTGGAGAGGTCAATCAAGAAAAAAAAGAGAAAACAGAGTTTACCAGCTTAGAAAATGAAGATAAAATCTCACTGCAGGCCCCAAAGTCACTAAAAAGGTAATAAGGAAATATAAACAACCTGAGTAAGAAGGTGGAAGGAAGTTTTTGGAGGGCGTAGACTGTGGTGATGGTTTCACAGGTGTACGCTTTTGTCCGGATTCATCAAGTGTGTATATTAATGACGCACAACTTTTTGTTTTCCAAAAAAAATAAAATAGAATAAAGCAAAAAAAAAAACCCATATGCCAATAAATTTGATAACTTAGATAACTGGACAGATTCCTTGAAAACTATGTTATCGAACTGACTCAAGAAGAAATGGAAATTCTGAATAGCTCTATAACTATCAAAAAATTGAATTTATTACTAATACCTTCCTACAAACAAAATTCCAGGCCCAGATGGCTTATCGAACTCACAAGAAAGAAATGATGCCAGCATATCACCAAATCTCTAGAAAACAGAGAAGGAAGAAATGCTTTCAACTCATTGCTTTTTTGTCTTGTTTTGTTTTGTTTTGTTTTGTTTTGTCTTGTTTTGTTTTGTTTTGCAGAGGCCAGAATGGCCCTGATACCAAAACCAGACAAAGGAATTACAAGAAAAGAAAACCAGACCAATATCTTTCAGGAACATAAACCAGAGCATATCTTTCCTAGAATAATATATTTTACGGTATTCAACAAAATATTAGCAGATTGAATTCGACTCTAGTAAGATGACCGTGGGGTTCATTCCAGGAATGCAAGGTTGAATCAAGGTTTGAAGGTCATCGTAATCCCTGTTTTAGTAGAATAAGGAGGAAATCACATGATCATTTTAACAGAAGCAGCAAGATCATTCCGTAGGACCCGTTCTTTAAAACTCGTTCATGATAAGAACTCTCAGCAAAGTAAACTGAAAAAAAGTAGCTTCCTCGGTTTTGTGAAGGGCATGCATGAAAACCCACAGACAATACCATCCTTGATGGTGAGTGACTGGTTGTGCCCCTAGGCATGAGAACGGAAGAAGATGTCCACTCCACCACTCCTGTCTGTCCGAGATTGTACAGGAGCGCCCGGTTAACTCAGCAAGGCAAGAAAGAGAAATAAAAATAAATAAGCAAAAGGCATTCGTGTTGGAAGGGAAGAAACAAACTCTCTTTGTTTCTGGCAGCATGTTTGTCTACATGGGAAATCATTAGAAATCTTCAAAAACCTGCTCTACTTAATGAGTGAACTCCATAAGGTGGCAAGATACAAGGTCAATACACGAAAGGCAATAGTGTTTCTCCAAACTAGCAAAAGCTTGGAAGTTGGCATCTTTTGCAAAATTGGAGATCAAAATAAAATAATTGTAAATACCATCTGGAGTAAAATAAAAGTAGCCAGACATAAGTTTAATGACAGGTTTGTTAGACCTCTATACAAAAACTCAGAACATTTTTGAGTTCCGATAAAGATTTACATAAATGAAGAGACATACCATATTCATGGGTTGGAACTTTCAATACAATTAGATTGTCTCTTTCCCCCTCATTAATCTATAGCAAGGGCTTGCAAACTATGGCCTTCAGGCTGGCTGCCCGTTTCTGTAAGTAAAGTTTTATTTTAATACAGCCATGCCCAGTAGTTTATATATCGTCTGTGGGTGTTTTTAACTTCATTGGCAGAGTTGATCACTTTCCGTAAAGACTGTATAGTCTTTAAAGCCTAAAATATTTACTGTCTGCTTCTTTAGGAAAGTTTGCCCACCCCAACGTGTAGGTTTAATGCAATTCCAATCAACATCCCAAACGTTGTTGTTCATTGTAGCATTGGTTTTCCTTTGTCAAGGTTTTTAACATGTATGAGTTCTTCTTTAATCTTATTATATGTATTCGTTGAGGATGTAACGATTGATTCAATCCTTACCCTCAGCTTTTTGTTTAACTACAGTGTTGCCAATCCTGAGGTTTTTAAAATTTTAATCATCTTTTACCAGATTTTCTTTTCAAAAAGGTATCTTTCGCACAAGAAAGAGCCTACATGCCATATTTTCTGAATTATGTACATATTGACATTGCCTATGCTTTTGCCTTTAAACTCAAGGGCCCCTCGGCTGGGTATAGAACTGCTGGGCGCCTTAGCCCTTTCCAGTCATTGCTCTGCTCTCTTCTGGCGTCACGTGCTGCCTTTATTACAACTTCTCCTTTTTTATCTTCGCTTGGCTCGACGTGGTCCTGGGATGGACGGGGTCCATCGCGACATGGACTTACTGCTGCTCTATGCTCTGAATTATCTCATGCTTGAGAGTGTCAGACTGTTGCCTTTAGAATGGAGCAAACTTATACCATCTGCTTTTTTTACATTAGGTTATCCCTCCCCCACAAGTTCCTCCCCCCAGAAATGTGTTTTGTGGCGTTGAGTGATGCTACAGCGGCATCTGATGACAGCCTAACTGTTTTCGCAGCCCGGTTGCCTGAAGACGTCTCTTTTCCTTTGGAATTCAATAAATCTGACCAAGGTTTGGGTCAGTGTGACCCGTTCTCCATCACCTCAGCCTGGAAATCGATCAGCTGCTTAGTTTGCAAACCAGTCTTTCCTTAGTTTCAGAGAAATGTACCCTCGTGCTGTTTTACCAACTAATTTCTAATATTTTGTGTGTAGTCTCTATTCCTTTGGGGGCACCTCCTGCTCCGTGGAACAGCCTTGTCCGGATAACGGAGCGTTATCCTGACTCTTGAGCATTTACTCAAATCTACACCAACTATTTAAAAAAGGCAAGCCCTGGAAAACCTTGTGTCTTCTGGGACCCTGTGACGCTTGCTCCCAAGGCGTCTCCTAGACTTTCCATGACAGGGCTTCCGCCATGCCCAGGCGTGGCCGGGGGCCGAGCCACGACACTCCAGGGCCCGCGTCTCTCTTGGCTACTTCCGTGGACACGTGAAGTAACTGCCTGGACTCCACCAGCGAGCTTCGGCCGGTTTTTCTGCTCTGTGCCTGTTGCTTGCTACGCTCACGGGTGGGAAAGTCCTTATCCCCGTCGTCCGCCATTGCCGTCTATCTGAAGAGCACTTAAAAACTGCCACCCCAGCAGCAGCACGGGCAGCGGGTCGCAGGGAGGTCAGCGGACTAGGACACAGCACTTCCAGTAAGAAGCGAAAGGCCACGGAGGCGGAGAGGGGCGGTGGAATGGTGGCCCTGCCTGGGGGACAGGCGGAGGAGGGCCGGGTGTGGCGGGCGTGACACCAAGCTGACAGTCAGCTGTGCCCTCTGCCTCGGAAGCGTCTCCTCGGCGGATGCGCTCTGGGGTCTGGCTTTGGGTCCCCTCTCTGACCGTTCAGCCCTTGGTGCCGGCTCAGCCCTGGGGTGAGGGCACTTCCCAGAAACGGACGGTCTGTGTGCTTCTAATTAGACCGCTCGCTGGCTGCCAAGCTCTGCGCCTGTCCCGGCGGCCTCCGCAGTCTGCTTTCTCTCCATTCCACATGGTAGGGAACTGAACTCCCGTGGGCTGGGAGAAGGGGGCATAGACGCTTCCCGGCCTGAGAACTCGGATTCCCCCTCATCCCGAAACCCACCTGGCACAAACCGTGCATTTCCGTGTTGACTATCCTGGGATCGTTGTCACGAGTGTGGTGACTCCCAGTCCTAATTCCCGCACGTGCAACACTGAGATTCTCTGCCCGCCCAGGATCTGCCTGTCGCCAGTTCCGTGCCGGGCTCAGGTGCGAAGGACCAGGCTCAGGTCCTCAAACTCACAGCCACGAGTCGCCTTCGCCAGTCTCCTCCCGCTCGGGGACCCCAGTGCCCCTCACTCCTGCGCCCCCCACCCTGCACACGGTCCACCCGTGCAGAGTGGGGAGTCCGGGCCCCGCTCCCCGCAGGAAGCCCCGTATCCATCAGGTAGTCCTTTGGCTGCAGCGGCGAAAACCAAGTCTGGGTAACTAAGGCAAACGGGAGCTTCCCGGAAGACCCCGGCCGGACCAGGACAGCTGAGCGTCACGGCCTGGGGGAGGGGCCCGGACTCACCATGCTGCCTCCTCCCGGGTGCCCGGGGCCCGGTTTCTGGGACCGTGAGCCTGACTCTCACGCCTGTCTCTTGGCCCCATAGGGACAGAGACACACGGCGAAGGGTCACTCCTCTTGGGGCGCCCGGAAGGGGGCACTCAGGGAGCCCGCAGCACCGTCTATGTCCCGCAGGTGACCGTGCAGAAACTCCAACCTGGGGGCGGCCTTTTGTCTCATTAGGTGTTGTCTCATTAAGAAAGGCTCCAACTGATTATGAGCTCTGTCCCCAGCTCAGCGGGACTGCCCCAGGGCAGGGGCTGTGGGATCCGCACAGGAGGGGCCCCCGGAGCGCCCACTCACTCATCAGTTAGTATTAAATTCTAATTGGCCTTGATCCGTGCAGCCCGGTAACAGCTAAACGGAGTCTCCCAGCTGAGAGGAGAATCGGGGAAGCGGGGAGCCCCGTGTGCCCCCCCGCACTGGGCGCTGTGCGGGCCCGGGCCAGCGACCCTCCGCCTGTGCCTTGGTTCCCTCTTCTGTAAAACAGAAACAGCCACGACCAAAGCGTGTCCCGCGGGGCGGTTGCGAGGGTCACACTGGTCACTCTTGGGAAGCTTCTGCAGTCCTGAGCCACAGCTGAATTCGAAGCAGACATCCTTCCGTCTCCAGCATTCGCGGGATCAACGCGTTTTTACTGAGCGCTCGCGGCCCCAGGGGGGCAAGCTGGGCGAGGTCCCCGTGCCAGGCCTGGGCCGGGGCTCGGAGTCCGGGGTGGTGGCGGGGGGTGGAGGTGGCCCTGGGGACGGCGTGTGGGGAACCTTCCCTGTGGGGGCCGGGCACCAAGCCAGCCCCTGCGTGTGCGTCCGGGGGCTGCCGCACCCAGAGGTGGGGGGCTTCGAACCGCGGACACGGGGTCTCCCCCAGCTCTGGACGCCAGGGTGTCAATCAGGGTGGCAGCAGGACCCCGCTCCCCCAGAGGCTCCAGGGGAGTGTCCTTCCCACCCTTTCCGGCTTCTGGGGGTCCTCGCGCTCCTGGGCTTGTGGCCGCAGCCCGCCAGTCTGGCCTCCGACTCCACGTGGCGTCTTCTGTGCGTCTCACACGGACACCAGTCCCTGGGCTCAGGGTCCACTCTAACCACACCTGCGAAGTCACAGTCTCAGGTTCTGCGTGAACGTGAACGGGGGGGGGGGGGACACGATTCGCTGCGCTGTGGCGCTCCTCCCCCCCTTGGAGGCCGAGGGCCGGGCCTTCTGCCTGGGAAAGCCGCGTCCTGTCTGCCGGACGCCACACCCATCCTGGGACCCAACCCTGGAATGTTCTGGATCACAGGGGGCACCGAGAGTGCCCTGAGACAGTGGAGACAACGCCCACCCCCAGGGCCTCAGGGCCGGGTGTGAAGTGTGGTCTCTGCGTGACCCCCATCCCAGCGGCCCAGGCCTCGGCAGGGAGTGGGCGGGGAGAGGCGGACCTGAGGCCGGGGCTCCTCCCTGGTGGGCAGGGCGCCAGGCAGGGGTCAGGACACTGGGGTCCCAGCACCCTTGTGCCCCGGGCTCTGTTCTTCACCTGCAGGAGTGTCCCGTCAGCCCCGGCGCCAGGACAAGACGCCTCAGCCTGGGGCGTGGGGGCCAGAAGCCCAAGACCCAGGGGCCCCGCGGGCCGGGCTGGGGGAGGGGCTGTGCCTGGTTGGCAGCCGGCACCTTCCTGCCATGCTCACGTGTCAGACGGGGCGGTCCCTCCCCACTGCCGTCCCCCCGGCCTCAGCCACTGTGAGTCCCCGAGGCTGCTTCTGCGCTGGGGGCTCATAGCGCGGCCGCGATGCTGAGGCTGGAGGGGCCGGTGGCCGCGCCTGGCCTGGTCCTGTCCCCGCCCCTCTGGTGACTCTTCCCGAGGCTCCGACGCCACACCATTGCTTCCCACACCTCCTCCTTGGTTTGACGCCAGACCCCGCCCCTTGGTGGCGCGTGGCTCCAGCAAGGTCCTAGCGTGGCTGGGCTCCCTCTCTTCGCAGCCGGTGGGCCCAGGCCTGGCTGCGGGGGGCCGTGACTCCCAGCCCCTCTTGGTACCAGAGCCTCCTCAGTTCTTGCTCGCTTGCTGGCTCCCCCCAGAGGAGAGTGGACCCCCGCGTGGCCAGGACACAGGCCCCTGCAGGGCACCACGAGGCCTCAGTGTTCGGAGCCGGCTTTGAAGGACACAGCTCTGTCCCCAGCCCCTCACCTCGGGGGCGGCGAGGCAGTCCCGACCTGTCATCAGTAATCGGGGGTGAATGAATATTTACTGAGCAGAGTCCCGCGCAGAGGGCTGGGCCGGAGAAGCCAGGGGGACGAGCCGGCCGAGGACCTGAGGCCCCGCTCCCGGCTTTCAACTCCGCGGCCGGCCGGAGGGCCAGAAACCCGATCCCCAGCTAATTGGGGGGCCAGCCTTTCTCAGAACTCCCTGCCCCGTTACGGCTCCGAGCACTTCAGTGCCCTCTCTGCGCCTCTGGGCCGCAGTCGTTCACATCAAAGGGAGCCTCTTCACACCCCACCTCCCTCCGGGGGCCCCCACCGGCAGGCCTGGACCTGGCGGCTGGCTCCGCTCCTCAGGGCTCCACCCACCTCCCCTCTGTTCCCACCACCGGGGCCTGCGGGGAGGGAAATAGTGCTTCTCCTTTTTATCTGACCGGAATGCTGAGGCTCAGAGAGGCTCCACGAGTTGCCCAAGGTCACACAGCAGGGCTTTGATTGGAAACCAGGCCGCAGGAGTGCCCGGGGCGCCGCAAGAAAGCCCCGGGCGCCAAACCCAGCAGAGAGGCGTTCTCCCACAGCCTGGGGACCAGAGTCCGAAATCAAGGTGTCGGCAGGGCCGGGACCCTCTGAGACTGGATGGAACCCTTCGTCGCTCTTCTTCCAGCCCGGACCCTGGGCGTTCCCGGGCTCGCCGAGCCCCGCCTCCCTGAGCGTACCTGTGTCCCAGCCTCTCTCTCCTCATAAGGACACCTGTCACCGGACGCAGGGCCCACCCACTCCAGTGTGGCCTCACTGTATCCTACTTACTTCCAAAGAGACCCGTTTCCAAGCATGGTCACGTTCACGGGTGCCAGGGCTGAGGTCTTGAACAGATAGCTGTAGCTTGTGGATTTTTTCTCGTTTCTAAAAGGGGGCCACACTGAGGACGGCTGGAGGGGCGAAGCACGCTGGCCCCTTGCTTGCGGCCCCTGGAAGGAGCCTGGGTGGGGTTCTTCCTTTCCCAGGCCCGGGACCCTGGGCCGAGGCGGAAACAGTGGGCGACACCTGGCTCAGCCCCTTAGGACACCGTCTCCGGGGTCTGCCCCTCGCGCTGTGTGCGAGGTGGGTGGCATCAGACGCTCTGAGCCACAGCGTCGCAGGCCAGGGGTTAAGTGGAAGCCCCGGGGCACAGGCGTCCCCGGTGGGTGGAGGGCCGGACAGGAACAGGGGTCGCCTGACCCCACGCCCAGAGCTCTTTCCAAAGGCAAATTTGGCAGAAAGCTGCCCCATCTGGGAAACGGTTTCCGAATTCCCTAGAAGCCTCTGCGTTGGCCCAGGTTCGAGGAGGCGGCAGCCCCAGGTTACGGGAGGGCTGGAGCCAGGCTGGGGTGGGGGCCCTGAGGGAAGGGGGTTAGGGCTGAGCACGCCTGCGGGGCTTCGGGGGCGCATGGAGAGGAGGGCGCTTTAATGAACAGCTGGACAGGGAGGGGGACCCTCGGGAAGTGGACGAGCGCCGTCGCCAGGGATGCGCCCTGCGGCAGGTCTGACCGTCCCACGGGGTCCCCTCCAGCCCCGATGGCAGGCGAGCCTGGGGAAGCCGGGCAGGGGTGAGAGGCGCAGGCTGGGCGAGCAGGGGAGAGACCCAACCCTCCGTTCCCGGCTCTCTCCCACTGGTCTCGGGGCCCCGGCCGCCACGGCATCCTGCCCCCGAGGAAGGGGGAGCCCTCTGCTCAGGCAGGCGGTGGGCACTCTGTGGTCCGGCCAGCGCTCCGTGGCGTGCCCACCTGCCCTGGTTACCAGCACCGCCAGACCCCCTCGGCGGCTCCAGGATAAGGACCTCGGTTCAGGCTCGGGTTCATCCCGCCCCCGAGAGCCCGCTGACCCCCCCAGAGCAGAGTATCACTCACACTCGGCCAACAGTGACGGTGGCCACCCTGTTCACAGGCCCTGAGCTATCCTCAAGGGACAGCTGCAAACGCCCCTTCTTCCAGGAAGACCCCTGGCTTCCTCTCAGCTCAAGGGAGCTCCCCTCCTCTTAGGACTCACTGCCCTCGATCTCCCCTCCCCCTACACCTGAGCGTGGCCACCCGGCTGCCACACCCCTGCTCCAGCAGCTGCCTCGTTCTTGGTTGTTCTGGGGAGAAAGGGCCCGTGCTCGGTGAGCACCCGCTAGGTGCTGGCTGCTCGAAGGCCTGTCCCCCATTGGGCGACTCCAGTGCGCCCACCGCAGTCCGACGGAACTTCTCTCAGCTCCTAGAAGCCTCCCTGCCCTCCTCTGCCCGGGCCAGCCCCGCTGCGTCCCCTGTCCTCCTCCCCCGCCCCTGGAGGCGCCTTCCAGGCACGTGGCCGCCACTGCCGCGCACCCGAACCCACAAACTCCCAGGGCCTTCGAGACGCCTCGTCCGGGAGCCCTTCTCGGAGCGCCTGCGCTGGCTGAGGCCGAGCTGGGAGCCGAGCGAGGACACAGGCGGCGCTGGGCCTATGCCTCCCTCGGCGGCTGCACCCACCTGCCCCTGCTCACGGGACGCAAGGCCTCCCTCCTGCCCTCCTGGCCGTCTCCCCGGGGACCTCCCGGCCATGGCCCCGATCTCCCCAACACCAGCCGCAGCTCCAACACCAGCTTCTAGGTCTCGGAAGATCTTGGTTCCGCTCAGAGTTAACTGGAACGGTGGCCGTGTCCCTCTCTGACGCCCACGATGGCCCGCAGCGTTCCACGTTCCGGGAGTGGGGGTGCAGAAGGCAGGGTCACTGATGTCAACTCAGCAGGGACCGGCCAGCAGGCAGGACGGGGGGGGGGGCGGGGGCCAGCTCTGCCTCCTTCGGCCATCAGGGACAACCTTGAGTGACCTTGAATCAGGGACAGGCTCGAGTGACCCCGAAGACGCTCCTTCCCTCCCGGGGCCTCGATTTTCCCATCCGGAGGAAGACGTGGGGCCGGAGCAGGGTCCCCCGACACGGGCCCCAGGGACGCTGGTGCCCCGAGCGGGAGCCTGGCGTGGTGGCGTTCAAGACGGACAAGCACGTGGGCGTCAGGCCTCCGATCTGGGAAGATTTGTCCCCAGAACTTTTCCCTTCCAGCTCACACAGCCGAGGCCGGGGGGGGGGGGGGGTGAGAACGAACCAACTCAGCACACGGAACCCAGACCTGACCAGCAAACCGCGTCTTATCTAGTGGTTGTCGCGGGCGCACTGTCCCAGAACGCTTCACCCCGCAGAGGCAGCGTCCCCTCCCCCGAGCCCCCCCTGGAGCCCCCTCCATCGTCTGTCTGTCATTCTGTGACCGGCGTGTGTCACTCAGCCGAGTGTCCCTCAGACCCTCCACAGTGCCGTAAGAGATAGACTTTCCCTTCTAAGGCTGGATGACACCCCCTCGTCACACGGTGTCGATGGGCCCCCGGGCGGCCTCCGTGTCCCGGCTGCCGTGAACCTGGGCGGGCGAGCGTGTCCTCGGGACGCGCTCTCACTTATTTCGGGAACACACCCAGATGTGGAGTTGCCGAGTCATAAGGCGACTCTGTACGGAATGTGTTTGGGGCCCGGCCGTGCCGCCGTCCGCGGCCGCTGCACCATCTCACACTCCCGCCAGCGGGGCTGGAGGGTCCCCGTGTCCGGGGGAGCCGAGCACGGCGGGGAGCCTGCCGGGGCCACTCGTGCAGGACGTGGGGGCGGATTTGTGCCCGGACCACCCCCTCCCATTCTGACGCCAGGGTGCACTGGACACCTCCACCGTCCCCTCCCCCAGATCCGGGGCTGCAGCCTGTGTCCACGGAGCTGTCCGGGTGCAGGGTCCCGGCGTCCAGAAGGACAGGCTAGAGGGACAGGCGCCCTGTGCCCGGGCCCCCACCTGGGGGGCGGAGCAGAGGTACCGGGGCCCTGGCAGCGCGAGCACCAGTATTTCCTTCCTTCCTTCCTTCTTCCCCCTCCCCCCCTTTCCTTCCTTCTCTCCTCCCCCCCCCCACCCTCTCCCTTCCTCTCCCTTTTCCAGGGGTAAAATGGCAACATTCTTCAAAACCGTGTCTGACCTGGAGTCAGGCGGGAGCTCTCTGAAGTGGATTTCCTGCCCCCCACCCTCCCCCCCCCCCATCTCCCGGAGTTAGGACAAGGCCGTTCAGAGGCCCGGCGTGTTGATAAGCTAACTTCTTGCTCCAAACCTCAGGACGCGGGGACAGAAGTCCCCCTTCTTGAGGTTCTGGAATGGGGGCGGCAGCCTGAGGGCGTCTCGGGGACTCGGGGACGGGCCCGTCCTTCGCTGCCCAACCGGTGCCTGACTCCGTCTCTCTGTCCCTCACGCACACGCAGGTTCCGCCCCTCCGAGGACACCTACGTCGAGGAAACTTCTGTCTCCAAGACGCGCCGCCGCGGAGGGGGGCCTGGGGACGCGGGGGTGCCCGCTCTCGGAGGCGAAAGCCCACGTGTCTCGAACTCGCCTCCCCCCCCCCCACCCCTGAGTTCGGCCGAGGCCAGGCTCCCGCTCAGGAGGAGGAATTCGATCACATGCTAATCCTCTCCACATGTAGAATTTTCCAGATAGCCCCGAGCTCCCAGCGCCTTTTGAACTTGTGAACAGAAATTGATTCAAGGTGACGAATTTGTAATCAGTTTATGATTGATGGGCCGCGTTTCCAGAAAGGCAGCTCCGTGTCCCTTCCTCCTTCCCGGGAAGCCAATGTGTTTCGCTTTATCCGCCCTCATCTCGGGACCCGGAGGACCAGGGGAAAGAAAATAGAGTTAACTGCAATATTTAACTTGTGTGAGACCAGATGCCGCTTAACTACGGGGTCAGCAGAGAGGAAGTGCTGGGAGGGGGCCGCGGCTACTCCCCTCCCCGTCTGGACAAGGGCAGATCGGATGTTAAACCATTAGCGTGATTAGGCGAATAATGACTTTGGCCCTAATTTCGCCGGCGTGGAGAGAGAGCAGGACGGGCGAAAACATCTGCCCGAAAATCCTAATTTCAAAGGGTAATTGCGGCGTCCCCCGCGCGGGCCGCCCCCGCCCCGCTCCCTTCTCGTCTTCCTTCCTTTCTTTCCTTTCTTGTGTTTTCATCGAAACCGCCTTGAAGTGACGCGGCGTTCGCCCCGGCCCGAGTTCAGCGAGAAGGTTCTCAGGGCTGGGAGGCGCCGCCCGGAGGAGCGGAGGGCCGGCCTGCGGGGGGTGGGCCGGCCCCCGCATCGGGGTGTCCCTGAGAATTCGACCGGGACCCCGCGCGCCCCAAGAGCAGGCGCCCCGGCACAGGCCCTCGCGCCCGCGGCCCCCGACCCGAGCCACGCAGAGCGAACCCCTTCGCGTTGCACCCTCCAGGGTCGGTGGCATCCACACCGTTCCGAGGCCGTTTCGGGCACCCCCAGGATGTCGCTGAGTTGGGAAAGGACGGGCGCGTCGGGGCCTCAGGCTTCCTCTGGGTCCTGGTCCGTGCGCCCCCCCCCCCACGACCTGGAACACCCCTTCCTGGCCCTTCACGGCTGAGCAGGGTCCGCTGGTTCCTCAAGGGCAGGCCCCCAGGTCTGGGCCGTGTCGGGGCCCCCTCCAGGGGGCTGGGTCTCCTTCCTCTCTGCCCCCAAGACCGGAGCCACACGCTACCTTGGGGGCCTCGTTTCCACGCCAACCACGCCCACACCCCCAACGCCACTGTCTGCCTCCATCTTGACTCATCCAACGCCGTGTTCGAGTGACCACCCTGTGCTGGCCGTCGGCGTGACGGGATAGACCTGGCCCCGGGGCCTGGTGGGCCTGACCAGAGAGTGGACGGTGAGATGCCCCAGGAGCCTCGCTTGGGGCAGCAGGAAGGGGCTTTCCCGGGCCCGGCCAGGGACGGAGGATAGCTGAGGAACCTTGGGGACCTCATCCCAGTGAGGTTGGGACGGCTTCCCAGCTGGGCCAGCCTGGATGGCAGAGCAGGAGGGAGGACGGCGTGCCGAGGCAGAAGCGGGGCTGGTGCAAAGGCCCTGGGGTCGGCACTGAAATCAGACCCTTCTGGGGCAGGCGAGGGGGCAAGGCCAGCAGAACCAGCTCACTCCCCGAGTCCCTGTCTCCCGACGGTCTGTCGCAAAATGTGAGCAGGGTCCAGGGTCCCACTTTGGCCGGCGGGGCAAGAGCAGGAGAAACTTGGGACCCTGTGCTTGAGGAGGCGGGCGGGGGCGGCGAGGAGGGCTTGGGGGGAGAGAAGGGTGGCTGGCGAGCGTGACGCCCGGTGCCCCAGGAAAGTGCTTCCTGGGGACCCCGACTCCCCCATGTGCCCAGCACAGAGGGGGCCTGCGGCCACTGCGGGAGACCTCCTGTGCCCGAGCCCCTCCCCTGCCTCGCCCTCTGTCCACGCCGGACACCGACGCACGTCTGCCTAGCGCCTTCTCCCCCCCCTGCCCCCATGCTCCTCTCATACTCGCCCCGCTCCGCGCCGGGCTCGGTGCCAAGCAAGGCAGCAGGCAGGGCCCCTCTGGAAGTGCTCCTTGGGCCCAAGCGTCCGGGAAGCACCGAGAAGGATGCCTTTTCTGTTCCAGGCGAGGCTTCCAGGCGGCGAGAGGCAGAAGAGGCCCCCCTCAGTCTGTCGTCGCTTCTAGAAGGTCAGCCGGTGTTACATAAGCACCTACTGTGTGCCCGAGTCTGTGCAGGATGCACAGTCTGCCCCCGCCGGAGCAGAGGCTGCCCGAGGCAGGAACTCCAGGGTCCCCAGGAGGCGGAGAGGCCCCGGTGCTGGCCGGACCCGGGGAAGGTCCACCCCTGTCCGAGGTGGGGCCCGCGGCGAGTCACTGCTCCCTGCGCCCTCAGGCCGGCGGCAGGGGCGTCCCTGAGACCCTCCAGCTGCGGAATGCGGACCTCACGGGAGCACGCAGGCCCGGGAATGGAGGGGTGGGGCGAGGGACCCCGGTTCCCGCTCGGAGGGGGCCCGCAGACGCCGTCCGCAGGCACGCGTGGAGGGAAAGAGAGACGCGTCCGAGGAAGTCACGAGCACCTTCGGGAACCAGGAGCCGTGCCGGTCGCCTTGGGACTGCCGTCCGCATTGTCCCGCCGTCCCGCAGAAGGACAGGAGCAGCCCCCTTCACAGCCCGGAGTTTCCTCGGGACCCCGAGCTCGCTCCTCGCGCACGCGCAGGAGGAACGCGGCACGTCGGCGGACACGCCTGTACCCGAGGGGCTCCGAGGGCTCCACTCGCGAGGGCGGGCTGTGGCCACGGTCCGGACGCCCGTCAGCAACCCGCGATGAACGCCCCGGGGCCCGCCCGTGCTGCAGGGGACACCCGGCCGCGGAAAGGAGTGGGGACTGATACCTGCTACCACGGGCTCGAAGCTCAGAAACACTCCGCTCGGGGCGCCCGAAGGGCCCAGTCGGCCAAGCGCCCGGCTCTTGATCTGGGCTCAGGTCAAGATCTCACGATTCGTGGGTTCAAGCCCCGAGTCCGGCTCTGCGCTGACAGCTCGGCGCCTGCTTGGGGTTCTCGCTCTCCCTCTCTCTCTCTGTCCCTCCCCTATCAAAATAATAAATAAACTAAATAAACATTATGCTCAGTGAGACGAGCCAGTCACCAAAGGCCACATTGTGTGATTCGTGCACACACAGTGCCCAGAATGGGGAGGCCCGAAGAGAGAGCATTTTCAGTGGGCATGAGGACTGGAGGGGGGGAAGCCGGGGCGGCGGGGGGGAGGTTCTTTCTGAGGCGAGCGCCCTGCTGGAGGCCACCTCCAGCCCCGAGGTGCCCTCTGGCCCCAGCCCCTGCCCCAGCTCCAGCCAGGCCAGAGTCATGGTCTGTGGCCCCCGTGTCTCTCCAGGACGGAGAGACATCCCGATGGACGCCACGGCCCCGAGTCCGGCACCGCGCCGGGCCCACGCCACGGGCAGCACCTCCTGGGAAAGCGAATGAGCAAGTGGACATGGGGACGCCAGGCGGTCCGTCCCACAACTCGCCATCCAGACCAGGCCCCGCCGACAACACGGGGGCCCGGTT
The DNA here is from genome assembly GCA_030068075.1 of Paguma larvata. Taxonomy (NCBI): domain Eukaryota; kingdom Metazoa; phylum Chordata; class Mammalia; order Carnivora; family Viverridae; genus Paguma; species Paguma larvata. The sequence goes on along the minus strand of CM057823.1, from coordinate 193,051,813 downwards.
CCGCTGCGGGAGCGGGCGCTGCTGAGAAGCCGGATGGGTGGGCGTCTGCCGAAGGACGGCGGCTCCTGATCGGGGATGCCAGAGATGGGCGCGGCCTGCAGCAGTCCCAGAGGGCTTCCTGGCAGAGGAGGCACTCGACCTGCGACCCTGCTGAAGCAGATCAGGGGACAGTCCCTACCGCGAGGAAGCAGGGAGAAGACAAGAGGCTCCGGGAAGGTCGCTTGTCCCCACGCCTCTCCAGCTGGCCCCCTGCGTGTGGCCGCTCCCTGCCCCTCGGAGGGAGGTGCAGATGGACGCATGAGTGCGTGGCTCTGCTGTGCAGGGACAGGCGCAGTCTGGGAGGAGGACAACTCGGAAGTGCACCTCCGCACCCCCTGCCCTGGGGTCATAGCTGGTTAGCTAGCCTTTGGTTTTTTTTTTTTTTTAGTTGGGCTGTAAATTGTTTAGAAAAAGTGTTGCCTTCCCTTCATTTAGAAAGTGTCTTTGTTATGAGGGCGCCTGGGGGGCTCTGTCGGTTGAGTGTCCGACTTCAGCTCAGGTCACGATCTCGCAGTTTGTGAGTTTGAGCCCTGCATCGGGCTCTGTGCTGACAGCTCAGACAGAGCCTGGAGTCTGCTTCGGATTCTGCGTCTCCCTCTCTCTCTGCCCCTCCGCTGCGCAAGCTCTGTCTCTCTCTCTCTTTAACAAATAAATAAATATTAAAAAATTAAAAAAAAAAAAAAAAAGAAAGAGAAAGTGTCTCGGTTGACAGGGTGGAGGACGGAGTGGGGGGCGGGTCGGGCCGTGCCGGGTGCCGTGGAGGCTGCCATGCCCGTGAGGACAGCAGATCCCCCCATGTGGGCCCCGCGGGTGTGCGTGTCTGCAGGTGCGTGAGTGTGCGTGCAAAGGCACACAGTGTGCTTATAGGCGCACGCATAGGTGTGCCCCCGTGATTGTGAGCACACACGCGTGCCTTGCGTATATTGCGTGAGTGCGTGTGCATGTGCAAGAGCATGAGTATACGTGCGAGCCTATGCGTGTACGTGTGTGTGCTTATGCAGTGCACACGCGTGTGTGAGCGCGTGTGTGCGGTAGAAAGCTCCGGAACAGGTGGCCTCTTTTCCTCCCTGCCCTGATTTCCTCGGGACTCGTGTACACGGCATGTGCAGGCGGCAACAACGCTCACACGTACGCACGGCCCTCGGCAGAGGCTGCGCGCCCACGTCTGCCATCTCACGGGAGCCTCCCGCCGTCTCCCCCCACCGCCGCCGGCAGGCTCAGTCGATGTCACCTCCCTCCACTAACTCTACGGAGAACACGGAGGGGCTCAGAGAGGACAGATGCCCTCCTGACGGCCCACGGCAGCAGGTGGCAGGCGGGCCGGGAGCCCACACACTTCAGCTGCCTGGGCCCCCCACCCCTCCCCACAGGTGTGGGGACCTCCCCTTGGCCCCGGGCCCATCTCGCAGCCAGAGGTCGCGGAGCTCTGCGGGAGACGAGGATCCTCCCCCCAAGCCTCCGCCCCACCCTTGGCATTCCTGGGCCTTCCACCAAGCCCTGCGGCCGCTTTGAAGTTGGCCCTTGAAATCTGATGAGGCTCGACCCACCTCCGGCTGCGTCTCCCTTCCAGGGCGCGAGGCTGCTGAGGCCGGCCCTGCCTTCGGGAATGCGCCCCCGGGGCGGGGTTCCTGTGTCCACGACCCCCCAGGGCCCCTCCAGGCCGGCAGGGCCTTGATCGGGCCGCTCAGCTCAGGGCCGACCGAGGGCAGTCCCCACCCGCCGACTGCTCCCCGTCACACGCCCCCTCTGCCGCTGTGCCAACCTGGTCCTGGTCCCCCGCTGACCTGAGCAGGGGTCACTGGTGAGACCTGGGAGAGCCCTCTGTGGCACGTCCCTCTGGGGCCCCTCCCTCCCTCTGTTTGGAAATGTCCCCTCCCTTCCTTTCCCGAAGCGCCACCTCGCCGGCTGCCCGCACTCCCCCGTCCCCTCTCCTCTCCCTCAAGACGTCCAGCCCTGGAACCCCGGCCGTGCCCTGGGCGCTTTGACCTGGACGTCCCTCTGGCCCTGTACACTCATCACGTCTGGAAGAGAACTCACTTCCTTCCTCCCCAACTCTCCCGACCTGCCGCCTCCCCGGCCCCCCAGACGGCATCGCCAGCCTCGCCTGCTCCCTTCCCACCCTCGCTCGACACCTGCGACCTCCGTCGCATCAGCGATGAGTCCTGCGGCCCCGTCCTGTCTCCACAGCTCTTGGTCCCATCCCTTCCTCCCCGTCTGCCCCTCCCCGTCTGCCTCTCCCTGTCCACGGTGCAGCCCTTCCCTGCTCTTCCTGCCTCCGTGCGGCCCCCGTGCCATCCGTTCTCCGGGCGTGGACATCCATTCCGGCTGTGACAGCGCAGTCTGTAGTAGGCCGGCATCGAGCTGAGATCGGCTAGCCAAAAACTATTTTTTTAAACGTTTATTTATTTTTGAGACATAGAGACAGAGCGTGAGCAGGGGAGGAGCAGAGAGAGAGAGGGAGACACAGAATCGGAAGCAGGCTCCAGGCTCTGAGCCGTCAGCACAGAGCCTGACGTGGGGCTCAAACTCACGGACCGCGAGATCATGACCTGAGCTGAAGTCGGCCGCTCCACCGACTGAGCCACCCAGGCGCCCCCGAAAACGATTTTTAAAATGCCTGGAGGCATCAGAGGGTCCCCCAAGCCACCAGGACTTGAGACGGCGAGATCTCAGACAGACAGAGACTGCATGATTCTTGGTGGTCTTCCCTTGGGGTGTCTGGCAGGTCCTGAAGCTGATCGGGGGGGGAAAGCCCAAGGACAGAGCTGCCGGAAGCCAGAGCAGAGCTTTAGCGTCACCTCCTTGAGAGACAAAATCTGACGTTCGCGGTCCCCCAAAGAGTAGGAATCCCAGAAAACGCCCCCGGTTCTCAGCGGACACCCATGGCGGGATGTGGTCAGAAGTGAGTGTGAACCAGAGGGAAGAGCGAGGTTGCGAAGACTGTCACCCAGTCTCGAGTCAGCTCATTTCCCGCCTGTTACGGTCATGGTTACGGTCTGTGTCCTCCCACTCTACCCCCCCCCCCATCAGAGGATGAGGGAAGCCCTCTCCAGAGGGACAGAACCCTCCAGAACCCCTGCAATTTGTTATTCCCAATGCCTCACGTTCAATTCAAGGTTACCAGGAAAAATGAGAAGCAGGGTCAAGAGAGGAAATAGACACTAGAAACAGACCCGCAGCGACCCAAGTACTGCTGTTCTTGCCTTGCAGCTTAATAACCGTGGTTAGTATGTTCAAGAAACTCACTGACAAGACGGAGAATTTTAGCACAGAAAAGGAATCCATGAGTATTCAATAGAGGGGCGCCTGGGGAGCTCAGTCAGTTAAGCAGCCGACTTTGGCTCAGGTCATGATCTCACAGCTCACGAGTTCGAGCCCCGCGTCGGGCTCTGTGCTGACAGCTCGGCGCCTGGAGCCTGCTTCAGATTCTGTGTCTCCCTCTCCCTCTGTCCCTCCCCCATGCATGCTCTGTTTCTCTCTCTCTCAAAAATAAGTAAACATTAAAAAAAATTTTTAATTAAAAAATATAAAGAAGAAAAGAGTATTCAGTAGAATCCGAAGGACCGGAAAACGTGAACACTGAGGTTAAGGGCTCAGCCGACAGACTCCCCAGCACGGCGGGCAGAGCAGAAGGAAGGGCCGATGAGCTGACGCTGGAGAAGCAGACAGAAAACGTCCCCGCTAAGACAAGGACACAAAGAGGGTGGGAATCCCACACGAGCGTCCGGCGGGGAGGTGCGGCAGGCCGAGCAGGAGGGCACCGGAGCCCTGGAGCAGGAAGACCGGGAGAGGGAGGAAGACCAGAGGAAATCACGGCTGGGAATTTTCCAGACTGGAAGAAAACATCGACCACCGGCTCACGAAGGGCTAAAAACCCTGAACAGGGTCAAGGCCAAGGAAGCCCCGCAGAGGCGGAGCGGCCGGTCGGGAAAGGCAGGGAGGAGGCACTAGGCGCAGCCAGGGAAAGGAAACGCGGTGACTTCGGGGGAAGAACGGGAGGATCAAAGCTGACCTTTCGACAAAAACGTCATCTTCCAAGTGACACGTGGAAAGGCCACGCACACTCAGAACACTCGATGCAGCGAAATATCCTTCCCGCGAGCAGCGATGCAAAGTCGCTTCCTAACAAACCAGACTTGAGAGAATCCACTGTTAACAGATCTGCACTAAACAGAATATTTCGGGGGCGCCTGGGGGGCTCAGTCGGTTCAGCGTCCGACTTCGGCTCAGGTCACGACCTCATGGTTTGTGGGTTCGAGTCTGGTCCCCCTTCACACTCTTCTTAAAATGTCCACAATCACGGGGTGCCTAGGGGGCTCCATCGGTTCAGCATCTGACTTCAGCTTGGGTTATGATCTCAAAGTCTGTGGGTTCGAGCCCTGCGTCAGGCTCTGTGCTGACAGCTCCGAGCCTGGAGCCTGTTTCCGATTCTGGGTCTCCCTCTCTCTGCCCCTCCCCTGCTCATGCTCTGTCTCTCAAAAAAATAAAATAAAACATTAAAATTTCTTTCTTTTTAAAAAGGAATATTGAAGAGAGGTCTTCAGACAGAAGAAACAAGCACCGAAATACAGAAATGAATGAGAAGCTACAGAAAGAGATCTAGAGAGAGTATGGAAACAACAGCCATTTATAAGCAGAATTAAAATGAAGAGTAACCATGACACACAGAGCAGGAGAAGGATGAGCGGAGTTAGTGTGGCCTTCCAGTGTGCCGGAGCACTGTCTGGGAGCGGGGGACGTACCAGTTTGAATTTGACTTTGATAAATCAGGAACCCAATAAAGAAGAGGAAAAAACATAAGACGGGGCGGGGGGCGGAGCAAGTGGAAAACAAACACAAAGATGGCAGATACAAACACTTTGGTAATTCCATTAAATATAAACAGACTAATATTTACATTAAATATAACTAGACTAACATGCCAAAGATAAAGACTGGCAGACCGTATTCAAACACATATGGTCTAGAAAAGACACGTGTTAAAATACAAGCACGTAGATAAGTTGAGGCTATGGAAAAATAATTACAGTACAAACTCCAGCCCCCCAAAAGCTGGCATAACTATACTGCTCTCAGATAGAAGAGTCTTTAGGGCAAGATTTGTCACTCAGGATCAACGCAGAATGATCAAAAGGTCGTTCCACCAGAAACCCAGAATTATTTGTGTGCATAACCATACAGCTTCAAAATACAATGGGCAACATCGATGGTACCAAAGGTGTGGTCCACCGACCTCAGTTGTGGCCGCCTCTGGGACACAGCTGTGGAGACCCGATTCGCACACTGGCCTGCAGGTCTGCATGCTCCGGCCCTGCTCACCTGTGACCTGGTCTCGCCGTTCAAACCCCAGCTTCCCTTCCACAGCCACACTGGGCTCCGCACGTCCCAAGGACACGCCGGGCACCTTGGCACCCCAGGGCGTTTGCCCTGGTGGCTGCCTCTCCCTGCAACGCTCTGCCCAGGTGCCTCCTTTGGCCACTTGAAGTCTTGGCTCCTCGTGACCCCACAGCCCGCCCCCAGCCCCACCTTCTGCGCTGCATCTTGGTCTCCTGAAGCCCCGCCCCCATCGCCCCCCCATGTCTACAGTGGCCGTGGTGGCCTTGAGAGGCGCCTGTGTGTCCACGAGGCAGTACCTCCACGTCCTTGCTCCTCAGCACACCTGCAAGCTGGCGCGTGCTGGGCATCGGCGGGGGCTCCGGAAGCCCCTGTGGCTGACTTGACGAGGACACGGGAGACAGAGCTGGGAACGCCAGCGGGTACTACCTCCACGGTGGTACGGACCCAGGAGCGTTCCTGCTTCGTGTCAGAACACTGACTTCTATACTTATTCTCAGTGTCTCTCCATCCGTCGCTGTGACTCAATCTTAGTCACAGAATTATGATACAGAATTACAGACGTGGACACCTGTGGTCTGTCCCCGGAAGGGGACCTCTCTGCCCAGCATCTCCAGGTGTCAAGTCTCAGGCCCACGAGCCGTCTGTACCACGCTGGCTCGGCGTGGACAGGCAGTGGACTGAGGCAGGACTTGGCGGGGGCGGGGGGGACAGGTCAGGGTGGGCGTGGGTGCTCGGGGGTCCCAGACGAAGGATAGACACAGCAATCAGACCAGGATGCCAGCGTCCTGATGGCTGTGGGCCTGTGCTGGTGACGCAGGGGTCCCAGGTGACCCCCGCCAAGGGCCTCGGGAAGGGCTCATTCCTGAAACACGCTGCTAGGTGGACACAGGCAGGCCCCGGGCTGGGGCTGCGGGTGAGACCGGCTCGCCCTGGCCTGGGGGACAGCGGGAGGGCCCCGGTCTCGGTCGGGGCCTTTGACACTCCCGCAAGCAGCCCGCCATGGGCATTCGCTCCAGGTGCTGTAGGGAGTAGTGCCATCCCCGCTTTACAGGTGAGGAAACTGAGGCAGGGACTACACCTGCAGGGGCACAGTAGTTGCAGCCGGAGCCAGAAGGCGGGCTCAGTGGCATCTAACTCCCAAACCATCCTCTTCCGCTGCGCCCGTGTGCTGAGGCCCGTAGGGCACGCTCGGCCTCGCCCGCCCTCTGAGCCCACGTGTACCCTTTGCGGGACATTCTTCCCGGGTCCCTGGTCTGCGCGGCCCTTGGTCCCCAGCCGTCTTTTCAGACTCAGATCACAGGTCTGGGAGGCTGACCCCCAAAGACGAGCCTCCCTCGCCTCCCCCTCGTGCTTCCGGATGCCCCGGGGCCGGCCAGTGGGCTGCCGCCCAGGCCGCGTCTGCCTGTCCATCCTGCGCCTGTCTGTCCTGCGCCAGTCTGTCTGCTCCTTGGGGGCGGGGCCCCTTCGGCCCCCCCCCCCCCCCGGTGCCAGCACCCGCCCCCGGCCCTGCCCACAGCAGGTCTCAGCCACGTGCTTCTGGGCGCATCCTCTGCGCGCGCACACGCGGGCTCGCGCGCTCGCCACGGCTAACCGTGGTTATGAGCGTTTCCTTCCAGACCGCACGAGCGTCTTCTTTCTCAACGACCCCCGCCGGGGCTCTTGGTCTCCTCGTCTTGTCATCGTCCTGGGCACGAGACAGGAGCTGCCGCCTCCTTCCCCGGCGCACCCCGGGGAGTCACGCTCGAGGAGCCTGGACCGGGCGAGGGGCCTGCCCGGGGCCCCGCGGCTGGCCCGAGATGCAGCCCGGATCGGACACCGGTCCGCGGGCTTCCTACGAAGCAGGAGCCCTGACGTCTGCGCCTGAAGAAACGAGTGTGAGTATCGGAAAGGGAGAACGAAGATAATCCCCCAAGTAAGGGGGTTTTCCCGTCGTCGACGTGTCCTCGAACTGACAGACTGTGCCGAGAGCGTTTCCTGGGAAGAGGCCGGATTTGAAAGGAACGAAGACGGCCCCTCCCCGCACCCGAGGCTGGCCGGCCAGTGCGCCGCGTAGTGGCCGCCCGGGGGGCGCAGGCGCAGGGGACGGCAGGATGAAGTCAGGCCTGTGCTGGCAGGGGACTTGGCAAAGACAGAAGAAGAAAAGAAACGACACCCCACCGAATTCCCCCCACTTTTCCCCCTTTGATTCTCTCTTCCGCCGCTCCCTTCCTGTACGTGTGTGCTGCAGAGAGACACGCAGGTGTGTCAGAGAAGGGGGGACAGAGACAGCCGGGGAGGAGGACAGAGGACAGACCCGGGAGGAGAGGGATCTGTTCGCTCGGCTCGCCCCAGGCCCTTTCCCACGCCCGAGAGCATTCCCCTTCAGCGACGCCTCCCAGGACGCCCACCGCGGCGGGGAGAGAGACGGAGTCTCCCCGTCCCATCCCAGTTCTGGCTCCACCACAAAACGCCTGTGTCCCTGGACTCTCTGGGTCACCTCTCGAGCCTCAGTTTCCCCCTCGGTGACGTGGGCCCGGGTCTCCATGTCACCGGAGTGACAGCCGCAGGCAGAGCAGCCCCCACGGCGCCCAGCGGGACGTGGGCACCGCAATGTGGCCGCTCCGGAAAGTGGTCGGGGGTTCTCACAAGGGCAGGGTGGGCTGATCGGGAAGACACAGCAGAGCCTTCTAGATAAACTGCCCTCCGATGGACGCTTCCTGCCAATGGCTGCTTTCAAAAACAGTGCCCTGGCACGTGGCCTGCCGTGGTGGCCGTTTGAATCTACACAAGGGACAAAATCACATACAGCCAGCCGCGTGCACACGCATGCACACACGCACATGTGCCCACACAAGTACACACACGCACGCACCCGTGCACACAGGCGCGCACACACACTCACACACGCGCAGAGCTCCTGCAGCCTGAGGGCGGGGAGGGCGGTGTCCCTGTCAGTGTCCCCAGTTGCTCTCACGCTCTCATTCTTCACGAGACCACGGGGGGGGGGGGGAGGGGGTGAAGGGAACGCGGGTCGCCCGTCCGGTTTCGCACAGCTGCGTGTGACTGCACACGCACCTCAAAATGGCGAGTCCCATGACGCCCCGATGCAGACTCCGCACCATCCATCCTCATCGCTGGCGGCTTCCCGACCGGTGCTGCTCAGGAGAATTCCAGGTCTACAGGCAAGACGGAACTGCGCCCTGATACTCCTGACCAGATGGTGCTCGAGAAGGCTCCACGTTACCCCCCAGAAGTCTCCAGGAGCTCCTGCGACGCCGACTCCCCTGCCCCCTGGCAGCCGCCGTGGCCGACCCACCTTGGCACGCGGGCCCCAGGCGCGGTTTCAGATGCGTCGTGTCAGCTGATGTCGCCCCCTCACGCCTGCTGATGTGGGTCCCCAAGGCACCCCCATGTACGATGGTGTCTCGTGTTCACAGCTCACGTGGACCCGGACAGATGGGCCCTGGCCTCGGGCTCTGAACCGTGTCGACACCAACTCAGCATCCATGGAAGAAACTTCTCCCATTTCTGTCGTTCTGGCCACACGAGGCTGCTGGTGAGGCTGCCCGGACCCCACACCTTTGGGGCTGCCTGCGGCCCTTGTGGTGACTGATATGAGTGGAGGCCCCCCTTAGACTGCCCTTGCTAGAGGTTCGGGCCCGCCTAGGCCCCTCTCCGTCCATTTGTGCTGGAAGACGTGGGAAGCCAGGCCAGGCCCTCCCCACAGGGGCGGCAGGCTGCCTTGGGCCGTCCTGGTGCTTTATGGGGAACGAATGGCCTTGGTTTCCTTCCTCCGACCGCCCGCGAGGGGGCAGGTAGGAGCTCAGGGGAGGGAGAAGCCTCCGAGAACTGCAGGCTGATGCGCGGGGGGCGTTGGAGAAACCCGGCTGGAGTAAGGTGGCTCTTCCTGCTCCACGGACAGCGCTTCCGGGTGGGCGTCTTTGGGGAAGTTCTGGCGGGGCGGGCGTGGGACAGGCAGGCGCCTCCCTCGCGACCCCAGCTGTTACGTCGTCTTGGAAGTACGTCCACCCCCAACTTCTAAGCTCCGTGTGGGTGCTCGTGCAGACCTCCACTCAGTGTTTCACCAGAACTTTCTGTGGCTCAGGGCACTGGGCATTTCTCACACTTCTAGTACATTCTTCCTCGGTCTCTTGATGCCCAGTTCTCTCTCCATCTCCCTCTCTCCTTACCCACCATCCCCCTTCCCCATCACCCTCTTCCCCATCAACCCCTTCCCCATCATCCCCTTCCCCATCACCCCCTTCCCCATCACCCCCTTCTCCATCACCCCCTTCCCCATCAACTCCCTTATCCATCATCCCCCTTCCCCATCATTCCCCTGTGTCCATCATCCCCCTTCCCCATCACCCCCCTGGAGAGAGCCTGCTTCCTGGCTTGCCGGTGGCCACCCTCTCACTGTGTCTGTACATGCATGTCTTCACCAGAGGGGGCTCTGGTGTCTCCTTTTCTTCCAAGGGCACGAATCCCACCATGAGGCCCACCCTCATGATCTCCAATACCACGTCACGGGGGAGGGGGGGTAGGTATCTGGGGGACACAAGCATTCAGTCTATAGCAGTAATGCAGCGGATACTGAGGTCAGCAAAGGAAACAAGGGCCTTCAACTAGGGAGCTGACATGCTGGGAGCTTCCTACACAGGGAAGGCAGTTTGACCAAGATTTCAAGTTCCTGTTTCTTCTCAGGACACGACGTTTTCATCCCACATGACTCTTAAGTCATTATCTTGTTTGATTCTTTGAGGGGAAGAGGGACAATCTTATCATTCCCCTTATGTAGATGAGAACATGTTAGCCCCTTCCCTAGAGCCAAAACAGGGTGGAACCCACCCATTCATCCGCCTAGTCATCCATTCTTCCTTCCTTCCATCCACCCATGCATCCACCCATCCACCCATTCACCCACCATCCACCCATCTATCCATCCACCTATCCATCCATCCATCCACCCATCCATCCATCTGTCCATCCACCCACCCATCCATCCATCCACCTATCCATCCATCCATCTGTCCATCTACCCACCCATCCATTCACCCACCCACCCATCCATCTACCTATCCACCCACCCATCCACCCATCTATTCATCCATCTATCCCTCCATCCTTCCAGTCATCCTTCTACCCATCCATCCACCCATTCACCATCCATCCATCCATCCCTCCAACCCTCCATCCTTCCATCCATCTTTCCAACCATTTACCCATCATCCCTCCCTCCATCCATGAATTTATTGAACCAAGATTTCCTGAGCAACCACCAAGGTCCAGACCCTCTCCCTTCTTTACCAAGTTAATGGCGACTCTCAGAATCTCCTCCATTTGCTGCTCCGCCAAGCCTCTCAGAGGCCTAGTGGAGTCTCCACACACCATCAGACTGCTGGTGGCCATGACGACCATGCTTAGGCCCTGCAGAACCACTCTAGAGACTCCTCCCATCCCACGGCACCTTTGTCCACAACCCACAGCAAATTTTCTAGCGTTTTGGGAATTGCCAGTGCTTCCTCTTACTCCCAGGGCTGAGAGGGGGGGGTTCCCATCGCGGGGAAGGGGAGAAGGGCATGCCTTTTCTTCCCGCCCATTGCTTCGTCTGCTGGGGCCTGAAAATTGATCTTCCATAAAAGAGGGCCCAGCCGAACTCAAAATGGGAAACAGACCCTGGGCGGCTAGGGAGAGGCTGGCCCAGACATCCCGGGATCAAAGCGGGCTCGGCTGTCCACGAGCCCCAGCACGGTGTCTGGTTATCAAATTTGCACTTGGCAGTGTCTCTCTGCTCCCTCTCCTGGAGGAAGGGAGGACCCCGTCAAGCCCAGAAGATGCCCCCGGCACGGAGAGGCCAGAACGATGGCCCCAGGCTGCCATTCTCCCGCCTCTTGCACAGGCGCTGCTGTGGGGGCCTCGTTCTTTAAGTACCATCTGTATGCCCAGCACTTTGCACTCAGCAGGTGCAGTCTGCACTACGACCTGGATGAGCAGGTGTGAGGCAGCGTCCGCACTGCCCCCATCAGGAGACCACGTCGGCCACCCGAGTTTCCCCCAGCACACAACAGAACCGGGCCTCGGTCCTGCACAGCCAGTGGCCTTCCGAGGTCTGATGCTGCTTCTCCATTTGGCTCCATGTCCTCTGAGTCTAGACCTGAGAGACAGGGTACCCTCGCGGGACTGGGGCCTCCGGCAGGAATAGAACACAAGGAGAACCCACCACCTGCTGGGAAGGTGAAAAGGGACTAAAGAAAGAAAAGGCAGGACACCGGGGGCACACAGCTTCCACAGATAGGTCTCTGTATCAGCTAGCTTTTGCTGCGTAACAAACCCCTCTCCACTCAACGGCAAATGACCATAACCATCTCTTGCTCGTGTGTCTGTGTCAGTGGAGGGTGCCTGGGGAGCTGCAGCCGAGACAGCTGGGAGGACGGACCCCCCCACGCTCCGCACGTCTGTCACCCTCCAGCAGGCCAGCCAGAGCGTGTTCTCGCGGCGAAGACAAGGGAGCCCGAGGGAAGCGGAAACACACCGGGCTTCCGAAGGCCGAGGCTCGGAGCCGGCACGGTGTCGCTTCTACCTCGTTCTGTTGGGGCAAGGAGCGCTACTGAGCCACACGGTAAAGGCTGAGGGAGAGGACACTTCACGCATCGGGGGTCCGTGGGGTCCATGGTCTGCAAACTGCCGTGGTTGCCTTTGTCCCCTGCCCCTGCCAGACCCGCCAGGCCCCACCGCGGCACCCCGGCCAGAGGCGCCCCAGCCCCGTCCTCACCTCCATTGTGTCCGTTCACCTGAGCCCCTGCCGCGTCCACCCACCTGGGGTGTCCAAGCCTGGCTCGGCCACTGACCCCCCACAGTGACCCCTGGCCCCAGTCGCTCAACCAGGTGTGACTCGGTCACCTGCCCCGATGGCTCCCAGGGTGTACGAGGGACGCCGTCTGCCGCGGCCCATTGGTCGCCTCCCCGCCCCCGCCGGGCCGGGGCTCCGCCAGCGCCCGCTGACCGGCCCCGTGTGGCCCGCGGCAGCAAGACGGATGGCGCTGCCTCGGCTTCACCTCCGCCGAGCTCGGCCTCGTCCATTATCGGCCGAGGGCGCCTGTCATCACGCTCCGGGCGCAAATCAGAATCAAATGTGTTGCCCGAGACAGCGAGAACGCTCCATTTCACATTTGCAAAAAATCTGGGAGGGGGGCGAAGCGCTCTTCTGTCAACTTGAAAGGGAAGGAGAGGCGGCAAGGAGAGGAAGGAGCTGTGATAATTCCCTAAAACTTTGTTTTTCATTTTCCCCTCCCAGCTCCTTGGACTCCGCGAGAGTGCGGCCGGATCCCACAAGAAAGCGGGCTCGGTCGGGGCCTAAGCAAAGCCACGTGTCTTCGTAGCTCTTTAGATGTCTCGAAATGTTTTTCAAATGTCCGGGCCCCCAAATTCTCAAATATGCTTGCTGGGGAGCGCCTCCCCACCGAGGCCGGCGGGGCCCGTCCGTCAGATGCGAGGCCGCGAGTGCCTTCCGCAGAGCCGGCCGTGGACGCGGACGCCGGCCACCAGCGGCCCCCGGGGGGCGCTTCGCTCCCGGAGCTGAGGTCAGCCCGGCCGGAGGCGGAGAGGCGAGGCAGCCCGGGGCACGGCCACGGCCCGAGTGCCACCCCCGCGGGGCCCTCCGGACGCCCGCACCTCCCCGCCCCACTTGCAATCCCTCCTTCTCACTCGTTCCCGCATGCCCACGGGGACAGGAGGCTCCGCGCCCCAGACGCCTCCGTTCCCGCCCAGGCAGGCTCAGCCGTTGACTTCTGAGTTAGCGACCCGGAGTGAGGTGCCGCCCCTCCGTCTCTAGGGCACCCTGAGCTCTGGAGGACTCACCCTGTGGCCGCTGCGTCAGGAGGGTCCTTTCCCGCTTCCTCATCTCCCTCCACCCCGAGGCCGGCCTGGAAGGTCGCCTCCACCCGACTTCTGTGACCTGTGCCTTCCACTTGGATTTGGCCGACGGGGAGCCCTGCTGGGGATCAGAGGGAGGGAGAAGACAAAGGACAGGGTCCTCAGTGACCCGAGTGTCCTGAAACTGAAGGTTGCCCTGTCCCCGGCCCGTGCCCCCTCCCCGCTCCTCCCCGCCCTCTCCACAGGGCTGAGATGACTACCCTCCCCTGTCCCCTCAGGACAGCCCAGGGCCGCTAACCCGGGCACCGAACCCTCCCTGTGGTCCCCCACACCCACCCCTTGGTCCCCTGGCCCCTCCCAGTGACCCCGGTTTAGGCGTGCCGTCTGCCCCTGCTGTCCCCGGATGACTCACCTGACTCTCTGAGCAGCGAGCCCTGGCGTGGCCAGCGCGGGGGGGCCCGGCTCAGCCGCCGCCCCGGGGCAGACGGAGCACAGAGGTCAGACTCTGACTCAGTGAGCCCCGGTGAGGGCGGCTTGCCGACCCAAACCGGCCCTCTGCATCCATCATCTTTGTCAATCCCCCCAACAGCCGACGGATGGGCCTGGGTGTTTATGCTGTGAAAAAGAGCCCCAGAGACGGAGCGGTTTCTAAGCTGTGCAGGTGATGGCCCAGCAGGCTGACCAAGGTGGAGAGCAAACACTGGACAGGTGAGGGCCTGCAGCAGGGAGCTAGGCTGCTCAGAAGCGGAAAAGCGGGGACCAGTGTGCGAATCCTAGCTCTGCCCCGCCAGCTGTGTGACCCTGGGCAGGTGTCTGAACGTCTCTGTGCTCCATCCTCTTTACCTGCACGGGAGGACAGGAAGTCCCGCCCAGCCTTCTTTCTGTGCCCGGATGTTGTGGGGGTCAGATGAGGGAACCCCACCGGGAACATCACCAACGCCATCACTCGCGATCGTGGGTAGCCGACCTAGGATTCCAGCTCCTTCTCCCCAAGAGCCACCACGAGCTCGCAGAAGGTACACAGGCCCCTGCATGATCAGCCCCCTGCCGACGGCCCCGACTGCAGCATCGCCCTCCCCAACCCCCCTTCCTGTACGTTCGGTTCATCACGGACCCCAGAATGGAGCACCAGAGCCACCGATACACAAGTTCTAGAAGAAAATCAGAGAAAAACATAAATCAACACGGACGAGCAAAGTCGTAACAGGACACAAAAGCACACGTATAAACGGAAAAAACAATTCACTGGACTCTATCTAAGTTTTGCTTTGCAAAATAGGCTTTTATTTTATTTTTTAAAGTTTTTATTTATTTTTGAGAGAGAGAGAATGGGAGAGGGGCAGAGAGACGGCGAGGGGACGGTGGGGGGACAGAGGATCCGGAGCAGGCTGCCGACGGCAGAGAACCCGACGCAGAGCTCGAATTCAGGAACGGTGAGATCATGACCTGAAAATAAAAAACGCAAGCCGCAGATTGGGAGGAAAGATCTGAAACATATATGTCCGGTAAAGATCTCGCATCTGGATTATATAAGAAAACAGTTTCCAAGTAATCAATAAGGTAGCCAAAACTGAAAATGGGCAGGAGAGGGGCACCTGGGGGGCTCAGTGGGCTGAGCGTCTGACTCTTGATTTCAGCTCAGGTCATGATCGCACGGTCGTGAGATCGAGCCCGTGTTTGGGCTTCGCGCTGAGTGCGGAGCCTGCTTAGGATTCTCCCTCTCTCTCTCTCTGCCGTCCCCCCTCTCAAAATAAGTAAACATTTAAAAAAATTTTTTTAAATGGGCAAGGCATTTGAGCACTTAAACAGAGAGGACGTATCAGCGGCCGACACGGGCGTGGAAAGCAGCCCAACGCCGTTAGCCCTTGGGGGAGTGCCCGCTAAAACGAGGACCTGTTGGTACACCCCCGTGGGAATGGCTAAAAAAGGACCGACAATACCAAGTGTTGGCAGGGACGTGGCACCGCTGGGGCTCCGACACCCTGCTGGGGGGACGGGGCAGGGGGCAGGGCCTCCCTGGAACCCACCAGGGAGTGACGTTAAAGACACTCACCCTTTGATCCAGCGGTCCCACCTCTGGTCATTTGCACGGGAGAAGTGGCATCACGTACGCACGCAGAGACCTACACTCAAATGTGTGCGGTGGGCTCCCATGGTGGCCAGCTGCGTTTGGGTTTTTTTTTTTTTAACCATTATGTGCACGTGAATCTCGACATTAACATTGTCTGTATCCTTAGAGAAGCTCGGACTGTCCACACGTGGTCAAGTGGAGGCCTCATCTCGTGGGTTTCTGAGTCTTTTTGTTTGTTTCAATGGCTTATTTTATTTTTTATATTTTTTAATGTTTTATTTTTGAGTCAGAGAGCGAGCAGAGGGGCAGAGAGAGAGAGAGAGAGAGGGAGACACAGAATCAGAAGCAGGCTCCAGGCTCCGAGCTGTCAGCACAGAGCCCGACGCAGGGCTCGAGCCCACGAACCGAGAGATCATGACCTGAGCCGAGATCAAACACTCAGCTGACTGACTGAGCCCCCCGGGCGCCCCTCGATGTCTTTTTTAAACGTTCTTATTACGAAACATAAGATTTACCATCTCGACCGTTTCTAAGCGCGCAGTTTGGTGGCATGAAGAATACTCACACGGCCGTGCAGCCGTCCCCTCCGCCCGCCTTCCAGATCTCTGCCGTCATCGTTTCCAAACAGAAATTCTGTCCCCGTGAGACACCGACTCTTCCCGCCCCACCCCGGCCCTGGGCCCCCATCGTCAGGCTGTTTCAGGAAATGCATCTACAGAAGCGAAATCCCACAGGACCTGGCCTTTGTCGACCGGCCTGTTTCGTGCATCGTGTCCTCAGGGTTCATCCATGGGGCGGGGGGAGGAGGTGTCGGAACGCCCTTGCCGTTTAAGGCTGAATAGTGTTCCTTCGCCTGGACACTCCGCATCTCGTCTGCCCACCCTCGACGAGCAGCATCGATGGCGTTGGGTTGTTTTCACCTTTTGGCTACAGTGAGTCACGCTGCTATGAACACGAGGACACAAGCATCTATTTGAGACCCTGCTTTCGGCTCTTTTCTGTTCCACCCAGGAACGGAACTGCTTGCTTCTGATCGCACTTATCTGAGGTGCTTCGTGCGGTCAAAAGTACAGAAGCAGGAGAGAGCAGGAGGTTGCCAGGGGCTGAGGGCGGGTGTGGCTGTTTCTCGGGGACAGGGTTTCAGTTTTCCGAGATGAAAAGGGGGGCTCCCGGGTGACTCGGTTGGTTAAGCGTCTGACTCTTGGTTCCAGCTCAGGTCATGATCTCACGTTGGGCTCTGCGCTGACGGTGCTGAACCTGCTTGGGATTCTCTCTCCCTCTCTCTCCGCCTCTCCCCTGCTCACACATTCTGTCTCTCTCTCTCTCTCTCTCTCTCAAAATAAATCAGTAAACTTCAAAAAACAAAAAGAAGAAAAGCGTTCCAGGATGGGTGGTGGGCAGTCGCTGCCCAGCATTGTGAATGTGCTCCATTCCACGAGCCGTACACGTTAAAAATGGCGAATTTCGTGTTACGTGTATTTTACCTCAAGAAAAAGCAAAGAAAGCATCTGAGAATAAAAAGGAGCGGAACAGCCGACCACACGGTCATTCCGAGTTCAGCTGTTTCCCAGGAGCCGCCGGACTCGCCGCGGCGGCACGGGCTCGCGTCCCCTGCGCCGCACGGGCCCCAGGTGCCCCCCCCCCCCCCCCCCCCGTCCTCGACGACGCTGGTTATTTTCTGGGTTTGGATGAGTGCGCGGCGGCTCCTGCGTCTTGCCGGTGGGACCTTCCCAGTCCTGACGCCGTCCTCACCAGCAGCTGTGACAAGACGACCCAGGCTCTTCTGCATTTTCCCTCCCCCAGACCTGCGACCAGCCACCGGAGCAGCGAGAAGCTCGCGGCCGCCTGCCTGGCCGCTGCTTTCGCACCCCTTCCGTGGGCAGAAGTCAGGAATGTTTCCCTTTCAGATAAAGCAGTCACGGAAATTTCTGACACTTCGACTTTAAACCACAACTGGAGGGTTTTTACCTAATCCTTTCTGTCTCGCCTCCGTGTCCCCTTCTCCCCGTTCCAGGAGTCCTGACTCTCGCCCGCACAGGGAATGCGTCTGGTGTGGGAAATCACACAGTCGTCTCCATTACCACTGACCCTAACTATCAACAAGAGGATGTCCGAACACAGCTCGCGACGGTTTTGCGATGTTTTTGCGCTCAAGGGAAGCCACAGACAGAATGTTGGTGTCCTCCTCCCAAGTCCGTTCGTCGAAACCCTCCCCTCAACGTGATGGCACCTGGAGGCGGGCTCGCTAGGAGATGCTCGGGTCGGGAGGGTGGTGCCTGAAGAGTGGGCTCAGTGCCTTCCTAACAGAGGCCCCCCGAGAGCCCCTCGCCCCTTCCTCCAGGCGAACACGCGGTGGGAGGGGACCCTCTGTGAGCCCGCACGTGGGTCCTCACCAGACACCGAATCTGCTGGGACTCCGGCCCAGAAGCCCAGCCTCCACGATTACAAGAAATACAGGTCTGTAGTTCCTGAGCCCCCCAGTGTGCGGCGCTCTGGCACAGCGGCCGGAGGGACTGGGAGCAGTTATGTCCCACCAGGGGTCCCCAGTTGAATTACTGTGTTAAAGTCACCTGCAACGGTTTCTGTGTGTGCGGCTCCTCCCTTCCTCCAGGTCCTGCAGGCGAGCCTCTCGTCTGAGCTGCATGGGGCCGTGTGACCGCCGCTGTCTCCTGACCACGGGCAGAGATGCAGGTCTGCAGGTGTGAGCACACCAAGCATGCGTCCCTGAGTGTCTGCGTGCTTTTAGGTAAAAGTTACCGAGCCATACACACTTCTCCCACCTTGCTTTTTTTCACTTATCAACATATGCCCTAAATCACCCCTATTTGGGGCTTCGGTTCCATCCCATTTGAAACACGATGTTTGTGTGACCACGAGTTTTCTACACAAGTAGTCATTGACTGTGTGGTCTGTACTACTGGCTCTGTCTTCTTCCCTGCAGTTTTCGGTGCTTCTGAAGTCCTCGTAGCTGTGGAGCTGTGGTCCAGAGCCTTCCATCGCTGGTGGTGTGATCGGTTCTGTCCAGTCCCCTTAGTCTTGGGTATTAACTGTTGGCACTGGACCACAGCTCAACAGGCCATCATCCCCAGAGTCCAGTTTGAAGTGATACCCTTTTATTCCCAACTAACGAGTACAAAGCAGCTGGCCGGCTCGTCTGCTTTCCGTCACCTCTCTTCATCCTTCCCGCTTGCGATGGCTGAGGGTGTCTCAATTTCTTAAAAGTAATTGAAATAATTGAATGGAAAGAATTGAAATAATTAATTTAATTTATTGAAATTAATGTCAAGGCCAACATTTTCAGGACTCTTTCTATTCCTCGGCTATGGCTTTCTTCTCCCCGGGCTCCCCTCTAATGTGTGTTAGATGGCATTGGCACAGACTCTGTAATTGTTACTTTCTCTAAAATCCTCTTTTTCCCTTATAAATGATTTCTCAAATTTTTCTCTTCCATTTTTTAAAGACAGTGTCTGTGGTTTTCATTTGTTCTCAGACGCCTTCTGGTGTATAGTCTGATTTATTCTTAATTATCTTCGGGTTCCATCCCCCCTGGGTAGTTCTAACTTCGGTTTCTATTGTATTTGTGTTTCATGGTCTTCTACCATTGTCTCAGCTCCTTTCCGTGGTTTGGAAGAAATTCTTGCTGAATTTTTGCTTTTATTGTATTTGGGACATTATTCCAGTGTCTACTCTCCCTTTTACAATAACTTTGTTTAGGGGGTTATTAGGGTCTTTTCAGCTGCTCGCTTTTATGTGCAATTAGTGTATCTGGGTTTTATTTTGTTCTTAAAATTTTTAATGCTTATTCATTTCTGAGAGACAAAAAGAGACAGAGCATGAGCAAGGGAGGAGCAGAGAGAGAGGGAAATGCAGAATCCGAAGCAGGCTCCAGGCTCTGAGCTGTCAGCACAGAGCCCGACACGGGGCTCAAACCCACAGACTGGACTGTGAGATCATGACCTGAGCCAAAGTCGGCCACTCAACCGACTGAGCCACCCAGGCTCCACGGTGTATCTGAGTTTTAAGAGTCAGACAGGCGGGCTTTCCGTTTGCACAGCCGTAATGTGCGCCTGTGTGCTGTTTGCAGGAGCCGACCACACAGGTGCCGGCACTGTCTGGGGTGTCCTCGCTTGGCCTTCCTCTCCCACCGTCTCGTCTGCCTCTGCAGTTCCTGCCCCGATGAGGGAGCTCCTTTCCCGGCAGTGTCTCCCGGGGGAGGCTCCATCCTGGGAGGAGTGTCCACTGCACTTGGGCGTCGAGGGTCCAGCATCGACAGCCCCTCGGAGCTTCCTGAGGTGGGGAATCGGAGCGAGCAAACCCCACCTAGTTTCAGCGGCTGTTCTCAGATGTTTCCACCGCCCTCGCTAACGACTCGCCCTGTCCTTCCCTCTGTGCCGCTCGCAGGGATGCTGACTCCGGGTCCTGTGGTTTGTCTCCACCCACTCATGCTGGAGCTCATGGCGGGCGGGGGGGGGTGTCCTGTCTCCCATTCTGTGGCAGATGGTGTGCACGGGTTTTCATGCTGCCATCACGACTTAGCGAGAGTTTTAGGAGATTCTAAAACTATACCACCATTTCCATGTTTTCAGAATCTCTCTCTCAATGTGCTTTTTAAAACAGTTTTCATTTTTTTTTAATTTTTATTTTACAGATGGAGAGCGCGTGAGTGGAAGAGAGGCAGAGGGAGAGAGAGAATCTCAAGCAGGCTCCATACTCCGCACAGAGCCTGACTCAGAACCCAGTCCCACGACCCTGGGATCATGACCTGAGCTGAAATCGAGAGTCAGACACTCAACCAACTGAGCCACCCAGGTGCCCCTCTCAATGTGTGTTTTAATTAAAAAATAAACTACTGGGGCACCTGGGTGGCTCAGTCAGTTGGGTGCCCGACTTTAGCTCAGGTCATGATCTCACAGTTCATGGGTTTGAGCCCCGAGTCAGGCTCTGTGCTGACAGTTCAGAGCCTGGAAGCTGCTTCCGATTCTGCGTCTCCCTCTCTCTCTGCCCCTCCCCCACTCACACTCTGTGTGTCTCTTTCTCTTGAAAATAAATAAACACTAAAAAAATTTTTTTAATTAAAAATAAACTACCACTTAGGGGCGCTTGGGTGGCTCAGTCAGTTACGTGTCTGACTTTGGCTCAGGTCATGGTCTCACGGTAGCAGATGTGAAAGGTAGTTGTGAAGATTGAACACAGCAATCTCTGTCAAGCATCTTGAATATAATAGGGGCTCAAAAATGGTGGTTTGTTTTCTTTTTTAAGTTAAAAAATTTTTAATGTTTATTTTGTTTCTGAGAGAGAGAGGGAGAGAGAGAGACCATGAGCAGGGGAGGGGCGGAGAGAGAGGGAGACCCAGAATCTGAAGCAGGCTCCAGGCTCTGGGCTGTCAGCACGGAGTCTAACGCGGGGCTCAAACCCACGAGCCATGAGATCGTGACCTGAGCTGAAGTTGGACGCTCAACCAACTGAGCTCCCTGGGTGCCCCTACAATTTTATTTTTAACCTATATTTTTCCTGCCCAGTAAGATGTCTAAAGAAAAAAGTTTTTTGAGTTTAAAAAAAAGAGACAACACAAGACAACACAATTTGTCTCGTGTTAATTAGAGCAAGCAAAATAGTTTCTAACAATGAAGTCATTCCATAAATATTGGTTGAGCACCTACATGTGCCAGGCTGCTGTCATGCAGAGAGGACACAACAGTGGACTCGCTCCCAGATGAGAAGACGGATGACAGGCAAGTGGGAATTTTAGTAGAGTAGCTTCTAGGGATTAAAAGGGAAGGGGGTGCCGGTGGGGATGGAGACTGTCACAGGGAGGCAGGCAGGTAGGGAAGGTCCCAACAAGGATGCTGCACTTGGGCTGAGAACTAACCGATGGCCTAGGGAAGAAGGTTCCAGACGGAGGTTACAAGACTGCAAGCCGGGAGAAGTCAGGACAAATGGCTGGTGCGGGTAGTGTCACAAGCAAAGAAGAGAATGACAGGAGATGCCGTCAGACAGGAGGTGCTGCTGGAACACGGGGGGCCTGTGGACGAGCTGGGCAAGGACTCTGCCTCTTGCCTCGGGAAGATGGGAGTCATAGATTGTTTAACACCAGAGATATGGTCTGACTTGTGTTGCAGAGAGTTCCTTGGCCACTCCGTGGAGAAAGGGTTCTCAGGGAGCAGGGACAGAAACCAGCAGGTGAGCTGGGAGGCGGCAGCCATGGTCAAGAGGGGAACCCTAGCAGGGCAGGCGAGGGCAGGTGTTCTCAGAAAGAGAACCGTGGGGTCCCACAGCACCTCTTCGAGGTCGTGGGTGGGGGTCTGAGGCATAGAAAGGACAGGACTGGACAGGAGGGACCAGATCCGAGGGCCTGGACAAGGGGGTGGACGAACCATTACGCTTTGGCCCATGTTCAGCATATTTTGTGGCAATTATT
The DNA here is from genome assembly GCA_030068075.1 of Paguma larvata. Lineage (NCBI taxonomy): Eukaryota > Metazoa > Chordata > Mammalia > Carnivora > Viverridae > Paguma > Paguma larvata. The sequence goes on along the minus strand of CM057823.1, from coordinate 193,030,097 downwards.
GGATGCACAAGATTTTAGTTCCAACTCAAAACTGGTATTAATCCTCAGTGGGACTTTGCGGTCTCCCCGAAGCTCCTGATACATGGTCACACTCGGTCTTCCTACAGTCCCCCAAAGCAACCCACACAAGTTCTATGTACCCCTGCTCTACAGACAAGGAAACCGAGGCCCAGGAGTTTCCTTCTCCATAAAACCCCACTCAGGTTCACCCACGCAGCCTGTGGTGGAAACGGGCCTCTGGCCTGAGAGAGGGCCCTCAATTTCAATGTGTCCAAGTACACAAGCGACAATGAGTAAAGCCGACTGGCAGGTCTTCCGTGGCCTCTGTGGGTGGAACCAGCCCGATTCACAGGTGCTTGGCAATACTTTCGAGCGAAAGCATGACCAGGGTCCTGACCCTAGATGCGACACTTCCTTTGAACCTGCTGGGAGCTCTGAACCTTCTTCCTTATACATCTATTTACGTGCCCGCCTGTCTCCCCCACACCACACCCCACCGGCTTCTGAAGGCAGAGACAAGGCTAATCTCCTTCATTGTCCACACCATGCAATGTTGGGCCTGGCGACAGTGCGTGTTGGTGAACGAGCGCTGGGCCAGGGAAGGGCGCGGTCACGAGCGAGAGTTGGAGGGGGCAGGGGTCTGGAAAGTCCCAAGGGCAGGTCCGGTTGGCCCTTGGGGAGGAGGAGGAGCGGGCTGAGGAGCTGGCGGGCCCGCAGTCAGCACCAGGGACAGCTCCCAGTGCCTCGCAGGGTCCACGTCGCTGTCCTGCCTTCCAGCAAGATGTCCCCCAAACTCAGATGGGGGGTCCCTCCCCATTCTCCCTCCATCTGCTGAGGCCCCAGGATGTGTCATCTGGCGTCACCTCCTTTCCTCAGAGGGTGTGGACTCTGCAGTCAGTTCTGACCCCTTGAGCTGATGGGGTGGGCGACAGTAACGGGAGACGGTTAGCCCTCTAGGACAGGCAGTGCAGAGAGGGGACGGGAGGGCATTCTACGCCCGTGGCCGCTGAGCACCAGGTCCAGAAGGGCCAGCCCCAGCCCCAGCAGGGGCTCTTCCGCATGAGGAGGACACGGTTCTGGGGGCAGGAGGCTTGATCCCAGACCCACCTCACAAAGTGTCATCGGGGAACGTGGGGGGCGGGCACTCCTGTGCCCTCTCCAGCTGCGGCGTGGTGGGCTTATCCTCGCTCCCTCTCTGATCAACCACCTGCACAGGCAGACGAAGGCCCGAAGTCCGGTGCGGACTGGAGGCCTGGGCCCTTTCCTGAGACGGTTGCCCAGGGAAATAAGCTGTCTGCCTTGGGGAGTGAAGGGGGCTCCGGGCGGTTCTGAGCAAGGAGGGGGTGGTCTCAGGTCTGCCTCTCGCCAGCTCAGAGGCTTGAGGCACGGCCCCGCTTCCGGTCAGAACCCTAATCACACCCGCTGGGCCACCTGCTGGGGCAGGGCCTGGCGGAGAAACGAGCGCCCGCCCCCTCTCGCCCTCCACGCCTGGCCACGGTCCGTGTCCGAGTGCTCGTGCCAGGAGATGAGGGGCTGGGGCTGGGGCGTGCTCCCCTCCCCGTCTGCTCACTGTCACACTGCGCCCTCTTCCCAGAAAACCTTCTAAATTTAGGCGAACATCTTGGCTTCTGATGAGAAGGCCGCACGGGTAACCAGAGTGTTCAGAGCAGGGCGGGAGAGGCCGGGTGGGGGCATGAGCAGGACTCACGGCGGGGAGTGCGGACTCCTCAGCAGGCCCACGATCGATCCATCGCTGACAGGTTGTTCCTGGAACGTGTTCTTTTAAGCAAGGTCAAGGCTTCGCTTCTTCTGAGAGTGTCTGCTGCCGGAGGGCCGGGAGGCCTGCCCTTCCCAGGCGGGAAACACTCCCTTCCTGCTGGGGGCTGGGGAGAAGGCCTCCGACCTGGAACTCAGGGGGCCCCAGGTGGCCCATCCGTCCCCTGGGGTGTGGCCTGGACTAGACGTCCCTTCCTGCTCTGGTCTCCTGGATCCTAAGGTTCTCCTCCTCCCCGAGGAGGGGTCAGTCCAGACACGTGTGTAAAGCACACCAGTCACTCAGGGCAGGAAGCCTGTGCCTGGCGATTGGTGACAAACCCTGAGATCCGGTGCCTGTCATTCTGCAGACGAGGCTCAGGGCGTCCACCAACGCGCCCGGGGCACCGGGGGCAGAGGGGAGCTGGGCCGTCGGACCCCGGGAGCCTGCTTTCTCCCCGCCCCTTCCCCTGCCCTCTTCTCGAGCTCCTGCCAGGTAATAGGCCCTGTCACAGTGTCGGGGACACAGCAGAGAGTCGGAAACAGCCCTGTCTCAAGGGGCTCGTGGGACAGAGGGAGAGACGGACTCTGACCCGTGTTCACAAGACTGATACCTCGGAAAGGAGAGAGCGGGGCAAATAGGGGCCTCCGAAGCCGGGTCCCCCCGAACGTCGTTACGTGGCTGGCTTTGGAAATGGGGGTATTTGCAGAATTAATTAAGGCGAGGATTGTGACCTGAGGCCATCCTGGATTTGGGGGTCCCCAAATCCAATGGCAGGCGTCCCCGCAGGAAGAAGCGAGGACACTCAGGCACACGGGGGAGAGGCCATGTGACGGTGGAGGCAGAGGTTGTAATGACGTGGTCACTCCCGGAAGCGCCCGGAGCCCCCCGAGCCCCCAGTTTATGGTCGCTACGGCTGCCCTGGGAGCCTTCTCTGCTGGGACAGGAGTGAGGGAGCGGCTGGCTGGGGCCCCGCAAGGGGAGCCCCCGGGCCTCCGTCACTCACCCGTGAAATGACGGTTGGGGGTGTAACGGGCGTCCCACGCGGTCCTGCAGGGGTGAGTTCTCAGACCTGGGGAGCATCGGGATCACCCAGAGCGCTCTAGAAACAGGCCGCTGCCCCGAGGTGGTGCCCGGCCCCGCGGAGGCCGTCCCCAGGTCGCCCCGGTTGTCTGCGGCGCCCTCCCGCCCCTGCCCGCCGGCTCCTGCCCGGTCTCTGCTCCTCCTCAGCGTCAGCACCGGGGGAGGCGAGGGGCGCCGTCCCTCACGTGTCTCCTCCTGCCACCCCCAACGCTGCCCCTGCCACCCTCCATGTCACGGCCCAGCGGCTGCTCCGTGTTCACGTGGCGTGGCCTCACGTGGCGTGGCCTCCGTGGCACCGACACACTCGGGGGATCTCTCCTCGAGGTCCAGGGCTCTCGTCTCCCTCCCGCCTCTCTCCTCCTCTCCACGCCCTCCCAGCTCCGGAGGCCCCGGGGCTCCGTCCAGTGCTTCTGTTCTCTGGTGAGCAGCCCGGGGGGCGCCATCCATCTCAGCCACAGGCCCTCAAGTCCTCGCCTCCAACCTCGCCCCGAACTCCAGACCCAGCAGGCCGGGTGCCTACTTGGCCCCCAACCTGGGCCACCCTCTGGGTCTGGACCTGAGTCCTGCTTCCCCAGTCCGACTCTGCGCCTGCGGCCTTACGGTTGGAGGGGACGCATCTGCACTGTCCTCCCGTCACACGCCCGGGCCTTTGCCCCGTCTGCCCTCCACTCGGAACGCTATTTTCCAGGTACCTGCCTCCCTCATTCCCTCCAGGCTGTGCTCAAACGTCCCTTCTCAGGGAAGCCCGCCCTGGCCATCCTGTTTAAAATCACAAGCCCTACCTCCACTCCCCTGAGCTTCCTTACTCTGTGGTTAGCCCTCCCCCCATGACACGTAAAACCTTCCGGTGCGCAGTTTATGCTGCTCTGCCCACTAACCTGTGAGCCCTACTGAGTGCAGGAATTTTTTTTACCTACCTTGCTTTTCATGGTGTATCCCCAGCACCCGCAAGATATATCCAGACTTTGGGAAGAGGAGGAACGACGGGCCAAGGTGTCTGAGAGGAAGCGGAGGGCGGTGGGTGGGAGCCGGGGGAGGGCGCTCCCCCCGCCCCCCAACCAGCCCACGTCCGCACTCAGCAGCCCTGTCCTCCTGCTTCTCAGGATGCACGGCACCTCTGATGAACAGGGCACGGTCTCTCTAAGGCTGTGCTGACTCACTCACACATCTGCATGACCTTGCTGGAACAGGTCTAACTGCCCTTGGTCTTGTTAGAACCCCGGGCTGCTGGCCACACCCCCAGTGTCTGATGCAGCGGGGCTGGGGTAGGACTGAGAATTTGCGTCTCTGGCCCCTTCCGGTTAATTCTGATAAGATCTCGTATACGTGGTAGAATTATATCTATAATAATCAGCAGAATTTCTAGGCTATATGGCCTGTGTGTCTTCGACTGTACAAGAAGTTGCTTTTCAAAGTAGATCTGTTTACGTCCTCGCAATACAGCGCCGTAAGCAGACGTGCACAGGTATGGGCCTAAATATTCCTTCTAATTACCTAATGCCTATCCACGCACCAATACCGTACCACCATGGTTGCTATAGCTTTTCAAAACTCTCTTCCACACTCCCCTTCTTCTTCTTAAGTGCCTGGCTAATCATGGCTTTTTGCTATTCCATTTAAATTGTAAAGTTGGCTAACCAGGTTTATTAAAAAGAAATCTGTTGGGTATTCGATTACCGAATCTATAGATTAACCAGTGAATAACTGAAGTCGTTATGACATTGAGTCTTCAGATCCATGACATAATATAATTCTTCATTGGGTCTTACCTGCTGTCTTCCACTAAACGTTTTATAATTTCCTACCCACTGATCCTGCACACCTTTCCTCAGATCTGTCTCTTAGTGCCTCCCTCTTTGTCACTATTATCGGTGATACTTAATTGCATTTTCTAACTGGCATCATATAATTGCAATCGACTTTTGTTTATTATTGTTTTTTTTTTCCTTAAAAACTTTGCTAAATTCTTTCATTAATTCTAACAGATTCTGTGTAATCACTTTGGTTTTCTGTATTAAGACAATGACAACAGCTGTGTCTTCCTTTGCAGTTGTTACATTGTTATTTTTTTCTTGTCTTATTGCACTGGCTAGCATGGCCAGTACAAGGTGAATACAATGTGACAAACAGGGTTTGTATCAGGTTTTAAAGGAGTTAGGGGTTTTTGTTTCATCGTTGGGTGTTTGCAGTAAGATTTCCTTGTTTTGTTTTGTTTTATTGATACTCTATCAGGTTACAGAAGTTCCATGTTCACCCTAGTTGCTAATATAGCGAGTTTTTAAAGAACACAAATGGATTTTAATCATCAATTTTGTAAAATGTTTTGAATATCTATTGAGATGATCATGTAATTTTTTCTTTCATCTATTAATGTAATGCATTAACGTTACTAATAAAACAATTTTGGGAATGAACCCCAATTAATCATGACTTATTACCCTTTAAGTAGGTAGAATCTGGTTTCCTAATAGTTTTTGTTGGAAAGTTTTTAGTTTTTACACCTCTGTTCATGAATAAGTTTTACCTAGTTGATCTAATTTTTATGACAAAAATAAGCTGGAAAAAACACTTAACATGTGTGTCATTAGGAAATTGCAAATTAAAGCAGCAATGAGATACCACCAAAAACCTATTAGAATGGCCAAAGTCCAAAACACTTACAACAATGGATGCTGGTGAGGGCGTGGAGAAGGAGGAATTCTCGCTCGCTACCGATAGGAATGCAAAATGGTACCATCGGTGAGGAGGACAGTTGGATGGAATCCTACAAGACTCAATATACTCTAACCATACCATCTAGCATCGTGCCACATGGTATTTCCCCGAACGAGTGGGGAATTTATGTCCATCCCAAGCCCTGTTCATGAATGTTTATTCACAATCATCAAAACTTGGAAATAACTAAGATGTCCTTCAGCAGGTGGAAGAATGAAGAGGCCGTGGGCCAGCCCCGCAACGAAATATTATTTAGCGCTAAAAAGAAACAAAAACTACCAAGGCGTGAAAAGACACAGAGGAATCTTAACTGCATATTACTAAGTAAGAGAAGCACGTACGAAAAGGCTACTCACTCTGACATTCTGGAAGGTGCAATATGGAGACAGGAAAGAGGTCAGTGGTCTCAGGGTTTGACGGGCAGGGGATGAGGAGGGAGGGATGAGCAGGTGGACCACGGGGGGTTTTGAGGGCATTGAATACAGTCCGTATGGTGATCACCTGTCCCTGGACATACTTAGGAACCCCCAGAATGCACAATGTGGAGAGCGAGCTCCAGGGTTAACCATGGACTTGAGGCGATGATGACACGTCAGGCGAGGTTTATCATGCTTGGGAACGAATGTCCCGCGGGTGGGGGAGGTCGCTCACGGGGGAGGCTCTGCGTGTGTTGGGGCGGGGAGTACCTGCCCATATTCTAAGAAATGAGCTGGAATCGTTTTGTGCCTTCCTATTTTCTCAAGGAACTGGTGAAAGATTAGAATTATTGGTTCCTTGAATGTTCGGTTGGGACTTGTGTTTTGTTTTGCTTGTTTTCTGAGAAGATTTTTAAACTCTTACTTCCATTTCTTTAATGCCTATAAGACCGCTTGGGTTTTCTATTTCTTCTTGAGTCAGGTTTGGCATTTTATATTTTTCTAGAAATCCAGCCGCTTCACCTACATTTTCTTATTTAGTGCCATAAAATTTCCTCACAATATTCTTTTGTTATTTTTAGATTCTTAGTGAGTTATTTCCTGTGGGCTGACTTGACATCCCTTCTTATACTTCTCACGCGTAGATATTTAATTCTCAGCTTTCTTCTTTTCTAGAGCATAAATCTTTTTTTAATTTCTTACGCTTTATTTTTTTCTAAGCTTTCTTCTTTTCTAAGAGCATAAATTCTTTTTAAAAAATGTTTTAAATGTTTATTTATTTTTGAGAGAGAGGAAGACACAGAATGGAAACAGGCTCCAGGCTCTGAGCTGTCAGCACAGAGCCCAATGCGGGGATTGAACCCACGAGCCATAAGATCATGACCTGAGCCAAAGTCCAACACTTAACGGACTGAGCCACCCAGGCGCCCCATAAATTCTTTTCTAAATACTGGTTCAGCAGCTCCCCAGCTTTCCTAGGAAACTTAGAGCTAATTACAAATGCGTTTCCAAGTCTCCGTGTGTATGACATCGATGTTAACTTAATTGCACTGTGGTCAGAGAATGTGGTCTCTCTGGTACCTCTTGGCTGAAATTTGTTGAGGCCCTCTTTATTTATGGCTTAGTTTTTAATTTTTTTAATAGATGTTCCCCGGGTGTTTGAAAACAATGAATTCTCCAGTGGTGGGTGCAGTTTTCTCTATATGTTTATTAGCTTAAGCTTATTAATTGTGTTGTTAAAAACACATAATGTATCATGATGATGTATTTTGTCTCCTTTCTGCCAGTCATGACAAAACAGTCTTAAGTGTCCCTGTGTGATGGGGTTTGTCCATTTTTCTTCACACTGCTGCTTTTGTCTGACAAAGTTCACTCTTCCTATTTGACCTTGGCTCGAGGCATCAGCAGGTTTAGACTTACAATCCAATCGAACTTTTTATCTAAACTCAGTGATTCTCTGTACCTGTGGTGGTATTTTTTTTTTTTAATGTTCATTTATTTTCAAAAGAGAGAAACAGAGTGTGAGTGGGGAGGGGCAGAGAGAGAGGGAGACACAGAATCCGAAGCAGGCTCCAGGCTCTGAGCTGTCAGCACAGAGCCTGACGCGGGGCTCAAACTCACGGACTGTGAGTTCATGACCCGAGCCGAAGGGGGACGCTCAGCCGACTGAGCCCCCCAGGCACCCCCCGTGCTGGTGTTTTTATTGAGAGGCTATTTGGCCGATATGACAGCGACGTGACCAACAGTTTCTGGGGACTTCTTCGAGTATTTTGCTTCCAGCCCGTCCCGGACTCTGTGGCAGGTGCGTCTGTCGCGGACAGCGAGGGCTCTCCGACCCCACCACATACTCCTCTCCGATTAGCCTTTGAACTTGACTGAGTCCTTCCGTGTCCGCTCCCGTCCCCCACTCCCTCCCGGGGGCTCCGGCGTCTGTTAGAGCCTTGCACGCCTTCCTCTCCTGTTTCCCCACCTCTGCCTCCCGTTTCCTCGGGCTGCCGCTCTCGGGCGGTGTCTTCTCATCCCTCTCGGCCCTCCCCTCTCCCCCCCCCCTCCGTTCCCCCTTGCACTGCACCAACTCTGCCCACCGGCCGTTTGTGCCATTTCACTTTTTCACGTCCCCCGTTTTCGGGGTTTCCCTTGGGTCCTTGCGAAGCAGATCGGTCGCCATCGCTTGCTTCTCCTCCTTGGCCACACTTTCAACCCCATCTTTTGGTTCTTCACAGAAAACAGATTCACGCTTTGCCTGAAGCTGCTGCCGTTCCAGTCTCCGTGGACCTAATTCTGTGGATTTTAAACGTGGCGGCTTGCCCTCAGGTGTTACGTTTTCACCGTCACTTTATATTAAGTGTAACTCACAGTGCCCAAAAGTTCCGGCGTCTCGGTTTAGGCGCGTCCCCTGTGCAGACCTGCCGTCCCCTCTGCCTGTTCCTGGAGTCACCGGCCCCTGGGGCCATGCGGCACTGCCCGTGTAGGAGGAAGTCTCTTTCCTCTGCCTCACGCAGAGCCCGCGGGCCCCTGTGCGAGGCGACGTCTGTCCCCTCGTCCCATTTCACAAGTGCTGGCTCATGTAGGGGTGTCGGCCCCACCCGTGGCCCTGCGGGGGCCCTGAGTTTGCTACTTGCGAGCAATTCCGTGGGCCCTTCCCAGCTCGCCGCTAGATACCCGAGGTGGGCAGAGGCCCCGAAGGCGGCCCCCACCTTTCGTGCTGTTCATGGTCCTGGACTCACGGCGTCTTGTCACTCCTGGCCGTCGAGGCTTTCTCTTTCTTTCCTGCTAGCTCAGAGAAGCGTATTCAAAGAGAAACGCCTAGAAAGTGTCTGCCATACGTAGTTATTTCATCCAGTTCTTAAGCTATCCCGCACCAGGTGCCTCCCCGGACTCTGGACGCCACAAGGCCAGAAGGGGTCCTTTAATTCCAACAAAGAAAAACTCAGCGATGCATCGGCAGAAAGCACTCACGGAGCACATACTGCGTCCTGGGCACTGGGCAGGTGCTGAGCCTGGGCGCCGGGCGGGTGCTGAGCCTGGGCGCCGGGCGGGTGCTGAGCCTGGGCGCTGGGCGGGTGCTGAGCCTGGCGCAGGGAAGGGACGGGCGGAGCCACGACGAACCCTCACCAGAGGCCGAGTGTCGCTGCCCTGCGGCTTTCACTTTGATCCGAGGCTACGGCAGCCGCGACAGGGGGGTCGTGGTTGAGCCCCCTTCCAGAAGACTCAGCCGGCTGCTGGCAGAGGGAGGCCCTCGGCTGAGCCGTGTGAGGAACCGCCAGCCTCTGCCTTCGCTCACAGAAGGAAGACCCTGGGGCGCCTGGGGGGCGCCGGCGGCTGAGCATCCGACTTCGGCTCGGGTCATGATCTCACAGTTCGTGGGTTCGAGCCCCACGTCAGGCTCTGTGCCGACAGCTCAGAGCCTGGAGCCTGCTTTGGAGTCTGTGTCTCCCTCTCTCTCTGCCCCTCCCCTGCTTGCACTCTGTCTCTCTCTGTCTCTCGAAAATGAATAAACTTTAAAAAACCTTAAAACAAGAAGAAAAAAAAAAGACAACTCTGGGCCGTGACCGTGGACTCTGCCGAAGCATTCTAGAAATCGTCCCCCTGCTCCCGGCAAGGCTTCCCTGCAGGAAGGCAGTGCCGGCCCTAGAGGCTGAGAGACAGAGGGGTGGCGGTGCGGTCCGCGAAGGAGGGGTGGGGCCGGGGTCCGCGGAAGCCTGAGTGGTGTTCACGTCCCTATCCCGTTCTCCTCCGCGACCTGAGAACTGCCGGTGATTTACGGACCCTCGTTAAGTGCGGCACTAATTGGATGGGCCCGAAGCCATTACCGACAATTAAGAAGCTGTCACGGATTCCACTAAACAGTAGTGGGCAGTTACAGGGCACTTGAGATGGGTCACAGAGGGGTCATCTCACCCTGTCCTGGGGGGCAGCTGGATCCTGTGGGCCACGAGGACCACTGGGCTCGGTGTGGGCGTGGCAGGACAGCAGTGGGGTTGGGAGCGCACGGCTCAGCCCGGAGCCAGGCCAGGAGCCCCTGCTTCACCTCCTCTACACGGAGGTGAGAGTCCCCACCTCCAGGGCGGCCGGGAAGGTCCTGGGCGCGAGGCACGCCCCTGGAAGGTGGCGGGTTCTCGACGGGTCGTAGCCGTTGTTACAGTTACTCGGAGAGTGGCCTCACAGCCCCACGGCCGACGGGGCCGACAGCAGACCCCGGCGCACCACGCCCTGTTAGGATTGTTAACTTGAACCCGACCTGCGGCCTGGACAGGGCGGAGATGAGCCGGAAGAATAAGGGCTCCCTCCCCCGGGCCGCCGCCGCCCGCTTGGCCGCCCGTCAGGAGAGATAAAGCCCCAGGTCCACCGCCGGCCGCCGGGGGCCCAGCTCCAGGCTTAGTTAAACTGTTTTGATCTTCCATAAATCCTCGTAAGCTACTTTAAGGCTCATCAGGCCTTTCAATTGCCATTTAAGTGTTTTTTTCTGCACTCACTGCTTCTTGTTAAATAGTTTGACATTTATGCGTCTAGACTCGGGCCGTTTGGGTATTGATTGGCCCGGGATGATAATGCAGGGGAAAGGCAGCGTAGGCTGGCCGTCCCCGGGAGCGGCCGCATATCTCTGGGAAGCAGGTTCCTTCTTTATCTCCCCACGCCGGAGCCCAAAGGGAAGCGCACCCCCCTCGGAACGGGGTGGGGGTGGGGGAAACACAGGTGCAACTCCGGAGCGGTGCCTCCGGGCGTCGCCAGGCTGTTCCCTCTTTCCCTCCGGAGGCCACAGGTGTCAGAGTCCCAGGTGGGGTGGTGGGGGGCCCTTCAAGAGAGGGTGAAACCAGTTCAGCTGGTTTGCAACCTCCTGGGCCTGCAGGCCCCTTGATGCCGCCGCACCCTTGTTCGTGCCGTACCCTCGGACGGGAGTGCCTTGCTTTCTTCTGTCTTATAAACTCCTACTCATCCCTCAAGGCCCCAGATAGATGCTCCCTCCTCAGCAGGTGTTCCGGGCTTCCCAGCGCTGCAGGCGGGGACACGGGGATGGAGACACTCGGCGGCCTCAGGATCGTCCTCACGGGGCAGCCGGACCCTGCCTGCCAGCACGTGGGTGCAGCCAGACCCGAGAGGAGGGTCTCCGGCCCCTGGCCCGACCCCTCCCCGACCGCGTTCTCTGTACACCCCACTTACTGGCTTACGCCAGGCGTGGCAGGCCTCGAGATCCAAGCTCCCGCTGCAGACGCCACCCAGGGAGCTTGCGGCCAGAGAGTGAGTCTCCAATCAATACCCGGGAACCGCACGGAGCCACCGGCCGGGCCGCCTGGGTGAGTCATGGCTCCGGGAGGGCGAGGGAAGCCCCGGCGCCTCAGCGGGCTGGCCCCCGGCCCTTCCCCTCCTCCCCACCGCTACCTGCGTCCCGCACGTCCTCGGGCCCGCTGTAACTCTTTAGAAAAAGTTTTAAAACACAAAAGGCACAGAGAAAAAATTCCACCCATGTTCTCAGCTCCCAGAGAGTCCACGCGTGTTCATGGTTTATCATTTTTATTTAGATTTATCAAAGCCAAGGGGACCGGCGTCACGGGCGAAGCTTGAGTCTCGCCCCCAAGGGCACGGCTGCTCGCCGTGGCCTGTCCCCGCCAAGTTCTCCCTCCTCTTCTGCGGCGCAGGCAATCGTAAACAATCTAGCGTGTTCCACCGCCTGCCTAAAAATGTACATGAGACGCTGAAAATGGTTTTCATCATAAGAACGAGCCTCCGCTTTATTTGTCCGTTCCGTCTGACGGGCACGCGGGCCGCTCCCCGTCTTTTGCCGGGACCAGCCAGGCCACGTCAAGCCCCCGCGTGGGCCTCGGGTCCGTGCGTCCCAGCCTCTCGGGGTGCGCCCCCAAAAGGGAGGCCGGGACCCCACTCTTTCTCAGGTCCTGGGGGGGCCGATCTATCTGTCTGTTTACAAGTCCCCCGCTCTTGGCTGTATATCTCTTGCCGATTTTCTGCCGGTTGTTGGCCCCTCTCCTCGCTGAGTTACGGCAGTAATTTATGGGCCCTGGGCACGAGTCTTCCGTCTGATGGACGCGCGGCAGCTGCCTTCTTCTGCCTGCTCTCTGATGTTTATCTTCGTTCCTTGTCTTTGTCTGGCAGTTCATGTAAATCTCGGTGTCATCCGGTCGAGCTCTCTCGCCTTTGCCAGTTGCTCTCCTTGGACCCGACGCGGGGTTTTCCTGCCCTGGGGTCCTGACCCCCGGGCACCTGCCTCTAATACGTGCGTCCTCCAAGCAAAGGGCTTTGCTCCCGCTGGAAGTTTCGTGTAAGGCGCGACTCTGTTTTGCTGAAACCACTTTACCTTTCTAGGAAAAATCTTGCTGGGTCTCGTGTGCTAATTCTTCACGGGAGGCTTCGGGCAGGTGCGTAAAGAGCTCGGCCCGTGTTTGTCTGTTTTTGTACGAGCTCTTGGTGGGTTTGACCTCAGGACTATCGGCCGACAAATGAGGCCACAGCTTTTATCTTCTGAACCAGGTAGAAAGACTCTGCTACTTGAGGCCGTGTTAAGCGTCCCCTCCAAGCGGCCGGGGCTGCTCGGGCCTCTTCATGGCGGTATGTTTTCCATTTCCCCTGAATAGAAGTTGACGACACGTGTTTCTGGAAAAAGCTATTTCTACAAATTTTTCCAATATATTCATATAAAGTTGTATATCCCTGTTTCTTAGGACTCCACGACACGACTGCATGTGTGGTTACACCTTCCTCTCTCCACATTGTTTGTTTGCGCCCTGCCCCTTTTGCTCTTAAGCAGTCTTGCAAAGATTGGTTCAGCGTTTCGAAGAATCATATTTCGGATTTGGTTGCTATTTACACTTTTGATTTGTAATTGTGGTATTCTCGCTATTGAAAGAGCAGTGTCACGGTCAGTGAACTGAGCCCCGGACGGAAGGTGACCACTGCTGGGTGACCTTGGTCAGGTTACTGCACCTCTCTGTGCCTCACCTGTAAAGTGAGGGTAACGGCGCCTACCTCACGGGTCGCTGTGACAAAAAATTAACGAAGTCATATGTGTAAAGAGTCAGAAGCACTCTTTCGACATTTAGAAACCTTAGCAAATTAGACCGGAGGGTTTCCTTAACCAACATTGAATATCTACCAAACCTACGCAAACAGCACACTTAGGGTTGAGCTGTTACAAACGTCCTCCATAACCTCGGAAACAAGGCAAGAGTGTGGACCCCAAGTCACCACAACCAGGAGGCCCCAGCCAGCTCAGGAAGGCAAGACAAAATATAGAAGATACAATTCAGTGGGGGGGGGGAATCCAAGTCGTCACTGTTTTCATATGACGTGATTGTTCTCTACAGAAAGCCCAAGTAATGGATAGCTAAACTATGAGCATTCGTCAGAGCCCAGCAAGGTTCGAATACGAGATTAATATGTATTTTTAAATGCATGACTTTAAGGCAGGAGAAAACAGACAATCTAATTTTTACAATGGCAACAGCAAACATAGGGCACCTAATAACAAATATTAAAAAGTATCGGAAAGACCCCTGTGGAGAAAGTCATCAAACATTAGTGATGGGGGTGGGAAGACCTAAAGCAACAGGCAGGTGTACCATATTCATGGAGACAAAGACTCTGAGTCTCAAAGATGTCAGTGCTTCCTAACTGTGTGTGTGTTTCTGCGTGTGTCTATGAGACTTAATGAACTGATTCTAAAATGTTTATGGGCAAGGGAGCATCCCAGAGCAGCCAAAGCACTCTCTTGAAGAACACCAGGGAGAGGGAGAGAGGACTTCCCCTGTCCGTCCCTGTCTGTCATCAGAAAATGTTACAAAGTTGCAGTAATTCAAACCCTATTTCCAGCAGTTCAACTCTGAGGCATCTACCCCAGAGAACGGAAAACAGAGGTATGTACGAAAAGTTGATGTGAATGTTTACAGCCACAGCCTTCTTGTTAGCCAAAAAGGGGACACGATCCGGACGTCCCCCAGCGGGGGGTGGATGAACGAGAGGTGGTCCATCCACACAGCAGAACCTTATACAGCCGTACAGAGGGATTCAGGTCTGACACCTGCTACCCCTGGGCTGAGCCTGGCGGACAGGAGGCTCAGGGGAGAAGCAGTCACCTGCTGTATGCCTGTGTTGATGGAACTGTCCGGAATGAGCAGACACGCAGAGGTGGAAAGCAGGCTTGGGCTGCCAGAGGCTGGGGGGCCAAAGGGGAGTGGGAATGGGGAGTGACTGCTAATGGGTTTGGGGTTTCTTTTGGGGGATATTGAAAAGGTTCTAAAATTGATCGTGGTGACGGTCAGATTACTCTGTGCATTCGCTAAAAGCCACTGAATTGCACACTTTAGATGAGTGAATTTTATGGTACGTGAGTTATATCTGCATTTCTTGGAAAAAGGCCCTTTTGGTGCAGAATTAGGCAAGCTGGACCGGAGCGGGCTCCCGAGGGCAGGTCTGCGGCGGGCTGGCTCCCCAGGCCCAGGTGCGAGCACACTGTCTGGCACGGGCAGACATGCAACAGCTGTTTGTTGAATGAATGCGTGCATGTCAGCCCGCGTGAAGGAATAGGCAAAGCCAGAGTTGTTTAGGGTCTGATCCTGGGCATCCAGCCAGTGGGTGAGCAGAGAAGCTGGGGCTTGGGTTCTGCTCACTCTGGCCTCTCGAGCCCAGCCCTCCAGACCCACCAGGGAGGGAGGTGAGCAGGAGCGGAGGAGGTGAGGGAGGAGGTGAGGGAGGCGGGGCTGGGAAGCCAGTGCTGGCTAAAGCTCACGTTTGGGCCCGGTGGGGAGGGAAGGCTGGAGGGAGGCGGCCACAGGCACCACCCTGGCAATGCCCGATCAGCTAAACTTGAAACAGGGGAACGAGGGGACCCAGAATGGGAGGGCTGGCGCCAGTGCCAGCGGCCACGCAGGCGACCGCTGGGAACCAGCTAGGACAGGAGGCAGGGGCAGCGGGGCCCCTCCTGTCTGTGCTGTGAGCAGAGCATCAGGACTAGGGCTTCTGGGGCTCACAGAATCCCCCCTCTACATCCCCCCAAACCGTCCCCCAACTAAGAGGCCACCAGAACACAGGACATCAGAGCTCGGGGCCTCAGGGAGCAGTAGTTCTGAAGCCCCACTCTTGGCTTACTGCCCTGATATGCAGTAAGGTGGGAGCCGTGAGGCCCTTTTGATTGTAAACTGTGGTGATAAAGCCACTCTGCCCTCACCCTCTCCCTGCCGGGGACCCACACGCGGCCCAGGTCTCCTGCCTTAGAAAACCACAGCTAAAGAGCTAAAGATCGGTGGGGTCTCGCTTCCTCGCAGCGGTGGGAGGGAGCAGTGCTCAGGAAGGCACAGGGACGCGGTCGGTGGTGGGTCGCATGATTTAGGAGCCCGCAGCGTTTCTTCTCCTAATGCAGGGACAGCCTTCCCCGCACGCCTGAAAACGAGCTATTTTTGGCAAGTCTCCGGGAGTCCCCGCGGTGCAGCGGGCTAGGACACCCCTCCGAGGCAGAGGGACCCAGGCGCTGCCTCTCACCCTCCTCCAGCGACCGCGGGGGGACTCTGGACATCCCGTGCCTCAGTTTCCCTGTCTTAGGCTCAGGCAGCCCCAACTCACGCCCAGGTCTCCCTCCAGCTGGCCAGGCCGCCTCTGGAGAGTGGGCGTGGCCCCAGCGGGATTTTTCTGGTGGGTTTTCACCTGGCAGCCCCGTCTGCTGAGACCCTGCCGTGGTCGGTGCACGTGTGTGTGGTGGGGGTACGTGTGTGAGGCCGTGGATGGATCTGACTCTGGGCCACCTCCACGTGGAAGCCGGCTAGAGACGGAGTTACGTCAATGGTAGCGCGCGCAGCACCCTGCCCAGGGATGCTGCCAGGTGGAGGAGGCACTGCCCCGCGGGTGTTCTGAGCCCCCCCAGCTCCCTTTATGGAAGGGACTTGTCACATTAGAATCACATATCCGGGGGCCTCCGGGACCCTCCGCTCCCACCTCTTCATGTAGTGAGAGGGACCAGGTCTGGGTCTGGTTCACATCTGGGCCCTGCGGTCTGCATCCCCCGACTGCCCCCCTCCCCAACCCTACCCCCGCTCCTGCCCCGCCCCCGGCTCCTACCCCCCCCCACTCCTACTCCGCCCCCCCACTCCTACCCCGCTCCAACTCCTGCCCCGCCCCCGGCTCCTACCCCGCCTCCACTCCTGCCACGCCCCCGGCTCCTACCCCCGGCCCGCTCCTGCCCCGCCCCCCGCTCCTGCCCCGCCCCCCCGACTCCTACTCCGCCCCCACTCCTGCCACGCCCCCGGCTCCTACCCCGCCCCGTCCCCGCTCCTGCCCCGCCCCCCGACTCCTACTCCGCCCCCCGACTCCTACCCCGCCCCAACTCCTGCCCCGCCCCCGCTCCTGCCCCGTCCCCCCCCTCCCACCCCCGGCTCCTGCCCCGCCCCTGGCTCCTACCCTACTCCCGGGGGCAGGGGGACGCGGCAGGAGCGGGGGGCGTGGCAGGAGTGGGGCGTGGCAGGAGTGGGGCGTGGCAGGAGTGGGGCGTGGCAGGAGTGGGGCGTGGCAGGAGTGGGGCGGGGTAGGAGCGGGCTTCCTGCCTGCCTTTCCCTAACGTGAGCGCATCCGGGCTACCTCCTGTGTCTGAGCTGGCACCCGGGACCTGCTCTGCGCTCGGCGAGGCCCTGCGGGGAGGAGGGAGGGGGAGGGCAGAGCGGGAGGGCCTGAGGAGGGACGCGCGCTGACCTTGTCCTCCAGGCTGAGACCGCACCCCCCCCCCACAGTGAACATCCTGCCTGGGGGTTTGGAGAGGAAGGAGGCCCATCCTGCTTCCCCGCGACTGGGGACCTTTATGTGTGTCTGTCTATCCACACCACAGAGGGAGCGGCAGTGAGGGGCACCCCAAGGCCCCGGGGCCCTGCCTTCTGATGAACAGTGCGTAGACAGGCCCAGAGTCCCCGTCTGCTCAGGGTGTCCTCGTGCGATGCCCTGGGGTCTGCTCTCCTGGGGTGTCAGATGGTTCCCCTCACCCCCCGCCACCCCACCGCTGAGGAGGAGGAGGAGAAGGAAGAGGAGGAGGAGGTGGGGGAAGCCAACCCAGACAGAGGGCCTGGGGCGGGTGAGAACTGGGGGTGGGTGCGTGGGGTGTGAGGAGCCAGGGAGGCTGCGGTCAGGTGGAGGCCAGAGACCTCGCGCTCCCACACTGTGGGGTCACGGCGCCCTCCTTCTCCCTGCAGGTGGGAAACCTTCCTTGTCACAGCCCCCCCCCCCAGCGCTGACTGGAGCATCCCCAGGAGTCCTCGTGACCGTCCCCGTTCTGAGGGGACAGGGCTCCTTGTTTGACCTTGTAGGTTAGCCGCAGGTGGACAGGAAGCCGAGAGCCTTTGAGTCTCCATCCAGACGCACGGGATTCCCACTCCTGCCTCCCAAAGGGGCTCTTCTGGAGGAGGGGGGGCTCATCCTGGGGGGATTCATCTTGGGGGGGAGCTCATCCTGTATGAGGGGGGCTCGTCCTGTATAGGGGGGCTCATCTTGTAGAGGAGGGCTTATCTTACAGAGGAGGGGCTCGTCCCACAGAAGGGGGGCTTGCCCCACAGAGGCCTCCTGCCCCCCCTAGCCCGAGAGCTAGCTCTGAGGGTGAAGTTGGCACCTGCCCGCCACACTGCCCTCAGATGACACCCTCCGCTGTCATCAGCCCCCACAGGGGTCTGCCTCTGGACTTCTGTGTTGTTGGCTGTCAGGTTAATGACAAGAAGGCCAAGCCTCCTGATCACGGCAGGAGCAAGCCTTACGTGCGGGTGTGTACATATTACCTCGTGAACACTTCCAGAGGTCAGTCCTGAGGCCACACAGAGCTAGGAGGCAGGCTGCCGAGGAGCCGGCTCACGGGTTCACGGGCCCATGGGCTGACGTATGGCCCAGGGGACAATCCAGGCGCTGACCAGTGCCATCGGCAGGGGAAAGGCAGACCTAAGAAGGCACATGGGGGGGGGGGCCACCCTTCCGCTCCAGGGCCCGACCCCGGGGTCTCTGGACCCCACCCCGTCCCGTCCCTGGCCCCCCAGACGGGCTCTCCACGACATGAGAGGCCGGCAGACATCCGGGCGCTCCTCACCGCCCAGTGGGAGCTTGCACGGACCTCACGAATTCATCCTCCACTGTCCCTCGGTCCCCACCTGGTCCCCACTCCGGACGGTGGCTCAGTGCGTGCTCAGGGGTGTGCGGACACAAGAACTGGCATGGGTGGGGTCCGGAGAAGCCCGCATTCCCCCTACAGGCCAGGACACCGCCTCTTTCCTCATCTCGGTAAGAAAACTGCCTTTGCACGTCTATGCCCTGGAGCCGCTTCAGCTGGTGACCGAGGGACCACGACTGACCGGGCGCACGCTGGGAGGAGCCGGCTTCTCCCGCCCCGAAGATTCGTCCCTTCTTGACCACGTGCTGGAGGGAGAGGTGACCCTGGACGCCTCCTGCTCCAGACCCACGAGAGAGTGGCCATTCGCCAGCTCGGCCGGGCCCCGCGCGGCAGCAGGAAGTACGCCGGCCCCACCGGCCCCCTTGGGGGGGTCTACATAGAGACCAAAACATCACTGCGACATCCACTTGGAGTTTGGAGTCAGGACCCCAGCCCGAGGGGCCGCCCAGGGACCCCCGCCCTGGCCTCCATGTCCTTTGTGCGGCAACCAGGACAAGCACACAGGTGGCGGCCGCCGGCGCCGTCCCAGGTCGCGGCAGCTCCAGGGGGCTCGTGGCTCCGGAAGCTTGGGGGGCACTGAAATGCCCGAGACAGCCGGGGCGAGAACATTTCCGCCACGAAAGTCTGCAGATCCCGAGTGAGAGCTTGCGTGTTTTCCTCTCCGGAGAGTTGGTGGCTCGTGGCGACCAGCGAGGCGGTGCAGACACGAGGTCACGCAGACTGGCCACCGCGCCCACGGCCAGGCGCCCTCCTGGGCACTTCCCACGTGCAGAATCACTGGTCCCTACATGAGCCTCTCTGACGGGTACAGGGGCCACCGCACACGACAGGACACGGAGGTGCAGAGAGGCTAAGTGACCTGCAGCTGGAGGGCGTAGTGGGACCAGGGCCGAGCCAGGCGGTCGGTCTGGGGACCGGGGCAGAGGGACTGCTCTCTCTCACGCCCGCCTCCGGCCCTCTCCTCCTCCAGGGGCCTTGGGGACGCCTGTGACGATGGAGACACGGAAGAGCCACGTCCTCACGGAAGGTCGGCCAGGCAGGGGCTCGGCTAACGCGGCCTGAGCCCCAAGCCTTCTGCCCCTTCAGAATGAGGACACCGAGTCTCGGACGGCGCGGGCGTGAGAGGGAGGGTGGGCTTGATCCGGAAGCTCCCGGCAAGGACAGACTTGTGTGATGATTCCAGAAGGCCTGGTCTCCTCGGACGCCTGCCCCCTGTCCCCTGCCCTGCATCAGGCCTCTTGCCCTGACCCCAAGCCCAGGCCTCGTCTCTTTCCCTAAAATGTGACTGCAGAAAGCGAGCTGGCCTCCCTGACCTCAGTTTCCCCATCTGTGAGGTGGAAGCCATATTGTCCACCACAGCGTCCCGGGCAAGGTCGCACCGCTCTGCGGGGCCAGGAGCCCCAGGGGGGCCTCAGGGCCACATCCCCGGCTTCGGCAGTGTCCCCTCGCATGGGCCTCCCCCCCACACCCGCGTGCCTCCCCCGCTGGTGCCCCGGAAAGAATTAGGCACCCCTTCCGGTCTCCATGTTCTCGGGGAGGCGGGGTTTTATTTAAGTCTTTGTTCCCGGAGCATCGCCCTTTCGCGTTTTAATCCGATGGATCTGGGCATGCAGAGGAAGGCCGCTTCCTATTTTGGCAGCCGTGGTGCAGGCCGGAGGCAGGCGGGCGTTCTGGTCGGTGGTCGGGAGGCATTCCCGCCCGGCTGCCCGTGGCCGGTAGGCAGGGAGGACCAGGAGCCGGTGCGTCAGGCTGGCGGTCAGCGCCAGGCGTGATTCCCCGGCCTCGTCTTGCCCTGGGCGGGCCTCTCTGAGACCCGTGACCCCTGGCCAGGGGATGTCCGTGGGTCTCAGCGCACCCTGGTGGCCAGAGCCAGCTCCTCATGTGGCCCCTCTCCCCTCTCCCCTACCCCGGGAGCCGTCAGTGGGGATGGCACCACTGGTGAGCATCCAAGCCAGTATCGGAACCCTCTCCAAGGCCCAGCGCGTCCTCGCACCCCGTTGTTGGGGGCGTGGATCTGCCGAATGCCCGTCTCCGGGGGCCCCCTTGGTGGTGTGCAGGAAGGGATTCCCTGCTCAAATGGGCAGGGATCGCCGAGGTAGAGGGAGCTGGTTTCCTGGCTGCAGGACTTCTCAGAGCCTTCACGGGATAACGTGCACCAAGAATCCCTGTGATAATCCCCCAAACTTCTTGAACCCAGGGGTCCCTTTGTCCCATGGGGCACCTCGGTGACCTGCCCCTCCTTAGCACATGCTTCGGAAATGAAGGGAGAAAGCCCAGCTCCACAGACTGAGCCAGGTGGCTTCCTTTGCTTCCGGAAGGTCCCGTCCCTTCCTCCCGGCCCGGGATTCTGCAGACTGCATGTCACACCTGCGGCGCTTCTCCCAGTGCCCCTCCCCACTCGCCCCTGGGGAGCTCCAGTGGTGCCTTCAATAGCCACGCCGTGCCTCCTCCTCTGGGAAGCCCTCCTTGAATCCCCCCAACCAGTCCAGGCCCAGGAGCTCACTCCCTCTTTTGTCCATTGACTGCATCTCATACTGACACCTGCCACTGCGCTGCTCCCCCGTCCTGCCTGGTGACCGCGTCATCCCCATCTTAGCGGTCGCCACGTCCTCAGCCTCCAGCCTGACACCCAGAACCACAGCGAGTGTCACAAACGAGGGAGGAGAGGACGGACGGACCGGATGTTTGGGAGCGGGCGGAAGAGCGCAGACGGGAGCCCGGGCTGGCGTCCTCAGCTCCCAGGTGTTTCCCTGGGGGCCCCCGGGGTGCGTTTCTCCATGAAAACACTGAAATGAATTTATCGTTGAAAACGCTCCCTCTGCCTTGCCGGCCGCCACGTGAAATCAGTCCGCACCTCACCGTGAGCTGCCGACTCGCTGCCGACCTCTGCCCCCGCGTGTTGAGAGACCCGCGTGGGCCCAAGCGGCCTCGATTACTGTAAACAGCCATTATCATATGAGCCGGCCCCGGGCGGAGAAGAAGATGAGGAATCTGCATTCTGCACACCTCTGCACAAGTCGCGAGTTAAGAGGAGAGGTCCCTCGGGGTCCCTTCCCGTCGCTGCACGTCCCTCGCGGGCCAGGGAGCAGGACCCCGACGCAGGGGGCTTGACCGAGGCCCTCGGCTGTGAAGCGGGGACGGACACCTCCCCAGCCCAGCTCTGTCCGGTCGCCGCAGAGGCCCGAGGCTCCGACCGCATGGGGGGAAGGGCTTTCTCAAAGGCCAGAGTCATTAAAACCCCAGGGTGTCGCAGAGGGGCAGCGTTCTGTGAAATGCCCTGTGAAGTAGTGAGCTCCCCGTCACGGGCTGGGGGGGCTACCCGTCGAGCGCGCGGCACCGCCTCACCCCTCCACCCGCCGGCAGCAGGGCCTCCTTCTCCCCCGGAATCGCGGAAGAGCTGGAGCCGAGGGGTCAGGGAGCAGCGGGGCCCCGGGGGCCCCGGGGGCCGGGGCGAGGGCTGACGCTGATGCGCTCGGGCAGCCGAGAGCAACGGCGCACAGCTTCCTCGGCCTCTGCGAGTAATGAGTCCGCTCGGCCGGCTCCACCCTCACAAGTGCGGCCCCAGAGAGACGCGCCCGGGGCGCGGGAGGGCCGGAGCCGGCCCGTGGTCAGCCCGTCTGGCCGCCCGTGTTTGACCCCGGGCCTCCCTAACCCTTTTCTCACACCTACGGAGCAGACCTCTGACCCGGGCCTGCAGAATCTGATCGGGGCCATCGGGCTCTGTTTATCTTGCGTATTAATTCTGGCAACACGGGCTGGGCCTGCAGACCGCCTGGCCCCTGATTCTGGGGCCACGGTGGCCACCACGCCCCGGTCAGAGTCCTCTGCCTTCACTCACTGGAGACAGCTCCTCGGCCAAGCCAGACCCGCCGCGGCCAGCGGTGCGGTGCGTCCTTCCTCCCCTGTGTCCGGGGCGCCCGCTGGGGGCCCCGGCTGTGCCAGGAGCCCGGCTGTAAGAAATCCCGCACGTAGGGGCCGGCGGGCCGGAGGCTCCGAAACCCGTCTGCCCCTCCTGCCACGTTTTATTCTTGAGCTGGGCCGGATCGGGGCGGCGTTTGATTCGGGGACAAGTCTGAGTGCCCTCCACCCCAGACGCCTTTTCCAAACTCGGAGCCTCGTCGGATGCAGACATGGGAAAAGGGTCACGGGAGCCTCCGCCCTGAGTTACGGGGCCTGGGCCTTGTGTAAGAGACGGAGTCCCCGTCGCCTGCAAGGCGGGGCTGGCGGTCTCTACCGCTAGGACCCTGGGTGGGGTGGGAGCAGCATCTGACGTGAGCCACGCCTGGACCGCGAAGCCCTCCACACCTACAGACTGTGCTCATCCCCTTACCCCCAACGCCGGGCACATAGTAGGTCCTCAATAAATGCTTGCCAAGTGCGGCAGTTACTCACCTGCTTTTCCTTTCGCCAACTCCTCGGTCTCCGGTGTGAGGACGCCCTGTCTTTCCTCGGAATGATTGATGTTTTAAATCTTGCAGAACTGGGAATCCTACAACAGCCCTAACTCCCTCTTCGGTGTGAAGTCCAGGCTCGAATTCCTAACACCCCTCACGCGAGGGGCCAGGGGCTCCAGGGGCGTAGTTTGCGGGATGTCCTTAGCTCTGCCTTCATCTCTTGCTTCTGTTCCTACTGTCCCTTGGCCAGAGGCCCTCACTTTTAATTCCACCCTGCTTTCCAACGGCGTCTCTATAAGCAAGCTCAGACATTTGGGGACACGAGAGAGGACATATATGGTTTTTAATATCCCATGAGCAAATTCTCAACTATGACCTTATACTAAAGGAACAATACATGCGACCAGGGGCTGCCAAAGTGCGACAGAACCTGCCCCATGCCGGACGTCACGCTCCTGGGGGGCTGGCACGTTCACGGCTGACGGTAGCCGCCCAGCTGTTGAGGACCTACTGTGTGCCAGACCCTTAGCGGCCATTTGGTTGCGCGGTTACGATGCCAATTTGGAGAACGAAGAAACGGAGACCCAGAGACGACCCGCACGGGAAGGAGGGGCTGGGACTCGCCCAGGCCTGAAGTCTTGCCCCTGGGCTGTCTCTGAGCACGCCAGCCTCGAGGCCCCGGAGGCGAGTGCCGGCGCCCCGTTGGCGTGGACCCTCTAAATTTCCATCTGTGATTTTCACGTGACCCATTCCTGCCCTGTCATCCTCGACGGACTGACGAAAAGGCATTCCACCACTGGAAGGCTGCGCCGGACGGCAGGGACAGACGGGCCTCGAGGGGCTGGCGCGGAGGTGAGGCGAGCTCAGGGCCTGGCCCCACTTGGGAGCAGGTGAGCTCCGCACAGCCCCGCGTGGACGCCCCACGCTGTTGCTTTGTCCTCCCTTGCCAGACACTGAGTTTGGGGGGTCGGGGTTTTTCTCAGCGGCAGCCCAGGCACCGTGACTTCAGGTTCCTGCGCCTTCCCGGGGCCCCCGCACGGCCGTGCTCGGCAGACGGCTGCGCAGCCGGGGCCTCGATGCACAAGCAGAGGCCCGAGGGTACAGCACCCCGGAGTGCGGCCTTGGAGCCGGGTGGCGCCCCCCGAAAGGGCCCACCTGGGCCCGCCCTGCCCCCGCCGCCAGCTCTGCCCCCGCAGCCCTGCCCACACCCCTGCAAATCCGGTCCTCTAACGAGACAGCCGCCCCCCAGCGACGGCCCATTTCATGTACAAATCAATTTGTCTCCACTGAGGGGAGAGAATTGCAAAGCAAACAGATTATGCACGCCCACCGCACTCCGGGCATGCGGGGCGAGGCTGAGGTCGGAAGGGATTTTCCTTCCTCCACCTCCCTCACCAGCTGTCCCCCCGCCCCCAGAAGGCACAATGCTCCTTAGCTCCTGAGGGGTGACTCCCAAATTCTTTTTCCCTCAAACTAACTGAGGCCCTAGAAGGGATACAGAAGACCGGCCTGCCGGGGTCTGGGCTAGTGTCCTGTGGTGGCCGTAACAGATGAGCACAGACTGAAATTAGCACAAATTAGCACAGTCCTGGAGGCCGGGCGTCTGAAATCAAGGTGGGGGCAAGGCCTCCTCGCTCCCTCTGACACTAGGGAGAAAGCGTCCAGCTTCCTGGGGTTCTGGTGGGGCCGTAATCCTCGGGTTCCTGATGGCCACGGCCTCCTGGTCCCTGCCTCCCCTGTCACATGGCCTCCACCCCCCATGTCTGTTCTTGTCCTCTCCTTTTAAGGACCCCAGCCATTGGGTCTACCTCTGCAGAGACCCTATTCCAAAAGGTCACATTCGCAGGTCCCTCGGGTTTTCGGGGAGGGCACAATTCAACCCTTGATAGGGTCAAGCTGAGTCACCATCACTGCGGGCCCCCTTTGTGGAGGCTCAGCGAGCTCTGGCCAGGGGCTCCCCGGCACTGTCCCATCTGGGTCCCCAAGGAGGGTGGTGGCGTGTGATTGCACCTCATCTCAGGCAGATGAAGGGAGCACCCAGGAGTGAGCTCGACTCTGCCTCTGTCCAGTTTCAGATGTCTGCAGGTGGGCTGTCATGGTGACAGAAGTCGCAGGAGGCCGGTCAGGCCCCAGGTCCCGGAGGGGAGGCTGCACCCCCCATGCCCATGCACGCAGAGGGCAGCTGGCCCCCGACCCCCCACCTGCTCACTCTGGAAGGCTGCGCCCAGAAGAGGAGTGTATTCTCATCATCCCATTTTCTGGATGAGTAACTGGAGGCAGAGAGTCTAAGAAACTCGCCCCAGGGTGCCTGAGTAGGAGGAAGCTAGATTCCCACTTAGGCATCTGAGTCGGATCGGGACCCCCTTTCCATCCATCACCCATCATAGGGCCTCTCGCTCAGCAGAGACTCGGGAGCCTTGCTGGTCCCCCCATCCCGACATTTCACCGCAGCCAGCATCACTGGGCGCCTTAGGAACGGCCTGGGGAAGCCTCTGCCTCGGGGTAAGCCTGGCTGATAATGAGGCACAGCAAGGGGAGAAGCCACGTCTGCTGTCATTCCACACGGGGATCGTTCCTCACCCATGTCCTGGAAGAACCAGGGGAAAACCCAGGTGACCCCCCGGGACAGGAGCAGAAGTGAGCGGTGCCAATGCGGCGCCCATTTCCAGTAGGGCTGCCGCACAGAGTAACCGCCCCGGGGGGAGAGCAGCTAGATGTTGTTGGGGGTTGAAGTGTGTCCCCCCAAAATGCTGTAGCCCTAACCCCCAGGACGTGTGAATGTGACCTTATTTGGCCGTAGGGTTATTGCAGACATGGTTAGTCAGTGCCTAAATGAGATAGACTGCAGCCCTTCTCAGAAGAGGCCAGGACAACCAGAGACACACAGACAGAAGGCCACACGGGGCCACCAGGAGCTGGAAGAGGCAGGGAGCATCCTCCCCCAGAGCCTTCGGGGAGAACGCAGCCCTGCTGACCCTTGATCTCCAGCTTCCGGCCTCCAGCCTGTGAGAATATGTCCCCGGTTTGTGGTGCTTTGTTGCAGTGGCCACGAGAAACTACTACAGACCCTACGGCCACGGGAAACTACTACAGACTCTATGGCCTGGCAGGTGTCTTTGGTGCTGACTGATACTTAGGTTTCTATTTTTCAGTTTCCCAAATTTCCCAATTCTGAGATCGCCAGTGTTGAGCCTGCACTGGAGCCTCACCTGCTGCCCCCTCCCCACCACCTCCTGCGCTCATACCCTATTCCCAGCACTGCCAGAAACCACAGTCCCTCAGCCTGAGGAAGGGGGCCGGCAAGATCTAATTGGAGGAAGGTCCAGTGAACCAAAGTGGTCCATGCTCCCTTTCACCAGGTCACAGGCCACATGGCATGGTGAAGGGCTAAGGCCAGAGGTCGGTGGCCCCTCCTCAGGATGCCATCAGCTGAGTGGAGCCCCAGTGCAGAGCCGGGGCGGAGGCCACTGAGACTCACCGGGGGTCAGTACTCGATCAGGCTGGCATTTCCCACGGTGGTCGTTCCAGGTCCTCTGGTGGACATCGCTGACTGGAGGGTGGGTGCCGGTAAACACACCTGAAACCCCCACACACCTGCCTGTAGCTCACGGGGCACGTTCAGCTCCAAAAACCACAGCACCAGGGGCACCTGGGTGGTCCAGTCAGTTAAGCGTCCGACTTTGGCTCAGGTCACGATCTCGCAGTTCATGGGTTTGAGCCCTGCGTCGGGCTCTGTGCTGACGGCTCAGAGCGTGGAGCCTGCTTCGGATTCTGTGTTTCCCTCTCTCTGTCCCTCCCCTGCTCACACTGTCTCTCTCTCTCTCTCAAAAATAAATAAAACATAAAAACAAACAAACAAACAAGCAAACAAATCCATGAGCCATGGACCCCCCTCGGCCTCACCTCCCCTTGTCATTCAGGACCCCAGGAAAGGCAAAGACCGGGATGTGGTATGGGATCTATCACAGCCCTCACCAAGGACCCACAGGGTGGTCCTCCTCTCCCTCCGAGATGCCCCTGTCCCCCAGTATCAGTGGGTGAGTGACCCAACGGGATCGCTCTTTTTATCGTCTGTAGATAGGTGTTCATTCTCCCTCCTTTCTCTTTATAGGACTGGGGTGGAGGGGGTGGGTGGGGGTAAATGTTTGGAAATGTCCTTTGAGGAAATGAGCCCTCTCCAGGGGGACCTGTGGAATCAGCTTCCAGTAAGTGAGTTTCCCAGGGCCCTGATGGAGAAGCACAGACGAGCCTACAGACCAAGAACAAAGCTTAAGAACAGTGTCTCCTGTTCCTTGATGGTTTCCACTGAGAATCAGACACCCACTCAGACTTTCTCATATGTTCTCTTAAAATTTCTTCTAATGTTTATTTATTTTTGAGATAGAGAGAGAGAGAGAGAGACAGAGAGAGAGAGAGAGAGAGAGAGAGAGAGCACGAGCAGGGGAGGGGCAGAGGGAGAGGGAGACACAGAATCTGAAGCAGACTCCAGGCTCTGAGCTGTCAGCACAGAGCCCGATGTAGGGCTCGAACCCATGAACCATGAGATCATGACCTGAGCCGAAGTCTGACGCTTAACTGACTGAACCACCCAGGTACCCCTCTCATATGTCCTCTTAGCTGCTTCTCATGACAACTAGTTGGCTAACCATCCAAGAGTGGAACCAAAACCATAAAATACCTAGGAATAAATCTAACCAAATAGGTGAAAAATCTATACACTGAAAACTATAGAAAGCTTATGAAAGAAATGAAAGAAGATACAAAAAATGGAAAAATATTCCATGCTCATGGATAGGAAGAACAAATATTGTTAAAATGTCAATACTACCCAAAGCAATCTACATATTCAATGCAATACCTATCAAAATAACACCAGCATTCTTCATAGAGCTAGAACAAACAATCCTAAAATTTGTATGAAACCAGAAAAGACTCTGAATAGCCAAAGCAATCATGAAAAACAAAACCAAAGCTGAAGGCATCACAATCCTGGACTTTGAGTCGTATTACAAAGCTGTCATCATCAAGACGGTGTGGTAAGGGCACAAATACAGACACTCAGATCAATGGAACAGAATCGAGAACCCAGACATGAACCCACAAATGTATGGCCAACTGATCTCTGACAAAGCAGGAGAGAGTATCCAATGGAAAGAAGACAGCCTCTGTAACAAATGGTGCTGGGAGAACTGGACCGTGACATGCAGAAGAATGAACCTGGACCACTTTCCTACACCAGACACAAAAATAAACTCAAAATGGATGAAAGAACTAAACATAAGATGGAAGCCATCAAAATTCTCAAGGAGAAAGCAGGCAAGAACCTCTTTGACCTTGGCCACAGCAACTTCTTACTCAACACGTCTCCGGAGGCAAGGGAAACAACAGCAAAAATGAACCATTGGGACCTCATCAAAATAAAAAGCTTCCGCACAGCAAAGGAAACAATCAGCAAAACTAAAAGGCAACCGACAGAATGGGAGAAGATATTTGCAAATGACATATTGGATAAAGGGTTAGTATCCAAAATCTATAAAGAACTTAACAAACACCCAAAAAAGAAATAATCAGTGAAGAAATGGGCAAAAGACATGAATAGACACTTCTCCAAAGAAGATATCCAGATGGCCAACAGACACATGAAAAAATGCTCAACATCCCTCATCATCAGGGAAATACAAATCAAAACCACAATGAGATACCACCTCACACCTGTCAGAATAATTAACATTAACAACTCAGGCAACAACAGATGCTGGCGAGGATGCGGAGAAAGAGGAACCCTCTTGCACTGCTGGTGGGAATGCAAACTGGTGCGGCCGCTCTGGAGAACAGTATGGAGGTTCCTCAAAAACTTAAAAATAGAACTACCCTACGACCCAGCAATTGCACTACTAGGTCTTTATCCAAGCGATATAGGTGTGCTGTTTCGAAGGGACACATGCACCCCAATGTTTACAGCAGCGCTATGGACAACAGCCAAAGCATGGAAAGAGCCCAAATGTCCATTGATGGATGAATGGATAAAGAAGATGTGGTACATATATACAAAGGAATACTACTTGGCAATCAAAAAAGAATGAAATCTTGCCATTTGCAACTACGTGGATGGAACTAGAGGGCATCATGCTAAGCGAAATTAGTCAGAGAAAGACAAATGTCATATGACCTCACTCATATGAGGACTTTAAGATACAAAACAGATGAATATGAGGGAAAGGAAGCAAAAATAATATAAAAACAGAGCGGGGCAAACCATAAGAGACTCTTAAATATGGAGAACAGAGGGTTTCTGGGGGGTTGTGGGAGGGGGATGGGCTAAATGGGCGAGGGGGGTTAAGGAATCTACTCCTGAAATCACTGTTGCACCACGTGCGAACTAACTGGGATATAAATAAATAAATAAACAAACAAACAAATAAATAAATAAATAAAAGAAATAAATAGAGGTTTGGACCCCCCCCCAAAGAATCCAAGAATTGACTCAATAATTCAACCAACTACTAACTACTGGACCTACTAAGTGTGCCCGCACAGAGCGCCGAGGCTACAGGGGTGACACAGAAGCAAGGCTCTGAGGGCGTTCGCACCTGTGCGCTCACCGGTGCGATGTTTCCCTTTTTATTCCAAAAAGGATTTAGGGCGGCTCCTGGCCCCGCAGATAACAGGGCAGGAAACAAAACCCGCTTCGGGGCGAGGTCAGCCCGTGTGGGGGGGCGACACCCGCAGCCCAGGGAAGGAGGGTAAGGAAGCCTTCCCAGCCGGCGGGGCCCTCCAGGTGACATTTGCAGCCCTGGAAGTGAGGCTCCCCCCGGGGAGAGAGGCTCCCAGCTGGGTCCCGTGAAAAGTCACGGAGGAGACAAAGCAGCAGCTGAGAGGTTGCGGGGAAGGTGGGGCCCGGAGGCCCGAGTGAAGACCGTCGGGCACGCACGCCCCGCCACGCAAGACCCGGTGGGACCAGAGGCCCTACGACACCAGGAGCAGGACAGCAGGGGGGAGATGCCAGGTGGCGGGTGGGGGATGGGCAGGCCCTGAGCAGCCCCGCCCTTCTCGCTGAGTCCGCCAGGAATGCAACACGCTGGCCTGTCTCTGCACCCAGGCCACGTCTCAGCGTGTTGGCCGCGAGCGGCCTTGGGGGACGAGGTGGCATGAACCCCCAAGGCACAGAGCAGTGGGTGCCCAGCCCGGCCTTCCTGGCCAGCCCCGCAAACCCACTGTGGGTGTGGTGTCTGCCACCACGGGCGTGGTCCCCAGTCACCCCTGCTCGGCGCTTGCTGGGCCCGGAGTCGGGAACTTCCTTATCTCTGACCCAGGAGTCTTGTGTCTCGTTCCAGCAGCGTCTGTGAAGCAGTCACAGGCTAGCTTGTTACTTTGTAATAAGGAAACCTCCCAGACTCTGACTGCCGGGAAGTGAGAAAGAGCCCTAGTGCATGAGGACGCCCCTCGTCACCGGAGCCATGACTCCCGGCCGCCGACTGTGGTGGGACCAGGGCGGGGGCCGCAGTCGGCTGGCACCACCCCCAGCTTGTGGCTGTGACTTCAGGTTCGTTTCCCTCTCCCTCCTCCCTCTACGCATTCGCTCCGGCACCGGGTCAAGAACAGTCGGCTGCTTCTTCGGAATCAGTGGAGAAGAGTGGAGAAGCTTCCAGAGAGGCCAGAATCTGCACTGGCTCTTGAAGATGACGGGTCCCGGCTTCAACGGACCCCTCTTCCTATCAAATATTCTTTAAAAAAAAATTTATAATGTTTATTTATTTTTGAGAGAGAGAAAGAGAGACAGAACATGAGCAAGGGAGGGCAGAGAGAGACGGCATCCAAAGCAGGCTCCAGGCTCTGAGCTGTGAGCACAGAGCCGGATGTAGGACTTGAACCCGTGAACCATGAGATCAGGACCTGAGCCAAAGTCAGATGCTTAACTGACTGAGCCACCCAGGCGCCCCCTGTCAAATATTCTCCATGAGTCCTGACTTCGTAGCAAACACGCCCAGCCTGCAGACCGCTCCCCAAACCAGAACTCTGACTTCCTGGCAGAATCCCGCGCCCCAAGAAATGAGAGGCACCAGGGGGACCGGGCTCCCAGGGACCCTTGCCCGGCTGGAGGCCACCGGGCGCCCAGCAATCCGGGTAAAACTGTGCGGTTTTGTCTCAGCCCAGAGAGACGCAGACTGGCTAAACGCAGACGCAGACTCCGACTCTCCTTATTGAATTGGGCAACGTCGGAGGGATGGGACTCAACTTCACGATGACAAAAGTGATCTGTGTGACCAAATACAGATGAACGAAGCTCAGAGCCCGCTCCAAAGGCAATTTCGGCCACTAATCCGCCTCGCCGGCTGCTTATCGCGCCCTCGGGATGGTGTCATCTGTAAGGCTGGGTTATAAAGGGGCCCTTTGGATCTTTCTTAAGCTAACATTAGAAAATTGTGTATAAATTTAATCTCGGCTAAAAGGTAAAGATAGTCCACAGCCAAAGGGCAAGGCCACCATCACGCAGCAATTGTAGTGTTTTACGTCCAATCAGACACAAACTAGGAGGGGGAAATACGGTCTTCTCGACTAATCAATTACATTTGAGTAATTGATCGTATATTATTATTGATGAAAGCCCGTAATATGTGAGTTAGACGGGAGGAGGTTCTCAAAAGATTAGATTTTATACGAAAATGGAAGGAAAAAAACGACCGTCATAAAATCATTTGAGAGTGGTTTATGGTTTAATGCATGCTGGGACGTGGACGCTGCGCCCAAATGGCCTCTGTCGTCTGCCCGAGTGCAGCCCGCCCGGGAAGAAGGGACCTGGGCGCTCAGCAGAGAGCGGCGTCCCGAGCCCACGGGAGCTGGGGAGCCGTCCTGGGGAAGGGGCGGTGTGGCCGTGCGGCCGCCAAGGTCAGAGGCAGCACCCACAATGCGGTTCCAGGAAGGAACGCGTCCCACGCAAGGAAGCGCTTTCTCACAAAGGGAAAGATCTAGACGGCATGGCTTCTCTGCAGCCCGGGCTTCCCAGCCCTGAGAGTGAAGGCTGGGAGGCCAGCCGTCAGGGTGTGGAGGAGGGGGCCCAGTGTCTCTAGAAGACCCTCGAGCCGGCTTCTCTGGAGGGCGGCTTCGAGGCTGGGGGTGGGCCGGGAGGAGCTGCGAACAGGGCAGAGGTGACATCCCCCACTTGCAGCCCCAAGTCACTGACCGCCCACATCCTCTGGGACTCCCTGTACCCCGCCCCCACTGTCACCAAACCGGGAGAACAGGGCCAGGAGGTGACGAGGGTCCTGCTTCCCACTATCCACCCCCCAGGAGCTGACACCCATTTTCAGCTCTTTCCCTGCGCTTGAGGCCCCTCCCCTGTCCCGCAGCTGCCTCGCAGGGGCTGAGAGCCCCAGTGGAGACCTGGACCCCGCGGGGTAGAGCCATCCGAGCCCCCTCCGGGAAACAGGGGCCCCCGCTGAGGCCCGCACCTGCTTCCCTCCTGGGTGCACCTTCACCCCTGAGCTCCCCACTCACACCCTGGACAAGCCCGCACCTGGCACACACCCCCAAATCAGGGACCCGAGCTACTCATTCTTTACTCACTGTTCATGCACATTCGCTTGTTCCAGGAGCTCGGGGACTCGGTGGGCCCTGTGGCGCCGTCCCCCCTGGGGCTCACGGATCCCAGCGGGCCACCGGTGATGGGGAACCGAGCCCAGGGAAGGGCGGCTGAGGACGGGTGAGGGGCTCCAGAGACACCAGCCCTGCGCCCACAGCCTGCAAGCCCTCTTGCCCCCAAGGTCCCATCAGACCAGGCGCCTGTGAGTCCCTCACACCTCGGCTGTGGCCGCTCCCTCCACTGAGGCTTCTCCCTGAGACAAGATTCACAGAACATCAAATTCACCACTTTCAGCATTTCGAAGGACACGATTCACTGGGTTTTAGTATATTTACAGGTTGTACAGCCATCGCCACTGTCTGCTTCCAGAATATTCCCATCACCCCAAAGGACCCCGCACACATCCCCTCCCTCTGCCTGGCACCGGCGGCCCCATCCGTACTGGGGCCTCTGTCTCTCCAAGTTAGCTGCTTCCTCTGGCTCTCATTTTCGTCATTTACAAATACATTTGTATTTTTCTATTTTATATATTTAATTTATAGTTCTCCTCTCAGCCTTCAATTTTATGACTATAGAATTCATACGAAATGTTCTTTTAAAATATTTTTTTAACTATTTATTTATTTTGAGAGAGAGAGCAAATGAGGGAGGGGCGTGGTGGGTGGGGGAGAGAACCCCAAGCAGGCTGCGTGCTGTCAGCGCCGAGCCCGACGCGGGGCTCGAACCCACGAACTGCGAGATCATGACCTGAGCGGAAGTCGGACGCTCAACCGACTGAGCCCCCCTGGCGTCCCAAATTTTTTAAAAGGTGATGAGTCAGCCCTTGGTTTTCAGGTGCGCCTCAGACTTCATACGCTTCTGGGTGCCAGCCGTCACTGTGTGCCACCGAGGGGCTGTCATTACACCTCTCCCTGATTAGTTTCTCCAGCGTTTACTCCAAGGAGGCAGTGCGGAGTCTAGCTGTCTTCCAAAATCCAGGCTCCCCTTTTGTTACGGCAACGGTGCCCTCCCTTTTCATGGAGCATAGGCCCACCCAAGATAAAAACTACAACTCCCAGCATTCTTTGAGCCAGGCATGACCATGTGACGGAGTTCTGGCCAATGAGACGTGAGCAGAAGTGATAGGGGCAAGGTGAGGAACCCTTACCCCGGGACCTTGGAGCCGTAAGTGGACGGAGCCCGGGGTCTCCTACCACCGCCGAGCCCAGACTCCTGTCTTGGAAATGAACTTCCAGAGGGTTAACCCCCCCTTCCGTTGCTTCTCTGCCAGGCAGCTAAATCTGGGCCCGAAGATAGCTGTAATCTAAGAGAGTGTGGCTCACTTTTCCGAATGGTAAAGAGGTTTTCTCCTGGGGGGCGGGGGGGGGGGGGGGGCAGGGAGGTAGCGATCAAAATGTCCTCAATTATTTCTAATTTTCCTAGACTTTGGCCAGAGATAATCTCAACGTTTTAAGTTTTTCTTAAGGTTTTCTTCGAGACTAAGCGCATTATCGATTTTTATGCTCAATGGGTCTTGGGAAGGAACGTGTAACCTCCTTTTTTTTTTTTTTTTTTTTTACAAAACGGCACATTGGTTATTTCCTTCTTTGATTTTAAAATTTGTTCTTAAGAACTAACCAAGGCCGGGAGAACACCATGCTTCAGGCTGAAGTGACCCCGCGAAAACCAACGCGATGATGGAAAAGGCAGCTTTCAACTGAAAGATAGGAACAGTAAGGAAACAGTGTTCCTGTTGGACAATGTTTTTCCTTATTCTCTATCCAATTCCAAACAGGATTTAATAGGGCTTGAAAGGGGCGCCTGGGGGGCTCAGTCGGTTAAGCGGCCGACTTCAGCTCAGGTCATGATCTCACGGTCTGTGAGTTCGAGCCCCACGTCCGGCTCTGTGCTGATGGCTCATCAGAGCCTGGAGCCTGCTTCGGATTCTGTGTCCCCCTCTCTCTACCCTTCTCCTACTCACGCTCTGTCTCTATGTCTCTTAAGAATGAATAAACGTTTAAAAAAAATTTTTTTTTAATTGGCTTTGAAAACAGCCCACTTCCCTTCGGCGCGTGATCTCCATTGAAGGAAGCGATGTCTCGTGTCCTTTTCTTAAGCGGAGTTTGCAGGTCATGTGGTTCCACGTCCCTAACCCGACCCGCCGTGACTGGTCGGGTCCCAAACACGACACACGGCGGTCCCCACTGGAGTCCTGCTCGGCCATGTCCTCCTGTTCCTTTAAATTCCCCAGGCGGCTGAGCCGATTAGCGCGTCCTACAGACCCACGATTTTATCTCACTCGTGAATTGCTCCGTTCACAACGTGCCTTTCTTTCCCCTTGAATGCCTTCGGTCCTCACTTCCGCTCCAGAGCTGCGGACGGAGCCTGGGCTCCCGGGAATCTGCATTTCTTGGCTTCTCTTTCTCTGCCACACCCCTTTACCGCTTGCCTTCAAGCACGTGCTCCTTTAAAATACACTCTGCCTTTTTCGTTTTTTGTAACCCAGATTGGTGGCCTCTGCTTCCGTGGCGGAGCGGATTCGGCTCAGGCGCAGGGTTGGTGACCTGCAGCGTTTTTCCCTCCGTGGTCTTGCACGCCCGTTGTTTTTTCCTTGCTGTGCGACTTTTTGCCTTTTCCTGACTTTGGTCACGGCCCCCGTTCTCTCCTTGGCGGCCTCTGGGAGCGACGCTGGGCTCTCCTCCCATACGGGCCGCCTCCCCTCTTCCCGTGTCCAGATCAAACTGCCACCTCGGCTGGAACGACGCCCACCAGCAGTGCTGCCCTGGGGCGCGCACGCTCCCTCTGGAGCCCCCCCTCCGCTGTGCCGAGAGCTGGCCCCCGGGGGAGGGACACACCAGCTCCCACGGCCGGGGCTGCCGGGCTGGCCCTGGAGATGACTCTCTGTCCCCTGCTTCTCACTGAATCCGAGGTCCCCGAGGCTCTGACCTCTGTCTCACGTTGAGCACGGCCGGGGGACCCCTGCGTGCACCGTCCTCCACGTGGGGCCTCTGTCCTGGGTTCTATCAAAAGAGAAGAGGGTGGAAGCCACCACCGCGGTCTCCGGCTGCCAGAAGTGGGGAGTCTATCCTGTCCCGTCCGCCCCTCCCCTGCCCACAGCCCACCCCACGTGCCTCGTGCCATCTCTGCGCTCGTCCCGGCCTCTCCCACCCCCCACCACTGGGGCCCAGGGCTCAGCTCCTTGAGTGACCAAGGCACTCAGCCGGCCTTCAGGCCAGCCCTGGTGGGGACTTCTCCTCCAGACAGCCGGGGACAGCAGGAGCCCCGCACGAGCGCCCTCCAGGAGGGGCTGAGCCGCCACCAACATGCTCCGAGGTCCTGGGCAGGCAGCGCAGGCCCTCTGGGCCGCGCCCCATCTGTAAAGTGGGAAGAGGAGTCTGCGTGTCCACACGGCCCTCTGCACGGTGCCTGGTACACAGTGGGGCCAAATAAATGATGACCTTCGGAACCACCGGACAGGGGAGAGAAGACGGGACTGAGGGCCCTGAAGGCTGCAGCATGTCTGACAAACACTCCAGACCATGCTCGCTCCGAACCTCGGTCTCCGGCCAGTCTCCAGCCGGGCTGGATGGAGGACAGGAAGACACCCCCGCCCCCGAGGCCCCGCCCCCAGGTGCCCCCGCCCCCGAGGCCCCGCCCCCAGTGCCGGGGCCGCACCTGCCCCTCGCTCGCCCCTCCGCTCGCCCCGGAAGCCTTCTGAGACGGCACAGGCCCTTGTGCCGATGCGCGGGTGAGGGTCGCTCCGGTGTTCGGCGGGGGTCAAGGCGCGGCCCACTTGGGACTCCCCCACCAGTGTGGGGCAAACCTCGCCCAGGTCCAGGACACGAGAGCAAGGCCCCGCTGGCACCGCCAGGAGCAAGCGAGGGGCCTGCCGCGTTGCAGACAATCCCTCTGTTACGGGTGGTACCGCGTTCCCCCAGAAGTTCCGTGTGGAATTCCTAACCTCCAGTATCTGTGAAAGTGACCATACTTGGAGATGCGGTCTTTCTAGAAGTCATCGAACTACAATGAGGCCATTAGGGTGGCCCTGCTCCGATGTGACCGATGTCCTGATAAACGGGAAATCTGGACAGAAAGGTGGACACACATAGAGGACGGCGTGAAGGCATGTAGACACGAGGCGAGGCGGGCTGTCTACGAGTCAGACACGGGCCTGGAGCACGTCCCTCCCTCACGGCCTCAGGGGGGACCCACCCTGTGTCCTGCCTCTGGCACCGCGAGAAGACAAATCTCTGCGGCTCGAGCCCCGGCCTGGGGCACTTTGTTACGCAGCCCGAGCTGACCGGCACACTTTCCTGGCTGGCCTTCTCTGATAGGCCTCATGCACCCTGCCTGACAGATCCTAGGACGACACACTCACCGGACGACAGTGAGGCAGACCAGGAGGGGTCCTGTGGGGAGGCTGGGGCCTGGCGGGGGCGGGGGGGGCGGTCTGGGGACCTGAGTTGGTAGCACCATAAGGATGAGGAAGGGGCCGAGGGAGACGTTTCCTTCTGGAGTCAAGGCCCCGTCAAAGCCAAGTGTGACCCTTGGGCGACGCTGTGGCCTCCAAGGCTCTTGGCAGCTCTCCCGCCCTGAGGCCTCGGCCCTGCCCTTGAGGTCGCCTGCTGCCCACCGTCCCCCTTCTCCCAGCCAGGCTCCCCTGACCTTTGTCCTCGGCACCTCACCGCCACATGCGCCCAGACACGCAACCCTCAACCACGGGACCCAGAGCCTCCACTCCTGCGTGGCTGCCCCCGCACCACCCCCCTCCCCATGTGTGACCTCGGCAGGTCGCGTCCCCCACCGAGCTTCCGCGTCCCCGTCTGTAAAGCGAGGGCCCTCTTCTTGCTTCACGGCCTCAGGGTCCAGCCCCGCTCCTGGCCGCCTGTGGGACCGCAGGGGCACCAGCCCCCGGGACCGTCGAGGGGGACGTGGCCAGGGGGGCCCTCCGCCAGCCAGGCCCATTTCCCTCCCCCGCCCCAGCAGGTGCCTCTCCCGCAGGGCCTCACATCACAGCCGAAGGTGAATAAAACGACTTTAATAAAACAAAGAGCTCTATGGGGTGTCTTCAGAAGACAGAATCAGGAGCGAGGAGCCCCCGGCCAGAGGTGGGCCGGGGCCCCTAGTACTTGAGCAGCCAGCGAGGTTTGTGCTGCGTTAGCGACGTGAAGTAGGACCACCACCAGGGCTTGCTCCCGCCGCCAGAGGGCTGCCTCTGCGCCCCGAGCGGCTCCTGGGGCTCTCCGTGCGGGCCGGCGCCTCCCGGCGGGTCTCGGGGTCCAGACCCGCTCCTCCGCGGCCCCGGGAGGACCTTCTTGGGTCCGGGCCCCACGGGCTGGAGAATGAAGTCCACGCGGCCGGCCCTCTTCATCCGCGCGGGGATGGTGACTTTCTTGATGACCTTGGAGTAGCCGGGGGCTTGAGCTATGACAATGTGGGACCCCGGCGGCAGCAGTCTCCAATAGTCCCCGTCCGGGGCTGCGAGCACACGGAACACCAGTGAGTCTCGGCCCTGGGCTCAGATTCGGGCTCGAGGCGACCAGCCCTGGGGGTCCCGGGGGCATCGGCCTGGAGGGCAAGCCGACCCCCTGGCCTGGCACCGGCCTCTGCGCCGGCCCCGGGGCACGCCTCCCTCCCGTCTGCCCCCTCTGAGCGCTTTCGGGAGCCGGCCGCCGCGCTGCGGGCCCCAGGAAGGCGCCCACCTGTGGTGATGTCGTGACGGAGGCCCTTGACCAAGATCCGGGCGTTCTTGACCGGCTTGCCAAACTTGTCCATCACCACACCTTTGATGCCCCGGTGCACCTGCAGAGACCGGGGGCGAGGGCGTGGATGCCAGAGAGCCCTCCGCAGAGCCCGGGCAGCCCCCCCCCGCCCCCGCCAGCTCCCCCAGCCGTCCTCAGAGCCGGGGTCCCCGGGGAAGGTGGCCTGGCGGACTCGGCTCCGCACCACTCCCCTCTCTGGGCCTTGGTTTCCTCAGCTGTGAAATGGGGTGACCCGAGAGCCCCTCTCTGGGCTCGTGAACGACCCCGCACCCCAGATGTGGACCCCGCAGTCGTCCCCAGGTGTGGCACCAGCCTCGCGCTGATCCCGGACTAGCTACCTCGCCTCTCAGCCCCGGCTCCCATCTGTAAAATGGGGCAGCAGTGCCAGTGAGGGGACTGCGTGGGAGGGGAGACGGAGCAGTGAGGCTGCCCCCACACCCTCAGTGCCACCCCAGGCCTCCGACCCTCCGCCCTGCCCCCTCCTCTGCTCAGAACGCCTCGCCAGCCCCTGCACTGGCCCGTTCCTCTCCCCCACACTCTCTTCCTCCCGGAAGCCCTCCTGGATGACCGGCCACAGCGCGGGCCCCCTCCGGGGTCCCCGGTTCCGGGCTTCCACTCCCCTAGCCCTGATCTCACCGTAATGGCACCGTCTGCCCTCCTCCCCCGGAGACCAGACACACACAGACCAGACACACAGTAGGGCCTCATTTCATGTCAGCTTGCACGGATTAGACTTCGTTCCGTCCTTGCTCTCAGGCCGAGGAGTGATCTCTCGGGGCAAACCCAGGGACGCGAGGTCTCCCGCAGGGAGGGAGACCGCGGTGCACGCACCCCTCCCCTCCCCCCCCCCCAGCCCCGGGCAGACACAGACACCCACCCAAGGCCTGGTCAGGATCACTGGGATAAAGGCCTCCATGGGCCGTGGCAGACTGGATCCTTATCAGAGCCCCCAGCGCGGCTTCCCCGGGCGACGGTCCCCGGGGGGCCAGCCACGCCCGGCGGCGTGCCCCGCCTCCGGCGGTATCGCGCTCACTATTAAATCTTTGTATCCCAAGACTTCACATGTAATATCCACAGAGCGATCCCAGCTCCATTTAAGGCTCCTTAAAACCTCATCTTCCCCAGACGGCCGTAAACCGGACTGAGCAAGCCGTCTGGTGCAGAGCCATTACCGAGCGGCGACCCGCCCCGCGCAGCGAGAGGTCTGGCGCGGCTGTAAAACAGAAACCGCAACATCGCTCATAACGTCCAGCTGTTATCTGGACTTGGCTTTTTTTCTTTTTCTTTTTTTCCCTTATTGTAGCAGCTGCTGATCCAGGAGGCTCTGCTTGGTTCTCGCCTGGAGGAAGGTTCCTGATCTTTCTAGAAAGGATTCGTTTTCAGAACTGAGGTTTGGGGCAGGCAGATCTGAGCTGGAGCTCTGGACGGCTGCTAGGTGACACCGGACAGGCCTTGTCACCGTCTGACCCTCGGTCTCCTCCTCCGGTTTTCTCTCAGGCACTGAGAGCCAGGCACGGGCCTCACGCGGGACCCAGCAACCCCAGACCCGCGCTGTCCCTCCTTGACATCTGTCCCTTTACCCATAACGTGGGGCAGCCCCCGGCCGGGACTGGCGTCGGGATTCAACGCCGTATGTGGGGGCTCCAACTGGAAAGTGCTGCACACACGCATCCCCTCGGTGTCCCCTCAGGCAATCCTGTTTCTCTCTCAGGACCTGCTTCTCACCTGGACGTCCTGCCAATATGCGACTTGCCCGAGTCTTGGAAACGCTCCGGAAAGTCATGGAGCCACCGTTAGGTTGCCTCTCACTTGCCGTGTCCCTGTCGCATGTAACTACCTCTCGCAGACCCCTACCACGCGCCTCCGCCGGCAGCCACGCCAGCAGGCAGGACTGCGGGCGGCACGGGACACTGGCGCCTGGTCCCCACACGGTCACCAAGCCACGGGGGGACCACTCCCGGACTCACTGCTCCCCACCACCTACTTCTGGATGACCTTGGCCCCAGGGCGGCGGTAACCCCTCAGTCGAGCTGCCCCACCCCTCCTCCTGCAGCTGGTGCCCTCCCCTCGGCCGGGGAACAGACAGGCTCCAGGCCCTGGACCTCGCAGACACCCCACTGCCCAGAACAGCTCCCTCGGGGCTCCCCGGCCCGGCGCCCGCCCTGTTCCCGTGTCCACACCCCTCCCTGTGGCGTGGGCACCCTCACACACCACCCCTCTGCCTGAGCTCTCCCATCCCCCGGTTCCTCCTACTTCTTCAAGACGCAGCCCTGTGCCACCTCCTCCAGGAAGCCCCCATGGCCTCCGAGGCTGGGTCAGGTGCCATCCCTGGGCTGCCTTGGTCTCGCATTCCCCTTGTTCAGTGGGGCCCCGTTAGGCCAAGAGACCCTCGCTATCCGGGGGGGGGCCCGAAGCACCCCAGGGCTGGGCCTACAGTGTCCAGGGAATAAATGCAGGGCTAACTAATAAACAGGTACGCCGCACAAATCCGTGAGCCTCGGGGCTGCTGAGGGGGCGGGTCCGTCCCTCCCCCACGCCGGCCTGGCTGCTCGCGGCCCCCCTCCCCCTCCCCCCAGGCCCGGGGCTCCCCCGCCCCCACGCCCCAGGCCCAGGCCCCCCCCCCCGCCCCCTCACCCCGGCCCAGGCCCCCCTCCCCGCCTCCGGCCCGGGACCCCCCACCCCCTCCCCCCCCCCCGCCCGGGGCTCCCCCCGCCCCCCTTCCCTCCACCCCCTCCCCCCAGCCCCGGGCTCCGCCCCCCCACCCCCCCCCTCCCCGGGCTCACCATCTCCATGAAGTTCAGGAGTGGCTCCTTGTTGTGCTGCCAGATGGCGTAGAGGGCCTCCTCCGGGGGGAATTTGACGCAGCCCAGCTCCACCGTGATCTCGAAGCAGTTGCTGTGCAGGTAGTTGAAGTCGGACATGCCTGTGGGGCAGGGGCAGCCTGAGCGCGGGCCGCCCTCTGCAGCCACGCCCCCCACCCTCGGCAGCCCCCTCCCCCCTGGCAGGCGCAGGGCCACTGGACGCCCGGGAGCGGTGTCATTGCCACCCCACTCTACAGATGGGCAGACTGAGGCCCAGGGCCCCGGCGGCTCTTACCCAAGGGCCCCAGGGAAAGGGGCAGAGCTGCTCTTTCAACCCAGGCGGTTTGGCGCCCGAGTCTACGGCCGTCCCCTCCGTCCTATGTACTGATTTCCGGTGGAGACACAGGGAGTGTGTGGCGGCCACGTGAGTCCCTGGCGTCCGAGCCTCTGCCCCCCGTCCCCCTGCCGGCCTGGACCCCGGTGATACGACATTTGTGTAGACAGGCCCAAGAACGGCCTGGGGGAGAAGAGCCCCTAATTTCCATTTCCAGAGAAAACACAGGCCTAGCGAGGCCCGACAACCCGCCGATCAGGGGGCAGAGAGAGGCTTCGAGAAAATCGGGCTGACCGCCACCCTCCCGTTTGAGCCGTCCACCCCATCTGCTTCCGGGCTTTCTTGTCCCGTGGAAGCTGCCGCACCCACGGGGCAGCCCTGTGTCGGGGGCAGCGGGGACCCCTGCCCGCTGGAAGTCGGGGCCTGCTCTGAGCCCCGGTAAGCCAGCGGCCACACTGCAGTCCACCGCCTCCCTCCGTCCTTGGCCACCGGCCCCACGCTTTCCCTGCGGGAGCTGGCCTGCTTCCTCTCCCAGGCTCAGACCCACCCCGTGGGTCCTTTGCAGACCCCGGAGATGGGGGCATGACCCAGACGGGAGCCCTCTCCACCGGGAGCCGGGGAACCACGCACCCGGCTCCTGGGAGGAGGAGAAGCGGCCCGTGCCCCCAGGAGTCACGGGGAAGGAGGGGACAGTTTGCTGAGAAGAGGGCGAACGGGCTTCAGAACCGGAGCCCGGGGCCGTCCTCCCCACCCGCACGGAGGTGGGAGGCGGGGCCTGCGGCGGGGCCCCAGAGCTGACGCCCGCACCCCGGCACCACCAGGCCCTTCTCTTGGCCGGGCCCGGTCTCCTCACCGGCCGCATGTCACAAAGGAGTGTCGTGCCCGCGTGGAGGGGTGGCAGGCAGAGCCTGGGGGCCTGCGGTCATGGCACACGGTGCCGGGCACAGCCCCACTGCTCCGTGTGGCGTCTAGCCGGCACGGCTTAGCGAAGAGCGAAGTTTTAGTGTAAGTATACCCCATTTAGTGGGATATACTTAGACAATGCTGAAAATTTTTCATTATTTCTCTGAAATTCAAGTCTAACTGGAGTCCTTCATCCCCTGGGACAATCCCTCCTTCTCCCCCGAGGGGAAGAAAAGACTTGGACACAGAATTACCGAGTGTCCCTGCTCATGAACTGTCCTGCGGGAATGGCAGGGGCCGGCTGGAGGCCAGCCGGGCGGGAGCCGGAACTAAAACCAGACGGCCCCCAACCCTCCTGTGCCCTGAGCGGTGTCCCGCGCGGGGAGGGGAGGGTGCCCCCGTGCTGCTCCCGGGAGCGTTCGTCCCACAATCCCCTTCCCAAAGAGAGCTGGGGACGGGAGACGCCGGCCCCGCCCTCTCCAGCCCCTCCCCGCCACCACCCTCCCTCAGGCCTCCCCTCCCCATCCCCCTTCCCACCCAACCCTCCACCCCTTCTCCAACCTTCCCCTTCTCCGTCCAGATCCCCTTCAGCCCTCCCCTCCCCCATCCTGCCCCAGCCCTCCCCAACCTCCCCCTCCCATACCCTCCCTCAGCTCTCCTCACCCCTCCCCCAGCCCCTCCCGGGCTCCCCCGCCCCACCCCGGCCCGCACCTCCGGTGAAGCTGTACCAGTCCGCCCCGTTGATGACGCTGCCCTGCTTCAGGAAGTTGCCGCCGCACCTGTGCTCCGACCTGTCCATCATCATGGGGTGGACGTCGGCATAGGCCCTGGCCAGCAGCTTGAACATCTGGAAAGGAGACCCAGGGAGTGGTTTCCCGGCAGGCCAAGGCCAGAAGGCGGGGCCCCCTGCAGAACACTCTCACAGCTGGGGGCGACGGAGCGAGGAGGGGTCTCCACAGCCAACACCCGCGGCGCGGATAGGAGAAGGGAACGATGTCCACAGAAACGCCGTAGCACGTGCAAAGGCCCAGGGGTGGAACCGCCAGAGCTCAGGCACCCGTGGCGGGCACGTGGCACGTCGTGGAGCCCTCGCACGCTGGCCAGGGAGTGTGGGCTTTCTCTCGAGAAGGGGGGCACACTGAAGGGACCCTGGCAGAGCTCGGAGAGGTCAGCTTTGCGCTGTCCAAGGCACTTCCTGCGGAGAGCGGGCCTCGGGAGAAGCAGGGGGCTAGGGCGGGCCTCGATTTCACTGACTGCGCCTCTGTCACCTCATGTTCCCTGGGGACGACTTGTACCCGAGGAAGCGTCCGCCTGCTGCCACACCACGTGGACCTTGCGGTGCGGCTGGTGGGGGGACACACAGGGCACGGCCCACCGGGCCTCCACCTCCCCAGCCCAGCACGCGCCCCCTCAGGCCCCCAC
This sequence comes from Paguma larvata, assembly GCA_030068075.1. Classification (NCBI taxonomy): domain Eukaryota; kingdom Metazoa; phylum Chordata; class Mammalia; order Carnivora; family Viverridae; genus Paguma; species Paguma larvata. The sequence goes on along the minus strand of CM057823.1, from coordinate 192,986,819 downwards.
CCCAGGCAGGGCCCACGGGTCTTTCTGTGCCTACGCCCCAGCACAGGACGCGCGGCCCGACTCACGGCAGAAGCTCCCAAGCGGGGGCCGTGTGCCCGAGAGGGCCGCTGCGCTATGCTTGGCAGAGCCCCGCGGCCCTGGGACAAGCCGGTCCCGAGAAGGGGATCCCTCTGTATAAAGGGCGAGGCTGGGCAGGTGCGGTCAGGCCAGAGGGAGGGTCTCTCCTGGTGGGAGTCACGGCGCCCCGGGGTTTGGGGAAGGGCGGGCCCAGGGTCTCAGGGGGAGGACTGTGCAGCGTCAGCTCGGCCCCGCAGACACAAACCAAGCCCCCAAAACACAAGCCGGTGTGTGTCCTTCAGTCACCGAGGCTGGCCGGCAGACGGGGGACGAGGGTCCTGCGGGGGCAGCCCCCTGCTCCAGCAACGACCTCAGCCAGGAGTCCAGGGGCCTGGGAACCTCGCGCTCTGCCCCCACGTGCTGACCGGGTGGCTTCCGGGACTGTGCGCCCTCCCGTCTGCCTGTGAGGAGGGGTCGGGGCCCAGGCGGGGAGGAGGCGGCTGCACCATGCTTTGGAAGCCCTCCCCCTGTCGGCCTCCCCACCGTTCTGCCTGGGTCTCCCTCCCCTCACCCCTCGGCCAGTCCCACCGCCAGAGCTCGTGGCCCCCAGGAGGGCAGGGAAAGTCACCGTGGGTCCCCGAAGCCCAGGGACGCCCGAGCTGCAGGCTGACCCGGGAGGCCGGTGCAGGACACGGCCACCAGAGGCTGCCGATGAACCGAGGCGCGCGGCAGGCCGCTGGGACGGTGGCGTGCACGGACGCAGGGGCTGCGGGAGCCCAGGCCACGGGAGGGACCAGGCTGCGTGGCCAGGAAACCGTGGCTCCCTCCTGCTGGGTACGGGCCGGGTGGGGAAGGGCCTGCCGGCAGGACGGAACTTGAGCCGAGCTTGGGAGTAAGATTTCAGCAGAAATGGCAGGGGTAGGGGGGACAGACAGAGCAGGGCTGCGGCCACGGCCGCCCCGGGCGCCTGGAACGGCTCCACGGGAGTTCAGGGCAGGCAGCTTGGGACGCCCCGGCTGGCCCCTCTTCACACTCCCCCCGCCCCGCACCCCTCCCGGGACCCGGGTTTCCACAGAGACCGCTGCTGGCCACGGGCCCGAGGAGTATCGACCTGAGATTGATGGCTGGTGGGGAAGACTCAGTGTTCTGACTCTGGAGGGACTCGTTGAGGCGAGCCTCCCCCCTAGGGGCGTCTTCACGCAGCTGCCTCTGAGGTTCCGAGACGCCGGGCCTGGCGCTGGGGGCTCCTGCCCACCGGAGGACGCGGGCCTCATCCAGACGTTGGCCCCGCCCACTGACAGCACAGGGGCCAGGGTCGCCCGCGGTGGACACCGCCCGGCCTGGGACAGCCGCCGGGCTCCGAGCACAGAGCCTGGCCCCCGCCTCAAGTCCTAGGCTCGCGCTGGCTGCCGGAGCCGAGTGCATGAGTGCGTGAGTGTGCGTGGGTATGCGTGGGTGAGTGTGTGTGGGTGAGTGTGTGTGAGCGAGAGAGTGTGAGTGTGTGGGCAGGAGAGAGCGCGTGGGGGTGGCAGAGCGAATGGGCGAATGGATGAGGGACGGAGAGAACGAGGGGACGAAGGAGGGATGGAGTGAACGGACACACGAGCGAATGAGTGGCTTGGCGGAGCAAGGGTGGGGAAGGCAGCACCAAGGGCCTGGGGCACACGGAGCGCCGTCCCAGCTCTGGTGGGGGCAGGGCGCTCGGCCTGGTGTCCGGGCTCTGCCCCCTCTCCCCCGGCTTCCGGGGTGCCCGCGGGAAATCACCTCCTTCAGGCTCTGCTGAGGCAGACACCACCTCAGGGAAGCCCTCCGGAAGGCCCAGGACAGGCTGGGGGTTCGCCCTCCACACGCAGCGCGCACAGCCGGTGTGGCCCCTGGGTCCTGAGCAGGGGGGGCCTCTGTCCCGGCCCGCCCGTTTCTGGCTCCAGCTCCGAACCTGGATGGGACCCTCCGTGCGAGGGCTGGTCCGGCTCGACCCAGAGCCGCGGTGCACAGGGTCTGGAGAGGCCGGGGGGAGAACAGGCGGGGAGCCGGGCGCCCTCCGGGCCTGCGCCTCAGCACCTGGCGGGAAGCCCGGGAGAGGGCAGGCCGGGCCCCCCCGCCAGCAGGCCCGCCGAGCGCCCGGGCAGGGAGCCCGGACCTTCCCAAGCCCCCGGGCCGGCCGGCCGAGGAAGAGCGTCCAGCCTCGCCGTCCCGGGAGGGGGTGGGAAGGAGCCCAGGGGCCGGCTGCGGCAGGAGAGGGGTCCCCGGGCCCTGGACCGTCACAGATCACCCCCGTCACTCCGGAAAACGGAAGCGGCCCCCTCCCCGCTCCCAGAGGCCCAGCCCGGACGCGCTCCAGGACGAGGCGTGGGGAGGGTCAGGACCGGGGCTGCGGACAGCGCGCCCCGGCAGGAGGGCTCCGGGCCTCACCACGCCTCACGCCCCGCTGGTCTGACCGGAGAGGGAAACCGAGGCCGAAGAGAGGCAGGTCCTCTCAGCCTCGAGGGGACTGCAGGGCCAGGATCCTACTCCGACCCCACTGCACCCCAGCTCCCACGGAGCCCTCCGGCGGCCCCTAACGGACCTGCGGGGCCCACAGAAAGGAGGGAGGCAGCCCAGAGCCGGGGGCACCATGTGTGCGGCAGCACTGCCCTCTGCCGGCAAGGCCCGGAACCCCACCCTGTCCCTGGACCCAGAACACCAGGCCACCAGCCGGGCAGGGAGGGCGCCGGGCTACAATCCCCACCCTAGGGGCTCTGGGCTGGGGACACTGATGGAGAGTGGGGCGCGGCCAGTGGAAGGGCGGGCTGCTTCCTGCCAGCTAGAAGGCTTCCTGGAGGAGGGGGCTTTCGAGCTGGGCCGGGAAAGCTCCTACTGGTGCCGTGACGGCACCGAGCTCCCAGCAGGAGCAACGCCAGCCCCGGGGGCGCCGCCCTGCCCCGCAGCCCCCCACGCACGCACGCTGCGGCGCACCCGCCGCACCGCGGCACCCGCGCCCACCTTCTCGTCGGGCGTGGGAGAAAACATCTTCTCTTCCTGGGGGTGTTTGGAGAAATCGAAGGGGTAGGACACCACCAGGTCGCCCCCGTGGAGGCTGGCCGAGAGCACGAACGGGGCTGTGTGCATCCACTTCATGATCGCCTTGGTCTCAGGGGCCACCTGCGCAGCACGGAGGCGGCGGCCGCGTGGGGACCAGGCACGTCCCTGCCGGCCACCCCCGGCCACGCCCACGGGCTCTCTCGCCGCCGTCTCCGGGCCCTCCTACACGCCCACACCCCTGCCTGACACGCGTTTTCCCACCTCCTCAGGCCATCACTGCCTCCAGGCAGCCTGCCCGGGTTGCCGTCACTGAGTACCTGCCGGGCCCAGGGCGTTTTCAGTATGTGTTCCTGCGTCCCAACAATCCGGTGAAGAGTTCCCCCCATTTCCTGGGCGGGAACCTGAGACTGGGAGGGCTCAGGCTGCCCAGCGCCAGGCTGTCCTGTGGGTCCCGGAATAGCCAGAGCACCCCTCCCGAAGGCCTGGCCGTGGGCCGGGCCCAGGCCTGCGCAGGGTGGGTGCGGACGGGCGGCTCCTACCTTACCCCACCAGTAGTGCTGCGGGATCGGGATGCGGCTGCCATGTGCGCCGCCGGCCGCCTCCAGACGGTAGTACTCAGAGGTCAGGTCGGGGAAGTTGCGGTTCAGGTCCAAGTTCTGTGCGTTCTGCCTCCCGCTCGTCCACCCGTTGTAGCCGGCACCCTGGAAACACAGGCCACCGCCCCGGCGGTCACACAGCCGCCCGCCGCTTTCCGAAGGGAGGCCGCAGGGCTGGGCTGCGCGCGTCGGAGGCGGGGGCTGCGGTGTCCCTCTGGCTTCAGGTGACAAACTTGGGGGCATGTCCAGCCAAGCTGTCCTTGACCTCCCCTCCCGTCCGGCCGGCCTGCTTGCCGACCCTCCAACCTCGAGGTCTCGCGTTGATCCCCTGCCTGAACCCCCCCAGAGGTCACGTGCACGGCTCCCTCCCCGCCTCCACGGGGGCTCTGCTCTAAGCCGCATCAGACGGCCTCCCGCCCCCCAGCCTGGGTGAGATTTCCCCGGTTCCTCAACAGAGCACAGGCTCTTGTTCCCCAGGGCTGCCGGTGTCTGTCCCCCACCTCACGTAGGACTTGCCGCTGCTGCCACCTGCTGAATGCCTGTCGCCCAGAACGGCGGGGGCACGCGGACCCTCCGGGGCTGCCGGTGAGCGCACGGATGGGAGCCCGCCCGCGGCCCGGGGGTCCGGGGTGGGTGGCACTCACCTCGGCGGCCGCCACCTCGTACCCGTCGGGGTTCATGGAGGGCAGCAGGTGAATGCGGGTGGTGTTGAGCAGGCGCTGGACGCGGGGGCTGCCCAGCAGGTACTCGGAGCACAGGTACTGGGCCAGGTAGATGAGCACCTCGCGCCCCGCCACCTCGTTGCCGTGGATGTTCCCAATGAGCTTCACCTCGGGCTCCACTTGGGGGAGACACGGCGACCTGAGGGCGGTCTCAGACCCCGGGGGCCCCGGAGACTGGAGGGCCCACGTGGCGAGGCTGGCGGGATGCTTGGGGACCAAGTCACACTTGTTTTGGCCCAAGCGTCTCTATGACTCGTGTCTCATCGAAGTCACGACTTACTAAGCTCAATTCTTACATTTGGCCAGAATTGTTAGCATAACACATCAAGGATATTAATTATTAATAATATATGGTATCACGGCTTCATGCGAATATTATTCATAGCCATTTTCTATATTTATGTAGTAAGTTAAGGTGTACATCGGTGCTGAGATGGGAAGGAAGCTGGCCCTCAAATTAATGGAAGGGAGGAAGGGAGGAAGGGAAGGAAGGAAAGAAGGAAGGGAGGAAAGGATGGAAGGGAAAGATGGAAAGAAAGAAGGAAGAAGGAAGAAGGAAGGTAGGAAGGAAGGAAGGAAGGAAAGGATGGAAGGAAGAAGGAAAGAAGGAGGAAGGAAGGAAGCAAGCAAGGAAGGAAGGAAGAAAGGAAGGGAGGGAGGGAGGGAGGAACAAGGAGGGAAGGGAGAAAAAAAGGAAGTTAGTTTAGAAGGATGGATGATGGATGGATGGTGGATGGATGGGTAGATGGTGGATAGATGTATGTATGGATGAGTAGACAGTGGATGGATGGATGGATTGATGGATGGAAGGATGGATGGATGGATGGATGGATGGGTAGATGGATGTTTGGATATTTGGACAGAAGGATGGATGGAAGGATGGATGGATGGATGGATGGGTAGATGGATGGATGGATGGATGGAAGGATGGATGGATGGGTGGATGATGGGTAGATGGATGTTTGGATATTTGGACAGAAGGATGGATGGAAGGATGGATGGATGGATGGATGGACGGGTAGATGGATGTTTGGATATTTGGACAGAAGGATGGATGGAGGATGGATGGATGGATGGTGGATGAAGAATAGATAGGTGGATGGATGGATGAATGGATTGATGGATGGATTGGTGGATGGAAAGAAGGATGGATGGATGGATGGGTGGATGGATGGAAGGATAGATGGATGGATAGGTAGATGGATGTTTGGATATTTGGACAGAAGGGTGGATGGAGGATGGATGAATGGATAGATAGAAGGATGGATGGAGGATGGATGGAAGGATGGATGGTGGATGGAGGATAGATGGATGATGGAAGGAAGGAAGGAAGGAAGGAAGGAAGGAAGGAAGAAGGAAGGAAGGAAAGAAGGAAGAAGGAGGAAGGGAGGGAGGGAGGAAACAAGGAAGGAAAGGATGGAAGGAAAAGATAGAAGGAAGAAGGAAGGAAGGAAAGAAGGAAAGGATGGAAGGAAGGAAGGAAAGAATGGAAGGAAGAAGGAAAGGAAGAAGGAGGGAGGAAGGAAGGAAGGAAGGAAGGGGGAGGGAGGGAGGGAGGGAGAAAAAAGGTTAGTTTGGAAGGATGGATGATGGATGGATGGGTAGATGAATGGATAGATGGATATATGGATGGGTAGACGGTGGATGGATGGATGAATGAATGGAAGGATGGATGGATGAATGGTGGATTGATGAGTGGATGGTGGATGAAGGATAGATGGGTGGATGGTGGATGGAAGGATAGATGGATATATGGATGGATAGATGGGTAGATGGATGTTTGGATATTTGGACAGAAGGATGGATGGAGGATGGATGGATGGATTGGAGGAAGGATGGGTGGATGAATGGATGGATGGATGGAGGATAGATGGGCAGATGGACAGATGGATGAATGATGGAAGGAAGAAAGGAAGGAAGGAAAAAAGGAGGGAGGGAAGGAAGGAAGGGAGGGAGGGAGGGAGGGAGGGACAGAGGGACGGAGGGAAGGAAGGAAGGAAGGAAGAGTAGATTGTGGTTACAGGAGAGGAGCAGGCCGGGAGTCTGGCAGCCTTACTAACTGTGTGACCTCACACCAGTCACCTCTCTTCTCTGAGCCTCACACTGCTCAGCTGGAGAACGGCGTCTCCTTCCCTGGCCGTGCACAGACCCAGGACCTGCAGCTGTGGGAGCAAACACTCACGTCCCTCCCACGTTCTGAGGGTATAAATGACCCCAACGCTTCCTACAACAGTCACTTCCCTTGGCTTCTCGCAGGGGACACCCTCACCGCATTCCAAAGCCGCCCATCGATCTGAAACAGGAAGGCTCCTGTGGCAGCCCGCAAGCCAGAGGGAGACGACAGGGGGGCCTGGGAGGCTGGGGTGGGCCAGCTGACCTCTGGCTCTCAGCAGGAGCCAGGGCTTTGGGCTCATGATGTCCATGCAGCCCAAACACTCAGACGACAATCGGGCTGCGTGTGGCTGACCCAGCAAAGATGCCAGAGCCACCGGAGCTCGGATAGTACAGTTTCAGGGACTAAACGACCAAGGGTCCCATGGGAGCTGCTTATGCACTGACCCCGTGTGCCTCACATGGTCATGGGGACAGACCAGCTGAGGGACGGGGCCATGGAGGGGCTCCTGGCGGGGGCCGGAACCGGGCCCCTGTGCCCAGACATGCCCTCAGTGCCCTGGAGAGGTTCGTGCTGGACTCAGCTCAGGGCACCCAGGCCGCCCCGCTAGGGGCCGAGTCTCTGCTAGAGGATCTTGGATTCTTGAGCCGGTCCCCCCGGCCCGCCCTCAAGATTTGCTTTTCCTGTGAGTTCTTTCCCGCGCCTGCGCTACGGAGGGTCAGGAAGTCTGACCAACCCGGCCCAGGAGGGGCGAGAGCACCCAGCGTTCTCCGCGAGGCTCTGCTTCATCTCGAGCGGGACCCCGACGCCTGCCGAGCTCAGGGGACCTGGGCTTTTTAAATGGGAGACGTCCTCCCTTCAGATGGCTCTGTGGTACCGCGCTCACCCCGCAGCTCAAGGAGCAAAGGTCGAGTGTTCGGGACCAAGCGCCGCAGGGCGTCCGGCGCGCCAGGGCAAGGTGGCAAAGACAGCAGGGTGCACAGAGCAAGGTCACAGCTCCCCAGAGACGCACGGGGGCCCTCGCTTCTCTTCTCCCTGGCGCTCACTCCCCGGGCCGCGCCCCCGGCTCCCACCTCCCCGTCCAGTCCCAGCCGCCCCACGCCATGCCACGCCACGCGGCCACGCGCCCGGGGCTCTGAGCACCGAGCACGAACGCTGCCTGCTCCACCCCCCCCCCCGGCCCCCGCCGTGACCAGGATCCCGCACCCGCGCCGCGCGCCCCCAGCCGGAAGGCCCAGAGCCTTCTCCCGGGAGCCGGCCCCCACGCAGACCTCCCCCTCGGGCGGCGGCACCGCTTACTCAGCTCGTGCTGGCCGGGGCGGGCCGAGAACTCGATGACCAGCAGCTCCCTGCCCTCGAAGCTGCGCCCGATGCTGTAGGTCCTGGCGACGTGGGCGCAGCGGGCGGCCGTCCGCCGCAGCACGCGCACCATCTGCGCGTAGGAGTGGTGCGTGAACTGGATGAAGGTGGGCGGCAGGCCCGAGGGGGGCGCCTCCTCTGCGTCCAGGCCTCCTGGGGAAGAACGGGGGTGTTGGGGGGGGGCCCCGGTTCCGCGCCCTGCGCGGCGCCCACCCGCTCCGTCCGCCCCATCCCACTCCCCTACGACCCCCCGGGACCCTCATTGCCCCCAACCCTGCCACATTTGGGGACTTGGGGGACCCCTGGAATGGCTCCCTAGTCCATCTGTTTATGTTTTTCATTAAAATTCCCTTTATAAGACTTAAAATCCACAGCTAATAATGCCACGTAACAGTTGTACACAGCAACGCAGTTCCTAAAATTATTACGATTAAAAGTAAAAGTACTGTGTCGTGGGGCGCCCGGGGGCTGGGTCGGTTGAGCATCGCATTCTTGACCTCGGCTCAGGTCACGATCTCACGTTCATGAGTTCGAGCCCTTCGTCAGGCTCCGAGCTGACAGCGCAGAGCCTGCTTGGGATTCTCCCTCTCTCTCCCTCTCTCTCTCTCTGTCCCTTCTCCGCACAAGGGCACTCTCTCTCTCTCAAAATAAATAAACATTTAGAAAGAAAGGCACTATGCGGTTACCAAGGAAACCGCGTAAAAAACGGGACGCAGAGACGCAGAGAAGACACACCGGCAGAAATCTCAACTCGGAGCGCACCGCTGCGTGGCGGGCAGCCTCCTGACCAGGCGCGCGTGCGTCCCCACGGACGCCTGGCCGTGGGCGCAGTGCCGATGCGGGCTAGTATTCTAATCTGTCCACACTGCTCCACAGCGGAAACACCATCAGCCCCTCGTCTGTCCGGCAGCCACAGCTCTGAAGGGCCCCTCACGGTCCACCGTGCCACCGCCAGGACACACACTAAGTGTCGGTGATTACCGGTCCAGCAGCGAGTGTGCCTGAGGAGGGCAGGGGGAGGAGGGGAGGAGGGGGAGGGGCAGGGAGGGAGGAGGAATGAGGGAGGGAAGACGGAGGAGGAGGGAGGGAGGGGGGAGGATAGAGGGAGGAGGTGGGAGAGAAGGAGGAGGAAGGGGAGGAGGAGGAGAGAAGGGAGGACAGAGGGGAAGGGAGAGGAGTGAGGGGGAGGAGGAGTGAAGGGAGAAAGGAGGAAGGAAGGGAGAGGATGGAGGGGAGGGGAGGATGGAGGGAGGATGAGGGAGAGAAGGAGGAGGGAGGGGAGGAGGAGGGAAAGGAAGACGAGGGGAGGGGGAAGAGGAGGGGGAGGAGGGAAGGGGTAGAGGAGGGGGAAGAGGAGGGGGAGGAAGGAGGGGAGGAGGGAGGGGAGGTGGGAGGGGAGGAGGAGAGAAAGGAAGACGAAGGGAGGGGGAAGAGGGAGGGGGAGGAGGGAGGAGGAGGAGGGAGGGGAGGAGGGAGGGAGAAGAGGAGGGGGGGAAGAAGGGGGAGGAGGGAGGGGAGGAGGAGAGAAAGGAAGATGAGGGGAGGGGGAGGAGGCAGGGGGAGGAGGGAGGGGAGGAGGGAAGGGGAAGAGGAGGGGAAGAGGAGGGGGAGGAGGGAGGAGGAGGAGGGAGGGGAGGAGGGAGGGGAGTAGGGAGGCAAGCTCTTCCCCACGCTACTGCCTGAGGTTTCCTCGGGAGAAGTCCCCGGGCTCGGGGGGCCCGCACCCCCCGACTGGGCGCCCGCGGCTCTCCGGATGCGTGGACTGCAGGCTGGGCAACCGTTACTGCTTCTCCCCCAGGGTCTCACTCGCCCTGCGGTTTTCTTCCTGCTCAAAATGGTTTTGAGGGAGGAAGAAAGCAGACGGCACCGGCAATTTGGTGGCCTAGTTGCCCAAAATAACCTCTCTCTCCAGCCACCTCCGCGGGCTTTCCCACGGCGGGCGGCCTCGGCCCCATGGGCACGTCTGCCTCTCTTCCTCGGCCCCCGCGGCACGCACAGACGGCCTCTGCGCTGGCAGCACCTGCCAGAGGCCGTGGGGCGACAGGTCCCCTCCGGGCCGGATCCAGGTCCAGCGGGCGGCACGACGGGGAGCCGGGGCTCGCAGGACGCCAGTGCACCCGCGTTCTCGGACCTACACCTGTGTCCTCCCCGCCCTGGTCAGTGCGCCCGCGTGGAGCCACGTACACAGCAGGCGCTCAACGACTGCCCGCTGAGTGGACAGACCAGCCCCGCTGTCGGGGACCGGCTCGCTCCGCAGCAGCTCTGCCCGCAGACGCCGCCGACTGCTGCTGGCCGGCCGCCTCCGCGGAGCCTCCACTTCCTCGTCTAGGAAGCGAGGGCAAGAACTCACATTCGGGATGTTGTACATTTAAGTGAGATGGTACACAGGGGGCACCCAGTGCCAGGTCACGTGAACCAGGTCAGTGCCAGCTGCGGGACGTGGGCGCAGACGCCGGGCACGGCCACCGTCCTGCCGTCCTGTGCTGTCTGGTACGGACACGCTGGCCACACGTGGCTGCTTACGCTTGAATTCATTAAAGGTGACTAAAGTCAAAAGCGAGGTCCTTGATGGCACTGGGCACGTTCCAAGCACACAAGTGTGGGCCGGGCCAGCCCCCAAGAGAACGTTCCCACTGCTCCGGAAAGTTCCGTTAGCCGGGGCTGCCGCGGGTCTCCCTGGAGGGCGGGCCAGGGCGTCGGGGCGCAGACAGCTCCAGCCTTCTGCAGGGCTCGCTCCCCCTCAGTATCCCTAGCAAGCATTCCTCCAAAACCCCATTGCACACCTCCCGAGATGAGCAGCTCACCACCTCCAAGGGCTGCCCACTCCACCCCTGCCGGCTCATCTACCTGAGACACTGAAGCCCGGCTCTCCACGGCCTCTCCCCTGCCTCCCTAAGCCCGCTCAGAGGAGCCCGGCCCCCGACCAGGATCCTACCTGCCATCTTTCGGGCCGGCCCACGGCCCGGGCTTTGCCTGGCCGGCCTCCTGGGAGAAGCGCTCTCCCCGCAGCAGCCTGGGGCCCGGCCCTGCTCTTCCTCACACTCCGGCTCCAGCCCCGGCACCAGCGTTTGAGGCCTCCGTATGGAGGGGGGCGTCTCTCCGGGCAGTGGCCTGGTGGTCCCGCCCACACGCCCGGGCTCCGGCGCGCCCACCACCCTCCCCCCCCCCGGGCCCCCACGCACCTCGCAGCCTCTCCAGGGGGTCGTAGCAGCCCTCCTCCGTGCTGGCGAAGTAGCGGCCGCAGTCAAGGAAGTAGGGCCAGGCCATGTCGATGGCGTCGAAGGCGGGCCGGCAGGCCTCCCGCAGGTCCTCGCACACGCGCCGGCAGGGCCTGTGCACCCGGCCGCCCCCGCAGCGGGGGGCCAGCACGGCGCAGCCCAGCAGCCGCAGGTCGGGGTTGCACTGGCCTTCCAGGAGGTGGTGCAGGACACTCAGCAGGATGTACTCGGAGCTGGACTCCACCGCCTCCCGGCTCCGGAGGTCCAGCGGGGTGGGGAAGGCGGTCTGGTTGTAGGCGACGTCGTCGCAGGTCCTGAGCCGCAGGTCCACACACGTGGCTGGAGGAGGCGGGGGCGGGGGGGGGGGGGCGCCAGGTCACCACTCCCTCCCTCGGCACCCTGCCCGGCCATCCGTCAGACACGAGCAGGCCCGCACGGGCCAGGGCTCCCGTGGGGGGTGGGGGAGGGCGGGCCAGAGCCGAGGCGGGGGGACCACGCAAGCCTCCTGAGACCGACAAGGCTCAGCTGCTTACTCGTGACTGAGCCGGGGCGGGCCACCCTGGGCCTCAGCTTCCGCGGCTGCAGAATGGGCGCAGCCGGCCTGGCCGAGGGTTTGACCCATTGGGGTGCGGGAGAGAGGCCGGCCTGACCCTGGGTTTGCAGAAGCAGGCGCGAACCCTCCCAGACTCCCGGCCCCAGAGCCAACGAGTCCTGACGGGGCACCCGCTGGAACCGCCTCGTGTCTCTAGGAAAGGGGCCCCCCAAACCTCCTTGCACACCTCCCAAGATGGGAGCTGAATGGTCGGCTTGGGCTCGGGGCCTGAAGAGAGGGCGGGGCGAAGACGGCCGCGGCTTAGCCCGGCCTGACCCCGTCCCGCGTCTCGCCAGGACGTCGCCGGTCCGGGGACCTGGGCGTCCCTGGGCATTTTCCTGTGTGTTCGTAACTCCTATTTCTCCGGCCCAGGGCGCAGGGACCCTTGTCTGCCCCGCGGGCGTCTCCAGGTTGGAGCCGAGTGCGCTGTCGTCCCCATGCCGCCCCTCAGGCGCAGCCCGTAGGTACCAGCTCGCCGTGCGCGTTATGAGCTTTCGCCACTTTTCTGCGTCAAAGCTTAAAAAACGAGGTTCTTTCTACTCAGCCTCTTTCTGCCCAAAACATTTCACACGTGTCATAGATTTTTGTACTGAGAAAATATTCCCCGGATTTTCTGGAAAATTCCGGCTCCTCCCCTTAGAATACGGCGATGCCCAGGTCTGGTCTGGCGGGAGGGGACCTTCCTCATCCCCCACAGCCTTCAACCCCGCCCCCCGAGGTCAGCCTTCCCTTCCTCTTTCCACAAGCGGGAAGACCAGGGTCCCGAGAGGGGCAGGGGCTTGCCCGGCGGGGCCGGCACGGAGCCCACGCTCCGGGAGCTCCCGGGATAAAGAGCGGCCAGGGCGCGCACACGGCCAAGGTCACAGCCACGGCCACGGCCACGGTGGGCGCCAGCTGTGGGGGGAGCAGGGACGACTGGAAGGAGCACTTCTGTGGGAGCCGGGAGTGGGGCCAGGGTGGGAAGATATGGTCCCTCCTCTTTCGTTCTGTCTGAGCTCCAGCTTTTCAAGAAGGGGTTTGGGCTTGATTACTGGGCCTGTCACGAATCACCCGCTCGGGGACCGCGGTTCGGCTCCCTCAAGGGCTTCGGCGGCGTCGAGGGGCCCCGCCGTTCCCACAAAACACAAAGGAGAGACGTCCGCACGCCGTACCGCTGTCCGCAGCCGAGGGCCCGTGGCATTCACCTGGGAAGAAAAACAGCAGCGCCGTCAGGGGTGCGGACCGGTCTTTCCGTCGCCCCCAGAGCGAGCACCCCGTGTCTCGCTGGGTCCACGCCACGACCCACTCCGCGGGTGACGACACGGGGTCCCCGACAGGTGCCTGAGGAAAGACGCCAGGGAGGAGCGTGGCTTCTCTGCATCCACCGGCCCCGGAGCCTGGGGCCGACCAGCAGGCAGGGTGCGGCCAGACCTGCCGGCCGGGACGCGAGCGCCCTGGCCGGGGGCGTCTGCCGATCGCCGGGCCGGAACTACCCCCACGGTGGCCTGGTTTCAAGCTTCTAGCAATCGGACAACTAGTTCTGGCAAAATTCGTGAATATTTAAGAAGCAGTTCTAGGCCCCCGGACCGCACATGGCTCCGCTCCCCTCCCGCATGGACTCTGACCCCACGTTATTCAAAGCCCCGGAGCGTCACACGGACGCCAGCTCCCTTCCTTCCAGAACATTCTGCGAGAGTGGTGTTCCACCATTTCCTCGTCCCAGAGACACACACAAAACTCCGCCAGGCCCCGGCATGCGGGCCCAGCGGTGAGAGCCGCGGGATGGCGGATGAAACCAACCTTCATCAGCACCACCCGCCGAGTCCCTGTCAGAAGGTCCCCAGCGTGCCGGGGGCTCTGAGAGGGAGGAGCTGACTCGGAGGGACTTAGAGCCCAGCTGGCCCCAGACCGCCGCGCGGGCAGGAGTCCCGGGAGCAGGGGGCACATGAACCCGAGGGGTAAGCAGGTGCAGGGGAGACAGAAGATTAGACGCTCAGGGAAAAGCCCGTGTTCTAATCCCATAACTTCACACACAACCCAGGCCTGAGCCACGAGTCTGGGAAGGGTGGGTGGGCGCCCAGCCCCGGACCTCGACAGCCCTTGGTCACGGCAGGGAGACCGTGGAGTTGCTCTTTTGTGCCTCTGTTTCCCCCGTTGTACGTGGGGCTTATTATAACCACACAGAGGGACTCACACGAAGGTTCTAAGGCCTGGCCCACGTTTAGCGGCCGGCACGGGACCCGGCTGCGGACAGATGCTCCGTCGATAATAGTTCCGTTACTGTTGCTGGGTTGTAGCACCCCTAAGACAACGGGGCGCGGTTCCGGGCTGTCCCGAGGGGGCGGCACCACTTGGGAAAGGCAGCAGGCAAGAGAATAATTATCGGAAAATAATTTTCCTAAATTTTGCCAGTGCCCAACACTGACCATGTGGCGTTTGCCCTACCAAGATGCACGCTCCGTCAGCGCCCTGCTACGGCCCGCATGGGCTCGCACAGGGGCAGAGGCCGTGACTCAGACGGTCAGCTCAGGAGCCCGAGGCCTCACGATGGACGGCTGGGCCAAGGGCCCCTGACTCGGCTCCCGACCCCCCCCCCCCCCGGCCTCCGCACAGACGCCTGTGGCGTGCCTGCACCGAGCTGCGGGTGGGCCGGTCTGCAGATCTGTTCAGACTCTGGGCACGTCCATCGGGCAGGACTCCCCCTGCGGCCTCAGGAAACCAGGGGTGGAGCCGTGACCCCCGCGTCTGCCCCCTCAAGATTATCAGATGTCACACGAGTGGCCAGCTTGGAGTGGAGGTGACAAAGGACCCCTCCTGATTTTAAGTGGCTACGATCTGTAACTACAGTTCGGGGATTAGGTGCCTTTCTGGGCCTCGGTTTCTCATCGGTGAATTGGGGATGACAATAGGGCCACCGTGTGGGACGGCCCGGTGGGGTGACACCGGGCCCCGTGAGGGCTCCAGTAGCTAAGGGGACACACAGGCAGAAGGAGGGACCTTGATGGTCGTGGGATGGACAAGTGGGCAGCATCTGCCGACGTGGGCACCAGGACTTCCAGGGTGGCCGGCAGGAGCAAGACAGACAGACGGGTGGACGTGGGCCCTGGGGCTGCTGCCACAAAGCCCCACAAACCAGTGCGACAAACACCGAGGGCCTCCTGGTTCTGGCGGCCGGCAGCCCGGAGTCGGGGGCGGGGGGCCGGCAGCCCAGGTCCTTCTGCAGGACTCGGGGAGGGTCCTCCCTGCCCCTTCCTGCCTCTGGGCTCCCGACGACTCTTGGCTGGTGGCCGCCCTACCCCTGCCCTCGCGTGTCCTTCCTGGAGGGTCCACGTCTCAGTGTCCGCCTCTCCCAGGTCACCGTCACTGGATTTAGGGCCCACCCTGAGCCCATACGATCTCACTGTCCTCGGACTGTATCTGTAAAACCCCATTGCTCAATAAAGTCCCAGACAAGGTGCGGGGCGTTAGGACCTCGATATTTCTTTGCCTCGATTCCACCCCGAGCAAGAGCCAAGCCCCAGCGTGTGCTTTCGGGGAGCTCAGACGCTGGGGTGGGGTCAAGACAGGAGTTGGCAGGGCCGGGCAGTGCGCCCCCACGAGCCACACGGGGTCGCCGAGAGCTCGAAGCAGCGGGCCCATGCCTACACGTACTGCGCGTGCTGAGTACTTACCAAACTTCAGACTTAGTACTAAAACTTAGTAAAGTACTTCATTCACAGTTTTGATGTTGCTGACGACACACTGAAACGGTATGGCGGCTTCCGTAAAGTTTGTTACGCGGGTGAATTTCGCCCGTTTCTTGTTACTTCTGTAGTAGGACCACTAGAAAGTGTAGAATTACTACGGCACTGACCCTCTGTCCACCGGCAGGCCACACGGGCCCGTTACACCAGGTGACCACAAGGTGTCAGCATGTCTTCAGTGGAGGGACCCGGGCCGACCTGGGGCTGGCCAGCTGCCTTCCTCCCTGCTTTTTTTGTTTGTTTGTTTATTTATTTTGAGAGAGAGAGAGCTCCCGAGTGGGGAAGGGGCAGAGGGAGAGGGAGAGAGAATGTCAAGACATAGGGCTCGATCTCGCAATCCGATCGCGACCTGAGCCGAAATCAAGAGCCGGACACTTAACCCACAGAGACGTCCAGGGGCCCCTCCCTCCCTCTGTAGTGGAAGACAGTCCAGGCCACGGACTCTTCTAACAGATGAGAACCCTGAATGAGGCCAGAGAGGTCAAGCCATCTGCCCAAGGCTGCACAGCTGAGAAGAGGACTAAGACTTGAACCCAGAACCACTTGGCCCCCAGGAGCACGAACGTTCCCTCGGCCCCCTGGGCTCCCTGTGAAGACCTGGAGAAAGGCAAGGGACAAAACAAGGGCAGAGGGGAGGTCCAGGCCCGCTCTGAGGCGCAGGTGCAGTGGGGACACGAACAGAGTCCTCAGGTAGAGCAGCCTGGACACGAGCTGCCGGTCCCCCCACCCCTCCCGCACCAGCCTGCGTTCCGGAAAAGCTGCTTGGCTTCCTGGGACCGCGCACCCTCCTCTGTCAGGAGTAAAGGTCGGGCCGTAGGGTGGATTTACTCTGGAAACAGTCGGCAGTGCGGCCACAGGGCCCCCCCGCCCCCGCCCATTCCCCAGGTGAGGTGGCTGCACTCCTCCCTGGGAAAAACACAGGTCAGGGAGAAGCCCCTGGAGGAGGGGGCCGTGCTCCCTGACAAGCCTGATTCTAGACCTCTGCTGGGGCCTCGCGGCCGGCAGGGAGTTCCGGCCACAGCACAGTGTGAGTTCTGTCCACGTTCTGCGTGTGCACCTGGGCACGCGGGCACCCACACGCGCACCCTCTGCCTGGGCCTTTCAGCAGAAACAGGGAGGGCAGGAGGGGGGAGCGAGGGTCAGAGGGTCGGGGCCAAAATCCAGACGGAGAAGGAAGAAAAGGAAAGATTGGCACCGGCGCACTTGAGAGGGGCGGGCCGCTCCTGGCGGCCACTTGGCTGGTGTTGGCAGGTGCTCAGGTATCTGCAAACCCGCACTTGAGAGATTCCGAATCTGACCTGCCCGGACCCCTGGGCCCGAGGGGACCCCCGCCCTCTGGGGGCAGAGATAAGGACTCTGAGGCCAGGGGAGCCATTGCACATCCAATGGGGAATTCGGGGAAGCGAGCCCACTCGGGAGGGCAGGAGTGGCCGGACCCGAGCCCAGGACTCCAGGACCCCGGCCTCCGCCCGCATCCCACACCCTCAGGTGAGACCACGCATGCAGGCGCGCACCCCCTCGAGGGTCCCTGGAGGCTGCCTTCCTCCCTGCCCCAGAGCCCTCCCGGCACACTCCTTCCCTTTCAGGTGACCACGCCCCCTTCCAGAGGACCCGCCCCTCCCAGGCCCTCGGAGCCCACTTCCGGAGGTACTGTTGTTCGCATCACTAACCCAACGCGGGAGGGAGGGGTCTAGATAGAGTCTGAGGCTGCCCACAGGCTGCCCCTTCCTGGAGGGCACAGGGATCTCGGATGGCCTCTCCCCTGCAGAGTCCTGACACCTGCTCCCTAGGAGCCCGCCGGCAGGGCGCCCCATCCGCTGGGCCCTGACCCGAGGAGGGGGACCACCCTGGCTTGGGCGCGGTGCCCCTCCGCTGCCCCAGCTGCCCGCTGTGCTCCCCCTGAGGTCCCAGCCTCCCCCAACCCTGAGAGCCCAGTGCCCCCTCCCAGCTAACCACGAGGTCCGAGGTCACGGGCGCCCCTTGGGGCAGTGCTCCGGGGCCGGGGTCGCACGGGGCGCAGGGGAAAGTTCCCGGCGCGGGGCGGGCCGCCTTACCGGCGCGCCCCCGGCCGAGCGGACACCCGGGCCCGGCGGCGACAGCGGCCAGCGAGGCGAGCAGCAGCAGCGGCAGCGGCGGCGGCGGCGGCGGCGGGGGCCGCATGGTGGGCGGCGGGCAGGCGGCAGCGCAGTGATGTGGCACTCGGGCCGCGGGGCAAGGCCGCTGGGCTCCCGCCCCCCAGGAGCGCGCGCGGAGTCGGGTTACAGCGCTGGGATGCGGGCGGGCGGGACAGAGCCGCGCAGCCCGCTTCCGGCCCAGGGCCCGCCCCCGGGGCTGGGCGCCCCCCTGGGGCTCGGTCTCCCCTCCCCCCTGAGGGCCCCGGGCTGACCTCTGCGCCCCCTCCCGGTCCTGCCTAAAAACCCCTGTTTCTGGACCGGATAGACTTGGGGACCAAGCGGGCCCTAACCCAGTGCTGACCCCAGCTGGCCAAGAACCCCCGCCAAGTCACTCCTCGTGTCCCCAGCTCCCCCCACCCGGCCAGGCTGTGGGTGCAGGAGAAAGGTCTGTGGGGGATGTTCAGGGACCAGGAAGGGCAGGCAGCTCCCTCGGGCCTTGGGCAACTCCTGAGCTCTGAGCCCCGCCCGCCTGCGCCCTGAGGAGAAGCCCCCTCCTGGCTGCTGCACCCGCAGGGCGCCTGGCCCCAGGTCCTCCGTGACGGGGACGTGGCTGCCGCCACTCAGCTCCTCAAAGGAGGCCAGACACCAACAAGCGGTGCTGTAAAGTCTCAGGGGTGAGCCCCCCTTCCTGCTGGGTGAGGGGGCAAAGGCCACGTGGAGGGTCCTCGGAGAGTCCGGTATAGACACCCTGCCACGTGGACCCCTCGGCTCTAGGGGTGCGGGAGAACCCTTCCCACCCTCCCCAGCCCGTGCCTGCACCACCCGTAGCCCGCTGGGCAGGAAGCCCCAGGGGCCCGGGTGGGGGGACGATGGGCCCCGGAGCCCCCGGCTCGCTGGATGCCCAGAGCCCCGCTCTCTTCCAGGGCCAGCGCCGCTCTGGGACTCAGCCAGTGCCTCTGAGGCGCCCCCTTGACGGAGCCGGGCAGGTGCGGGCTCCGCCGTCCAGATGTGCACACATCTGCCTGCCAGCCACTCGTCACGGCCCCGCAGCTGCAGCCCAGCCCCCGGCGGGGCGGCAGGGAGCCCGGGCCCTACAGCCAGGTGCCGCTCGGCCCCCAGATGTCGCCAGGGACCGGCAGGTGGTGCACATTCCCACGGAGGTTTGTTCCCTCGTCCCGGTGCGGGGGGGGGGGGGGGGGGGGCACGCTGGTGTCCTAGCTCTCCCCTCTTGCGGGCAGGTTAAATTCCCGCGGACACGGAGCCTGCAGCCCACGGGTGGCCAGGTGTGCGCCGGCACCTCCTACCACAGCCCTCGCTTGGGGTGGGTTTTCTGTCTAAAAGGCATATAAATTGATGGCCCTGTTTTAGGCCAATGGCATCTGCGACTCGGTGAAGAGAAAGGGCCGTGTTGGCCATGGTTATTTTTAAGGACCCAGCTGGTAGGACTTGGTAATCCCCCCGGGACCAATCTCTTGAGGGTTCGAGCCCCACCTCGGGCTCCGTGCTTACAGCCCTGAGCCTGGAGCCTGCTTCCGACTCTGTGTCTCCCTCTCTCTCTGCCCCTCCCCCACCCACACTGTCTCTCTCTCTCTCTCTCTCAAACACAAATAAACATTAAAAAAAAGAAAAAAGAAAAGAGCGTATTTTAACCTGGCAGGGCTGCGGGAGTGCAGGGCACGCTCCCACCAGCCGGAGAAGTTCTCAGGAAGGAGAGAGGTTCAGCTCGCAGGTTCACGGCCCGGCCGGGCTCCGAGTCACGCACAAGACAGCGGAGACTAAGCTCTCCTCCGCAAGCACCAGGGCGCCTCAGGTCCACCTGGGAACCCTGCTGAACGCCGTGAATTAACCCCTCAGCGCCCAAGGCCGGGATGTGGTTTTCACTGACCCGCCTGGGCGGTTTTTTCCTAACTGCTTCCTGACCACATGTCTGTGGTCGTTATAATTCCTAAAAATAATTTGTCTGATTTGAATTGCACTTGAGAATTGGAATGCACTTGACTGTGCCTTGCTTGCGAGGAGGCCCTGGGGAGTCAGCCAGGGCGGCCCCGTGACCCCCCGGTGGGTGGGGCAGAGCCTCCGCCAGGCCATAAACTGCTCCCGCTGCCCGAGGGGCCGAAGGAGCTGAGTGTGCGCGTGTCTGCGAGGAGGGACCTCAGGACCATCTCTCCCTGGACCTGGGCCGAGGGGCCAGCGCCGCGGGCTCCGGGCTCTGCAGCATCCCGTGAGCGAGGCCCTATCCTGAGAGTCTGCCTACCACGCGGCGGGCCCCGATCACGCAGCTCAGCCGCAGTTTCGCAGGGGATGGCTGGGCCCGCCCCCCAGAGAGGCCAGCCAGCAGCAGGGGGCGGGAGCGAAGAGGTAGCTTGGAGCCTTCACCCCTTCCCCCCCCCCCCCGCACCACACACCTCTACAGAGCGCCCACTTAATGCCGCACGCCGTCCTATTTCTGAATCGTGGACTAGAGCAGACGTGTGTACGTGTATGCAGTTTCCCTGGGCGCATTTAGTGACAGCGACAGTGGGTGGGCCCACCGGGAGTGGCCCGTTCGACCGACCAGCCTGAGGGAAGCCCCAGCCTCTCCCGGCTGCCCCGGGGCTGAGCAGAGTGGCTGCGGTGGGGAGCTGGCCCCCCCCCCCAGCCGCCGTCCCCTCCCCCCTGCACACCTGGGCTCCGCCTGTTGCTGTAACCTTGACCCTCTCATGGACGTGGGCAGGAGGCTCAGCGGTGGTCTTGAGAGAAGAGCCAGTGTCCACGCGCTCTTATGCCTTCATCAGAACAGGCTCCGAGCACAAACATACTCCTTCCAACCCTCCCTCTGGAAGCATCCGGCAGCCGGAGAAAGGAGGTGGGAACGGAGGCTCAGAGAGGGAGAGTCACCGTCTTAGGGCCACCGAGTCACCACGCGGCCCAGCCTGGGGCTGAACCGATCCACAGCCTGTGCCCCGTCCCCTCCCCCACCGCCGCGCTCCCCACAACCTCTGCCCAATGCCGAGCTGCCATTTCGGGGGTCCCAATCAGCCCTCCTGTGGCAGGTCCAGGGCCCCTGTCCACTAGGCTCTGACAAGTCCCGCCCAGGCCCTCCGTGTGTCCACCGCAGGCCAAAAGTTCTCGGTGTCCAGAGAGCTGCCGTGGGCAGGCGCCGGGCGCAAGTTGGCCAAGCCGGCCAGGACCTGGCGGAAGTGCTGGCGGAGCTGGGGGCACACGCGGGGTCAGGCCCCTGCCTTGCTGTAACTCAGGCACTTGCTCGGGGCCCCCCAGGGAGCATCAACGGTGACCAAGGTCATGAGCTCCACTAGCCTGTTGGGAAGCCGAGCGGGAGTTCGGCAGCAGTGACCGCGCTCACATCCACACCTGTGCTCTAGAGGTTTGGAAGATTCTAGAATCACGGATGAGTACAAACGGCGGCCCTGACGTCACTAGCTGAGTGGCTCTGTGCACGCTGTCTGAGCCCTGGGCACATGTCTCCAGTGAAGGGCAGTCGGGGGTTGAGCTTGGGGACAGCAGCCGGGTTAGTGTGTGGATGAGACTCCGAGGCAGCTGGTGGTTCAACCCACGAGGATTCAAATACCGAGGGATGTGCCGTTTCTCCCGACGGGCCCCTCTCCCCTGTAAGGTCGCACACTTGTTACAAATGATTTAGAGATATTCCCTGGGGAACTGTTTGCAGACTGTGTTGTGGTCTTCGATTCTTCTGTGGACACCTCGAAGGTGGGTTCAACGTGGTTAGGAAGGCCACAAAGTCGCCTCGAGCCGCCCGTGGTGTGAACAAAGAAAGTAAAGGAGCTGGGGACACGGTGACTTTCCCTTTCTGCTTCTTGGTTGTCACCCTCGGGTTTCCCTTATTCAAGCAACAGTGCAGATTCAGGTCCCAGGCGTGCGGCACACACACCTCCAGGAGTCTGCGGTCTGGGGCGGGGTGGGGGGGTGTCGATGAACACGGAGCTGGGGTGCTGCTCCCAACCCAGCCCTCGGCGCCCCTCCCCCACTGGACACCCTGCCTGCGGTCCCTCCACGCCCCTCCCCCACTGGACACAGCGCCTGTCCTTGCTGACTTCATCTCCTGCCAGCAGAATGGAGAGCCCGGATCAAACAGCTGGCTCACAGGAGACGGACGCCACACTGGCTCCGTCCGCGTGCGCACGTGCACCCTCCCAAGAATGGGAGACCTTCGCCAGGTGTCGTGGGAAGAAGCGCCATGCCTGTGCGTGCCCGCCCCGTGTCCCTGGGCCAGGGGGCGGGTGACCAAGGGCCACGTGACTCACAGCCCAAGCACGGACGCCAAGAGCTCTCGGCAGGAGCTTGGCAGGAAGGACAGAGCCCACAGCACTTGGCACAGAAGCTGCAGAACCTCCTCCAGCCCCAGGGAGCCAGGGGTGCCCTCCCAACGACTCCTCACAAACCAAAGACAGACCGGGGGAGACGGACAGCCTGAACAGACACGCCGACTCACCGGGCATCCCGGAGCCCCGAGGAGGTGCTTGTTTGAACAGCCCCAGGAGCCTGGCACCATGCCCGGGGCTTCCCCTTCCCCTTGGGGCGGCGGCCGGGCCATAGCTGGTCCTGCCCCATGACGCTGAGGACCACCGACTCCTCCCAGGAACCACTTCCGTCAGGGAGTCTCTCTGCCCAAGATGCGGTGTGGGGACCACAGCAGGGGCCTGGCCACGGAATGAGAATCCCAGGCAGGAACACAGACCCAGCGCCCTCATCGCAGTAACGGGACAGTGGCGCCCACCTGCCCTTCCCATGGGGCCCCAGGCTCCTACAAGCTCCAGGCAAGGGCCTCCAGGGCGAGGGGTGGGAGGAAGAACGAGGAGAACACTCACTCAGTGTGGCGTCCCGAGGCCTTGGCCTGTGCCCCCCTCTCCGCCCCCCACCAGGATCCTGGAAGCCATGCCCAGGGGTGCTGCGTCTGAGGCCTGGGTTGGTCCCAGGCCATCTAACTGGGTTTAAAAACTTGCTAAGATTGGGAAAAGTCCGGTGCTACCTCAGACAGACCCCTCAGCTGCCTGCGGCCCAGCCTCAGTCTCCCCTGGACAGGGGCAGCTTCTCATATACAGCCAGGGTGTGGCTGCTGGTGCCATCTCTGTCCCAGGGCCTTTGACAAGAACCGGGTGAGATGTTGGGTGTCTCAGGTGTGGAGGAAGGGCCCTGTGGACATCAGCTTCCCCCCAGGGCCCCAGCCGGGGAGACCTCAGGGGCCTGCCCGGCTGAGGCTGAGCCCACCTCCTAACCGCCCCCAGGACAGCGGTCTGAGGGCCGGCACCCACCAGGTCACACCAAGCGGGCAAAGCAGCTGATGAAGACGTCGGTCTTCTGGAAGCCTGCTGGTGGTGCTTCTGCTCACCGAGGCAGCCCTGCCACACGCCGCAGGGACAGAAGTCCGGGCACGCGGGAGGGGGGGGGGCAGAGCGGAGCACAGAGCAAGAGCCAGAGCAGCAGGTTCGGGGGCGGCGTCCAGGGTGGAGAGCCCAAGGACAAGAGAGAGACAAGACGACAGGAAGAGGTGGGTTGGAGGGCAGGAAGGAGGGGACGGCCCCCCTGCCTCCTCTCGGCCGCTGCCCTCCCCTCCCCGCTAGCTCTTCCTTCCTCCTGGTGCAGAGGGTCTAAGTCGTTCCTGCAGAGAGGAGAGTGCAGCTGGATCCTCACCGAGGGACCGAGTCTGCGTCCTGAGGCGGTAGAGCTGGGGGTCCTGGGGGGGGGCAGCGCCAGGTGGGAGGAGGGGCAGCCGCTAGCAGTAACACCTGCCGGAGCTTCAGTGGGCAGATGCATGCCAGGTAGCGAGCAGACAGAACCAGGCAACCCGCCCCCAGACTTGAGACCTCAGGCCAGGCGAGGGCAGCGGGTCCCCAGGGCAGACACTGGAAGGAGTGTTCAGAGGCACACCGCCTGCCCCAGAAGAGAAGCGACTGACTCCTCCCACGGGGGTGGGGGCGGTGGTGGCAACCCTTCTTCCCCGCTATGACCTCACAGCCTGTGCAAAAGCTCCCTGTGTCCCATGGGCACATACTTCACAGGGCAAACCCAGACGCTGAGAAGCATCAGGGCCTTCCAGTGTGTGGACTCCCCGAGAGTCCCAACAAGCCAGGGCCGAAATCCCGAGAGCAGGTGCGGGCGAAGCCACACGGCAGGATCTCCTGGGGCAGGCTCCTGTGAGCCAGCCGCCAGTGGGGACCGCAGGAGCTCCGCGGGGCCCTCTGCGCTGGGCGAGGACGCGGGGCGCTGCCTGGGGTGCAGAGCAACACAGGCACCTGCGTGGTGACTACTCCGAAGGGTCGGCAGCATCTCGGGAGAGGTGAGGCAGAGTACCGGGAAGGCGGCACAAAGCCCGCGGCGAGGAGCGGGGGTGGTGACGGCGGCGAAGCGCCAGCACTGGGGCTCGGGGGTCAGGGGAGGCCAGCAGGACGCGAAGGCGCCGCTGTAGCTGAGCTGTGATCAGGGAGCACCTGTGACACGAGGGCCCGCAACAGCTCCACGCCTACCCCAGCCGGGCGAAAGTAGCGCGGCGGGAAAGCCACAGACCCTACTGGTCTGCTCTCCCGCGGAGTCGGACGCCAGCAGGGTGTCCAGGAGACCCAGAGCCCGGCACGCGCTGGGACCAGACGGCGGCACCCAACGCGGCGTCCCGAGCCGCACGAAGGGCTTGCCCGGCGCCGCCGGCGGCAGGTGGCTCGGGAACAGCCTCCCCAGGAAAACGCGGGAGGCGCGCGCGCAGCTCGGCTCTGGAAGCAGCACCAGCGCGCTGGACAGCAGCGCCCGGCCCGCCCAGCGCCAGCGGCCCGGCCCGCAGCGCCTCTCCCGGCCCCTGGCGCCAGCGGCTGGCCCGGCGCCCCGCGGAACAGCAGCGGCAGGGACCTGTGCTCCTGGCTCCGCTCCGGGCGCAGGCGGGGAGAGTGCGGGGGCAGAGCGGGCGCGCCCGCGGAGGCCGGGAGATCCAGAGCCGGCGGGCACCTTTCGGAGCGGCACGCAAAAGGTAGTGGCGAGCACGGGGTCGCCGGGGCCTGGCTGAGCGCGCGGCGCTGCGGGGTCGGGAGCTGCCTGCGGCGGGCGGAGCGCGACGCCGCGCACTGGTCGCCTCCCGCGGCGCTGTCCAGGGTGCTGAACGCGCTCGCCGTCCCCACTCCAGGTGCCACGCTGCCCCAGGCACCTTTGCGCGGCCGAATCTAGGCGGGAGCGCGAGGGGTGCGGGAGTCATGGAGGTCTCCGCTGTCGCCTTGCGTTTTCTTCCCTTCACATGGAGCGGCTGGAGGGAGTTCTATGTCCCTCTGCCCCAGACCAGGACTGTCCTTGCTATGGTCACACCTCCTCCGCCAGAGCCACCCGATGGTGACTCACACGCAGCTGGGATGCTTGAAAGCTGTCGCTTCTCCCAGTTGCTTTGCCCCTTTCCTTGTGCCTTGCTCTCTCCTGCGCTGGTACCAAACTAGAGTGACCCGGAGGTTGGGGGCGAGGGGGAGCAGGGAAGAGGGAGACTGAGGGGCAGGGAGCTGTGCCCGATGGGTAGAATGGGTAGATGGAGCTAGAGGAAGAAAACACGCGTGCCTGGGTCGTGGTCCCCTTTCCAAACCCCCAGCTCAGGGCCAGGGAGTGGATCTGTGTTTGTTGAACCAAGAAGGGTAGCAAGAAAAGGAAACAGCGTGGGAGGAGAAATGAGGAAAGGAAGATGAGAAAGGAAA
This sequence comes from Paguma larvata, assembly GCA_030068075.1. Taxonomy (NCBI): domain Eukaryota; kingdom Metazoa; phylum Chordata; class Mammalia; order Carnivora; family Viverridae; genus Paguma; species Paguma larvata. The sequence goes on along the minus strand of CM057823.1, from coordinate 192,961,629 downwards.
GGTAAAGAGGAAAGGAAGAAGGAAGGGAAGGGTTACGGAGAGAAAAGCAAAGAGGAAGAGAGAAAGAAAGAGGCGTGGCTCCCAGCACGGTGCAGTATGGTACCACCTTTGGAGCTGAGCTCTGCCTCTCCACGTGGCTCTTGCAGCCCTGCGGAGGTGGGGGAAGTCTCTCTCTCTCTCTCTCTCTCTCTCTCTCTCCACTTCTGCTCACCCCTCTGGGCTCTCAAACCTGTAGGAATGTTCCAATCCCTTCAATGCCCGGTTGGCAGGACACGAATGAAGGGAAGGCCCTTGGAAGCTGGCACGTTCCAGGAAGCTTTTTGGCCCCTTCTCTGCAACGGCAGCCCCGACGTGAAAGGAGCCGTAAGACAGACCCTCGCCCCACCTTTCCCTGGCCCCTCACCCTCTCTCACCCAGAGGCTCTGCAAGCCTAGCCCTCTCTCAGGGATGGAGTGTGGCTAGTGGGGAGGGGGCTCATCCTTGTGGGGGGGTCTCCCTGGTGCCAGTGCTATAAGGACTGGAAAGAAGGCAAGTGGCTGGGGAAGGGGGTGGACAGACTGCACCAGTCCTGTCACCCCAGCCACATGGCCTCGGGCAAGTCACCTCTTGCGTCTCCTTTCCTTTTTTTTAAATTAATTATTTTTAATTTTTTTAACTTTATTTATTTTGGGAGAGAGAGAGAGAGTGAGAGAGAGAACAAGTGGGGAAGGGGCAGAGAATGAGAGAGAGAGAGAATCCCAAGCAGGCTCCATGCTGTCAGCACAGAGCCGACATGGGGCTCGAACTCACAAACCATAATATCACGACCTGAGCTGAAATCAAGAGGCGGACTCTTAACACTCGGAGCCAGCCGGGTGCCCCTTGGGTCTCCTTTTCTAACACGCATAACAGGGGGATCCACGACTAGCAGTCACGCCTGCCCTGCGCGGTTGCAATCGGAGTGAACTGATAAGTACACGTAGAGGGCTGCACACGGCGCCCGCACGCGGTGAGTACTCAGAGGAACGTCAGCCATTGTTACGACTCCGCTTTGTAGTTGGGGGAAGGGCAATGTCTTTTCCAAGGCCACATAACCAGGAACCAGAGGCTCTGGGGGTCAAACTCGGTCTTTCTGGCTCCGACCCGAAGTCTTTGTCACTCTGCACGCAACCTCACACAGAGGGGCCGTCACGCCAGCTCCGAGCCCAGCCTCCACCTCTCAGATGAGGTGGCCTCCTCTCTCCTCACCCCTCCCACTAAATGCCTTCAAAATCCAAGAAAAATTCTCCACCGATCAGACCTTTGCCTGAGACCAGGCCTGTCAAATGCCAAAGCCCCCCGTCCTGATCTTCCCAGGAAGCAGTTCTACAGACCCCGGTGTCAGGAAGGGCACAGAGGGAGAGCCGGGACAACGCCGGTGACCACGGGGTCCCCCAGTCCCTCCAAGGCCCCTGAATGGCCATGAGGATCGGCAGATTCACCGAGACATCGGACGCTCCATGGGGAGACTTCAACCCAGCCACGGACGGCGGCTCCTGTCCCCTGTGAATGTCTCCGAGGAGAGACACAGTGCAGGCAGTTTGCTTGGGGGGATGAGAGCATCGTTCCGTGACGTGTGTGCAGGAAGGCTTTGCCCGTCAGTGTCATGCAGAGGGAAGCCATCTGTCCACCCAGCACGCGTAAGGGACTATGGCAGACACGACGCAGACTGTGAAGACTGACGGGCTTTGATCCTCACACTTTGATGAGCAGAGAGAAGACTGGACAAAAGAAAGTCTGAAACGGGCACCCTGACCTCCTGTAAGGAATAGCGATCTCATTTCTTAAGACAAACGAAGTGTATCAGTTATGATACGTTATGAACCCATTCATTTCCACAACCGTGCGTGGAATGTGTGTTATGTGCAGTCGGGGAGGGCGGAAACGTGTGTAAGGAGAGAAAAGAAGCAGCGTTAACTGAGCGTATTGAATTTTGCTTAATTTTAAACAGATTTTCTTATTTTTTTTAATGCTTATTTCTTTTTGAGAGACAGAGAGCGAGGCGGGAGGAGGAGTAGAGTGAGGGGAGACAGAGGATCCGAAGCAGGCTCTGCACTGAAAGCAGAGAGCCTGACGCAGGGCTCGAACTCACGAACCGCGAGATCATGACCTGAGCCGAAGTCGGGCGCTTAACCGACTGAGCCCCCCAGGCGCCCCCATATTTTCTTTGACTCAGGAGCCGAAGCAGGCTCGCTCAAGCCCGGGACCTTGCTGGGGCTGCAGGAGGAGTCCCAGCGAGTGCGCGAAGGAGGCGTGCGCGAAGGAGGCGTGCTCTCCTGGCGGCAGGTCTGGAAGACTTCCGGGGGCGTGAGGAGCTGCACGGCCGGCCCGGCAGCAACGCCGAGCGAGTCGGGGGTGTGGGCACGGGTGTGGCCGCGTCAGGGGTCACAGCGGCAAAGGGAGCGATCGCGAGGGGCTGGGGCCATGTTCTGAGGGCCCCGAGCAGCCCCTGGGGAACGTCTGGGCTTTGGGGGGAAGCGGTGAGCTTCCACCGAGACGCCCCCTCCCGTCCTCCAGGAGTCTACCTTCCAGGCAAGCATCTCAAAGGAAAAATCCAGCAGAAATGTTGGCTCGCACATGCAGGGAAGGGAAGGCGGGAAGACAGGAAGAGAGAGAAGTGGATGAATTATCTGACAGCGGGAGCTGGCAGATCGGTACCTTACCCCCCCCCCCCGCCCCCGCACAGCGCGGCACAGCCGCTCACCCGCAGGTGTGCTCGGGCCCCCCGCTGCCTGCGTGTTTAGTGAGGACCCCGGGAGACACGCTGCGAGCTCAACGCTCAGCGAGGCCTGGAAAGGCCTGGATGAAATATACCAGACGGCCCCGGCGCTCGGCTGCAGGCGGAGGGGTGAGGCGGGCCGGGGGTTGGTTCTGTTTCTTTACACTTGCCTGTGACCTGCAGGTTTCCTGCGAGAGCGCGAACTGCCTGACAATCAGGAAGTCGCTCAGGAAGAAAGATCCGGTGGGAGTCAAAACCCCGAGCGATGTGCCCGTCACACCTCGAGGCCTGCCCCCCACCACGCTCTGAGAGGGAGTGACATCTAAGCCAGACCTGTGCTCAGGTGCTCAGCCAGGGGAGGACTGCGGAGTGCTTCCGGCGCAAGGGACGGTGCGTGTGCAGGAAACAGAGAGGCGCCGCACCCGGTGAGGAACTGGCTTTGATTCCCAAACTGCGGGGGGCCCCTCGTACTGCCGCACGGGGCTGTGCTGGAGGGGTGTGGGGAGCCCCGAGCTGGAGAGGAGCTACCCGCTTGGCCCAGTGAGGAGACAGCAGGGCCCCAGCCCGAGTCCCGTTTCACGGATGAGAAGGCCGAGGCCGGCTGTGGCTTCCTTTTGCCCGCGTCGGCTTTGGGGCGAGTCACTCCCCCGTCTGCTCACCAAGCAGGCGTGTCTCTGAGCTTCCCCTTGAACTAACAGTCCTCCCGGGAGCCCCGCTCTCCGCTTCTTCACAGAACGCAGTCTGACCGCCGTCCCGGGGAGACGGGACCCCGAGGGGCTCGACCCCTCCTGGGAGCGCTCCTTATCGCTGCCCGTGGCCCCCGCACCGAACACGCACCCCAGCCCTCGCTCCTGGCCCCGGGGCCCGGCCTGGCGGGAGGAAGGCTCGCAGGTGCGTTAATGGAGAGAAAAGTGTCCAACACGAAACCCAGCGGGGAAAGGGGCTGGAATCCATGAGAGAGGAACAGTGTGCGGGCGTGTGTGTGGGTGTGTGCGGGTGTGTGCAAGAGTGTGTGTGCAGGGGTGTGTGCGGGTGTGTGTGAGTGTGTGCAGGGGTGGGTGTGGGTGTGTGCGGGTGTGTGCAGGGGTGTGTGCAAGAGGGTGTGTGCAGGTGTGTGAGTGTGTGGGTGTGTGCAGGTGTGTAAGAGGGTTGTGTGCAGGTTGTGTAAGAGGGTTGTGCGGGTGTGTGAGTGTGCAGGTGTGTGCGGGTGTGTGTGCACGAGTGTATGCAGGTGTGTGTGCGGGTATGTGTGCGGAGGTGTGCAGGTGTGAGTGTGTGCGGGTGTGTGTGGCTGTGTGTAAGGGGGCGTGTGTGCAGGGGTGTGTGTGGGTGTGTCTGTGTGTGCAGGGGTGTGTGCGGGTGTGTGCAGGGTGTGTGTGGGTGTGTGGGTGTGTTTCAGGTGTGTGTGTGGCTTGTGTAAGAGGGTGTGTGTGTAGGGGTGTGTGCGGGTGTGTAAGAGGGTGTGCGTGCGGGTGTGTGCGGGCGTGTGTGAGCGTGTGTGCGAGCGTGTGTGAGGGGTGATTGTGTGTCCCCAGACAGAAGGCTCCACCGTGATTTCTCCAGGAACAGGACTTGGACTGATTTCTACGAATTCTCGCTGACGTCCTGTGTGTTCCTTTTACTCTCGGGGACACCCACGTCCTAGTTTTTAAAAACGCTACTTTCAAGACAATGCTCCCCAAAGCCGCCCTCGGAGAAGCCACGGAAAACACATCAGCTCCTGCAGGTGCCGTCGGCCCGGAAGAACAGTCTGGGGGGTGGGGCTGGAGCGCCCACCGCAGGGCCGACCTGCCCGCAGCCCCCTCCGGGATGCGGCCCGGCCTGGGGGTCCCAGGGACTCCGGGCGCAGGGGCAATTCTGAGGAACATGTGACACTTCATAACTCAGCCCACACTGCGGGGACTCTCGGGCCGGGAGCCGCGGTGGCCTCTCCGAGGGGGGCGAGTGGGGTACAGACGCGAGCAGGGCCCGCTCTGCACAAAAGCAAACGGCACAGAAAGACGAGGGGCTCCGGGGGCTCGCGGGGGACCTGGGTGCCCAGGGGGCAGCCGGTGACGCCGTCCATTTTGCTCCTCCATCGGCTGTCTATGCTGCGGAACCATTACCCCGGAACGACATCACTGGGGATCCCCGATTCTGGGGGTCAAAGTCCGGGCAGGGCTCCCGGTCTCACACGGCCAGGCTGCGACCCCTCTGGAGCGGGGACCCTCCTGCTCTCAGCATCCAGAGTCGCTCTCAGACTGTTGCCACGTGACCCTCCACCTCCGGAGCTGGGAACACGGCACGTCCCTCACGCAGAAGCCGTCTCATTGGGGCGGGGAGATTCTGATCAGGTCAGGCCCACCAGGCCGTCCTTTGTTAACGTCAACTGGTTCCCAGTCTGGGCCACGCCGCAGGGGAGCCGATGATCCCAGCACGCACCCGGGGGCCGGCAGGTGCAGCCTCGGCCCTCTCCTGGCCTGGCCTGAGCCCTTCGCACAAACGAGCAGGGCTGTGGTCTGCGGTCTCACTGAGCCTCGCCTCCGGCCAGGCCCAGCCCTACTGCCACCCTGCCTCCCCCGCGGGGCCTGCCAGAGCTCAAGGGCGCTGAGCCCAGGGATCAAAAGGGGGCCTGGTCACCAAGCAGCTGGCCTCCAGACCCCAGCTGAGGGGGATACGGCCCAGCGTCCTCCCTGCCCGCCCCCTGCAGCCCCAGAGCACAGGGCTGCCTGGAAAGCTCGCAGGACCCCTCCTTCCCCCCCGCTCCCAGAGCTGGAGGCCCTCCTGGGAGGGGCGGCTAATGTGGGAAACAGCTGGTGTGGAGGCCCAGGGCGCCGGGCATGACCGCTGAGGTGGCAGCCTGGCCCGGCTCTGGGCTCCGGGGCTCGGCCCTGGCCCCGTGGCCGCGATCCGGGCTGGGCCCCATTTCCGCAATCAGTGGGTGGGTCCTGTCACTCCTTTCACAGATGAGAGCTGGGGCCCCGAGGGTCTTCTAGTCCCCGAGCCTCCCTCCCTCAGTCCTCACGGCCCACCCTGGAAGAAAAGCAGTGTCACCCACTTCCCAGGGTGGGGAAGCTGAGCCTCCACTAAAGAGGAGAGCTGCCAAGGCCACGGGCAAGTTAGGGCGAGCTTCCAGGTCCCTGCTGCCTTCCTTCGGCAAGTGTGTCCTGGGCACCAGTTCCTGCTGGCCCTGGCGGGGCCCCGGGGCCGGGCACAGCTGCCGCAGCAGGACGCGGGCGCGGCCGGGAGGGCGCCTCTGCCAGCTCGGCCAGCTGCACCCCTGCCTAGAAATAGCTTGGGGTCTCACTGACCGCTCGGGGTCGTCTCCGCCCGCCGGCGGGAGGCTGAGCGGGCCCCTCACCATACCACGCGAGCCCCTCGGCCACGCGGGTCTTACCGGACGCAGACCACGTCCTGGGAGTTTCCTGGGGACCCGGGGATCCCCTCTTCTCACGCCCCGGTCGGCACCGACCTGCCAGGGGTCTCTGGTGGGGGCTCGACTCCCACACCTGGACGTCAGACCTGCAGCTGCCCGACAGCGAGAGGGCAAGTGTCCGCGTTAAGCCCCGGCGTGTGCGGCTTCGTGGTGTCCACCCCAGGACACTGGAGCAGACACTGAGCCTGGGACGTGCGGAGTGTGGAGGCCTGGGCGGGGCGGGGGGGAGGGGGGGTCCGTCCGGCTGACCACGGGCGCCTGGAGGAGAGGGCGGATCCCAGGTAGGGGTGGGGCTCGGGGGCTGGGCCACGTGATCCGCCCAGGGGGCACTGGGCGCACTCCTGTCCTCCTTCCCCTCGGGAGGAGGGGGCAGCAGAAGGTAGACCCCGGCTTCGTGGAGATCTCTGCTGCGAAGAGGCGGGGAGGCCGCAGCAGGGCCACGCGGCTCCTGGGCCCAGCTCCGCCACCGCGAGTCACTTCCTCGGCTTCCCTGAGCCTGGGTTTCTGCGTGCTCTTCACGGAAGACGCAGCCCCTGAAGGGCCATGGGCCCAGGCACCTGTGAGAGCGAGGTGCGGCCAGCTGTGCCTGAGTGCCACGTGGGCGTGGAGGTGGGAGGGAAGGGGGAGAGAAGGAGAGGAGAGGCTCGAGGGGAGGAGGGGAGGGAGGGCTGGGGCGGGGTGAGGCAGCAGGGGTGAGCCCCCTCTGGAAAGAGCCAGAAGCCCGTCTCAGAGGTGGCTGCAGGCTGCCAAGCGGCAGAGGGGAGCGGGCGGGGAGTTTTCAGTCCCTGGGGCTGGGCGCCCGGCAGAGGGCGGCTGAGGGAGAAGGAGGGGGCTGCGTGGGGACCCGCACCCATCAGCCTCTGGGCCTCCATCTGCGCTGCCTGGTGGCGTGTTTCCCGCCGACTCCAGGACCACAGCGGCGCGGCACTAACAGCAGGGCGGCGGGAGCCCACGGGTACCCGAAGCTTCCTCTCCCATCAGAGGAACTAAAGTCCCCAGAGCACGGGGACAAAGCCGGTTGTTTTGTGTCCCCTCCTTGCACTCCCTGGGCCTGGACTCAGTGTGGCTCCAGGGCACGTGCAGTAATCAGGCTAACCGAGGCCCTGGCCTGCGGCCCAGAAGACCGAGGGGGACCCCTGAGAACCAGAACGCCCCGGAGACGTCATAAAGAGGAAGGAGCTTGGAACTCGACACCATAGGGCTGTTCCTGACCCCCAGGCCCACCCCGGAGCTGCACACACGTGGCTCTGGTGTAGACGGCGTGCCAGGACTCGGAGAACTCAGCCAAGTGCAGACCACCTCTTTGGGCCCGGGACCGCCACTGGGTGGTGCACACGGGACAAATCACTGCAAACGCTGGAAATGGGTGTCAAATCTGGACCCAGACGGCTGGTGGAAACTGGGCTGCCCCAGCTGGATTGCTTCCTGTCACCACAAAAATATGGACGTTCCTCACAGTATCTGAGCAGGACCCAGAGTCGTACAACATAACTGTCCAGCCAGGATACAATCCAGAAGGACTCGGCATACGGAGAACCAGGAGAGCTTCACCTCGCCCGGGAAAAGACCACCATCAGACACGCACGCCAACACGACTCAGATGTCAGGACTGTCTGATGCAAACCTTCATGCAGCGCCACAAAAACATTCCAAGAAGAAGGCATCAACCCCACTGAAACGAAAGAAAAGATTTTTTAAAAGTCCCAGCCAAGAAACACAAGATGTAAAGAAGAACCAAATGAAAATTATGAGCTGAAAAACTGCAGGACTCAAAATTAAAAGCTCATTTCAGGAGCTCAATGGCCAGATGGAAATGACAGAAGAAAAAGTGAGTGAATTTGAAGACAGAGCCGCAGAAATGATCCAGTATGAACAAAAGAGAAGAGCTGAAAAAATGATCACATTTCACGATTTACAAGTTCACGCACGCACTCAGCACACTGGGAACAGGAGGGAGCCTCCTGCGCCTGAGAAAGGACGTCCAGGGAACACCCGCGGCTGCCGCCACGCTCCACGGTGCAAGGCCGGGTGCCTCCCTGAACTCAGGAGCAAGGCCGCTTCTGTTCAGCTGTTGTACCGGGGCTCTAACCAGGGGAGTCAGGCAAGAAAAGGAAATTACAGGCACCCAGATTGTAAAGGACGAAGTAAGGTCTCGACTTACGTACGACATGACTTCTATAGGGAGAACGCCAAGGCGGAAGTTAAGGAGGAGCTGTGTAAGTGGGAAGACATCGTGTGCTCACGGACTGGAAGGCTTACTGTTTTGTTAGGACGGCAATGCCCCCCACACGGAGCTACAGCTTCCGTGCAGTCCCCATCTAACTTCCAATGGCCTGGCTTTGCAGAAATGGAGGCCCTGATCCTAAAACTCATTTGGAATGGGAAGGGAGCTCAAATGGCTGAAAGCACCTCGGAAAAAGGAGAACAAAGCCGGGGGGGTGCACATTCCTGATTTCAAGTCCTACTACCGAGCTGGCGTCACCAGGACAGGGAGGTGCTGGCGTCAGGATAAACGCAGCCCAGCGCACTAGGATCCAGAGCCCAGAGGTACACCCATACAGCCGCGCCCAACGATTCTCTCCAGGGGTGGCGAGACCACTCGATGGGGAAAGAACAGTCTTCTTAATACCTGGCAGTGGGGCAACGGGATTGCGAAACCCCACAAATTTGGACCCCTACCTCACGCCATATGTAAGAATTAACCCAAAATTAAGGCAAAGACTTTAATGGAAGAGCTAAAACCGTAACCCCCTCGGGAGGAAACCACAGGCAGTAGCCTTCGTGACCTTGGGCTTGACAACAGCCTCCCAGAGGCAGAACCAAAAGCAGGAGCCGTAAAAGAAAGAACGGATCACTGGACTTCATCAAAACTGAAAACTTCCGCTGTGAAGGACCTTCTCCAGAAAGTGGGGAAAAAACACACGGGATGGGACAAAGTATTTGCAAACCACGCATCTGATAAGAGTCTGGTGTCTAGAGCATAACAATAAAAAGGCCAATAATTTAATTGTAACGCGAGCGACGGATCTGAATAGACTTCTCCAAAGAAGACGTACGGATGGCCAGTGAGCACATGAGACGGTGGGTCCACGTCCCTCGTCACCAGGGACACGCGGAACCAAACCGCAGGGAGACACGTCCTCACACCCGCTGGCATGGCTACCATCAAAAAGAAAAAAGAAAAAGAAAAGCAGAAAGGAGTCAGTGTTGGTGAGAACACATGGGGGGGGGTGTGTGTGTAAATGGTGCCACCACTGCAGAAAACGGTCCCTCGAAAAGTCAAAACTAGAGTTACCGTGTGGCCCAGAAGTGACACCCCTACACACGATTTAGTTCAAACAGACTTGCCAACACGGGTTCACACAGACACTGGCACACGCATGTTCACCCCAGCGGCCAGAAGGGGAGACAACGCCGATGCCCCCCAGCTCATGACTGTGTGATGCGTCCCCACGATGGAATGTGACTCGGCCACAGGCGGGACACAGCTGTGAGGACACGGTGCTCCGTGGGAGAAGCCGGACATCGCAGGCCACGGGTTACGTGGTTTCATCCATATGAAATGTCCGTATCAGGCAGACCTACAGAGACAGAAGGCTGAGGAGGGGCTGCCCGATCTGGGAGAGGGGGGTGGGGGTGAAGGCTCATAGGTACGGCGTTTCCTTCTGCGGTGATGGGAATGTTCTGGAAGCAGACACACGTGATGGCCCTACAGCATTGGGAATGTTCCAAAGACTGTCACAGTGTACGCTTTAAAACGTTTAAGACGGGGGCACCTGGGCGGCTCAGTCGGTTAAGTGTCCGACTTCGGCTCAGGTCATGATCTCACTGCTCGAGGGTTCGAGTCCTGCATCGGGCTCTGTGCTGACAGCTCAGAGCCTGGAGCTGCTTCAGATTCTGTGTCTCCCTCTCTGTCCCTCCCCTGCTCTCTGTCTCTTTCTCTCTCAAAAATAAATAAACTTTAAAAAATTGTTTAAGATGGTGACTTTTATGTGATTTGAATTTTGTCTCAATAAAAAACACAATTAAAAAGGGAAAAGCAAAAAAAAGAAAAAAATAAGGAAAAAAATTACAAAGGAAAGAAGTGAGCAGAGCACTGCGGATCGTGGGGAAGGAGCAGAGGGCCTAAGGGCTGTGTCGTCGAGTCCCAGGAGACGGGTGGCGGGCATCTGGAGGAACGGCAGCTGTCGACTCGCCACGTTTGGCAAAGGACATAAACGTGAAACAAGGCACATGTCCTCAGTGGGTGAACAGAGAGACAGGGCCATGCCCCCGCGGTGACGGACAGGGACGGTCCCAAAGGCCTCGCGCTGCGGAAGGAAGCCGCCCGCCACGGCCCGCTCCTTCGTCTCGGGTGACCTTTACTTAAGCGTCTTTGAAGCGTTTGTCGTGTCTCCTTCCGCTACGTGACATCCTGCAGAAGACAGAGCCGTGGTAGCGCGGGGCACGTTAGGGCCGGGGACGGGCGCCCCAGCGCGGCCCGAGGGGCTTCCCCAGGCAGCTGGCCGGTGCGTGTGTACAAATCTACGCCGTGTTAAAACCCGCGACACCACACGCCCAAAACGCCAAGCGGCCCGTATGAGGATTTTAAAAGCAAAACAAATAAACTTAAACACGAAAGTTTTGTAAAAACCCGGGCGCAGGGGAAAGGCTTCCTGGGGACCTCGGATCGAGAAGGGTGGAAGGTCACCCTCGTCCCTATTTCGTTCTAGTAAAAGTCACTTACACACGTGCAGGACTGCGCAGTGCACGGAACCCGGTGCTCACGCCCACGGGGCCAGGCGGCTGCACATCTGCTCCCGGAGGGCGGGGTCCCTGGTGGCCGCATGCGTGCACACTCACACACGCGCGTGCACACCACACACTCATGTGCGTACGTTCATGCACGCACACACAGGCACATAAACTCATGCACACACACTCGCACACATGTGCACACGCACGCACTCATGCACACGCACACTCGCGCTCACATGGATGCTCACACGCACACTCACAGTTGTGCACTCATACGCACGCTCAGATGCACGCTCACACACACACACACGTGGCCATCACGTCAGGGCTGGTTTCCTGCCTCCCGAGCTCACGTCTGCCTGCGCAGGCCCGTCTGCCGGTACAACGTCGCCTGTGGCGCGGTGGCTGCCGCGGGGCCTTGCCCAGGTGGGGCATTCCAGCCCCGGCCCCCGCGGCCACAGCCTCACTCCGTGCCTCAGTTTCCTCAGCTCTAAAACTGGGACTAGAACGCCAAGATAGAAGTGGGAGGTACCCAGAGCCCGGCGCCCAGGGGACGAGAACTACCCCTCAGTGGCTGTCCCCACGGCACTGCACTTGCCCCCCGTCCGCACCCTCGCGCCCCCCCCAGGGACGGCCAGACGCCGCAGGGTCACTGCCCCTTAGCGTGCGTGTCTGCACAAGGATGTCGGCCGGGCACGGAGGCGAGAGCCGTGTCCCAGTGTCGCTGCAGCGGCTTCTCTCCTGGATGAGGAAGCAAGGAGCCCTGGCCCGGGTCCCAGAGTCGCCGGGGTGTGGGGCCCGCTGGGTGTCGCCCGCTGGGGTGTGGGGCCCGCTGGGGTGTGGGGCCCGCTGGGTGTCGCCCGCTGCGCTGCCCGGGGCTCGGGAAGAATGCAGCCCATCCCCAGGGCGGCCACCAGACTAGAGCCGGGAGAGTGACAGGCCCGGCCCACATGGGGGGGGAGGGGGCTGATTCTGGCGCAGCCCCCCCTCGGGCGCCCACCCCCCCAGGCGCGCCCCTCCCTGGAGCCCTCGGCCTCGCCGCCTGTGAAATAAGAGCCTAGACAGGCCGACGTCCCGGGAACACAAACCTTCCCTCCTCTGAGAGTTGGAATATTTGGGATTCCACAGGACGCCCCGTTGAACTTTTCCAGAAATATTTCCTGAGCAGCAAATTCTTGACCCTCCTTTGAAATGCTCTTCCTTCTGCCCCACTTTCCTGCTGCCTGTGGCCAAGGCCGCGGCCCAGAACCTCTCTGGTTCACAGGGAGGCCTTCGGGCGTTTTAGCTGGGTTTCTGGGGGGCCCTCATGAAAGGCCGTGTTTTCGACCGCCATCCCTCCCAGGTCCTCTGTGGAGAAGGGTCTGGAAGCTCGTGTCACCGCAGGAAACACCTCCCCCGAGAAGCCCTCCCGATTACCACCCAGCGCAGGTCAGGGACCTGGCTAGAGACCTGAACTGCCCTCCCTCGCCTCCCCCCCTTGGCCAACTCCTACTCATCCCTCAGTACCCCTCTGTGTTCTCGCTGCTTCCCGGCAGACTTCTTGGATGCCAGGCCTGTCTTTGGGGCCTCCTCTGGGCTCCCACGGCCCCTCCGCCCCCCTCGGCCACGCAGCAACCGCCCGGAAACACGATCCCACAAACCGGGGTCTGTTAACCCGGTTTCTCCTTCAGCTGTGACCTCCTTAACTTCTCTTAGTCCAGTTTCCTCGTCTATAAAACCAGGCCTCAGAGTTTGTTTCAAGTGTTAAAAACGGGAATCCTTACAAGCTCCCTGGGCTCCAGAAGTGACCACGACCACGGCTGCAGCGTGGACACGGCGCGCCCCACGGTGGGAAGCCAGCCTGACCTCGCTGACGGGAAGGTGGCCCCGCAGCCCCGGGACAACACGAGGACACGGCCTCACCCCTCGTCACGGGAAGGGTTGTTGGAAGGCTCCGCCGGGAACCAGGGCTCCGGTCCACGTGGCCACCCCCCTTCCCCTCAGAGGTGTCTCTGCGCGGCGGAGAACCAGCCCTGGCGGCCTCCCCGTGCCGGAGGCCGAGGCGCGGATGCTGGCAGCTCCGGGGAGGACGTCTCCAGATGGCCCTGGGAGCATCTCAGCCGCATTCCGGCCGCGTGCGCGCTCTGCGGCCCGCGGTGGCCGCCCCGAGGCTCAGGGCGAGAGACGGGTCTCCCAGCGGGGACACAGCCCAGCAGCTTCCACGGTGGGGGGGACACGGGCCTTTCACTCTCTCTCCTAAAAGCCAAAACAAGAAGGTTGCGATGTTGGAAACCCTACACTTCCAGCAACCGTGTCCAGCCCTCACCGGGAGGTGGGGGGCGGGGGGGGGCGGAGGCTGGAGACCCGGCCCTGGCTCTGTGCTGGGATGCCACCCATGTCCCGGCTACCACCCCCGGGCCTCGGGGGCCGCGACCGGGGACAGAGTGGCCCCGATCCAGCCCCGGGAGGGTCCGTCCCCATCGCTCCAAGCTGGGTACCGCCCCAGCCACCTGCCTCCCGCCCAACCTGGCTCTTCGTGGCAAAGCCCGGTGGCTCGCGGCAAAGAGCCCATGCTTCGGCGGCACACCAACCTTCCATCCATCCATCCATTCATCTCTCTGTGCCTCAGTCTCCTCGTCTGCCAGCGGAGGACAGTAACAGTAGCCGCCCCGCAGGAACGCGTGTCAATGATCCCTGGGAGTGAAGAAGTCTTGGTCACAGCCTTTTCCCCGGCGCAAGATCTGGGAGCCACTGGGAGCCAAAGTGATCAGGCAGACGGGAACGCAAACAGGAGAGTAGCTTTCTTACTCGCAACAAAACAAAAGGCCGGATTCGGAAGAGCATAGTTTGAATCTGCAGCAATAACGGCTTCCCAACGGCAGCTTCTGGGGTTAGGCCACCGCGTGCCCCTCCAGGGGGCTGCCCCCAACCCGGGGCACTGCGCACTCGGCGCGGACAGAGGGCGCAGAAGCCGCGTGTGTGTGCGCGGCCGCTCGGCGGGGAAGAACGCTCTCCTCCAGTGAGGGGCGGAGTGAGGCTGGGGCCCGGAACCCCAGGGCAGAGTCCCTCTCCAGGACACGAGGGGAAGGACGGTGCATTCCGCCACCACCTCCGAACAGGGCCGAGACACACACGCGCATACGCGGTGTTTGCACAGAGCCAGGCGCGCACTGTAAGTGCCCGGTGACTACCAGCGGTTCCGATTCTTTCCACTAGTCTTTATGGAGCCCCGCCGCGCGCAGGGCCCACCGCTGGAAGACGCAGGGGTGGTGGTCAGCGGAGCGGGCGCGGTGCCACCTCCCGGCCCCGCGCTGGGGGGGCTGCGGGCCATGCGGTCATCCAGGAACGTCCCGTGCCTCCCCGCGCCGGGGGTGGGGCTGCGGGACACCGGGTGGTGGAGGAACTCTCTGTGCCTCAGTTTCCCCGCGCGGAGGTTGAAAGGACGCCATCGGATAATGTGTGACATGTGAGCCTTCCTTCCGGGGTGGTGTGACCCCCCCCAAGCTTTGCCCTTCTTCAGCTGGGCTCGCACACTGTGGTCCTTAGCGCTTCCGTGGGAATGTGGGGGACACCGGGGTCCACAAGCCAGCCGGCTGAGGCCTGGCCCGGGACCCAGTAGGTCTGCAGATGACCCTGGGGAAAGGGGCATCTCGACCCCTCCCCACGTCCTGGGGCCTTTCATCTCTTCTTGCGGTGTTTCCTGATGTCCGGTGACCCAGCCTTGCTTCTCTTCCGTCAGATTTAGTCCTGTATTCCATACTTTGCCTGTTATTGTAAATGGTCATTTAAAATTTCAGCTTCCGGGGCGCCCGGGGGGCTCAGTCGGTTAAGCATCCGGCTTCAGCTCAGGTCACGATGCCACGGTTCGTGAGTTCCAGCCCCGCATCGGGCTCTGCGCTGAGAGCTCGGAGCCTGGAGCCTGCCTGGGATTCTTGTGTCTCCCTCTCTCTCTCTCTCTCTCTCTCTCTCTCTGCCCGCCCCTCCCCCACTCACACTCTGTCTCTCCTAAAAATAAACCTTAGAAAAAAATCAAAAAAGAAAAGAAAATTTCAGCTTTCTGTTGTTCATTGCCAGCGTGCTAAAAAACTGATTTCGAATACAGCCCGGGTATTCTGCCGCCTCGCTGCACTCACTACTCCAGCCGCCCTCTCGACGACTCCGGACCCTATCGCGTGTCCTACGTAGATTACGGTGTCGTGTGCGAGTGAAGACCGTTCCAGCTCTTCGTTTCTGATACGCGTGGCTTTTGTTTCCTTTTATCGCCCGCTGCAAGGGCCAGCCCTCCCCGTGGCTGACAGAGGTGGGGGGGCGGGGGTCCTGCCCCTGTTCTGGGAGGCCATCGCTCTGGCTCCCCCGGGGAAGACGCGGACGCGAACGGTGCGTGTTTGCTGACGTCCTCGAACCTGAGGGAGCTCCCTTCCGCTCCCGGTCTGCTGAGAGTTTTCACCAAAACGAGATGTTGGATTTTAGGGAAGGCGTCTCAGCGCCTGTGGAGATTATCACGTGATTCTGCATTTCTCGCTCGCGAACGTGGCCAGTTACGCTGACCGCTCTTCGCGTGGTAAGCCAATCTTCATTCCCGGCCCAGATCGGCCCCGGTCGTGATACATTATCCTACTTACATATTATTGGCTTCAATTTGCAAAACTTTTTGTTTAAAAATTTTACTCATATTCATAACAGAGATGAGCTTGTCTCGTCTTTCCTTAGAACATCTGGTTTGGGCGTCCGGGTGACGGGCGAGGGGAGGCTCTTCCTGGAAGGCGTTGAGAAATACTTTCTCTTCTCTTTCCCAGAAGAATCCGGGTAGAGTTTTTGTTATTTCTTCCTTAGATTTTTTTGGTAGAATTTGCCAACGAAACCACCGGGATTTGGATTTTCTTGGCGCGGAAGTTTTTAACTACTGATTCAAAAAAAAATTTTTTTAATGGAAAAAGGGCTGCTCAGGGTATCTTTTCCTTCTTGAATGAGGTTTGATATTTTGTGTCTTTCGGGGAAATTTGTCCGTTTGCCCACAGCTAACTTGCTGGGTTTTTTGCCATGAAGTTGTCCGTACTATTGTATACTTTTCCGTTCAGTGTCTGTAGACTGCGGACACCGTCTCTCTCTTTCCTGACACTGATGGTACTGACGGGCTTTGCCCAAACAGAATCTCCTACACAGCAGTAAAGATCTAGCTGGACATGCTGACTCGGCTTTTCCGGTAGTTACGTCACATTCGTTCTGGAATCCCGATTTCCTGCCTTTCTTCCCCTCCCCCGGAAGCATCAGGCCACGTTGCAGCCAGGCACATGGGAGGGCAGCGCAAGGTAAGATCAGCCGTGGCCGCACAGCACAGAAAACAGAATAAAGTGGCTTAAACAGACCAGCAGTTTACTGTCTCGGGTAAAAGAAGTCAGGAGGGGGGCAGGCAGGAGATGTGAGGTCGGCAGAGACCCTAGACCCTCCGGTCTTTCTGCTCCAACATACGTGGGATCTGTCTTCAGAGTCACAGGCTGGCTGCTGTGGCTCCCGCTAGCACATCTGCATTCCAGCCAAGAGGAAGCGAAGGGGAGGAGTTGCAAGGGGTGCTGCAGCTTCGGACTGGGCCTGCCCTTTCCTCTGGCCTGTCTGCCGGGGGTCTCGCCAAGCCCACCCCTCCCCCAGCTCAACTCCACACCAGACTTCCTCCCCTCCTCTCCTTCCCACCGGGGAAGCCCGGCTCCTTCCCTAACCAAGGCTCCTTCCTCATCGCTCTGCAGATGGGGAAACTGAGGCCCCAAGGAAAGGGGCCCACCCAGGGGCACTCACAAAGTTAGCGACCCAGGAGGGCGCGCAGGCCAGCCAGAACCCTTGCAGGCACACCTGCCTGGCTCTCTGACGATGACATTCGGAGGGGATGACGGTCGGGTCCAGGACCGCCCAGTGAGCCGCCTCGTGGCCAGTGTGCCAGGCGCCCCAAGCCCTCGGGAAACATGGCCGCCACCCTACTTATTGTGGACACCGTGTCCCTCCCTCCCCACGTGTCCCTCTGCCCTGACACATACCAGACGGGGCACCGAGCGTGGGGCTTCTGCGAGGCTTCCTTCTGTCTTCCCAGAAAGCACCGCCTCCCTAACGCTGCTCACCTGCCTTCCCGTTCCCCCAGGGTGAGGGCACTGCTGGCCCCCGGGAGGGCGGCTGGGTCCCCCGACTCCTCTGTGGGGGATGCCGGGACGGAAAATGGGACTTAAGGCCAAATAGCACGGGAGCGCGGGCACCCCGCCCCCACCGTCAGGGCTGCACACAACTGGAAAAAGTATTCGATGTGTACAGAGTGACCTCCTGCCCATCTGACGGGTTCCTGTCCAGGACCGCCTCGCCCAGGCCGGTGTGGCCACAGGGGTCCAGGTGGCTACGAAGCCGCTGTGAACAGCGCCACGCCTGCCACCCAGGCCCCCTGCCGCCTCCCAGCCGCCCTTCCTCAAGAGGGTCCCGTCCCGTGCCTGGCCGTCCCACCAGGAGCCCTCACCCCCTCCTGGGTCAGCACCCCCCAGGGGCCCTCTGCCCCCCGCCGCCCTTCCAGGCAGCCGAAGGCAGGCGGCCGAAGCGGAGCCCTCGCGAGCGCCAGCCAGGGCAGAGAAAGGGTCCTTTCAAGGCGAAAAAGCTCCTGCATGCGACTCGGTTCTTGGAAGTCACTTTTTCCTTCTCCGCGTGAGCAGAGGAGAACAGGACCCCAGGCGCCGGCCCTCCTTCGCCTCCCGCCAGGAGCCTGGCCTCGTGGACACCCCGAGAGCCTGGCTGCCTCCCAGGCAGGGCCTGCGCGTGACGTGGCCTCCAGCCAGGGCCACCGCGGGAGAGCGCCCGGGCTGGGAAGAAACCCTTCACGCCAGGTTGCCTGGGCCCCTCCCGGCCTCCCACAGGCGGTCTTGGGGGGGCTCTCTGGGCAGGGGGGCTGCCCCGCCCCCACTCTCATTTGGCCCTTGGGTACATGGACGCTACCGCCCTGCCCCCCCCACCTTCCTTCCCCCAGAGCCCGGGGTTGCTGCCTTGGGCACCCACCTTGTGTGGGTCAGGCCGGAAGGGGGTGACCCGGGTTACTCAGGAGCGTGGGGCTCACCCCAGAGTCTGTGCTCCCGTGCCCGCCCTCCCTCCCGGCCACCGCCTCCTGCAGCTGAAAACAGACTCGGTGTCAGGGTCAGGGCCTCGGGGGCACCTGGGCGGGAAGGACCCTGGAGCCTCCTGGCCCACGTGCAGCTCTCAGATGACAATTCCTAAGGCCAAGGGGGCAGGGGGCGGGGGGGGGGTCCCAGCCTCACACAGCAGGTTGGTGACAGGGCTGGGACACGCCTGCCACCGCCTCCTAACCCCAGGAGGCCCCGCCCCTCCCTTCCAAATGGCCTGGGTGCAGGAGGAGGGGAGACGACCTCACCAGGGTCGTGATCGCCACTGGATAGAAATGAATTTTGAAATAAATTTCTGGAGGCATTGTCGCACCAGGAAACCCCTCGAAACGGCATGCAGCTGCCGGAGACTTCCGTCCCGTCTCACCTGTCAAAACGCTTCCCGCTGTCTCCACCTCGGAAACTTGTCAGCGATTCAGTGGCTGAAGACCGGGCACAAATGCCGTGCCAACTGCAACCGGCCCCCTACTGAAGGCCGCCGGGTAAGCATGGCCCATCGCTGAGGACTCCATGCTTCCCAGGTTGCCTCTGCCCTGACGTAGGTTCCTCTTCCCGGACAGTAGCAAAGAGGGGCAGCACCGCCATCAAGAAGAGGTTCCTTCCGTCCATACACCAATCCCTCCTTTGATGTTCGAAATCAGCTAGGAGAGAAGCAGGCGTTTCAAGAAACTGTGAGCTGCTAGCCCAGTTACAGTGTTATGAGGCGACTTTGTTGCAAATGCGACAGGGACACCCAGGACGGGAATCACGTGGTACCTCGCGCCGGGGCTGTCCATGGTGCAACAGCCTCCTGCAGGAGGAAAGCACGGATGGATGGGTGGATGGAGGGAGGCAGGGAGGAGTGGGAGAAGAAGGAAGGATGCATGGGTGAGTGGATGATGGGTGGGTGGATGGATCTTTCTGGGAGTTCACAGCCTGGAGCGGGGAGGGAACCAAAAGCCAGGCTCCTCTGCACAGCCCGAGTGTGGACGGCACTTTGCTCATTGCATGAGCCATGCAGTTCCATGGTGCTGAACACGGGAGCGGTTGTGCCATGGACTTGGCTGTGCTCAGAGCAGGGGTGCATAGAAGGAGCCTGCGCTCTGGGGTCAGAGGGGCCAGGCTGAAGCACCGTTGCTGTAATTACTTCCTGCGCAACACGGCAGGTCAGCTGCTTCCCCTGCTCTGTTTCTTTGTTTGTCTGATGGAAGGGATGGTCCTGTTTGCGACACTGTCCTGGGTGCTGAGTGAGAGACAGAGAGAGAGAGAGAGACAAAGAGAAGGAGTAGGCACTGAATGTGCCTCAAAAGACAGCTTTATCTTCCCCTGTGAGTACTGCAAACATGGGGTAGGGGCGTGGGCTCCATCCTGCCCCCTGAACCTCCACTCTCTTCCTGGAGGGCCTCTCTCCGGAACCCCCATGCCCCGTGAATCTCTCCACGCAGCCCGTGGACATCCTGTTCCAGGCACCCCCAGTGGCTACCCAAGCCCCTCTCAATCTGCTGTTGGGGCAACGCTGCCTTGGCCCTTCAGAGAGGCAGGCAGCAAACCCCACTCCCCTTCCTCCCCACCCCCATTTCTCTCTTTGACCTTCCCGCCAAAGTGGAAAGAATCATGTAACTTCCCCCAGAGGGTTTAGAAAGAAAAGATGCTACAGTGTAAAAAAAGGGAAGGAATTTAAAACGATCAGCTTGGTCTGACTTTTGGCATGGGCCTGCTTAACTCGGGAACTCCCAACCGCCGTGTTTTCCTTGTCTTCAGAAGCAGCGTGTCCACCCACAAGCCCCTGCCCACGACTCCCCCCCCCACTTCTCGGGGCGCACGCTGGCTTTGCTGTCAACCACCCCTCACCTGCTCATTGCCCGGAGCTGGGCCCTGGTCCCTGGGGTGCTTGGGCTCTCTCCGCTCCAGGCAACCCGCCTCCCCTCAGCCAAGGACAAACCACCTTCCTGAGGCCAACCCCACCGGGCCAGCGTGACCCCAAGTGTGCCTCGGCCCAGAGCCATTTGTAAACCGTTGTCACCGGTCAAGGAAAAACAGATGCAGAAATCGAGAGCAAACAGAAGCTTGTGGGGACGGTAGTTTGACAGAGATTTCATTAATCTCTAATCGTATTGTGTTGTTAAATCTCATAATAATAATGATTTTTAAACAGGCCTGTCTTTCGAATGCCTGCCTTTTTATTTCATTTTCTGGCAGTTTATTCGTATTATATTTTAGCAAAGCGCTGGTCTGGACAGATTGGAACCTCTTAAAAAAACGGTCCTTCCCCACAGATCATTTGAGCAGAGCTGCTCGGAACGCAGAGGGAAGTGGGCTGTTCGTCCCGAGGGTCCTGTTATCACAGGTGTGTCCCCACGTGAGGACTCAGGGTCTCTCATTCGCCAACAGCACGAGGTTCCTCTCCCTCGGCCCAGCCCTCCCCACGCCGAGCCGCCCAGCTCAGGGACCGACCGGGAAGGAAACAGGACTCTGTCTTGGCACCACTCCCCTGGGCCTGGGCCCCCAGCAAACCTGCGAGAAAGGCTGTGGGGACGTCAGAGGGGCAAGGAAGACCCGGCCCCATCAGGGCAGGGGCCAGGACAGGGGTCTGTCCTATCCGCGGGGAGAACGGGGCGCCGAGCCCACCAAGTCTCTCTGTGCCTCCCACCAAGGGGCACCTGTCGGCAGAAGGAAAGTCGCTTGTTCACAAACAGAGGAGACTGTCGGCACAGCTGGTGGCCTCTCCGTGGAGCCGCGGACAGGCTAGTGGGCTCCCGGCCATGAGACCCAAGTCCAAACGGCCACGCCGGCCGTGCGGTCAGCGTGTCCCCCTCCAGAGGCGCCTACCCACCGGCAGCGGCGGCCACGGCCCTGGCCTCTTGGTCCCTGAGACGCGAGGCAGCGTGACATCTCGACCGCGACGCCTCGACCGCGACGCCTCGACGACAACGCACTTTGCTGCACCTCCTGAGCAGCTCTTGGGTGCTGGTTTCTGATTCAAGCAGGGGTAGGTCCCCCGATACACAGAAGAAACTGAGGCCCAGAGACAGACCTGTTTTGAGCAAGTTCACGGGTGTTCGTGCCAGGACCGGGACCTAGGGCTGCCAAGCAAGACCTCGGTGATTCCGGCTCAAAGGCTGATGTCACACGGACCGTAAAGCGGACCCGGAGCGTGGGGTCCCGGCCACTGTGTCAGCTGCTGATCGAAGGCCGGCTGGACGGTATTTCTTGAGCTGTTGGGGTGAACCGGGCTCCGGGCTGGACCCCAGGGGTACAGCAGGACGGAACCCGAGCCTCTGCTCCCAGAGGCAGAAGCGGGCACAGCCCGCCTCAAACCACCCTGGGAGATGACAGCAGGGAGCACCTGGGGGAAACAACATCGCAGGAAGAAAAGGGCTCTGCTCCCTGAACCAGAAACAAACCAGGGACCCCTGCCTCTGACGCGGCTCACCCCCAAAGCCGCCTCCCCCTGGAAGCCTCCCTGATTTGCCCCTCCCCAGACTGGGTCTGGCACTCCCCTGGGCTCCCACAGCCTTGGCTCTGCGTCCCAGCAGCCGGGCGGGGGGGCAGCCTGGGGGCAGGGGCTGTGTCGGGAGCACGCGCACCCAGAGCGGGCCCAGGAACTGCCGTGGGCACCCATCATCCATCACGTCAGAGGCCTGGGGCGCAGTGGGAACCCGGGGCCGCCCTTGGCCGGATGGCGAGCTCCCGGTGGTCAGCTTTGCGGGGCTCCCGCGGCCTCTCCGCCGGCGCCTCCTCCGGGGCTGGAAACGGGCTCTGCCCACGGCGGGTGCTCTGTGAGCACGTGTTACCTAAACCGCAGGACAGCCCCCGGGGCACGCGGGCAGGACGTCACGCCGGGTCACGTACCATCACACGCCACCTCCTCCACGAGTACAGGCCACCGCCTGCCCCGTGCGGTTCAGGCCCGTCCCGCCCCTGCGGGCGCCCGGGAGCATTCTAGCACCTTCCGCCTGACGGGTGTCTCCGATGGCGCGCGGCAGGTCAGCTTGGATTTGCCCGACGGCTGGGAAAGTCGGGCACCTTCTCATGTGGATTGGTCATCTGCATATTCTCTCTTGGGAAGGGTCTCTTTATGGTTTTTAACCCACCATCATGTTCTTTATACAGTCGAGACTCAAACCCTCGGTCGGTCACGGGCACGGCCGTTAGCCCCCGCGTGCTGGAGCCGGCTCGCTGGCTCAGTCTCTCGACGGCGGCTTCCGAGGGGCTGGCACCTCCGGCTGTCTTCCGGTCCCATTTCCAGCCCTCCGTGCTGGCGGGGAACCGTCACCCAGCGTCACGGGCATGCCGTCCTGTCTCCTCCCGAGATACTAGGCGTTTCTCCTTCGAACCTGCGATCCTTCTAGAATGGAGCCTGGGTGTCCCCTGTAGACGAGGCTCCTTTTCCCCACCGCTGACCCCAGCTGGTGGCCTCCCTCGTCCATCCGCGTGGGTGTGGACACTCCATGCTGCCCGTCGGGCCCCCCTCACCCTGTGTCCGTCCTGCCGCTTTGGGACAGGAGTCGGCGCCGGGCGGTGGCCCTCCAGCGAGCTCTGCCGCCTCAGGTCGGCTGGTCTTCCTTCTCCGGGTTTCCTCCGGCGTCTGCAAGCAGCCGCCAGGTCTCCCCAAGGAAGAACCCGGCTGTTCCCATCTCTCCCGGCGTTCCTGCCGCGGACAAGGCGTTACCTTCCCCACCTCTCGGGTAAGACAGCCAAGGTCACAGAAGTCACCTTCACACGCTGCTCACATCCGCAGCGGGGAGGGGGCCCCCATGTGCGGGCGCCTGCTTCCCCCGAGGGCCGGCCTCGGCCTCCTGGGGTGACAGTGTGTGAGGGGAACAGACGCGTGGGGCGCTGGTCCCCCGATGACAGCCCGTCACACCGCTTAGCCCACCAGCACCTCGAGGGGCCAACCCCAGTTACCTGTCCCTTTATAAACAGACGTAGAAACATGCGTGTGGTCACAACGTAGACCACACTGCATTCAAATACGTCCATGTATGTGCGTGTACATGCTTTTATCTGCCGAGGAATTTACACACACAGACACCTGTGCGACACGAGATACAAGCCTCCGTATAAATGTATAAGTTCACTGGGGCGCCTGGGGGGCTCAGTCGGTTAAGCGGCCGACTTTGGCTCAGGTCATGATCTCACGGTTCGTGAGTTCGAGCCCTGCATTGGGCTCTGTGCTGACAGCTCAGAGCCTGGAGCCTGCTTCGGATTCTGTGTCTCCCTCTCTCTCTCTCTTTCTGCCCCTCCCGTTTCTATCTCTCTCTGTCTCTCCAAAATGAATAAACATTAAAAAAAATTTTTTTTAATTTTTTAATGTTGTTTCCACACTCGCTTGGGGGGCAGGCAAGAGGGAGAGTCAGGGAGCCCCGCCCCGGGCCCACAGCGAGACTCTGCGACACGCTGGGGTTGTCTGAATGGCTGAGAGCGTGGTGAGTCACCACGGCAGCAAGAAGACCCTGCCGCCCCGTCCCCACTCGAGTCGCAGACACAGGCGCCCAACTGCCCCTCCGCACGGCAGGGGGCCGCCGAGGCCACCTCCAAATCCACACGCCCGCAACCTAATTCTCCACCCACCCCACAGCCCGGGTCGGCGACAGCGGTGCCCGCAAGGCTGGGGACAAAGCACCGATCCAGCCCAGCAGTGAGACCTTCCCCGGGGCCCCAGCGGTCCAGGCCGAGGCTTCCCCGCTGACGAGGAGGGGACTACAGGCGGCCTCTGTTGTGGGGGGGCGGTCGGCACACAACGGCCTCCTCACAGGAACGATGTGTGCGCCCCGGCGTGGGGTGTGACCAGGACGAGACCCTTGATCTCTCTGGGCCTCAGTTTCCTCACCTGTGAAATGGGAACACACCAACCGCCGCTGCGGAGACTCGAGCTCCCTCACCCGGCCCCGCGCACTTCCCCCAGCGGCCGGAGGAGCGGGCCGACTCGCAGGGGCCCCCGCCCAATCCAGAGCACCCAGAGGTACCAAAGGGCCTTGGCTCAGGCCGGGCCTGCCCAGGGGGCCCGGTCACACTCCCGAGCTCCCGAGGTCCGGGCCGCAGGGTGACTCCAGCAGAGACCCCGTCCCGTCCCGGGAACGTCCCCGACACATCCCACAGCCGCAAGCGTTGTCTCAGGCTCTGCGTCTAGGGGACCCGGGTACAGAAACAGGCGACACCTGTCCTGGATTTCCTGAGTGTCATTTGCCTCGGGCGGCCCAGGGGCTGGCGCCTCATGTTACCCCACGTCCTGGAAACACCTCGGGCCGTCTGACAAGGGGGCAAGCTGGCTGCAGGCGCCGACCTTCTTCCCCGCCTCCCCCAGCCGCCCTTGCTCGGGGGGGCGCCCCCATGCTGCCGGGACAACCCAGCTCCAACGGCCCGAGTTAGATTTACGATTTCACTGTGTTTTCGGTTACTCGAGAGTGGCGGTTACACAATCTCAGAGTTCTTTGCATTCTGTTTCGCAGCCTCCATGGAAACCCCACATTTGCCTGTCACCAGCTCCAGGGAGGAGCGGCTGGCCGGGCGCCCCCAGGCCCTGCCCCTGCCAGCCCTCGGGGCGCCATGGGGCGGCAGAGGCTGGGGAGGGAAGGGGCTTGAGCAGCAGCCTATCGGCCCCAAGGATGCGGGACTCACTCGCTCAGGGAGGGGCATCCCTGCCGTACAGGTGAACGAACGGAGGCTCGGGGAGGGGCAGAGATCTGCCCCAAACCCAGCAGACCAGTCCCGGGACCCGCCACAAACGGGACCGCAAGGGCCCGTCACCCGAGGTGCGCGGCACCCACCGCCGGGTCGGCCAGACCCTCATGGCCGCGAGCGCTTGAGGGACACGCTTCTCTGCCTTCCGCTCCCTCTAGGGCTTCCTGAGCGGCTGCGTGACGCAGAGGGGACTCGGAGCGGCCGTCGGGTTGGTCAGCCCCCCTCCAGCTGGGGAGTCAGCTGGGATGCGACCAGTCTGTTCCCACAGTGACTACTACAGCCACGGGCAGGGCCGGTAGCCCGGGCCGGCTCATAACGGCACAGCCGCGGGGCATGTCCCCTTCCTGCCTCGGGGCCCTTCGCACATAGGGCAGATGTCCCCACCTTCCGAGAGCGCCCCAGGGCCGGGCATTCCTGGGGCCGGGGCACTGCCTGCTGGCGGCTCCCTCACTGGGGACAGTGCTGCGGGGTGGAGGGGCCCGTGCTGACCGTGGACACCGGGGCTGGCGCCGGAGCCCGCGGAGCCTGAGTTCTTCGGCCCGCCAGAGGGCAGCCCTGACCCGGTTCCGGGCCCAGTAGCCTGGGGGCAGGACCCAGGGCCCCAGGTAGGGGGTGCCCCCCACACCCCGAGTTAACTCTTTTTTGATGCAAGAAACAGAAACCAACTCTACCTGCAGCCAAAACAGAGAGAGAGAGAGAGAGATGGGGAGGGAGAAGCTCTTGTCACAGAACCCACGACTAGGGCTAGGGAGGTGTTCCTCGGGAGCTCAGAACCTTCTAGAACCAGGCACTCTAGGAACCTGCGGGGCTCTGCTCACTGCAATGTCCCTCTCAGGGTTTGGCCTCGTTCTTTCTAGATTCAATCCTGGGGCAGAACAAACCACAGGCCCACGACCCCGGGCTTCTGACGGGCCGGCCCGCCCCCAGCCAGGAAGGCCGAGCGGCCTGACTCAGGGCTCGCAGCGCGGAAAGATGGGGGAGCGTGGGGTGGAAAGACTACCACGGGGGGCCCAGGGCCGGGGTGGGGCGCTGTGAGGGGCCCCGGCTGCAGGCCCAGGCCGGGCGGGCGCAGCTGGCGTGGGCACGGGTGCCAGTCGCCAGGTGGGCTCCGTCGACAGGAAGGCCGACCGCGCGGCCTCAGGGGGCTCCGCTGACAGGGCCCCCCGGGACCCCGGCCGCAGCAAGGCCCCAGGAGAGCCTACACAGAGGGAGGGCTGCCCGGCCGACCAAGTGGCGTTTTCCATTTGGAGCAAGAGGGAGCTTGAGTTATGGTTTTGATTCCTGCCCAGAAACGGCTCCCAGCCATCCAGGCGGGGCCTCTGCTGGGCCAGGCGCCCGGGGGGAGGGGGGGGAGCGAGAACCCGCGCAGGAAGTGCACACGCAGCACCTGGCCAGCGGCCGGAGCAGAGGGCTGGCTGCCCGGCCCGAGGGGACCCCCCGGCCGAGGGAGGGACCTGCCGGCTGGCACGGGGACCCCAATCTGCAGCAGAGCCAGACCCCGAGGTTAAATCGGGTGAGTCGATGCGGACTATGGAGCCGTGCCCTGGCCGAGCCCCGGCTGGCTCCGAGGAACAGGCCTCACTCCCGTCCAGCCCGGGCAGCGGGGCCGAGGGCTCCGCTCCAGGCGTCGGGGCCGCTGCTTGCTTCAACAGGCTGGGCAAGAACCGGGGCATTCCAGGCAACGCTGCCTGGGGGGGCCGCAGGGGGTCTAGAGGCTCCTTCCGCTTCACCCCTGCTGCTGGAGCTCTGGGCTGGGGCTGCCCACGTGGAGCTGGGGAACACCCCCCCCCCCCCGCCCCGGTGGCTCCAGGTCTTGGGGAGGCGCCAGGAAATTGCTGGGGCCCCATTGCCCCGTAAAGAACCCAAAGGAGCAGTGGGGGCCCTTCGTCCTTCCTTGTCCCGGTTCCAGCTCCGCGGGTGCCATTTACTGTGTGGCCGCAGGCAGGTGTCTCAGCCTCTCTGTGCCTCTGGTTCCTCATGGGTACGGAGTGCCGATGAAGACCCCTCCTCTGGGGATGCTCCAGGATGAATGGCAGCACAGACAGGAGTTTCCTGATGCTCTGACACTGTGACCTCAGCCCCCCCTCCTCCCCCTCCTCTCCCCCACCACCCCCAGGGCAACAAAGGAAACCTGGGAGAATCTCCACCCGCTCCGAGATCAGCCTGCGATCTGCGATCTGCGTGTACAGGGCAGAAGACAGCGGGCGGCAGCGGCCACTCTCTGCTCCTCGCCAGCGGCCCTGCACGTCCTCTCCGCTCGAGGGCCTCCACGCCTCCTGGCTCAGGTCCCCTCCTGAGCCTGCCTGATGCTCCGGGCTGGCTCCTGGGGCCCACCCGCCGGGGTCAGGGCTGTGTGTGGGCCGTGTGACGCTGTCTTTACAACACGGAATATACACTTGGGCTTCATCCATCCTGACACAGGGCTCCTGAAACTCCTGGGGTTTCTTAAGTGGTGACAGAGACATGAGATGGCCTTTGGAAAGCTCCCGAGGATGGGGCTGGGGGGCAGGAACAGACTCTGTGGTTGGAGGGGCTCCCCCTCCCCCCCAAACTCTGGAGGGAACGGGGGCCGGAGATGGAGACCCGTCAGCAAGGGCCAGTGACCCGCCAGTCGGGCCAGCATAATGAGGCGTCTGGGGACCCCCGGAGGCCGCGTGGGAGGGCTTCCAGGTCGGCGAACTCGGGGACGTGTGCCCGGGGAGGGTGGGGACATCCGTGCCTCCCGAGGACCTGCCCCGTGCGTCGCTCCCGTCTGCTGTCCCAGCGACGTCCTTTCATGGTAAACCAGCGAGCCGGTGTGCGACACGGTCACCGGGTTCTGAGAGCCGCTCCGGCTGCTGACACCCCCACCCCCAGAGGAGGGGACTGCGGGACCCTCTGCCCCCAGCCAGGCGTCAGAAGCCCAGGCGAGGACCTGGAGTCTGAAGTGGAGGCGGCAGTCCTGTGGGACGGAGCCCCCCGCCCGGGGTCTGACGCCATCTCCAGGGAGCGAGAGTGGGGACCGAGTCGGATCTCGGGGACACTCAGCCAGGGTCCATGGAATCGAGTTACTTGCTTGGTGGTTCAGGAGACAAAACCTCCACGGTCGCCCTGGAAGGTGGGCAGAGCGGACGTAGGGGACACGTCTGCGGCACCGGGGACCCGGGGGAGCCCCGCTGCTGCTCGTGGGTGAGAAGCAGAGCCCCAGCAGGAGGCGGCCTGCCCAGGGGCCCCCAGCCCGTTGAAGCAAAGCCTGCTCCCGCCCCTCGTGTGCAGGCGACGGGCGTGGGGGGTGCGTCTGACCCCATCCGTCGCTCCGGCTCATTCTGATCTATTTGTGCCCGCGTGTGACTGCGTGTGACTGCGTGTGCGTGTCCGCGAGGGTGAGGACAGAGGCACACAGGCTGATGGCCCCGAGGCCCCCCTCCCCCCTTCGTTCACGCTCTGATCAGCCTCCCCGGGGGGTGTGGGTGGGGCCTGCACCTGACTTCTCACCGGCAGGGTCCTGCAGGGGCGATGGGCTGCCACGTCCACGGGAACGCAGCGAGGGGGAGGGGTAGGGGTAGGGGGAGCAGCCTCTGGCCGACCGCCAGCAGGGCACTGAATGCCGCCAGCGACTGTGGGCTCGGAGAAGCAGCTTCCTCCTGAGCAGAGACCCCACCGGCTCCTCGGCTGCAGGCGGCGTGGCCCTGAGCCGAGGACCCGGCTGAGCTGCGCTCAGACTCCTGACCCAGGGCTACTGGGAGACGACACGTGGGTGCTGCTGCAGGCCACTGAGGTCCCCGCAGTTTGTCATGCCTGTCATGCGCCACAGACAACAGATGGCACGCCCCTGACGACTTGCCTGAGGAAAACATACGGATGCTGCCAGCTAGCGCCTCGGAAGGAAGTCAGGCCTGCCCGTCACGGGGACTGCGCCACGGATACACTAGGATGCAGGGAGTGTTCTAAAAATGCCTCAGCCTTTGTTGCCAGGGCGCGGGATTTCGCATTTTATAGGTCGAACCATTTTGGAGACCGCCACGTCAAGGCTCGTGAGAACAAACGGACGGTCCCCGGAAGATGTCCACAGCCCCTCTGCTGGCACATCTGTGAAGACCCAGTGGGGTTTCCTTCCAGGAGTGGGGAGCTGCCTCCCCGAGGACTCAGCCAGAAACTCGGCTGTCCGGTGTGGGAGGGGTCCCGCCAGCGCCCAGACCCGGGCCGGAGCGCTGCTGACAGCCGCTGCAGGAGCCGCCCGCGCAGCCTCCTGGTTCTACGGGTGGAGGGACTGGAGCCCAGGACGGGCGAGGGGTTTGCCTGAGACCACACAGGGAGATTCCGGATCTCGACAGCCGGGCGCCACGGTGCCTGAAGTTCCACCAAGCCACTTCCCGTCCCAGACACAGACCAGACCAGGAGGCGCTCTGGGAATGACGGAGTCCGCATCCCCCTCAGACGGCAGGGAAGCCGCTACCCAGCACCCCTGCCAGAGGATCCTGCAGCTCCCCCTTCCATATCCCTGGTGACGCGGTGCTCACTACCCAAAGGCAGCGTGTTCTACTTCTTTTCAGCTGGGCTGCCCCAAAAGTGTTTTCTTTCATGGACTGAACAGAAATCTGCACCCAGTCTGGGTCCTGCAGGTCACGCCGTCTCACTACGGAGGGTGGCACAGAACGAGCTGTTCTGTCCTCTGCTTGAGGCCCCTGGGACCACCCCTCCTCCCCTAGCTGGGCCCCGACATTCAGCCCCAGTCGCTTCCAGGTAGAGAGCCACGTCGGACACTCCCCGGAGGGGAGAAGTTCGCCAGAAGTTCAAAGCGCCGTGTCCCAGAGACCTGAGTGCAACCTGCTTCGGAGCTTCCCAGCAGCCCTTGCAAAAGGAGAAACCGTGAAAAACGACCCGCTTCTCACATCCTGAGGACCCGACAGGCAGTCCGGGCCCCCACGCGCTCCACGAAAAGCAGTTTGTCACCTGCGTCCTGGCTCAGGCGTCACACGGGGACAGAACGGCGGGGGTATCTCCGTGGGCAGAAGCTTCCAGCACAGAGCTCGGGGGGAAGGCCGGGCCGGGCACTGGCTGGGGCGGAGCGGGGCCCAGGGCGTCGGCGTGTGCAGGACCGCTGGGGCCCCGCCCCCGCCCGCACACGCAGCCGCGGGCTCAGAACCCCCAGCTGTTAGGGAGGTACTTTCTCGTCGTGCAGAGCAGCATCTGCCCTTCTTCACTCTTGTTATTAAACAACAAATCTGTATTTTCATTTACAGGACGAACAACAAAGAAAAGAGTGGCTCTTGAAAGGAAACTTGCCCGAGAAGTAGGGCCTACTGACTGCCCGAAGAATTTCCAAAGCCTGAAGCACTGGCTACAAAGCCAAGGCCTGGGGCAGAGAGCGCGGGCGGGCCGCGTGAGCGCTGCAGGTGCCGGAGTTTTACCAGCCAGTCCTGAGCACCGGAAGGGGGCCGGCCCCTGGCCGGGGACGGGAGGAGCCAGGGAGCCACGGGGCAGCGGGGAGCTCCCCGAGGGCTGGACTCCTCTGGGGTTTGACGAGCGGGCACTTGCCGGGCAGAGAAGAGGGAAGGGCTTTTCGAGGCAGAGGGAAGCGCCTGGGCCGCACGCGCCACCCGCACAGCAAGGAGATGGCCACGCTGAGCCTGCCGGCCCCGCCCCAGGGTTTCCGCGGACAGGTCTGCGGCGACTCCGCAGCCCAGCCCGCGGCCCGCACTTGGAACGAACCCCCAGGCAAGGCCGATCCTGCGAGTCAGGCCGCGTTCCTGGAGCGCCCTGCCCCGTGCGTGAGCCACCGGCCACGGGCGGCTATTTAAACTTGAACTGCTGCTGCGCAGAGCTGGCAGCAGAGTTCCTCGGTCACCACGGCCGCATTTCCAACGGCTAGCTGGCCAGGGGCCCCCCTGCGGCCAGCACAGATCCGGGGCAAACCGCACTGTTGCAGGAAGTCCCGCTGGGCTGAGCGGGTCGAGAGAGTTCAGGGGGGAGTACGGAGCTGTCAGGCTGGAGTCCCGAGGGGCTGGCCTGGGGTGGAGGGCACTCGCAGGCGGGCAGAGGAGGGAGCGCGGACTTCCGGCATGGGTCCGAGGATGACTTCCAGGCTTCACGCTCTGAAACTGGCCACCAGTACGGGAGGCTGGCTGGGTAACCGTTTCCTTCGAAGCTCACGGCGCAGGGCCCCGAATTACAGTGAGCGGGGAGCAGCCTATGCAGGGCACACGCTCTGCCGCCAACGACTATCAACCTGGCCCGAAGAACACGTGTCTGCAGGTCCCGGAGAAGGAGCAGAACCAGGTGGAACCTGGAAGGTCTGTCCCTAACAGAAGGGGTCGCATGGCTGCAGCGTGCACCAAGGACACGGCCTGGGCTGCTCAGGCAGCAAGACGCGGCCTCACCACCCCGAGCTCTCGCGTGGACTTCGGGGCTGCCAGAACTGGAAACTGAGGGGCAGTCCTGGAGACAAGGGACCACAGAGGGAGGCGCCCCACCACCTGCATACGAGCTCCCCGGAAACCCTGCATGCCCCTGGGTCGCGCAGAAGCAGGCCGAGGGAAGGCAGGCCCTGCACAGGAGCTAGAAGGGCAGCCAAGCAGCGCCCGCGGCCGCCACGTGGCAGAGGGGGGAGCGTGTGGGGTTCAAGTCCAGCAAGCCTCCCCCAGAAAGGCCCATCTTAGAAGTAAGACCTGGGGCGCCTGGGTGGCTCAGTTGGTTAAACGTCCGACTTCAGCTCAGGTCCTGATCTCACGGATTGTGAGTTCAAGCCCCGCATCAGGCTCTGTGCTGACGGCTCAGACAGAGTCTGGAGCTGCTTCCGATTCTGTGTCTCCCTCTCTCTCTGCCCCTCCCCTGCTCGTGCTCTGTCTCTTTCTCTCTCAAAAAAAAAAAACATTAAAAAAAAAAAAGAAGACCCATCCCAGGACGTCAGGGCGGGGACAAAGGGCAAAGCAGAGACAGACCTGCCTTAGCAAAACCTACTGCCGAGCCTCCGGCCTCCGCCAAGGCAGAGTGATCGCTGGTAAATGAAACGGGCACGAAGACAAAGCTCGGCGCTCTTCCCAGGACAGTAACAGGGTTATGATCTCTACGACATATCATCCGCTCTGTCTGTTATACGCTACGAACAGAAAAACCCAGTCGTATGAGAAACAGGAAAACGTGACTCGTGGTCGAGAGGAAGAACAGTCAATAGAACAGACCCACAGATGACCCCCAGGTTGTGGAAGTGGGCCCCTGGCGGTCCGGAGCACGTACCAGGCGGAGAGGCTGGGGTGCGCGCGTAAGATGTGCCCCCTGGCCTGACCCGAGGCCGCTCCCCTGCCCACCCCCCACTACCCACCCCGCACCCTCTGATCGCAGCCCACAGCCGCAGGTGCACCAGGCAGGCTCCGTCCCACCAGCCACCGGGCTGTTCTCACCGGCCCTCAGGACACTCGGGTCACCGGCCGTGCCAACCCCAAGTGCCCGGTTGCCAGGCTAACCACGCCACGCTCCCCAGCGCCCCCCCCCCCCCCCCGTGGCAGATGGGTGAGCCGGGCTCTGGAGACGGGTGAGGGCGGAGCCCGCCTGGGCACAGAGGCTGCATCTGAGGGCGACTGCCTGCCAGGCACGGGGCAGAGGGCCGGGCGCCCGGCCTGGTGCACCTCCAGTGCTTGTGAGATGTTCCACAGGGGACGCCCAGGCTGAGCTGTCCCCTGGCGTGTCCTCGGGCAGGCCCAGGCCGCCACGGTCAGGAATCATCTGCCCACGTCCCCCGCAGATGCGTGTGGGGTGCCGCCTGCCGCCAGAGACCTGGGCACGGGCGCTGTGGTGCGGGGAGCCGGGAGGGTCTGGGTGACAGGCGTAGCCAGGCATCTGTGCTGATCTGGGCGGTGCGTAAGGAGCCGGCAAGTGGGGCAAGGGTCTCAGCACAGCGCCCGGCCCGGCAGGACCCACGGACACCCACCTCAGACAGGGGTCCACGGGGCACCTGGGAGAGGTCACCCCCTCCTGACCCCAACCAGCACACGTGGCAGAGAATGGATCCTTGGGATTCCTCAGGGCGAAGCGTCCGTCCCAAGACTCTGGGGGGCAGCTCAATTTCCCGAGGGCACCCCACCCACTCCGGGACGGGACGGCCGGGGCCGGGGCTGAGGCGCAGACCGCAGACGGCTCCGGCTGCCACGGCACCGCCCCCTCACTTGGGAATTAAGGCGGACGCTGCCCCTGGCCCGGCAGGGGGCGGCCCGCCTCGTACGGGGAGTCCCCGGCTCATGCTTCCCTGTCAGCAGGTGCTCCCCTGTCGAGGGCAGGGACGGGGAGGCTGCCCCGGGTCTGATCCCACGGCGGGGAGGCTGGGGGGCTCGTCCTGACGGGAATCATCCCGTATGTGCCGGGGAGCAAGTTAACGGAAATCTCAACTCGCCGGCCTCCCTGATGAAGGCGCCTCATCTCCGTGACGGAGGCCGGAGGCGGGGAGGCCGAGCGCGGCCCCAGCACTGGGAACCCGGGCCTTTCTCCTCCCGCTCTGCCAGGCGGGCGGGCCCTGCGGAAGCCCGGGAGGCGGCGTCCGCGCTGCACCAAGCTGAGGCACCGCTCAGGGAAGGGAAGGAATTTATCGTCACTGCCCCGAGCGAACCGAGAACACCCACACAACGAAAGGCCGCCAGGGTACGTACGCTGTGCACAAAACGAAGGACAGGACAGTGTGTATAGATGAGGCCTTTTATGTAAAACTAAAAATAATTCTAAACACAAACACACTGGATTTTTTTCCCAGAATCCAAAGAACGACCAACAGCACTTGCGGGGGGGAGACCAGGAGGGAGGGGCGGGGGCCCTGGCCTTCTGTGACGATACTTTCCGGCCCCGCTCTGTACCACTCAGGAGTTTTCTCCGAACCACCTGGCGCGCCCTGGCCGGAGAGACGAGCAGCACTTCTCGCTCTCTGTGAGAATAACTGCACGCCCGAGGGCGACAGCGCTGTCCAAACACCGCGTGGCGAATAGCCCCCGAGCGGCTGGACTTCAGGGCAGCGGGAGCTGGCGGGAAGGCTCCTTGGGGCAGGCCCGCTCTCGCCTGGGGAGTCAGGCGAGCGGGCACTGGGTCACCGAGCGGCCGGCACTCCCTCCGCCTCCAAAACGGGGGCCACAAGACCTCCCGTGCGCTCTTTCCGAGGTAGAGGCGCTGGGCGGTTAGAAGTGGCCTCATTCACGACGCAGACCCAGCCTCGGACGGCATGACGGTGGGAGTGTCTAGGTCACGGAAGGCCACGCTCTGGTGGAAATCTGGGGCCGCTAACCCCGCGGTCTGCCGTCCCCGCACCCCGGCCCCCCTCGCCAGGCTTGCTCTCTCGGGGCGGGAGCGGGCTCACGGAACCTGCTTCCTCCTGGGGGGCCGGGCCGGCCGCAGCTCCTCGGGCCCGTGGGCAAATGGGCAGCAGTCCGCAGGCAGAGCACAGCCGTCGGGGTGGTGGCTGAAAAACCAGCACAGGCGGGTTTTGAAAGCTTCCGAGAACAGTCCGCGTTTTGCTTCCGGCTGCTTCTGTAGCTGCTCTCTCCAGTCTCGAATGTGAACTCGCCCGTTCAGAACTGTGGTTCAGGACAGAGAGAGAGACACGGCCCAGGGGTTACCCTCCGAGTCCACCAACTGACGGGGACCGACTCGGGCGGCAGCACCCCAGCAGGGGGGAGCGCAGCAGCGGGGAGCGCAGCAGTGGGGGAGCCCAGGCAAGGAGATCTCAAGCCAGGGCCAGGCCGCAGCCCCACCGGATGTGTGAGTGCAGCCAAAGGGGAGCGCTGGAGGCAGAGCCCAGCAGGGGGGAGCGAGGAGGGGGCCAAGGGAATAGGCAAGGAGCAGGGTGGAGGTATGCCAGCAGGAGAGAGCCTGCAGGGGCCAGCGTCAGGGGTCAGGACCCTCAGGAGGCACGTGCTGTTCACCAGGGGAGGGGCCGCCAGACGCAGGGGTGAAGAGGTGTAGGGAAGCTGAGGCTCTGTTGCTGACAAGCCCCGGGGCGTAACCACGGGGACGGGCGGCGGGGACGGCGGCAGGGACAGGTGGCGGGGACAGGCGGCAGGGACGGCGGCAGGGACGGTGGCAGGATGGGCCTGTGGGAGAGGAGGCTGAGGGCCGGGAGCCCTGGGTGTGAGAGCGGAGGTTCAGGACGTGCACTGCCGTGTGTCCTGGGAACCTCACCTCTGCGTCGCAGAGAACAAGCGAGGTCGTCTCTGGGAGGCGAAGAGGAGGGTTTGCGGGCACCCCCGTAACCAGAGCCCCCGGACGCGAACAAGAGGAGGGTTTGCGGGCACCCCCGTAACCAGAGCCCCCGGACGCGAACAGCGGGTGGGGGCCGGCAGCTGCGTCAGCAGGGATTCAGAGGCCAGCCTGGAGCGCGGGGGGCAAGGCCCCAGCAGCTGACCGGGCCCCCTGCCGCTGAGCCGCTTCCTGAGCCGGTCACCCCCACTCGGGCCGATACTCCCCACAGGCTTTCAACCGACCTTCCAGCCCCAAATGCCAGCAAGGCCACGGAAACGTGGCCAAAGCAGCTCCGTCCATCCCGGTGTCCGTGGAAGCCGTGAGGCCGCCAGCGGACAGAGGGCTCGGGGGGAAATGAAGGAAGCTACCGAAGACACCGGGCTCTCCAACCGCTGACGAGAACGTGAGGGCATGAACCCCAGCGGGCGTGCCTTCGGACCACCTCGTGTGACGGCAGCCCGTCCCCGCAGACCGCCTTCCGTAACCGTTTGCCCTCAGACCAGAGAAAGGAACCGCCGAGAGGCGCCTCGGGCACGAGGGACAGGCTGGCGGGGCTCCTGGTCACAGGCGGTCAAGTGCACCTACTCAGGGCTGGCACAGCCGGGCCCCTGCCTGCTCCCCGCGGGGCTGACGCCCGGCTTCCTCGGTCCGGGAGCACGGGTCCGGGAAACGCCCCCGGGATCCACCGCGTGCTCCCACAGCCAGATGCCATGGCCCCGAGGCGTGTCCTGAAGGAGCCTCGGAGACCGGACCCCACCAGGCGCCCAGCATGTGCACCCCCAAAAGCAAGGAGCCCTCGGCCTGGCCCAAAGGCCTGGATGTGTTCAAGAGAAACCTAGGAGGGGGGCGGGGTGGGGCCAAAGCTGGGCATGGTCCCCGCGTCCACAGGGTCCCTCCCCTGAGGACAGGCCGGCTCCTGCAGGCCCTCCGCAGGCCCTCCGCAGCCGTGTTGGGAGTTGGGAGGGCCCGCAGCCGCATGTCTGGAGCAGGGTCAGGGGAAGGGGGCCTGGCCAGGGTTTCTAGGGCCTGAGGAGTGGGCACTAATGACAGAGGGCGGGTCCTGGCAGAGGAAGGCGACACGCCCCACACGACCCCGCGACCCAGGGCGGCTCCCGACACCGTGCTCCCATCCTGGGCAGGCCCACGCGGGCCCCCGAGGGCGCTGCCCGGGCTGCACACACACTCCGGCCGGGCTCACGGGGCAGGCGGGACCCCCTGTGTGGAAACACACTCCCGGCTCCACGCTGCGCTCCCAGGAACAAGACACGTTCCGCCCAAGCTCACTTCTGGACGTTTCTGTTTCCTCCCGAAGCTTCACTCCCTCGGACCTACCGGCCGCGGCACACGGGACCTACTGGTCCATCCCCTCCCACTGCTGACAGCAGACGCTGCCTTCGCCGAAGTGCTTGGGGAACGGACTGTCCCCGAAAGTCACTGTGGCCGATCTCCCGGAGCAGCGCCCCGTGCTCGGGCCCTGATCGGACGTGCCCCGGGCTGTCAGCCCAGCCTCGACATTCGAGACTCGGGGCAAGTCCCCAGAGCTCCGCGGCGGCCACGTGTTCCACACGGCCAGAGCAGACCACTCAGCCGGCGCCGCCCCTGGGACACCCCCGGGGGCCTTCCTGACCCGACCCCAGCCCGCTCCAGCCCCCGCCCGGCTTCCTCCCATGGTGCGCTGCGCGGGGGGGACTGAGGGCGCCCAGAGCCGATCCCACCCCTCAGTCCTGTAAACACGACCGGAGACCAGCCGCTCTGGTTTAAAATGCCCCCAAAAATAAAACAAAACAAAACGCCCCCAGAGACCAGCGCGGCCTCGGTGCGTATCTTCGGCACGACGCAGAGCACAACGTTTACTCGGAGCTCGGCCCGGAGCCGCCTCCTCAGGAGTACTTCCAAAAATAAGTGTGCCCCCCGATGTCGACCTGCACGAAACCATGGTATACGTGCACATTTGTAACATATAAAATGACACGATTTCACGAAATTGAACGAAACAGCGCGCTGGGAGAACAGGAGAGCAGCCCTTCCCGGGTCCAGCGAGCACGTTAACTGACGAAAGCTGGGAAACACGGAGCGGATGCCAGGCAGCCTGGCCAGAGCGCAGCCGAACGGGACTGCCAGTTCGGGAAGGCCGCCCCCCTCCCTGGCCTCCCTGCACCCCCCTGCCCCGTGCGGCTGCTGTCCCCGGCCTCGGCTTCTACAACCACCCCCTGGGAGGCCTGGTGCCGTCGGGAGCGCTTCCCAGTAATCAGGTCTGAACGCAAACAGTCCAGCTCCACAAGGGCAGCCAGGCCACCCGCAGGCACCGCAGGGGTGCACGCCCGAGCTCTCGGTGCACGTGTGGGGGCTGTGCACACCGAGCTCTCGCACACACAGGGGCACAGGGCACACCGAGGGCAGGGAAGAGAAGGCGGCTGGGAGTGGATGGAAGTGCTTCCCTCAGCTGCCCCGAGTCACTGTCCGACCGCCCTCCCCAGCAGCAGCACGAAGGCGGAGCCTCGGGGACTGGCCCCGGTGCTGGGGCTCAGGCATCTGCCCGCACCCCTCCACAAGGCCCTCGGGCCTCCCCCTTCTCCTATGCTGAGCTCTGCTCACGAGGGCGCTGCACGGATTGGGACTCCGGGACGCAACGGCCTCGCCTCCATCACCACCCCGAGAGGAGGGGTCGGGTAAGCGTGCCCTCCTCACTGGGCCACTTCCTCTTCTTCATCCGGAGACACGGGCTGCCCCTCGGGCTGCAGAGCACGCCCGGCCCGTCCATGGGGAGCGCACGGACTACCTAGTTGAGGTGGCTATGTGACCGAAGGCAGGACGCTGCGTGACAGAAGCACACGCAGACCCTGGGAGCCCAGAGAGGCAGGACTGGGGGGGCGGATGGGAGGCGGTTTAGGAAAGACCCCCGCTCGGGTCCGGAACTACGGCTGTGCCACCAGAGAGGCCAGGGCACCGGCATGGGGGCGGGGAGCGAGAGAGCAGGCAGCCTTGGGGGGAGGAAACAGTGTCACGAGAGAAGCACAAGCCGGGGGGGGCCACTTGGGGGGACTGGGTGGGGCCGGGGTGGGCCGGAGGCAGGCAGGGAACCGACGCCGTGTGCGGCCCTCCGGGAGCCCCGCCTGGCAGGGGAGGGTGGGCTCGGGGGCGCGGCGGCAGCCCGTCGGCCTGGTCCTCTCTGGCCCTGACGTCCTCAGCGCGTCTTCCCCCACCACCACCCCGGCGCCTGCCATCCGCAGACCCCGCGCCCACCCTACACCCGCCCCCCAGAAGGAAGAGCTAGCGGGGGGTCCACAGCACCAGCCCCCACGGGCCCTTCGTGGGACCCCTCACGGCGGGAGCGGAACGAAATCTGCCTCCGTGTGTTAAGACCGGAGGAGCCAGAAGTTGAGCCTCGGGGGACTCGGCAGGGCCTGTGCTGGACCCCGAGGCTCCGGCGCGACACAGGAGAGGCACATGGCCGGGGAGGCCGCAGCCGGGCGGGAGGTCACTCACGCAGGGGTCACGCCTCCCCTGCCACCACGGAGGCCCGGACCCTCTCCACAGCACAGCACCCCCCCCCCCCCCCCCCCCCGTCATCGCACCCTGACCCTCCCCCTCCCCCACTCGGATCCTGCGCGAAGGCCGTTCCCCATCCTCCTGACCAAGATGTCCTTCCTGAGCACGGCCTCCCCGACCCCTCCCCAGGTCGCAGGGGTGCCCGCGTGCCTAGGGCACTGCGGTGGTACGAGGGGCCACCTTCTTCGAAGCCACCGGCTGAGGTACTCAGTGAGAGAGCAGGCAGGCGGGCCGCACTCTGAAATACTTCCGTGAAGACAGAGGGGGGAGATTCAAGAAGCAAAGACGACGAAGTACCAGCCGTCTAGACGACGGACGTGCACTTGCAAACTCTGAACAGGGGCGCCCGGGGGCTCAGTCGGCTGGGCTTCGGCTCAGGTCGTGATCTCTCAGTTTACGGGTTCGAGCCCCGCGTCGGGCTCTGTGCTGACAGCTCGGAGCCTATTTCGGATTCTGTCTCCCTCTCTCTCTGCCCCTCCCCTCACACTCTGTCTCTGTCTCGCTCTCAAAAATAAGTGAGAACATAAAGAAAACTCTAACTAAGGGAACTTCTTTAGCCCCAGGCACCCACGTGAACACTTGTTCCGTGTCCCCTCCCCGTCAGACCGCAGACCCCAGGAGGCAGGGACGGTGGCTGCCCCGCTGTGCAGACCGAGAGGAAGACACAGGCCCTGGGCCCCTGGCCCTCCTGGTGGTCCTGGACGCCCCGGACCCCCGGGGCAGCGACAGCCTCGCTCCAAGGCCGCAGTGCAGGCACGCTGGCAGGGGAGTGGGCGGGAACTGGGGACCCCCCTCCCCCTGCCCAGGGCCCAGCCAGGACCTCGGGATGCTTCCAGTCTGCAGGCGGCCAGAGGCCAACGCAATTAACAACACCCCCCCCCAGAAGGCCCCCCAGCAGCACCCAGCCAGCAGGCTTCCGGACGTAGTCTTCCTTCGTGTGAGGCGTGAGCACACCCTGGTGAGGCCAGGCGTGGGGGGCGCAGGGCCTGAGACTCGGAGAGGAGGCGTGGCTAACGTTCCATCCGGCGGAAGACGCTAAGGCAGGCGGGGGACCCGGGCAGAGGGACCTGTGTTCTCTCTCTCCCTCTCCCTAGGAATCTCAAACCTCCTAAACTTCATAGAAAGAGCGAGGTGGGGGGGCGCCTGGGTGATTCAGTCAGTTGAGCATCAGACTCGTGATTTTGGCTCAGGTCGTGAGAGCGAGCCCTGCGTCAGGCTCTCCTCGCTGAGTGCGGAGCCCGCTTAAGAGTCGCTCCCTCTCCCTCTGCCCCTCTCGCTCGTGGGCACGTGCGGGCTCTCAAAGAAACAAGAATAAAAAACAAAGGCTCGAGCGCTTACCTTCGAACACCTGATGGTTGTTTCTGAGCAGCGTCTGCAAGCCCCCACACTCCCGCTTCAGCCTCCGCAGCGTCGCCCGGCCCAGCTCGCCGGCCACTTCTGCCAAGGAGAGGCTTCCTGTCGAACGCGGGTTTCCCCGACACCAACGAAAAGGCGGTCAGAAACCGTGAAACGACTCGCTGCTGGGCCCCGAGGACAGCTCGGGTTCCGTGGGCTCCGGCCCCTCACACACGCCGGCAGGAGGACCGTGGGAGCTCATTTCAATGTCACGGGTCCACGCCTGGGCAGTGCCGTCACCACCCGGCACCAGGGGCCTCCCACCCGCCAGGCCCTGCACTTCGGGGCTCACCTACTCCCACCCGGGGACTCTGCAGGTGCCCCCCGCCCCGCAGAAACCCAGGGCTCCTGCAAGGCCCAGCCCGGACGCCAGGGGAGGCGGCCAGCCTGGGGCTGTGATTCCACCTGCTGAGGCCGCGCCAACCCTAAGATGCCCCTCCCAGCTGCCTCAGACCCACCCTGAGAGCAAGCAGAATGGGCCCAGGGTCTCCCTGCCCCTCCCGGCTCTGCCCGCTCACGCTCCGGCCGCCGCCGCTCACGCTCACACGCGCTGCTCATCCTCAGACGTGGGCCTGCCTGACCCGCCGGTGAGGGCAGGGCCACCTCCCGCCCTGGCCCCCTCAGCCAAGCCCTGCCGAGGGCAGGCCCCACACCGAGATCACGCAGGTCCGGGGCCTGACGCGCCCGCACAGCACACAGGCGCAGGCTGGACGGGTCGCCGAAGTCCAGCAACCGAGAGGCTGGAAGACCGCCTGCGGGCTAGAGGCCGAGGGCGCTTCCCCAGCAGGGCAGACGGGGCGGGACCCCCTCAGGCCAGCCCCAGACCAGGGAGACCCATGGGGGAGGACGGCACACAGGCCCCGCAGGGGTCTGCAACGGCAAGCTGAGGCCCGACGACCGGGGCCAAGTCGTCCACCCGAGCCCGGGAATGGAGCCGGTGCGCTCGAGGCCAGGGTCCCGCCCCAGCACAGGCCCGGAGGGGCAGCGGAGGACAGGACCACCCTGCGGTGCAAAGGCCAGACTCCACCTTCCTGGATCTGCCCACACGTCTCTGAGGCCCCTGCCCGCCTGCCGTGGCTCCTGCCCCTCGAGGTCCGACTAGAAGCCTCCCCGCCCAGCTTGCCTTCCTCTTCTCTTGGGGTCCCCTGCCTCAGCGAGGCGCCCCGGGAAGTGAGGGGCCCACCCACACGATGGCCCACGGCCCTCAGGACTTGCGCCCGGTTCAGGGACGGTCAGCAGCTGGAGGGGGGCTCCGGCCGGGCCGCCACCTCATCCCCAGAGAGGCTCTTCTGGTCACAGGCCACCAGGGTGGGGTGACTCGCAGCGCAGAGGAGACACTCCAGGGTGCCGCCACGTGGCAGGCAAGCAGCAGCAGCCGGGGAGGCCGGGATGGTGAAAACACGGGGCGGGACGTCACAGGCTGGCCGCCTCCTCCCTGGCCCCCCACCCCCACCCACGGGCCCGGCCAGGCAGCGGCCCCCCTGACAGGCCGAGGGAGGGCTCCTCCACTCCCTCTAATGAGCCCAAAAACTCAGGCCAGTCTCCAGCCGGCTCCACAGCGCCCTCTGGTGCCGACCGCCAGCGTCCCGGGCACAGCCACAAAAATCATCAAAACCTGCACTTGGGTCCCCAGCTCTCTGGAATGCCACTCGAGAACAATCAGATATAATTTTCTCCCTTTTATCGCGTCTGATTTTTGCCAGTTGGGGATTTCAAAGAGAGCCAGGTTATCAAACCGCGACACCCCCAAAACGCTACCTTCCGTTCCCGAGGACCACATGCTCTCCTGGCACTCGGCCACCTGTTTGCGGCCTGGACAATTTCTACAGAGGGAACACGAGTGGCTCTAGGCCCGGAAGCCTGGACGTCTCCGTAAAGCTTAATTACGGGTCCAAACACTACCCTCTGCCCTCAGCTCCCTCCTCCGAGGGAGTGGAGTCCTGTTTGTTAGGAGGAGCCGTAAAAAAAATTTTTAAACAAGCGTATAAGTGGCGCGTTTATCATCAATGTCTCTTCAAAATATCCGTAATTAAAATCGACCGCACGATTCTAAGTTGGTCCCAGAGGAGGGCCGAGCCGCCGCCTGAAAGCCAGCAGGCGCGTGGCGGCCGGGGGCTCACCTCCGCGGTTCCAGGCCTGCACGCTCCGGCTCGGAGAACTCCCTGCCTGCGGCTCTCCCCGCAACAGCAGGCGCGCCACTTGCGAAACCACCTGGTCCACAAACTCTCGAGGGAGGGCGGCGCAGTTCCGCACGCGCTCGGCCTTCTCCCTGGGCTGAAAGCCGGACAGCCAGGCTCCGGCGGCCCCGCCGTCCGGGGCCCGGCGCCCATCGGGGTGCTCCTCTCGCGCGGCGGCGGCCGGGGCTGCAGGAGGGGCGGGCTCCCGGCCGGGCGGGCTCCCCGGGCAGCCCTGCCTGCTGCGAATGTACCGGGTTCTCCGCTCGTCCGCGGCGACTTCTCCGGCGGGCGGGTACGTCCTGCGTTTCCCAAGGAGACACACCTGCAAGCGAAAAACGCGGAGAGTGTTACCGGGATCCCGCGGCGCGTCTACGCTTCCGTTCGAGTCTCTCGTCCCGCAGCGCAAATCATATCCAAGTTTTAGACGCTGATCGTGACAGCAGTGCTGATTCTAAAAACGAAGACCAATATAACGTCCCAAAAAACCTACAGAAAAAAGCCCACGAAGAACCTCGTGGCTCGGACTTTCGAGACCCAACAGACACACATGCGCTGTGTGGAGGCCACACGCGGAGCTCACAGCCGTGC
Organism: Paguma larvata; assembly: GCA_030068075.1. Taxonomy (NCBI): domain Eukaryota; kingdom Metazoa; phylum Chordata; class Mammalia; order Carnivora; family Viverridae; genus Paguma; species Paguma larvata. The sequence continues at coordinate 192,919,053 of CM057823.1, read as the reverse complement.
CTGTTCCGGACCCGTCACTCGAGGGAGCCTTCCTTCGGCGCCCCCTCCCCCGCACAGACAGTGACGGTACCCAGACGTCCCTCTATCGACCCTGCCGGCGGGGAGGCCACACGTGGCACAGCACCCGCGCCGTGGGGAGTGTTCGCTCTGCGCACCGTCCCTCCCCGCACGCCCACGCGGGGCGAGGCTGTCTGCGCGCTGGAGCCCCGGAGCTAGCGGCCCTGCCGGGAGCACGGCACCTCTGGACTTCCTCCCAGCCGTGAACTACTAAGCCAGGTGGGAGGCAATAACGATGGCGGACCTGGGGACACGAGAGCCGCCCTGACTGCTCTCCAACTCTGCTGCCCGCTAACGGCGCGGTCCCGGGCGGGTGACCCAACTGCACCTGGACGAGCGTGCCGGGCGGACCCAGGCCTCACCGAGGAGCCAGTGTGTGCACGGCTGCTCTTGCCTTCGCCCCCCGCACCACGGGGTCACAAGAAAGCTGGGGCTCAGAGCGAGTGAGGACGGGCACGCGGTCCCCAGCGGCTGGTAACGGGAAGATCAGTGCAAACACCCACCCGCAGGCGCCTGAACCCACCGCGGGGCCCAATTCCAGCGGCTCGCAGAATCCGTCCCCGCCGCGGCTGGCGGCTTGCCAGGACAGAGGGCGCTTAGGAGGACATCGTGGCTCCGAGGCGAGTCCTAAAGAACGCTCTTGCAGTGGTGTGAGCAGCGGCGGCAGCATCGCGGGCCACTCACGGCCACCACGGAGCGCTACGACGAAGGCAGTTCTAGCTCGTCCCCGAGACGAGCCCAGGAGAGCCTCTCCTCCCGACAGAGGAGGACACGGACACAGGGCAACGTGCCCGGGAGCTCCCCTCAGCCCGCCCTGGGCCGCTGCTACTGAGCGATCGAGCCCATCGTCCGGACGCGATGCGTCCGGTGCTTTGCTGCTGGAAGGAAGCCGCCGCCAGCCACGACGGGGTCCGACAGAAAGACGTGATCGCGGCCGAACGGAGACTGACAGCGGCGCTTCCCACGGCGTTCTCAGGGCGTGAGCGGCATCGCCGCCGAGCCCACCCCGACCCACTGGCAGGGTCACACGGGGCACGCGTGCCGCTGCCCCGTACTGCGCGAGGGCCAGCGTCTGCCCGGGCCGATTACGTGGCGGGTACGTCGGGATTCCTGAAGCACGTACGACGCTGACCCACTCTGAACTTGGAACCAAACCTCAGGTCGGCCCATGACCGGGGACCCCCAGGACTCAGGAGGTCGTGCACAGCCCAGGACGCTGCACACGAGTTCAGCTGACGGCCACTCCGGGAAGGTCCCCTAGGGTCGCTCCCAGTTTCTGGGAGGAAATGAGGATTTGGGGAGATTCTCGCAGAGCTGCTACAGGCCCGGAGGAGGCACTGCCAGAAGGCCTCCAAAGGAGGGGTCTCGGGGACAGAGCGAGCCCTGTGACCCCACCAGGGCCTGAGGGGCTGGAATCGGCACGGGCACCTCTTGGAACCCTCCCACTTCCAAACACCGCGGTGTCGCCTGCGGCTCTGTGACACGGCCCGGACCCGCCACCCAGAGGCCAACGGCCCAGCGAGGACGCCCCGGCGGGTCAGGACGCACCCTTTTGGTGGAGGGGATGCGGAGGCAATCCTCTTCGACGTGGAAGCCGCAGGCCAGCCCCACCTCCGCCACGAAATCCAGGTACTCGCGATACTGAGTCTTCCTGCTCTGCCTCCGGGCGTACTTGCCCGCGAAGTCGAAGAAGCAGCAGGGAAGGACGAAGAAACGGCAGCTGTAGGAGGACCTGCGCGCACAAGCCACGGACACACAGCAGAACTAAGTTCAGCGCGGGGCCGTGGGGCCGCCGCACACCAGCATCCAACAAGCACCCGCCGGCCCCTCCGCCCTCCAGGTAGAAACTGCTCTCTCTCTCCCCTAATTCGCTGCTGGGAGACGACGCGGCGGGGCCTGGCTCTCCTACGAGACAGGAGCCCCGCTACTCTCGCAAAGCACGCCCCCCCACAGCGGTGCTCCCCACGGAACTGAAGCTTCCCCGAGGGTTTGGGGGTCCGGCTGTGAGCGAGACCTCAGGGCAGGCGCGACACAGACTCTGTTAAGACTTGCTCCGTGACCCGCGTTACTCGTGTTACGTGAGAGCTGAGAACCCCGGGCCAGGGGCCACGGCACCAACCACCCGGGGCGCCGCCGAGCCCTGCGTGTTCACCAGGTCCCCGCTGACCCCGCGGCAAGGCCACGGGCGCGGCCGCCCTCTGTGACGGTCAGTACTGCTGGGAGGAGTCTCTGCGTCTCAGATTGTCCCTTTGGAGACACGTGCTCCCGTTATCAGGTAAAATCTCCCAGAACACGACACATCCCCCAACGCTAGGTAGAAACACGGCAGAAACGACCTGCTTTCCTCAGCACTTCTGAGACGCACTTTCGCGTTTTCTGGCCACGTCTTCAACGGTAAGACAGAGCAGGAAGAAGGGGCGCCCGGGGGCTCAGTCGGTTAAGCGTCTGACTTCGGCTCAGGTCATGATCTCACGGTTCCCGGGTTCGAGCCCCACGTCGGGCTCTGTGCTGACGGCTCAGAGCCTGGAGCCTGCTTCAGATTCTGTCTCCCTCTCTCTCTTGCCCTCCCTTGCTCATGCCCTGTCTCTCTCTCTCTCCCAAAAATAAATAAATGTTAAAAAAAAATTTTAAAAAAAGGTGGGAGGAGTTTACCCCGACCCGGCACGCCCGGCACGCCCGGCACGCCCGGCACGCCCGGCACGCTGTCACCTCTGCGACTGGAACGAGCTCCTCGTGTCCGGCAGCGCAGGGGCTGGTCTTGGACGGTGAGGCTCAGACGACAGCCCCCGGCCGGCCGCCCTGCGAGCGCGGTACTCACGCACCTGGCCGCAATGACCGGTATCCACGGCGTCAGTTCATCGGAATGGTTTCCGATCACCCAGTCGACGTCGGGGAAAAGGGTCTGGTCACCGGGTGTGACTGCAGCTTCCTGAAAGAGACACAGAATAAAACCACGTGTTTGGTCAGGCAGCACAGAGCCGCTGAGGCAAAGGCCCCGAGGGACCTCGGCTTGCTTGGGGCGACCTCAGCCCCTCGGGGCCACACGGGCCCAGGCGTCCCCTGAGCACGGGGCCCGCATCTGCCCAGGGGCCGTGAAACGCGGCAATCTGCGGCGTCATCACTAGAGAAACTAAAAATGCTGACTACTAATCTCTCCTGGATCCTTAAAAACGTGCTTCTCGGGGCCCCTGGGGGGCTCAGTCGGGTGAGCGATCGGCTTTTGATCTCGGCCCAGGTCGCCATCTCCCGGCTCGGGATCCGGAGCCTCGAGCTGGGCTCTGCGCTGCCGGGGCGGGGCCTGCTGGGGATTCGCGCTCTCCTGCCCCCTCTGTTCTCTCTCAAGATAAACACACTTAGAAACCAACAAAAGGTGCTTCTCTACATTCTCTACACAAACCTACGCTGGTGCCACGGGACACAGGACACGGGAGCTGTGTCCACGTGGGCAGATGCGGGGGCAGAAGGGACGTGGGCGGCAAGCCGGCCTCCAGCTCACCCGCCAAGCGACACGACGCATCCAGCCACCTCACGCATGTCAACGCACAGGCCGCGCACATCTGTGGCGAGGCAGGGAGGCCGGGAAGGCCGCCAGGGTGCACGCAGTAACCACAAACCCCTACCGCGGGAGCGCTTCTCCAAACGCTCAGACGCCAAGAAAAATCCCGCTAAGCAGGCAGGTTAACCGGTCTGGTGGTTTCTGTGACGGAGCTGAAAACAGCTTCGTTTGGTGACGTGAGAACTCGAAGCGCCCCACTCCTGCCGCGGAGCAGCAGGCCCTCCCCCGTGCTTCGGGTCAGGCCCCGGCGCCGGGTCCGTCGGTGAGGGCTGGCGAGAAGACGGACACCCACGACCACCGGAATCTTCTCGGTTCTAAACCGAAGTACGCCCCCCACCCCCGGGAAGTAGGCACGCCTGCTCCTCCCCGGCCGGAACCAAGCGGGGAGACGGGGGGACGACACTCACATCCGGGCCGTTCCTCACGACAACAGAACCCCGGGCCTTGCACACCCATGCTGCACGCACAAGTCGACTGCATCTACACCCTTTCTGGTTCTCACAGGGGCATCCGTGCCTCTGTTTACACACGTGGCAGTGCTGAGAGCAGCCTGCTCGACGGCTGGGTGCGTGGGCTACGAGCAGGAGAGGCCGTGCAGATGTAAACAAGCCTGTTTCTCTCCAACGGCCAGCGTTAGGGACGCGTGCGCTACGGTTCTCCCCGGCCACGGTCACGGCTACAGCCGCCCGGCCAACGGCATGTCGGACGCCGCCCTGCTGTTTCATCGACGAACAAAGGCGGCAAACTGGCGCCGCCCCCCGGCTGCACGGCGTCATAACAGAACTGAGACACTGTGATCTGCACACTTGTTACTTAAAACAGCTGTTTTCGGGGCGCCTGGGGGGCTCAGTCGGTTGAGCGGCCGACTTCGGCTCAGGTCATGATCTCGCGGTCCGTGGGTTCGAGCCCCGCGTCGGGCTCTGTGCTGACAGCTCAGAGCCTGGAGCCTGCTTCAGATTCTGTGTCTCCCTCTCTCTCTGCCCCTCCCCCACTCAGGCTCTGTCTCTGTCTCTCAAAAATAAACAAACATTAAAAAGTAATAATAGGGGCGCCTGGGTGGATCAGTTGGTTGAGCGTCCAACTTCGACTCAGGTCATGATCTCGTGGTTCATGAGTTTGAGCCCCGCGTCAGCTCAGAGCCCGGAGCCTGCTTCGGATTCTGCTCTGCCCCTCCCTCACTGGCACTCTGTCTCCCTCTCTCTCAAAAATAAATGAATGTTAAAAAAATTTTTTTAAACTAGTGTATTTTTCTTAACAGTCTCTGGCTTCCAATCGAACGAGGTTCCTGAAAGAAGCTGTAGACTCACGCCCGGCCGCGTACAGACTGTCCCTGTTCGTGGCGATGACTCCCGTCCCAGGACGCACACAAACACCACGTGCTCAGGCCGTGTTCCCCGACCGCAGGTGTCACAGAAACGCGGTCAGCGTCCACCCTCACGCAGCGCGCGCGGACAGGCAGGACTCCACACGACCGAAGGTCCAGGTGCAGTAAGAAAACCCACACGGACCAGAACCCAGAACCTTCTCAGCGGGCCTGGAGTGAGGGGTGGAGGTAGGGCTTCCCCCTCCACAGAAACGTCGGGGTGCTGGGGAACCTCAAATACAGAACTAGAACCTTCTCCCCGTTCTCCCAGAGGCACCTCATGCCGGCCAGCTCTGCCCTAGGGTCACGACTAAACACAGGGCCTGTCTAACTGCCGTCTCAACTTCTTACCCCAACACATTATTCCGCCTTTCCACAGCGCGCAGGCACACAGGGACTCCTGCACCCAACCACCCGAGTCCTGCTGCTCTGCGCACCGGCCTCACACCAAACCACAGCCTGACTCTGACCAGGTAACGATGGTCTGTAGGTCATACACTGGGCGTCCGTCGGTCGCCTGGCTCAACGACCTTCTTCAAACCTGAGGTTTTCCTTGACGTTTTAACCTATTAAGATGCACGAATGTACAAGCAAGTGCAAACTTAGATCACAAAGTGAAACACAAACACACAATGGAAACGTGAGCAAAGGTTGCAATGAACTTCCCCTCTGCTGATCTTTTCTAGTTTTTGCAGTATTTTTTGCAGTATTATTCTCAACCTTAAAAGAAAGTAGGGCAAAGAGAAAATATAAAAACAGTTGGTTTTACTTTCTAGTTGCAGACGAAACGAGCAGAGGCCCGTCTCGTGAGAGCAGTGGGGCCGAGTGGGAGGCTGAGACAGGAACGGCCCCGAGCTCCGGGGCGCCCCCACTCCTCTCCCAGGAATCCGCACGGGAAGAGTCTGGTCCGTGCCCTGCCCTCTGGGAAGGAGAACCTGTGTCCTGTGCCACCTGCACTGAACTCCAGGACAAGGGTCCTAAGGCCGCCGGGGCAGCTGAGCAGAAGCTGGGGGGCGGGGAGGAGCCAAGGGCGTAGAGCCCACCGCTGGGGCCCCGGCCAGCCGGCCTGGAGGCCTCGACCAGACCCCGACCCCGTCCGCACAGACACCACACCGGACGTGGGAGTGCTGAGGGGCCGGTCGCGGTCTCCCTCGGGGTCACACTGCTCTCTGACTGGCGCAGGGTGAGTGAGCTACTCCAGAGCACGGCGGCAGTGGCCTGGGTTCGCCCTGGCCCCGAGGTCATGGGCTCAGAGCAAGTGCGCGGCCCCTCTCCGCGGCTCCACCGCCCGGCTGCATGTTACCTCCCGTCCCCGGACTGCTCACCAGCGACCCCTGCTGGGCGGCCCTCCTGGGGTCGCTGCACACGCACACACACGCGCGTACACACACACACACAAGCTCGCGCGGCGCCCTCGCTCTCCCTGCCCCGCTCAGGTTTTCACCCCGCTCCGCACCGCACACCTGGCGCCCCGCACCCACGCTGTAGCTGGAGGCGCCCCTCCCCCGGGGGGGCAGCAAGCAGCCTATGTCACTGCCGCATCGTCGGCACCCGAGACTGCCTGGCAGGTCGAAGGCGCTCGAGTATTTGGTAAATATGCAAATCTCTAGTTTCTTCTCCCGTTTTCCTGAACGCGTGTCTTACGCATGCAAAACGCTTCCTGAGATGAAAGTGTCTGAGGAAAGCCTTTCCGAAACCCATTACGACAGTATCGTCGAGCGCTTTTTGATGGTCAGCCTACGACGCTCCGCGTGGACTCAGATCCGCGGACTGAGACGTCAGCACGAAGGTTCATGTGACGCGACCTGTCGTCTGAGAACACGATCAGGACCGGGAGGCGAGGCGAGTAGACACGCACGCGCCCTGCCCTGGGGACTGGGTAACGCGCACAGGGCACCTGCAGAGGTCGGCCCCCGCACGCTCAGTAGAAGGAGTGTCACCGGGGCCGGATGAACGGAGCCAGTACCTCCAAGCAAGTCTGCGGGCCGTACGTGTCCCAGATCTTCCTTCTTCGGACATCGATCCCTCTGCCCGGGTGCTGAAACAATTCCAGAAACCACAGGTTAACATCAGCACACTACATAAACTGGCAAGAACAAGTTAAACGCCACCAGCGTGAAGCCCAAGACTCTTAACCTTCACGAGGGCACCCGCGTTCTCAGCAGCTTGAACGGACACGCGTGCCCCCGCGAGGCACAGATTACGAAGCCGTGCTGCGCTAAGGGTCACCAGGAGTCTTCGTGAAGGGGAAACGGAGTCGAGGAGGGGGAACGTGTCCAGGGCTGGGGCCCCAGGAGCCTGCTCTCGTGGCCCAGGGTCAAGCGTGGACCCCGGCACACTGCCCCTCCGGCCTGCGGCAGACCAGGCCCGTCCTCCGGGGCTGCTCCTGAGCACATGCCGTGCGCGTGCCCACCAGCTCCCCGGGGCACCCGTCATGGGGAGAGGGGGATGCACGGGCACCCCGTCCTCCTCACCCGCTGGCCAAGGGACACCACCTGATGTACCGACATCGCACAGACAACTTGTGCACAGCTGTTACGATGACAAACTCAGGTTTCTATTTTTTTAGTTAATTTTTGTTTGAGACGGAGCACGTACAAGGGGGAGGGGGGCAGGGATGGAGGGAGGGAAGGAAAGAGGGAGGGAGGGAAGGAAAGGGGGAGGAGGGAGGGGGAAGGGGGGAGGGAGGGAGGGAGGGAGGGAGAGAGAGAGAGAGAGATAGAGAGAGAGAGAGAGAGAGAGAGAGAGAGAGAGAGAGAGAGAGAGAGAGGGAGAATCCCAAGCAGGCTCCCGGCTGTCAGCGCAGAGCCCGACGTGGGGCTCAAAATCACACGCTACGAGACCGTGACCTGAGCTGAATTTTAAAGTCGGACGCTCAACCAACATACGACACAGCCGCCCAGGCCCGCCGATTCGTTTTTTTTATAAAGCAATTAAAAGTAACCGTATCAGCCCCAGTTCAAGTTCCCACAGCCGTGGACACAACGTCTCTGACGCAGGATGTGATGCTACTGCAGGAGGAAACCAGCCGATGGGGCGCCCGGGGGCTCAGTCGGTTCAGCAGCCGACTTCGGCTCAGGTCACAATCTCGCAGTTCGTGGGTTCGAGCCCCGCGTCGGGCTCTGTGCTGACGGCTCGGAGTCTGGAGCCTGCTTCGGATTCTGCGTCTCCCTCTCTCTCTCTCCCTCCCCCGCTCATGCCCTGTCTCTCTCTTTCAAAAATAAACATTAAAAAAAGAAAGAAATCAATCGGCCAGGGTCCCTGTGACGGAGCGTGAAGCTGCAGAGCTAAGGCAGCCGAGGGCCGGCGCCTCCGCGGGAGGGCCGGCGCCCGCCGGGCGGGTCGTGGCTCGCCCTTACACGGAGCCGCTCCCAGCCGCGGGGGCTGTTCTAAGCACTTCCTGCCTTTACTCTACGGATCCAGAAAACGGCGCAAGACCCGGTATGGCAGCGTTACGTCCGGTGTAAAGATGTCCTCCCAGCCGGCCTTGAGCTTCCGGAGGGCAGGGTCCACCTCGCCTTTTATTCCCTTCCAGAAGCGCCTTGACGCGGCCGGCTTCCCCAGGAGGCACTGACGGTGGAAACCACCAGGCCTACAGGCGCACCCACGCGTGCCCGCGAGCCCCGTTCCATGTGGCGCGATGGCCCCGGCTCTCCTCAGTCACGACTCCGACAGCCGGGCGGACTCTGGCTCCAGCTCGCACCAGGGGAGAAAGAGCCCGAGGACCCCGTGCTGGACTGCAAGCCCCCGTACAGGAGGAGCTAGAGGGCGCCTGGGGGCGCAGTCAGTCAAGCGTCTGCTCAGGTCATGACCTCACCGTGCGTGAGTTCGAGCCCCGCGTCGGGCTCTGTGCTGACAGCTCAGAGCCTGGAGCCTGCTTCGGATTCTGTGTCTCCCTCCCTCTCTGCCCCTCCCCTGCTCACGCTCTGTCTCTCTCGGCCCCTCAAAAATAAACATTAAAAAAGAAAAGAAAAGAGGAGAAGAGAAGAGAAGAGAGAGAAGAGAGAGAAGGACCAGGAAGCGTGCTTTACCCCCTCGGCGCTCAGCACGTGGACCAGGAGACCGTTCCCGCACCCTAGGTCGACAAAGGACTGCTTGGCCGTCAAGCCCCGCTCAGCTCTCTCTTCTTCCCACAGAACCTAAATTAAAGAAAAAAAAAATCCGTTCCTGATTCACTGCTTCCAAGAATCATTCAGACACAAACCTCCGTGGGATTACAAATCGCGTTTCCGGAACAGGTGGAGAGGCCCTGTCGGCGGCCCCGGGCTTCTGCGCAGGTGTCGGACAGGTGAGCGGAGGGGACAGAGGGGGTCGGCCCCTGCTCCTGCCTGACGCTGTGGCGGCACCGAAGCCTTCTCCTATCAAGGGTCCACATTACAGTGGCTGCCTCCGGGCGAGAGCTGTCAGATCACAGCCGGCGCCCCCGTGCCTTCTCTGTGGCCTTCAGGACCGTCTATCTTGACAACCTTTGACACGCTACTACTAACAAGGCGATGAGAATCACGATGAAAGGGAACTCTCTGGTGTAAAATCAAGACTGTCAGGTCACAGGGCGCACCCAGATTTAGGGGCTGCTGGGCTCGCTACAGCCAGACCCAGGACCGGAGGGCAAGTGCCTATCACACAGGCCCCGCCAGCGGCGAGAGCCACCCGGCGTGTCCACGGCGACGGTGAATCAAGCAGGCACCTGCTAAGCTGGGGTTCCTACGGCTCGGCTTCACAGCTCGGATTGTGCCACACTCACGCCAAATCCGACACGCGTTACCCGCCTGGAGCAGAGCTAGCCACGCGCCAAGTTAGTGACTCGGTCCGTCCGTGCTGTTCCCCGCCGACGGCTTCTGCCGGAGCACCCTTCCCCTGCCCCACGGGAGCTCGGATGAGACGCGGGTCCTTACCAGCAGGTAGGCAGCAATAGCCACATCCTCATACACGAACTTTTCGGGATCGGTAACTTCGGGCCACACCTAAGAAACCATCAGGAGCACGCGTCACTCGCTCTCGCAGGCCCGGCCGTCTCGCTATCAAGTACCCCCGTGAGGCGCGAGTCAAACTCGTCAGGCAGTAACACTTAACAAGCTCGCTCCGAAGGCAGACGCCTCGGCCCAGCCTCTGGCGGTAAGAGACTGGCATCGGGACACGTCGACTTTTACCGTGTGCGACAGCAAGAGCGAGGGCGACGCTGTCCAAGCAGGATTTTGCCGCAGGGACAAGCGAGGACTTCAGGGGAAAGCCCTCGGCTCTCCCATCCTCGCCCCTGCAGACGAGGAAAGTGAATAAGGAACCGGGCAAGGAGAGCAAAAGGCTCAGAGGCTGGGGCTCCAGCCCTTTGGCCTGCCGGTGGCCGTCGCGGGTCCCCGTCTCCCCGTCCGTAGAGCAGGAAGACAGCTAAGGAGGCTGTATTTTCAGCTGTGACACAGGACAGCCGTCAGGCGCTCTGAGAGCCGCACAACACTGGCGGCACAGGTGTGACACCCGTCCTCGAAACTAGCGAGGTGCAGGGGACAGCTGGCAAGGGACAAGCCAGCGACAAGGTTGTTCTGAGCCGTTTCGAGTCGTGGCGGATTAGACAGGGCAGACTGTGTCCCTAAGGACAGTTTCGAAGGCTGGAGGAATAGAAGTCCCTTCCTGAAGGAACCGTTCAGTAAGAAAAGGAAGGCCCCGCGGACCAGCAGCTGGACGAGGAGGCCCCCAGCTCGGGCCGGCTGGGCCAGGGCCACACCTGTCAGCAGGGTCGGGGGGCCACCGTCTCCAGCCTGGACCTCTGGGGTGCCCTGTCACACGACCACAGGTGACTCAGTGATAAAAAACCACTTACGGAAACGACAGGCCGCAGCTCCTTCAGGAAGACGGCCACCTCCCAGCAAGCGTGCACACCCAGCTCAGCCCTGTTAGCGACGCTTTAGTTCTTCCTCTGGGTGTGAACACGGGTGTCTGCTGCCCCCCCTTTTTCTATCTTAGATATGGAGTGAAGGACGTATCTGAGATTTATCTCCTTTATGGAAACATATGCTTTGGTCCTTTAGGTTTTTATATGTTTTCCTTAAATGTGCTTAAGTGTATCCTAGGGAAATGTGGCAATTTAGTAACTAATATTCAGTCATTTTCAATTAAATATTCCCTTTTATCTGCTTGGAAAAAAATTAGCAACGCGCAAAAGACAGACCCCCCTCCGCACGCGTCCGCCAGTGTTTCTGCAGCCCGCAGCCGTGCGCGTGTCGCAGGACTGCCTGCGGCGGGGCCACAGCGGCTGCTCCGATGCGGTGTCTGCGTCCGGGTAAACTAGGCCCCCTGGAGAAACGGCGTCACCCGCCAGCGTTTGCTCAGCACCTCCCGACGAGACAAGGGGACTCTCAACCGTCTTCCCCGGACTTACCTTGACCATGCCTCTATACTTCTCCTTCAGCATCTGGTAAGTCTTGCTGTACTTGACGATGGAAACGAGGGACAGGGTGCTTTTAAACTCGCTCTTCTTGCTCTCCACAGCCCACCTGGCCAGCTTGGCCGGCAGCTCCTCGCCCAGCCAGGCGGGCTTGGGGTACACGGCTCCGTCTGACTGCCACCTCTCTGGACAGAAAATCAAAATAGATATGAACCTTTAAAAATAAGAAAAATATGAATGAGCGGAGCTGGTTTTCGATTCCTATTTTTAAGTTAAACATTTACCCAAAGAAGACAGCACGTGTTAACTCAGCTATCATTACCAACGATTAGACCTGAAACCCATAAATCTGGAACCAGTTGCAGAACTTTCATCAAATGGAGAAAAATGCATTTTTTAAAAGTAGAAAGAGGGGCGCCTGGGTGGCTCAGTAGGTTGAGCGTCCAACGTCAGCTCAGGTCATGATCTCACGGCTCGTGAGTTTGAGGCCCGCGTCGGGCTGTGTGCTGACAGCTCGGAGCCTGGAGCCTGCTTCGGATTCTGTGTCTCCCTCTCTCTCTGCCCCTCCCCCGCTCGTGCTCTGTCTCTCTCTCTCTCTCAAAAATAATAACATTAAAAAAAAAAGTAAAAGCAAAAAGAATTCTTCTCCCATGAACACGATGACAGGTGCACTCACCCGCCCCGTGAAGCCCATCAGAAGGATTGACGACCAACAAAGCCCCCCCTGCCGTCTGCCCCACACACTGATTAGCCGGCTTCCCAGCGTCTATGGATTCTCCTCCCATCCTGACCTTAGACCTTTTCACATGTGCAACTCAAATGCGAGCATACTGGTCACAAATACTCACTGGCTAAGAGCTGAGCGCTCAGTCACAAAGCTGGGGACACGCACAGTCCCCATGCAGCCTGCAGGTTCACTGCCTGCGTGTGTCTCGGCCCCCGGGCCAGCCCGCGGTGCCCCTGCACGGGTCGCACGGCAGCTCTCACCGGCTGCTGCCCACACAGGAACAGGGGCTCCATGCCCTCCGAGGACCCGGTGCCGGCAGCACAATGAAGGGGAGCGCGTGGGGCCGGCCGGGCAGGGAGAGAAGGCTACTCAGAGGGTGGCATTCCGCAGGGGCCCCTGGGAACGAGCGGAAGCACAGGCAGCCGCAGGAGAGGGGCAGAGCTGGGGGGCGCGTGGAGGGCGAGGGCAAGTGGCCAGCGGCTCCGCGGGAGATAGGACCTGCGGTGGGTGGGCACCGGAGGGACACGACTCATCCTAAGAGGCACCCGTTCTCCACTGACGGACGCACCCCACGAGGTCACGGTGCGGCAAGAGCCCGGGCAGGACTCGGGCTGCTCCCTTTTCCCGCTCCCTGCACCTCGGGAGTTGTCCTGCTGGGCCGGCACACCGTGTCAGGCCCTTCCCTGCCCTTCGGGCTCTTTGCCTGGGCGTCCCCGGAGTCCCCACGGCGACTCCCTCATCCGCGCAGGCCCCACCTGAGATGCCCCCTCCTCGGTGTCATTCCCCACGCACCTGCACGCACCGGACGCGACACTGCCTTCGCTAACGCGGGGACACGGGAACGCAGACCCGTTTCACCTCTCCATGGCACTTCGCGGCACTCAGCACGACCCGGTGGCAGCGCTGAGCTCGCGGCGGGCACAGGCCAACACTGCCAGGGTGAAAGGTGCCGTCGGGGAGCACGTGTGGCGGCCTGGCCAGCCCCCGCTGAACCGGGGCTGGGTGTCTGGTCCCAGGGCCCTGGGCCGTCCCTGGCAGTTCTCAGAGACCTCACGGGGCCTACGGATTCCCATCAAGACCCTCGGCCTGCGACAGGTCCCTCGGAAGCCTAGGCCCCTCCTCAGAGGCTCAAGAATGATTAACCCACTTCACAGACGGGAAGACCGGGGGCCACAGAAGCGACACACCCAGAGTCGCACCGCTGGCGGGGAAACCCCGGCCTTTCTGACCGCACAACCCGGCTCTGCCCGCTGTCCCGCTCTGCTCGCCAAAGCCCCGCCCGATGACACACACAGTCCCCACGGCCGTCCTGGGGAGGGTCCGTCCTGGCCCCGCTGTGGCTCTCAGGGAACCGTCGCGGCAGAGCGGCCCGCGACTCCCCTTCCCTCGACTCTGTCCTCTCAACACCACCCAACAGACGTAAACCCAATTTCACCCTTGCTGGACAGGCCCAAGTGCCGCGTGGGACCACGGCAGCCTCCCCAGGTACCACTTCTGTGATAAGCACCGCTGAATACCGCGACGCCTGAATCACAGGAGCGCTCAGCAGGAGGTGAGAAAGGAGGCGTCTGCTCACTCCCCGTCCCCAAGTTGTAAGCAATAAAGTAACGAAAGGGTTTGCAATTCTTTGAACCGGACGCTACAGCCAAGTGCTACTGGTCACCAAGGCCTCGCGGAACTTAGAGAGTACGGACTCGGGCCGGGCGGTGAGCCCCCGCCCCGCCACACGCGCAGGCGCCAAGGGAACAAAGACCCGCCGTGGAAACGCCAACTAGAAACAGGAAGCGCTCCCACGCCGTAGGGCCCCTTCAGCGCTCGCGGGGCCCCGAACCTCGCAGCGACTCGAACCCTCGGCCGAAGCCACGAAGCGCAGGAGGCGGCATCCGCTCTCCGGGTCTCACCATTCGCCCTGGCCCTGCCCGAGCCGGATCTGGTACACCTGCTCCGTCTCCACCTTTACGGTCCCTTTGTCGTCTTCTTGCAGCGGCAGGAACGTCACAGCCCCGCGGAGGACATCTGCGGGCAGAGACAGGGATCGTCAATTAAACTCGTTTGAGTTCCATCAGAAGCGTTAATGACAGCGGTCACACACTAGCCGGCTTCGCTCTCCCCGGCGTTCCGCCACTCTGTTTACCGCAGCGCCCAGGACAGCCATGCCCGTCCGTCCCAGCCGCTGCCGCCAGCTCGGTGCCAGGCACAAAAGGTAGAAAGCAGTCTTCAGGCCGGCAGTCCTGGGGCGCCTGGGGGCTCAGTCGGTAAGCCCCGGCCCCACCACCTCCCTACTCCCTCCCCCTCCCTTTCAAACGCACGCAATCAAACTGCACAAATCCAGGTGGCGCTCAGTGGGCCCAACGCCTCTCCCTACTGCAATAACGTATCTTTAATTACAATCCGTGTCTGTCCTTGCCCCGTTACCCCGCGTCCGCCCTTCTCCCTCGACCCCTCGCTGTCGGAACCACGCCTACCTTGCACGACCATCTCTCTCCTCGGAGCGGCGAGCGGGCAGTGCAGGCTGGTTTTCGGGATGACGGTTCTGAGAACCACGTCGAGCTCACCCGGCGCCTCTGGCCGCGATCCCGCCCGGGCCCCGGTGAGGAAGGCCAGCAGCTCGTGGCCGCCGCCGGCGAGGCCGCGGGAGAAATCCTCCCAGAGCGAATCCAGATCCCAGGCAGGGAAATCGGCCTCCGCGACCCCGGCCTCGTCGGGCTGCCCGGGGCCCCCGCCGCGCAGGGCCGCCGCCGCCGCGGCTTCCTGGGGGCCCTCCCTTGGCCGGCGCCCCGGGTCCCCCTCGGGGGGACGCAGATCCCGTCCGGCCGCGGCCGGCTCCTCCTGCTCGGGGCCCGTGTCGGGCAGGGCGGCGCTACGCCGGGCCTCCAGCCGGACGCCACACAGCCGCTTGTTGGCCACCTGCGGCCTCTCCAGCCACACGGCCACCGCCGCCCAGAAGCCCCCCGGGAGCAGCTCCCCGGGGTCGCGCACCGCGGCGCGGCCCACCTCGGCCATGGTCCACCTGTTCCGAGCGCCCGGCGGCGGCGCGCCGTGATGACGCACCCGGCGGCGCGGCCTGTGACGTCACGGGGCGGGGCGGGGCGGCCAGCGGGGGCGCGCGTGCGCGCACGCGCCTCTCGCAGGGTGGTCGCTACCGGGCTGCCAGGGACGGCGGGTCCTCCAGCGGCCGTCCGCGTGTCTCTGGGAGGAGCCGCCCAGTGGGGCCCGCGTCCCCAGCACGGTCTGCAGCATCTATGCGGTTACCGGAAACCCCGGGTAGTCCTCGTCCTCGGTGTGCCTTAGTCCCAGTGTTGGGACTTCGGGGCTTGCTGGGGTCTATGCCCGCATCCAGAAGTGAGCCCCGCCCCGAAAGTGTGGTTTATGGAGACGAGAGCACGCCCCCGTTTCCGTGGGGGGTCAGTGAGACACGCAGGAGGGTGGGAGCTCGTGGGCACACCCGGTCACGCCGCCCCTTGGAGTCTGGCGTCCTGTGGCTGATATTCAGGCTGCCTGTCCGGTCACCTTAGAAAATAAACAGCCAACGGGGCGCTTGGGGGGCTCAGTGGGTTAAGCTTCCGACTTCGGCTCAGGTCATGATCTCGTTCCAGTTCGAGCCCCGCGTCGGGCTCTGTGCTCTGTGCAGACAGCTCGGAGCCTAGAGCCTGCTTCGGAGTCTGCATCTCCCTCTCTCTCCGCCCCTCCTCTGCTCATACGCTGTCTCTATGTCTCTCAAAGTAAATAAACGTTAAAAAATAAACTGCTGGCTCTTGTTCCGGGGTAGAAGAGAAACTGCAGTTCCCGCCGAGCAGGCTGTGGTGAGCCAGAGGCGGGTCTGGAGACACGAAGGAAAGTTCAGCTTATTTAGGTTTCAGGAGGAAACCTGGAGGGAGTTTTAGGGAAAAGGTCAGTGGAAACAAACACGAGTTTGAGGTTGCATCGTTTCTCCTGGGCCACAAGCCATGCTCCTGCCTCGTTTCTGGGGAGGGGAGGGATCGTCCTTCTTTTTCTTAAAAGTAGGAGACGAGGGGCACCTGGGTTGCTCAGTCGGTTAAGCATCCCACTTCAGCTCAGGTCATGATCTCACGGTCTGTGGGTTCGAGCCCCACATCGGGCTCTGTGCTGACAGCTCAGAGCCTGGAGTCTGGTTCGGATTCTGTGTCTCCCTCTCTCCCTCTGCCCCTCCCCTGCTCACACTCCGTCTCTCTCTCTCTCAAAAATAAATAAACATAAAATTTTAAAAAAAAGTAGGAGACAAATTCCTATCTGAAAAATGCCCTCTCTTGTTCAAATGATTCTTTTCTGCCGGTGATGCTGGCTGCGGCCAGAGAGGCCAGAGATACTCGTGTGAGCGTTCCCCCTTCAGGGCCCCTCACTCCATTTTAATGAGGTTTTCTTTCTTCCTTTCTCTCCTGGGGCAGCTGGAACAAAGTACCACCAACTGGGTGGCTTCAATCCACAGAAATCTGCTCTCTCACAGTTCCTGGAGGCTCTAAAAACACTTCTTGGCTCTCCCCGGTCCCTGGGCAGTGGCCAGCAATCGCTCGCATTCCTGGGCTGCGGCTACGTTCCTCCAGGCTCTGCCTCCGAGGTCACGCAGCCTGCTCTTTGAGTTTCTCTGTGTCGCTTCTGCAAAGACCCTGTTTCCAAATAAGGCCACAGGTATTTGCATAAGGACTTCGACATGGTTTTTCAGGCGGGACATACTGAGGCCAGCTCTTTCCAAACAGGTGTAGCCTGGTTGGAGCACCCGCGATGAATAATTACAAATCTTACCAGTTGTTGATATGGCGGGGGGGGGGGGGGGGGGGGGCAGACCTGGGCTCAGCCTGAGAATGCAGAGCTAATTAGGATCCTGCAGTCGAGAAGCCTCCAGGCCGACCGTGGAGGCCGACCTCTCCGACAATGGTAACACATTCGAGACAGTGTGGGGGGCAGAGGTAACAGAAAGAGGGACGTTCCTACGATCTAAGGCTCTTCCTGTCTTGGGGGGAGGATTCAAGCTCAGGCGCAGTACGGCCGTCTCGGCAAGACGAACTCGTCCCTGCTCGGGCACCCACGGGGGTCTAGAATGCTGTGGGGAAGTGCAGGGGTGGGGAGGGGGGGCCGGCCTCCCTCCTGCAGGCAGCGATCCTAGCGACGTTACTCCAGTGACGCTTCAGGTCACTTTGACACCAGGAACCTCTGGCCTATCCTGCTCGGGGGGGGGGGGGACTCTGCCCAGGCGTTGGGGGGGGGGGGGATTTTCTCAGTAACGGACCTTCGCTACGTTTCTAGGAGCAGGGGAGCTTCCTCCTCCCGTCCCCATGGACTCTCTCTTGGGGATGCCCTCTTAACCCCCGGGCAACAATTCGGATCACAGAATTCGGCAAAGGACTGTTCTGTAACGCCAGCAGCTAGATCTCTCCTGCAGGAAACAGGGCAGAGGAACAGGCCTCTGAACCAGGGCCGAAGGGCCTCTTCTTACCCACACAGGCCGCCTCCGGATAAACGCAGGTTGCTGGAGGAAACCCAGACCACCCCTGACAAAGACTCTGACTCTCTCACCGTTTCGCCTCCTGCTAGATGCGGGGGCTTCTCCCTCATTCATTTCCCGGGGTAATGGCTATCATTGGAACCAACTGTCTTCGGAAAGTCTCCCTCAGGACGGGGACTCGAAGCGGCTGTCGAAACTCCCTTTGTTTCGGGGACATTCCCTGCCTTCTCCAGCCCAACCTGGACGCCAGAGTTCCATTGCGGTGGCAAAACGCATGGCGTCCGCTCGTCCGTCGAGCTGATTGAAAACCGGGAGCCCTCTTCCTGCTTCCTGGAAGCACCTGCCCTCGTCTGTGCCTCCTGTTTCCGCACCACCCGGGGCACAGCCTGCATAACTGGTTCCCTACCACCCTCGGGACTCGGGTCCTCTGGCACCGTTGGCTCCTTCACTCACCCTCGAGGTCAAGGAGCGAAGAGAGCACCCCCCCTTGGACCGCTCACCTTGGATCTCCCCACTGGAGTTCCCAGGTTAAAAAGAAAAAATTTGACAATGGAGCACAAATCGATTGACTTTTAAGTGAACCCAGGTTGAGTATAATTTGAATTCAAACTAATGTAAGTTTGAAATAGACGTGTCCTTAGAGTTATCAGCATTAAATATGAAACTTTTGTCCTGCCAAGGTTGACTAAGGCCGAATAAGCTCCTTTTATCTCTGTTACAATTAGCTAGCCAAAGGAAGGCTTAATGCGATAGTGGATTTTGTCTCTAAGTTTTCAGGAGTAATTGTTAGGATAGCTTTCCAAGTCTTTGGTAACCTGAAGCTTCGAAGTTTTGCTTGGATGCTAAGCTGGGGCGGAATCCATTGGACTCTTCGTATTTTCTAAAGCGCCAAAGCACTGATTACTGAACACAAGGTTTATCTGCTTTGGACTCCTGATTGCAGAGAAGCTAAGGATATTTGAGTCTGTTGGGAAACAAAACATGCTTTGTGCTTCAATGTATCATAAGTTTGCCAGCTAAGGAACGCTGGTAGAACAGTTCATGACTGTAACTTACTCCTTAGTTTTCACTGGAGGCTGGTTTCTAAGAGTTAGAATTCTACCAAGTGTAATTAAGACGGATGGAAATACGGGAGGCAACTTCGAATGTGTAAGGAAGATGCGAGGTATGGAAACAGTTTTGTTGAAAGTAAAACAGAGCACTCTCATCCTAAAGGAGACTGGTTGTTTGGAGAGACATGGCTTGGGGCAAAATCTGAACGCAAAGGAAAGTTGTAGGAGTTTTGTGAAGGGAAGTCTTTGGAAAGGAATTTTGTATGTGGTCAGGAAGGACTAAGCTTGAAAGGAATGGATTTGTAAAGTACGCTGGAGTAAGATCGAAATTCTGCTTTCTCTCTATTAAGAAGACAAATTTTTCTTAGACTGTTGGTCTGCTCTCGGTAAGAAAATGTGCACAGAATTGTTTTCTCATTTCGTTGTCTGCCCAGTTTCTGTGTTGTACCTTTATCAAGTCTTTGATGGCCCATAATCATATTTAGGCACGTGCTTTAAAACTTACTAAAGTTCTAACGAACTTCCCCAAGATTTAAATCATAAAGGAAGTCTCTTTGACTCATCGGCTTGTTTATTTGGTGTGTTACGTTCTGGTGTGAGGTCATCCCTCCATATTCTGATTATTGAAGTGTTTTGTGTCACAGAAATAACCGAATCTCCTTGCCACTTGCATCACGATGAACGCTCATATGGGGGGGGTAGCAATGTCCATTTCTGAGTTTTTGTCATTCTTAATTGTTCGTATCCTCTCGGGAAACGTGCTTTGTCTTCAAGGAGATGCATCAAGAGGACTTTTGGCACAAACGCAGGTATCTGGTATCTTCAAGATCATAAAACTGAAACGGGTAAGAAGTTCCAGAACTAACTAAATTGCTGCCTTCGAACCGAACCGGAACTAGCAACCTGGGACTAAATGAATAGAGAAAAATGATTACAGTTTTGGTGACTGTTGTTTGAACCACTGCTGGTTCTCTAATGCTTGCTCCTCCAGGCTACGGGAACGTTCTCTGAGATCTGTGACTTACAGGAATGTGATCGAGTATTCATTTGTCTACAAACTGAACCGTTTCACTTTTCTCTTTACCTAAATTGAAGTCTCCCCCTTGAGACTCCCCGAAATTCGAGTCTCAGGGAGCATTCTTTCTTCCATGGCAATTACAGTCATTTACGCAAGTACAATAAGAATCTGTTCTCCTTGTAACAGGACACCATTGGAAATACAAGGCTTTGGCTGCAGTGTCCTGTTTGAGAGGGACATACACAGTCTCAGATGGGACCAGACAGCTTTAGGGGACTGAGATTGACCCTATGAAGCACGGAGCCAACAGAGCCCCTTGGAATTCTTGGCCTGATACCTGCTTGCAGGCTTCCCAGCAGCCTCACCAGGTGAGTGAGGAATGTCTCTTCCTGGCAGGTGCAGGAACCTCAGGATATTTTGGGGACCGCGTGAAGAGGAATTCACCCAAGTTTACAGGTATTGCGGGCATGTCTGATGGTGAGTACTTGGCTTCTGGGCTGGAGTTTGATCAATATTCCTTATAAAAGTTTCAGCATAGCCAACTTTAAGACATCTATATGGGGCGCCTGGGGGGCTCAGTCGGTTGAGCGTCCGACTTCGGCTCAGGTCATAATCTCGCAGTTCGTGAGTTCGAGCCCCATGTTGGGCGTTGTGCTGACAGCTCAGAGCCTGGAGCCTGCTTCGGATTCTGTGTCTCCCTCTCTCTCTGCCCCCCCACTGCTCATTCTCTCTCTCTCTCTCTCTCAAAAATAAATAAACATCAAAAAAAATTTTAAGAGAACTCTGTGGCCAGTCGCTATTCTTGCCGAGATGATGTAAATAACTAGGCCAAGTCTGTAAAATTGACTTGTTTTTACAAACAAATTAGTCTTAATTTGACTATCTCTGGAGGTGAGGGTGATTTTAGAGAGGAAAATCACGCAGACGTTAAATTCTCGTCCTGATTTGTATGTTCGCTGTCTGCCTGAGCTAGACAACGTGCGGGAAACTCCAGGGGAACCGCCGCCGTAGCTCGGGTGTAGACAGTCTTCGTGCCTGTTCTTCTGTGAGGACCACAGGCCCCGACGGGCACGCGATGAGTGGAACCGCCAGAAAATGAGATGGATTCCCAGCAACTGTATACCTCAGTCGTTACCTTGACCAATTCTGTGTAGCTGGGATGACGAGCTTTCTCCTTAAAAACCAAAGTGTACCCCCCCTCCGTGGGAAGAGCTATGGACTCGTGGAGATGACGATGGTCCCGCTTTCCCTGTGACTGCTTGGACGACGCCCTCGGGAGTGCCCTTCTGTGCTGAGACAAGTCTCCCACTTGCCAGTGATTCCTCATAGGTAGGATATTATTAAGGCGAGACCTCAAAGAAGGCATCTTGATGGTTTCATCCCTTGGCCACACTTGTCCTGAAACTCCCTCTCTCAATGTAAAACCGAAAACAGGAGCGTTAGCCGAGCATACCACAGCCCTCCCGGGAGAAGCCTCAGAACTTACTCCAGGATGGTCCCTGACAGTGATGACCCCACCTCAGATCCAGGGAGTTGACTTATTAAGTCAACTTATAAGTCAGCCCTCAACTTATAAGTCAGGGGCTGACTTATTAAATGCCAGGCTCTGGTGATAAATACGCCTGAAATAATACTTAAAACCTGTCAAAGTTCACTCTGCTACCCTCATGCCTGGGCCTCGTCGTCATACTTCCGGGTCAGAACATGACGGCTCGGCAATGGTTGATCCGGTTGCTTCTAGCCGATCAGACTTAGAAGACTCCTGTATTGAAAAGGCAGGGGCGGGGCGCCTGGGTGGCTCAGTCGGTTGAGCGTCCGACTTCGGCTCGGGTCGTGATCTCGCGGTTCGTGAGTTCAAGCCCCGCATCGGGCTCTGTGCTGACAGCTCAGAGCCTGGGGCCTGTTTCACATTCTGTGTCTCCCTCCCTCTCTGCCCCTCCCTCAATCATGCTCTATCTCTCTCTCTCTGTCTCGAAAATAAATAAATATTAAAAAAAAAAAAAAAAAAAAAAAGAAAAGGCAGGGGCGCCTGGGTGGCTCAGTCGGTTAAGCGGCCGACTTCAGCTCAGGTCATGATCTCGCGGTCTGTGAGTTCGACCCCATGTCGGGCTCTGTGCTGACAGCTCGGAGCCTGGAGCCTGTTTCCGATTCTGCATCTCCCTCTCTCTCTGCCCTTCCCCTGCTCACGCTGTGTCTCTATGTCTCTCAAAAATAAATAAACGTTAAAAAAAAAAAAAGAAAGAAAAAAAAAGAAAATGCAGACGCCGGTTGGTTTCAGCGATGGCGGTAGTTTCGTGGAAAGAGGTGAGAGAGTCTGGGTACCCTACAGTCCGTCCGGCTCAGCCTGTGGAGGCCAAAGCCCTCCCAGCAAATACGTCTGCCCAAAAAGCAGAGTTGATAGCACTCATTTCTGCTTGACGATTGGCAAAGGGCCTCAAAATTAGTATCTCCACTGACTCCAAATGGGCCTTCCTGGTCCTACGTGCCTATGGAGGAAAAGGGGTTATAACCAAACTCTCGCTCCCCGAATATGGGCCCGAAATGATTATACGTCACTGAGGAGGTAGTTGTGATTCACCTCCAAGGACATCAAAAGGACATGACCTTAGAATCTGAAGGAAATAATTGTGTCTGTGCAAGCAGACAGCACGGATATGAACTCTGATGCCGGTCTTAAGTCCCGTGAAGTCCATAACTCCAGGCTATTTGGACAAGGACAGTCACATGGCCCAGGAATGAGGATATTCAAAAAATGCACAGGACGGGCTTGTTAACAATCGGGGGGGAAATCTTTAGACCCCAAAAGTAACCAATGGAAGGTGGTGCAGGGTGACACCAGGCTACTCCTTGGGGTGAAAAGGCCTTGGAACCATGGATAAAAACACCTTCGATGGAATTAACTTAACCACTTGCATAAAGCAGGCCTGTGAATCGCGTGCTGTCTGCACACAGAGGGTGCAGTCTGCCCCCCTCCCCCCCACTGAAGGCCAGTCCCCAGGCAGCAGGCGTGTCCTGGAGACTGCTGGCAATCAGATTGTACACACATGCCATCGTAAAGGCTGTAAGTACCTATTGCTGTACGTAGACACCTTTACTGGGTGGAGAGGGGCCTTCCCTTGTAGAACACAATAGACCACCGAAGTGACAAAAAGCTTGCTAAGAGAAATTGTCCCTAGATTTGGACTCCTCCAGTCCCTTGGACTGTCTTTTTTTTTTTTTTTAAATGTTTATTTATTTTTTGAGACATAGAGACAGAGTGTGAGCAGGAGAAGGGCCGAGAGAGAGGGAGACACAGAATCGGAAGCAGGCTCCAGGCTCTGAGCCATCAGCACAGAGCCCGACTCAGGGCCCGAACCCACAGACTGCGAGATCACGACCTGAGCTGAAGTTGGCCGCTCAACCGACTGAGCCACCCAGGTGCCCCTCGGACTGTCTTTAAAAAAATTGTTTTAATGTGTACTCATTTTTTTTTAAATGTTTATTTTTGAGAGACATAGACACAGAGCATGAGCAGGGGAAGGGCAGAGAAAGAGGGAGACACAGAAGCTGAAGCAGGCTCCAGGCTCTGATGAGCCATTAGCACAGAGCCTGACGTGGGGCTTGAACTCACAGACCGTGAGATCATGACCTGAGCTGAAATCGGCCGCTTAACCACCTGAGCCACCCAGGTGCCCCTGTACTCATTTTTGAGAGAGACAAAAATGCGCCGGGGGGGGGGGGCACAATCACAGCAGGCTCCAGGCTCCGAGCTGTCAGCACAGAGCCCGACGTGGGGTTTGAACTCACAAACCGCAAGATCATGACCTGAGCCAAAGTCGAACGCTTACCTGAGCCACCCAGGCGCCCCATAACAGACTGTCTTTGATTGCACAAATAACTGAGCAAGTAGTTCAAGCCTTAAACACTAATTACTAGCTTACGTTTGGCCTGGCATCCACGGTCCGCTGAAAAGTTGGCCTTCAGAACCGAATGACCCTGGACATCCTCGCTGCAGCTCGAGGAGGCCCAGGATCAGATGGCTGGCTCCCAACGGGGCCCCGTGGCTGTGCGGCTCTGACCCGTGGCCATGGCTTCCCCCAGGCCGGACAGGCTGCTGGACTCCGGGTTTGCCTGGGTGCACAGACTCATTATTAAAACCATTACCAGCATAGCTAACCTTCCAAAAACAAGGGTGGACACGCTCTGTGTTGCTGCAGTGTGACAGCCCGGCACCCACCTTTGTCCCCTCTCTGGGACCAAGCATGTCATTCGGCCCACGGAAGCCCTTCATAAGCGTGCGGCCAAAGTCCGAAAAGACACAGAGTCGCATTCCCCTAATGAATGCTGGACTACACAAATCCGTACCGCAGCGTGGCGACCCGGAGCGGCGTTCCATGTCCAGGCGCCGCACAAGCGGACCCCAGGGCCCTCGCGGGCACAGAATGCCGTGTCTACATTCCAGATGACCACGCGGTATTTCCGGATTTCTAATGGACATGAACCCTCAAATGGGCGCTTCAGAAGATCCCTCTCTTTCTCTAACGATTGGTTAAACTCCTGGACGGATGGGTGTCAGCTACCAGAGGACTCTTAACTGGGCTCATTTTTGTTGTTATTATTTATTTTATTTTAGAGGGAGACAGGAGCGGGGGAGAGGGGCAGGTGGAGACAGAATCCCAAGCAGGCTCCGTGCTCAGTGTGGAGCCCAACACGGGGCTCGATCCCACGACCGCGGGATCGTGAGCTGAGTGGGAATGAAGAGGCCGATGCTCCCCTGGCCTCCCAGGCACCCGACGAACTCCTTTTCCTTTTGGGATTTGTTGGGAGCCCCGAGCCAGGCAGGGGTTAACTGATCGAGCAACGGCTCTCAGACCCCGCCAACCGGGGCTTCCCGACCCTCCCTTGGTTGTTCTCCGGAGCGGTGCCTTAGGGCACGCCAGGGTACAGTTGATACCCTCCAGGGACCCAGGCCCCCGTGAGCCTGAGTCGATGTCACGTTACAGGCCTAACCTGCTTACCCCAGGGGATCGAGGGCTCCCTGCTCCAAGGAGGAACTAACAGTGAAACAATAAGGAACCTAAGTCACGCTTGAGAACTTGCCCTAAAAATGTATCCTGATGCAATTATGTCATGACCTGCTTTGCTGTAGATAAGCTGAACTTGCAAAATAAAGAACGACACTTGGGTGCAATGGCTCCTGGTGGTCCTCCCGTTCCCCACCTTTAATCTTCTCTCCCCTTTCCCATCTCCTTACCCTCGACCCTGTCGGAGGAATTGTCCCGCTGGCCGCGACAGGGATTCAAATCCCATTCTGCTGTTTTGTCCCTGGTCTCTGCACCTGCCGCCGGGACTCCTTCGCTGCCGTGACTTCGAGCCTCCAGACGGCCCTTTCCACTCAGGAAGTCCCACGCACGCCGTCTCCCTCGGGGTCGGCCGCCTCTGCCTTTCTCCCAAAATTCCCTAGGGACTTCCGCTGTCCCCGTCCCACCCGACTCTGAGGTGCAGCATCGGTCACCTGTCACAGCCCGAGAGCAACTCTCGTCTGCCCGCAGGTCCCCTCGCTTTAACACGGCCGCCTCTTCGCACCGACGACACCTCGGGAATTCTTTCTCGGCCGTCGGCTCCGAACCCCAACATCAGCCACGTCACCGCCGGCTCCCCCCTCGATATCCCAATTGTAAGTCTGGTTTGAATGGGAGGGAACGACCGAATCCGCCTGGTCACGGAACAAACGAGGTGTTTCAGCGTGCAGCGGGAACAGAGAGAGGCTTCCCAAGTGTCAGTGGGACAGCGCCATGAACACGCCCCCCAGGGAATCTTAAACGTCACACATCTCGACACCGGGCTTGCCACGACCACGCCGCCCATCTCTCGTCTTCCGACTTCTTCCTTGTTCTCTATCTATGCGGCGAATTGCTCAATCAGTTGATTCTTTTTTTAAATTTTTTTTTAACATTTTTATTTTTGAGAGACAGAGCATGAGCAGGAGAGGGGTGGAGAGAGGGAGACACGGACTCCGACGCAGGCTCCAGGCTCCCAGCTGTCAGCACAGAGCCCGACGCGGGGCTCGAACTCACAGACCTGTGAGATCATGACCTGAGCCAAAGTGGGAGGCTCAACGACTGAGCCCCCAGGCACCCCCGAATCCAGTTGATTCTGTGTGATTTGATGGGCTATGGGATCCAGGAGCGAACGGGAAAGAAGTCTTGAGATGCTTGTCGTGCATTGCCAGGGTCCTTGTTCCGGCGAATCTAGGGGTCCACGAAGGACAGACGGTCAGGCGAAATGAAGTGAGAGAGCCACGAGTGAGATGGAATCTGATGACCAAGCAGCCCTGGCAATTCTGGCATCTCTGCTTTGCTGGTCTCAGTGTCTTTATTTTTAAAGGTAGCGAGTGACATTACATCAGTGACAAGGCATTCTTTACAACATACATTGTTGTCACAAGACCATGTAGTCATCTATAGGTTTATGGTATAAGGGAGCGTGGGGATGAGAATTACAAAAGGATTTGCGAAATGTTAACCTCAGGGAGGTGCTCAATATTTGCTGCTGATAAACAGTGCTTCTGACTTTGGGGCGAGGCTAACCTTGGGGAAGGTCCTAAGTCCCTTTACAATCTTTCCCATCAGTGTGTTAATTCTGAGGGAAGCTTTACGGAGATGTGCCTTGAGGTTTTGCGGTGGGGCTGAGGGGAGCGATACCTGCAGGGAAAATCTAATTCGGTTCAAGGAGTCTTGGGGCGTAACGTCTGCCAATTTCTAGCCGACTCATAGCTGCTATTCTGTATGATCAATTTGTGTAACCCTATCCCCAAGAGGCAACCCTGAGGTTACTTCTGGCCAGGTTCCTCTCATTCAGATTTTATCCATCAAGACACCGCACTCCAGGTCCCCTTTTCCATGTGCCATAAAACCAAAGAGCATTATATCCCTTGGGCCAACCAGAGCAATTCAAGAAATCCAGGCCTGAAAGATTATTTAGAAGGTAAAACTAGGCGCCAGTTTGGCTGGCGGGAGCTCTGCTTCAACCTTGCCCACGCAGGGAGGGGTCTCAACCTGTGAGCCCAAAACGGCTCCCAACAGTGCATTAAAAAAACACAAAAAAAGGAGGTTTATTAAAGTTTGGGGACAGGGCCCGCCGGCAGAAAGGGCGGCCACCCTGGGATTATGAGGACCACTGAGCGTGTATGTCCAAGCCAGGAGGGGCAGGGATAAAGAAAGGGGAGTTTCCAAGAAGACTTTCATGGGCCGAAGGTGACTCCGGATCCGGGAGGCCAGGGCAAGCCGACGTGGTTTCTCCGCCAGCAAAGGCCGTAACTTGCAAACCGGGTGGAGTTTCGGGGGAGGGGGGTGAGGGGATCATCCTCGCCGGCCTCAAGGATTTGTCAACGGGCTCCGGGCTCAGGGACTTGGGATTTTATCCACACTTCCCTTCGCCTCCGGCCTCCCCAGCGGGTTCCAGCCCCGCGTGACTTCGCTCGGAGCCCCTCCCCCCAAACAGCCCGAGCCCGGGATTTGGGTGCACGTGTCTACACAGGCGGCCGAGCCCGGAGGCCAGAGCGAGGCCCCGGGCGGTGAGGCGGAGGCAGCTCCCCGGGGTAGCTCCCCGTGGCCCTCGCAGCAGTCCAGCAGTCCGGCACCGGGCCCCGCCCAGGCCCCGCCCAGGCCCCGCCCCGCCCAGGCCCCGCCCAGGGGTCTCGGGCCTGCGCGCTGGAGCGTCCCCCCCCACCACCTCCGACCCGCGCCGGAAGCGGATATCCCGAAACAGCCAATCAGGGGCGGGGAGGGGCGCCGCCCTCCCCCGCCACGCCCCGCGTTTTCCCTGCGACGGGCTGGGGTGGGGGGCGGCGGCGGGGCGTGAAGACGTCAGCGGCGGATGGAAGCCCGAGGCGGGGCGCGCGCTGGCGCCAGCCTCTTCGCCCCGGCGGGCTGGCGGCGCTGGAGCCCGGCCCTGTGCGCGCGCTCCAGAGGACATTTGTCGGTCGCCCGCTGGGTGCGCTGGACGGTGTGCGGCCACAGCTGCCAGGAGGGCGAGCGAGACCTAAGGTCGGATGCCGCGGGGCCGCGGGGCGCGGGAGGCACGGGACGGCGTGCCTGGCCCCAGCTGGGAGGTTCGGGCAGCGGGGAGGGGGGGGAGGCAGGTGCAAAGGCCCGGGGGCACAACCCATTCCTGCTGCGGTGTTGCTGGGGGCGAGGTTGCAAGCGCTGGGGACCCGGCCGCTAAACGTGCGGTTCAGTCTAAAGAGTTCGGACATTGCCCCCTGAGGTCACCACACAGCTGTCACGGAAAGGGAGAATGGGCAGACCAGATGCACATTTTAGAGTCGTCTCGTCTGCCCCCGAGAGGAAAACCGAAGAGGCGGCTGTTGCTCTTGCAAGGATTCCCTGCGGGGACTGGCCCAGGGCCCCTGTGAATTGCAGCAGCCTAGGTACTAGACAGCCTGCCCGCCTTACCCGTGGGCACCCCCACACACAGAGAGGTGAGGTGACAGGCCAGATCCCCCCCGCCTGGTAAGCGCTGGTTTCAGCGTCTCACGCCAGGCACCGAGGCTTCAGAGCCCTTGTCTGGTGACAGCTGCACGATCTCGCAGTGATGTCGGCGATCGCTCGTGGCACGGGGACCCGCGGAGCTCACCGCTGCTTCGGGCCATGGGGTTTGAGACCCGGCGGTTGCTCCTGGGCGACTGGACTCCGACAAGCTCCAGTGTGCTCAGCTGGAGAACAGGGTACTGCTGATTCGTGGGGGTACCAGCACCGCTGCGATCGGGGGGCCGCTTCACGACCGCCTGCCCTGGGCGACTGCTCAGCGACCCGGCAGGGCTGGGGCCGGTTCCATAGTCGCGCAGGGAACCGATCCAGGCGTCACGAAAGAGTAGCCTTGGGTTTGGGGGCAAGGAGGAGAAGGGAGTCCGGCGTGGCCCTCAGGCTTAATGGCTCCAGTAACCGTGGGAACTGGCAACGAGGACCTGGGTGGGGGGAGGAAACGCTGGGTCAGGGAGCCCTGGATTTGGGCCGGGCGGGGCAGGGGGGGGGGCGTGTCGCTCTCGTTCCAGGTTCCCGAGGCCTCCGTGCGTCAGGGAGGATCTCAGCAGGCAGCGCAGAGGGGGCGGTGGCTCGGCGGAGAGTCTGCTCAGGGGCGTGGGAAGGGACCACAGCGTGGCCTCCCAGACCGCAGGAGGGGGCAGGAGACAGGGGCGCAGCCAAGGCCGGGGAGCCCGGGAGGACAGAGTTCCCCTCGGACTTGATAGCTTGTAGTTCTGAGCACTTGGATTCTGCCAAGAGCTGTACCTTTATTAAAGTATTTATTCTTCCGTGAGAGAGAGAGAGAGAGAGTGGGTGCGCGCGCGGGGGAGGGGCAGAGAGAGAGAGACACAGAATCCGAAGCAGGCTCCAGGCTCCGAGCTGTCAGCACAGAGCCCGACACCGGGCTCGAACTCACGGACCGTGAGATCATGAACCTGAGCCGAAGTGGGACGCTTACTGGGCTGAGCCCCCGGGCGCCCCGTGTGCCTCACTCTCAGAAACAGTCTTACGTTGTGGGTCCCCGCCACCGCGCAGCTCCTCCACGTCACGTGTCCGGTTCAGCGGCGTGTTTGCCGAGTTGTGCAACCATCACCCCACTGCGTAATTCCGGAATGTTTTCTTCGCTCCAAAAGAACCTTGGCCCCGTCGGGAGCCACGTCCCGGCTCCTGGCAGTCTTCATCCTCATCGTCCCGGGGGCCTCGGCCATCGTGGGGGCTGTGAGGCGCCGCCTCCCTGTGGTTTCGATCTGCACCTGCCTGATGGCTGATGGCGCGGCGCCGCCCGCGTGCCCGCTGGCCGTGGCGGTAGGTTCGGGGAGACTCCATTCGAGGCCTTGAAATCGGGTTCGTCGGCTTCATTGCTAAGGGTCTCCTGCGGTCCGGGCAGATGTGCCTCATTGATCCAGGATTTGCGGGTAACGTCCATTCTCCGCGGTGTCTTTTCACTTCCTCATGGCGTCCTTCGCAGCAGAAGGGTTTTTGTTCGTTCTTTCACGAAGTTTAGGTTAGCTGCTTTTATGGCTTCTGCGAGGCGGCTCTGGCGAACCTAAGGTTCTAATGGTTTACTCTTGCGTTTTCTTCTTCGAGGTTTTAGTGGTGACCGTTACGCCTGTGTCCCTGCCGAGTTCAGTGGGGCGTGTGTGAGTGTGAGTGTGTGTGCGTGTGTGTGTAAAGGGTCGGCCCTCATTCCTTCGCACGGGGACTTGGGGCGCAGGCACCGTTCGAGACAAGACTGTTCCTTCCCCTTGACGTTGTCTTGGCGCCTTTGTCCCAAGGCAGCTGACCCTACCTGCCAGGGTTTACTGCCGGACCCTCGGTTCTGTTCCGTCCCTCTCCGCACGTGTGTCGTGATGCCCACACTGTGATGTTTTCGTCACCGCTGCTTTGCGGTGAGTCTTGACCCCAGGATGGATTCTCCGACTGTGTTCTTTTTCCAGGCGGTTTTGTCTATTCCGGTTCCTTACATTCCCCTATGGATTTTAGGATCGGCTTTCCAGTTCCTGCAGAAGAACGCCAGCTGGGGCTTCGACTGGGGCCACAGGGGCTCCGCAGGTCACGGGGGGGGGGGGGAGGGGATGTCGGCTTTGTCACAGCATCCAGCCCTCTGACTCGCGGACGAGGGGCTGCTTTCTGTTTATTCGGGCCTCAGGTCTCTTTCAAAAATGCTTTGTAGTTTTCGGAGTAAAAGTTTTACACGGTTTTTGTCGGACTGATTTCTGATGCTGTCGTAAATGGAATTTTTTCCTAATTTCAGTTTTGGGCGATCGCTAGAGTACAGCAACACAGCTGATCTTGTAGCCCGCAAGCTGACAGAACCAATTGGTTCTAACGGTTCGTCAGTGACTTCCTTAGGATTTTCTATATACGAAATCGTGTCCTCTGCAGATAAGGGAGAGGTTTCTGGTTCGGACGCTTTGGTCTCATTTTCTTGTGTAATCGCGGCGCCTGGAACGTCCAGCACCGTGTCCATTAGGAGAGACGGAGTGGCCATCTTCGTCCTGGTCCTGGTGTGGCGACCAGCCCTTCTTGCCGAAGCGTGAGGATGGCCGCGGGTGTTTTGTGGACGCCGTTTTCCAGGTGGGGGGAGTGTCCTGTTTCCACTTCGTTGAGAATCTCCCACGAAAGGGTGCGGGATTTCGTCAACCGCGTTTCCCGCCCGTGTCGACACAGTCGTGGGTCCCCGTCCTTTATTCCCCGGGCGCGGTGTCGTCCGCTGACCGACCTTCAGATGCTGAATTGAAGGCCGGCCCCAATTTCCTGGGACACGGGGCCCTGTCGCCACGGGTAATCTTCCTCGCGTGCGGCCGGATTCAGTCCGCAAGACCGACCGAGGGTTCTTGCGTCCGTGTTCGTCAGGGACGCGGGTCTGTGGTTTTCCTTTCTCAAGACGCCTGTGGTTCCGGGTTCCAGGTCCTGCCGGCCTCATGGGACACCTGCTCCTGGCTTCTGGAAGACTTTGTGGACAGTTGGTGTTTTTCTTTAAATGTGTGCTAGGATTCGCAATCGAAGTGGCTTTTCTCTGTGGGCAGTTCATCGTTCTGAGGCTCCGTACTCGCTCTGGGTCTGTTCCGATTTCCTGCCTCTTTGCCCTCGCTTCTGGCAGAGCGTGTCCTCCCGTGGACCGATCCGTGACTTCTGTGGCGCCGGCTTGTCGCCGTGCAGGGACTCACAGAGATCCCATGGAATCCTTGTTTCTTCTTTTTTTTTTTAAATTTTTTAAATGTTAATTATTTACTTTTGAGTGAACAAGAGAGAGACAGAGTGTGAGCAGGGGAGGGTCAGAGAGAAAGGGAGACACAGAATCCAAAGCAGGCTCCAGGCTCCGAGCTGTCAGCACAGAGCCCGACGCAGGGCTCGAACTCACAGACTGTGAGATCATGACCTGAGCCGAAGTCGGACGCTTGACCGACTGAGCCCCCCAGGCGCCCCGAATAGTTGTTTCTTTAGGCTCGGTAGTAATGTCCCCTCTTTGATTCATTGTAGTAATTTGCGTTTTCTCTCTCTCTGATCGGCTCAATCTAGCTAAAAGTTGGTCCGTTTTGTCGCTCCTTCCGGAGAACCAGCCTGCTGTTGGTTTTCTCCTCTTTTCTGTTTCAGCGATTTTGCTCCCATTTTCACGTTCTTCCATCTGCTTCCGTCTGGTTGAGTTGGTGCCGATTCTTCTCCATGGTCGGGGGGCACCTGCAGAGGGGACTCGGGCTCGGGAGCTGCGCTCCCCCCCCCCCCGCAGCCCCGGGAGCTCCAGAAGCTGCCTCCTGAGTGTCACGCTCTCCACCCCTCGGCAGGGACGTGAGCACCGGCTTGCACTGTGGGGGAGGGTTCCAGAAGACACGGTCCCTGGCGCCTCCGTGGGTGCTCGGAAGGCCCGGTCCCCTCTCACGCGGAAACACAGACGCTCTCGCGTCATGAGGGCCAGTTCCCATCACTTATCCGCAGAATCGAGCGGCTGCCCTGAGTCCCGCCTCCCAGACGGCGGTCAGCGGGGACACGCACGGGTTCCCGGGGGCCTCCAGGCGTTCGGCCAGGGGTCCCCGCCCCGGGCTCCACCGTCCTGCCATCCCTCCGGACCGGGGCCCCGATGAGCCGGGGCGCCGCGAGGAAGGAGCCCGTCCCCTCAGAA
This sequence comes from Paguma larvata, assembly GCA_030068075.1. Lineage (NCBI taxonomy): Eukaryota > Metazoa > Chordata > Mammalia > Carnivora > Viverridae > Paguma > Paguma larvata. The sequence goes on along the minus strand of CM057823.1, from coordinate 192,886,816 downwards.
GATCCGCAGCGACTGTTGGGTCAGGAGCGCCAGGCGGCAGGTTCCCGCTTCTCGGGCGGGAGGCCGGATGTGTGTGTCGGGAGGGTTCGGGGCCGAAGTCTGTGCCCAGAGCCTCTCTGCGAGATGTCCCCGACCCGGCGGGCTCTCCTGGGCGGCCAGGGTGGACTGGCTGGTGCCGGCCAGACTCCGGAGGGAGGCCTCCTGGACCACGGGGATGAGAGGGCGCGGCGTCCCCGGCCTCGGCTGCCCGTTGCCGTCGGCCGACCCTGGCCTCCTCTCTGGGGAAGGTGGCCGTGAGGTCCCATGCGGCGGCTCTCCCGTTGGCCCTTCTGCGTTCGTCTGCGTCTCTCCGCCTGTCGCACGGCACGCCCGCCCGGCAGGCTGCAGGTGGGTGACTCGGCGTCCGTGTCCCGCAGGCCCACGCGCGGCAATGGCGCCCCCGTCGGAAGGCGGTGCTGACGCCCTGCTGCCCGCCCCGCCCCGGGGGCCCCTGCAGGCCCACCGCGCCCGCGCCTCCTTCTGCTGGAAGGAACTGGCGCTGTTCCTGGAGGGCGAGGACACGCTGCGCCTGAAGGTGAGGCTCCGGGTGGTGTGCCGCGGGCACGGGGTGGGGCCCCTGCAGCCCCTAAGCCCCCGCTGGTCCCCAGCCTGGCCGTGTCCTGCGAGAGACCCCCGGGCAGGCCGCATTCCAGCCCCGGCAGGAGCACAGGCTGGCTGAGCTTCGGAGGCCTCGGGTCCCCTGCCCGCGGCTGGAGGGGCCTTCGTCCAGGGGTTTCTGGGGGGGCCCGGGGCCCGCCAGCAGCCTCCGCCTCCAAGCGGGCCGCCCTGTCTCCTGCGTTTCCAGAAGGCCATCTTCTCGGCTCTGGAGGATGACCCCCTGTTCGCCCGTCCCCACGGGGGCGACCTCCCCCTGGAGAGGTACCGAGAGCTCAGCTTCCGTCGCTGCAGGCGGGTCTTGGAGCTCGGCCTGGTCCGAGTGGAGGACATGGTGCAGAACCCTCTGTCCATCCTGACGCTGATCACCTGCCTGGGCGCCTACGACTGGTCCCTGGCCCAGAAGTTCCTCTGCACTTGCTGGTGAGTGGGCGGCGCCGAGGCCCGGGGGTCGCGCCCTTGAGGCGGAGGTGGGCGCGGTCCCAGGGCTGGGTGCGGGAGGGGGCCCAGGCGGGGGGCGGGGGGGGGGCTGGGGTGGCGGCTGCTGCAGTTTGCTCGCTTGTGGGGCTTCATGCGCACACATGCGTTTGGGGAGCGCGTCTTTTAAGCTATTACCTTCTGGGGGCTTGAACTCCCGATGCTGAGACTAAGAGTCGTGTGCTGGCCCGGCCAAGCCGGCCAGGCGTTCTCTTTGGAGAGATTTCTAAAAAATAATACAGGAGGGGCCCCTGGGGGGCTCAGTCAGTTAAGCGGCCGACTTCAGCTCAGGTCATGATCTCACGGTTTGTGTGTTCCAGCCCCACGTCGGGCTCTGTGCTGACGGCTCAGAGCCTGGAGCCTGCTTCGGATTCTGGGTCTCCGTCCCTCTCTGCCCCTCCCTGCTCATGCTCTGCCTCTCTCCCTCAAAAATAAACATTTTAAGAAAATAATAAATAAATAAACAGGACAGGAAAGCAGGGATTAGAACGCATGGGCCGATCTCCTGACGTTTGAGGGCGAAGTCCAGCTCTCGACGAGGGTAGCAGGAGAGGAGGAGCTTGGGGGGACTTTATACTTTATACCGAAAACACCTTAAAGAGAACCCCCCACAAAAGCCAAAACAAGACGGGAAGGGGGAGCAGGTGGGAGGAGACGCCTTTGCTCCCGCTGCGGGCACTCGGCAGGGGCGGGAGGCGTGTGCGGCCGGGAGGGGGGACGCGTGGCCCACGCGCACCGTCGTCCCCTCTCCCCTGTCCACGGCCCCTCGGGACCTCCCGCAGGCACCCGAGTGTGAAGTGTGCCCGCTGAGCTCACCGACGCGACCCCCCGCCCCCCGCCCCGTCCCCACCGTGGGTGTCAAAGCGCGTCGCTCCGAGGCCCCGGGACCTCGGGACTCCTCGGCCCCCGCCTGTTTGTCTGACGATTGTGTATTTTTAGGTTTTTGGATTCGCGATTTACAACTCTGGTTCCGAACGGCACTTCGAATACCTTCCCAAGATCTTCAACATGGAGGTGGGTCCAGAGTCCCGGCGGGTCATGAGCCGCGGTCCCCGGCCGTCTCCACAAAGGAGGGGGTCTCGGGGCCGTGCTCACCCCGTCCCCGGGGCACGGTGCATTTGCCTTGCTGCCACCAAAGCGAGGCCTTCCCTCTTCTGCCGCTGCCCCGGGGGCAGCGCTTGGCTCTGCGCTGCCCTGGCGAGGCCGCCAACCCTTCACCTGACCCGTCCTCACAGGCGGGGACGTGGTGTCCCTCAGACCCTAGTCCGTTGGCGGGGGGCAGGGGATTTAGTGCCTTGACCACGGCTTTGTCCTTCAAGGAGAGACGGCGGCGGGCTCCCTCCGGGGCTCCCTCCCTCACGCCGTGCTGTGCTTCCCCGCTAGATTTTCGGATGTTTTGCGGTGACGGAAGTCAGTCATGGGAGCAACGCCAGGGCCATCCGGACGACCGCCCACTACGACCCCGCCACCGAGGTGGGTGTTCTGTTCCCGTCACCTGTGACGCCGTGTCCCTGCGCTCGGAAACCCGTCTTTGTGCACGCGTGTGCACGCCGAGGCCCTCGCCCTGGATGTGGCGGCCCCAGGGGGAAGGGTTTCTGTCTTTGCTCCCCGGGCAGCCTCCCGCGTGGGGTCTGCACGCCGCGCAGGTGGTTTCCACGACAGCGGGGGGAGGATTCTTCCTGGCTGGCCGCCCGTGTCCCTGCTCTGGGGCAGGCTCCGCCAGCTGGGCCGCCTTGCCCGCTCCCGCCCCCGTGGGCCAGCCGCCGGCCCTCCCGCCCCCGTGGGCCAGCCGCCGGCCCTCCCGCCCCCGTGGGCCAGCCGCCGGCCCTCCCGCGTCCCGTGGGCCAGCCGCCGGCCCTCCCGCGTCCCGTGGGCCAGCCGCCGGCCCTCCCGCGTCCCGTGGGCCAGCCGCCGGCCCTCCCGCGTCCCGTGGGCCAGCTGCCGGCCCTCCCGCGTCCCGTGGGCCGCGTGCGCTGTTGACCGCCGCCTCACACGTCCGCATCTCCGTCGAGCCCGGCCTTGCAGGGGCGTCGCTCTCAGCACGGTGCGCTCGCGGGCCGTGTCCTCGCTCGAGGGGAGAAGGTCATCCGGGGACGGGGTGGTGATTGATGGGGGGGGGGGGACGGTGCCGCAGGGGGAAGGGAGGGCAGGGAGAGCACGGGGTGCCCAGGTCGGGGAGCCTCCTCCGTCCGCGGCCCCCGTGCCGTGCCGCTGCTGTCGCCGGGTCAGGCCGCCCACTCCTCTGAGGACCGAGGCCTCCGCCGCCCTTCCCGGGCCTGCTCTGGCGTTCCCGGAGCCCCGTCCTGCTGCTTGTCGGGAGTGCGGTTTGCAAGAGCCCGTGTGACAGCAAGCAGAGCCCCGGGCTTGTGTATCTGCTCTTCATTCATACGTTCACACACTCATTCATTCAGCGGCGTGGGCCCAGTGTGCCCTGTGCCCGCGGTCCTGCGCGCCAGGGAAACGGGGACAGGGGCCACTCGGCGACAGCCCTCTCGGGTGTTATTGGCTTTTCAGCCACCAGATACCTTCATCTGCACCCAGGTGTTCCCGGCCCGGCCCCGTCTCTCTTCTCTGCACTCTGGCGCCGGGGCTCTCGGCGCTCGGTGGGGAGGCAGAGAGGGCGGGCCCCGCGTGGCCTCCGGCTGCCCGTCCTCGTCCTCGGGGCAGCCTGGCTCCTCCCCAGCCCTTGGCACCTGTACTTAAGTGAGCATGACGCCGGAGCAGGGAAGGTCAGGCGCGGCCTTCAGGGTCCGGGTGCCTGGCGGCGAGCGTGAGAGGAATCTCTGCTCTGGGGGATCCCTTGTGCCAGGGGAGACCCGGATGGACGGCGGCAGCAGGGACAAGCTAGGTGTGCCACGGGGCTACGGGGACCCGGAGGGGTGGGGGAGGTGTGCCACACGCAGGGAGGGCGTCTGCAGGTAGGCCCCCGGGGAGGCAAGCAGAAGGCGGGACTGCGGTGCCCCCCCGCCCCCGTCCCCACACGTCTCTTTAGTGGGGCGTCGACACAGTGCACGTGGAGTCCGTGACCCCGGGCACAGCGCCGGGCAGCGGCAGGGGACTTGCCGTGTGTCCCTCACAGCTTCGCGCCCGTGGGGAGAAGGGCGCCACCCAGCGTCTGCCCTCAGTGGCTGCAGGCCACACGGGAGGTGGCTCGGGTCAGACTCTGGCGTGCTCCAGCCACCGCGCCCCCGCAACCCTGGAATGGCTCACAGGCTCCCCCACCCCACCCGACCCACGGGCCCTCCTGGCCCCCCGCCCGGCCCCCCCGTTTCTCTTCCGCTCACCTCCTGCCTCGCCGAGCACCCGCGAGCCTCCCAGCCCCTCCGCGACCCCCGGGTTCGCTCACCCCGACGTTTTGAGGGTCTGCCTCGTGCTCCCGGGCACGTGGCCCACGCGGAGCACCCAGAAGGCCGCGGCCAGGGAGGGCTCGGCCCGGTGAGCATCGCGGCGGTCACTCCCCGGGCACCGCCGGCTTCCGGAGAAGTTTGCGCGTCTTCCAGCGCCTGACGCCGAGTCCTGGTTTTCCACGCGGTGTCTCCGTGAAGCCCCGACTCCCGGGGACGCGCTCCGCCTACAGGGCCCCCCCGCGCCGTGCGGAAACTACGGCGATCGCTCCCCTCTGCTCCTCCTCGGGGACTGTGGGCAGAGAGCGGCGAATTCCGCGTGGCTTCCGGTTGTTAATCAGAACTCGGCCACAGCTTGAGCCTTTCGCTTTTTCTCCCTCGTGCAGGAGTTCATCCTCCACTCCCCGGACTTCGAGGCCGCCAAGTTCTGGGTCGGCAACATGGGCAAGACGGCCACCCACGCCGTGGTGTTCGCCCAGCTGCACATGCCCGGGGGCCGCTGCCACGGCCTGCACTCCTTCCTGGTGCAGGTGAGGGGGCTCCGGGCGGGGCGGGGGGGGGGCGGGCGGCAGGCACCTGCGTCACAGTGGGGCAGGGGGCGCTCCTGGCTTCCGGCGAGCCCACCCTGGAGCCCACAGGACGGCCCGCCCGCCCGAAGTGGCGGGGGCACTGGTCTAGACCCGACGCCGTGGGGGAGAGTCGTCCCAGTCCTCTGGCGGCCACGTCGCCGTCCCGTCAGACACTCCTCACAGACCCGGGCTTCCGGGCCTGTCTTCCCGGTTCCGACCCAGCATGTGTGAAGCGGGCTCCGGGTCTGACGGGAAGTCTGACTCAGGGGCCTTGAGGTCACCTGCTCCAGGGTCACGCACAGAAGCGACTTCAGGGGGCTCCTGGGACTGACGCCTCCCTGGTGGGGTCCGTCTTCCGACCGCCCGGGGCCGCTGCGGTGTCCCCGAACCCAGAGCTTCCGGAAGCTTGTCCAGGGCCTTTCTGTCCTGGCCCACCGGACCCTGACTGCAGGCCCGCTCCCCCCCCAGCCCCGTTCTGGCGTTCTTGCTAACCTTTCCGGTGAGGGGCTCTCGGGAGAGAAGAGCCAGCCGCATCTTCCCGTGCTGGTTGCGGTGACGTCGGGGAACCCGACGTGAACGATTCCGGGCGTCCGGGCGCCTTCCCAGTGTTGGGTGTCCACCCCCGTCTGGTCCTAAAGGGTTTCCTCTCCAGCAGGACCCGCCCCCCCGCACCCATACTCGCCCCCCAGGCCCCGGCAGCCGCTCGCCCGCCCTCCGCGGACTCGCCGGTGCTGGACGCGCCACACGCAGGGAGCCCTCCGGCATGAACTCCGGGGTCTCGGCCTGCGTCTCGAAGGCCATCCGTTCTGTGGGACGCGCCAGGATCCCCGCGCTTTTTAAGGCGGATAAGCCTCTGCGTGGACAGACTACGGTTCGTCCACCCGCCCGTCTGCCGACGGACCTTCCGCGTGTTTTCACCTCCTGTCTGTCGTGACCGTCGCTGCCGCGCTAGCGTGAGTGCGTGTCTGTCTGAGCACGTGGTCCCACGGGGTCCACACCCAGGAGCGGAGCCGCGGGACCGGCGGTAACTGCGTGTTTAACCGCTCGAGGAACTGCCATACTGCCTCCCGCGGTTCCGCCGATTTGCGTTCCCGTCGCCGCCGCCGGAGGGATCCTGCTTTCTCGTAGCCTCACCAGTAGGGATTTTCCGTTCTGTCACAAATGCGCACGCGCGTGGGCGTGGGGGCTTGTGCTTTCGACGTGCTCTTCCTTTTCTTATTTCTAGAGAGAGAGTGCGGGCAGGGGAGGGGGCAGAGGGCGAGAGAGGATCCCAGGCGGGCTCCACGTTCAGCCCGGAGCCCGACAGGGGGCTCGATCCTGAGACCCTGGGGTCATGACCTGAGCCGAAATCAGGAGTCGGACACTCAACCGACCGAGCCCCCCAGGCGCCCCTCGATTCGCATTCTTTGATGACCGATAATCCTGAACGTGTTTTCTCGTGCCAGTTGGCCACGTGCTCAGTTTCTCTGGAGAGATGTCCTTCTCTCCAAGTTCAAGTCCTTCGCCCTGTGGAAAGAGGCCGAGACCTCCTCCACGGGGAAGGCACGGCCCTCGGCTCGGAGCCGGCCGGAGGGGCGGCTGGGCCACTGTCCCTTGGGAAGTTGGGGCAGTAACCCGGTCTGGTCGGGGGGGGGGGGACGTGGCCTTCTCGGGCTGGTCCCGGGCCGGCAGCGGGACGGCAAGTAGGGACGCCGTTAGCCACCCGCCGGGCCCTGACCCATCGTCACAGGCCTCCTGCCCGGCCTCCTGCACGGCCGTGGGTCAGAGGTCGCCTGCCACGCGGTCGGGCAGGCGTCCGTCAGTGTGGTGCATTTCAGGCCCCTTTTTTCTTTTTTTTTTAAGTTTATTTTGAGAGAGAGAGAGAGGAAGAGAGTGTGAGTGCGCGCCAGCAGGAGGGGGCAGGGAGAGAGAGAGGACCCCAAGCAGGCTCTGTGCTGTCGGTCCTGAGCCCTAGGGTCACGACCTGAGCCGAAATCAAGAGTCGGACACTCGGCCAGCTGAGCCCCCCGGGCGCCCTCGGTCCGTTCCTCGCTGGGGTGGGTTGTGCCTGCTGCTCTGAGAGCTCCCGTACGTCCTGGGGACTAAACCCTCACCTGATGGGCGGTTGTCCCCATTCTGCAGGGTGTCTTTCCGTTTTCTCGTTCCTGTCCTCTGAGTGGCAAAGGGTTTTAATTTCAAGGAAGTCCAGTTGGTGCCTTTGTCCTGTGTTGCTCGCGTCCTGATTTTTCAGTTCGCACTGGAGCCCCGCAGACCACGTGTCGCCCTTCGTGGCCGCGGGCCGCCCCCTGCTTCTGGGAGTGCGTGTTCGTACCCGAAGTCCCTTCTAGCGGAACGCGGACTAGCATCCGGCTCTGCTCAGCGTTCCTGGGCCGCAGTCGAGTGCGCCCTGGTGGTTTAGACCCCTCGTCGTGCTCTGGGGACTCAGCGGGACCGTGTCGCGCCTCCTTCCGGGGAGCATTTCCCAGGCCGGGGCTCGTGGCGGGGGGGAGCGCTTCCCCGTCCCCATGGAGGAGTGAGCTCCCCATGGAGGAGAGAGCTCGAAGCGAGGAATCACCAGACTGTTTTGGAGTTGCGATGTACGGCGCAGGTTGTGCCAATGCGGCGCGGTGGGTGGTGGGCCTGCGCGGTGGGCGGCGGCGGGGCAGTGCGTTGGGCGGCGGGCCGGTGCGGTACCGGGCGGGGCGCCTTCTCGAGTCGCGGAAATGTCCTCCGAAGCAAACACGACCACGTTTGTTTGAGAGGAGTTGAACATCAGCTCGTTCTGCCGTGGGCTCCGGTCCGCTCCTTTCCGTCACCGCGAGGTCGGCCGTGCCGTCTTAGGTTTCCGCGTGGACCGGAGCCCGCCCTCGCGGTCTTTCTGGGCGACGACCCGAAGCGCACCAGCTCGTTCTCTTTTAGCGCGCCTTCTCTGCCGTCCACTTTCTTTCCAACCGTTTTCTGCTCCGAAGCGTCACACAGAGGCCGCGTCTGAACCGGCACCAGGCCTGCTGGAGAGCAGGAAGGGGAAAGAGTGTTTGCATTTGGGGGTCAGCCTTCGTTGCACCCGGAACACCCTCGTCACGGTGGTCCGCGGGGGCAGACGAGCGTTCCGCCGGAATAAACACAAGCGGGCGGTTCGGCCGACAGCGGAGTTCCGGATAGTGCAGACTCCGCGGTTTCCTCGGAGCAGAGTCCTCCGGCCCCCCGGGTGCTGTCGGCCTTTGGTCTGGGTGATCCTCTTGTGGGGGGGCTGACCCGTGCGCTGGATGCCGGAGGCGCCCTCTGGCAGGGACAGCCAGCCGGCCTCAGACGCACCAGTCCCCAGCGGGGAGGGAAGGGTGCGCAGTCGCCCCTGTCGGGGTGTGTGGCAGGGGGTGGGGGGGGAAGCTCCGTGTCCCTAGCACGGAGCTCACACGGCGACGAACCCTCAGCTAGCTGCACCCGTGTTTCTCCCCCCACACGTACGTGCACAGCCCACTTGTCACTGCCTGCAGCCCGGCCCCAGCCTTGTGGCCGACCCGAACATGACACGGGCGTTCCTGACAGCCCCCAGGCTGCGGGGCCTCCTCAGCCGCTCGCCCGGCGCCACTGGGGCCAAACGGCACGAACCGGGCAGGCAGTTACGGTCTGAGTCTCAGGAGTCCGAGGCCGCGTCGAGGCTCCCCACACCCCCGCCCAGGGTCCCGGTGACATCTCGCTCCTGCCTCGTCCAGCCCCTGGAGGCCACACCCTCTTCTGCCCACGTCCTCCCCTCCACTGGCTCTTCCAGGACGCTTGTCGTTGGCCTTGGGGCCCAGCCGGGCCGCCCTCGTCTCCAGATCTTTCTCTTAACTGTGGCGGCAAAGGCCCCAGATGAGGCCGCGTGCTTGGAGGGCGCCCCTTCCCCCCGCAGATCCACGCGGGGCGCCCGCAGCGGTCCCTGGGGCTCGGGGACGCCCTCACTGTCATCTCCCTGTGGTCCTGACGCCTGCCCCTTGCTGTCTTCTGTGTCCTGTACAGATTCGGGACCCCAGGACGCTCCTGCCCATGCCGGGGGTGACTGTCGGCGACATGGGGAAGAAGCTCGGGCTCAACGGCCTCGACAACGGGTACCTGTGCGCCCCGGCCCCGATGGCCACCGCGTCCTCAGGGTCGCCACCTGGGCTGCTCGCTCAGGACGCCGGCTCCTGCCGAGTCCAGCGTGTGAGCCCACAGGGACCCTCGGTGCTGTCCCCACCCTCCCTGATGCCTGTGGAGCCACGAAACCACGGTGGGGACACACAGCGCACCTGTCACTTGGGAGCTGTGTCACACACACACCCGTGTCCCACATACCGTGTGTCACATGCGCACACCGTCTCACAGACACCCCGTGTCACATCTACCCTGTGTCACACCCCATGTCACTCCCTCTCTCATTTGCACACAGGGTCACATGCACCCTGTGTCACCCGTACCCCACGTCACGCACACCCTGTGTCGTGCGCACACGTGTCACACACCCCTTGTCACATACACACCCCGTGTCACTCACGCCTTCGTGTCCGACAGCGTACGTCACGTCACACGCCCTGTGTCCCACGTACCCCGTGTCACATACACACCCCGTGTCACTCACGCCTTCGTGTCCGACAGCGTACGTCACGTCACACGCCCTGTGTCCCACGTACCCCGTGTCACATACACAGCACGTTACACATGCTCGCTCCAGTGTCGCACCCCACGTCACACTCCCGTCACACCGACACCCGCGGGCTGGCCACCACCTGTTTCCAGATCAGCTTCTGTGGGCCCCACGCGCTCAAACGAGAGCGCGCGGGAGTGCGCCCTCAGGCGAGCGCGGGCAGACGCTTTCCCGAGCGGCAGTGGGTTCGGCCTCGCTCGGCCCTGCGTGGCGCGAAGGGGGAGCGTCCCCGTCGCCTGGAAGGGCATGCAGGGTTTACGGTCGTGCTTGAGAAAGCCGCCCTCGGCCTTCAGGCGGGAAGCGGAGCCCCCAAGGTGCCGGCGCCCAGTCTGCGCCTTAAACGCGGATGCGTGCGCTCGCGGCCCAGGGGGCCTCCACTGGGCCCCCCGCGGCCTCCGCCACCCCAGCGTCGCCCCGACACGGCGGCCGCTCCCGCGGGGCCTGCGAGGGCAGCCGGCCGAGCACCCCCCACCGGCGGGTCGCCTAGAGGAACTTGGGAGGGGCTCCTCCGGCCCACTGGCACGCAGCCCCCGTCTCTGCCCTTTCTGGGGGTCCCGGAGGGTGTGCCACATCCCCCCGCGAGGCCGGCCTGGACGCGGGGGGCAGCGGTCACCTGCCGTCGGCCCACCGTGTGGCTCTCAGTAAGCGTCCGCCAGTGGCCAGGCCCGCGGCCCCGTCCTGAGAGGGCGAACCGGACCCCCAGAAGCTGGCACCGAGAAGGAGGTGCCGAGCGAGGACGTGGACTGTGGGCAGTCCCCGCAGACTGGGCCGCTCCGTGGAGGTGCGGGGACACGGCCGTACCCACTGCAGAGGGGTGAGAGGCGAGTCCTGAGGGGCCCCGGAGGAGGGGGTGCGCCCCGATGGCCGCCTGCTTGGGGACCCCAGAGAGCCCGGCCTGTGTGAGGGTCACACAGGCTCCCCGCCAGCTGTAGGCCGGGCCCCTGCCCGAGGGCTCCCCACGTCTTTCTGGAAGATTGGGGGCTTGCAGGGACTTGTGCAGGGGGTCCCCGTTCCGATCGGCCGTTCGGAGAGGCCTTGTGCTCCAGTGTGTGGCCCGGTAGAGCCCGGCGGTGGGCGTCGCGGTGACCCGGGCCGGAGGGGGTGGGGCCCGATGAAGACGGACGGGTGGGGAGGAGGTGGCCGGGACCCTGCTGGGGCAGAGCTGACACCCACTTTGATGGGGAGCTTGGTCCCTTCTCGGGGGTGACCACGGTCCGAGCAGGAGCCGGTGTGAGTGCAGGGGGGCGGCTCCGTCTCTGACCTCGGGCTCGTGCAGGTGCGCCGGAGAGCATTCTGGTTGGCACCGGAATGCTCTTGGCCGTCGGATAAGTCGCTGTGGGAACTCGCACGTTTCCAGGACGATTTGGGGTGGAACCTCCAGGCCTTGGCCTGACCTCGTCCCTGACCTTGTGCCTTAGGCTGGGGGGGAATAGGCTGTCCCTACCTGACGGCCAGGGGAGGCGCCCCTAGTGGCGTGTGATGACGCGCCCCTGAGTCGGCCCTTCTCAGCTTTTCTTTTTTTTTTTTTTTTTTTTTTTTTTTTTTTTTTTTTTTTGTTATAATAGTTTATTTTCAAATTGGTTTACATATAACACCCAGTGTTCATCCCAACATGTGCCCTTTTTAATGCCCATCACCTCCTCTCCCCCCTCCCTCATCCCCCTTACCCTCAGTTTTTTCTTAGTCTTTGAGAGTCTCTTATGTTTTATCTCCCTCCCTCTCTGTGTCTTTTTTTTCTTTCCCCTCTTCCCCTCCCCCTGGTTTTTGCTTAGTTTCACAAAGTCCACCTATTCGTGGAAACATATGGTATCTGTCTTTTTCTGACTGACTTATTTCACTTAACATAATACCCTCCAGTTCCATCCATCTTGCTACACATGGCCAGATTTCATTTTTTCTCATTGCCACGTAGTAGTCCATTGTATATAAGTACCATAACTTCTTTATCCATTCGTCAGTTGATGGGCACTTGGTCTCTTTCCATGATTTGGCTATTGTCGAAAGTGCTGCTATGAACATTGGGGTACACGTGCTCCTATGCATCAGCATTCCTGTGTCTCTTGGGTAGATTCCTAGCAGGGCTATTGCTGGGTCATAGGGTAGCTCTATTTTCATTTTTTTGAGGAACCTCCACACCGTTTTCCAGAGTGGCTGCACCAGTTTGCATTCCCACCAACAGTGTAGGAGGGTGCCTACTTCTCCACATCCTCGCCAGCATCTATAGTTTCCTGATTTGTTCATTTTAGCCACTCTGACTGGTGTGAGGTGGTATCTCAGTGTAGTTTTGATTTGTATTTCCCTGATGCTGAGTGACATTGAGCATCGTTTCATGTGTCTGTTGGCCATCTGAATGTCCCCTTTGGAGAAGTGTCTATTCATATCTTCCGCCCATTTCTTCACTGGGTTGTTTGTTTTTCGGGTTTGGAGTTTGGTAAGTTCTTTATAAATTTTAGATATTAGTCCTTTATCCGATATGTCATTTGCGATGATCTTTTCCCATTCCGTTGGTTGCCTATTCGTTTTGTTGGTTGTTTCTTTTGCCGTGCAGAAGCTTTTTATCTTGATGAGGTCCCAATAGTTCATCTTTGCTTTTAATTCTCTTGCCTTTGGAGACGTGTCGAGTAAGAAATTGGTGCGTCTTAGGTCAAAGAGGCTTTTTCCTGTTTTCTCCTCTAGGATTTTGACGGTTTCCTGCCTCACATTCAGATCTTTTATCCATTTAGAATTTATTTTTGTGAGTGGTGTAAGAAAGTGGTCTAGTTTCATTCTTTTGCATGTTGCTGTCCAATTCTCCCAGCACCATTTGTTAAAAAGGCTGTCTTTTTTCCATTGGATACATTTTCCCGCTTTGTCAAAGATTAGTTGGCCATATACTTGCGGGTCCATTTCTGAGTTTTCTATTCTATTCCATTGGTCTATGCGTCTGTTTTTGTGCCAATACCATACAGTCTTGATGACCACCGCTTTGTAGTAGAGGTTAAAGTCTGGGATTGTGATGCCTCCCGCCTTGGTTTTATTCTTCAGTATTATTTTGGCTATTCGAGGTCTTTTGTGGTTCCATACAAATTTTAGGATTGTTTGCTCTAGCTTTGAGAAGAATGCTGGTGCAATTTTGATTGGGATTGCATTGAATGTGTAGATTGCTTTGGGTAGTATTGCCATTTTGACGATATTTATTCTTCCAATCCATGAGCATGGGATGTTTTTCCATTTCCTTGTGTCTTCCTCAATTTCCTTCATAAGTTTTTTATAGTTTTCAGTGTAGAGGTCTTTCACATCTTTGGTTAGGTTTATTCCTAAGTATTTTATGGTTTTTGGTGCAATTGTGAAAGGGATTAGCTTCTTTATTTCTCTTTCTGCTGCTTCATTGTTGGTGTATAGAAATGCCACCGATTTCTGTACATTGATTTTGTATCCTGCAACTTTGCTGAAATCATGAATCAGTTCTAGTAGGCTTTTGGTGGATTCTGTCGGGTTTTCCATGTAAAGTATCATGTCATCTGCAAAAAGTGAAAGTTTGACTTCCTCCTTGCCAATCTTGATGCCTTTTATTTTGTTTTGTTGTCTGATTGCTGATGCTAAGACTTCCAGCACTATGTTAAATAGCAGTGGCGAGAGTGGACACCCCTGTCGTGTTCCTGATCTCAGGGGGAAGGCTTTCAATTTTTCCCCATTGAGGATGATATTAGCTGTGGGTTTTTCATATATGGCTTTTATGATGTTTAAGTATGTTCCTTCTATCCCGACTTTCTCGAGAGTTTTTATTAAGAAAGGATGCTGTATTTTGTCAAATGCTTTTTCTGCATCTATTGACAGGATCATATGGTTCTTATCTTTTCTTTTGTTGATGTGATGTATCACGTTGATTGATTTGCGAATATTGAACCAGCCCTGCAACCCAGGGATGAATCCTACTTGATCATGGTGGATAATTCTCTTTATATGCTGTTGGATTCGATTTGCTAGTATCTTGTTGAGAATTTTTGCATCCATATTCATCAGGGATATTGGCCTGTAATTTTCTTTCTTTGCTGGGTCTCTATCTGGTTTGGGAATCAAAGTGATGCTGGCTTCATAGAATGAGTCCGGGAGTTTTCCTTCCGTTTCAATTTTTTGGAACAGCTTGAGGAGGATAGGAATTAACTCTGTTTTAAATGTCTGGTAAAATTCCGCAGGAAAGCCATCTGGTCCAGGGCTTTTATTTGCTGGGAGGTTTTTAATAACTGATTCTATTTCTTCACTAGTTATGGGTCTGTTCAAATTTTCTATTTCTTCCCGTTTGAGTTTTGGTAGCGTGTGGCTATTTAGGAAGCTGTCCATTTCTTCCAGATTGCCAAGTTTGGTGGCATATAATTTTTCATAGTATTCTCTGATGATTGCTTGTATCTCTGAGGGATTGGTTGTAATTTCTCCCTTTTCATTCACGATTTTATTTATTTGAGTTCTCTCTCTTTTCTTTTTGAGAAGCCTGGCTAGAGGTTTGTCTATTTTGTTTATTTTTTCAAAGAACCAGCTTTTGGTTTCATTGATCTGTTCCACTACCTTTTCTGTCTCCATATGGTTAATTTGAGCTCTGATCTTTGTTATTTCTCTCTTTCTGCTGGGCTTGGGTTGTTTTAGTTGATCTGCTTCTAGTTCCTTTAGGCGTGCTGTTAGAATTTGTGTTATTGATTTTTCTTGTTTCTTGAGATGGGCCTGGATTGCAATATATTTCCCTCTCAGGACTGCCTTTGCTGCATCCCAGAGCGTTTGGATTGTTGTATTTTCATTTTCATTTGTTTCCATGTATTTTTTAATTTCTTCTCTGATGGCTTGGTTGACCCAGTCATCTTTTAGTAGGTTATTTCTTAGCCGCCATGTTCTTGGATATTTTCCAGGCTTTCTCCTGTGGTTGATTTCAAGTTTCAAAGCATTGTGGTCTGACACTGTACACGGTATGATCTCAATTCTTTTATATTTATTCAGAGCTTCCCTGTGCCCCAGAATGTGGTCTATCTTGGAAAATGTACCGTGTGCAGATGAGAAGAATGTAAATTCCTTTGCTTCTGGATGAAGGACCCTAAAGATGTCTGTGAGGCCCATCTGTCCTAATGTGTCATTCAGGGCTATTGTTTCTGCGGAGATTTTCTGTTTTGTTGATCTATCCAATGCTGAGAGTGGAGTGTTGAGATCCCCTACTATTAGGACATTTTTATCGATGAGGTTGCTAATGTTTGTAATTAGTTGTTTTACAAATTTGGGTGCCCCCAAATTCGGTGCGTAGATATTTACAATTGTTAGCTCTTCCTGCTGGATGGTCCCTGAGACTATTATATAATGTCCTTCCTCATCTCTTATTACATCGTTCATTTTAAAGTCTAATTTGTCTGATATAAGTGTGGCTACTCCGGCTTTCTTCTGACTTCCAGTAGCATGGTAGATAGTTCTCCATCCCCTCACTTTCAATCTGAAGGTGTCTTCAGGTTTAAGATGAGTTTCTTGAAGACAGCAAATAGATGGGTCTTGTTTTTTAATCCATTCTGTTATCCTTTGTCTTTTGATTGGCGCATTTAGTCCATTTACATTCAGTGTTAATATTGAAAAATATGGGCTTACAGTCACTGTATTATCTGTAAGTTTCATGTTTGTAAGGCTGTGTCTGGTAGTTTGTATTCTTTGCCTCCTTGTTTTCATAGAATGCCCCTCAGGATCTCTTGCAGTGCTGGCTTATTTGTGATAAATTCTTTCAGTTTTTGTTTGTTGGGAAAAACCTTGATCTCTCCTTCTATTCTGAATGACAGGCTAGCCGGATACAGAATTCTTGGTTGCATGTCCTTCTTGCTCATCACATTGAAGATGTCCTGCCATTCCTTTCTGGCTTGCCAAGTTTCCGTAGATAAGTCTGCTACTACCCTTATAGGTCTCCCTTTGTATGTTAGGGTTCTTTTGTCCCTAGCTGCTTTCAGGATTCTCTCCCTATCTTTGTATTTTGCCAGCTTCACTATGATGTGCCATGCAGAAGGTCTATTCAAGTTACGTCTGAGGGGAGTTCTCTGTGCCTCTTGGATTTCCATGCCCGTTTCCTTTCTCATGTTGAGGAAGTTCTCAGCAATGATTTGTTCCAGAACCCCTTCGACTCCTTTCTCTCTCTCTTCTTCCTCTGGAACTCCTATGATACGGATATTGTTTCTTTTGACTGCATCGCTCAGCTCTCGAATTCTCCTTTCCTGTTCCTGGATCAGCTTCTCTCTCTTTTTATCTGCTTCCTCTTTTTCAATGATTTTGTCTTCTAATGCACTAACTCTTTCCTCTACCTCTTCAATCCGTGCTGTGGTTGCTTCCAGTTTCCCCTGTATTTCTTCCAATGTCTTCTTTAATTCTTCCTGACCGTTTTTAAGGTCTTTGAACTTTGCCTCGTAGGACCCCTTGCATTCATCTAAGCTTTTTTCAAGGCCAGCAATTAGTTTTATGATTAACATTCTATATTCAAGTTCTGTTATGTTGCTTATATCTCTTTTCATTAATTCTTGAGCTGTCACTGCTTCTTGTAGACTCTTTTGAGGAGAATTCTTCCGTCTCGTCATTTTGGCTGGATGTGTTATGGGTTGTTTCTTGAAGTTGCCCTGGAAAGGAAAACTGACAGACACACAGAACACAGAAATACTCAAACGTACCGACAAATGGTCCAGACAAGCAGTTCACAACAGAAAAAAATAACAAGTGACTCTCTGAGGGCAATGTCCTGAAGTAACAGCTACACGTTAAGGACAGGGTATGTAGTGTGCTGGTGGCAGAGCATATATAGACAGAATAATGACTGGTGCAGGGAGAAGAAGGAAATGGACTTTGCCCAGGTAGAGCGACTAAAGGGTTTAATCCAGACTGATAGAAATCAGAATAAGGACAGGTGCGAGGGAAAAGGAATAAAGATCGATGTCATCTAGATGAACTTATACGGCCTGGTTATTCCAGAAAAAGGGCTAGGGAAGTAAAGAAGAGGTTGTAGGACATGTCCTCAAAGAGTGGGTTAAAAAACAAAACAAAAACAAAAAACAAAAAACAAAAAACAAAACCAAAAAAACCCAAACAAAACAAACAAACAAACAAAAAACAAAAAAACAAAAAACAAAAAGAACGAAAAAAATGATTAAGCCAGTCAGTACCCTGGATGACCAGCTCAGGGATGGGGATCGGTAGGAATGAGAAAGGGAGGGATAAATTTAAAAAGAAGAAATGACTGGCGTTACTCCAGGCAGCAATCTCCACTTGGATCAGTCGCTCCTGCTGATAGTTTGGGAGGGGCGTGGTTTAGTGTAGGCGGGTCCGGCCTCCACTGCTGCAGGGATGGCTTCTGGGGTGACTTCCTGGCTTGTGAGACAACAATGTCGTCTCTCCAGACCCCCGCCCCCAGTCCTGGAGGCTTTATTCGCTCCTTTATTTCTGTTCTCTCTCCACCGCCCACGCCAGCCTAGTGTGGTTTACTGGAGCCGCGCCTGGGGCTGCCTGGGTGCCTGCTGCCTATCCCGGCAGAGTGCGTGCTTTTCAAAGCGAAAACAGGACTCGCCTGCCCCTAGGTGCCCGTACAGCCACCCCGTTCTCTTGTTCGACACGAGGGTTTGCGAAACCTTCGCTCGTTGATTCTTCACGTCGTGTTGTGGGTTCTGGTATGAGACTGAAGACTGAGAACCTTAAAAAAATTCAGTTCCCTCCTTTTGTTGTTGACTACCCAGCTTGGTCCCAGCGGTGTCAGGAACCTCTCGTGATTCCCAACATGAGGCCGGTCGTTTCCGCACAGAGCCCCGCCTCACGCATGCCACGTTTTTTTACTTAGCCTATTTTTTAAGTTTTTCTTTTAATGTTTGTTTACTTTTGAGACAGAGTGTGAGTGGGGGAGGGGCAGAGAGAGAGAGAGGGAGACACAGAATCTGAAGCAGGCTCTAGGCTCTGAGCTATCAGCACAGAGCCGGATGCGGGGCTCAAACCCACAGACCGAGAGATCATGACCTGAGCCGAAGTCGGACGCTCAACTCACTGAGCCACCCGGGCGCCCCTATTTAACCTTTTTAGCTAGAAAAACGTGTTGAAATTTCCTGTCTCTGCTTTCTTCTCCCGTTTTCTTTTCCTTCGGGGGCTTGGCACCCTCTGGCTTTCCTCTGCGCTTACTTGCCTGGGTTCCTGGCGGGAGAGGAGACGGGCGCCAGGGCCAGAGCCCTGTGTGACCCCACGTCCTGCGTCTCTCCACGCAGGTTTGCCCTGTTCCACAAGGTGAGAATTCCTCGCCACGCCCTCCTGAACCGGACTGGAGACGTCACCCCCGAGGGGACCTACGTCACCCCCTTTAAGGTACAGGTGTCTCCAGGCGGGGAGCTCACGGGGGAAAGCCCTCGGCCGCACAGGACGCTTGCCGGGTGGGCCAGTGGCAAACCCCTCTCGGTTCAGGCTCCAGTGCCACCACCAAGGAAGGTGGCACCTGGGTCCCCTGCACTCCCAGGGTCCTCGGCGTGATGACAGACGCTGCCCACCCCCACAGCCCTCCAGGGTTGGTCAGGAAGGCTGCCCCCCGCTGGTGCTGTGTCCCCAAAAGGTGTAAGGGCGCAGGCCGTGTGGCGGCCATCCCGAATGGGGGTGACGGCGTTCTCTGGTGTCTGGGGCTCGCCACAGCCCTAAACCCTCCGAGTGGTAGACACACGATGGCCACGGCCCTCGCTGACCAGCTGGCCGCCTCCGGGCCCTGAGCTCCCGCGAGCCCCTCGGAGGAGGACGCTGACGACACGCTCCGCCTGCCTGGAGCCGGGACGGCAGGACTGGAAGCAGGGGCGCTGGGGACAGGACAGCAGTCAGCAACATAACACCCGAGTCTCTTAAAAATGGAGAGAGTGACGCTGACCACGAGTTAGGCGCTAACAGGACAGCGAAGGAACGGAAGGCACACGATAGAGCGGACAAGCGGGTGCAGGCCGGATCCCGGAGAGCCCGAGCGAGGGGTCCTCGGAAGGCGCAGGGGCGGCTGCAGCAGGGCGAACGGAGGGGACCTCGGGGGCAGCAAGGCCGGGGGCGTCTAGGGAAGGGAAGCCCCAAGCGAGGGCTCGCGCCGCGCCGGGGGCGAGTCGGGGGAGTGCGCGTCAGACGACAGGCAGGAGAATGTTTCCAGAGAAACATCCGGGGTCTTCCGGAGAGGGGGTGCGGCTCCAACTCCCGAGAGCGAAGGTCCCGGAGCCCCCAGGTTCCCGCGGCGCCACGCCGCGTGCGAGGAGGCCACGGGGGGACCCCGCAGACCGCCGTTCGCGCGTGGGGTGTCAGGAACACTGTCCGGCCCGCGCAGGGCAGGCGCCCCGATTCCACGGTGGGCGTAGCTGTGGGACAGAAGTCCGGAGAATGAAAACAGTAATGTCGGGGGAGGCGGCGGCGAGATGCGCCCACGACACGGCCACCGTGGAACATCGCGCGGGGCCCCGAGGTCTGTGGCAGGTTAATGCGGCTGCGCACGAGGCCTTCGCGTGTCGTGAACGAACACGGCCGGCAGCCGGCGGGAAGGTCGTCGTCCACGGGGAGAGAGGAATTCTGGGGGGCCAGGGCTCACGGGAACAGGAGGCTGGCACCGAGCGGCGGCACCTCGGCCTAGCGTCCTGTTTCGGGCGTGGCTAAGCCTTGGGGGACTCCGGGTGACTGGGGGTGGCGCCCTGGGGGGCAATGTCCCCTCTGCCTGCAGCTGAGCGTCCCTGCCGGGGGCCTCATGACACCTGCGTCTCCGCAGCCCAGCCCGCCCGGCGGTCCTGGCCTGGGGGTGCGCGGCGGGGGCGCCCTGGGGGGCGGGCCTGGCAGCCGGGCCGCGTGGGCGCCGAGGGACCCATCGTGCGCGGCCTGTCTCCGCGCCGCCGTCCCCGAGGCCGCCGGGCATCCTGGGCGCGCTCACCACGTGTGCTTTCTCTGTAGGATGCCAGGCAGCGCTTCGGGGAGTCCCTGGGCAGCCTGTCCACGGGGCGGGCCGCCATCGTGGCCATGTCCGTTGTGAACCTGAAGCTGGCCATTTCCATAGCCCTCCGCTTCTCGGCCACGCGCTGTCAGTTCGGGCCGACCGACGAGGAGGAGGTCCCGGTGCTGGAGTACCAGACGCAGGTACGGCCGAGGCGGAGTCCCCACCTCTTCCTCCTGTCGTGGGGGCACCTGCGCGAGGCTGGACAGCTGGGCTCTGGTCGCCCGGAGTCCGTCGTCGGACCTCGTCGGGCAACTCTCGGGTCTGCTGACGGGAGGCGGCCTGGCAGCCGGGCAGGGGGCTCCTCGTACATGGGTTTTTGGTAAAAGGCGCGTGTACGGGAGCCGACAGACGGCCCTTGGGAGAAGCGTGTTCTGGCGAGGCTCTCGCTCGTTATACTCGAAGGTGCCGCAGTCCCTGGCGGTGGCTGCCCGGTCCCGGGCCCACACTCTGACCCCTTCGCCACGTCCCTAAGGAGTGACCCCCCATGGGGACAGTCCGCCGCGGCAGGCGGGCGCTTGGGGCGTTTGCTGTGACGTCACTTAGAGTAGCAGGAGGGACCCCCGTCCTGCCGGTCCTCAGGGAAGAGGCGGCCTGGATGGCAAAGGGGGAGCCCGGGCCGCCCCACCGACGCGCCGCTGAGCTTCTGGCGAGGGGAGATCAGTTTTACCCCGGGGACCGCTCGCGGCACTTGCGTGGCACCAGCCCGGCCTCCGCGCCGCCTCGCACGCTTGGTCGTCCCCAGGCGGGGCGGAGTGGCAGGTCCCGGTTCTCAGGCATCCGAGGGTCCGACGGGGGCTCCTGTCCCAGCGCAGCAGCCAAGTCCAGCCCCGCCTCGGGCCAAGCGCCGTGTCAGCACCGGCGCGTGTGAGTGAGGGCTCGAGGGCGTCGCAGCAGAGCCTCGGCCTCTTCCAGCGCCGCTCGCCACGGCGCGAGCCTGTTTTCCTAAGACAAACGAGGACAAGTGGAATGTCCGGGTCACGACCGCGCGGTACATGCCGTTCCTTCTACCCGGAGCCCGTGGCCCTCGCGACGTCAGTGCCCTGACTGCCTGGTCGTCAGGGGTGGCCCGGCGGTTGGAGGGCCCGCTCGGGCCACGGCGCTTGCGCTCCTGCCCAGGTCCGCCCTGCCGGCCGTGTGCCCTCGGGCAAGGCCACCTCGTGCCACCTGTCCGTGGCCCGGCTTTCTCATAGACTAGGACTGGTAATAGCGCTTCTTCGTGGGGCCACCATGAGGATTAAATACGTTAGTCCACGGAGGGCGCCTGGCAGGATGTCTGGCTCCCTGCGCTCGGTAAGCGACAGGCGGTGGTGGTGACAGTTTGCACAAAGCACAAGCGATCACCTGTCCAGCCCGGCATGCCGGCACAGCTGGCGGGGGCCCCCGGCCACGGGTGGGCTGTTAGTCACCATCCCGGTGGTCCCTTTGGTGAGACCGGTGAGCACTGTCCACAGAGAGCACCTTTGAGCAAAACTGGGCTGGTTCTCTGTGTGGGGGGGTGGGTTCTCTGTGGAGTTGGTTCTCTGTGGGGGGGTGGGTTCTCTGAGGAAGAGTTGGTTCTCTGTGGGGGAGTAGGTTCTCTGAGGAAGAGTTGGTTCTCTGCGAGGGGGATGGGTTCTCTGATGAATTGGTTCTCTGTGGGGGGGTGGGTTCTCTGAGGAAGAGTTGGTTCTCTGCGAGGGGGATGGGTTCTCTGATGAATTGGTTCTCTGTGGGGGGGTGGGTTCTCTGAGGAGGAGTTGGTTCTCTGTGGGGGATGGGTTCTCTGAAGAGGAGTTGGTTCTCTGCAAAGGGGGGTGGGTTCTCTGAGGAGGAGTGGGTTCTCTGCAAAGGGGGGTGAGTTCTCTGAGGAGGAGTTGGTTCGCTGTGGGGGGATTGAGTTCTCTGAGGAGGAGTTGGTTCTCTGCGAGGGGGGTGGGTTCTCTGATGAGTTGGTTCTCTGTGGGGGGGGTGAGTTCTCTGAGGAGGAGTGGGTTCTCTGCAAAGGGGGGTGGGTTCTCTGAGGAGGAGTTGGTTCTCTGTGGGGGGGGTGGGTTCTCTGAGGAGGAGTTGGTTCTCTGTGGGGGGTGAGTTCTCTGAGGAGGAGTTGGTTCTCTGCAAAGCGGGGTGAGTTCTCTGAGGAGCTGGTTCTCTGTGGGGGTGGGTGGGTTCTCTGAGGAGGAGTTGGTTCTCTGCAAAGGGGGGGTGGGTTCTCTGAGGAGCTGGTTCTCTGTGAAGGGGGTGGGTTCTCTGAGGAGGAGTTGGTTCTCTGTGGGGGTGGGTTCTCTGAGGAGTTGTTCCTCTGTGGGGGGTGAGTTCTCCGAGGAGGAGTTGGTTCTCTGCAAAGGGGGGTGAGTTCTCTGAGGAGGAGTGGGTTCTCTGTGGGGGTGGGTTCTCTGAGGAGTTGTTTCTCTGTGGGGGGTGAGTTCTCCGAGGAGGAGTTGGTTTTCTGCAAAGGGGGGTGGGTTCTCTGAGGAGGAGTGGGTTCTCTGTGGGGGGTGGGTTCTCTGAGGAGGAGTGGGTTCTCTGTGGGGAGGGTGAGTTCTCCGAGGAGGAGTTGGTTCTCTGCAAAGAGGGGTGAGTTCTCTGAGGAGTTGGTTCTCTGTGAAGGGGGGTGGGTTCTCTGAGGAGGAGTTGGTTCTCTGTGGGGGGTGGGTTCTCTGAGGAGGAGTGGGTTCTCTGTGGGGGGTGGGTTCTCTGAGGAGGAGTGGGTTCTCTGTGGGGGGGTGGGTTCTCTGAGGAAGAGTGGGTTCTCTGTGGGGGGGTGGGTTCTCTGAGGAGGAGTTGGTTCTCTGTGGGGGGTGAGTTCTCTGAGGAGGAGTTGGTTCTCTGCAAAGCGGGGTGAGTTCTCTGAGGAGCTGGTTCTCTGTGGGGTGGGTGGGTTCTCTGAGGAGGAGTTGGTTCTCTGCAAAAGGGGGGTGGGTTCTCTGAGGAGCTGGTTCTCTGTGAAGGGGGTGGGTTCTCTGAGGAGGAGTTGGTTCTCTGTGGGGGTGGGTTCTCTGAGGAGTTGTTCCTCTGTGGGGGGTGAGTTCTCCGAGGAGGAGTTGGTTCTCTGCAAAGGGGGGTGAGTTCTCTGAGGAGGAGTGGGTTCTCTGTGGGGGTGGGTTCTCTGAGGAGTTGTTTCTCTGTGGGGGGTGAGTTCTCCGAGGAGGAGTTGGTTTTCTGCAAAGGGGGGTGGGTTCTCTGAGGAGGAGTGGGTTCTCTGTGGGGGGGTGGGTTCTCTGAGGAGGAGTGGGTTCTCTGTGGGGAGGGTGAGTTCTCCGAGGAGGAGTTGGTTCTCTGCAAAGGGGGGTGAGTTCTCTGAGGAGTTGGTTCTCTGTGAAGGGGGGTGGGTTCTCTGAGGAGGAGTTGGTTCTCTGTGGGGGGGTGGGTTCTCTGAGGAGGAGTGGGTTCTCTGTGGGGGGTGGGTTCTCTGAGGAGGAGTGGGTTCTCTGTGGGGGGGTGGGTTCTCTGAGGAAGAGTGGGTTCTCTGTGGAGAGGGTGAGTTCTCCGAGGAGGAGTTGGTTCTCTGCAAAGGGGGGTGAGTTCTCTGAGGAGTTGGTTCTCTGTGAAGGGGGGTGGGTTCTCTGAGGAGGAGTTGGTTCTCTGTGGGGGGTGGGTTCTCTGAGGAGGAGTTGGTTCTCTGTGGGGGGGGGCTCTCTGCCGGGGGGTAGGGGGTGGGTTCGGGGCGAGGAGGGTGTGGTCTGCGAGTGGGCCTGGGAGGACTGTGCTGTGCTGACGTGTCTGTCTCGTTGATTTTAGCAATGGCGCTTACTTCCCTATCTGGCGGCTGTCTATGCCTTAGACCACTTTTCCAAATGGCTCTTCCTGAACTTGGCGGAGTTCCAGCAAGGCCACATGGGGACGGACCGCAGCGCCCAGCAGGTGAGGGGTGATTCCCTGTTCTCCGCGGTGTTGAAGGTCATCAGCTGCCGCTGAGGTTGAGAAGTACAGAGTCAGCCCGTCTTCCCAAACATCTGTCTGTGCGCGGCGGCCTCGTGGGACGAACGCAACCCTCCCCCCCTCCCCCGGCTCAGGCCTCAGAATCCTTGCTGTGTGCACACCGTTGGGGTGTGCGTCCGTATTCCTGCCCCTCAGGGCTGTGCCGACGGGACTCCTCGTCCCAGGCCGTGGGCTCAGCTGGCCTTCAGCTTTCGAGGACATGATGATTTTGCAAAATCCATGTCACCTTCGCCTCAGTCGATTTCACGGTCCTTTCGTAAACAGTCCCGTGAAGGCCTGAGCCCCGCTGGCTGGATTTGAATCGACAGTCGAGGATTTGAGCCAGATCCGCGCGTCCGCTGAACTCGGGCGCTGTGCACAGTCGTCCTTGGCTGATTTCTGGGAAAACAGTTTTCAGTGGACTTCCCGTCGCCCCTCATTTGCCTCCTGGGCACGAGTGAAATGTGAGTCACGAGAAACGGGTTTGAAAACAGGTCAGAAATCTTGCAGCTCGGCGTCCTATCCAACACCCTAAAAAGCTTGTATCAAATTAGCACACTTTGGAATATTCAGCATGAACATCCGGGAGTCAGGAGGCGGCGGGCCAGCAGGGTGCGCTGCTCGGCAAAGCACGGGCCGCGGGAGCATGGGGATGAAGCCTGTTTTTCCCCAGCGTGAGTCACTGAGGCTTCTGCCAGCCGCCGTTGGACTTGTCGTCCTGTTCGTGACGTTATAAAGAGTAATCAGGCTTTGTTCTTTCTGAAACGCAGGGGTCTAACCGGCGCACGGCAGGGCCTGGGAGCGGCCCGATTCCATGTTGAAAACATGGGTAAAACGGACCGTCTTATCTCGCGGGGGTGTGAGTTCGTCTCTCTCATTTCTGTTAAACATTAGGTAGAAGCAGAGATTTGTAAGACCTGCCCCGAGACGCTGGCCGGGGACGCCCTTGCAGAGACTGGAATCGCCGTCACCCGCGGTGTCTCCCGGGCCCCGCCTGCCCCTTTCCCCCTCACGTTCGGTTCTCGCTTTTCTCTCCTGCACGGCATACTGCTCCGTTCCCGGTTCACGAGCGAGTCGTGGTGGACTCGTTGCTTCCGTGCCTCGTGTTTGTGGCCATCCTCACGTCCCTGGTGACTCGCCGCACAGAGCTCTGGTCCCTCGGTTCGTCGCCGTGAAGTCTCTGTATCACGGCGTATTCATCTGAGATGAACCCCCCCGTTTCAAGCTAAAATTGTTTTTTTTGTTTTTTTTTTTTTTTTGCCCCTTTCTCCTGCAGTTGCTGGGTGTCGTGGATGAGGCTAGCAGGGACATAAGCCTGTGACGCTAGGGGTGAGCTGACCGCTGACCTCTGGTGCCAGAGCCTCTTTTCATCTCTTCTCGTTGGATTTCCCCTCCTAAGGCAGAGCTCGGACGTGAGATCCACGCCTTGGTGTCGGCCGGCAAATCCCTGGCCTCGTGGACCGCGCAGCGGGGAATTCAGGAATGCCGGGAGGCGTGCGGAGGACACGGCTATCTGGCGGGTAGGTTTCGGAGAAACTACAGCCAGGAACCCAAAGTCCCCCACCCCCGCTTTTCACAAAGTTTTATTGGAACGTGGCCACACCCACCTGTCCATGGATTCCCTGCTGCCGCGGTCACACGACGAACAGGGTTGAGTCATCTGTGTCGAGTCTGAAACGTTCACTGTCGGGCCTTTTCCAGAGCAAGCACGCGGACCCCCTGCCCTAGACAGGTTCCTTGGCTCTGTGACGTTCCCACGTCTCCACCCAGAGGTAACGAGCTGCGGAGAGACGGTGTGAAGGAGCCCATCCACAACCAGAGCAGGAAGGACATCGTCCGTTCACTGAATTGTAACTTTTTGGTGAATGGCTTGGCAGTAAACTAGCCCCAAGTTTTGTTCTGGGGAAAAATTCTTAAACTTAGAAAAAGAGAGTTTTTCTTGGTGTTGGCTGTTGTTCGGGCAGCTGGTGGTAAAGAGAGCGGGCAGCCGACAGCCCGTGACCGGCTCCTGCTTGGCCACTCACGGGCTGCGCGGCCGCGGGCCAGCTAGCTAACCTTGCTGTGCCTCGGTTTCCTTATCTGTGAACCGGGGTCAACAGTAGTGTCCCGCAACACAGGCTCTCGCAATCCTTACGTGAGTTCATACACGTGAAGTGGCTGGCACGGTGTGGGGCCTGGGGCACGTGGCCAGAGGTGCGGAGTCCAGCTCCGGCGAGTTCAGGGGTCCCCGAAGGATGAACGGTGTCGGCCTGATGAATGACTCGAGAGAGCTGTGTGGCTTCTGGAACCAGGCAGGCATCTCTGCCCTGCTGATCTCAGTATCTTTGTTTAGAAACGGTAAATGACATCGCATAGTTTTGATATCTTTAGCAACAACGCGTTTCCATCAGCAAAGGGCAGTTTCCTCAGTCTTGCTTGTTGTATTTCATCGTTCTTTTTTAGACCATAAAGGAAACAGTTCTTATCTTAGCTATTTTGTGATTCTGGTCCTAAGTTAATTAACATATACCATGTTTGAAGTAGGATTAGCTAAATTTGTGGCAGGGGAAAAGACAGGATGTTTACGAAGAAGGCAGAGTTGTTACCGTCTCAGTAAACAGAGGGCGCGTACATTATCACCTTACCGCCTATGTTAATCGTCCATAGAAAGGTTAAGAGTCGTTCTGTCTAGCTTCCTAAACTACCATGGGAGAGGCGTAACTCTCCTGGTAAAGACATAATTCCTAAGGCTTGTCTAAGTTCCTTTGTTTATGAATGAGTGAATTTACATAATAGGGCCTAATGTTTACATAAGTTACGCTAATATTTAGCCAGCTCATAACTGCTATCAATCTGTGCAACCCATCCCCGAGATGCAACTTTGAGGTTACTTCTGGCCAGGCTACTCTCTTTCGGATGTCATCCATCAAAGCATCGCACTCCAGGTCCTTCTTTCTTATTGAAATGCCATAAGCAAAAGAGCATTACATCGCTTGAGGCCTATGAGAGCAGCTCAAGAAATCCAGGCCTGAAAGGTTATTATTAGAAGGAGACGGTATTGGGGCGCCATCTGGTCGGCAGGAGACTTTGCAACGTCTACCTTTTCCGCACAGGGAGCCGTCTCAACCTGTGAGCCCACGACGGCTCCCAACACGGGGGCTTCTACCTGTTGGCACTGTTGGAACTCTTAGTATTCTTGTAGACGCCAGTATCGTTTGCGAGCTTCCCGTGTGCCGCTCTGCAATAATTAAAAAAATTTTTTTAATGTTTATTCACCTTTTTGAGAAAGAAAGAGACAGTGTGAGCAGGGGAGGGGGAGAGCGAGGGAGACACAGAATCCGAAGCAGGCTCCAGGCTCTGAGCTGTCAGCACAGAGTCCGACGCGGGGCTCAAACCCACGAACCGTGAGATCGTGACTTGGGCTGAAGGTGGATGCTCAACCGACTGAGCCCCCAGGTGCCCCCTACTCTGCAGTAATTGATGGGTAAAATCTTGTTGCTCCCAGAAGGCCATGCATGCCTCCTGAACAACAGAACTGCAGCAGCCTTGTCTCGGCGGAAACCTCCAGAAGCGTTGTAGGCTCTTGCCAACTTTGAGCATTTCAGTGACAGGCTGTGGGTAATTGCATGCTCTCAGCGAGGGTCTGTCTCCTTGTCACGGGAGTGGCCCGCAGCTGCTCCGCGGCTCCCTCCGCGCCCTGCCCCCCCCACCTGCCAATGAACCGGTGACCGTGGCCGTGCCCGCATCACTCAGCCGTCTTGTCTGTGCAGCGTTCTGTAGTTTCTCTCTGTTGTTACGACTCCCAGAGCCGCTGTGAACAGCTGGCCGTGTTGGGCGTAAGTAGGTTAATGAACTTGAACCTGCAGCCGTGCAGACAACCAGAAACGCCCGTCAGCTATCCTGTGCGGAAACGCCGGGCCGGAATGGGCAAGATCCGGCTCAGCCGGGTGGCGGTCATGGGCCCTCTCTGGGTTTAGTATCCATTGCCAGTTGTTTCTCTGTGGCCTTGCCTGACTGTTTCTGTAGGGAGCTCTCACTGTGGCACGGGACACCCAGTCGGGAAAATGATCAGGGTGTCACAGGTGACCACAAGCCTGGCGTCTGCTGCAGAGCCTCGCCCACCCTCTCTGGCTCCTCCCAGCCCGGCCTGTGGAGAACATTCTGAGATGTTCAGGGAGGGTCTGAAAAGCCTACCTTGTAAAACAGGCGGGGGAGTGAAGGCCTGGCACTGGCGGGAGAGGCCACAGGAGAAAGCGGAGGGTTGTCTTCAGATGCCTGACACTTACCATGTAAAAAGATGGGTTGCCCACTGGGTGGGCCGCTCCCCTGAGGGGCCTGAGGTCTGCAGGGGAGAGGGAGACGCCCGCAAGGCTGGGCATTTATCGAGCACTGTGCTGCCGGCACGGGGACCTGACTGCGTGGCTACACGTGTCTCCTTAAAGACGGCGCGGCCACGTTGGGAGGCTGGGAGGACACGGCCGGGGAGGAGCTGGGCCTGGGGGCCTTGGAGTGCTGTGTCTCGGTCGGCCGGCAGGGACATCGGGGTTCCCCCGGGGGCGGCGGGAGTACTACCCCACCAGCACAGGAAGTGACGAAGCGCGTGGCTTCGTTGCAGTGAACCGCCTGGGAGACCTCAGGAACGACAATGACCCCAACTGCACGTACGAAGGGGACAACAACGTCCTGCTGCAGCAGACCAGCGCCTACTTGCTCGGCCTGCTGGAGCACCGCCTCCAGGGTAAGGCCCCGCCCCCGCTGGGGCAGGTGGGCCGGCCCGGCCCCGCCCCTCACTCCTTCAGGTGGGCTCGGCCTGCTGGGGCACCGCCTCCAGGGTAAGGCCCCGCCCCCGCCGGTGCAGGTGGGCCGGCCCGGCCCCGCCCCCCACTCCTTCAGGTGGGCTTGGCCTGCTGGGTCACTGCCTCCAGGGTAAGGCCCCGCCCCTGCCGGTGTAGGTGGGCCGGCCCGGCCCCGCCCCCCACTCCTTCAGGTGGGCTCGGCCTGCTGGAGCACTGCCTCCAGGGTAAGGCCCCGCCCCCGCCGGTGCAGGTGGGCTCGGCCTGCTGGGGCACCGCCTCCAGGGTAAGGCCCAGCCCCCGCCAGTGCAGGTGGGCCGTCCGGGCTCCCCTCCCACCAGCTCGTCCACCCTTGTCTGCAGGAAGGAAATGTGTCATTAGTGACTCGCCAGCTCCCGAGGGGTCAGCGAGGTGGGGGTTCGGCGGTCACTCGGGGTGCTGGGTGTGCTTGTAGGTGGCGCTCGCCTGGAGAGCCCTCTGAGGACCGTGGACTTCCTGGAGGCCTATCCCGACATCCTTGACCAGAGGTTCACCTGCCCCAGCGTCGATGACTGCTTGGACTCATCAGGTGAGCTTGCTGTGTCCCCGTCTCCCCTCCCTCGTGATCCGGGGGGCACCCTGTGCCACAGGTGGGCCCTGCAGCCAGCTGGCCGGTCCCCGCATTCACCCAGCACCTCCGGGGCCTGAGTGAGGCGGGCGCTAACCCGCCCCCTGCGGGTGAAGGGGGAGAGGCTCTGGGTCCCGTCTCTGCCCACCGGCCGCCCCTTCACAGGAAGCTGGGGCCCTTTGCACATGCCGGCCATGCTGGCGTCACCTCTGTGGCCCCCGCCCTGCAGTGTGCTCACCCCCTCAGCCCCTGCACAGGCTCAGCAGCCTCGAGCGTTGGCCCCCGTGCTGCTCCTGCGTGGCCGTGACAGCCTGGCTGGGGGGCGGAGCTGGCCAGGACCGGGTTCCTGCTCTCACGCGGTTTTGTGGTTCAGTGGGCACGGGCCTTCTCCGAGGACAGGGGCCCTGCGTGGCAGGGGCCCACGCGCTGGGCTCGGCCGGCCAGGACAGCCCATCTGAGAGCACAGTGACGAGCGTGGGTGACCATGGGGGCACCGCGGGAGGGATGCGCTCGGGGCGGGGGGGTGGGGCGAGCGTGTCGTTCCAGGGCCGAGGGAAACACCCGACTCTGAGCGAGAGCGCAGCTGACTGACGGGGTCTGTGTGTGCGGTGCGACGGCTCGCTCTAAAATGTCACCCTGCAGCAAAAGCCGCTCTGGCTGCCGCGGGAGCAGAGGGACACGAGAGAAGATGGCGTCCTGGACGGGGCGGGGGCGGTGGACGGGGGCGTAGGGTGGGGTGGCTCCGGTCCCGTCCCCCGTCCCCGTCCGGGTCCCCTCCGTGTCCCCATGCTCCCCCTGCTCCGGCGCCCGGGCTCAGGGAGGCGCGGTGGTGCGTCTGCGGCGTACGCGCAGCGCCCGGGTTGGGCCCAGCCTGTTGTGCCCCGAAGCCCGGCCTCTGCCCTCCAGCCCCTGGAAGCGCCGGGGGGAGACTCACGCAGGAGCAGGGCTGGAACTTCTGCCCGAGCCTCCACCGCCCGCCGGGTCCCGCCCACCTCTTTGTCAAACCCCGTGTCAAACGCACGGCACTCGAAGCCACGGCAGAAATGTCACCGGTCTCCCGGCCATCCGACCCCTGAGCACCGAGGGCGCCTGCTTCCTCCGCTGACCGAATCGCCGGTTTCCGCGCCCGGGGGGACCGCCTCTGTGGGCTGGTGGTGAGGTGAACGCAGAGCAGCGTCCTGGGGGCCGGGACCTGGACGTGCGGCCCGCCCGCCAGGAGAGTGCGAGGGCGCCCGGCCCCTGCCCCGCCTCGGCTTGCTGGCCGCACCCGGGGGGGGGGGGGTAACAGCGGCACCCGCCTCTCCGGGAGTTTTTTTTTCTTTTAATGTTTATTTTTGATACGGAGAGTGCAAGCAGGGAGAGGCAGAGAGAGAATCCCAAACAGGCTCTGAGGTGTCAGCATAGAGCCCGATGAGGGGCTCAGACTCCCAAACCGTGAGATCATGACCTGAGCCAAAATCTAGAGTCGGACGCTTAGCGGACACTTAACCCAGGAGCCCCGGAGAGAAAGGCAACTTTTGCCAGAAGCTCGGGCGTCCCTGGGTGGGACGCAGGCGCTAGTTCGGTGCAGTGCCTAGCGCCGTGTCACCGCCAAGCGTGTGCTCAGGACCCGTCGGCCGCTGCGGTAGGCACGACCTCGTGGGGCTCTGGTCCCCGTCACAGACTCACCACGAGATGCCCCTCGTTCTTCTGATCGCTGTTAGCGGCGCGCCGGTGGCGTGGGAGGAGGGCACTTACGTCAGGAGACCCCAGAGTGAGCGTCGCCTGGGGCCGGGCGCTGGGCCCTGTGGGTACGGGAGCCGCCGCCCGCCCCGCAGGGACCCGGAGCCCGGACAGCAGCAGCTGTGTCCCGAGGGCGCCCGCCGCACACTGTCCGCTCGGCCCTGCGGTGCACGCACTGCTCACGTCTTCCCGAGACGGGGCGGCCGGGCGGTCCCAGCCAGGCCACCCCAGCCCACGCCAGCAGGTGGAACGAGAGTAGGACCCAGGCCGGGCTGACTTCCCTCCACCGCCATCATCTGCTCGTAACCACTTTTGTTCTCCCCGGCCGCCACGCTTTGTCAGGACTTGGCTGACGGTACCTGAGCGAAGGGCTCCGGCTGCCCCGGCACACAGCGGGACACGCTCGAAGATGAAGATGGAGTTCAGACGGTGGCAGAGCTCCCCAGCCCAGCGTGGCTGCGGAAAGCACCGGAAAATGACCTCATGCCTCTCATAACGTCCCCGCTGCCAGAATTTTTCCCCTGAAACCGTCACCCGTTGTAAAACCAGATAGGAAACAAGTGGCCTGCCCTGCATGGTCCCCGGGGCTCTGCATGAGCCCCCCCCCCCCCGACTCCCCGGGACTCTGCATGAGCCCCCCCCCCGACCCCCCGGGACTCTGCACAAGCCCCACCCCGACCCCCCCGGACTCTGCACGAGCCCCCCAACCCCCCCGGGACTCTGCACGAGCCCCCCCCGACCCCCCCGGGACTCTGCACGAGCCCCCCCCGACCCCCCGGGACTCTGCACGAGCCCCCCCCAACCCCCCCGGGACTCTGCACGAGCCCCCCCCACCCCCGGGACTATGCACAAGCTCCCCCCCAACTCCCCGGGACTCTGCATGAGCCCCCCTCTCCAGCCCCCTGGACTCTGCACGAGCCCCCGCCCCGGCTGACACTGAAAGCAGAGGCAGCTCCCACGAAGCAGCCACAGGAAACGTGCCAGGGTGGCGTCCCGTTTTCCCTGCCACTGTGCTGCTTTTGCGAGATCCGGCCACATGGAAGCATTTTCTGGAGAAAACAGCGCAGCTGAAGTTCGTTCGGTGAAAGTGCCTGAGGCCGCGCGCGGAGGAGGCAGCGTGGCCGGCCCTTGTCCCCGGGCGTGTGGCCGTCACATCCCATGCCTGGGCTCTGGCCCCCGTCGGCTGCATCCGTGGTCAAGGTCACGTGAAGTCTCCCTGACCCTCGAGCTCCGTAGGACTCAGACTCATGACCTCTCGGTACCGAGGCAGCCTGTCGGGCGGGTGCAGAGGGCTCCCTGGGGAGGGAGGGGTCCCGGCTCTGTCTTCCACGTCTGCCTGCAGTCGGCCGATCTGCCGTTCAGCCCGAGCTTCCACCAGCCGCGTGTGTGCGGGAGAGGCTCGCCTACTCCCGCCTGTTCAGGGGGTTCCGGGCCACGGTCACGGGAGCCCAGGCTCTGGAGTCCACGAGACCTAGGGCTGGGTACTTGTCCTCTCCAAGCCTCAGATTCCCCTGCAGCACACAGCAGGGACGTGGTCGTCCCCACACTGTGCTGGGTGGGGCCTGGCCCGCGGTGCACTCTCGCCGGGGGCCACCGCTCCAAGCCCTCCCTGGGGTGGGACGGATGCAGGGAGAGCTCAGCTGTCCCCCCAGAGGCCAGCTCTTTGGTGTGTCTTGAGGGTTTAGAGGAGGCTGTATGCAGGCACCAGGTGTGGGGGCACGGACCGACAGCAGGCTGCACCCATTCCCAGGCCCTGCCAGCCAGGGGGCTGGCATGTCAGCCAAGCCTTGCTTTCTGGGCGCACCGAGGTCGGAGCCCTGCTTCAGGAGGGGAGATGGGCCGGGAACTGGGGACCAAGCGGGGGCAGGGGGGTGGCTGGAAGGTGGCCAGCCTCGAAGGGCTCGCTGGATGGAGGCTGGGTGGAGAAGGAAGTCCTGGGAGTCGGGGAGGGGAGGTGTGATGACGCTGGGGGTTCCTGTGTCCCTCCTGGAGCCAAGTGCCTGGTGGGTGTGTCCAGAAGCCCCAGGACCAGGAGGCAGGGCAGGAGCCTCAGGCCTGGGGCCACAGAATGCAGGGTGACCGATGCGGGGCGTGTGGGCGGGGCCGGAAACAACAGCCAGCCTGTGACCAGCAGCTCTGGACAGAGGTGTGGGCAGGGCTGCGCTCCCTACGGAGGCTGGGGTGGGGGGTCCTTCCTGCCTCACCCAGCTCCAGGGCCCTGGGCCCTCCTGGGCTCACAGCTCACCGCTCCAAGTCTCCTCCACGGCCTATGACTCGCCATACGTGTGTCTCCTCTCCGCCCCTGATAGGACCCTCGTCATGGGATTTAGGGCCCACGTACTCCAGGGGACGTCTCCAGAGATCCTTAGCTGATTGTGTCTGCCTTTTTCCGAGACAGACGCTTGCAGGTTTGGGGTCAGGACGTGGGCGTGTCTTTGGGGGGGCCCCCGTGGAGCCACCACATGTGGCTTGGGGACAGCCGTGCAGAGGAGGCCTCAGAGGAGCCGGGGCCGCCGTGTGTGCCTGGCTGGGTGAGCTTCATCTCGGCCCGTGCCTCAGTTTACCTGCTCTTTCACGGACTTCTCAGCTGTGCTGACACGGGGAGTGTCCACGGCAGGGCCCCAGCGAGTGCCGCCTTTCTTCCCTGGGAGCGGGCCATGGGACACAGGAGGGATCCCAAGGACCCTTCGCCCAGGCTTCAGGGCCAGACCCGGTGTGGCCAGGGTCCACTGCTAAGTGGAAGGGCTCCCGGGCCAGGGGTGTTCCGGCCCCTTCCAGCACATGCCTGTCTGTCTACACTCCGTGGTGGCCCATCCTCTCCTCCCTCAAAGCTCCCTGGGGGAAGCGTGCATGGGCTGAGGCCCCGGAAGAGCCAGCAAGAACCGCCCCCCCCACACACCCCACTCAGCTGCCGGCTAGCCCAGGGAGCCAAGGCCATGCCAGACGGCCACTGCCTCTTGCCACTCGCCCACCATCTGCCGCCAAGTGGTCCTCACGTCCGTGCAGATGCACAGTGACGCTGAGGGGACACGCCCTTCCCGTCACCCAAAGCAGGTGCTCACCCCAAAGGTGGCTCTGTGGCCCCGTGGCCTCAGTCAGAGCCAGCGGGTGCCCTCGCCCGTGCCCGTCCCACTGGGGCCGTGCCCTCCCCGCGCCTTCGTGTCCATGAAAGGGCCCACCTCGCGCTCTCCTGTGAATTCAGGTCCCTGTGCGTGCGAGGCACTCTCAGCCCCTGCTGCCGGCAAGCGCGCTGCCCCCACGGTGCTCTCTTGTCACTGTTTGCTCTGTCTCTTGTTTTGAAGTCCCGCTGGCGGCATACGAGTGGCTGGTTTGTTACCTGCTCCGAGAGAGTGTGCAGAAGTTAAATCAAGAGAAGAGATCCGGAAGCAGTGACTTCGAAGCAAGAAACAACAGTCAGGTGCGTTCGTTTTTAAAATCGCGTTTTGAAATTGCTTCAAATCTGCGCCGCCCCGTGTACCCGTGAGCTGAACGTCCTGTTGGTGCCGGCCAAGCCCTCCCGCCCTGTGCCCTCAGGTGCACCACCCGTCTGCACCTTGGTTTGCTGCAGGGACCTTGCTGGATTGTGGGTGTCGTGTTTGAAGTGCCCAGTGTCCAGAGCTGTCACTCTGGGAGCTGGGCCGCTGGGCTGTGGGGCCGGACGCCAGCCCTGGTCCCTCCCGGCTGACCAGCAACGGCTTGGTGACTCAGGTGCTGGTCTCTCTCAGGTCATTCTGCCCGTCTCAAGGAGCCTTGGTGGGGACGGTCCCAGGGTGGCTTTGGTTCTTGAGTCTGGCTAGGCCGGCTCCTGTGTTCCGGAATCCACGGCATAAAGGCGGCCTGCCCTGAAATGCCCCCGTGCATCAGGAGCTGGCCTGTCGTGACCCGGACGTCCAGTGTATCTGGAGTGACAGGTGGAAGTTTCTAGAACTGGGGGCATCCCCTCTCGGGCTCACTTCGTGAGGCTCTGCGTCCGTTGAGAAGTTGGCGTCCTCATCTGCCCGTCTCCTGCAAATGCCCCCGGCACCGACGTACGCAGTGACGGGCGGATGCAGCCAGACGCAAAGCCAGTGGGTCTCCGGGACCTGCGGGAGACACCTGCCCCGGGCGTGGAGGTCAGGGAACAAGACGGCGTCTTGATTGGAAAGGCCTGGAAGAACGAAGCCAGGCCGACCCCAGGGCTCCGAGGAATCGAATTCAGCAGGTGGCCGCGGGGAGTAAACTCTAGCTCAGATCACAGCGCCCAAAATTAGGGGGTGTGGACACGATCCTTCTGGAAGGGCTGGGGCCACGGCGGGCTTGGTCTTTCGGACACCGACGGCAGCACGGCAGCTTGTCCCACGTCCCTCCTCTGTCTGCTGTCAGGCCGTCACTGTTGAGGAGGAAAGAGGTCCTCTGTTTCCGCAGAGGTGGAGGGCACCGAGGGCACGCGTCCCCACTCCGTCCGATCCCGGAGAGCCGCCCGGAGAGGGGGGTCTCCACGCTGTCCCTCCGCCCCTGTGCCGGCCGGCCCATGCCCGGCACCCTGACGGCAGGCCCTCGAGCAGGGGCGCAGCCGTTTCAGAAATGACTCACCCTTAGACCCTCGTTAAAGAACCCGGTAGCAGCGTCTCAGTGAGCAGCACGGCCAGAAGCACCGAGAGGCCCAGCCTGGGTTCCGGGCCCGGCAGGGGCGGGGTCCCTGGGGAGAGCTGCTGAGCCGACCGGCACTCGGAAGCTGGGGTACGGCACATGGAGCGGCCGTGAGGCCCGGAAGGGAGGTAACGACCCGAGAGCAGTCTGCCTCTTCCACGCCTGGCCCGGATCATGGAGCATCTGAAGAGCGACACGGGGACGTTTCTGAGAGCCGAGAGCCCTCACGGCCCGGGCTGGGCGTTCGCGGGCCCCAGGGAAGACGCCGTCTCTTGCCGTCCGTGACCGGAGCGGCAGGAGGGCGTGAGATCGTGTCAGGGAGCGTTCGTGCAGCCTCGGCGTGGGACGAGCCCTCGAAAGACCGGAAACTCAGAAGCGGTGAAGGAGAGAAAACTGTCGGATCTGACTGCGTCAACTTCCGCGTTTTCTAGAAACAGTCAGGACACAAGCCACGGGCTGGGGAGGCCGTCCCGCGTGGCCCACGGAGAAGCCCCGGGAGGGAGAGCGTTCCCTCAGGGAACCAGCTGAGCCTGAACTGGGGCCACGCGGGCTGAAGGCCGGTGACGGACGGGTCACCGAGGGAGTGACCCGCTGTGTCCGTGGGGCAGAGACCGGCTGCTCTCAACACACAGAACGAGCTCCTGGGACTCGGCGGGGGAGGCCACCAGAGACGGCCGCCGTCCTGCTGCCCGCTGCGAGCCGCCCGCACACGGGAGGTTCTCGAAGAGATGCGTTGATTGCCTCTTTTGGCCGAGTGATCAATCCCCTGCCGGGCTCAGAGTGGGAAAGCCTAAACAGGTGGGTGGCCGAGCCCCTCCTCCCAGAGCTCCTCCCCCGCCGGGAGCGTCTGTGTCACACACACAGAGGAGCATGTTTGCCTCCCCCGGCCCCCCGGGCTCCTTCCCCGAGTCTCCCCTGCCGTCCTCTCCGGTGCAGAAGGAAACTGAGGCCCAGGGAAATGCCCGGGGCTCCCGGCTCAGCTGGGCCGAGCCCAGCGCCCAGAGTCCAACGCCACCCCTGGGGCCGGCTCCTTTCCCCTGAGCTGGCGTCCAGACAGGGACAGTTAGCAGTTAGCTTTTCTCCTGAAGCATCCGTTGCTTGTTAGTGTGCAAATACCTTCAGCACCCAGAGCACAGCAGAAACGTGTGCCTCGATCCGATTTGCTTATACGTCGTGGGGGTGGGGGCTCGTGGGAGAGGGGAGCCCGGCTCGGGGACACCGGAGAGAGGAAAGGGCAGGGGTCAGGGGCCTCCTCTCCTGACTCTGCACATGTGACCAGCCCTGCCTTTGAGCGTTCGCTCTCCGAAGACGCTGGCCCCAGGCCCGTTGCTGTGGAGTGACAGCCGACCCTCCGCCACATCGGGTCCAAGGTGCGCCTCGTTAGACTCCCAAAGGGGACGGTTAAACGGCGTGGCGCCGGAGGGTCAGCCGACTGCTCAGGAGCCAAACGGCAGGGCTGTGGCCCCGCCGCCTGGCCCCGACTCGTGGGGCCTGGGGAGCGGAGCTCCATCCGGACCCGCCCACGGGTGAGGGGCTTCTCCAGCCGTGGGCCGACAGTTCCTGGTGGGCAGGGGCCCGTCCTGTGCCCTGGTCCACAGCACCCCCGCCTCTGCCCACGGAGACGTCAACACCACCCCTGAGTTCTGAGAACCGAGACTGTCTGGGGTAGCAGAGGTCCCTGGGGGCTAACTTAACCTAGCAGGGAGCCCCCCGCGTCAAGTGCAGCGGGCCTGGGGGGAGGGGCCTGGAGCCCGAGCCCACGGAAGTGGACCTGCCCTCTGGCGCTCCAAGGCTCAGGGCCGCTGTGCCGCGCCTCCCTCGCCCAGGTGTCCTGCCTCCCCGGCCGGGCGCAGCCGTCGCCCGGGACCGCCTGGCCGTCCGCTGCCAGCAGGTGCGGCCCTCACACGTGGGCTCCGCAGCCGTCATCGCACGGATTCCCAGATGACGCCCAGGGTGCCGACACCCGGCCAGAAGAGCCGTCCGCGCGCAGACGCGGCCCCTGAGGCTGCCGTGCGAAGGCGGCCCCTGCTGCGGTGACGGGTCGGGTGAGGCCGGCGTTATTTTCCTAATTAAACACAACCTGGCGAAACAATCGCGTGGAGGTGGAAAAAGAAAAGCTAAAGAGCGAAACTAACAGCGACCAGCAGGCGCTTTGGGTGCTGGGTGAGAAAGGAAAGGTGGGGGGCGCCCGGGGGGCTCAGTCGGTGGAGCGGCCAACCTCCGCTCAGGTCATGATCTCACGATCTGTGGGTTCGAGCCCCGCGTCGGGCTCTGTGCTGACGGCTCAGAGCCTGGAGCCTGCTTCATATTCTGTGTCTGCCTTTCTCTCTTTGTTCCTTTCCTGCTCACACTGTCTCTCCCTCTCTCAAAAATAAATGTTGAAAGAAAGGAAGGAAGGAAAGTGAGAGAGAGAGAGAGAGAGAGAGAGAAAATGGGGACCAGAAGGGCTGCAGTGACCTCCTGCGTTCACAGACACTGCAGGTGAGACCCGGCCGGGGTGGCCCCACGCCTGGGCCGCTGGCCAGCCGTCCCCGTCCTTCTGGACAGACGTGTGCGTAGCCCAGGGGAGGGGGCACAGCCTCCCCTGAAGGGGCTGGCCTGGTCACCTGGCACCGTCTCTGTGGCTCCAGGTGCGAAGGGGACCCACCGCGTGTCCCCGTGCCCCCTGGGGGCGCCCCCCCCCCCTCCCCCCGCGCTGCATGGCCGGGCAGGGTTGTGGCCGTGGGCTCTGGCTGGGCCCCGACCGGCCCCGGCTTTCCCGAGGCCTCGGAGAGCGTTTCTGTGGTGCGGGCCTCCCCGCGGCACTCCCACGGAGGCGATTTCATGCGGTAGCCCCTCGGCGCCCGGCGTCACCTGCTGTCACCATCCGGAAGCCCAGACCTTCGCCCGCATTCCCGAGGTTTCTCCCACCGGAAACCGCGAGCCGTGACCGGAGCCGTGGCCGCCAGCTCACGGGGGTCGCCGGCTCCGTGCCGTGCTCTGATTTCAGGTGTACCGCTGCCGCAGCCTGGCCCTGGCGTTCCTGGAGCTCACGGCGGTGCGGCGGTTCCACGAGTACGTCCACCAGCCCGGCGTGCCGCCCCCGCTGCGGGCCGTGCTCCGGCGGCTCAGTGCTCTCTACGGCCTGTGGTCCCTGAACCAGCACACGGCCCTGCTCTACCGAGGTGAGGCCCCCGCGGCGGCCCTGAGCCCGCCTCCCCGCCCAGCAGTGCGGCCTCGCTCTGTCCAGGAGACTCTGCCTCCTTGTGTTTGTCCCGAGTGGCCACCACAGGCCGCGTGAGTGATGTTGGCGACATAGTTTCCCTTCCATGCAGGGTCCCTTTGAGGTCCGTTTCCATTCCAGAGAATGTTTCCAGAAGGCCCGCATTAGCCGGGTGTGGAGCTAGTCCATAAAGAGCTGGAGCCTACCCCTCCAGTCTCGTGGGTCCCAGATAGACACGAGCCCAGGCTGCTGGGAGGCACCCTCAGGAATGCCCAGCCTGTGGACCCGGGAGGGCTGCCTGGAGGAGGTGGTGTGGGGATTGATTCCCGGGAGATTGGGGAACATGGGTTAAGCCTAAGTTTCTCAACTTGTTTTCATTCTTGTGCTTGTAAGGAGCCTCTGTAAACCTTTCCCCCAACCTCCTTCAGGACACGTTAATGCCACAGGTAGCCTGTGTGTCTGTGAGTGTCCCGTGCCGTGCGTCCATCCAGCCTGGTGAAGAGTCACCCCGTGTGCCCTACTCCCCTCACCAAGAGCCGGCTTCCCCCTCAGGGCTGGTGTTGCCCCGCGGAGGCCGTGAGCGCGTGTGCGAGGCTAACCGAGGGGAGGGGGGTCCAGAGGGCGTGGCAGGTGCAGGGCAGGGGACCGTGCACTTTAAGACCCGACTCCCCGTGATGGGCAGTTTTCGTCACAAAAGTCAAACAAAAGGTTCTGCAGGAAAGGTGCTCTCGGATGCACAGGCCGCGTGCCCGGCCCGCTAGACGCCACAGCGAGCCCGCCTCGGCGGTGGCCGCAGCTCCGGGCGCACGCGCAGTGACAGGGCAGGGACGTGGGAGCCCGGGCCCGGCTGGCGTGTCCCTGGGAAAGGGCCGCAGCCGGGCCCGCGTGGCAGGGAGACCTCGCTCGGGGGGCGTCCGGAGGGGCCCCGGCCTGACCGGCCCTGTGTTTGCAGGCGGCTACTTCTCTGGTGAGCAGGCGGGCAGAACGATCGAGAACGCCATCCTGGACCTGTGTTCCCAGGTGAGTCGCGATCGCCCGTCACGTGTCCCCACCGCCCAGCAACGCCCACAGGCTGGTGCACGTAGCGTCAGCAGGAACGGGACAGTGTGCTCTGTCAGGGCCCTCAGGGAAGACCAGCTCCGAGGGAGCATCTCAGAACCGGACTCCATAACACGCTTTTACAGCTGCCTGGGTCATTCTTCTCTCGAGCATTCCGCGGCGCTCGGCCTCCGACTTCCCGAGCCCACGCCTTGCGAAGCAAGCGGCCTCGAGCCGCCCCGCGGGGCTGGGTCCTCATTCTCGCTCGGGGAGGCCCGTCAGGCAGGCGGAGGGGTGGCAGCCCGGTGCGGCGGTCCGCGCGGGCCCCGTGGGTGGGCGTGCGGCCTCGGCAGAGGCGCACGGTGACACGGAGACCCCACGGCCCCGGGCCGGGCCGGCTCCTGCCTGCGGGTACCTGGCAGTGTTGCCGATCTTGTCTAGACGGGGGCTGCTCCGCCGACGGCCCCACCGCAAGCGGGCAGGCTCGTTCACCTGCAGCCCCGGGGGCCGAGGGCCAGGCCGCGGGGGGCACACGGGCGGGGCGCTACAGAGCGGCCGCCGCACCCCGCAGGTGTCCTCCTCTCCTCCGCCATGGACTCTGTCGTCATCCCTGCCGGCCGCAGCTGTCTGCCTCCGTCGCTGAGGCCGCGCCCTCCCCCCAGGGCTCTCGTCACTTCACAGTTATTTTCAGAAAAAAATGTTTTTGCATTTTAAGAAAATTCTTGGGAGCCTGCTCACGTAAATTCCACGTGTCCTGGCGAAGGATAGCTGGCCCGAGGGGGCGGGGGTCACAAGCGCCGGGACGGCCTTCCCAGGTCCCCGTAAACACCTTGTCGCCACACTTTTTCCGGACATACGTCCTCGGCCGCCGCAGCAGCTGCCCGGATGGGGGGGATTCAGACGCAAGTCCCCGGAGGCGGTTGCCGTTTAGCGAGCCGCGGAGCACTTTCCGGGCGGCACGGTGGAAGTATTCAGACCCACACTCGGGGGGTGTGTAGTCCCGGCCAGCTGCCCGGGCCGCGCACGCGCCCGCCGCGGTGACCGTTGCCAGCGGGTCGTGGCAACAGCCGGCCGGGCTCTGTTTCTCAGGGGTCGCCATGGAGATCTCCCGGGGTTGCTAAGCGTATGGACTTTGTTTTCCAACAGCTGAAAGACGATGCCGTTGCCCTGGTGGACGTGGTGGCCCCTCCCGACTTCGTCCTGGACTCACCGATCGGCAGAGCCGACGGCGAGGTGAGCGCAGCCGTCCCCCTGCGGCCGTCCCCTGATGGCTCGGCCCCTCCTGGCGCGGCACCGCCGACCGCTCGCCCCCGTGCTGCCATGCGCGTGTTAAAGTCACCTGCTTGAGGTCCCACGACTGTGAGCAGTGGAACGGGATTGACCCCCCCCCCGACCCCTGACCCTCGAGGTCATGGTTTTTCTCTGGGGACACCTGCTGCTAACTCGGGTTCTGTTTCAATGGGGACTGAACATAAGGGGACAGGAGCCCTCCATGTGGGCTCGGGAACGCCGAGGCCAGTGCTTGACAAGGTCACGTCCAGGGAAGGGGGCACACCGGGGCTTGGGGTGGGCAGGACGGAAGCAGTCCCCGTTGACTCGGGCCGGCAGGGGACGGTCACCTCAGCGGAGGCCTGCGTCCTGGCGCTGCCCAGCCAGGAAGCGACAGAGCCAGGACCAGGGGAGAGGTGTACCCTGTGGAGAGAAGGCAGGAGACCAAAATTGGTCGCCGGGGTGGCCAGGGCCCCCGTGGGCGCCAGGAGGAGCACGTGCTGATAGGCCACGGGAGAGGGGCTGGCCCGGGAGAGGGGGTGCTTGCAGGCGCCAGGCTGGCGGGCGCCGGAGGAGGAGACACGGCACGAGCGTCGCAGAGCCTGTGCTCACGCCTGCCCTGCAGCGGCAGCCCGGCTCATGGGCAGAGAGCCACCGGGGCCCGGGGGTGCGTCCCCGAAATTCGGGGACCGCACTCCGGGAACAGAACCGGCTGCTGACTGGGCGGTTTCTGCAGAGCACGTTTTAGCCAGCGCCGCCGGGTGAGATGTTCGTCTTGCACGAACGAGACAGCGGTGAGGTGAGGCCACGTGTCACCCGTGCAGGGGAAGCAGGCCTGAGTGCGCGTGTCTGGGAGCGGGCCGGGCAGGGTGGGAGGCGAGCTGCAAGTACTTCTTCAAAATAAGATTTGTCGATCCCGGGCAGGCGCAGAATAGGGCCCTTCCTCGTCCCCCGGGACTGAAGGTCAGCCTGGGGGCCGGCTTTGGGAGAGACGAGGGGCAGCCACCCGCTCCTGCGACGCCCACGGCCGTCCCTCCGGGACAGCGGCCACGCTCCCTTTCCCGTGGGGCCGCCTGGCGGGAAGCAGTTCAGTGTGGACGTCCTGGAGGTGGCGGCTAGCTGGCCCGAGGGGGACAGCGCGTGCCAGGCACCCACCCGGATGGCAGCCGCGTGGGGACAGGGCACGTTGGGGCCAACGGCCAGCGCCCCCTTGCAGAGTCCGCACGGGCCACCCCCTACGGGAGTCCCGGGGACAGGGACGCGTGCGGAGCTGTCCTCATAAACGTGTCCTACCCTCGCTCTCAGAGAAAAAAGATTTCTGTGAATTAAATCATCCTATAATTTTCTAAAAGGTGGCAGAACGTGCTGTGTTTTCAGCAAAAGCTAAGGCAGGGGTCGGCGGCCGCCGCCTCGGCCGTTCCGAGGAAGCTGGTTTATTGTTCACATATGTGCTTACCGTTGGCAGCTCTATAAAAACCTGTGGGGCGCCGTTCTTCAGGAGAGCCAGGTTCTGGAGCGGGCGTCCTGGTGGTCGGAGTTTCCCGCCGGTAAGACCCACGCGGGAAGCCTGAAGTCAAAGCTGTAGGCACGCCGGCACCCGCAGCTGGGTCTACGTAAGCCGACGAAATTCGACCTCGAAGTCTAGTTCCGGAAGATACGGGAAATTGCTGCCACTCTCTGAACGCGCGTCCGCTGGTCCCGCCCCGGTCCCCCGCCCCCTGCCGCAGTCGCGGGGCTCAGCCCTGAAGCTCGGGGCCGGACGAGGCTGCCGGACTCGCGGGCAGAAGGGAAAAGCTGCGATCGCGTCTTCCTGGTGGATCGTCCCTGTTTTCGGTAATTAGGACTCAGCACGTGCGTGTCCACGCGCCAAATGGGAGGCGACCGCGCATAATCAGAGGGGCTCTGGTCAGGGGACCTTCGGCATTCTGAGATTTTCTACAAGGTCGGCTTCATGATGCCAGCCTGATGCTTTTTGTCACTGAATTTGACTTGATCGTGTCATTAAATTCTGTCGTAATCCTGCCCGAATGACGCAGTGTAAACCCAATCGACGCCTTCCTTATGTGAGAATAGAAGTTTCCATCCAAGAGAGTTTCCAAGGAAACGAGATGCGGAACACGGGCCTGGTCAGTTCCAGGTCCTGACCCGCCGGCCATGTGCACATGACTTTCTGTCAGCCTCCGCTCGGGTCGGTCCGTTCTGCAGCCAGCAAGCTGGCCCGAGCTGCCCGAGTCCCCATGCCGCGCGCTGGGGCCACGTCAGGGGTTGCCGAACACCCACCGAGTCACACGTGTGTCCCGGCTCCCAGTGACGGGCTGGGGGGCCCTTCTCCGTCTCTGAGTCTGCTCCTTGGGCTCCGAGGAGCTCAGCGGGCACACGTGACCCAGGCGCCGTGGAGCGCAAGGCGGTCCCCAGCAGACAAGGACAGTGTCTCATCTTCCCAGGTAGCCCAGAGTGCCCCCGAGCGCTGAGTTTCCAGCCTCAGAAATCCCCGACTTCTCC
Organism: Paguma larvata; assembly: GCA_030068075.1. NCBI lineage: Eukaryota > Metazoa > Chordata > Mammalia > Carnivora > Viverridae > Paguma > Paguma larvata. Next base: position 192,843,537 of record CM057823.1, on the reverse strand, counting down.
GGCCGCAGCCGTCGAGCCTGGCGAAGGGGGACCCCCACCCCGCCCCCTGACCCCACAGGGCTGCCGGGAGCAGGTCAGGGGGTGGCAGGGGCAACTTGGTGAGCACTCACTGCGTGCAGGGACTTTGTCGCCCCCACCTCCTCGGACCCTCAGACGACCCAGGGAGGGCAGTGGTGTTACCATGCCCGCTTGACGGGTGAGAAAACCGACCCCCAGACGCCTAAATCACCGCCACGGGCCAAACAGCCGGGAAACAGCCGCGAGGTCTGACCCAGAGCCCCTGCGTGGCCGTCCCAGCGTCCTTGACCCAGCACGGGGCTGGCACGGAGCAGGCACTCGCTAGTGTCAGTGTCCGGGTTTTAACCGGGGCGCGGGCTCACCCGAACTTAATATGCCTCCCGGTGGGGGGTTTCTACCGGCGGCCCGAAGCGGTCCGGGGCCGAGGGTGCTGCGTCTAGGGACACGACACACTGGGCTCTCGGTGTCACGCGTGTAGGCGCTCTGAGGATTCGCTGTCACACCCGCCCTTCAGGAACATCCTCGGCCCCGAAGCGCGGCCGCCAGCCCGTCGTGCGGTCCGGAAAAGCCGCCACGCAGCTGCCACGTGGCCGCTGGGCCCTAGAAACCGCCAAAGAAACCACTCCGCCCTCAGAGATGACCCCCGGCCGCGTGTTCCTTTACTCCGGGGCCGGACGCAGGCCTGGCCCGCACACGACCACCACACGGCTCCCCCGCCCCTCCCCGCGGTGTCCCTGGCTCCAGCTGGTTCTCGTCTGGGAGGTCAGGACCCCTGACACGTCCAGGGCAGGCGCACCCTTCTCCGCTCCCCACTGAGGCCGCACGTGTCTTTTCATCCGTTTAGAGGCTATTTTCATGTGTTCTGCGGTGACGGTCTCGTCTCGGTTTTTTTGCCTAATGGAGCCTTTCGTGTCTATGATATTTTGTTGACTCTAAAAATACCTTTTACATATTAAGGACAACGAGGCTGAACATCTGTGTGCGATCTGTCCCTTTGCCTCGTGGATCATCTGCCTTCTAACTGATTTTTTTTTTCTTCTTGCTTTAACACGACGTTTAAAGTAAAATTTGAAATTTTATGTACACGAAACTAAGAATCTTTTCTGCTTCGGCCGTTGAGGTCGTACTTGCAACGTTCTCTCCCACGCCAAGGTGACCGCTGTTTCCATCTGTTTTTCTCAGTGTGCGTCACAGTAGTGAGCTGACCGGGAAGCCGCGGGGAGGTGCGGTGTGAGGTAGGGATCGGGATGGCCGGCCCCTCGCGCGGCCCTGACCTGACCCACCGCCTGCGTCAAATGCCAGAATCATGGGTGTTCCCGGGCCCGCTTCTGCCTTTTTCGAGGTCGTTCCTCACGTAAGCGCCCGTGTTCCCATTATCGTGACTTTTCAGGATCCTCTGCGGCAGGTGAAGCCTTGTCTCCCATCTTTCGAAGAGTGTTTCTTAGTACACAAGTTTTGCTTTCGTTCTGTCCTTGGGTGCTCTCTCCCTTCCTCGGATTAACAAACGATCCTTCGGAATTTGGGGGTTTTGTTTAATTTACAGATTACCAGCAGGAGAAATTTATATCTTTAGGGTGAGCGGTCTTCCCATCTAAGACCGTTTTTTTCAAGTTTTTAGTAAAAGGCTGTCTTGTTTTGGTGTATTTACTTTGTCACTGGTCACTTTTTCAAAAACCCGACTTCATTCTAATAGTCTTTCTTTGATTCTGTTTTCTCTGTATGTATGTCACCGGCAAATACTACCGGTTTGGCCATTACCTTTCCAGAACTTTCACCGGCCATTTAACCTTTCTGGCTGGCGTCTGCTGGCCCTGCCAGAACAGCCCACGCACAGGCGATGGCGGGCGCCCTCGTCTCATCTCGGATGTTCAGGAAGTGTCTCTGGCGGTTTGCGTCGGTGCGATGCTATGGGGGAGGGGGGACTGCAAGATGATACAGGCGGAGACCACGTGAGGGACCCTCTCTCTCGGCAGGCACACAGGCGTGTGCTCGCGGCCGGGTGCCAGACTCCCTGAGGACAATGGCTGCAGAGTGGAGTCCCCTCCCCTGGGGGCACACGAGGCGCCGGCCTCCTGCGGCTGTGCGGCCGCGGGCTGGATACAAACGGAAACCGGAAGAGCATGAAGAAGACCATAAAAACCCACCAAGCCCCGGCACCGTTGGTGACAGCCCGTTCGCACCCTGGGCTGAGGCCTTCCTCGGGGCCACCACGGTGGCTGTTGGGCCCTCTGGTATCACGGGACGTGTCATCGACGTTTGGTGCCCGTCACTTTGATGTGCTTCTGATCACCTGGCCGAGCCTAGTCACCTTCACCCCCTGGGGCCCCGCCCCTTCCACGGAGTCGGCGCGCACCCAGCACCCAGCCGCTCCTGGCGCTGCCAAGGGCGACGGCCGTGCCGAGGGCGTGCGTCCTGGTCACCAGACCCCCTTTGACGAGACGCGGCTCGCACAGCTGTTGGGACGTTCCCCAGACTCCACGTGGCCTGTGTCCCGCCAGATGGGGGCCCTGTCAGAAGACGACAGGAAGCCACGTGGCTTCAGGCAGTGGCCTCCAGGTGCGTGAGCCACCGGCTGCCTAACCGCTCCCACACGGGAGTCCCATCGTCACACCGGCCCCTCCCCCCCAGCAGCTGCAGAACGGCCCTGCCGGGTAGCTCCTGACAACACGTGTGGGGGGGTCCACTCTCCCCGGGGGGGGGGGGAGGCGAGCAAGAAGATGCCCTCAGTCTCCAGATCAAAAGGGGTGTGTCGGAGTAGCCACGTGGCGCAGTCCAGCAATCCCATCAGCCCCCGGGTCCCGTTCGCGTGTGCCCCGCAGCCGCCTGCTGTCACTGGAACTTCTGTGCGGGGACTTCTCTCAGCCGTGGGCACCTGAGTGGCCACTGTCTTCACACGCTTGCCCATAGGACCAGGTGTGCCGGTCTCTTGGGCAGGGAGGCCCACGTCGCGCTGAACCGTTCGCTTGGCAAGAGGAAACTCGAGCGTGTGCTTGCAGAGGCCGGAGGCTTGGGCGTGAAGACTAGACGGAGAGGTGGCCCCGGGTGCGTGTCCCAGGCGCCCGAATTCGGTTTGCAAACATTCCTGACATCTCTCGAGATTCTTCACCTTCGCCCCCGAGCAAGGCTTGCGAAACCAAAGTCAGTTTTCAGGACCGTTTTCTTAGGTCATCGTTCAAACGCCTAGCCCGATACGCCTTCCGGCAGCCTGGAGAGGTCGGTGGCTGCTTCTGGAGAGGACCAGCTTTGGCGGTGGGTCCAGGTTCAAGGCCTCCGTGGTCACTGGCTGTGAAGCCTTGGCCACACCGCTTCGCTTTCCTAAGCGTGTTGGCTCCTTCGTAAGTCATGGTCCCCGTTTCCGGGATTGCAGGGGCTGCCGGAAATAAGGGATCATGCAGTCCCAAGCATGCAGGAGGCCCACGGCTCACTGACCGGGACGCTTGTGACTGGGCGCTGTGGCCAGCTGGGGTGTGTGGAGTCTGAGGACCCCCACCTCTGTGAGGGGCCTGGATTCTGGGGATAACGGGGTGGTCAGAGACCCTGGGGACATGGGAGGAGCCGTCCCGTGGCCTCTACAAAGATGCCAAGATGCAGAATCGCGGCGTGTGGTCCCAGCAGCTGCCCACATGCATCCGGGGCCAGCTCTGCTCTTGGCCTGCAGCCCTCCCACCTCAAAAGGGAGTCTTTTCCAGGGACCAGGGTGGCCACAGCAGGAGCTTTCATGTGGCTCCGGGCCGGCCCTTCTCCATGAATCCCGGGCCCACACAGAGGGCCACCCCTTGGGAGAGCACTGGTCACGTGGACTTTGTCTCTGTGTGGGTGCCCTCAACGCCGGGTCATGAGGGCCAGGCCCTGGCGGGCATGTCACTCCGTCCCCGGGTGCTGCCTGTGGCTGGCTGCCCACATAACTTTCCAACCCCAGGAGAGCCACTGGGCACTGCACCTGAGCCCGGCTCCCTCGGTGTCGTTCCTCGGGGCCTCTGTGTGGATGTGGGTGTAGTGTTGGCAAGAGTGTTGCTTCCTTCTACTTTCCCACTCCTTCCCCGGCCCAGCTATCACCCTTTTCCCAGAAGGAGTTACGTGACATTCCTCCTTCACCATGTCATAGCCCCAAATTCCTGGAAAACATTAACCGGTGAGTGGTCAGTCTTCCCACCAGGCTGGAAGCTTATTGAAGTCAGGGATTGGATTCCAGTCCTCTGTTGTCTTCAGCACCCCGCACAAGACCACTCATGGGAAGTGCTTGGCAAGCACTGAAGGGAGGCACAGATGGATGGATGGATGGATGGATGAGTGGGTGAAAGGATGAATGGATGGATGTGGGAGGATGGGTGGGTGGAGATGGATGGTGGATGGATGGATGGATGGGTGGGTGGATAGATGTGGGTGGATGAGTGGAAGGATGGGTGGGTGGATGGATGGGTGGATGGATGGATGGTAGATGGATGGGTGGATGGATGGATGGATGGATGGGTGGATGGGTGGATGGTGGGTGGATGGGTGGATGGGTGGATGGATGGATGGATGGATGGGTGGATGGATGGAAGGGTGGATGGATGGATGGATGGATGTGGGTGGGTGGAGGGATGGACAGATGAATGAATGAGTTAAATGGAAAAGATGAATGAACAAATAAATTATGAAATGAATGAATGATTTGGGTGGGTCTAGATTTCGCAGAGGGAAGGAGGATCATTTTGGCCCCAAGTTCCTTAGTGTCGGGCATTTACAGCTATGGTCACATCACTCCAGCAAGTGGGGCGGCTCACCCCTCCCCATATGAGACATGGGCTTCCCTGTCACTACCCTGGGTTCGTGCTGTGGCTTCGGCCCCCATGCTGACCCCCTCCCTGCCCCTGCCACCTTTCCAGCTCCAATGCTGGCTGCAGCTCCTGGTTGGCCCCCCTGGGGGGGTGCTGCCTCCTCTCTAGACCCTGTGACCAGGGATGGAGGTCTTGTTGAGCCCCTCACAGTGCCCCGCCCATGAGGCGCTGGGTGCAGGGAGGGGTGAGCAGGGGGTGGACAGGTCCTTCACCGCAAGGCGGATGGAGTCCCATCTCCAGCAGGCGTCCCCTGGGGATGCCGGGGCCGTAGGTCTAGACCGAGCTCCAGAGTCTGTGAAAACTCCGGCTTCCATCTTGCAACATCATTACAGTTGAAATTCTTTAACGATCATTCCAAGGGGAACGGTACAGGCCACAGCGCTCCTCCGGTCCTATTAAGTGAACAAATGTTGTTCCAGAGATGCTCGCTTGCCAGGTGCAGTTGCCGAGGAGCGTGAGGCATGCGTGTCTGTTCCCGCGGAGAGTATCGCGTCGATGACAGATGCGGAGGAAGGTGTGTGAGCACGAACTCCAAAACTGCCCGAGGAGGCTGCAGTCACGCAGGCTCAGCGTCTGTCACTCAGCACGGGTGCTGACCCTCCACGGGGACACGTGCAGGAGGGGCCGGCTGCCGCGCAGGGTGAGCGGACGGGGAAACCTCAGCAAGGACTCTGAAGCCCTGGGTCTTGTGGCCGCGGTGCTTCCAGTCACAGCTTTTACGCCCTCGTTCCCTGAAGTCACAGCCGCCCAAGGCGTGACCGCTGAACCGTGTCCCTGCAAGGCCACACGCGAAGCCCTCACCCCTAGCGTCTCAGAACGTGACCGTGTTTGGATGGGGACTTCACGGAGGTGATAATGAGGTCACATGGTGAGTCCTGGTCCAGTTCGACAGGTGTCCTTGTAAGAAGAGACTAGGACACAGACGTGCAGAGGGACGGCCGTGCGAGGACTCGGGGAGAGGACGGCCGACCACACACCAGGCAGAGAGGCCTCGGGGGGAAGCCAGCCTGCCACGCCTGGATCTCAGACTCCCAGCCCCCAGAAGCGTGAGGAGGGAGGTTTGGATTCCACCCATTTCAGAGAAGGCAGCGAGTGGCAGCGAGTGGCTTGGTGGCCGCCCAGTGTCCCTCTGACAGCGGGGCACATGCACGCAGCGGGTGTGGGTTTCAACTCTGGTTCTGCCGCCCAGAGGGAAATAAGGGGAGATGCGTGTCCGGGGAGGCCGCGGGGTGCGTGGACGCCGGGCGGTATCGAGGTTCACAGGGAGGCGGCGGGAGACGCGTGCGTGATGCCGGCTGGGGAATCAGTGTCCACTTGGGGCCTGCCACACGGCCGGCACCACGTGCGGGCAGGGGCCCCGAGGGTGGGCGGCGGTCCGCGGGCAGGGCCCGGGTGCAGTCCCACTCCCCCCTCGCTGCACAGCGCTCTGGGCCACATGTCACCTGATTCAAGAGGTGGGGATCACCCCCAGTCCCCAGATAAGGCCGCTGATATGCGGATGGCCGGGGTGACCAGCCTGCCGTCCCCTGGGGAGGGCCCCCACCGGCCGGGGCTAGTCCAGAGGAGGCTCCGGGACCGCCGTGTGCCAAAAAGAGCAAAAGGAGACTTGCCGCCCGTGTTCTGTCTGGGTGCTCTGTGGTACGCCTTTCCTTCTAGAAGGTTCCTTCCCTGCACCCTCTCCTCAGGCCTTCCAGCCACACTGACATACCAGGGGGTCACACGACACACGTCGACGGTTCTTTCTGAAGCAGTTGGGGGGGGTAGGAGGGGTGAAAGATTTAGGAGACTCCGTTATGGAATAGAAAGCCCGAGGCGTTTGGGACGGTCGGTCCTCACTGGGCCGTGGGGAACGCGGGTGTCCTTTGCGCCCCCCTCCCCGTGCGCTCACTCGCTTGCAGGCAGGGGAACCCCTGGGGGGCAAGGAGCCGGGTTTAGAGCCAGGGAAACCCAGCCTCCCAGAGAGGGCAGGCGGTTCCGAGACAGGGCACTCGAGGACAGGAGGCCGCAGAAGCCTCACCTCTGCACCCCTCCTCGTTCCCGTCTGCAGCCACCGTGACAGTGACGGTGATGATGACAGCTCTGCAGATGTTGCCCGCCCCCACCCCATCCCGGCGTACCCCACCCCTGCCTGGCTGGCCCACGGCGGGCACAGGCAGCCGAACCCTCGCTTTGCTCAGAAAGCTGTGACAGGGGCCCAGCCAGGGCGACGCAAAGCCCTTTGTGGGGACAGGAGGGAAGCAGGGAGGGCGTCCTGCCCAGCTGCTGGCATCAGACGGGCGTCTGGTCTGTGTTTGCTCTCCGTCTTCCCGCAGCCAGGCTGGAGAAAGGCCCCCTCCGCCGGCTGGGCTGCCAGGGAGGGATTATGTCACTGTGTCCTGGGACCAGGACCTGCTGTGTCCTGGGACCAGGACCACAGTCGTTTCCACAGACCCCTGGCCTCCGACCCGGTTCCGCACTTCCCCAAGCCACCCCAAAAACTCCGGGGGCACGGGGGACTGCGGCCCCAACACCCATCAGTGCCCGGTCCATCCAGCCCCCCCCACCTCCACCAGCCCCTCCCACCTTCATCCCCCTCCCCCCACTTCCATCCCCTCCCCGCCTCCACCCAGCCCCCCCACTTCCGCCAGCCCCGCTCCCCCATCTATCCAGCCCCTCCCAGATATCCACCAGCCCCTCCCACACTCACCCAGAACCCCTCATCCTTCCGGCCCCTCCCCCCCACTCACCCAGCACCCCCACACTCAGCAAGGATGACGATCTCTCCACTCATGCCAGATGTCCGGGCGTGTCCTTCCTGCTCTGTCCAGCCGCTCCGGGCTCTTACTGAGTGGCCTCTGTCCCAGCCGCTCACCTCCACTCTCTGCAGAGCCCATCCTTCCTGCCGAGTCTCCCCGGGACTCTGTCCAACACAAGCCTGAGCCCGGCCCCAGCCCAGAGTCCTCACCCTCGGGCGGTGGGGGGGGGGGGCCTGGACTTCCAGCCCGCCTCCCGCTGCTGCCGCGGCCCCTCCTCACACGGCCGGGCCTTGGCCCAGCTGCTCCCTCGCTGGACCGTCCTTCCTGCCGCCCTCCGGAACTTCGCGGGACACCCCGGACCTCCTGGAAAGCGGCTGGCTCTCGCTGTGTGCGGCAAGCGCCCGTCGCCATGACACGGCAGCGTTCCAGACGGCTGGGGCGGGCTCAGGCCCTGGTGAAGGACGCCCCAGAGCGTTCACGACCCATTACCTTTGCGTAGACTTCCCACCAGGGCAGAAGGAGACAGATTCCTTTCCCAGGTGAGGTCACCGCATCGCAGCAGACGCCTCAGGCTAAACGAGGAAATAAGCCTTGAGGACAGAGGGTGACAGGACAGCGGGCTCGAGCGTGACAGCCCTGGGCCGGCACGCACACCCGTGTGCATGTCCGCCTCGCGCTGGACCGGCTGGGGGCGGCCACGCGTCACGGCTGAGCGGTGCCCCCCCCAGACGCGATGCGTTTGGACATGGGATCTCTAAAGAGGCGACTAGGGGAAAGTGAGGTCACTAGGGCCGTGTCCTTATAAAAACGGGAGATGAGGACACAGACACACACAGGGGCATGACCACGGGAGGACGCGGGGAGAGGACGGCAGCCGTTACCCGCCAAGGAGAGAGGCCTTACGCCTTGACCTCGGACTTCAGGCCTCTGGACTGTGTGAGAACAGATGTCAGCCTGTGGTTCTTTGTCACGGTGGCCCCGGGAAACCAGTGCGCCGCGCCTCCCGGGTCTGGGCAGGGGTGTGTCGGCAGTGGGGATGGGTTTCCAGGAAGGCTTTAAGGCAGCGATAGATTCTGGGAAGCTCCTTTGCTCTCCGCCACCTGCCTGCCTGGAGGTGGCGCCTGCCTGGAGGCCGTGGGGGATGGCGGGGACGGTGCCGGGCAAACCAGCAGGGCCCCCGAGTGGCCGCCTGAGACCCAGCCTGCTTGGTGGTGGGACAGACCCCTGTTTAAGCCCCTGCAGGGTGGCTGTCCCGTCCCTTGCGGCGTTCCTGGCTGACCAGCACAGGCCCTGGCCTCTCCGTCCTCCCCAGTAAGGGGCCGGCTCCTTCCCTGCGCCCACGCTGGACCGCCCGCCCGTCTGTGGCACCCGCACTGCAGGCTCGAGGCCACAGAGGGGCCGGATCCAGGGGACCCTCCTACCTCTCACCAGCCATCAGCAATCACTTCTGCCAAGCCGACCTTTGTGACAACTGTTTGGGGAGGAGAGTATTGACGACGTATCCGGGCTGTGACACGCATCCTGCCCAGTCCCTGCCCACCCCCTTCTTGGCTCGGGGCACGAGGCCTCCAATGCTTGTCATTGGAACCCCCGATGTCCTGTATTGGCAGAAGGACTCGGAGCCCAGTTCCTTGCCGTGTGGTCCAACACGAGGTCCGGGCCTCAGTTTCCCCATATGCAGACGGTGGGAGGTCCAGGGTGCCGGGAGCTGGGCAGCCTCACGGTGCTCGTACCAACCAGGCCGTGCGAGCAGAACCCGGCCTGCTTTCTCCCCTCCCCGCACCCCCGCCCAGGGCACCGCATCACCCAAGGGAGGTCACTCGGCGTGGATTCGTTTCGCCCCTTCCTCCGGCGCACACGCGTGGCCTTCTGTATCCAGCCGTGTTTGCTCGCCGATGCACCTGGGAGAAGCGGCCGGCCGACGTGCGTGGCTGAGATCGTCCCCGCCACGCCCCGTGGTCTCCGTCGGGTGGCTGCGCCTCGGTTTACCTGTGCCCCCGCGGGTGGCCGTCTGGGCCGTGTCCGCTCGGCTGCGAGCGCGGCCGCTCTGAGGCCGTCCGGGGTCTCCGGGTGCACCTGTTGCGTCTCTGCCAGGAGCTCGCGGGGGGGGGGGGACCACACTCGGCCTGCTCCTTGGCCTCCCCATCTCGACACTGCACCCCCTCGGGCGGTTTTGGTCTGCGGTTCCCCCGGGCCGTCGCGTGATCCCCTTCGTGAGGCGCCTGTGCGGAGCGTGGCCGGCCCCCGGCTGACGGCGACGCCTCTGCGGAGGGCGCCCGAGCACGTCTCTACCCTTTCCCTGGAGGATTTCAAGCTGCGGACGCTGGTGCCCGGGAGCCCAGCCCTGCAGACCCGCTGGGCCAGCGCGGACTCCGGCTCGGGAGAATCACGTCGGGGCGGGTGCTCCCCTCACTGGGCAGTGCTTCCCCCCCCCCCCCGGGGCCCATGCTCCGTCCCCTCCCTGCTGCGGGGTCTCCCCAGCCTAGGGTTGTGTCCTTCCCGGAAACCCTGGGCTCCTGGCCCAGCCGGGGGCTCGAGGGAGACTTTGTGAGTTCAGAGGCCTCCACCTTCCCTTCTGCCGCGGAGCCTCGGGCCCCCTTCCCCGCCGTGCCTCAGTTTCCCCAGCTCCTACGAGAGCGGGTTTGAACTCAAGGCTCTAGCACAGGCCTTCCAGCTGAGAGCGTCTCTCTTGGTGGAAACCACACAAATCGTAAAAACAGACCCTGCAACTATCCCAAGTCAGACGAAAGACTCCCACAGCCTCACCTGTGCGCGGGGACAGCAGGTGTCTCGCCGCGGGGGGCTCGGCGCACCCCTTCCCGCAGTGAGTCTCCCGGCTGACTCCGCCCCCGGCGCTCAGAGGACCCTTCCCTCGTCTCTTCCGTTCACAGTCCGCTTCCCGTGTTTCCCGTGGCGCCGCGCGGCACCCGCGAGGACCTTGGAAATGGCTGCGTACTATTCCATCGGGCGAGCCGGGCCCCGTCCCTCGCAATTCCCCTGCGGCTGGCCCCGGAGCCTGCGTCCCGGCTCCTGGCGAACAGGCACGGCTACGGTGGACAAGTGACGGGCTGCGTCCCTTCCCCCACGTACTTGGGACCATTTTGTGGGATACGCTCCCAGAAGCAGAATTTCTGGGTTGCGGTCCGTGAACATTTTTGCTGTTTGATGGCCGATAGAAGTTTCCATTTCAGACTCATTATCCCAATTTATAAAGTCAACAGCGAAGTGTGGACACGGCTGCCAGCTCACCCTCCAGCGCCCGGCTCTGCTGTTCCAGAACGCTTTGGTTTCATGGCTGGAAAGGGACCCCCTGTGGCTTCAGCGTGCGTGTGTGCGCGTGTGCGTGTGTGTCTGTTTCCTGGCAGCGGGGACAACCCTGGGGGTGGGGGGGTGGGGCGGGATGGCGCCTCAGGGGAGCCAGGCTCAAAGGAGGTTTTATTCTCTGCTCCTCGGGGAGACCGACCCGTGGAGGGAAGGGCTGCGCCCCGCGGGAGAGCGCTGGGCCGGGTGGGGGGCCCTGGGCTCCGGCCTCACCCGGACAGGTAGCTACAGCCAGGCCCGGAGAAAGTAGCCCATCTCGGCTCCTCCTCCCCAGGGGAGGCGCATCCATGGGTTCCCCAGCCGGGTTCCCAGGGGGACCCTCGTCCCCCGGTCCCCGGTCCTGTCGAGGCTCAGAGTGCTCCATACCCTGGAGGCCCCCCCCCCCCGCTCTGAGCCAGCGTCCAGGCTCCCACTGCCCTGGGGTTCAGGGCCCTTCACAGGCCAGCCTCCAGGGCCCTCCCTGTGTCCTCTCTCGGCCCCTCTCTGAGCCGGCGCAGGTGTCCGGGAGGGAAGGGAGCCGGCCCTTTGGCGCGTGATGCGGGCCTGGGGCACCTCAGTTCCCTCATCTATGAAATGGGACAGCGTCCCCTACGTGGCGGGACTCCTTCAGGATTCGAGGAGCTGGTGGGCCCGGCTGGCGTTAGAGGTTCAGGAGATACCGACCGTCACTGCCGCCTCGGCGAGCGAGCGGGGCCCAGAGTGTGCGGGGTCACGCGGAGCCAGCCGGTCCGGGCGCTCTACCTGCAGGGAGAGCTTCCGTTGCGGGAGATTGGGGGAGGGTGGGTGCCTGCAGGCCTGAGTCTGAGGCCCGAAGGGAAGGGCAGGGCTGTCACCTTGACCGTGACCCCTGGCTGGGGCAGCTGGGTTCGGCCTGTGCGTGGGACCGCTGCGGCCGGCCCTCCCGGAGGGGGGCGTTTTGGGGCCCGGCCCGAGTTTCCAGACTGGGCTTGTGGTGTCAGAAGCTTCTCCAACATACCCATGCTCTCGGCCTCGCAGCTGTTTTTCCTTAAAAAGAAAAACACAAATCAAACCCAAAACAACGAAGTGGGATTTCAGCGGCGCGCTTGCCAGGCTGCTGTCGGGGGCGAACCACACGAACAGCTGTGCCGGCCAGCTTCGCCTTAAAGGAGCCCGGCCCGCCTGGCCGCAGCCGCCGCGTGAGGGCCGGGCGCCGTCCACCCGCGATCCCGTCAGCCCCTCTGAGAGCAGAGGGGTGCAGGAGCCTCCTGCTCAGAGCCTTTGCACAGGCTGTTCCGTCTGCCTCCAACACTGTTCCCTCGTCGTCCTCCCTGCAGCTCCTCTTGTGGGGGCTGTCCCCACCCGACCCCCTCTCCCTGCCTCTCACCCATCTGTGTGACGCATCTGCTTCCGTTCCCGTATGTCCTCTCTGGTGGGCATGGCTGGGCCGCGGCGCGCGGCTCCCCTCTGGGTCTCCGTGCCCTCTGTGCCCTCTGTGCGTGCGACCAGTATCCGGTTACAACTGGTTGCACGCAGGCCTGAACGGACCGGGCGCCTGCCGGTTCCGGGCCCCACAGGGCGTCACCTGGGCCTCCTCCCTCCGCCGATGCCTCTTTACAGTTTCACTCAGTTTCCAGGGGGGTCAGGGGTCCTTGCAGAGCTGGTCACGCAACACCCTGTTTCCGAAGGTGCAGCGGCCAGCAGGCTCAACCCAGCCACCCCTCCTCTGGGGAGCCCTCCTGAACCTCTAGGTCGGCACCCCTATTCCGTGCTCCCCTCCATCAGAGCACCCCTCGGGCTGGCCCCCCCCCCGCCCTGCATCTGCCGGTTCTGGGATGCGGGGGGCAAGGCAGGAGCCCCGCTCCTGCGGCACGGACATCCCGGGGGAGAGGTAGAGTCAAACAAGAAACAAGAGAAACAATTAATGAGTAAAAACATACAATGCCAGACAGCTGGGAGCGCCTGGGAAAGTAGCGAAGGCAGGGTCACAGGCAGAAGCGGGAGACGCTCAGAGCCTCCCTCGGGGGCCTCCCAGCTGCCGCTGGTGGCTCAGAGCAGCGGAGGTGGTGAGAAGGTTCTAGATCTGCCGGAGGTGGCACCCTCAGGACTTGCCGGTGGGTCGCACACGGTGCCGTGAGGAAGGAGGGACGGCCGTGGGCCCGTCGAGTGGAACGGGGGGGAGGGGTAGCGTCCAGGATGGAGACCCCAGCGGTCGGTTCGACTTTGAAGGGGGTGGAGGGGCAGATGGGCAGGGCGTTGGGGCCTCCCCTGAGAGACGGGCCTCCCCCGAGCCCCACTCTGCCCTTTGCGAGCCTTGTGACCCGGAGCGAGTGACAGGTTCCCAAGTCCGGCTTCCCAGCTGTGCAAGGGAGACACAGCCCCGTGGGCAGTGGTGGGGAGCGGCCTGGCCCGCACGGAGGAGCCTTCCGCCAAGGGGTCTGGGCGGCCACCGTCCTCCCGAAGGTGTGTCCTTGTAGGCACCCAACAGACAGTCACGTGCTTCTCTCGCTCACGGAGGAGGAGACCCGAAGCACAGAGAGGGCAGGCGTTTGCCCAGGGTCGCACAGCTGGCAGGGGTGGAGCTGGGATTCAGACGAAGGCCGGCCTCTGGTGTCCCTGCCGCCTCTGCCCTCGCCCGCCCAGCCCCCGTCTCCCCCGCAGCCCCGGGGGGCACGGCCGGCCCGCCCGCAACGGAGCGGGGGCTCATGGCAGTGTGCAAAGTGCAGGAGCGCCCACATAGTTTCTCCCCTCGTAACAGGGGAGAAAACTGAGGCCCAGGCCGGCAGCGCGTCCCTCGCGTGTCCTCAGAGGCTGTGTCCAGGCTGGAGCCAGCAGCCCTCCACGCGCAGGCTGGCCTGGCCCCGGGGTTGAGGCCGGAGCGCCGACTGACGCCCGGGCTCGCCCCAGGCTCCGTCGGTCACTCGACCTCACTGGGCCTCGCCTTTCTCACCGGCGGGTGACACCCCAGCCTCGTGTGACTGGGGCGGGAGTCGAGCGCCATAAGCCGGAGTGCCCTGAACTTGAACCTCCCCGGGCTCCTGTTGGTTACAGGTCCCAAGTCAGCGGGACTCACCGTTCCAGCGGGTCTCGGGCGACGCCTATGCTGCCTGACCGCAGCCCACGCTGTGAGCAGCGAGGGCAGGACCAAGCACACGGGGCCCCCTGAGCCACCCTCCACCCGTGTCACCGCCCGGGGCACACGGGGCTTGGGGCAGATTTCGGGATCAGCCAACTGAGTCCTTCCTGTTGGCCGCAGGGCTCACGGGGAGAAAGCCGCGTTCAGGGCTGTTGTGGGAACTGCAGAATTTGCCAGGAATTTGGCGAGAACCGGCCTGAGCGTGACGGACAGCTGGGCATGGGTCCGTATCCCCTCGTCCCGAGCGAGGAGCTGTTTGTTCTCGCCCTGGGGGCAGAGGGACTAGACGTTATATTTTTCTCGGAATATAAATGAGTCTTGGCCCTCACTCCTTTGTCCCTCAAGTGGGAAAAAATTCGTGTCGGCCGTACGTCTGGTGGCAGAATGGGGAGAACAGAGCTCCAGCGTGGCAGGAGGGCTGGCCACGTGGCTCAGGGCACTGAGCACCAGCTGGTCCCCAGGCCTGTGCCCACGGCCCCTGCACTCAAGGACTCCAGTTAGGGTCCATGAAGAGGCAAGAGCAAGGTGCTGGAAACCCCTCGTCCACACGGCCTCCGCTGCTGTGACTTTCCCGCTCATCTCGGGGTGGGAGGCCAAATGTCTTCCCCCTACGCAGCACACGACGCTGGGAAGGGGGACATGACCCCACACAGTGGGGACCCCCAGACTCACCTGCCGGACTCCGAAGTCTACACCTTCCGCTGGGAGCCTGTGGCCCTGAGATCTCGTACCTCCCCCTCTCCCTCCTCTCTGGCTAGGACGGGTCCCCCGTCTCCCCCTCCCAGGGCACAGCTCTCAGGCCACCGTCTGAGACACACAGGACAGCTTTCCTTCAGTCTCATTTTAAATCAAAACTGTATGTGCTTGTGATCTAGGGAATTAAGTCATTCTCAAGGCTTGTTAGTGATCTAAGGAATTAAATCATTGCCAAGGCTTGTTATGAAAACCAATAGTCCCCTGCCCTCTACCCACCCACCACTCCAACTGTTCTTCTCCAGAGGCAACCACTTCCTTTTTCTTTTTTTTAAACTAATTCTTTAGGTATTTATGTCTGTATTCCAAAATAGTCTTCTTGTGTTGGCGATTCTTACTTTTTCCAGCTTAGTCAATAGTACTATGGAGGAGACGCATCCCTGCCCTCACCCCACACGTCTCCTTCTCATCACCCTCCCCAATCACAGAGAGTGTGGTTTGAATTAGATTCATAGGATTATGTAAACGTAACTCCTAGCAGAGCCAGGTCATACACTATGATCACTTTATGATCACTTTACCTGCCTTACATTTTTTCCCCTACAGTTATCAATTGCTATGTTATTTGGTCTGTTTTTTTTTGTTTTTTTTTTAATTGTGCTTATTCCTAATTCAACACCAAACTCTTTGTCTTGTCTAAATCTCCAGACCTTTGGGGCACCTGGGTGGCTCAGTTAGTTAAGTGTCCAACTCTTGATCTCAGCTCAGGTTTTGATCTCAGGGTCATAGGTTCAAACCCCTCACTGGGCTTTGCACTGAGTGTGAAGCCTACTTAAGAAATAAATAAATAAGTCCCCAGAACTTTGGACATACCAGGTGTTCTGTACCTTGCTTGGTCTGAATGGACTCCCTTGTTAGGTAGAGCTCGCTCGCACTCTGTTGACTTTCTAATAAGGGTGCAGGGGAAGCAAACATGTGTGATCTCAACTCTCTGAAAATATGCCATCCTGTCCTCACTGTTGTCATGAGTCTGACCCGTTGGGTCTGTGTACTGGGGAGGGTGCCTGGCACCAGTGGGCCTGGTGGGGGGAGCGGTCAACACCAGTGTCCCCGCACAGGGCACCTGCACTTTCCGGCACACACCCGGCCCGGCTGCCCTTGCATCAGCCCCTCGGCACTCTCTGTGGTGACAGCTGGTGACAGCTGCTCCTCCCTGCTGGTGACAGCTGACCGTGCACATCTTTCCAACTTGGCGGTGTCGCGGGGGGAACCCGGACCCGAGAGGCCCTGCTCCGTGCTGCAGGCGACCCTATGGGAGAGGAGCAGCCTGTCCCCTCCTCCCACCTCTCTCAGGTTTGAGTGGGATTGTCTCACCTACCAGCACAGATTAGAAGGATCAAATCGCTGGGCCTCAGTCTCCTCATCTGTAAAGTGGGCAGAAGAGAGCTCATCGGAAAATGAAAGCAATAACCAGATGTGGTTTGACAGATGCCTGGCGTACAGTTGGTCCTCATATCTGCTGTGGCACTGTCTGCCAACGAGCCGGGGGTCCTTGGTTGGCCCAAATGCTCGTGACAGACAGACCCCACCCGGAGGCTCTGCCTGGAGAGGCCCCAGGCTTGTCTGACGTAAACTGCGGCCCCCTTGGCCCCAGCCCCAGAACTGCAGCCTTCTGGGATTGGAGAGACTCCCCGCCAGGAAGGGCTGGGCCGCCAGCTCCCTCTGGTTCTCATTAGGACTCCTTCCCTCCCCTCCCCTGCTGGACAGCATCCCTCCTCACCGTCCCCTTGGGACCCTCACGGCCCAAGTCCCGTCACGCCAGGGTCAAGCCAGAGGAGCCTTCCAGACTGAACCTTCCAGAAAGGAGGCGGAATACAGCCAGACTACAGGCTGGGGCCCGTCAGCCAAGCCTGGGCTGGGCCGCAGATGCTGAACCAGGTGGCCGGCGGGCCCTCGGACATGGGTGAGGGTGGCTGGGCCGGGTGGGCCCCGAGACAGAGGCAGAGACTGCGAGGCAGGATAGGGAGCCGCCCCTTACCCCTGAGGCTCTAGGGTACCCCGAAGGGTGCGCCTTCCCTAGAGGGGTTGAGAGAGCGCGTGGTGTCAGGACAGTGTCCGGGGGGCTGGGGCGGGGCAGGCGGGGCTGATGGGTGGGGTATCTAGGAGGTCACTGGGCACCTGGCCGGGCGCTGGGGACAGGGCTCCTTGTGTCCCCAAGGCCTGCTGTGGTGCTCCGATCACCCTCTCCTGGGTCACGGCTCTTGGGTCTTCACCCTCAGGGCCCCCTTCCCAGGCGATCCACGGTACCCGGGGCCTCGGGTCCTGACGCCTTGGCAGGAGATTCGAGCGGATTTTCAGCAACTCCCGCCCTCTTCACGAACATACTTTCCTGGGCGGGCAGTTTCCCTCGTGAGAGCTTTGCCCAGCATTTGGGGGTACACTGCCGGGTGGATGGGGTGCCCACGGCTCCGGCTGGCCGGTCAGAGCCAGTGTCTCCAGTGGGCGAGGGCCACGGGGCCCTGCAAATGTTCGGTGTTAAGTCCTCTCGGAGTCAGAAGGAAAGGTGGAGCTAGTGATGAGTGTGTAACAAGGAGTCCAGCCTGGAGCACGTTCGGCTTCGGACTGACGCGGCCGGAGGAGACCAGAAAAAACTTTGTTCGGTTTCTTTAACTTACTGTCAAGGTGGCTACCGCGCAGTGTGTAGGGTCTGCCCTCGGCTTCGGGGATGGATTCCCATGATTCACGGCTTCCGTGCAACACCCAGTGCGCGTCCCAGCGGTGCCCTCCTCAGGGGCCGTCACCCAGTTTTCCCATCCCCCGTCCGCCCATCGGCCCTCGGTTAGTTCTCTGTCTCTAGGAGTCCCCTCTCTGTTCGTATCTTCCTTTTCCTTCTTTTCCTCTACGTCATCTGCTGAGTTTCTCCAATTCCACATCGGACTGAAATCGTATGGTGTCTCTTTCTCTGACAGACTTATTTCGCTCAGCGAAACACCCTCCAGTTCCGGCCCCGTTGTGGCGGCGGCGAGATTTCATCCCTTTCACCGCCGAGTCGTGTCCCGTCGTGTACGGACGCCACGTCTTCCACAGCCATTCATCGGTCAGCGGACGTGTGGCCTCTTTTACGTACTTGGGCCGTGCGGTGACTTTCGGGTGCGGGAGGCCCTCCCTGGGTTCGTCTGGACCCTCTCGTGACGAGATGTCAAAATGCAGCTCACGCCAGCCTCATCTACAAGGACGGTTGCCTGACTCTGTGACCGATGCGGGCATGGCTTGATCCAGGGCTCCGACGGAGCTGCCAGGACCCAAGCCCCCCCCCCCCCGCCCCGTGGCTCTCAGATGGGCTCTCTCCTCCCTCGGCAGCACCCCCACCCACCCCCGGTGCCGGCTCAGCCGCCGCGGGGTAAGGAACGCCCCTCCGTGGCCCTGGAGCTCCCGGCCAGTTAGCAGCCAGTGGGAGGTCCTGTCCCCGGGGACTGCGCAGTGACAGCTCTGGGCCCGTGCGCGGATGGCGTGGTCTCACCTCGAGGGAGTCGCCCACTTCCTTCGCTCTCACTGCACTGCGTCGACCCCGGGGAAGCTTCAGGAGCCTTCCGGGGCAGCCTGCTTCGGTTCTGACGGGTTTTCGGTGGGAGATGGCGTGCATGCCTTATAAGGCCACCTGGACTGGCGCCCGTGTCCTGGTCCAACGGACACGGTGTTGCTCTGGGGTCAGAGGCTCAGATGCTGGGTGTGCGGGACACGGCATGAGCCGGCGGCGGGGGGAGGCTCCCTGGTGAGCCCGCGGGGTGCCGCCCAGCTCGGTGGCCCGCACCTTCCCGGGCGTGAGGTGAGCCCGCGGGGTGCCGCCCAGCTCGGTGGCCCGCACCTTCCCGGGCGTGAGGTCGGTCTGCTGCGTGCGCCGTCACCCCCGCTGACGACCTCCTGTCTGTCCGCCCCGCAGTCCCCCTTCCGCGGCTGCCGGCGAGCCCAGGCCACGGGACGCGTTGCCGGCTGCTCCTCGTTCCCCCCTGCCGCCAAACATGAGTTTGTGGTACCTTGAAAAGGGGTTGACGCCACTATGACCCGGTCCCCTGGGTGCCCGTGGGGACACTGAGGCCCCGGGTCTGTGACCCATCGCCAGCCTCTGTGGCCTTCGGGGCCTCCCTGTCCGTGGGTCTGGGGCAGCTCGGACCGTAGCCCTGTGCAAGTCACCTCCCTCTGCCCTCCTGTGGGCTTGGGCCCACGTGGCTCAGACCCTAAACGGCACCCAGCTGCTCACAGGTGACGGTGGCTCCGTCCTCGCCGTCGGGCAGTCGTCTCTGCTCAGGGGCCGTCCATCCCCGGGACCTCGTGTGACCCTCCACGCAGCGTCTCTGGCTGGAGGCATTTGTAGACAGGAGACGCCCTCTGTCCCTGTGAGGAGACGCCCTGATCTTCCCTCGGCTCTCCCAGACCGTCTGCTGGCAGGACCCCAGCAGCACGATCAGGGCCTAGGGACCTTGCACCTGCTTCCCTCAGACCCCGGGGAAGAGGCCAGCTCGGGGCGCCGGTGGGGGCTGCAGCCCTGCGCGGGGGAGGGGCCGGGTGGGGCTGCCCAGTGCCCTCCCCCCTGCTCGCTGTGCGGCGCGTGTCCTCACTGCGTGGGCACCAGCCCGGGGCTGGGCACAGACGCTACCTCACCCGCCCGGGTCTGCCAGCTGCGGGACCGTGGCCACAGCCGGCCGGTCCAGGAGAGGGGACAGGAGCTCCCCAGTCTGCCTGAAGCAGGCCGAGGGACGGGTGACATTCTAGAATGGTGATCTGCCTCCCACCCTGGGCAGAGAGGGGGAGGGGCTTCTGCTGGGAGACAGGTGCTGCCTTGACCTTGGCCTTGAAGCACTTGACCCCCTGACCTGGGCCGTCTCTGAGACCCTTCGCACTGACTCTGTGAGGTGGAGACTCGAGGACCCATGTGACAGATGAGGCAGCAGAGACGGGGCTGAGCTGACCAGCTCAGGGTCTCACAGCGGGGGGCGGGGGCGGGCTGCCAGGCCACACCCACGTGGCTCCAAAGCAACGCCCCCAGGTCACATGGACTTTCTAAGGCTGGGAAGACCCAAAGAGCCCCTGAAACCCACCGACAAGACTCGGACTCCACAGAGCCCTCCGAGTGGCACTGCGGCCCGAGGCGACCCCAGGGGCAGGTGACTTCTGAGGTCCAGAAGTCCGCGGTCGAGGCCTGCACCCCTCGCAGGGCTGGGTGGGGGGAGAGGGGACCAGGGAGCAGCCCGGGGGGAGAGACCCCCTCTCGAGGGGCAGCACGCACTTACGCGGCCCTCCAAGTGGGCACCTCCCTCCACGCTGCGTCCTGAGACCGCTCTCCCCAGCCTGTCCCGGCCCTGACCAGCCACCGGTCTTCAGCAGCGGGGACAGAGGGGCAGGGCTTAGAAGGAGAGCGAGCGGGCAGCATTCGGGAAGCCGGAGCCTGCTGAGAACGTGAGGGCACCTAGAGCTCGCCCGGCCCCGCACGGAGGGCTCTGGTCCGCGGTTCGACGAGTGGCTCTCCCTAGAAGGCGACGCTGTTGTCACGCTGCCCGGTTTTTATTTCTGGTTCAATGCCATTTATTTCCTTCTGTTCGTACACGTGTCACATTCTCATCCGACACCGTGGATTAGTGGGAGCCTGGGTGCCGGGGCCGCCCCCCGGACCGCCCGCCGGTGTCAGGCTTTGGGCGAGCTGTGCCTCTGTCTCCGCAGCCACGCGCAGGTGTGCACGAGGCTGCGGGGGCACGGGGCCGCCCTTCCATTCCACACGGCGACGTTCCAAGATCCCAAGGTTCGCAGTCCCAGAGTTCGGTGCGTGGGTCTTTTTGGCAGCGGGGGGGTGCGATGGACTGAGTGTCCGTGCCCCTCAAAATGTCCCTGTCGACACCGTCATGCCCAGTGTGGGGGACGAACACCCTCGGAGGCGATCGGGTCATGAGAGCGGGGCCTGGGAGGGGATTCGTGTCCTTACGGGGAGAGACGGAGCGGGGCGATGGCTCCAGGCCACGTGAGGACACAGCAGGAGGTGGCCGTCTGCACACGGAGGAGAGAGGATCCTCAATCGAGGCCTCCAGAACCGCGAGGAGCGGGGGTCCGCTGGCGGAGCCCCCAGACCCCATGTTCTGGTGCAGGAGCCCGACCTGCCCTCTCCTTCCCACCTCACCCTCGCTGGCGGGCCGTCTGCTCCCTTCTGGTTTCCAGAGGATCCCGACACGCGGCGGGTCCCAGCCTGGACACACAGGGTTACCCGGGTGCCCGCTCCCAGGGGGCGCGAGTGCAGGCGTGTGTCCTGGCCGCCGCGGCCCGGGGCCCCTTCCCCCAGGGACCGGCTCGGCAGCTGTGAGCCCCGGGGCTGCAGGCGCCAGAGAGGGCAGAGCCGCCTGGCCCTGGGCTGCTGGGCGCCCTCCTGGTCGGGTCCCTCTGCCCGGCCTCCAGGCTGTCCTGAGTGTACGTGGAGGCCGCCCAGCAGTGGAAACGCCCGATGGTGAGCGCCTGGACTCGGGGCAGCTTACGGGACTTTTCCCCTCACCCAGACACCGCGTTCCAGGCGCCCACCTGCCAAGGCGGAACTTCCCTTCCTCCCGGGGCCAGCGTCCCGCCGCCTGCTTTCCTGAGGAGTCACGGCACAGGGCTCAGGTCCCGGACCTGCCTCCCCTCCCTCCTGCGCCACCACCACCCCCCCGGCCCTGCTGGCCTCCTCCCAGGCCGGCCCTCCACCTGCCTCTCCCCCCACCTGCTCCCACTCCCCGACCTCCGGCCGCAAATGTCAGTGTCCGTGTCTAACGGCTGTCCCGTTTCCCGGTCGGTCTCAGCGCAGGGGCTCCTGAGGGCCACAGGCATCCCGGGTCCACCTCGGGGTCCTGGCCGTGGGAGACGTACCGCCGGGGCTGCACCCCCTCTATGGTGGCGTCACTGCTCGGTCCCAGAAGGCGGGGTCACTCTGTCTTCTTTCTCCCCCGAGAACCCGACGTGGGGGCTGGCACGGCACCACCCCCAGCAGAAAACCTCCCCCAGTTTCCCAAGGGGCCCCAGGCCCTGCATAAGGATGGGACCCCGGGGGCCTGTCCCGCCCCCCAGGGAGTGGCACCCTGATACGGCGGGCGCTGCACGGGGTGGCATCGAGCACTCGTTCACTCGTCCGTGATCCCTCGGCGTGGCCCTGACTCAGGCGGGGGGCGACAGCTCGGCTCACAGATGGGGGGACAGAACGGGGTGGGGGAGACCGTGAAATCACTCAGGGAAGACCAAACGTAACCCGGTTCGGTGGCAGGACGAAGCGACAGGCAGAGCCACCTACGCAGTCAGCGGTCGGGTCAGACGAGAACAGGGTTCCTGGTTCCGCACTGTGGACACTCGGGCCGGATGCTGTGGGGGGGCAGGGGGTCACCCCGTGCGCCCGAGGAGTCTTAGCAGCATCCCCGGCCTCTGTCCCCTCGACGCCAGTGGCGCCCTCCTGGTGTGACCGTCCAGACGCCTGCGGACACTGCCCGGTGCCCCCCGGCTGGGCGCCCCCGGGGGAAGCCGGGGACGGATGGTCACCTCCGGGGTTCCTGGGGCGCTGGTCTCGTCCTCCCTCAACCCGGGGGCCGGCACGTGGTGCGTTCGTGTCGTGGCGTCACCGAGCTGCCCGCTCGTCCTCAGGGACCTGCTCCGAAGGCACCTCGTAGCCGGGACAAAGTGCAGAAAGAAAGGAATGCTGGCACAGAAGACGGACATGCCACGGGCCGTCGGGGGGTCAGCAGCCAGCTGAGGGGGGCGGCCCGGGACAGGGTCTCAAAGGACCCCCGGGGGGATCAGCTCGAGACTGCTTCCAGCACGTGGCTCGCGCCAAGGCCAGCCCCGCGCACTCAGGCTGGGCCCCGGCTGGCGGCGGGGGCTCCCGTCCTGACCCCACGCTGGCGGGCGGGCGGGTCCTGCGCTCTGAGTCCCCGGCGCCTGGCACACAGTAGGCCTTCGCGATGACCCCTGGGCGGGTGCGGCCAGCACCACGACACGGACAGCCGATCGGACATGTGCGAGCTGACGTCTGTCTTCCGGGCTCGCTGCTGAGCTGCTCCCGCGCGTTCGCGGAACAGAGTGTCTCTTCATTGTTGTTGGGGGGGGTGAGAGCGAGCCCCGAGGGTCAGCCCTGGGGGCGGCCGGCGGGTGTGGGGTCCGCCCACCCCGGGGATCAGGCAGAAGTGACAGCCGTGCTGGGAGAGGGGCTTCGCTTCTGCGGACGGCGGGCCCGGGAGCCAGGCAGCAGGAAGACCGGGTCACCCAGGAACCTGGGTAGTCGGGGGGCCCCGTGTCCATGGCCGGGAAGCCCCAGCACTGTCCCGATGCCGGTTCCCGGACTCGATCTGCGGATTCGGGGCAGGCCCCGCCCCCCGCACCAGCAGGTCGCTCGGAGGCTGTCCTCGGAGACGGAGACAGAAGCTGCCCCGCGTCTCTGCAGGCTGGAGTCAGGACCGTTTGCACTTTCCCCTCGGTGCTCTTCTGCTTTTCCTGCTACTGGCTGTGCTAACGCCAGGAAAAGGCCGTCGACATATTGATTTTTTTGAAGGAAGAAACGTGGAACGAAGGAACAGGCAGACGGGGCCCGGGATGAGTTTGGCAGCGGAGCGGGCTGCACGGGCCGGCCGAGCCGCGGGGGCCACCGTCCTGCGTCTCCTTCCGGCGTCTGGCAGGCTCTGGCGGGGAGGGGGGCCCAGCGAAACTTGACCCGGGCTGGCCTCGGACGGACGGACGGACGTGGGCCCCTCTGCTTCATGCATCTGCGCGGGGGCGGGGGGAGGGGGAGCCTGGGAAGCGGCCCATTTTCTGGCCTGCCTGGGCCGCCGGGAGATGCCTGCTCCAGCCGGGGTCCTTTGTTTTCAAAGGCCTTTAAAATAGACGATGGGGCAGTCCTTCGTGGTCCAGCCCCGCCCCTCCCGCTGTGCTCGGCCTTCAGGGCCTGGCTCCTGGGCCACTTCCTCCAGGAAGCGCCCTCCCCACGTTCCTGGGCCCGCGGCGCGTGCTCGCCCCCCTGCAGTCCTGACGTGCTTCACCCGCCCTGTGCCGGGTCCCCGAGCTCTTTCTCCCTCTGCGGGGGAGGCCGGACGACCCAGCCAACGTCGGCGGAGGAGCCGGGAAGGGAGGACTTGCGCCTGGCGTGGTCCCACGGAGGCACGAGGGAGCCGGGGTTATCCACGTGGGGCCCGCCCCGGGCACTGGCTGGCGCGCTCCCAGCCTGGTCCTCTGGCCTGAGAGCGACCCAGGCAGAGGCAGGGGCACCGGGACGGTCAGCGGGCGGCCGGCCCGGGCTGTGGGGCGGGGCCCCACCGCACCTGCTCCCGTGTCCTCAGGCCGCCGCTGCGCCCGCGCCCCCACCCCGCGGCCTGCTCGGAGGCGGCATTTGCGGAACAACGCGTGCCCGGGACCCAGGGATGCCGCGGGCCCCTTCCCTGAGCCCCTCTTGCCTTGGGTCTAGAGCAAGTACTCGCGGGCCTTTGAGGAAGGAAGCGGAGAGCAAGCAGGGTGCGTGCCACCTCTAACCCAGGCCTGGGGAGGCGACAAAGTGTCACTCCCTCAACAGGTGTTTATCGTCAGCCCCGTATCTGCCCGGCCGCGTACCCGAGCTGCCGCGGCGGCTGGTAGTGGCTCGGGAGGGCCCTCGGTCCCATACCAGGCAAAGGCTGGGGACGGGCGGCGGCTTTGCCAACAAGCTGCATGCACGGAGCCCACAGCTTGGCTTTGGAATCGGCTAGATCCAGGCCCACACTCTGCCACCTTTGTGCTGTGGGGCCCGGGCAAACCCCTTACCCTCTCTGAGCACCTCTCCTTGCCTGCAAACACAGGCGAGTCATGAGTCGACAGCTATGCCTCGGGGGCTCAGATGCCTTCCCCGTGGTGAGCGGTGCCCACGGCCTCTCCGCGGCACCAGGCAGCTAGACGGGGCCCCCTCTGCCTGGACTGTGTGTCTAAGAGCAAAGCGTGCTACGCTCCAACCCCTTCTTCTTTAAAAAAACTTTTAATGTTTATTTTTGAGGGAGAGGGTGCAAGAGGGGGAGGGGCAGAGAGAGAGGGAGATGGGGAATCCGGAGCAGGCTCCGCACCGTCAGCACAGAGCCCGACGCGGGGCTCGAACCCACGAACCGTGAAATCATGACCTGCGCTGAGGTCCGACGCTCACCGACTGAGCCCCCCCCCCCCGTGCTCTCACCCCTTCTCAGAAAGCTCCTGACCCTCTCCGAAGGGATACCGACCTTAGGCGTCGCCTGCTTCTGCTGAATGTGACGGAGAGTGGAGGGCGGAGGCTCAGGAGACAGGTGGCCGGGCCTGTGGTCTCCACCCCCGGGGGAGGGGCGCGTGCAGCCCCCAAGGCAGGTGAGGGGCTGGACAGAGATCGCGGCTCGCTCGCAGAGAGGCGGAACACGCGGCTTGGCCCTGGCGCGGGGACCGGGTCAGGAGCACTGGCGCCCGGGGAGGGTGCCGGGTGAAACACTCACCTTCTGGAGTGAAGGACACGGGGCCTGTCTGAAAGGCTTCCCGCCAGACAAGGGGCCCCAGCAGGAGAGTCTGAGCGGGGCGACCTGTCCGAGGCAAGGGAAGCGATGACAGTTTTCACCCTTGCTGCCCCGCCGTCTGTCCTCAGCCTAAAACGGGGGCTTCCTAGCCACGGACCTGAATGGACGCTTCTGTGAGCACGTGTCCTGGCACAAACACGTGCTTCTCCAGGACGGGCTCCCGGGGTGGCGTTGTGGGCCAAAGGGCGTGAGCATTTAAACCTTTAATGGAAGGACGGAGCCACACCGCCCTGCTAGGTCACACGCCGTGGCCTGTGTGCGGCCCGTGTCCCCACGCCCAGCCTGCAGGAGACCCACGTCCGTCTACTCTGCTGTGGATGTTGGGTGGCGTCTCGCGGTTGCCGACACTGACCTTGCCCTGGTTCCCTGGGAAACCTGGTTGGGACCACTCTCCTCGGGGCAGCTGCGCGGACACACTCCTCAGCCTGCCCGTCACACTTCCTTCCGGAACGTCAGGGACAGATGCCATTATCTCCGTCTCGCAGGGGACTCCAAAGCAGGCTCTGAGGAGGTCCTTCAGCCCAGGCTGCGCAGCCAGTTCCAGGTGCCACGCTGGTCCCGCCTAGAGAACGGCACTGATAACACAGGTAGCCGGCTCTGGGCACGTGCCTGACACACACCTCCCTCTGGGAACCGTCACCTGTGCCGCCAGGGCGAATTCTTGCAAATCTCCAAGCTCAGTTTCTTTTGGGAAAAATTGATGAGGCCTTAGCACTGGGCCGGATGCATATTCTAGGTAACGCCACGGAACAAACATGCGGAAGCCTTGACTGTCCTGGGAGGCGTCGTGGGGAAGACACCTCAACACACTTGAGTCAAGGTAGGCCTTCGTGGCCAGTGTCTGCTGGGCCTGGCGCCACTGGGGGAGACTCTGGAAAACAGGACAGAGGCTCTTGATGTTCCTCGGGGACGCCTGGGAAGAGAGTAGCACGCAGAGAGGAGGTGGAGTGGGGTCAGAGGGGAAGGTGGCTTCCGGAGAGGGCTGGGGTTTCAGGGGCAGCCCACCCTCCTGTGGGACCGTGAGGATCTTTAAGTTGTTGCTATAAGACTGTGATGGGTTTCCCTTCCCTGCTCCCAACAAAGTCTTCAGCAATTCAACATTTTTCTCTTCTATCATCAGAAAAATAGATTCTTCTTGAGGAACATTGATGACAGTAAAGATGCTGATGGTGATGATGATGGTGTTGATGGCGATGGTTATGATGATGGTGATGATGGTGGTGGTGGTGATGATGGTGATGATGGTGATGGTGATGGTGATGATGGTGATGGTGACATGATGATGGTGTTGATGGTGGTGGTGGTGATGATGGTGATGGTGATGGTTATGATGATGATGATGATGGTGATGGTGATGGTGATGGTGTTGATGATGATGATGGTGATGGTGATGGTGATGGTGATGATGGCGATGATGGCGATGCTGATGGTGATGATGGTGACGCTGATGATGGTGTTGATGGTGGTGGTGGTGATAATGGTGATGGTGATGATGATGGTAGTGGTGGTGATGGTGATGGTGATGGTTATGATGATGATGATGATGGTGATGGTGATGGTGTTGATAATGGTGGTGGTAATGGTGATATTGGTGGTGATGATGGTGATGGTGGTGATCGTGTTGGTGGTAGTGATGGTGATGGTGATGATGGTGGTGACGGTGGTGGTGGTAATGGTGATGATGGTGATAGTGATGAAGATGGTAGTGGTGGTGATGGTGATGATGGTGATGGCTGCAAATATTTTGGGATGCTTACGAAGTGCCGGGCAGAGGTTTAATTTTATTTGACCTGAATTGTCCCATTTCGTCCTAATGAATCTTCTCGGAAGTGCACACCATTACTGTCCCCAGCCTGAGTCCCACGCCCAGGTAGCTCCGGGGGACGTACCTGCTCTTGCAGGTGCAGGAGTCTACGGGCAGCGAGAGAGGAGGCACCTGGATATGCCGAGCCTCACAATCATCCCTGTGCGGAGGGTTTGCTGTTCTGCTTCACAGGGGCAAAAACCGAGACCCGGAGAGAGAGAGAGAGAGAGTGGCTTGCCTGCGGTCACAGAGACGGGATGGCAGAGACAAGCTGAGGACTTAGGTTTCACTAAGGACGTAGGTCAGTGCTAGGAAGGCAAAGATGAATCAGAGAGGCCCTGTCCTGAAGGAGCTCCGTTTCAGGGGAGAGACGGACAGGCAAACTGACAGGAGGGAAGGCGCGAGGAGGCTGCCCCCAGCCAGGTGGTCTGGAGGGCTTCCCAGAAGAGGCGGCATCTGGGGACAGGGAGGCATGCTCAGCCAGCGTGCCCTGTGGACGCCAGCAGGCAGGGTCTTGTACATGCTCTCCCCGCCTTCGAAGCCGAGGGCCCGTGTGAACCCCAAACCTGCCATGCAGAACATGGGCCTCCGCAGCCGCCTTCCCCAAACCTATTTTTAGACCCAGTGCAGCTCTAAATGCAAACACGTTGTCAAGATCGTGGCCAACTTGGGCCCCCTCCGCGAGCAGGCCCTCTCTGAGACACCAAAGTAGAAAACGGTTCTATTTGTGGGATGACACGGACTGTTGGCAGAGGTGTCGACTCCCGTGGACGGAGGCCAGATTACGGCCCAGCCCTGGGGCGACCCGACCCCTCAATGCTTCCTACCCAAATACAGTATAAAAATGCGAGCAGACGTGTGTCGCAGTTAATCTCGTAAGGATGCAGCTCTCTCCCGGGCGGCCCGGGGCACCGGCGGGCCTCGGGGAGAGAGAGCACAGATCCTACTTGCTCGAAGTGACTTGCCCCGAACGGTTTGTTGTTATTGCTCTAAGTTAGGAAGCCATCGGGTGGGAGCTGGGAGGACCTTTGGGACCATCTTAGTGACACAGGGACGATCTCGGTCCCAGGTCGCCTCTGACACGCTCACTACAGGCAGGGGCGACGCTGGATACGCCACCTGCCTCTGCTCTCCATCTGCATAACCGTCCCCTGATGGATGCGTTATCGTCCCATTTCATAGATGAGAAAGTCGAGGCTCAGAGAGGATGAGTTATTTGCCTTATCAGCTAGTAAGCGGGAGGCTTTGGATTTGAGTTTAGGTCTGTCGAACCGCAAAGATCCTGGGTTTAATTTCCCCACGATATCGTTTCTCTCTCTTTGCGGAACTCCTTCCTCCTGTTCTTCCCCAAAGGCCAGGCCAAATGTCACCTCCTCGCGGAAGCGTGTCTCGCTTGCCAGCCCAGGCTGGGTGCTTTCTCGGCAGTGATGATACTGACACACCATTCCTGCCAGGCTGGGAGTCCCCGGAGGCCACGGACTGTGCACAATCACCCCTGATCCCCGGGGTGTCCTGAGCCCGGCCCGGACAGGCCACTCGGAGAGGTTTGGGAGCACAGTGAAGGAATGAAGCTTTTCTTTCCGTAGGGTGGGAAACCGAGGCCCGGGGGGCAGGACGGGGTTGGTCAGAGGGACCTGGATTTAATGGTCGCGCTGCCACTCTTTAAACCTTTGATGTGGAGCCTTGGTTTCTCACGTGTGTTTGGGGGTGCTGAAGGTGCCCCGCCGGGGGCTGGCGCTGCATCAAGCCGGGGACGAGGCGTCTGGCACCCAGCACGCAGCGGGCACACGTCAGGCTCCACAGGTGATCGTGTTCGTTGATGTGCAAAACCAGACCTCAGTTTCACACAAGCGAGGGGGAGCTGGCCGTCTTGTTTCATCCGCAGCAAGTTCGAACGTATTTCCTTTTTAAGACTGAATATTATTCCACCATAGGGATGGACTGTGTGGGATTGAACCATCCCTGCATGTAGGGACAGACCACGTGGGATTGAACCATCCCTGCATGTAGGGACGGACCACGTGGGATTGAACTATCCCTCCACGGTAGGGACGGGCCACGTGGGATTGAACCATCCCTGCATGTAGGGACGGACCACATGGGATTGAACCATCCCTCCACAGTAGGGACCGACCACGTGGGATTGAACCATCCCTGCATGTAGGGACGGACCACATGGGATTGAACCATCCCTCCACGGTAGGGACGGACCACGTGGGATTGAACCATCCCTCCATTGATGGCTGTGTGGGTGGCTTCCAGGATATGGTTTGGGCCTCCATCCTCTGACTTTCAGAAAGGCCACGTGACACTGGGGAGTCAGCAGACTTACTAAGCACCTGCCCTGGGAGTACACGCTCTCTCAGAGCTGCACACGCTGGACCTGCGGAGGCCCAGCGTGGGCAACTGTGTGCACACAGATCCATCCACACACAGACACACACACACATGTGCAGGGCATGGTGTCTATGGGAGGGACACACAGACCTGGACAGAAGGGTGGACGGGCTGACAGCTGCCGGTGGCACCAGGCACAAGAGGTGTTGAGGCACCGTTGGAAACGAAACAAACGCTGTATTTGTTTGATGGCACACACAGCAAGAACACTGTATTTTCCAGAGCTCTTCGCAGGAAGACAACTGTGCGGTCTCTGCGGAGCCCTAGGGAAAGGTCTGCACGCCCTTCCACAGATGGCCAGCCAGCAAGAGTTCCACACTCTGCCCGCCATTTATAGCCACGGTCAGTGCTCTTCCTCCTCCCCTACCTCTTTCTCTCCTTCTTCTGCTCCCCCTCCTCCTCCTGAGTACCAAAGACAGAGAGAGGATCTTAAAGCCTCTGAAGAGAACAGGGCACTTACCCACCGAGGAGTGGCGACTATACAGACCCGCGCGTCCGTCACCATGACAGTAGAACCCGCTGACCACGTAAGCACCGAGGTGCCTCTGGAAGTCAGGGCAGCGACTGCCTACCACGCACGGAAAGGGCCTCCTGTATTCCGGTCAGAGTTCCGGAAACAACGGATAAGGACACTACAGTGTACCGGGGCTGGGCAGAAGGTTCACGGCTCAACAATATTTCCTATTCTTTGCTGTGCCCTGGAAATATTTCATAATTAGATTTTTTTATATTTAAAATATCATCAAGGCAAAAAGACTTGAAAACGTGTTTTAAGGGCTGCCGGACTTCTAACCTCCTGTAGCAGCTCGTGCGTCCACCTGCCCCGGGGGTGTGTCCACTTGCCGCAGGTGCTCTGGGTACCCACGCACGCGCTCTCCCCGTGACCACCCCGGGTGCGCGGTCGGCATCTAATCACAGGTGTCTGCCACTCTGCTCAAGCACTTTTCTCTGCGCTCACTCAGGACACGCCCCCAGGGCAGTCCTTAGCCAGTGACCATGGGGACTGGACAGTAGTCACCCAGATTCCTGTCCCTTTAGGCGGACAGTGCTGCATGGCTCACACTGTCTTCCAGAGGTGCCACGGCAGTGACCTGCTCACTGGCCCTTGGCTTCCTTTCCTTGCCTGTCTAAACTCTGCACTTGTCACAGCGCTTCTGGAAGTCACCTCTGGA
Organism: Paguma larvata; assembly: GCA_030068075.1. Taxonomy (NCBI): domain Eukaryota; kingdom Metazoa; phylum Chordata; class Mammalia; order Carnivora; family Viverridae; genus Paguma; species Paguma larvata. The sequence continues at coordinate 192,812,933 of CM057823.1, read as the reverse complement.
GTAGAGCACTGATACCCGAGTCCTTTGCCTCTGGGGACCCAGCCAAGCTGGCGGCAGAGGAAAGTGACCATCTCCTCTGCAGATACGAGGTCTCTAAGGGTGGGGTGGCACTCCAGGGGAAGGCCTCCTCTGTCGGGAGCCATCTTGGGCTCACAGGTTGAGACGTCTCCCTGTGTGGAAAAGGCAGATGTTGCAAGGTCTCCTGCCGACCAACTGGCACCCAATACTATCTCCTTCTAATAACCTTTCAGGCCTGGACTTCTTGAACTGCTCTGGTTGGCCTCAAGGGACAAAATGCCCTTTGGTTTTATGGCATTTGAAAAAAGGAAGCTGGAGTGCGATGCCTTGATGGATAACATCTGAGCGAGAGTAACCTGGCCAGAAGTAACCTCAAAGATGCCTCTTGGGGAGAGGTTACACAAATTGATCATACAGAATAGCAGTTATGAGTTGGCTAAAAATTAGTGTAACTTATGTAGATGTCAGGCCCCTATTGCATAAATTCACTCATTCATAAAGAATAGAAGCTCAGGCAAGCATTAGAAAATTATGTCTCTGCCAAGTGAGTCGCACTTTCCCCCTTATGGTTAAGAATGCTGGACAGAATGGCTCCTAATCTATCTATAGATGATTAACATAGGTCTTAAGGCAACAATGTATCAGCTTGCTCAAGATCACCATGACAACCCTGCTTTCTTCTTAAACATCCTGTTTTCTCCCCCTGCCAAAAACTTACCCAATCCTGCTTCAAAAACAGTATATGTTCATTAACTTAGGAACAGAATCATAAAAATAGCTAGCTATCAATCTATGCTTACTGATGTAATGTCACGAAAGTACTCCTTGATGTAATGTCATCTACTGCCTTTAAATAAAGACACTGAGATCAGCAGGGCAGAGATGCCTGCCTGGTTCCAGTAACCTCGCAGCTCTCTCAAGCCATTCATTGCGCCAACACCGTTCATCCTCCTGGGACACCTGAGAGGTGGCAGCTGGCCCGTGGCACTCCTCATTTTGTCAGTAGACTGAGGGTCCCGCCTCCTACACGCCCTCCGTGAAGCCTGGCACAGCGCCCACACCCACAGGTCACAGCCCGCGTCTCGGCAGAGGAACCCGCACAGCTGCCATGCCCTTATGTCCGACTTCGGCTCAGGTCATGATCTCACAGTTTGTGAGTTCAAGCCCCTTGTTGGAATCTGTGCTCATAGCTTGGAGCCTGGAACCTGCTTCAGATTCTGTGTCTCCCTCTCTCTCTACTCCCTTGTTCATACTCTTTCTCTCTCAAAAATAAATAAACATTAAAAAATTCTTTTAAAGAGAAAAGACAAAAATAGTGATGTCAAGAATAAAAATGGGGATAACTGTAGAAACTGAAGATGATTCAAGAAATAAAAAGAGGAGGGATACCTGGCTGTCTCAGTCAGTAGAGCATGTGACTCTTGATCTTGGGGTCATGAGTTCCGGCCCCATGTTGGATATAGAGATCACTAGAAAATAAATAAAACTTAAAAAAAAATAAAGGGGTGCCTGGATGGCTCAGTCAGTTAAAACATCTGATTCTTAATTTCGGTTCAGGTCATGATCTCATGATCATGAGATCAAGTCTCCATGTGGGGCTCTGCACTGGGTGTGGACGCTGCTTAAGATTGTCTCTCTCTCTCTCTGCCTGGCTCTCTCTCTCTCTCTCTCTCAAAGGTAAAAAATAAATAAATAAATGAAAAGAGGAAATTATGAATAATTTTATGCCAATACTTTGAAAACTTAGATGAAATGACTACATTCTCAGAGAAAGACGACTTACCAAGTTGACACAAGAAGAAATAGAAAACCAAAATAGTCCTGTAACCACTAAAGAAATTGAAACCATTATTTAAGCCTTCCCACAAATGAAACTCCAAGAACAGATGTCTATTCTTAAATTCTATCACCGCTTAGTAGAAAAATAATGCCAGTCTTATACCAACTTTCCTAGAGAAGAGAAAAAGAGTAGACTCTGCCCAACTCATGTTAAGAGGTCACTTTCAGAGCTAACTCCACTGTGAACAGTAGGAAAAAGGAAAAGCATAGAACTATTGCACTTACCAACACAAAAGTCTCAAACAAAGTATTAGCAAGAATATGAAAAACGATAAGACCTCAGGGTAAAATTTGGTTTTGTCCAGTAATTCAAAGTTGGTAAAATATTTCAAAATCAATGCATTTCAGTACATTAACAGAAAAAGGGAGGAAATCCTTTAATCATTTTAATAGAAGCAAAAAGGTTTTTGTTAGCATCAGTATCTGTGCATAGTAAAAGCCCCTAGCAAGCTAGGAACAAAAGGGAACTTTCGTAAGCCGGAAAGGTAACCACAACAAGCCTACGGCACACATTATTTCTAATGGCAAAATGCTGAAAGATTTCCTTTTGAGATCTGGAACAGAATTAAGATGTCCATTCTCATTATTTCTCCAGGACATGGAACTAGAGGTTTAACCAGTTCAGTGGGGTGAGAAGAAGTAAAAGGTATTAGGATCGAAAAGAAAGAAATAAAACTCATTATTTATTGCGATATGATTGAGTGTGTAGAGAATCAAAAACCATCCGATGGAAGAATTAGCAAGTGATTTTGGCAAGAATGTTGTCTCTACGTTGTCTCAGCATAAGATATGATTAAAAAATAAGAAGAAATCATAAAAATAAGTCTATATGCCAACAAGAATAAGGAAATTTAAAACAAATTTAAAGGATACCATTTATAATATCAAATGCAAGCCATTTACACTGAAAGCCATATACTATTGGGAGAAATTAATGAAATTGTAGATAAATGGGAGAATAGCCATGTTTATGTATTGGAAGCCTGAATGTCACAAACATCGCTTCTCTCAGAACTAATCTCTAGATTCGCTGCCTTTCTAACTAAATTCACAGGGGGTGGAACTTGGCAAACTTATTCTAAAACATGCGGAAAAGCAAAGCATCAAGGAGAGGTGAGCGCTCTCGATGGAAAAGCACAGTGCGGGGGCCACCCCGCTGGATGACAACGTCGTAAAAGCCGAAGTGACTGGGACTGGAGGGCGTCGGGGCGAGGACACAGGAAGGTCAGTGGAGCGGAAGGAGTCCAGAGACACCTACATGCACGTGGGAGCTTGGTTGGTTTTATTTTATTTTTTTGGAGGAGGAGCTTGGTTAACGCAAAGAAGGAAAAGTAGTTCCTTTCAAATAAATGGTTTATGGGACAATTAGCTATCCTTATATCTAAGTGGGGAAAAAAACTTGGCCTCTCCTGGGCACCACACACAAAAGTCAAGTCCAGCTAGATCGAGTGTGAGACGTAAAAGAATGAAGTAGCTAACGGGAAGGCAGGGATCCCAGGGGGAGAAAGATGCTTCCTAGATCAGGCATGCGGACACCAGCTATAAAGGAAAAGGTTTGCAAATTGGGCTGTTAACACCAAGCCTTCTGTTCGCCGGGGACACCATTGGGGGGGTGTCTGTCAGTGGGAGCCCCGGCGACGCCAGCCGGATGTTGCCCAGTGACGACAGTCAGCGCCCCACCTCCGTGCGCAGCGGGCTGGACTAATGTCTCGAGCCCGCTGCCCAGCACCAGAGGCCGGCCCCAAATGAGCATGGCCTGCGTGATTCCGTCCACGGCAGGTAAAGAAGCAGGCAAACCGCAGCTCGTGTCGAGCGACACACGCGCAGGCGCTAGAGCGCGAGGGAACCCGAGGGGTGCTCACCACACGGCGCGGTTGTCGGGAGCCCCTGGCGGGGACGAGGCGGTGCCGGCGGCGGTCAGTGCTCTCGACGGGGGGTGGTGATGTGTGCTCGCTTTCTGATAATACTCGCGACCCCTGAACCACACGGTTTGAACCGCGGAGGTCCCCTTAGACGCGGATTTTCTTCCATAAATACAGAGAGCGGCGCCGTAAATGTAGTTTCTCTTCCTTGTGAGTTTCTCGGGAACATTTATTCCCTCTAGCTTATTTTATTACACAGTACAGGCACGCAAGCCGTGCAGAGCGGGGGTTAATCAACTCTCTTGGTCATCGGTGAGGCTCTGGTCCACAGCAGACTATTAGTAGTTCGGTTTTGGGGGAATCAAAAGTTGTGTGTGGATTTTTTAGGGGTTCCTGGGGGGCTCAGTCGGTTGAGCGTCCGACTTCGGCTCAGGTCATGATCTCGCGGTCTGTGAGTTCGAGCCCTGCGTCGGGCTCTGTGCTGATGGCTCAGAGCCTGGAGCCTGCTTCCGATTCTGTGTCTCCCTCTCTCTCTACCCCTCCCCCTGCTCATGTTCTTTCTCTCTCTTTCTCTCAAAAATAAATAAACCTTAAAAAATTTAAAGTTGTATGTGGATTTTTGACTCAGTGGGCGGTCAGCGCCTCTAACACCGTGATGTCCGAGGGTCAGACGCACACTCAGATGTTAGGCTTGGGCACTTTTCTCTCTGTGTGTCACGCTTCACAGCAACCATGATCATGAAGAAATGAAAACGTTTCAAGCATGTCAGCTCTTCGTTCCCCTCCCCCGGCTCCCCCGTGAAAACAGTCACTGCAGAAAACATTTCGACCAAAATGAAAGAGAAATTTATCAAAGAGAAAGAAGCTGAATCCAGGAAAAGCAGGTGTCACCTTGTTGTGCGGGGTGAGAAGAAGAGCCTGCAAGCACGCATCGCGCCGAAAATTGGTGCCATTGAGGGCTGAGCAGTTCCGTGGGCGTGTGCCGTGTGCACGCTCGTGTGGGCCGTGTGCACAAGCATGTCTGTGTGTGCACGCTCACGTGGGCCGTGTGCACGCATGTCTGTACTGTGCATGCTCATGCATGTGTGTGTACACGTGTCAGTGTGTGTGCACGCTCGTGTGGGCCGTGTACACAAGCATGTCGGTGTGTGCACTCACATGGGCTGTGTGCACACGTCTGTACATGTGCACGCTCACGTGGGCCGTGTGCATGCATGACTGTACTGTGCACGCTCATGCATGTTGTGTGTGTACACGTGTCTGTGCGTGTGCACGCTCTCGTGGGCCGTGTGCACAAGCATGTCAGTGTATGCACTCATATGGGCTGTGCGCACACGTCTGTACATGTGCACGCTCATGTGGGCCGTGTGCATGCATGACTGTACTGTGCACGCTCATGCATGTTGTGTGTGTACACGTGTCTGTGCGTGTGCACGCTCTCGTGGGCCGTGTGCACAAGCATGTCAGTGTATGCACTCATATGGGCCATGTGCACACGTCTGTGCATGTGCACGCTCTTGTGGGCCATGTGTGCACGCATGTCTGCATGTGTGCACTCACATGGCCGCGTGAGCACGCACGCACGCACACGTATCTCCATGTGCACACACACTCACGCATGCTGTGTGTACGTGGGTGCTGTCACATCCCGATTACCTTGACCCGGCCGGGGCTGGGAGGGGCTGGGCTGTAGCTCTGCGAGGCCTGGCAGGAGTGGGCTAGGGCTTGGTTTACGGCTGGCCAGCCCTGACCTCTCCTCTGGAGCCGAGAGGGTAGAGGGCGGCTGTCTGGGACAGGGAGGTCACTCAGGTGACCGCCGTGGGAGGACATCGGAGCTGCGTCCCTGGGCTCTGTTGACAGGGCCGGTTCCTCCTGGAGGCTCCAGGGGAGACCCCTTTCCTCAGCTTCTAGAAGCTCCCTGTGTTCCCCGCCCCCTCTTCACCTCCCCTCCCCAGCCTCTGCTTCTGTCCCTACGTCCTCCACTCTGACCCTCTCGCCTCCTTTGATAAGGACCCCGTGACCCCGGGGCCCTGCCCGGACCTTCCAGGATAACTTCCGTGTCAGGAGCCTTCTTCACCTGACTGTGGCCGCGAGGTCCCTCTGGCCGTGTGAGGGGTGTCCCGGCTCCGGGGTTCTGATGCGGACGGTCAGAGGGAACAGAGCAGGCACCGGGGGTACCCAGGCCAGGTCCAGGTCGTTACAGCGGCTTGCACGGGGCGGGGCTGGGGGAGGCAGGGGGAGTGGAGGGAGGGAGTGCAGAGCCGGACCCTAGAAGACCTGAAGACTGTGGACCAAGAGCAGGGCAGCCGGGGACAGGCGTGTCCACGCAGACGGGGGCTGGGGCGAGTGTCGGCAGGCAGGCCCCTGCCCCGGCCTCCCCGGCACTGCTCAGCCAGGGGAACACTGCCGGCTGCCCCGCCGCGCCCCTGGAATCACGTGCTCTCCAGCCTCCTCCTCGGGTCACCTGTGATCTGGTCCGAGAATCCCCTTGGGGGCGGGGAGGGGCCCTGGGAGGAGGAAGATGCCGGGGCCGCGGGCCGAGCCTCCTGCAGACCCTGGCCGGGGCCCGGCCCCGTGAGCCCAGGGAGCGGATGTTTGTCCTGCTGCGGCCGAGGCCACAGCTGTCGGCTCCAGCCCCGCCCGGGGCCCCTGGCAGCCGGCCACCAGCTCACGTGTGACCCCGAGTCCTGCTCTCTGGGCCTCGGTTCCCGCCGCCGTCCCGCGGGGCATTCAGACTCGGGCTCCTATGACGCCCCTTCCCGTCCTGTCCTGCCCGGCTTCCTGCCGGGTGTTCCTGGAGGGCCCCCACGGCCGCGATGGGGTGCCCCTCCCCGGGGACGCCGCTGTGGTCCGCCCTCCGCGCACGGGCCCGGGACAGACAGCGGAGGCGCGGGCCGCGAGCCCAGCGCCGGGGTTGCGCCAGGAACCTGAGGGTTGCGCAACCGCTCCCGCGGCCCCTGGCAGGCTCTGGAAAAGTTGTTTTTCAGCGGGTGCAGCTGGAGGAGGATTAGGGAAGCCAGCTCCTCCCAGCTGGGGACGGGGGCAGGGCTGGGGGGCTGGGGGGCAGGGGACAGGACGGAGGGCCCGCAGGCCTCGGAGCCGACCCTCACTGCTGCGGCCCCCAGCAGCGGGTGAGGAAGGGGCCTCCCTCGAGGCCGCAGCCCGGGGCCTCAAGTCCCCAGCAGGGGTCAGCCGGACAGCGGCAAGGGCAAGACCACAGTGCAGGCCCGGCTGGCGCCTGAGCCCAGAGACCCCCCCCATCCCACCTCCCGATTCACCGACGGACGACCCAAGGCCGGGGGGATGGCCCTTGCCAGTCGGCAGGCTAGTGGCAGGGAATGACGAATTGTGAAGTGACATTTTGGGGCACTTTTGAGGCCAGACCCCGAGGCAGGAGCCTCCTGCGTGACGTTTAATTCAGTGTTTACTACGGCAAAGCAGGGGCCGACCGGCCAAGCCCGGCTCCTGCATCTGCCCCCTTCCTCCCCTCCCCTCCAAAGTCAAGGGTTTCCGGGTGCGGTGGTGGGGAAGGGGTGATGCTGACAGCGTGGCTGCCACTAATGTCCTCGGAGGTCGTGCTCAGGAAGCCTGATTTATCTCAGTTCTAGACCCCGGGGCGAAGTCCCGAAAAACGCCCAAGATCCCCGACAGCAGGGCCTGTGGCCCTGCCCCCCCCCGCCCCCCCAGCACCTGTGAGGTCTCCCGCAGCTGCAGGGGACAGGTCTGGGCTCACCGCGGCCCTGCGCCCCTCGGCCTGTTTTCTCCAGCTCTGCGGACAGCAGTACGGCCCCCGTGCCGGGACCTCATTCCCCGCAGGGCAGACCCCAGGGCCTTGGTGTGACCCGGGGCTGGCGAGGAGCGCTCAGTTCACGCGGTACTCAGAGCCCAAGATTGCAAAACCGGGCTGTTGAACCGGACACGGCGCCCTCATTCAAAGCTGCTGGCGCTATTTCTGGTCCTTCCGCCAAGTGCCCTTTGGTCTGATGCTCCCCATCCACCAGCCAGCCCGCCGCAGCGCACGCAGCCGGCCGCACCCAGAGCCACCGACGCCCGGTGTGCCTCGTGTCCTGTGTGTCCCTCTGGGGTTAGGGCTCACAGAATTCCAGCTGCCGCCACGGCCGTCGGAAGCCACCCTCTAAAACCGCCCCGTGGCGGGGCCATTGAAATACGGGCCCGTCAGGCCTCAGGCCCCCGGAGTGGCGCTGTCACAGCCGCCCAGAGGCAGACCCTGCCGCCCAGTGGGGTCTCCGTCCACCTGGGCTTTGTGGCCCGGAACCCGGGCCTGGCTCCCTCCCGCTCGGACCCGCTGGGCACCCCTCACCCTCATCCTGGTGCCCCTACTTGCTGCCCTGGGCGAGTTCGTGGCTCTCGGGGCCCTGCCCCTGTGTCCCCGGGCGATCTGCTTTGTCCCTTCCTGCCTCATTTCCCCATCGCTGGGCGGCGTGTGCTGCGGCGACATGGGGCGGACACAGAGAAGCTTTACCGGCCTCCAGGGCCACGTAGGGCGGCTCACAGGGGCTCGCCGTAAGCCAGGCGCCTCTCCGAGCTCTGCCCCATCACCGCGGGGGTGGTGGTGCCAGCATCACACGGGGAGAGGACAAGGCAGGGGCAGGGAAGCGTCTCACCCCAGATCACAGACTAGGAGCAAGTGGGGGGCTGGCCCGGTGCCCCTGTGCCCGAGGCGGCGTCCCGGGCCTTCGGGCGGCTGGCGCATCGGGTCGGGGGGCAGGAGCAGCTGTGGCGGGGGGGGGGCTGCCCCCGGCGCCCCTGTGGCTTAGGCCCGTGTGCTTGTAAACTTTAATTTCCATACAGTAGAGAAACACACAGTACAAGCAACACGGGGGATCCACTGTACAGCAAAGCTCACCGATGCACCTCAGGACACGTGCACGCCCCCGCCCGCCACTCCAGGGGCGACTCCGCCAGCCGACTGCCCCACGCAGAACAGCTCAGGGGAGGTGAAACTGGCTCAGTCCTTGCAACCCCAACCCCCCCCCCAGGGGGCTTCCTCTGCCCACTGTCCCAAGGTCACCTCCAGGAGGACTAGCAGCCTTCCAGAAGGTGTCAGACGCTCTCTGCTCCTGGCCAGTCTCTCTTCGGCCACAGGGCTTGGCTGGGAAGCCAGGGCGCACCCCCTCGGCGCCTGCTGTGGGCCAGGTCCCCACACTCGACTCCCCGAGGGAGTCAGACATGGCCACCCTCCAGGGCCTCCAGGCTGGCGGGGCCCCGGCCCCGGTCATACAGTGTGGTGGGCACGGTGGTGTCCGGTGTGGGGAAGGGAGGCAGTCCTTGGGGACGTCGGGCTCGGGGACTGACCTGAGCAGGTGAGGCGGAGGGGAGGGTGGGGTAGGAGCAGGTTGGACATTTAGACCCAAGTTGGGACAGATCTAGAGGCAGAAGGTGGGGGCTGCAGGGAACTCCAAAGGAGTGTTCCAGATACCCCGGGGCACTTGGAACATGGCTCTCGGGGACATCTGTACGAGGGGGACACCCGGCTGCCCCCGGGGCACTGCAATGAGGGAGCCAACCCCCTGAAGGCTGCGAGGCGGGTCCTGGGCCAAGCCTGGCCTGCGGCTCTGCCCCCAGACAGCCAGGAGGAGGCCTCTGGCCCTGCTGAGGACCATCTGTGGTCCTTCGTCTGGACCCCGTGGGAGGCGGCGGCTCTGGACGGGACCTCTGGGCGGGCGCCGTCCTGGACTGCAGGCGCTGGCGCTCGGCGGCGTGGGGAGGGCCCCCTTCACAGGACCACCTCGGGCGCGATGCTGAACAGGAGGTCGTCATTCCCCCGGCGCACCTCCAGCAGCAGCGGCGACTCCGTCAGGACGGCCTCCTGCAGCTCGCTCGAGTCCGCCAGCGGCCGCCCGTTGACCTTGACGATGACGTCGCCATCTTGGATGCCACCCCTGCCGGGGGAGAGACACCCGGTCACCGCACGTCCCTGCGAGGCCAGGACCCTGCTCGGGGGAGAGCAGCCGAAACCAACGCCCCGCGCCGGCTGGCCCTCGGTCAGCCGCTTCTCCCACACGGTAGAGGGCGGGGGCCGAGTCCGGTCTGCAGGCCCTGCGGCCCCTCTGAGCCTCAGCGTCTACACCTGCAGTTCTGTGCGGGCACACGCTTTGCCAATCGCGAGGTCCAGGCCGCGGTGACAGTTAACTACGGAGGCACGGATGGAACGCTGATCCACGCGGGCAGCAGCCGCCACCATCGCCCCTGGTCCCACGGCTTTGGCCCTTGCGGGTGGCCAGCATGTGGTCGCCCCTGGTGAGGGCCGCCTGCTGAAACCCCGAACAAGGGGCCCGAGCTGGGCGTTTAAATTCTCTGGCTTCGAGGATCTGCGTTTTGACAACATCTATGGCCGTCCGGCCGCTGGCTGAGCGCGTGCGCCAGGGGGCCTGTGTCCTCCTGCCCACACGACCTCTGAAGCGGCACAGCACAGAAAGCAGGAAGGGGGTCCTGGCTGGGGGCTGGAGGCCGCCCTGCTGGTTCGTCTCTGCCCCACCCCCACCCCCCCGTGGGCCCGTGTGCACGACCTCCCGCTGCGGGAATTACCGCTTAGACCACTGACAGATGCAGCCCACGCCCCAGACAGACGGACACCTGGGGCGAAGGAGGGAGGGGGCTTGTCAAGCCCCTCTGGGCCTGGACCAGCCACGCAAACATGCCTGCCCGAGCTGTACCGGCCGCCTGAGCTCATGGTGCTGCACACAGTCAACCTTTCCCCAGTAGTCGGTACTCCCAAAGGAAACAGTGCTTTGTTTCATTTGAGCTCGACAAAGTCTCCTCAGGGGAGAGAGAGTGCACTGAATCGTGTCCATCTTGCAGACAAGGAAGGACATTCTGGAGGCGCCTGGGGGGCTCAGTCGGTTGAGCGTCCGACTTCGGCTCAGGTCATGATCTCATGGTTCGTGGGTTCGAGCCCCGCGTGGGGCTCTGTGCTGACAGCTCAGAGCCTGGAGCCTGCTTTGGATTCTGTGTCTCCCTCTCTCTCTCTGCCCCTCCCCTGCTCACGCTCTCTCTCTGTCTCTCAAAAATAAATAAATGTAAAAAAAAATTAAAATTAAAAACAAAAAGCATGGTCACTGCCGATGCCCCAAGGGGTGCCTCATCTCTCCAGCCTGCCCTCGGCTTAGGCGACAGGCCGGGATCCCACCTGCCACTTCCAAGCCATGTCATCGGCCACGGGGCTCAAGGTCATACAAGGTCACCGAAGCGAGCCCACCCTAGGCCTCATGCCCTCCCAACCCCAGCCTCCCCGCTTCCCGTAGGGCAGCCTACCTCTGAGAAGGTGAGTTTGGAACCACTTCCTGCACGTAGATCCCACTGCTGACCGATGGGAAGTCTGGGTCGCTGGCTTTCAGTTCTTCCAGCAAACTGCAAAGACAGGTCCACCATTAAGGCACGCGGCCTCCATCCTCGCGTGGATGCGGCTACAGCCCCAAACACATGGGACCCCCAGAAGATGGGAGAGGCAAAAAAGGACTCTCCCCGCAGGGCCTTCGGGGGGAGCGCGTCCCTGCTGACACCCTGATTTGGGGCCACCGGCCTCCAGAACCATGAGAGAAGGGATTCCTATTGCCTTAAGCCATTGAGTTTGTGGTGATTTGTTATAGTAACCACAGAGGCTTCCTGGAGGCAGCGGCACCTGAATGGAGTCTTGGGGGAAACTATAGGACAAAGGGGGAAAGGCGCTGTAGGCAGAGGGACAGGCCTGAGCCAGGGCTTGGGAGCACGAGTGTGCCCGGCCCACGGAACACCCGCACGCGGCCGGGCACGGCTGGGCAGGGTCCGGGGGGAGGACGGAGGGGCAGCAGGAATGTATCCTCCGACGCTCACCTCGGGGTGCCCGCTCACCTCGGGGTGATGGTTCGCATCCGTATGCCGATGAAACGCTTCTTCCAGTCTAGGAAGAAAACATGACGAGATCCGTTAGAGCTGCCACGAAAACCTCTGCCTTCCCCGAGGGGCCATGTGGGGATTGAATTCCCGCCAGGAGCCGCAAAAGCAGCAGGAGCCATCGTGTAATCACAGGTCTAGGGCCGCCTCTCTCTGCTAGGCTGCTCTTGAAGGGCTGGGAGATGTCCTGTCTCGTCTGCTGGCTTCTGCCCACCCTCGCCCTCAGGCCCCACGTACCCACACCAGCTGCCGCATCCGCTCTGTTGTGAGCCCCACACCCAAACCCTGATGGTCACTGGAGCTCTCCTCTCCAGCCTCCATCTCCCGGATTCCCCAGCCCTGCCTGCTCAGATCTGAACTTGTCACCTTCTCCTGCCTTCCCCATAAATTATAATATTAGCCGATAATGCCCAGTGAACACTAGCCATGTGCCAGACCCTCTGTTTGGAGCACTATACCACAACTTCCTAGGGTGCCAACTCCATCCCCCTCGCTGCTCCAGCCTGTGACTTAGGTGTCCTAGACCCAGAAATAACATTTACCTGTCTTGAACCATAAAACACATCTCAGTACATTTTAAAATGTCCTATCATAAAAATACGTTCTCTGACCACAGCAGAATTAAAGTAGAAATCTCCAAGAACTTAGAAACAAAATAACATACTTCTGAACAATCCATCTTCAAAGAAGAAATCAAACAGGAAACTAGAAAGTATTTTAAACTAAATATAAATGGCAAAACGATGTATCAAAATTGGTGAGATGCAGGTAAAGTAGTACGTGGAGGGCAATGAATAGTACCAAAGTGCCAATATCAGAAAAGAAAAGGGTTTCACATCAGTGACCTCAGCTTTTACCTTAAGAACTAGAAAAAGCAGATCCGATGAAACACAGTATAAGTGGAAGAAAGGAAATACCAAAGACTGGAAATCGGTGTAGTAGAAAACAGAAATATAATAGAGAAGATAAAATTTTAAGCTTTCAGCCACACTAATCAGTCAAAAAAAGAAAACAAAAAAAGAAAACGGAAAAGACAAGATAATTATTCACACTAGGAATGAGACAGGTGACATCAGCACAGATCCTACAGGCATTAAAAGGGTCATAACACTCACTGATGAATAACTTGATGCCAATACATTTGATGACCCAGACAAAATGCACACATTTCTCGAAGTTTCCAAACTGTCAAATCTCATTCAAGAAGCAGCAGACAACCACAGTAGCCTTGCCTCTATTTTTAAAAACTGAATTTGTAATTAAAAAAACTCTATTTTTAAAAATCTTCCCACAAAGAAAACTTCAGGCCCAAGTGGTCCCACAGGAGAATTCTACCAAATGTTTAGGAAAGAAATAGCACCAACTCTGCATAAACTCTGCATTGTAGAACACTGCAAATGAGCACACACTTCTGGGATATTGTGATTTATAATGAGAATTACGTGTTTTGGTGTTGGTTTGTGGTTCCCAGCACACGGCCTCTGATACTTTTATAATCCCTGTGATAAGGGCTCTGGGGACATCTTTTGCTGCCAGCTCCCGAAATAGTGACAGTGACGAATGTGAGATGGGTATCTTCTGTTACCCACACCACAAGCCCCTTCCAACCACTCCTGAGTATAAGTTAGTGAGTGATTCTGAGAAGCCCCTAAGGAAGGGGCGGGTTGCCAGGGAAACCTACCCATGCGACTAAAGGTCAAACTTTCAGCCCCAACTCCCACTCTGCGTCTGGGGAGAGGTGAGGGGCAGAAGGATGAAACAATCCCCATGGCCGTGATGTAACCAATCATGCATACAAAACGAAGCCACCCACCGAGATGGTGGGTAGGAGAGCTTTCCAGTTGGTGAGTCCTCAGAGGCACTCCGTGCCCTTCCCCGGACCTCTCTTCCATTGTTGTTCCTGAGTTATACCCCTTTATACACAAACTGGTAATCTAGTAAGTAACTCTTTTCCTGAGCTCTGTGGGCCGCTCTAACAAATGATCAGACCCAAGGAGGGGACTGTGAGACCCCCAGTTTATAGCCGGTGGGTCAGAAGCACTGGTGACAGCCTGGACTTTTGATTGGCATCTAAAGTGGGGGCGGTCTTATGTGACCTTTACTGTAGGGCCTGACATTATCTCCAGGAAGACAGTGTCAGACTCGGGGGAGCACAACAGGAGCCAGCTGGTGTGGGGAAGCCCCTTGCATTTGGTCACCAGGGTGTCAGAAGTAAAACAGTGTCATGGCAGAGAACTGAGGACAGACAAGTGGCACGGGAGGGGAACGACTGCCCAACTATCATCCTGATAGCAAAACCAGAAAACTAGACCGACACCCCTCAGGAAGACGGCTGCCAAAAACCTGCAGACGTTTTCAGCAAACCAAACCCAACAATACGGAAACAGGGATAATACACCACGAGTAAGGGAGCTTTATCCCAGGAATACAAGGATGGTTTAATGCTCAAAAATCAACCAACACAACTTACCACGTTAACAGACTGAAAAGGAAAACTATCATCTCCAAAAGGTGCAGAAAAGGTATCTGACAAGGTCTTCCAACATCTGCTCCTTTTAAAAACCATGAATGGAAGGGAACTTTTTCCACCCGAGGCAGGACACCTGAGGGAGACCTTGAGCGAGCATTCTGCTTACTGGTGGAAGACCAGAGACTTCTCCCCAAGGTCAAGGACAACGCAATGACATCTTGCGCAGGCTCTAGCCAGGCAAGAACAAAAGAAAAGGCATCCAGACTGGAAGAAAGAGGCAAAACTGCCTCTGTTCACAGACCGCAGAACAATCTGTGTAGAAAATCTAATGAGGGCGCCTGGGGGGCTCAGTCAGTTAAGCATCTGACTTCCACTCAGATCGTGAGCTCACGGTTCGTAACTTCTGGGGTAGGAATTGACAAGCTGATTCTAAAATCCATATGGAGGGGCGCCTGGGGGCTCAGACAGTTAGGCGTCCGACTCTTGGTTTCAGCTCAGGTCATGATCTCACAGTTTCATGAGTTCGAGCCCCCCCATCTGGCTCTGCACTGACAGTGTGGAACCTGCTTGGGATTCTTTCTCTCTCCCTCTCTCTACCCCTCCCCCGCTCATGCTGCTCTTTGTCTCTAAAATAAATAAACTTAAAAAAATAATAAAATTCATATGGAAATGCAAAGGATCCAGAAAAACCAGACCAACTTGGGAGGCGGGACAAATTGGGAGGGCTGATGTTGCCCGACCTGAAGACACTGTGGAGCTGCAGTAACCAGGACGGACAGACAGACAAGGGGGGCAAGACAGGCTCATGTTTTCTTTCTTTGACAAAGGAAAAAAGGCAGTTCACAGTGCCAGAACAACGGGCTATCCGAAACAAAACCCAACAAAAATTAGCTTTGATTCATACTTTGCAGTACTTAAAAAAATTTATTCAAAATACACCATCATCCTAAACCTAAGACCTCAAAAAATAAACTGCTAGGGGCTCCTGGGGGGCTCAGTCAGTTCAGTGTCCAATTTTGGCTCAGGTCGTGATCTCACGGTTCATGAGTTTGAGCCCCGCGTCGGGCTCTGTGCTGACAGCTCAGAGCCTGGAGCCTGCTTCAGATTCCGTGTCTCCCTTTCTCTCTGCCCCTCCCCCGCTTAAGCTCTGTCTCTGTCTCTCAAAAATGAATGTTCGAAAAAATTTAAATAAATACATAATTTAAAAAAGTAAACTGCTAGAAAGAAGGTAGGAGGAAACATTCCCGACCTTCGGTTAGCAAAGGTTTCCTAGATACGACACCACATGCACAATCCATGTAAAAAATTTTGTCAAATGAGACTTCCTAAAATTTACAAAACCTCCGCTCTCTGGAGACACGGTGATGAGAATGAAAAGTGAGGCCACAGAAGGAGACATTTGCAGCTCATTCTCTGGCGAAGGCTCCATCCACAGTGCTCTCAAAACCTACTAAGGACACAGACAACCCAACTGTTTTCAGTGGGCCAAATATCTAAACAGACATTGCCGCACAGAAGATGGATGGATGGGACCGGGTGGCTCCGGGTGACGGGAGGTCAGAGCCAGGGTGGAGGCTGAACCTGCGACTCTGCAGGGGGGCGGCTGGGCTGTTCACCTCCAGCAGGTGCGGCCCGGGGAGGCTTTGGAGCACTCCCTAGACGGCATTTCAACCCTTACGACGGGGTGAGGTCCTCAGAGGAAAGGAGAGGGGCCGGCACAGAGGCCTGGACCCCGCACCCCGCTCCTGACCTGGGTGCTGGGCCCTGGTCAGCGCTGCCCAGCACCCTGCTTCTACACAGGAGGAGCCTGAGCCTCCATGCTTGTGCGCCAGCGGCCCTGGCCTGGCAGAGGTGCGGCCCTGTCACCCGCCAGGTAGCCGCCGTCGCGTTTGAGTCCTTGGTTACAACCCACTCGGCACCCAGTCCGGAGCCAGCGGGCCGGCCCCATGTGGCTTCTCCGGAAACACGGGGTGGGGGTGGGGGCGGGGCGGGGCGGCCTGACGGGGTTTCTAGGGCAGCCGACGACCCTTCGTCTCCTCTCTTGCCGGGCCATCACCTAATGCGAGGGTCCCTCGCGGGGTGCTGGGGACACGGAGGTGACCTGGAGGTCCTGGCTTTGTTTCTTGCTGAATGTGTCATGCGGCCACTTGGGACCCAGGCGAGGCAAGAAGGTCAGTGCAGGAGGAGGAGGAGGAGGGGAGAAGGGGAGGACTGAGTGCTCCCCGAGTGCTCCCTTTAGGGAGACAGCCAGCTCCAAAACCGACCGGGGGACCCATCCGCTCCTCCCCCTGCGCCCAGGCCCCCGGGAAGGCAGCGGGGCTCCTCACGGTTTCCCGAAGTGGACCCCCCACTCCCTGCCCGTGGCTGCCCGCCAGCCCGTGCCCCTCTCCGCACCCCCCTCCCTGCCCTCTGCCGGCCTCCTTACTGTGACATCACAGTATAGACTAGTGCTCCCGTGCCCCACCCCCCGTGTGGCCCTGCCCGGCACACCCCTGCTCCTGCCTCCCGGTCTACTGGGGAAACACTCTAGCTCGCAGTGCCGATTGGCCTGTGGCCACGAGGCCGGGGAACGTGCATTCCAGTGACCCCCTCCCCTGCACCTCTCCCCGTGCACACAGAACACAGAGACCTCTGGGGCGGGAGGTGAGCGACCTCTCCACCCCCCAGGCTGGACGTCACCACCAAGGACCTGTCTCCCACAGTTCGCTGAGGGGCGGACACTCCAGCCCCACTGCCCCCAACACCCCTGGGGGTGTGCTCTAGTCCCGAGGCTGGCTGAACCCCCAAACCCTCCAGGAGCCAGAAGCCGAGGTTCCCTGGGCCCAGCACAGGTGGCCCCTTTCGAAGGCCTCTGCCCCCCACAGCCTAGTCGGGAACAAGAAGTGTCTCCTTAATTTAATTTAAGGATGGCTCGTGTTAAAGAACCTTTATTAACTGGGCTTAAGTATTTTGAAAATTTTATTAGGAAAAAAACAGGAGTGAATACGTCAAGCTCGGAAAGATTTTAAATTATGGATTCGGTTGTCCGGCTGGGCACGATTGGGCTCTCTGATTAGTCCACATGTCCTGGGGAGGTGACAGCTCTGGGGACAGGGCATGAGGGTTTCCCAGGGTGTCTGGGGACAGTCTGCACAACCAGTGAATGAACCCTGGGGGCCCTGCTCTTGCCTGAGAGAGGAGAGGAAGAGAGCCAGAAGCGAGGGGACGCTACCATCAAATTTCCCAGAACGGTCACCTGAGGCCGTATCTGTGCAACATGCAGGCCCACCGGTTTCCAGGAGGCGGCCAAGGCCAAAGGCACCGCTGGAGCGGAGGGCAGTTATACTAGGAACGCTCAGGACCAAGGCTATGACAGGTGGGAAGGTGGAGCCTGGGTTAAGTTCTGAGCTTCCTGGCAGCCAAGGAGTAAAGGGCTCCAAAGAGTCATATGCCCCCCAGTCTAACAGAAGAGGCCTTCAGGTCCTTCGGGGAACACTGGCTCTGCCCTGGCTGCAGGCCTTCTTCACGCGGGGGCCCCGATGAGCCAGACAGAGTCCTCCCCAGCAGCTCTTCACATGACCAGTCCTCACGGTACTGGCCGCGGCTGGACTGGGTTCCGTGTGCTTGGCCGTGGGACGGTTGAGGACAGGGCCAGCAGGAAGAAGCCCCCTGCTCTCAGCGAACTGCTGGGGAGGGGGCTGGGAGGAGACAGGTGCAGGTGTGAGCAGAGGGGAGGGTGGGCTGGGCGCTGACCAGGCGGGCGCGGGAGAGACAAAATGGCGGGAGGGAGGCGCTCACTTGGGCTGAAACCAGAGGCGGGAAGGCGGAGGCCGCGGGAAAGCCCCTGAGAGCAGGGCACGTGTGACCCTACTTCAGAAAGCAGCTGCAACCACCAGCCCTAAGAGGGTGATTGGCAGGCCCTCGCTGGGGCCTCGCCTGTGCCCGGCAGAGGCCTGCACCGGGCGGATGCCCGCGGCCGGCCGGGAGCCGGCAGGGGAGGGTGCACATCCCCGTGTGGATGGGGACAGGGAGGGGGGCGGAGACGAAAACGACTTCCATGGTTCGGGGGCTTGGGCTCCACTCCTCTGGGGTAGAGGCTACCCTCCCGGGAGTCTGCGTGACCAGCCGGCTGGAAGAGGGGTGCTCGGGGATGGGCAGGTGGAAGGAGGGAAGGAGGGAGGAAGGGCAGATGGATGGATGGGGAATGGGTGGGGGAAGGAAGGAGGGAAGGAGGGAAGGAGGGAAGGGAGGGAAGGAGGGACTGGTCTGCGGCAGCCCAGAGAAGTGGAGCCTGGGGAACCCAAGCCGCTGGAGCTGCGTGGCGGGGAGTGGGTGGTGGGTGGTGTGGGTGGTGGGTTATGGGTGGTGGTGGGTGGTGGTTGGGTGGTGGGTGGTGGGTGGTGTTGGGTGTTGGGTGGCGTGGGTGGTGGGTGGTGGGTAGTGTGGGTGGTAGGTGTTGGGTGGTGTTGGGTGGTGGGTGTTGAGTGGTGTTGGGCAGTGGGTGGTGTGGGTGGTGGGTGGTGTGTGTGGTGGGTGGTGTGGGTGTTGGGTGGTGGTGGGTGGTGGGTGGTGTGGGTGGTAGGTGTTGAGTGGTAGTGGGTGGTGGGTGGTGTGTGTGTTGGGTGGTGTGTGTGGTGGGTGGTGTGGGTGTTGGGTGGTGTTGGGTGGTGCTGGGTGGTGCTGGGTGTTGGGTGGTGGGTGGTGGGTGGTGGTGGGTGGTGGGTGGTGCAGGTGTTGGGTGGTGGTGGGTGTTGGGTGGTGTGGGTGGTGGGTGGTGTGGGTGGTAGGTGGCGGGTGGGAGACCCGCAGCCAGAAGGGGACGGTCTAGAGCGGTGGGGGGTTGCACATGGACAGGAAGTGGGGGGAGGACTGAGAAGGAGGGGTCCCCAGGACTCTCGGGGACCGCCCGGAAGGCCAGCGTCCCCTGCCTCGGCGGCCCCCGGGGCAGCGCCTCACCTTTGACGTGCTTGTCCTGGAACTCGCTGAGGAAGCGTGTGATGCGGTCCGCAGGGATGGCGAAGGAGATGCCGGCCGCCACCTTCAGCGTGTTGATGCCGATGACCTCGCCGTCCTGCGCAGGGCCATCGGCGGGGCGGTCACCGGGGAGCCCGAGCACCACGTCCGCCGCCCACCTCCCGCGGCCGACCTGGCCGCCATCGCCGCCCCCAAGGGGCTCCCAGAAGCTGTCCCGGGGAGGCGCTCTGGGGTTCAGGGACCCCCCTCACCTCTCCCTCCAAACCTGGCCCCTCCTCCCCCGCACTGGAGAGAGTGGGTGGGGAGGCTCACAGTCTGCCCCGCGAGCAGCGCCCGTCAAGGACACCCCCAGGCAGCGTCCTGGGAGCCCGGATGGGGTGGCAGGGCGTATGGGACAAGGGCCCCTCTCTGCCTTCCTTCTAGAAGTGCGGCTGGGGGCGTGAGGTCAGGGCGGCTCCCCAACATCACCAGTCCTCTCTGCACCCTGGAGGCTGGCCTCCCCCACTGCCTCCACCCTGCACCCCTCGAGGCTACGGCCTGGGCCCCCAGACCCCTCACTCTCGACACCCTCCCGGGAAGGCACTCCTCTCTGTCGCCTGGCACGCACCCCTGCCCCGGCTTTTCTGGCCTCCAGCCTAAAGCCCACCCACACGAGCTGTCTCGAACGCCAGTGCCGTGGCCTTCGTCCCGCTGAGCATCTGACCCCTCCCATTCATCTGTGCTTCTCCCCGGGCTGTCTTTCTCCTGCATGTCCCCCTCAACCCCAAACCCTCAGTCTTCACAGTCCCAGTTAGATGTTCCCGCCTCCAGGAAGCCCTCCCTGCCTGATCCCTCTGGAGCCCCCTCACTGCTCCTCACGTCACCCTTGGGGGCACACATCAGACACACTGTGCGTACAGACAGGAGCTCCCCAGGATGGGGCTGGCCCCCGACAATTCTCGGGGCCCAGAGCTGAACTGATTTCTGAACCAGACTTCCGGTTGATTCTGGACATCTCCCTGGATGAGAATGAGCCAGACTCTGGGGCCCAGGACAGACCTGGGGCAGCGCTGACCCGAGAGGACTGAGACAGAATGAGGACGTCCCCTCGCCTCACCCGAAAACGCAAGGACAGG
Source organism: Paguma larvata (assembly GCA_030068075.1). Lineage (NCBI taxonomy): Eukaryota > Metazoa > Chordata > Mammalia > Carnivora > Viverridae > Paguma > Paguma larvata. The sequence goes on along the minus strand of CM057823.1, from coordinate 192,792,783 downwards.
GAGGGGGGGCCCAGAGCGGTGACCGGCCGTGACCCATGTCTCCCCTGCCCCAGGCCCTTGGTGGGCACTGGTCCCTGCCTGGCTGCTCCGGGCCAGCCTTAGGCAGCACCCCTGGGAGTGTAGGGGGCAGGGCAGCAGGCGCTGGGGGTCACGCCCTCCCCCCGGGCCTCCAGTCCAGCCGCCGGGGCTGAAGGTTCCAGGCCCATCTTCGAGGCTTCACCCCCCGCCTCGGGGCTCGGCCGCCGGCTGAGCAGGGCTCCGGAAAACTAGCGACCCCAGCTCTCAGGGACACCTACCAGGTTCACCAGGGGTCCCCCGGAGTTCCCGTACTGCAAGGGAGGAAACGAGACGTTAGCTGAGCCCTGAGCCCCTCGACGGTTTCCGAAGCTCTGTCTTCCGGCCCCTGGCTCTTAACCGGCACAGAGACAGGGCCCCGGGTTTTACCCCCGACAGCATCGGAAGGCCACATCCTGCCCCATTTCTCAGGTAAGAAAGCCGCGGCCCCGGAGGCCGAGCGGACGCGGCCTGAGGACAGGTGTGGCCTGGCCGGAGCTCCCTGCACGGACCTCAGGCCTCCAGGTTCGCCTCGCAGGGTCCAGTTCTATCCCACCCGCCTCGAGCGGTCTCTACAAAGACTGACATTTCCGGAAGAGCCGAAAGCACAGCAAACCAGAGGCGGGTGTGGGGCCCCTGGGCAGAGCGCGCCGTGAGCGCGGAAGGCGCCCCCCCGCCGTTACAGCGATGACACTGAGGACCAGAAAAGCGAGGCTGACGGGGTGAGTGATTTGGCCGCGGCTAGGCCTCTGCGACTCCGAAGGGCCGGTCGGGGTCATGAGGGAAGCCGCTAACAACCAGGGCAGGCCTGGCGCCCGGGCGCAGAAGTCACAGGGAGTCCCAGCTCCGTTCAGCGTGAAGAAGGAACTTTCTAGCAAGCGGACGTGCTGAGTGCCAGCCGGGCCTGGTGATGGGGGGGGGGGGGGGCGCGCCGCCAGAGGCCCCGCGGGGACTCACGTTGATGATGGCGTCCGTCTGGATGTAGTCCATGTCCGAGTCCCGGAGGCCCAGCTCCTTGCCGTCACGCTGGGCCGTGCTGACGATGCCCGTGGTCACCGTGTTCTGCAAGGCGAACGGGCTGCCGATGGCCACCACGAACTCGCCGGGCCGCAGGTCCGCCGAGTGGCCCAGCAGCAGCGCCGGGAGCTTTTTCTGTGGGGGGCGGGGAGGGGAGACACGGGGCGGGGGGTGGGGGGAGGCTCAGCTGTCTGCCTTGGGCGGGACCGGAGCCAGATCAAGGCCAGGACGGTCCCGGCGAGGCCCGGGCAGCCGAGGAGAGCCGGCAGGGGTGAAGGCCAAGGCGAGCGGCCAACTCAGACGGAGGCCAGGCTGGCCTCCAGCTGACCCAGAGTAGGCGAGGCCCGGGCCGGAGTCCTTGGAACGGAGCCTCGGCCGCACGAGTGACCACGGGGGTCCCCAGGTCGCACTCAGGGAGGGCGCCCACGGGGTCCAGCTGGGCACGGGCTCTGAGGTCTCAGTGGTCCGGGGGTCACAGGTCCCCCAGAAAATCTGACAGGGGCTGTGAGTGCCATCAAACCTGCATCGCACACGGACTGACGCGTGGGACCCCGAGACCTGCAGGAACCCTGGAACGTTCCATCCAACTCAACCTGGCCTCCCAACATAGACACGCAGGGAAACTGGGGCCCAGAGCGGGCAGGTGACGTAGCCAAGCTCTGCCATCACCCCCGCACTCGGAGACGCCTGCCCACTCACCCCGAGGAGCCAGGGGAGCCCGTCTGTCCATCTGCGCCCACCGCCGGGCGGCAGCTCGGAGAGCTGGCTGTGTCTGGTTTGCCTCCGGGTTCCGGAAGCGGCGGAAACACGCTCAGAGGGGCTGCTCCTGAGGGCGGGTTAGGCGCCGAAGCGCACACAGCAGCGTACAGGACACCGAGAGCAGCCGGGCCCGTCGCCGGCACCTCCGTGAATTTGGGGATTCCGTGCCGCACCACTCGCGGGTGACGGCAATCACTTGCAGACACAAAGCTTTACGAGAAGGTGCTGGCGACCATCGTGCCCGGTCACGGGGGCCTCCCTCCAGCTCTGGACAAGGAGCCCACACCTCGGACCCTCTGACTGCCGGGTTCTGTGTGGTCACTGCTCTTTCCTCCCGTGACAGTGGCCTTCCCTCCTTACTCCCCGCCACCTCATCCAGGAAGGCCTTCTTCCCTTAGGGAGGTGTTTCTGAGAGCGGTTTCCAGTAAAAGGGGTGGGTGCTGTGAACAGGGGCGAGGTGGCCCACCGGGTGGGTGCCGTGTGTGCCAACAAGGCAAGGGGAGGGGGCTGGGGCACAGGGAGACCCGGGCGGAGAAGCCAGGCCCACCACCCAGGGGTGAGGACCCACAGAGATGACACTTGTGTCACCGACTATCGGGAGAGTGGGGGACCACAGCGCCCAGCCCCGGGGAGCCTCAGGGATGCGGGGAGTCGGCAGGGCTCTGCTCGGCCCTTCCTCACTGGCCCGAGTGGCCGTGGGGCAGCAGCCCCTTCCCAAGGCTGGGGGGCTGCCACGGGCAGGACCCAGGGGCCGCAGCAGCTCCTGCTGGGAGACCACACGGGCCCTGCGTTTCTCTGGGCCCCGGGGCACACGGGCCTCACTAGTCCACCAGGCCCTGGGGCCACGGCTGGCTGCCGGGTGTTCCCCCCCGGGATTCTCCCGCAGCGCCTGGAACAGGAGAGACCCCGAGGCTCCCAGACCCGCAGTCCAGTCACCCTGTGGGGGTCCTCGGCGGGGGCCCCACGCCGTGGCCCTCGGGCCACATCCAGCCTGCCGCCGTTTTGTAAACAAAGTTTTATTGGAACACAGCTGCACGTGTGTACCACCTGTGGCTGCTGCATCGTTGGGAGGTGTCCACGGAGGGCACGGACCCCACCAAGCCTTGAGGTGTTTACTGGCCGCCTGGTCACCCACCTCACGGCGGGGGGGAGGGGAGCTGTCCTCACCGAGGGTCATAACTACGACACTGGACAAGCCCTACCCCAGGGTAGCGAGATCCTGGGCAGTGACCTCACCTCTCAGAGCCTCAGTTTCCACTCTGAAATAGCAGGACGCTGACACCCTTTCTGTAAAGGGCTGTGGGGGCAGGCCTCCTGGACACAGCCCACCGCCATGACGGTGGGGGGTGACTACAGCCCCGCTGCGGGCCGCCTGGCCAGCTGAGGGGACGGGACGTGGAGGGACTGGGGCCCATGTCCCAGGGCTCCCGGTCGGCCTCTGTCAGCTCCACGGGAGCAACTGCATGTCCTGCGGTGACCCCAGGAGAGACACCAGCAGCGTCCTTACGCTTGGAGGACCCCCCCTGCAGGAATGACTTGGTGGTGCATCGCCGGCTGGCAGGCGGCAGCTCAGGGAAGCAGCAGGGGTCGGGCGGGGGGGGGCGGTCTAGAGACCCCGGTTCTAGTGTGACCTGACCCGTGACCGGGCCTCGGTTCCTCCGAGTGTCCCCCAGGGGGTTGGGCTGACGCAGCTCCGAGCTCTGGGGTCGGGAATGCACCCCACTGCCTCCACCCGCCCCCGCCCCGCCCCGCCCCGCCCCGCCCCGCCCCGGCCCCGCCCCCGCCCCCGCCCATTGCCCGCCCGGCCCCGCCCATTGCCCGCCCGGCCCCGCCCGCCCGGCCCCGCCCCGTCCCCAGCCCCGCCCCCGCCCACTGCCCGCCCTGGCCCCGCGCCCGGCCCCGCCCCCGCCCACTCACCTTGGGGTGGATCTTGATGGTGGCGATGTCCGACTTCTTGTCGATGTCTTTGATGGTGGCCTCGTAGGTGTCGCCGTTCTGTAGCTGCACCTTGAGCTGCTGCCGGCCGGAGACGGTGTTGCTGCTGGACACCACGTGGGCGTTGGTGACGATCAGGCCGGCCTCCGACATGATGAAGCCCGAGCCGCTGGACAGGGGCACGTTGCGGCCAAACAGAGGGTGTCTGGGGGGGGTGAGCGCAGGCGGGGGTCAGGACGCGCGGGCGGGGCGGGCGGGGCGGCCGCCGCTGGAGGGACGGAGCCCCGCGCGGAGTGAAAGAACACGGTTTGGAGTTCCCCCCCCCCTCCCGGCCTGGGTCCGGGCCGGCTCTGCCCCCTCCAGCTGTGGCCTTGGCCAGCTCACTTACGGGGGACCCATCTCACAGCCCCAGAGAGGGGGCGGCGCTCTCCGACTCGGAATCTGCCGGAGGAGACGCAGGCCGTGCTGGCAGACCCCGCAGGACAGGCGGCACCCGCTGCCCGGACAACGCAGAGTTGGAGGCGGAGGGCCGGACTCCAACCTCAGGGCCGGGCTCTGGTATCTCCCGGCCGTGGGCAGGCCTCGGTCTCCCCAGCTAGGAAATGGGGTATCTACCTGCTGAGTGTGATGCCTGGTGTCTAAGCGCCTGGAGACAGGGAGTCACTCAACAAACGGGGCTGGGGGACGGCGCAGCAGGTGCTGGGGTCCCGGAGGGGGGGGCACTTTCCCACAGAGGGGCAGATCTGACTATGCGGGAGAGGCCAGTGCTGGGGAGAGATGTGTTCCCACCCCGCCTGGTCCCTCTCCACCACCCCCCCCAGCGCCTGACCGGAAGCCCCAGACGGCATGACAGCAGCAACGGTGGCAGGCTCTGCTCCCTGCAGGACACCGGGTGTCACCCTTCCAGAGACTCAGAGGGGCGGAGGGGGCACTGGATGGTGCAGGGCGGGGCGTGTGCTCAGACACAAGCAGACACCCAGCCTCGGCATCTGTCCCCATCAACGGGATCAAACGGTCAGAGGTCAGAATCCCCTGATGTGTGACAATACCCAGCCCCCGGCAGGGGTGCGAGGGAACGGGGGCCTGCTGCCAGAGTGCCGGGGCGCGGCTCAGCGCCCTCTCCGGGGCAGACTGCCTCTTGGCCCCTGGAGGGGCCTGGACGCAGCAGGAGAGGAGGAACACGGGGGTGGGGGGTTTCTCAGGGAAGTCAGGGTTCGAAGAAGACCCCCCCCCACTTGGCCGGGCAGGACCAGTGTCAAGACCCAAGGTCACCGAGTGCTCCGAGCAGTCACACCGAGTGAGTTAAGGCTCACGCACCCTACACAGTAGTAGACCTTCAGTTTGTGGGTGGGGAAACTGAGGCCCAGCACTTGAACTACTTCTCCGGGTCAGGCAAACGGCAGAGCACTTGGCCCCCCCGGGGGACAGCATCTGTCCACTCACACGGGCAGCTCCCTGTCCCAGCTCCGTGTGGCCCTGGGCGGGGGCTGCGCCTGGCCACACCCCTGCACCCACGGTTAGGGTCTGGCTCTTTCTTGTCTGCTTAAGGGGCCCGAGGCAGCCCCGGGGCCTCCCCGTCCAGGCCGGGGTCACAGCCGAGGCTCCCAGCCTTGATGAGAATCTCATCTGTGTCTGGGATCTCGCCTGCTCGGTCTTGCCCCCCGCCCCCCCCATCTCCCCCACCCACACGGACGTCAGCCTCCGAGGCCCACACGGTAATGGCATGGCCAGACCGGGCTATAGTCAGCAATTAGCTGGCTCGGAGCCCGGTGCCCGGAGCCTTCTGGAAATACTCCGTCCCCATCTGAGCCACCGGCAAGGCCAGGGACATACTACTTAGTGTGTCCAGTTGTAATTTTCTCAATGATATGTCTCGGGGTGTGGAGGTTACAGAGAGAGCAGCGAGGGGTCAGCTCTGGGGTCCGAGAGACTCGGCCCTCGGCCGCTCCGTGGGCTCGGAGAAGTCTCCAGGCCTCTGCTCCACACCCAGAAGTTGGGAACATCCAAGCTTAGCTTATGGTCTGTCAAGCAGCACCGAGGGGTGGGGCGCCCGGGCCTGATTCCCGGGGTGAGCCTGCGAGCGCCCAGCTCCCTCCACTAAGAGGTGGGCGTTCAGCAGGGCTGTTTAGAGAAATGCAGGCAAAGCAGACGACGGGGCCCAGAGCACACAGGAGGTGTCCTAGGACACCGCCATCCTGACGGCCGGCTCGCCGCAGGGGTGCACACTGTCCCCACCCTCCAGAGATGGGGGGCAGTGACGCCTGGGATTGAGGTCTCCACCTGGGCCAGCTCTACGCCGAGTGAGCAGGGCGCCCCGTGCTGGGGCCAGGAATCGGGGCGTGAGTGATTCTGCCGGCCCCCAGGGACCGCCGCGGGCCCCCTGGTCCTCTATGCCTCGGCGTTGGCATGACGGCGCTGGCCGGCCTCCGTCCCTCGGTGGCGTGGGGTTGTGACCCTGTCTGCCTCACCCGGGCTGTTCGGAGGCCCCTCCCACACAGGGGCCACGAGGTTAAGACAAACAGAAGGAAGAGGGACCCTGAACGTGAGCCATCATGCCGCCAACGTCTCCTCTTTGGGAAGGACGGGGCGCTCCGGGAGGAGACCCCGGGCTTCCATGAGTGATCAGCTTCTGGGGCCCCGGAGCTCCCCAGAACCAGCTCCACAGTCTCTGTGCCACCGGAGCTGACCCCGCGGTGCGCCCGCCTCGCACGCCCCGGTGGCATCCCCTCCCCTCGGCAGGGAGACCAGCGTCAGAGAGGGGCCACCCCTCCCCAAGGGCGCACACGGCTGGAGGCGTCAGGGAGGTCTGCCTGGCCCCAGCTGTGCCCGGCTCCTCCCGCCCCTGTGCCAGACCGGGGGTGGGGGGCGCCCGGGAGGGGCTCGCGCACCTCAGGAAGAGCTCTATGTGGACCACGGCCGGCGCGATCTTCTCCACCACGTCCGCGATGAAGTTGAACTTGTACCTCGGGCTGGTCAGCTGGTGGAGACCTGCGCTGGCAGGAAGAACCAGGCGCGTTACTGAGGCCTGGACCCCCCCGCCCGCGGCGCCCCGAAGCCCCGCCCGGGGGGGAGGAAGCTCCGGCAGGGACCCCACGGGGTGCCCCACGCTCAGCAACACAGTGACACCAACACCTGGGAGGGGGCTCCCTTCCTCACACACCCTCACTGGACACGACGCCACTGGGTAGGCCGCGAGGCTCAGGGATGTTAGGACCCTTGCCCTGGGCCCCAAGCAGTGACAGGACACTCGAGCCCGACCCGGGCCAGCCCCTGGGCCCTCTCCCTTTCTCTCATCTATAGCAACACCCTGGCGTCAGGCCACCGTCCCCTCCCCTGCTGGCTCTGGCCCGTCTTCTAGCCCTGGCACCAGTGCAGTGACCGGGCAAGGTGACAGCAGAGGCCCCCGGCCGTCCCCTCGGAGCCCCCCCCCCCCCGGTCTGGCCCTGGCGTGGCCTCCTCCAGGGCCCCGCGGGACTCCCGATGACGGAGTGGCCAGGGCCCCCCATCCGACTTGGCCAGACCCCAGTCCGACTTTCCAGGCGGTTCGAGAACCCCCCGGCACCTCTGCCGGCTCGGATTTCTGCTGCCGTCAGCAGTGGGGGCCCCGCCTGCCAGGACCGCAGGCCTGAGGGACGTGGGTGGCACCGGGCCCACACCCCTTCGGTCTCCCTGCTCGGGCATGTGCCGAGCCCTCTCCGCTCGCGGCCAGAGACCGGCGGTTTCTGGAGCCGGGGCTGCCCAGCGCTGCTTGTGAACAGCTCCCCCGGTGAGCAGAGCGCTGAGTGCCGCGCACGCTGGGCTTGGCCAGGCGCCCCCGCCTCCAGCTGTGCGCCTCAGGCAAACCACTCGCCCTCTCTGGGCCTTGACTCCTAGGCTGAATATGAGGCCGAAGATGCCCCCTTCCTGACCTGTGGGAGGTGGGTAAGGATGAGACCTGCACGCGTGAAGCCCCCTGCCTCGTGGCGTCCGCCCTGCTCCCCCCGGGACCCGGCGCCAGCGAACGCAGAGCGCCCGGCCTGCAAAGTCCAGTTCCGGGAGGTGAGCGGGCATCAGGGCCGAGTGACAATTGGGGCAGCCAGGGGCCGGGGTCTTAAAGGTGGGAAAACTGTGGCCGGCTGAGCTCAGTCCTCTTGTCTGAAGACGTGTACCGAGGCAGAGAAGGCAGGTTCTGAGCTCAGGTCGCAGGCTTTCTTTTTTTTTTTCTCTTCCTTCGGGGCCCGACTCTCCGTTATGCCAGAACCGGCACTCAGGTCCAAGGTCAGAGGTGGAGAGGCGGCCCCACCCGCTCTCAGCCAGGCAGTGGGCGCCGGACACGGGGGCCCAGGCCAGTGTGGTCAGCCTGGACCAAAGGCCGCCTGTCCGGGGGTGGCCGGAGCCGCTGCCGGCCACTGTGAGGCCCCTCACCCATCAGAAAGCAGGCGGCGGGGGGCTACCCAGCCTGGGGGGCGCGGCAGAGCCCTCGGAGGGGCGGGCCCGAAGGCTCAGAGCTCACACTAACCAGCCGCAGTGGCAGGGCCCACTGTGGGCTGCGGTTCCGCGCTCCCAGCACCCCTGTCGGGGCCCAGAGCCTTATTTCCACACAGGATCGCTCATTCTCCCTGACGCCCTGCAGGTGAGGGCACAGCTGTGGGGGCCGAGCCCAGCTCTGTTACCCCCCCCACCCCTGGGGAGCCCACGTCATGCTCTGGCCTCCAGGCACAGGGGAGGAGAGGAGACCCACCCCGGAGCCTGCTGCCCTGTCCAGGTTTGGGCCTCTGACGAAACACTCCTCGCCGGGCAGTTCCTCAGAGGATCCCGACCCCAGGCCCCTGTCCCTCCCGCTGGGTGGGGGTTTGGCGGGGTCTGCTGGGTTTATCCTGGCCGAGGCTCGTGCCCACCGTGCTTTGCCGGGGCGGGCAGTCCCCGAGAGCCAAGTCAAGGGTCACCCCCTCCCTGCCGTGTACCCTGTTGGCCATCTACCCCAAGCCTCCGCTCCGTCACCCACCGTCCTGCATAGACCACTGCCCGCTTCTCCCTAGCGAGGCGTTCTGGCTTATCCCGGGTGCGACTCAAATCCCACCTCCTCCGCAGGCTCCTTCCAGCCAGCCTGAGTCTCTCCCTCCTGGGGTTCCCCGTGTAAAGCCCGCCCACAGCACTGCCTCTCCTGCGGCGTATATTCCAGCCACGCGGGCTGAGCGCCTGTGTGCGCGGACCCGGTGCCGGGTTTAGGCGAGTGACCGCTCACGGCACAGCGTGACTGGGGACGGGGCGCCGGGAAGCCCAGAGGCGCCTCGATCCAGGTCCCAAGGACTTTGGAGCCTGAGCGCTCCCTGACTCGGGGCCCCGGGGACCCCTCTGAGGCGTCCGGGTCGGCCGGCTGGTGGCCCGCGCACTGCCAGGCCCTGTTCCTTTAAGCAGAGCCACGGCGGCGGGTGGCGGGGAGGGGGTGGCGGGGCGGGGCAGGGCCTGTTTCCGGGCCCTCCTCCCCACACATGGATGAATCACCCGTGAATCAGTGGGGAGGACGCGGTTCCCACAGCCTCTCTCCGCAGGAGGACCGCGGGCCCCACGGCTGGAAAGCAGGCTCTGTTTATTTGGGGTTTTGACAGCCCCCGCCCCCGCCCCCTCCTCCAGCCAAAGCTCTGAAGTCAACAGTCGGTCGCGACCGGATTCGGCCGTTGGCGTTTTTTCTCTCTTGTGTTGTGTTTTCAAAAATAAACTGGGATCCGCGGGCCCCGGGAGGTGCAGTCCGGGCGCAATCTGACGCTCGGCAAAGCAACCGGGGCCAGGTGTCCGGGGGGCCTCCCGGGAGAGGAAGGGACATGGCCGGGTTGGGAGAGAGCCAGCAGGGAGAGACGCTGGGCTTCAGGGGCCCACCGCGACACCCTGGCGTGGCCGAGCTTCCCGGAGGGCTCAGGGACGGCGGCACACCCCGAAAGAGGACTTACTGCGTGCCTGCTCATACTGCCACGGAACAACAGAGGGTGAGACTGAGGCCCAGAGCGGGAAAGGGACCGGCCCACATGTCCCACCGGGCCGCCTTATAGTGCTGTTACACAGGTCGCGGACTGCACAAGCCCAGGACCGTTACTGACAAAGATCACAGTGTGACTGGCTTCCCTTGGAGTTGGGCAGTGCACAGCCTGCCCGACTGTACGCATTACCCCTCTGGCACGTAACGGGCGCCGAGACCCAGTTCTGTTCCCCTAACTCTACAGTCATCGCCCTTATGCCGTCGGAAGCTGCCCCCGCCTATCACGCCGTGACTAGCCGTGAGCTGGGACGGAAGGGCCATCGGCAGATGACTGCGAAGCTTGTGTCCATCTGTCCATAATGCCGAAAGCGGCTTGCACACCCGATGACAACCCCTTAGCGGTGCCTTTGAGGACCGGCTTCCGTCTGCTTCCGCAGCCTCACCTACTGCCGCCCTCCCCTCCGCACCCCCCCGCTCGCTTCCCTCGTCCCTCGAGCCCAGGCCGCACACCTCCTCTGGGGAGCCCGCCCTGACTTGGCAGGCTCAGTGACCGCTCTCCCTGCTAGGTTCCCCGGGCCCTGGCAGACTCTCCTACCGGCTCGTCTGGACTTTTTCAAGGTGGCCATGCAGGCCAGTCGCCCCGAGTGGGCTCAGCCCCTGGCCCTCCTCTGACAGGAAGCCCTCCCTGCCCTGACCGGTCCATCAGCCGGCTCCCTTGGGCTCGGGCTCCCCAGCCGGGTGGTGGGACCAAACAAGGTGGGCAGAACTCCCCTGGGTGCGTGGCGGCCCTCCCACGGACACTGCCTTCCGGCACCTTCTCTTCCTCCACGACCTCTCTCACGCTTGTGTCAGAGACGCCCGCCAGCCGGTGTTTAGTCTGCGGGCGCTCGGCTCCGTCAGCCCCCACGCTGTGCAAAGTGCTCTGGACGCCTCGCCTCACTGCTCGGCGGCCCAGTGAGAAGACAGCCCTGCTAACTGCCACCCCCATCTCACAGAGGAGAATCTCCCAGGGTGCGGAGACCTCGGGAGACCTGCAGGCGATGTAGTTGGGCCTCAGCCCTGCGCACAGAATGGAGTCGCAGTTCTGGCCCTGCCCCTTGAGCACTGCAGGGGCTAACGCGTGCAGTTGGGCAGGCTGTGCACTGCATAGCTCCAAGGGCTCGCCTGCTCCCCCTCCGAGCTAGACCCGGTGTTCGGTCTGGGTCTCCCCAGGCCCCTGCGGAGGCCAAGCGAGTCTGGCCAGGCCCCGCGTCCCCCGGAGCTCCTGGGGAGCTTGTGGACGGCTGAGGGGTGCCGGTCAGGTGCGTGGAGCCGGCGGCTAGAGTCTGGCCCGGCATGGGGCTTGTCCAGCTGAGCCGCGGCACCCCTGGTTCTCCTTACGTGGCTGCGTGTCTCCTCTGGGTCCCCTCATAGGCGACCCTGGAGGCGAGGCCGGGGATCTGGATTTGGGCGGGGCTGGGATGGGGCTCCGCCGGCCTCACAGGTCACGGAGGGCCACCTCGGGCCGAGAGGGCCTGCTGCCGGTCTGGAAGCGGGGCCTGCACTCCCGACGCCACCGCGACACGGCCCCCTGCGCCCGGACGCGGTCACCCATCAGCCAGTCTCTCGCTGGAACCCCGCCCCCACTGGACACCCTCTGCACTGGGCGCCCCCCACACCTAATCCGCACTCGGCACCTTGCCTCTCCAGACCCGCCCCTCCAGGGGGGGCCCCACCATCCCGACACTCCCCACCAACCCGACCCCAACGCCCGTCAGGGACCCTCGGGTCCTCCACCGTCACCCTAGCTCCAGGCTCGTCAGCCCTCCCCACCCAGGGCACCGGCCTCCCAGCGGCGGGGCCCCTGTGCCACTCTGCACGCCTGTCACTCCTGCAGCTCCGCAGCCCTGACGGCGGGCCACCCTCACAGCTCCTACAGGCGACACCAGCCCGTGCTCGGCGTTTCCTGCTGTCCTCTGCACGCGCACTCTCCGTGCCCACCTCTGCATGGCCACGTACATGCCACCTCCTCCGGGAAGCCCTTCCTAATCTACCCTCTCCCCATTCCGGAGGTGGTTTCTCCCTCACCTGGGTCCCACACATCATCATCTGTCCCTCACAAGCCAGGTTCAGGGATTTCAGAGGGGATCCTCCGACGGCGGCGGAGGCGGGCAGGAACGGGAAGGGGGCCGGTCACACCGGGCCTGCGGGCGGCAGCGCGAGTCAGCGCTTGGTCTCGAAGGCAGCGGGGGCCACGGCTGGGCCTTCAGCAGGCAGATCAGAGCTTTCCCCACCCCCTCGGGCCACTGCGCCGAGGTGCGTGGCGAGGGGAGACGCCTGAGCGGGCCGGGGGGTCCCCGCCGCACCTCCAGGCTCATATTGGGAGCGCAGGAGGGGCGGGGGCTTCCCAGGCCCGGCCTGGTCGGCAAAGGCCAGCCGCACCCGAGGTCCCAGGCTCCTCCCCGGCGGGGCTCCCGGCTCAGGAGCTGCCAGATGCTGAGTCTCAGCCCTGCCGTCGGGGGGGCCGCGGGGAGCAGGGGAGAGGGGGGAGGGGAGAAGCGTCATCGGGCCTGGTCTCCGGCGCCGCTAAGGGGAGTAACAATCAAACACCAACCGAGCGGCGCCGTCTGAACCTGCGCGGAGCTGCTCACCAAACTCGGTTGTCAGACGCCACGTCGTGAGCTGCCATTAGGCTCTAGATTCTGAAGGAATCATATGCGCCCAGGCCTCGCTGTCTGCAGAGGTGCGCCGAGGGGCTCCGGCTCAGGGAAACCTCCCCCCCCACACACACGACCAGCACAGTTCTGTCTGCGTGCACCCCGCCCTGCCCCCCGAGAGACACGTGTCCACGCCGTGGAGGGTCTCTGTCCACCGTGGAGATGGGGAGATGCAAAGCTCCCGGAAAAGTGGTGAGGCCCGCATCCCTAGGGGTATGCAAGGGGGGTCGGGAGATTCGCCAAGCACCTCCTGGGCGCCTGCTGCTGGAGCAGGCCTGGCAGGGAACAGAGAGGCCAGACCCCTCCCCTGTGAGGCTCAGAGCCTGGTGAGGTAGAAATAAGGCGGACGATCCGGGGCCGAGAGGTGACAGGTGACGTGAGGGTCCGGAGGGCCCCCGGGGCGCGTTCATGAGGCTGATGAGGGGCTTGCTGAGGCGCAGCGGTCAGGGAGGGCAGCTCAGGGGTGGGGGGGGGACAGTGAGGCTCGGACAGATGAGGACGTGGCTGCAAGAAGGTAAGGAAACGGGCACTTGGGCCGCAGGCACAGCGTGTGCAAAGGCCCTGAGGTGGGAGAAGGGCGGGCTGGAGCACAGAGGACGAGGTGGCCGTGCGGGGTGGGGTGGGAGACCAGATGCCACAGGGCCTTGTGGGTAAGTGTTAGGGAGCTGCCGCGGGGGTCCCGCCCGTGACAGGCAGAGCGGAGGAGGCCAGCGGTGTGGGGACAAATACGAGCAATGGTGGCTTGGGGGGTGTTTCCCGGTTGAGCCGAAGACTCGCCCGTGGCCGGGAGGTGAGGGACGAGGGGAAGGTGACAAACGCTTCTGGCCTAAACTTCCCGGTTGAGGACACGGACTCCAGCTCGGGGAAGAGGCGGGCGCTGGAGACGGGACCGCGTCATCAGAGCCCGTGCATCCGAGGGCGGGCCCCGGCGAGGGGGCCGCTGGCGGGATTTCTGTGCAGGTACGCTCGGGTTGGGCAGCGCCACACCTGCCGTCATGCGTAGACGTCACCCGGCACCCTCTGGCCGGACCCTCGGGAGGACGGGGGAGGGGTGGGCGCTGCCAGCGGCGCTCTGCGGAGGCTGAGCCCAACAGACCCGTCTCCCGGCCCCAGGGACCCTGCCGTCCCCTGCCTGCAGGAGAAAGCCTGGGGCCCATGGCGCGGCACTTCCCAGGCCAGCCAGAGCCGAGGCCCGACCGAGTGACCTCCGTCCACTCACTTGACCGCCCTCTGCCTCACTGAGCGCGTCTGCGGCGCGGGAAGGACCAGACGGGCCAAGCGGGGACGGCGCCGGCCCAGAACCCCGGCCCTCGACCTTCGGGCTCCGGCTGTGCCTGGGCTCTGGGGACCCCGCGCCCCGGAGGCCGCGCCCTCCGCCTCTGCTGTGCTCGGGGCCCCCCAGCCCGCCCGCCTCGTCCTTTGCTGGGAGAGCTCCCGCCCACCTTCCAGGGCACGGCACAGAAGCCGACCCGCCAGGTGAACCGGAGACAGCAGTGGGAGGAGTCCTGCCGGCGACAGTAACACGGGGACTAATACGCGGTCTGCCGGGCACCCCTGGGGGCACGTGCCCACACACCTCGGCCTGTCGGTCCCCACCACCGCTCTGGCCGGCAGCTGCTACCCTCAGCCTCCTTCTCATCATAGATGGGAAAGCGGGGGGCGGGGGGGGCAGCAGGCCGCCTAAGGCCACGTGGTAGAGCCCCAGCCCGCGACCTCCACGCTGGCAGCCACCGCCTGCCTGCCTGCCGAGCGACCTGTGCACCTGTGTGCGGTCAGCAGACCGCTCTTGCCTTCTTCTCCCCCTCCAAGGTGTCTCCCCGCCCCTCGAGTCTCTCTAGGGTACGGACAGGGTCTGTCCTGTCACGGCGCCCCTGCCACTGGCCCGAGGCCAGTGGACACGCAGAGAAGGCACTTGACAAACGTGGCCTCGATCGGTCGCGACACGAGCGTGTCCAAATGCTCAGACGGCCTCCAACCTCCCTGCCCTCCCCGCCCCTGGCCCTGGAGCCTTACTCTAAGAGCGTCCCCCACATGGGGGTGTCAGGGTCGGGGGCCCCGCGGACACAACCAAGCTGTAGTGCGCAGGCGCCAGCCTCAGCCCGAGCCCCCTGTCTCTCAGAGGCATCGGCGTGGCCAGAGACGGGCCTGCCAGCGCCAAGCCCCAGGGCAGACGGGCCACCGCGAGGGGGCTGTGTCTCTCACCAACCCCCCGTCTCTGAGACTCTGCGTGGCACCGTGCTCTTGCCCCTCTCTGCCGACCTGCCCGGCCCTGGGTGTCACACCCCCCGCGTCCCACTACACACCAGCTGCTCCGGGTGCCCGGCTCTTCCTGGTGTGGCTCAGCACGGGCACCAAAGCCTCCAGGCGGTGCCTCGCGCTACTCCACAGCCCTTCCCTACCGCCGCCTGGAACAGCCGTCCCCAGGGTGAGACTCGGTTTGGACGCTTCTCCTCCCTGAAGGCCCCCGGGGCTGCAGGTAGCCATGCTCCCCACGGGGCTCCCAGGGCCGGCGAACCTGTCCCCGAGGTTAGCGTCTCCCGCCCTGCGGCTGTAAACTGAAGGCACACGCAGGGCGTGACTCATCCGCGTGAACTTGGGGCTCAGTGCCCAGCACACGCCAAGTACCTACTGAACCAGTGCCGGAGCCTGCCTTCCTCGGAGGCGCCCCGATCGGATAAAGAGATGGCAGGGTTTTCTAGCATTTTCTTCCCCTCCCAGGCTCAAGCCGCATGGCAAGAAGCAGTCCTGGGCCAGCTCCGGGTGGGTGGGGAGAGGTTGCCCCGGGGTTTGAAGGGACCCGAGGAATTTCCTGCCTCAGCAGCCTGTCCCAGGAGGCCCCGAGCAAGCAGACACCCCGCGAGCTCCATCACCACTGCCTGCCGAACAGCCCTCTGGAGACAGGCACTCTGAGGGCACAGGATGTCGCTCAAGAGAACATCGGACGGGTTAGATTTGAGGCTGCTTTCCACCCCCCCCCCGGGGGGGGGTGGGGGAGCGGAGCGGAATATGGGATCCGCAGAAAGGATACACGCAAGGCAGGTACTGGGGGTCAGGAGAGCACCGAGGCTCACTTGTCAACTACTTCTGTGACCCTGGGCCTCAGTTTCCCCACCTGGAAGAAGACCAGCGGTCTTTTTGCCCGGCGAGGGCGGCCCTCGGGGCTCCTCCCCAGCTCTGCGCCTCAGTTTCCCCACCCCGCGCCCGCCGCGGCCGAGCGCTTACCCGACGGGCAGGCGCCCTTCTGCAGCTGGTGCACGGGCGTCCCGGAGAGCTGCAGCGAGCGCCGGCTGGCCGCCTGCAGCGCGCACACGTTGGCGTAGGTGTGGCCGTCGGTGCCGCACACGGCGTGCGCCCAGCGGCAGCGGCACGCGCCCCGCGCGCACTCCAGGCTGTCCCCGCACGGCGGGTCGAGGGGGCGGCCGCACGGCTCGCCCTCGCCGGCGGCGCACACCAGGCAGCAGTTGCACTGGTCGGGCACGTAGCCGCCGGGACAGCGGGGACTCGGGCACCGGGACACGTCGCAGCGCGCGGGGCACGACGCGGCCGGGGGCTCCCGGGCCAGCGCCAGCGCGGCCAGCGCGGCCAGGAGCAGCGCGCGCGCCAGCATCGCGGCCAGGCGGGCGGGCGACGGGCGGGCGACGGGCCGGGGGCCGCCTGCGGAGGGGCCGGGGGCGCGCGGCGGGGGCGCTGGGGCGCGCGGGGCGCGGGGACCGGAGACGCGGCCGCTCCTCCCGGGGGCCGACGCTGCGCGCCCGGGGCCCCGCGGCTCTTAAAGGCGCACGCGGCCGCCCTCGCTGGAAGGGGTGGCCCGGCCCCGCCCCGGCCCCCGCCCGGCCTTCCGGGGCCTGGAGCCGCCCGCCCGCGGGGCCGCGGAGACTCGGGCGCCGGGTTTGCTGGGGGGGCGGGGCCGCGGGGAGGAGGCGTCACCAGAGCGCGGGCCTCGCGCACTCCCAGGGTCCCGGCGCCAGCCGCGTCCCCGTCCGTGCCCGGGAGCCCTGTCCCCGTGGAAAGTGACAAGTCCGGAGCTCCCCGCCCCTCCTCCCCAGCCCGTCCCCGCTCCGGCCCCAGCTCCAGCTCGGAAAGGCTGGATGTCACCCCCTCGTGGCTCCCCGCCTCCACCGAGGCCAAACCTTCTGGAAGGACCGGCCCTGTGCCCGCACTTCCCTCCTCAGAGCTCGGAGGGCGCCACCTCTTGCTGACACGCCCGCCCCAGTTCCGTCTGTCTGGGGGTTCCACTCCTAGCGCTCGGTGCTCTGTGACCCTCTGCCAGAGGGGAAGGACGAGCACTCTGCTAGCTCACGGGATTGCTGGGAGAACCCCGTAGAGGGGTTGGGATACGGGGCTCCCCTCCGGCGGAGGCAAACCAGAAGCTGGTCATCACCTGGTCAGCGGCTCCGGAAGCAAAAGCAAATCAGAGCGGCTACTCGCTCGGCAGGAAAACAGGCCGGTGCACAAGCCCCAGAACCGAGATCCTCGCCCTGTTTGTGTCGCCAGCCCCGCCGGCCACCTGGTGCCGTCTGGGGAGGCAGTCCCTCCCGAAGGATGCTTTCCCTAAATGCCTAAACAAACCGCCAACCGTTACAATGGAAGCCACTGAAATGCACTGAGTGAAACAGATGAAACGACGAATACGCCTGTGATGTACACGCGGGCTTCTCCGTGGACGCGTTCGGTCGCAGCGTCTGGCCATGGCGGGCTTGCCAGCCGAGGTTTCCACACGGTGCCGAGCAGAAGGGACGCCTGGGGGTGCCTGCGGCGGCCACGGTGTGGCGTGGAAACGCCCGCGCCTTCTCTTGGCCACGGTCACAGGTAGCGCAGTGGCTCGAGCCTCCCTCACCACGGCAGGAAATGCTGCACTTGGCGACAACAGAGACGGAAGTCCAGGTGAGGAACCGCTGGCCCAGAGGAAGGAGAGGGAGCAGGGGAGGCGGGTCCCCTTCCTGAAGGCTCTGGGGTCCTGGAAGGGCCAGCCCCTGCCCCGGGACCAGGAGGCTGTGGCCCCGCCAGACAGGTGGTTGGAGGAAGGGACTCCGGCGGGGAAGGACACAGGGCAGGAGCACCCACGGGGGCCAGAGACGCAGTGACCTTGAGCATGGAGGTGAGGACGACGGGGCAGTGGGGTGGGAAGGGAGGCCGGGGCTTCCTCGTCTGAAAGACCCCTGGACAGGGGCCAACAGGACATGTGTTTCTGCCTCAAAAAACTGGAAATGCCTTTTGCTTTGAAAACGGGGGGGAATTTCAGGCCCTTTCCTGGAATGACCCCAAACGCCAGGGGCTGGGGACTCCGGGGCCGGAGTCCGGGTTTGCATCTCCTGCAGGGCGGGCTCAGGCCTCAGGGCTGGAGGGAGTGGCCCGCAGGACGGGGCATCGGGACCCTGGGCAGCCCCTTCGGAGGGGTCCGGTCACGCGCCGCCCCTCCACTCAGCGCCTTATGGTGCCGGGAGTCCACAGTGCCCAGGAGAGCAGGGACCCCAGGACGGCCCAAGAGCTCCTTTCTTCTCACCCTTTTGTCTACAGATGGGGAAACTGAGGCCTCCCAGGGCTGGCCGTGGCTGCAGACCGGAGCTGGGGGCCCTCTATAGCTTGCTGCCGCTCCTGGGCCCTGGGCGCTCTGCATACATTGTTTCACTCCTTTTTCCCGGTTCCTAGGAGGCGGTATTGCCGTCCTTAGAAGGAGGCTCCGGATGGTCGGCGCGGGTCAGGCGTGTGGCAGGCTGGGGCTCCAATCTGGGTCTTTCTGCCAGTCCAAGCTCTTCGGTCGAGGCCACACTGCCCCCAGTGGTCACCTACGGCTTTTACAACCGCCTTGCGAAGGGGGTATTTTTTCCTGGCACAGATGGGGAAACTGAGGCCCAGAGCGAAAGGAACTGTTATAAGCTTCCCGCCTCCACTTGGAAGCTGGGGTATGGTCCTGGGGTCGCCTCGGTGCGCCCCCAGCATGGGCAGGCTGGGCTCTCGCGGGCTGCAGCGAGCAGGGGCTGGCCCCAGGCCCCGGTGCTGTCTCCGCTCACTCGGGAATCTTTTTCCAGGGGTCAGGGGCAGCTGCCCCGGAGACGGTGGGAGCAGCGCCCCCTCCTGCTCATGCTCCTGCCTGCCTCCCGCCCAGCAAACCAGGACACCCCCAGGAGCTGCCCCCGGGGAGGCTAAGGGACCCCTTCCCAGGAACTGCGTCCCTCCCCAAGCCCTGCCCTCCGGCAGGCACGCATTCTTCGAAGGGTGGCGCTTTAAGGGAAGGACCATACCACCACCGTCAGGACCTACAGGGAACAAGAGGCCAGTGGTCCTCAGTCCAGGCTTCCCAACTGGCTTCTGCCGGTGTCCCCAGGCACCCTGCCAGGCCCGCTGTGGTCCGCCACTGGCATCCACTCCCCGACACCGCCCGCAAATGCCGGAGACGATTTCGTTGGCATAAATTTATCGTCCACCCATATATATTTACTCCCCCTTGCCGCCCCGTGTTGAAGGATCTTCATGGACAAGAACAAGATAAAAAAGAGAGAAGAGAAATAGAGAAAAAAAAAAAAAGGAGGGAGGGTAGAAAAATAACGGGAAGGAAGAAATGAGGGGAATATACAAATTGTATTTTGAATGCATGCTCCTAAATTTATCTCTGAGCTTCCTGGTAGCCAGGGCAAAGAGGGAAACAAGACATCCATGTGATGGAAACAAGCCCACTGGTTCCCAGCAGCCTGTGTCCCTGCACAGCCTATGACACCCCGCAGCGGGGCCTCTGCGGCTCGCCGTTCAATACTCCTTGGGGGGGGGACCAGGGGCAAGACAGCTCAGGACCCCCAGTAACACACCGGCACAGGCAGAGAGCTCCACGAACCGTTGTCCCACGAATGGACCGGGGTCAGCCCACCTAGTTTGGGGCACACGAGACAGCAGGGCGAGAAGGTTCTAGAAGAGGGGAGAGGGTCTTCGGGGACGGAAGGCCGTGGGAACCGTGTAATGAGGGCCGCAGACACTGCTGGGGGGCCATCTAAGAAAATGTAGCTCAGGGGCCAAGGCGTCGTCCGCACGGCAGCACTGGGGCGGGAGTGCCGGCCGTCATGGCGAGCCCACCCGGCGGCAGCAGCTGGAGGGTGGTCCCGGCCCTGCACTCGGCCCTATCCATGAGCTCATGACAGGGGCCTTCTGGGGGACACCCCAACATCCTTGGGCAAAGGGGGACACCTTCCGTGGGTCTCCGGGTCCCGTGCCTGTGGGCGAGAGGGCTTGCTGTAAACCGTGACCTTGCTTCCGGGTGGCATTGTGATGTGGCCACCATCTCGGTCATGCCTGACCCGGCTCCTCTCCCCAGGGCCGGAGCACACCGGACGTCACACAGTGTCACTACCTACCCCATCGGACTGGAATTGAGCGCCTCCAGGCCGGACCCTGGCTGGGCCGGGGTCAGCCTCCCCCCGGGGCACCCCCGTGCTGGGCCCCAGTCCCCAGCCCGAGCCGTCCAAACTCTGGGCGGGCTCTACCCCGTCACCCGACCCTTGTCCAGGCCTGGGCTTCACCTCGGGTGAGGTCATAGCTTATGTCACTCGGGGACCTCGAAGACCATCCCAGGCCACACCTCGGCCTGCGATAAGACTCATCGGGCCACCTCAGTGGGTGACTCAGAGGGTGAGTCAGGGGGGCCACCCGTCTGCAGCCCCCTCCCCTCGGCCTCCGCCACACGTAGAGGAAGTGAGTCCCTCTGAGAGGGAGACCGTCCCCTTCCCTGGGGGCCCGGCGGGGCGGGGGGGGGGGCGCTCCAGGACCCGGGGGCGGGGGTAGGTCCAGAGACCGGGCTGCCAGAAGCTGCACGGTGACTGGCACCAGGAGATGTGTCCCGACAGGGCCAGCCAGCCTCTGCTCATGCACCTCTGATGACGGGGAGCTCACTACCCATCAGAGCCATCCCTTCAGTTACTAGAATGTTCTTCCTGTGAGTTAAATTCTGCTCCTGTAACTCCCCCTTTGGACCCTGCCAGAAGGCTGTAGAGAAGATACCAGCCCCTTGTCGACAGAAGAAGCCGGGCCCCGGCTGTTTCTTCTCTAGTCACCTGCTCCGTGACCTGGGGCCCCGGTTTCTCCCCTACTGGAGGGTGAGGAGAAGGAAGCTTCCTCCTGGGGCTCCCAAGAGCCAAAGGAGGAGACCGGGCCCTTCCTGACGTCAGAGGCTTAAGGTATAGAGAGCTTGGACATGCCAGGGGCCCGTGAAGGGGGCCGCGGGGCAAGGACCCAGCTGGCAGCCGGCAAGAAAATGGGGGCCTCAGTCCCGCAACCACGAGGAAGCGAATTTCGCCGACACCCTGGAGCCTCCGGTCGGGGGTGCCGCCGGCCGACACCATGCGAGACTCTGAGCGAGGACCGGCCGCAGGGTGCCAGCCTCTTGACCCACGGAGACGGTGAGACGACGATGTGGTTTTAAGCCAGTAGGTTTGTGAGGATTTGTGTCACGACACAGAAAACCAACAGGGGGGTGAGGGCCGGGTGAGTGGATGGCAGAGGGCACGTGTCAGGGGAGGCATGGGGGGGGGAGATGGCCGGACACGGGTGGGGCGGGGCCTGGAGGCGGGGAGGGAACCCCCCAAGCTCCGCCCTTCTCACCTGGCTCTGCCCTCCTCGGAGCGTTTCCTTAAATTCTGGCAACGGTGCCACCCAGGGTGCCAATTATACCCATTTCATGGGTGTGGAAAACGGAGCTAAGAGAGTTTAAGTGGCTTCCCCAATGCCCCGGAACCAATTGATGAAGGACTCAGGACTCAGCACTACACTCCTGCTCATACCCATTTTATAGAAGGAAAACCGAGGCCCGGGGAGGGCAAGTGGGCCACTGAGGCAAGCAGGCTAATCGACATAAGGTGGCACTGACTGAGCCTCTACCCCGAAGCAGAACCCTCACCACATCCTCCGAGGCAGCTGCTTTTACTGACATGCTCTCTTCACACATTAAGAAAGCAGGGCCCAGAGAGGTCCAGTGATGTGCCCCAGGCCACACAGCAAGCGAGCCACAGACTCAGGACTCAAACCCAGGCAGCAGGACTTGAACCTCCCGCGCACAAGCTGGTTGGGAACTAGCTGAGGCCGAGGCCTGGAGGCCTGGACGGTGAAGCGGAGGCAAGATGGGCAGGGGAGGGGCCGGGCTGGTGGAAATGGTGAAATCAGGGCGGGCTGGCCGGCCAGCAGGCTCAGGCTCTTTCTTTCAAGACAACAACCCTCGGCTTTGACTGTGTGCAGCCTAGGCTCTTCTTGGAAATCACCCCACCCTGCCCCATCCCCCAGGGAGAGGCGTTGGCCGTGACCCCTCTCCCGGGAGGGAGGGTCTGGCCTGTCTGTTGCGTCTGGCACTGCGGCTCTCAGGATCGCCAGCCCCACCCGCCGGGCTGGGCCCACCGCCTTCCTCCCTCGGAGCAGCCCGTCCTTCAGGCCCGGGGCCCTTCTCCAGCCTCGTAGGAGCTGGGGGCCGGGCGGCGCCCCGAGACAGTCGCTCTGGCCGTCCAGGGTGTTAGGCAAGGGTAAGCTTGTCAGGAGCTACGGGCAGGGGCCTGGAGCCCCTTTCCCCGCGCCCCTGGGCCAAGCTGCTCTTTGGGGCCCCTGAGCTGCGCCCTCATTCTCGGGCCCCAGGGGCCAGCTGTGCTGAAGGTGAGCCAGAGTCGAAGTATCTCAGAACTGAGGGCGAGGAGGACACTGATGGCCCTCTGGGCCCCCGCAAAGCTTTCACGTGGTGATGGGACACAAGTGTCCCCAAGCGCTCCCCTCCGCCGGCCCCGGCCCCACTGTCGTTTCTGAGCAACGACTGTGTTCCGTGTAGTCTGAGTCCCCAAGTGTCCCTGTGGAGGCTCTCCTGCCATTCCCAGGCCACAGGGAAGAACACGGAGGCTCAGAGAGGTTAGGTGGCTCGCCCAAGGTCACGCAGCGGGCCCCGGTGTGGGGGGCGGTGCGGGCTGGGAATATCGAAGGTGCCCCGTTGGAGGCTGGGGTCACATAGTCACGAAGGTGAGATGCTCCGGGCCAGACGGGTGGGCCAGAGCTAGAGGCCCCCCCCAAGTGTCGTCCCAACGGGCTCGCACACCTTCCGGGCCGGGGCTCCCACACCCACGGGGGCGGCCTGCCTGCTCTCTTCCTCCACCTCCCGAGTGGGCAGCGCCCCACACCCCACCCTGCCAGGCCGGGCTCCCCACAGCTCCCCCACCCTGCAGCCCTTTCAGCTTCCGGGCGCAGGCGGCACTGACTTCTAGAACTGCTCCCCACTTTCCCAATCAAAGGCGCCCCAAGTCTCAGGTCCTGGCTCCTTTCAAGGGTAAGCCCTGATTGGCTCAGCCCGTCAGCGTGTCCCGCCCCCTTCCACGGTGATTGGTTCGGGCGTGGGTCCCCTAACCAATGAGAATCAAGTCCACTTAAGGAGCCCGCTGCGGGAGCTTCCGGCTGGAGGAGGTTTTTCCTCCTGCCCAGTCTTTTCTTTCTTCAGGCGTGAGAATCAGGAGCTGTGATTCTGTAACCATCTGATGACCTTGAGGGGAGTGTCTGCCTTGGCAGAAGCCACATGAGAAGTGGGACTGAGAAAAGGAGGGAAAACAAGCAGAGCCTGGACCCCGGGTCGTGCCATGCCTGAAGCTGAGCTCTGTTCTCAGCGGATTGAGTCAATACCAGCCGGGCCGGGCGTCCTGTGCTTACCTGCGACCTGGATGGTTGCACGGCGGCCGTGCCCAGCCAGACCCGGCAGTAAATGCAGGTTCACAAGGAGCACTCGGCCCGGGGGTGGGGGTCTTGCACCTCCTGTTTCCGGAGTGCCCGCGATGGGCTGGGCACGGTCTCCTTGAGGGCTCACCAGCCCCTGCTGCGCAGGCCGGCCCGAGGTTAAGAGCGGGAAGTGGCTCTCCCGAGGCCCACGGCCGGGCTGAACTCCGCTTCACCTCACCCGGAGCCCGTGCGGCTCCCCCTCCCCGGGCAGCCTGTCCCCAGCGCCGCGTGCGCCCGGAACCCAGGACCTGGCCTCGCCAGACGTCTGGACCCGCCGAGCGTCTGGCTGCAGGCGGGAGGCCGGGCGTGGCTGGCGCCTGGAGCTCGCGGGGAGCAGGTGGTACAACCACGAGCCACGACCCGCGGTGCTCAGGCTCTGACACGGCCAGCCTGCCGTGGGACCGTCGCAGTCCTGTCTCTCCTGCTTAACGCGGGTGCACTTGGCCTCTGCCCTCTTGGGCGCTGCGCTTCTCAGCAGCTGCCAGGGGACTGGCCTGCCAGCAGAGTGCCAGGGCTCCCACCACTCAGCCTCAGCGCCCCCTCCTCAGGGCGAAGCACCCCACGCCTCCCACCCTCCTGGACGATGGTCTCTGCCCTCCGCCTATCTGTCCCCCCATTTGGCTTTCATCCACCCACGACCCACCCTGCCCTCATCCCAAGTCCTAACAGGCACATCAAGGGCCTCGTTTGGGGGACACCTCCCAGCAAGGACTTCCTCCCCTGTCCCTCCAGGGTTCCCGACTGCACACCCCGGCGCCGGCGTCTCCAGAAACTACCCCACTTGCAAACCTCAGTTTTGACAACTGTCACCCTTTCAGTTTTGAAAACTCTAACAGCTTCCCTGAGATATGGTTCACACGCCACACAACGTACCCTGTAAAGTATAGGACTCAGTACTTTTTAATGTATTCACAGATCTGTGCAGCCGTCCTCACGTTTTAGGACGAGTGTAGCCCCCCAAACAAACCCTGCACCTGTCAGCGGTCACTTGTCCCTTCTCCCAACCCCGGCAACCAAAAATGTGCCTTCCATCCCTCCGGATCTGCCCGTTCTGGACGTTTCGTGCACACGGAGTCCTACAAGGCGTGGACGTGTCCATGCTTTGTTCCTTCTTGCGGCCGCAGGACGGTCCACCGCACGGACTCACCACGCTTCGTTCATCCAGTCTTCGTCAACGAACTTGTGGGCCGTTTCCGCTGTTCCGCTATCCTGAAAGACGCCTTTGTGTACAAGCTGTGTGCGGACCTGTGTCCCGACCCTCAGCGCATCCCTGGGAGCGGAATTGCTGGGCCTCGTGGTTCCACCATTGGAGGAGCCGCCAGACTGTGTTCCAAGGTGATGGTGGAAACTTACACCCCACCAGCAGCCGGGAGGCTCCCGCTCTCTGCATCTCGCCAAGCCTTGCCATTTTCTGTCTTTTAGAAAAGTAGTAAGAGTCGTCCTGATATAGACGACACGGCATCTCTGCGGTTTCGATTTGTGCCTCTCTGACGACATGGTGTTCATGTGCTTTGCGGCCACTTGTAGGTCTTCCTACGAGAAATGTCTTTGCCCGTCCTGAAATTGGGTTGTCTTTTTAAATTACTGAGTTGCAAGAGTTGCCTGTGTATCCTGGACAAAAGCCCCTTATCAAATATATGATTTGTGAGTATTTTTCTCCCATTCTGTGCGTTGTCTTTTAACTGGTGTCCTTTGAAGCACAAAAGTCTGACTGCGATAAAGTTCAATTTGTCTGTCTCTCTGTTTGCTTGCTTGTGTTTTTCGGGGTCATATCTGAGAAGGCCTAGCCCAACCCAAGGTCACGAGACTCCTGTGTTTTTCTCTAAGCGCCTTACAGCTTTAGCTCTTTCCTTTGGGTCCGTGACGCCTTCGGAGTCATTCTGCGTGAGTGTGCATGTGTGTGTGTGTGTGTGAGGCAGGGTCCCACCCCATCCACCCGCATCCATGTGCCTCCTGCGTCCTCCTCCATCCTCCTCTGTCTTCCTGCCTCTGAGATGATGGTGGCTGCACATCACAGATGTACGTGATGCTACTGAGCTGTATACCTGAAAATGGTTTGGAAGTAAATTTTATCTTAAATATATTTCACTATAATAAAAAAAAATCTCAGCTCCTTTGACAGGACACGTGGCGGCTGTGCGGTAGGTCGGACAGGCAGAGCGGTCTGGCCCTGATGGCCTCCACCCCCTTCTCTGTGCGTCTCCTAGGAGGACCCTCCTCATTGGATTTCGGGCCCGCCTCCACCTTACGCGTGAGGAAACGGGGTCTCAGACAATTGGATGCTTGCTCAAGGCTCACAGCTGGTGAGTGGCGGGGGTGGCTCGGACAGGGGCGTGTGGTGTCCACGACACTGTCCAGCACAGACTTCCGCAGAACGTAGACTGGCAAACACGTCCCTTTGTCCGTCCTGGCTGTATGCAGTGGTGCTCACTCAGTGTTCCTGGACCCTGGCTTCTTTTCTGCTCCGTTCTGTGTGGCCAGCGTTCAGTCGCAGGAGGGGGGACCCCTTGGGGGTGGTGACTGGAGGGCAGGGGCTGGGGGCCAGAGTGGGGTGGTGGCACTGCTCTGAGCCCGGGAGTCCGTGCCCCACGGTGCTGCTCGGTAGCACCTTCTCTCAACACCTGCTGACCCTCCAAGCCCATGACTGGTCATGATCACGGCACAGGTGGTGGGGGGACCCACTGAGGCTCACAGCAGGCAGAGGCAGCCCGGCAGGTAAACGGGCGGCAAGAGCCAGGAAAGCCATTCCAGAAGGGGCCTTTCGCAGTGGGTTCTGATGGGTGAGTAGGAGCCCACCGGGCAGAGGAGGGAGCGTGAGCAAAGGTGGGGTGTGGCAGATTTTTGCCGGGTGCATGTAGACTTTTTCCAGCAAAAGGAACACAGTAACAGCCCCATTTGCTGAGTGCTTGTCCCCTAAAAACACTCTCTCAGGAGGCAACGTTGTCACCTCGACTTCGCAGGGGTGGAAACCAAGACCCCAACACGCTGACATCCACGGCCGTGAGCTCCGACCCCTCTGGGCTGTGTGGCCTTGGACACAACCCGTCGCGGGCCCGGGTCCCTCAAGTGCCCGGTGGGATCGTCAGACGTGCCAGACGGGCCGGCATGAAAGGAAGTCCGATTTCTGAACCCACGGAAGGGCCGCTCGCTCCGGACGCCCCTGGCGGCCGCTGTCTGCGGGTCCGTCTGTCCCTCTGTGGGAGGCGCTTCTCAGGAAAGCTAATTCCTGAATTAGCGGTTCAGGCCAGTGCCCCGGAGGAAGGCAATGGGGCTGGGGGGTCCGGGGGGGAACCCCAGCTCTGCTCCTTCCATCCCTCCCCCCATCCCTCCCAAAGGCAAGGAAACCCAGACCCCAGGCCCGGAACCAAGGAGCCCTCGTGGGGAAACCACCAGCTTCCGTCTGGGCTCTGCCTCCCGCGGGGCTAGCGCGCTCACACGGACCAGCCTTCTGGGGACCGGCCACTCCCAGCAAGCCGGTCTCCGGTCTCCTTTCCAGGCTCCAGGCCACCCCCTGTCCCTCCCTCGGGGGGACTCAGGCTGCCGGTATGGAGGGGACCGTCGCCTCTGTCTGGTGTTTGGTGGGGGGCCCGCAGCCAGGAGTCTCCCTAAAATTGCCTCCCTCGCTGCCGTCTACAGGGCAATGGAGGGCGGTTGAATGGCCCTGGACCTGTGTGAGTGGCAGAAAGATGCTCCCCCCCCCCGAAATGTCCACGCCCTGAGCTTGCTCGGATCCTGTGAATGTGACCTCATGTGGCAAAAGGAGCATTTTGGAGATGAGTTCACATATAGGATGGGGGGGGGGGTGGTCTGGATTAGCTGGTGGGCCCCACCCGCCTTCACAAGCGTCCTTCTTGGGGGGAGGCAGAGCATCAGCACACACACAGGAAGGGGGGCGTGATGATGGGGGGGTTTCCAGGACGCGCCCTTGAGGGTTGCAGAGACACCCGCCGAGCAGGGCAGCAGCCCCCACAGCCGGAAAAGGCAGGAGGCCATTGTCCCTGGAGGAAAAAAGCATCCTGAAATCCTGACTCGAGGTCCAGACCCCTGCATCCCCGCCGAGTCTCCCCGGCCCCGGCCCCTTCTCCCAAAGGACCCACCCAGCCCGCAGAGGAGAGGAGGGTGCTGGAAAACCGTGTGGCTGGAAGGGTGGGACAAATGGAGACTTCGTCCCCGGGTGGTCCCCAAGTCTGGAGTTCCCACTGGTTCTGTGAGTTTTCAAAAACGCCAATGCTGGGTCCCCACCTCGGGCCAAATAACCTGAAAGTCGAGGCCCCAGTGACTACAGAGACCGTGTTCTTTCCATTCAGAGAGTCCCAGTCACTTTGGTTTTATTTACTGATTTTTAATGTTTATTCATTTTGAGAGAGAAGGAGAGGGAGAGAGTGAGCGTGAACAGAGGAGGGGCAGAGAGAGGGGGGGACAGAGTTCTCTCTCCCCTGCTCTGATTCCTTGAGTTCGGGGGTCCCACGGCAGAAGGGGTCCTCTCTGGTCACAGTCCCCCCCCACACCTTGGTGCAGAGCCTCGCCCACTCCCAACACCCCCACCAGAGTGTACTTTCGTTAAAATCGGCGAACCTGTGTGGGCACGCGATCCCCAGTTCGCGTCAAGGTCACTCCCGGGGCCGTGCCTCCCGCGGGCTCGGGGCACGTGTGACGGCGGGTGGACCCACCATTACGGCCTCACACAGGGTTCGCTGCCCTGAACACCCCCGGGCTGCACCTCTTCGTCCGTCCCGACCCCCGGCCCCTGGCACCCCCCGTCTCACCACCCCCGCGGCTTCGCCTTTTCCAGAATGTTCCATAGATGACCACACGGCGTGCGGCCTTTTCAGATGGGCTGCTCGCCCTCAGTCCCCTGCGGCCACACTTCCCCCACCCTGCCCCAGTCTCTCCCTGGCTCGATGGCTCGTTTCTTCTTCGCGCCGAATAACATTCCGCTGTCTGGATGGACCACGGTTCATTCGGCCATCACCTGCTAAGGGCACAGCAGCTCCTCCCGAGCTCTGGGATTGTGACGAAGGTGCCGTTCCCAGCCGAGCGCGGGTTTTGGCGTGGACGCGAGTCGGCCGCTCCTCCGGGTGGGTAGCGGGCCGCGTGGGTGGCGGGTCAGACGGCAAATGTTGACTCTCGTGAGAAACCGCCGAACCTTCTCCCGAAGCGGCCGCACCGGTGATTCCGAGTTCCCGCCAGCCGTGACCGGGAGCTCCTGTCGCTCCGAGGTGGTGTCTGAGTCCCAGGTTCTGGTCACCCCAATAAGTGTGTAGTACATGTCCCCACTTTTGTTTTTTAACGCATGCCCACCATCATAAGAGCGGTTCCCACCTGTCGCCAGACGGCGTGGACACAGTCGTATGGACTGAAGTCCCCGCACGGTGCCCTGGGGTGATGCATTCTGTTCCCGTGGGTCATTTTGTAACAGTGGCCGCTTTTAACAGGAAACTGTCTTTTGTGGCTTTGTTCTCAGGAGGTTAAACTAAGCTCATCACCCCGAGCTGGTCTCTGCCCGCCAGTCTTTGCCCCGAGCCCTAAGAGCCCAGCCCTCCTGGAATTAAACACAAAACCCATCCGATGTGGAGGGCTGCCGAGGGGGGCAGGGACAGGGGAGGGGAGAAGGGGTGAGGGGGTGCCAGGGAGGCCACCACAGGCTCGGGACAGCCGGACGGCAGCGTCTGCTCCAAGAGCGGCCTTCGGTGACCTGGGGCCCAGGGGGAGGGCAGCCCGGGATTGGCCAGGCTGGGGGGGTTCGTTCCCCGGGACCCGGCCCCACCCTGGTGGCATCGGACTGCACGTAACCTTGTGGGGTTCGCTGTTTTCATTAAACGGCATTTGGTGGGTTCACGGATGACAGTCTGCGTCTTGTCTTAACGCCGCGTCTGTGCTGTCTTTTTATGTATGATAACTTCGAACTTTTAAAAAATGTTTATTTAAGGGCGCCGGGGTGGCTCAGTCAGTTAAGCGTCTGACTTCGGCTCAGTTCAGGATCTCATAGTTTGTGGGTCCGAGCCCCACGTGACAGCTCAGAGCCTGGAGCCTGCTTCGGATTCTGTGTCTCCCTCTCTCTCTGCCCCTCCCCTGCTCACGCTCTGTCTCTCTCTCTTAAAAAATAAATAAAAAAAATTTTTTAAGTTTTATTTACTTTTGAGAGAGAGAGAGAGTGGAAATGGGGGAGGAGCAGAGAGGGGGAGGACAGAGGATCTGAAGCAGGCCCCGTGCTGACAGCAGAGCCCAATGTGGGGCTCGAACTCACCAACAATGAGATCACGACCTGAGCCGAAGTCAAGAGCTGGGCGCCTACCCGACTGAGCCCGCCAGGCGGCCCCCACTTGTTTCTTTTCCTTGGTTTGATGGTTTTCTGAGACCTTGAGGACCATGTGGACTAGAAGTGGGGGCCTGGTCCCCCTTGGACTTGCACGGAACCGGTTTGGGCACCGCTGTGGGTAGAAAGCCCTCGTCAGCAGGGCTGGTCCCACTGAGTGTTCACCCGTGGCCGGGCTGGGAGGACACGCAACACCTTCCTGCGTCCACCAAGCGGCTCTGGGGCCCCTGGGGTCTGCCCCACGGTGGTGGCTGAGATTGGGGTACGGTGAGATGAGCACCGAGCCCACCGCGCTCTGGCTTTCTAAGCGGGTCCCTTCTTGGGCAGGGAGGACTGTCCCCGGGGGCCGGGCAGAGCTGGGATGGGGCCCTCTGGGCTGCGTCCTGGAAAGCCGATGTCCCTTCGGTCAGGGCCCCCCGAACCTCACACTGGGCTCCAGGGTCCAGACCGAGTCAGGAACGGGTGTCTGTCGTGCTGCTGGAGACTGAGCTCTGCGGGACCCTCCCTGCCGGCCCACAGGCCTCGAGCCTGGGTAAGGACGGGCAGAGGGACTGGGGTGGGGGCGGCGTCGAAGGGGAGGAGAGGGGCCCTGTGAGGGGCCCACCACCCTCCCTGTCCCGCCCCAGGGCCGGGCCCGTCCTGGAGCCCGAGACAGCTTGTCCCCCTCCCTTGCACTTCTCTGGAAACCCCGCCCGGCCCTCTCCTGGCCTCGCCACCTCCCCAGATTGATGGGTCCCCGGAGGGGTTCCCCCACCCTGCAGACAGGCGCACCAGAGCGGAGCCCACCCAGCGTGTTCTGGGAGGGACGCCCCCGTTTCCCGGAGACACCCCGGCCCTGCGTTCCCTCTTCCCCGGGATGCCGGGCACACCCAGCCCGAAGCCACAGAGGTTGGGAAATGCTTTCGGTTCTGGCTGGAGGTGAGGGCCGGCCTGGGGAGCACAGCCGAGGGGGGACGAGGGCCGTGTCGCAGCCTGGGAGATGGCGAGGCCCCGCACGGCCCCTTGTGTCCAGGAGCGCAGGCTCACCCGGAAGGTCCCCCTCTGCTCGGTGAAGGATGATCCGGGACCCCAGACGGTCTGGGGTCTGCAGCCGAGCCAGGCGGTGGCCAAGAGCCTGGGGTCCCGACGGCAGGCCCTCCCTCCTCTCTCCTTCCTGAACTTCCCGAACTCGTCGGCTGAAAGCTCACAATTTCTGGAGGCCAGGAGTCGGGCACGGCTCTCTGCTGAGTGTCCGCCGGCCGCAACCCATGTGTCATCGGGGGCTGGGATTTGAGCTGAGAATCGGGGACCCCTCCCAAACCACGCAGTTGCTGGCAGAACTCAGTTCCTGGGGGTTGCAGGACTGAGGTCCCCGTGCCCTTGAGGGCAGCCACGGGAGACACTGAGCTCCTTGCCAGGCGGCCCCTCCAAAGGAAGGTCACGTCGCGGCTGTTTGCCTTCTCGAGGCCACAGGAGAGTCTGCAGCTTCTCTCCCTGCAGGGAAGGCTGGACCGCCTTTTGAAGGGATCGCCTGGTTAGGTCAGGCCCACCGGGACAATCTCCTGTTAGAGTGACCCCGTCCACCCACGAGACATAATTACATCGGCAAAATCACTTCACCATCTCCATGGAACATAACCCACCTCGAGGAGTGAAACCCCGTACTCGGGGCTCACTCAGGGAAGGGGATTGTCCAGGGCCGCTTTGGAATTCTGCCCTCGGTCCTCCTGAAACACACCTCTGTTCTCCACGTTGTCACGTCAGCCGTGGTGACCCAACAAACCCTCGTTTGTCACAACGCTGGTGTTTCCCAGGCCGCCGCCGACCTCCCTAACACCTCGGGCGGAACTTCTCCTCGCGCCCTTCACGAACGAGGAAGCTGCGGCTTGCGGAGGGCAAGACCCGTCGGGGGGGTGCTCCGGGTCACACGGGGGCGGAGAGAGCGCAGCCTGGGCTCGCGCAGACGCCCCAACCCGCGGCCAGCAGACGGGTTCCGGGGCTGTGCGGCCGGTGGCCGACAGCCCCCTGCCCAGGCCAGGCGCTGGGGACCCGGGAGCACGGGGTGCCCTCCCCAAACGCAGCTGTGATCACACAGACCTCCTCGGCCCCAGCCGACTGTCAGGGACACCGAGACACGTCTCCCTTGGCGAGGGAGGCCCCTCTGCAGACGGGGAGTCCGGTCTCCCTGAGGGGGGCTCTCCGGTCGCCAGAGACCTGGCCTCAAAGAGAGCCCAGCTTCAGGCCAGGCACATCCCCCCGCCCGCAGCTCCGCCCGCCCACCCCTTGTTTGCGGGGGACAGGGCTGCTGTCGCTCCACGGTGACGGTGACGACGAGGATGACAGATGCTGTGTGTCCTCTGGCCGGTCGCTATCCCTCCCTCAGCTTCAGTTTCCTTATCAAAGCCAGGGCCAACCTACACTTGGGTCAACACTTGTCCCTTGTAGGAAGCAGGTGCCGAGAAAGA
Organism: Paguma larvata; assembly: GCA_030068075.1. NCBI lineage: Eukaryota > Metazoa > Chordata > Mammalia > Carnivora > Viverridae > Paguma > Paguma larvata. The sequence goes on along the minus strand of CM057823.1, from coordinate 192,760,890 downwards.
CGCGGTCTCCAGGGAGGGCAGGGACAGCGACGCCCAGGGTGGGGGGGTCTCCAGGACCTTGAAGGTAGGAAGTGGGGCTGTGTGACCCTGGGTGGGTCGCCTTCCCTCTCTGTTTGAAGAGGCGGATGGGAGAGTCCCCAGGGACCCCTGGCTAGGAGTGCCTTCAGCCCCAGCCCAGGGGCTCCTCCTGGAGGGACCGTTTCTCCCCACCCCCCGCCAACGTGGCTCAGCCCTGAGCGCGGCCTGCTGCGGCTGACGGAGCTGGTGCACAGTAGGTCCACGGCAAGCCCGCACCGCCGGGACAGTGGGGGTCCCGGGCTGCACGACCACTCGGCGCACAGGGCCAGGCACGTCTCACACACGCTCTGCTCTAAGAGGGGCTCCAGGTCTCCTGCCCGGGGCCCCGGTCTCTGAAGGCCAGGGTAGGACCGGAGGCCTCGCCGCCACCCGTCCCCTCCTCGCCTCGGCCGAAAACGAGGGACCGGCCGCCCAGCTCTGCGCCCCGCTCGGTGCCCCGCCCGCGCTCTCCTGTCTTCCTCAGGACCTTGGGGTGGGTTTGTTTTGGTTACAGATGAAGAAGAGACCGAGGGTCTGAGAAGCTCTGAGGCTTGACCAGATGAGTCAGCCTGTGGCTCAGAGTCCTGTGGTTGTTGGAGCCCATCCCGCCGGGTCAAGTATCGGCAGAAGGAACCAGACGACGCTTAGCCCGGGATCTGGCACCAAACCCGCCGCCTCAAGCATCCTCCCCCGACCCCCGGTACAGGGGTCGTCGGTCTCGTTTTACTGTTGACCAAACTGGGGCTCAGAGAAATGAGCTCACCCCAAACCCCCGGCCCCTAAGTGGGGGGCTGGGAGCGGAACCGAGGAGTTGGACGACAGACCCTCCCCTCGGGACCACCAGGCGTGTGGCCCCAGGGCAGAGGGGTCCCAGCAGGTGGGGGTGGGGGGCTGGGACCCTGGCAGGAGGGGCGAGGGCCTCAGCTTGAGGTCAGGGAAGGCACGGGTTCTGGGGCAGGTGGTGGCCTCCGAGTGACCCGGCCCCACAGTCCCGCCCCCTGCCCCGACACGGGGAGGCCGCAGGCCCAGTCCTGGGGCGCTGCCCAGCGCTCAGTGACCTCAGATGCCTGTCCTGGGGTTACTGTGCCGGACACCGCCTGCTGGGTCATCAGGTCGTCCTGTTTTCAATTACAGCGCGGCCTCCTCCCATTGTCCGCGCCCAGCGAGGAGAAGGCAGTTTGGGGTCAAGGTTAGAAGGTTCCCCAGCAACCCGGTGCCGGCTACTGGAAGGCTCTCTGCTGCCCCCTGGTGGGAGAGGCCTGGAACGGGGCCTGCAGGCCACCTCTGAGTCCGGCCAGGGCTGGGGCCTCCCCAGACCCCAGCAGCAGAGGCAGGGACGACGGTGGAGAGAGCCCCTGCCGGCCTTAGTCTCCCCTTCTGCTATAGGGGGGTCTTGGAGGAGGGGAATGAGAAGTGACAGGAGGTTTCCGAACCAGGCGCTGGCGGGTGGAGGCACCAACCACGAAATGCATAAAATGCCGCCGAGTCGTTCACTTTAAATGGTTAATTTTATCTCATGGGAATTTCCCCTTATTTAACAAAATAAATTAAAGAAAAAAGAGGAGACCGAAACGGTGCCGTGTGGGTGAGAACACTTGGGGTCCCCACGGCCTCTCTGAGCCTCAGTTTCCCTGACTGTGAATGGAGGGCTCCTGGCACCCGGCGGCCCCGATGAGCCCCTAAATGCGCTCCCAGCAGCGTGCTCCGAGCAGGGCTGGAGGCCCCGCCACCTCCCGGACTGCAGGGCTCGGGGGGGGCTGGGCCAGAGGACACTCAGGTGAGGGGGCACGGGGACCACGCTCCCCTCGTCCAGTCTCTGTTGCCTTCGGGACGCAGAAAGGGGCAGAGCTGCTGGGTCCCGATGCAAAGGCGGGAGGACAGGTGGTCCCGTGGTGACCGCTCTGCCCCACCCACTTGCTGTGTGACGGCGGGCCAGCACCTGCCCTCTCTGTGCCTCTGCCTCTACAGCGGGAAGTGGGGACTGTAACAGACCCAACGGCCCGGTGAGGTCAGCGTGAGGATTAAGGGCAGAGCACGGAGCCTGACACACGGCAAGGGCACGGGGAGGGGAGACGCCCAAGGGCGCCCACAACCCTCTGCCACTTTGATAGACCGGGGACGGGGTGTGAGGGGCGTGATTTGCCTGAGGCCACACGCGTGGGGCCGGCAGGCGGACCTGGCCCGGGTCGGTCAGACTCGGTCCTTTCGGCTCACAGCAGCAGGGTGCTTCCCCTGTCCCCCCAGGGGCGGGGCCTGGCCCCTGGACGCCCCCCGGGAGGCAGACTGGGGGAGGGGGCCTCGCAGGCCTCGGGGGGGCTACCGCAAAATCCTGCTTTGCTATTGGGGCCCTCCCCCTCTGCCTCCGTTTCCCAGAAAACGAGGCTCCCAGAGACGCTGGGAGGGGCGAGGTTGGGGGTCCTCAGGGGGCGGGGCCGGGGGCCAGCCAGGGCGCGCGCCCCCAGCACGGCCCCGGGGCCACGTTGGCCCTGCGGACCTTGAGCTCGGTGGCGAAGGTCCTGGCCTTCTGGTAGAAGAACAGGGACTTCTCGCGGTCCAGGAGGAAGTTGTGGTAGATGGTGGCCAGACGCGTGTAGATCTTCATCTGGGCCTTCTTGTTGCCCAGGTCCACGGCCGCCGCCAAGGCCAGCTGGTAGTACCCCGCGGCGTCGAAGGGGTCCTGAAGGAGAGAGACCCGACCTTGCTGCGCCCCCTGGGGGCGGGCGGGGGCTCGCGGGCCTGTGTCCCCAGACGCTACTCCAGGCCCAGCCTCCCAGCACTGCTGCCCGGCCCCCTCGGCGGGCTGCTCTAACACCCGGCCCTGGCCCTTGCCCCCGCGGCTCCCGACGGCTCCCGGCACAGAGGACAAGCCGTTCGGCAGCCCTAGCTCCTCCCTGCCCCCACGCAGAGAGGAGCCGAAGACAATGAAGGCAGGTGCCCACGGCAGTTAGACAATCACTCCTCAGCCCCCACCGGGGACTGGACCCTGTGCGGGGCGGGAGCCGCGGCTGATGCTGGGGCCGCATCGACCACAGGGGTGACCGGCAGCCGGTGGCGACCCCGGGTGGCAGCTGAGTCAGCCTCGGGTGGAACGGGAGGGCTGCCTGGAGGAGGGGACATCTTAACTGGCCGAAGTGGGTGGCTGGGAGGCGGTGGTGTGCATTTGTGTGCAGGTGCATGCCTGTGCCCGGAGCAGCTAGTGGGCGGCAAACACAGGACTCACGCCCAAATCGGTCCTATCCGAGCCTCCTTCTTTCGTCCCCGATGTCCCGTGTGCAAACGACCTCGCTTCACGGGAGACCAATGGCGAAGATGCCCACGGTCCCCCAACCCCTAGAGGGGCACTTTCCCAGGCCAGCCGCACGCGGGGGCGCAGAGGAACGCCCCCCCCCCGGGCATGCGGCTGGCGGTAGGAAGTTGGCCCTGGTGGAGCTCCGAGTCCTCACGGCGGTGAGGATAGACGTGGGGTTGACAGAGCGGTCATGGCACAGCCGGGAAGCCCGCTCGACCCCAGCCCCTCGGGCTCAGGGACCTTGGCTTCTCGGCTGCAGCCCTGCCCTTTCCTTCCTGCCCCGTGAGACCGTGGAGAGAGAAGGTCCCCGTCCCCAGGGCCTGGGCGTCAGATCAGCTACCTCCGGACCCGGAGCCGCCCCTGGCCCGGCGCCCTGAGCCCCGTCTTGGGCACGCTTTTTCGCCTCCCCAGCCCGTTCCCCTTCTTGTACGGAGCTGCTTAGGGACCAGTCACATGGGGCCTGGGGTTCTAAGCTCCGGGCAGCCCCGCCTCAGACGGCCCAGGGGTCAGGGGCGTGTATCACAGACGACAGAGGGCGCTGGGCATGAGGTCAGGTGAGGTTGGCCACAGTGCCGCCCGCCACCAGGCTCCGTGGCCCCGACGCGGGGGAGGGCTCGGCCCAGAGCCCAGCCTAGGACACAGACGCGTATGCAGGGTCACAGGGTCAGAGGCTCGTGGGCTCCAGGGCCCTCCACCGAGTTCTGCTAATTCTACCCTGATGAACTGACCCGGCCGGGCCGCAGCCTCTGCCCTGCCTCGCGGGGGCCCCACTCTTCTAGAGCCAACGGCACAGAGCTGGGACCATACAGAGCCTAGGTCCCACAGAGCCTGGGTCCCACAGACTGTTTGAAACGGAGCCAAGCTAAGTTGCAGTACCCACTGCCACCGACAGGCTCCCGGAGAACCACCCAGCTCTGACAGAGGAGGCTGTAGTGACCATTTGTGACCACCAGGTGTCACCAGTGCACAGCCGAGGCTGCCTGGGGCAGGGGGTTGGGGGCTACCAACTGTGGGCCACCCCAGCTCCCAGGTGCCATTCAGTGGGAAAGGGGAGGGAGAGGTCAGCCCCTGGGGCAGGCGTCCTCCCTTCAGCCGACAGGAAGCAGGGACGATGCTAGGCCTGGGGCGGGGTGACAGGGGCCTCTGCCTATGCAGGGGAGCGATGTCTCCAGATTCTGGTTTGTGAGGTCCCAGCTCCAGGGCCTCCAGCTCCCACAGGGCAGGGACTGAGGCAGGCTGCCCGGAATGGTGTCCCCGCTACAAATCCCCGGGCGGGGGGGAGGGCGGGGGGAGGACATGAGGATTACAGGGGACTCAGGATTCCAGGAAGGAGTCACTCCATCCACAGTAGCAGGCTTCCTGGAGGAGGTGCCAGGACCTGGGTCTCTAGTGGGTCTCTAGTGACTCCTTCCCGTCCTCCTGGAATGTCCTCGTCCCCCTCCTACTGTTTTGGTGGCTAACTCCTGCCGGACGGTCAAGACTCGGCTTTGCAGGCGCTGCCTCCAGGAGGCGTCCCCTGACTACACGCCTCTTGGTTTGCACCCAGCGGCCGCCGGAGTCGTTCACACGTCCGCCTGCCCCGCCGGCCCTGACCTTGCCCGCGCCTCACGGCCGGGCCGACGCTGCAGGGCCCCCGGGGCCCGGGACGCGCGAGCCCACCGCACGCAGGGGCGAGGGCTCTCCCCGCCGCCGCCCGCGCCGAGCCCCCTCCCCTCTGCCCGCGCGCACCTTCAGGTCGTAGAAGATGATGTCCCCCAGCACCAGGTACACCTTCACGTAGTACAGCGTCTCCTCGTCGAACTGCAGCGGCGAGCTGCAGAGCGACAGCGCCTTGAGGTAGAAGTGCTCGGCCAGCTCGCCGCGGCCCAGCCGGTGGTGCAGGGCGGCCAGCCGGTGGTAGGCCACTCGCTCGTTCAGCCGGTGCCCTGGGGACGCGGGGAGGGGGCGCACGCGCGTGAGGCCTTGGCTGCGGGGGGCGGGGCCACAGGCCAGCCGCTTCCTGTCCCGGGACTCACTCTTCCCGTCTGCGCGATGGGCCGAATATCGCCCGCTCGCTGTCCACCCCGCGAAGGTGGACGCCCCAGCTCTGGGCCTGCCCGTGGCGCCCTGGAGGGGTGCCGGGGGGGGGTGCCCCAAAGTCAGGCCGTCTGGGCAGTGCCAACCCCGGGGCTCCGGTCGACCCGCAAGCACGACGCGGCTGACCCTTCCTGGTGTCAGAGCAGCAGCCCCCGCCCCGCACCCTCGGGGAGCCGCGAGACCCGGATGTCTCCGGATCCTCTCCCTGCCAGTTGAGCACTTCGGGCCTGCACACCCGCCCTGTCCCTGGGGGGAAGGCAGGTGGCTTGGAACAGCACGGTTAGGCGCCCGGCACCGAGGGGATCCGGCCAGCCGGACGGCGGTGGGGCCGCTCGGCGGCGGGGAACGAGGTAAGGGGCGGCATGCAGACGGGCGCGGGCAGGGGCTGGTGTGACGCCGGGATGTCCAGACCGCAGGTCTGCTGGCCCAGAAAACGCGGCCACACAGCGAGTGCGACGAGTCCGGAAACATCCCCGGGTGCATCCCAGCCCGCCTGCACGGAGGAGGAGGCCTGCAGCTCCCCCCCTCCAGCAGCCCCGCAGGTGGGCCACCTTCTCTTGCCTTCCGGGCCCGCCCCCCAGGCCTCCGAGGCAGCGGCCCCACCGGGCGCAGGCCTTACCCAGGGTGATGCTGAGCGCCAGCGCCATGTGGGCGAACTCCAGGCCCTCCCGGGGCGCCTCCAGCTCCGCCAGCAGCGCCACCAGCTTGTTGCAGAGACGCAGCTCGGCCTCCTGGTTCCCTGTGGTCGAGGCCAAGGGCAGCGCCCGATCCTGCCGCCAGGGCGCAAGGGCGCGCGGGTCAGGCCTCACCTGCCGGCGGGACAGCCCGGGCCCCGAGCGCACGCTGGGAGCGTCCTCCCCGATACCCTGCCATGTCTCTATTCGGCTCAGAGAGGTCCTGACAGCCCCAGGGCCCCTGGGCCACCAGCAAGCTGGGACATGACCGCAGCCGGTCTGTCTCAGTCACCTGGGGGACCAGCCCCGTCCCCCCACGATGACAGCCTGCTCCAAAAACGCACGTCCTCTGTACCCCAGGGCTGAGCCGCAGGCCATGAGCTGGGCAGGCAGGAAGAAGCCTCCCAGGCACACGGGGACTGGGCCCTGGTGGCGGTCCCCCCACTGACGTGCTGTGTGTCCTGCGACACACCCCTGTGCCTCCCTGAGCCTCAGTTTCCTCATCTGCAAAATGGAACAGGGCTCGCCTCCCTGAGGTGGGAGGTGCTGTAACCTTAAAGCTGCCTCCGTCCCTCAAACGGCCTCTCCTTTCTCTGTCCCTCCCAGGTGGGGGGCGGGGGTCAAGGCCATCCCAGGCGAAATCGCCAAGTAAGTGAGCGCGAGAGGCCATCCTCCCTCCGGGTGGGAGGCCTCTGCTGCCCCCCACCCCTGCGGAAGCCCCCCACCCCGAGGCCCACCCCCACCCCCCACTCACCCGGTAGAAGGACACAGCTTTCTCCCTCTCCCAGGTCCCGTTGAAGAAGATGTCCCCAGCCGCCTCAAACAGCTCCAGCCCCAGGTTGGGGTCCCCCGTGTACAGGGCTGCGTTCTGGGCCACCTGCGGGCATGCAGAAGCTCTCATGCGACCCGCAGGGCTCCCCCAGACCCTCAAGGCCACCCCGGGGACCCACAGCCTGGGCGCTGGGTGACTCTCCTCTCCCACACCTCACCCCTCTGGAGGGACTGGCCTCGTTCAGCCCCCGTGCAGCATCTTCTGCTGCGTCCCACGCGGGCAGGCTGGTGGGGAGTTTGGGAGCCAGCTCAGAGGTGGCCTCCGAGCCCTGCCGGCCACACCGACGCCGGCGTTCTCTCCTCTGGTGCCCCCTCCACTATGTTCCTCCGGGGCCCTTAGCCACACCTGCCCGTCTCCACCCCTGACGACTAAGGCTGCTGCTTCTCTGCTGCATCCGGGGCCCAGCACAGTGCCTGGCCCATAATACGTGCTCAACAAACACCAGCTGAGTGGACGAGAGTGGCCTAGGCCCTGCCGGGATCCAGAACCTGCCACACTCCCGAGAAGCTCTGGCTCTGGCCCGGTGAGCCCCCTACTGCCAGGAGCCCTCCTCCCAGGGGGGCACGGGCCCCCCCGGCACCCTGCACCTCAAACCCACCGAAGCTCACCCTCCCGGACCCTCTGTGCACCACCGCAGCCCTGCCCGCACCCCTGCTGCGCCTCCCCCCTGTCAGCCGTGGCCCCGGGACAATCGGCCCCTGGCGCGGGGAGGCACACAGCAGGCGCTCCCAAGCGAAAGCCCTCATCGCCCTTAGGAGCCCCTCAATTTATTCCAAGTCATGTCATCCTTGGAGTCATTCTGGGAACGCAACCGGAAGTGGAGCTTCGGTGACAAATGCGTCTTTTAAGGAGCCACGCCACGCCCTGACGGGATGGACCCGTCATTTGCACGCTTACTGAGCGCTTGCTGTGTGCCAGCGCGGCGGTGGCCATGGTGAGGGGCACACGCCTCCGGCCCCCGGGGGACTCGGACTGTCGCGGAAGAGACGCTGGGCGGTGGGGGTCCGGGGGTGGGGGCCGCACAGGGGCGGGCACGCGGCAGGCGCCCCGCGGGGCTTGGGGACGAACCACGGAGCGAGCGAGCGTGCGTGCATGCGCGCCCCCGCGCCTGTGCGCGCCTCCCCGCGTGCCGCCCCCCGCGCTTGTGCATGTCCCCCGCGCGCCTCCCACGCCCTGTGCGTGCGCCCCCCGCTCCCATGCGTGCCCCCCGCTCCCGCGCCTGCCCTGCGCACGCCCCCCGCGCGCCCCCCGCTCCCGCGCCAGCCCTGCGCACGCCCTGCGCGCGCCCCCCGCGCCCCCCGCGCGCGCGCACCTGGAGGTAGAGGTCCACCAGCTCCGGCTGCTGCAGGACGTAGTAGATCTTCCCCGCCTGCAGCCAGGCGTGCGCCTCCTTCTCCTTCTTCTGCAGGTCGATGAATATGCCCAGGCTGCGCTTGGTGTAGTCCAGCGCCGACCTGTAGGCCCTGCGGGTGCGGCCGCGGGTCAGGGTGGGTGCACCCTGGCGCCCGTCCACCTGCTGGGCTCCCCCCGGCCGAAGAAAAGGAGGCTCTTCGGAAGGAAACGGGCACGAGGAGGGAGCCGCTCGGTCCCGCCCCACCTCCCCAGACGCAGGCGCGGGCCTCTCTCGCCGCCCGGGGACGCCCCAGGCCGGCGGTTCTCAAACTCCCTGTTCCCGGGGTATCGGCCTCGGCGGGGCCTGAGCCGGCGGTTGTGCGGGGAGCTCGCGGGTGACGGGGGCGCCACTGCGGCTCCCTTTGAGAAGCATCGATGAAGGTCACCGCCCGTTGGTCGTCCTACAGCGACACTGAGGCCCAGGCGTGAGGGGCAGAGCACCCCCCCTCCCCCGCCAAGACCCGTGAAAACCTGGCTTCTTTCCTGCCTCTCAGTGAGTCCCCAGCCGGGAGGGGTGTTATGGGGACGTTCCCGGGACCCTGTTTCCCCATCTGATTGGGATGGTCAGCGTGGGCGTCACACAGGACAGGGGACCCCGAAACTCGGCCCCGGGGAAGCGGGTGGGACAGCCAGCTTATCCTCCAGCTACATGCGGCCACTGTCGTCACATCTGAGGGGACAGTCGGGGGCAGACTGCCCGGCCCCGAGCTGGGCCCGCTGGTGGATACTCAGGGGTCAGGTTACAAAAGCCACCGGGTGGTCATGAAGAATGGCCCAGAAGTGCACCGTCGACCTCCACTGCGGGGTCGGGAGACTAGGGGACCCCCTTCGGGGGACCCACGTGCCATCAGCGCTGGTGGGGACACCCCCCGCCCAGGCCGGCCAGCTCAGAGCTTGTCTGACACTAAGGAATGAGGCGGCCCCTGAGGAGGGGCCCCCCGAGGATCAGGGCCGGCGTCCTCCCTCGCGTCCCCCCGACCCAGAGCCGGCCCTCACCGCTCGGTGCCCAGGGCCAGGTAGAGCCGGCCGATGGTCTCCAGGAGCTGCCCCTCCAGCGCCTTGTCCGCCACCCTGCGGGCCAGCGAGAGCTGGAACTCGTGGTAGACGACGCACTGGGCCTCGCGGGGCATGACCGCGCTGTAGAAGTGGCAGAGCTGCTGGACGGCGCGCAGCTGGCCTGGGCGGGGAGGACGGAAGGAGGGCGTCACCGTCACGCGCCGCAGGGACGACTGCAGGGATCGAAGTCCCCTGCCGTGCACCTGCCTCTTCCGTGCCCCTAGTGGGTCGGTGCCGTGGGGACGCGGAGTCCAGACGGGCTAAGCGATCTGCTCCAGGTCGCACAGCCGATGGGCACCCCGTGAGGAGCCGGGCAGGGCACGGCACCCACACGGCAGTGACCCCTTTCCCGCGTCCCCGACCCGGGGGTCCCGGCCAGCCTCTCCCACCGCACCGGGCTGCCCGCTTCTGCTTCACAAAACCCCTCCCGGGGCGGAGGACGGGGGGGGGGGGCTGCCCTCACAGCACCCCGACGAGGCGGGGAGCATCGACCCCCCCGCCGCAGGCGGGCACACGGAGTCCGAAGCTGAGGACCGTGTCCAGAGCACACAGCGCGCAGCGGGGCCGCGATTCAAACCCAGCCTCCGGCGACCCGGAGCCCGCGCTCCCTGGAGAAGCCAGGCTCGGGCCGCGAACAGCGAGCGCCCCCCCCCCCCACCCGACGGATCACGGACTCGGACACAGACGATCAGAACAGCACGGTGACCGGGGAGACCGCACGCGTCACGTTCTCAGGCGCCGAGTCGCAGGGCGACCCTCGGGAACTGCGAGAACCCGCCGTCTGACGGAGCGTGGGCTCCGGCGAAGGCAGGAGGAAACCGGAAATCAGTAAGGGACGGGAGCCCGGGAAATTCGCCCGTCTGCGGGCGGGGGACACGTGCTTCTCAACTGCCAGGGGGCCGCGGGAGCCATCGCAGAGGAACCGGAAGGAATTGTGCGATGAGGGGAAATAAAAGCCCAGCAGACCCCGGCCCGCGGGGTGCGCGACAGCCGCGTTTGGAGGGACTTTCTCGCCGTCGAGGCCCACCTTGAAGAAGGAGAAAAATTCCAGACGAAAAAAAAATTAAGCTTCCACCGTAAGGGACGAGCAAGAGAGGCGGTAACTAGATCCGAAGCAAGCAAAAGGAAGGGAAAGTAAAGATTCGGGAGGAAAGATAAAATAGCGACATTGAGAATCGAAGAAGCGAGAGAGAAAAAGAATGAAACCGAATGATGGATCTTTGAGAAGGTGAACAAAATGGGGTCCTCTGTAGGCGGACTAAGGAGGCAAGGCTGGGGGCCCGCGGTGGGGGCGGGGGTGTCGGCACCAGCCTCGCAGAAGGAACAGAGTCACAGAAGAGGATTTATACCCACCGAGGGCAACCGAATAAAACGGATGAACCCAGGGAGGCCCAAGCTACCAAAACTGACTCGAAAAGGAGCAGAGTGGCCCTCGGTCTCCTTGAGGTTCAGCGTGGCGGGGACGGGGGACAACAGGCCTTGTGAGCACAGGCAGGACCTGCCCGAGGCCACAGGGCACATCTGGGGACCCAGCCTTTGCTTCCTTCTGGAGAGCCAGAGGGTCCCCTTCCAGGCTCAGCGAGCGTTCGAGTGTTCTACAACCCTCAATGGCTCCCCAGTGCTCTTGGGGAAAATGTCAAACCACAGCCTGGGTTCCCTGGGCCCCAGCCAAGGTTCTCACCACCCACCACCCAAGGCACCCACTCCCAACTCCGCATCTCCCTGCATGGCCTGGCTTGCCTCAGGGCCTTTGCACAGGCTCCATCTTCTGCCTGCCCTCCATCCCATGTTTGGCTAAACCTGCCTTAACATGCGGTTCCCACCAGTCGGGGCCAGGAGCCCTCATCAGCACGATGAATACCCTCTTTTGTGGCTCTTGTGACCTGGGCGTCTGTTTCCCACACTCGGCGACCAGCCCCCGTGAGGACCACTCGGGTGCCATTCGTGGTCGGGGCCTGGCGTGTTCCCTCGAGAGCCACCCCACGGCCAGCCTCGAAGGCACCTGCCAATATCTGCGAGTTCCCACCATTCGACACCCTCGACGGCGGAAAAACAACCGCTCGCCTCTGCGTCCAAAACCCCGGGTGCGCTCTGGACGGAAATGGAAAGAAAAGGCGTTTTCTTTCCAGGAAGCCAGCATGCCCAGCGCAGACCCGGGGGAGGGGTGGGGCCGGGAGCCAGGGCGTGGCCGCCACTCACCTTCCAAGTGGTCCGTCTCCACGGCGACCAGAAAGGCCCACTCGTAGTAGCCCTTGGCCTGGCGGGCGAGGGCCCTGCGGGCGCACAGGCGGCCCAGGCGCAGGAGCACCCGGGTGAGGTCCTCGCCGCACTCGCCGCCGGGCAGCCGCGAGAAGAGCCTCACGGCCTCCAGGGAGTAGTGCTGGGCCAGGCCCCCGGCGCCGGCGTGCAGGCACAGTGCCCCGAGATTGGCCAGGACCACCGCCTGGTTCCTCCGCCGGCCCCGGCTCCTGGCGACACGCAGGGCGCGGTAGTAGCCCTCAGCCGCCTGCCGGGTCCTGCCCGTCCTCTTCAGGGCGATGGCCGCCAGGTTGGCGATCACGCCCTCCTGGTCCTCGCCGGCCACCGCCACGTCCAGAACCGACTCGAGGATGTCCAGGGCCACTGCGCTCTGGCCGTGAAGCACGCACAACCAGGCGAGCTGCACCAGGTAGTCCACCGCCAGGGGGCTGCCAGCGCCGGCCGCAGCTTCCGCCGCCTGCACCATGAGGGCCACGGCCCTGCCGTGCTGGCCATGGCCGCTGTGCAGCCGGGCCAGGCTGGCGCAGAGGGGCCCGCGCAGTGCCCGGCCTGCACCCGAGGCCGGCGAGGCCAGTGCCCGCCGGAGGTGGTGCGCGGCCTGGGAGGGCGGCCGGTGCAGCCGGGGTGCGTTCCGCAGGACCAGGTCCAGGCTCCGGAGCGAGCCGCCCAGCGAGCCCGGGGCCCGCAGCGAGGCGGCCCGGACGCAGCTCAGCGCCAGGCGCGGCAGGCACCGGCGGCCGTAGGTGTCGGCCAGCAGCAGGTAGCAGTCGGCGGGCCACGAGGCGTCCGGGGGGCCCGAGGCCTCGTGCAGGAGCAGCAGCCTCTCCAGGAAGGGCAGCGCCTCCTCCGCCTGCTTGAGGCGGGCGTGGTGGCGGGCCAGCAGGAAGCAGGCCCGGGCCTCGGCCTGCGGGCTCCCGCAGCCGACGGCCCGCCGCAGGGCCTGCCTCAGGAGCGCCGACTCCGCCTCGGTGCCGCAGACATGGCCGGGCGTCCCCAGCAGCAGGGCCGCGGCTTTGGGCACCACCTGCGCGCACCTGTCTCTGTTCTTCTGCTTCAGGTGGACGGCGGCCAGGTTGGCGTACACGGCCACCGCCAGGAAGAGGTCCCCGAAGCGGCCCCCCAGGGCCCCCAGGGCCTCCTCGAAGTACACCCGGGCCTGGGACAGCTTGAGCCGGCGCACACACAGCCGCCCCAGGAGGAAGCAGATCCTGGCGAGGGCCATGGGGAGGCCGGCCTTCTTGGCCGCCCCCCGGGCCTGCGCCAGGCGCCCGGCCAGCTCGTCCTCGTCGGCGAAGCCCTGGAACACGGTGCTCAGCCCCGGCAGGGAGAGGTCGTACAGGCCGCGGAAGCAGGCCTTGTACCCAGGTGTGTCCAGGAACAGCAACAGTGACCCCAGGGCCTCCGGGTCGGCCCAGTCGGCCCCTGCGTCCAGGCAGAAGGAAGGCTCCTCGGTGTCGGGTGAGCTCGAGCCGCGGGACGCCGTGCAGAGACCCCAGGACACTGGCTCCTCGGGGCAGTCCTGGCAGGATTTGACTTGTTCTAGAACATTCTTCACCTTCCGTAGGGTCTCGCGTGGCTCTGGGTTCGGGTGAGGCGGAGGCACTTCTGCAAACCACCGAAACCCCCAGATGGATTAGAGTCTGATCCGGGCCCAGGCTGGGGTCGGGAACGTCCCTCCAAGCCTCAGTGTCCCTGTCAGGTGCCGCCCGAGCCCTCCCCCCTACCTGAACACCAAGATTTATGCGCGATGCCAAGCCCAGTGCCCAGCACTCAGCAGGGACTCAGTCACGGTTACGAGAACAGGGATATGTTGGCCAAGCGTTTACCGAGAAACCCCTTCCTGTGCTTCCCGTGGGAGAGCGCCACTCAGCGGTCAGGGTCCCGTCCCCTCCAGAAAGGATTAAAGCCACTTGACTGATGATGGACAGGTCCGCACCCCTGGCTGGGCCCGCCTCCGTGGGATTTCCTTAGCACTTGGGGGTCTCCCATCGGGCGCGGGACTCCCGTGGGATCATTATGGGCCAATCAGAGCGACGGGACAGCCCGCGCTCAGAAGCCGCCCCAGAACTGACGTAACCTGCCTCGGTGGAGGACAGTGCTGCCTGTGTCCCTGGTCCAGCTCTTGGCCGGGGCCACGTCTGCCAGGAAAGATGAGGAAAGCTCCCAGGCCCCCCGAGTCTCCACCTTCACCCTGGCTGCTTTGAGGAGCTGAGGCCCACAGTTACTACAGGGTTAAAAAGGGAAGGGACGCGGCGCCGGGGAATCTGGGGATGGCCGTGCCCAGGAGTGCCCGCACGCGGGGCTGTTGGCTTTGGATGGGGTCGGTACCCGAAGACACATCCAGTGAGCAAACAGCCGCGCTTCCTGCTGGAAAAACACGAGCTTCAAGGGGAATCTGTTTGCTCAGAAAGCAGCAGAATCCAAAGACTCTTCTGTTCCGAGTTCGCATAAAAAATATGTTCAAAACTAACGCTCTCTTTATTAGTCTGTAAAGTCGAGGAATAAAAAGGAATTCAGTGTGGCTCGGCGGCAGACGTCTGACCTGGCTGACCCGATGTGGAGGCGTGAATGTGCCTCCCCCCACCTCGCCCCCCCCACCCCCTCCCATCCCGGCAAGTCCTGGCCCTCCTCGCCGGGCAGAGGCCGGGGCCGAGGGAGGGCCCGGGAATAGCCCCGAGTATCCTGAGCTGCCCCATCTAGCCCCTGGAGCGCCCTTCCCTGCTCACGCTTACGTGGACCCCGGTCCCAGGGAGCCCCAAAGGGTCCTCGGGCATTCCGGGCCCCAGGATGTGCCCGATGCAGACCCTGTGGAGGGTGTCGAGATGGAGGTGTGGAGGCAGAAGGTGGGGGTCTCCCTTAACCAGCTTCCGGGGGAAGAAGCAAATCTTTGAGGGACTTCTCCAGCCTCGGGCTCCAAATCCGGGCCCCCGCACCTCCAAACCAGCATTTCACTCTCTCAAAGCCGAGAGTTTCAGCTGCTTTAGGTTTTAAGAAAGGGACCCATGGCCAGGTATGGGCCCCGGCAATGGAGGGGACCCCCCACCTTAGCTGGGGACAGAGTAGGGGGGCAGCATGGCCCGGGCAGTGGAGGGGATCCCCCACCTTAGCTGGAGGGCTGGCATGTTTGCAGGGGACCACCATGGCAGCAGAGGGGCGCCTCGCCCTCCCCTCACTCCCTCCCCCTGCAGGACCACCCCCCTCCCGCCTTCCCCCACGGAGGCGGAGGTCCTCGCCCGGCAGCCCATCTGCACCGGCTCTGTGGCCTCTGCCGGGCGTCACACCCCAGGGCCCTGCCCCTTGACCGGAGGGACCCGCCGTGGGGGAGAGACCCACCTTGTTCTTCCGGCGCCTCGGAGTCAGCGTCTTCCACTCTGTCTGAGAAGGGAGAGAAGAGAGGCATCACGCTCGGGCCAGCACCTCCGGCACGGGCCAGGTCCGGAGGGGTGGGGACACAGGACACTAACACCCCAGCGACACGAGGGGCTGCAGGGCTGGGGGATCCCCTGGTCGAGGGGTCAGGCCCTTCCCTGTCCTCGGTTTCCACCTCCTGAAAACGGGCCGACACTAGCCATTCGCTGGGAAAAGATGCGTGAAGTGTGATGTCAACCGTGACAAACACGCAGGCTCCCGGGAGGCTGAGGGGCGCCTGGCGGAAGGGGCCCCCCTTCACGGCTCCCCGACGGGGGAGCAGACGTATGTACCAAGGTCAAATTTAAGCGTGCCTCTTTAGGAAGAGAAACCAGTTTGTGGAACCGAGAAAGCTGAACTCTGTTCTTGGTGGAAACTGTGTGTGTCAGCTCCAGGGCCGTGAGAAGTGAGTGTGTGTGCACGCGTGTGTAAGTCTGTGTGTGTGCACCTGTGGACTGTCGGTATATGTGCACGGGTGTGTGCCTGCACGTCGATGTATTGCACATGCGTGTAAGTGTGCACGTTGTAGTAGATACGCATTTGTGTGCGTGCACGCCCATGCGTCGCACACGTATGTACACGCACATGTGTGCACAGGTGTGTGGATACGCGTGGCTGTGTGTGTGCACATGTGCGTGCTGCACGTATGTGTAAGCCTGGGTGTGTGCACGCACATGCATTCACCTCCAAGCACAGGCTGAAGGGACCGGCGACAGAGCCCCCGGAAGCCCACCAGCAGGCTGGCTCCTCCGTCCCCTCTGTTGCTGATGACACGTCCCCGCCCCCACCCCTGGCACCGCAGCCTTCAGAGGTTCCTGCCCGAGTGCAGGGCAGCATGGGGAGGGGGAGTGGCCCCGTCTTTAGGCGGTGACAGCGCTGGGGTCCAGCTCCGGCCCCCCGTGGTCAGGCAACCAGGCCGGGCCGCAGCCACACGAGCCTGGGATCCCGGTCCCGTCACGGAGGGCGGGGCCTGTCCCCCGGACTGGCGGGGAAGCTTCGCGTGGGCAGCGGGCCAGGCCCCGGTGGACAGCGGCACGTCCAGGCCGGGTGCCGGCCAGCTGGGGCTCGAGGTCTCCTGGGGCTGGTGGCCCTCCTGCCGGCTCAGTTCCAAACCCTCTGGTCCTTCTGGGAAGCTACGCACAAAAACCATCCTAGGCACCCAGGGGCTGATGCAGGTCCTGCGACGTCCCCGCAGCCAGGGGGAGGGGCGGGAGGAGCTGTGCCCCCCTCCCCCGCGGGCGCCTGCACACCTACCCAGGCTGTACACGGCGCGGACATCCTCGCCAGACATCCTCCTCAGTAACTGCCTGGCGTCCTCGTCGGAGAAGTGGCCTTCGTGGCTGAAGAACGACCTTTCTTCCTCGCTGAGGAAAATCGCATCCCCCAGCCTGGAGACAAGAGGGCACTTTATGTGCAATGGCGCGTGTCCTACAGGAGACCCCCGTCCGTGCTCTCGCTTGACAGACAGCCCCGTCGCCTCTGCTCGGCGCCCGGCGGTGGAGTCGCCGAGATGAAAACCTGGTGGCCTGATCCAGCCGGGCCGGGAGCGGGGGTTGTGAGAGCTGCGGGCAGAGTGTATGTACCGCATGCGTGTGCGTGAGCGGATGTGTCGGTATATTGTGCGTGCACGTGTACATGTATGTGTACACGTGTGCAAGTGTGTGCACACGTGATGTGTAGGTATATGCGTGTGTACATGCACGTGTATGTACACGTGTGCATGCATGGGTGTGTCGGTATGTGTGCATGCGTGGGCACGTGTATGTGTTGCGTGTGTGAGTGTGCATGTGTGTGGATGAGTAGGTATGTTGTGTGTACGCACATGTATGTGTTACACACGCACACGTGTGTGCGCATGTGACATGTAGGCGTATGTGCATGTGTGCCGTGTGTGTGCAAGCATGTACGTGTATGCACACACGTGCATATATAGGCATGTGTGCGTGTGTGGGCATGTGTACCGCGTGCGTGTGTAAGTGTGTACGTGCTGCACACGCGTGGATGTGTCAGTCAACCCTCTCCCGTCAGGAGCTGCCGGGCTCCTCAGAGCCCCCCCCCCCCCGGTGCTCCCCAGGGCGCCCGCACAAACCCAGGGCACTGCTGTCTCTGCCAAGTCAGGGAGACGAAAACCAGGAAGGGGAGGAGGGAGAGAAGGACCAGGCAGTGTTTGCTCCTGAGGCTAAACTACCAGCATTACACGCAACTCCGCGATGCACTTTGAAACCAGAAGGCGCTGTTCTGAGAAGTTAAAGAAAACCTCAGAGTGGCTTCTGGGACATTCGGCAGAACCACAGGCCCGTATTCCTCAGAGACGCCAGGGTCCTAAAAGACCACGAGACGAAGGGAGTGTCTTGGATTAAGGAGGAGAGGTTGGCGGCACGTGGTCTGGAACTTTCTCTGGGTCTGGAGGACATGACGGGGACGCCGGCAAAGCCTGAATGCTGTTCCGTCACCGTCCTGATCCCGAAGGCGGCACTGCGGTCGCCAGGCGGGCGTCCCGGCTTCAGGAGACGCGCACCACGCTACTTGCTGGGAAAGGGGCGTCCTCTACGACCCGCCCTCAAGGGCAGCGATACAAGCGGTCGCCAGGGTCTGGGTCACGGGGGCCTTGAAGGCCAGGCCTAGAATCTTCGAAGAGCTCTATGAACGGAAGTGGTGGGGCGCCCGGGGGGCTCAGTCAGGGAAGCACCCGACTTTGCCTAGGTGATGATCTCACGGTTCGTGAATTCGAGCCCCGCATCGGGCTCTGTGCTGACAGCTCGGAGCCTGGAGCCTGCTTCGGATTCTGTGTCTCCCTCTCTCTCTGCCCCTCCCCTGCTCACGCTGTCTCTCTCTCAAAAATAAACATTAAAAACAGAAGAAGAAAAGAAAAGCGAGGGAGAAATGTGGCGTGTGTGGGTGAACAGCATCCCTCAAAACTCACGTCCGCCTAGAACCTCAGAAGGTGACCTTATTCGACGAAGGGTCTTCGCAGATTTAACTAGTTGAGATGAGGTCACACGGGGTGGGGTGGGCCCTAACCCAACGACCCGGGTCCTCAGAGGACGAGGCTCGGAGACAAGTGTTGGGGTGAGGAGGCGGTGGGAAGACAGAGGCAGAGACCGGGGTGCCGAGGCCACCAGGAGCCGTGAGGATCACTCCTCCCCTGGTGCCTCCAGAGGCAGGGGGCGGGGAGGGGGACCCTGTGACACCTCGATTCCGGACCCCTGGCCCTGCGCGCTGGGCCTGGACCTCCACCCACCAGGCTGAGCCCCGGGGCGGGCTCGTGAAGCTTTGCATTTCAGAGAACAGCCCCGGGCTGCACTTGGAGGAAGGATGCAGGGTCCCGATGGGAGGCAGACGGAAGCTCAGGGGACAAGGGAACAGGGGCCAGGGGGTGGCGAGGGGGAGGGGCAGGGGGGATAGGAGGGCAGGCTCGGGGGAGGGCGGGGCCTCGGCCACTCACTCCGACACTCGGCCCGGCGCGCTGAGGAGACTCGCGGGCACAAACCCGACCCGGCCCGAGGCCGTGTGCCGCCCCAGGCACCAGGGCTGGCCGGGCACCCGGGCACCCAGGATCTCGATCGCGTCGCCGCCCCGGAAGGTCATCTCTTCGGGCCTGGAGCCCTCGTAGTCTGCCAGCGCTGAGGCCAGGCCCACGGCTGCGGAGAGAAGGCCCCACGGTCAGCGCCCGGGGCGCACCCCGGGGAGCTCTCGTCCAGGAACAGGGTTGCCATGAAGTGTGGCCGCTGCACCCAAGGGGCTGGACGTCTAGGGGACCCCGGAGGGGACGCTTTCTCTGCACGGTGAGGTTGGGAAACTGAGGCCCAAGGCCAACAAGGCTGTCCTGGCAAGGGCCAGGCCCGGGCTCGCTCCAGGCGGACATGTCACTCTCCCTCGGGGCCTCGCAGCCACCTCACAGGCCCCAGGGCCATCCCAGCACCAGCCAGCTCAGGGAAGGGCAGAGAGCACTGGACAGGGAGCCCACACTGGCTTTTCAAGAGACCCGAGACCTCAGCCTTCAGATTCTCCGTGAGCTCACACGACAAACTCAGCCCGAGCCTCGCCCTCCCGTCCAGGGGTCCCCGGAGGGCCTTCGGGTGCTGCCACATGGAAAGCAGTGCTTGACGGGACACTCGGGGCTCCCTGGAGGTGGTGACGGGGACCCAGGCGGGCTCCGCAGCCCCGTGCGAAGCTGGGCCCAGCTGATGGACCTCTCTGAGCCTTCGTTGGCACAACATGAACCGAAGAGGATTCTAGCCGCCCCTTCTGGCTGGGGGAGCATTCGGCGTGAGCACAGAAGCTTCCAGAATGCTGGCGCCCTGCCCCTCCTTGCCCGACCCTTTCCCAGGGGAGAAAGGCCAGTGAAAGCATGTACCCATCACTGGAGTGTCCGATGTCACCGGGCCACTCACGGAGTCGTCGATGGGGTCCCGGGGGGCCCTGAGAGCCCACCTGGAGGGAGAGAGAGAGGGCTTCAGATGCAAGGCAACCGGACGAGCTCAGGGGCCCCCAGGGCCCCAAGCTGACCCCACCAGCGGCCACCACGCACACTCAGACCTAGGCGTGCGTTGCAGGGAATCCCGTGCTGCCCGGCTCAGGCACCCCTGCGGCCGGCATCCTGAGAGACCGCCCTCCGTTAGCCCGGGACGGAGGCCGGGTCATTGCCAGCTCTCTCACAGATTCTAAACACTAGGCCATCGAGTTTCTCTCTTCGCCCTGGCTGCCGGGAAGCTCCCAGCCGAGTTAACGCCCCACCCTCAGCTCCTGAGCAGGAACTTGCATGCCACCCAGGCTCCATCTGTCTTGGTTTTCGTTCGTACAGATTTCCACAAGCCTCGTTACCATGGGTGCACGTGACACCGCTCACTCCCTCCAAAGCTCTTCAGAACAAACCCGAATTCGAAGCGCGAGCTCCGGGCTGCACACTCCTGTGCCACCGAAGGCCAGCCCTGCCAGGGAACGCCAGTGTCCTCGCCCGGCCGGCGGCCCCGAGACCCGGAGCCGGGCTCAGCTGCCACGGCCACACGCCGGAAGCCGCAGAGCGCGGTCGTGACCGGGTCTGCCTGGAGCCCTGCCCAGCCCCGTCCAGGCTGCGGATGGACCGGCGCTTGGGGGCTGGGGGTGGGGGGGGCTCCGTGAGGTCTGACGACACGCGGGCCTGGCAGGAAGCTGAGACACGAAGGTCGGTACCTACTGATGAAATGGAATCAAAGGTTCCATCGAGGGCTCCGGGGTGGCCGCCGCTGCCGCGGTGTCGGAGCACGAGCCGGCGCCGGGCGCAGAGGAGTCCGCTGCCGGGGCGGCCTCTCCCTGCAGGACCCCCGAGGCTCGCCTCGGGCGCTGGGGGCCGGTGCTCACTCTCACGTGGTGGTCGGGGCACAGGACAAAGAAAGGACCTTCAAAGTGACAGAGAGCGACCTTCAGTGTGGCCGGACGCAGGCGGTGCCGCCGTGCCTAGTGGGACCCGCCGGTCCCCGCCAGGCTACGCGCGTCCGGGCCGCCCTGCGGGGTCTCCCCGGCCCGTCTCCGCCACCCCCAGGCTGGAAGGCCGGCCCTGGCCTGGAGTCCCAGCTCCACTCACACCTGCCCTGCGAGCCTCACTCAGCCTCAGACCCTCAGGGCCTCCGCTCCCCTGTCGGAGGGGTCCGACCCGTGGTCCCCAGTCCTGCCTGCTGGGGCCACCGCTGGGAGCCTGGCCGCAGCGGCTGCCTCCCTTCTCCTCCACAGCCAGGGCGAGACAGGCAGCTTTGCGTTCCGTCTGCTGCTGCCTCGACCCAGCGACCCGGCGGCCACGGCACCGAAGCCAGAGCGCCTCGGGTCAGGAACCCGGGACGATGGTGCCGCTCCGCAGAGACCCTTTTCCTGTTGTTTCCTGGGGGCCTGCGCAGGTCTCTGCAGCGAAGTGACAGGGCCTGGGCACTTCCTGGCCGGGGTCCACCCCCCGGGACCCCTCCCCGCACGCAGCCCCCGTCGGTCCCCGAGCGCACGCTGGAGCCTCCAGCACCCTCCTGCGGCCCGCGGCCCCCGTGTCCCCAGCATGGCGTGGAGCCAGCTGACGTCGCCGTCACCACGCAGCGCTCACCTTCCTGGGCGAGGAGGCTCTCGTACGTCAGTGCCAAGGCCTCCTGGTCCACGTGGACGCGGATGGTGGTCTCCTCGTCTTCGCTGGGTGCAAGCAGCCAGAAGGCCTGGTCCACCAGCAGGTTTTCTAGGCAGTGGTGGGTGAAGCCTGGGGGCCAGACGGGCCTGGTGACCGGCAGGCCCCAGAGAGAGACAGGGGAGCCTTCCCGGCCCGGCGTGGGGGGAGCCCTGCCCGGCCCCGGGGACTCGCGGTTCCATCTACAGCCCAGGCAGCCCGAGGTCTGACCCTCTGGGCTGTGAGTGGACCGGCCGCGACCACGGGCGACACACCAGTGGGCCTCGTATGACCCTCGGTCTCCTCGTCTCTGAGACGGGACAAGAGCATCCAAGATCGAGGGTACTGGGGGCCCGCTCAACGGCGTGCAAGGACGCCAGTCCGTCCTCAGACCCAGGTGCTGGAGCGAGGTCCCCGAGGGGACCCGGCCAGACCCCCGTGGGCGCCTCCCAACGGGCTGGGGGCGCTTTCGAAAGAAAGCTCTTTGGATGAGCTGGAAATGACCTGGTCTGGGCCCAGCCAGCCTGAGCTCAGCGTCCCCCGACGTCCGGCCAGGCAAAGCCGCCCGCCCGGCACAGCGCCGGAAGGAGTTCGGAGCGCGGCCCAGAGGTCGGCACCGACGGGGGCCCTCCACGCCCCTCCCATCCCGCCATGTCCCCCTGAGGGCGGGCGAGCGTTATGACCAACCCTAGCCTGGAGCCCCATGCTACAGGCGTGTGACGAGTGTCCTCGAAGGGAGGGGTCCCCATAACCGGCTCTGGGAGGGCCGTCGCCTTACCGAGAGCGTGGTACGTGGAGAATTTCCAGATCTCTTCGAAGGTCTTGAATGTCACCACAATCCGAGCCTGGTCGCTGTGGACAGACAGCAGCCTGGCCGACAACTCCTTAGGGGGAAGACAGGGTCCCGGGGGCCGTCAGGCATCCGGCCGCCGCAGGACAGAGCCGCACGGCGGAAACCGTTTGCAGAAGCCACGCAGGCAGGGGCGGAAGCACGGAGCCCATTCCTTTCCAGCCCGAGGCCCGGGCCCTGGAGCCAGCCGTGGCTCCCCAGTGCCACGCCCCGCTCCTTCCCCGTGGGCTCCCCACTCTGGCCCCCACTCTCTGTGACCCCCGGCTCCAGGGACAGCGGGCTGTCCCGCAGGCTGCCCCCGGCCCCGCGAAGCCCCTGCCCCCCGGCCCCTCCTGCAGCGCTGGGGCAGGTGTCCGTGCTGACTCGGCACCCCTCCCCTCTGATTCCGCCCCGTGAACACAGTCCTGCTGGTGACGGGCGTTCAGATCACACAGCACGTACAAGGCATGGCGTCGTGTGTCCTGCAGACGGGGAGCCACCAGGAGCTCCCCCCTAACGGACCGAAAACGGAAGCCACTTTTCGTATCTGGGGTCTGGCCTTCCTGGCACAGCAGGATTTGGCCGCTTGCTTGCCCCTCCCCACCCAAGGGCCGTGCTGGGACCTCCCCCTCCTCCCGCTGCCACCCCCCGCTGCTGTCCCCACTCCGGAGCCCGGAGCCCCTGCCCCTTTGCGCACAAGGCCCGTCTTCCACCCAGAGAAGCCGGACTCACCCCCAGCACGCTGGCCACTTCCCGGCTGTCATTCTCCAGCAGGCGGAGCCGCGCCCGCACCGTCTGCTGCAGGCCGGGGTCCGGCAGCCCCGTCTTCCTCCGCACGGCCAGCAGCTGCAAGGTCAGGTCTGGAAGGGGGCGGCGCCCGGCGGGCACTCAGCGAGGTCACCGGGGTCACCGGGACCCCCAGCCCAGGCCTCTCCCACCGCCGGGCTCTGGTCGGGGGCGTTCCGGTCCCAGCGGACACCCCCGGGCACCCTGGAACTCACCAGCCCGCCCCCAGCCTGCCTCAGCCACGTCTTTCCCATTTCCAAAAGGGCCCTCAGCCCCCGCCCTGCACCCCACAGCACATGGGGCCACCAGCGAACCGCAAAGCCAGGCCCCACCCACCATGGCACCCGCCCCTGGGGCCCCGGGGTCATGTCCCGGGGCAGCTGTCCCTGCCCCGCCCTCCCGCCCTCCAGCCTGTCCTCTGGTCCACAGAGAGCCAGAGGGTCCCCCGACACTGAGCTGGGGCTCACTGCCCACCCCAGCTCTCAACGCTCCCGGGCAGTGCCGCCAGCCACAGGGGGGCCGCTGAGCTCTTGAGATGTGGCCAGTGCGTCCCTGGGACTAGATTTTAAATTTTATCTAAGTTAATTGTAGACATAAACCCCGTGGCTGGATTGGACCGCCCAGCTGCAGCTGTTTTTCGTTATCGGAGAGAATGAGATACCCACCCTTCCCACCAGCAGAGCCTTGAGCCTCTGGCCCTGCTCCCCCCACCCTCTTCTATCCCTCCCATCTGGCCATGGCCTCCCTGTTGCCCTAGGACATCAAGACGTCTGTCCGCCCAGCCCCCACGCCCTGCCCCAGGGCCTTTGCACTCACCACAGCCTCCACCTAAAGCACTCTCTCCCAGATCAAATCGTGGCCTGCCTGGCTGCCCTACAGTTCAGACCTCAGCTCAAAGCCCCCTGCCCACACCCACCCCGTGCTCCTAAGAGGCCTCCCAACCAGGCTACGGAGATCCCCAGGGCACGTCCGAAGGGGTGGAGGAGGGTGAAGCAGGAAGAGAAGAGAGGGGGAAGGGTGGAGAAAAGGGGATGGAGAAAGAGAAGAAGGGAGATGGGGAGGGAAGGGGAGGGGAGAGAAGGGCAGTATGGAGGCTTCTGGAACCTGGAACTGGGCCCACACCCCCGGCAGGAAGTGTGCCGACGTTTCACAGCTGGTTCTAAGCTGCGCCCCTGCTCCCGTGAGAGGGCGGGGCTGCGTTTCCCGACCCGGAACTAAGCTGCCACTTGCCCAGCGCGCCTGGTCATCCCGAGTGACCACGGGCAGTGCCCGCTGCCCAGCAGGAGAGCCGGAAGACAGGAGGGGGTCCAAGGTGAGTCGCTCCCTAGCTGGGTTCCCGCGCCACCACGGCCGGGGGCAGGGGCAGGGGCAGGGGCGAGGGGGCTTTTTACTGCCCCCTCTCCCTCCACCACCCGGGCTGCCTCCCTCCTTTGCACCCTGCAGAAAGCCCCCTGACCCTCGGGGCCCCCTCCCCAGACGTCAGCCCCTGCTCCTCCCTCTGAGTCCCTCCCGAGGTCGTGTCCCACCTGTGACTCTTCCCCCGAGGGTGGCTTCCCTGGCCTGTGGCCCAGCCCACTGGGCCGTGCCCCCTCCTCCTGGGTCAGAACCTGGGCACGGGACCTGGCCATCAGCATTTAAGCGGTCTCCCCACCCCCACAGTGACCCTCAGGCAGGAAGTCTGGGGGCCACACTTGGAAATTTGTTGGGTTGGACTTCCCGAACCCGCGGGTCCCGGGACAGGGAGGCGGGGCGCAAAGCGGGGAGCCCGCCCAGGGCCCCCGCATTCGCGTCCCCGCCCTGACGGAACCCTGTGGCACCACGTGGCATCCGAAGACTCTACCTGTGGGGCAGGCTCCCATCTGGCCGGGAGGGGTCCCCGCAGCCGGCCCGGAGCCTCCAGGGGCAGGAGAGGCATCTGTAACACAGCAGGTTTGGGGGGTCAAGGTCAGAACAGGTAACTCGCGGCTGCGCGGGCACAAACCCCCCAATGTTTCTGGAAGAAAAGAGGTGTGCCCGCAGGCCTATGAACCCCCGAGCCCTTGAGTTCGCTTCCTCCGGGTCACACCAGCCTGAGGGGACGAGGACAGGGCGGGCGTGAGGGTCTCTCTGTGCCTTAACACATCCCCCCAGGCTTAGTGGCCTCCGAACACAGCACGAGCGTGTAGTCTTGCTGTGCTGGAGTCTGGAAAGTTCTCACTGGCTACACTCAAGGTGTCTGCAGAGCCAGCTCCTCCTGGAGGCTCCGGGGGGTGAGGTGGGGGGAGGGGATCTGTCTCCAGCTTGTCCGTCCCTCCTTGTTCCGCGTTCCTCCTCCGATTTCAGAGCCAGGACCAGGCAGCCTCAGCGTCTCTGACCCTGACCCTGAGGTTTCCTGCCCATCTCAGGATCCTCAAGATTCCCCACCCCCAAGACCACTTGTGCCATACGTTCTGGGGAGTAGGACGTGGACTTCTTTGGGGCCACCGTCCTGCTGACCCCAGAGGCGAGGCGACAGCCGGGAGGGAACCCGGAGTCTGGGGCGGACGGGGCTGTGTCCTGCTCAGTCTGCAGCAGTCGCTGACCGTGGGCGACCCGTGTCCCCCTCGGCCCCGTGAGGTGGGGAGGACGAGGCCGACGGCCCGGCTCGGACTATGGAGATACCCCAAAGTGTGGGGTCCACAGAGGGGGCCCACACGGGGGCCGGAGCGGAGAACGGGCTCTGGAACCGAGTGACAGCCCAGGCTTCTGCTGGCCGGGCGGGCGTCTGACTGCAGGACCGCGTCCCGTCGGGCAGCGGCACCCAGGAGGGCCACCGTGGCCCTTCCAAGCCGCTCACTCCCAGAAGGACCCAGATTACAGATAGGATGTACCTTGTAACACTCTGTTCCCCTCCTCCCACTGGGCACCCGATTGGCCATCTCCTTGGCCAAG
Organism: Paguma larvata; assembly: GCA_030068075.1. NCBI lineage: Eukaryota > Metazoa > Chordata > Mammalia > Carnivora > Viverridae > Paguma > Paguma larvata. The sequence goes on along the minus strand of CM057823.1, from coordinate 192,735,204 downwards.
CCCGAGACCTCAACGGGCAGCCAGGCAGGTGACCAGGAGGAGGGAGGAGGTGCGAGGACAGGGCAGCCTGGGGGGGGGAGGCGGGAGGCTCAGGCTGTGCCTGCCTCGGGGGGTCTGCCCCCCTCCTTCCCTCATCCCCAGGGCCCAAGGAGGTAGAGAGAGGGGTCCCGGAGATCACCTCAGCCACCCCTTGGGTTTCTGAGTGGGGAAACTGAGGCCCAAGTCAAGCATCAGCCAGTGACGATGAGGATGACACCAGGTCCCCGACGGCACAGCCTCCTGTGCCCACGCCTCTGGGTTCATCTCCCGCCCCACCCCGCCCCAGGAAGCGGCCCTGCCCAGTCCCGGCTGGCCACTCGCCCCCTCCTCAGGGGAACGAGGGTGTCCCGTCCCGAGCGACCTCAGGGCTCTATGTCCTGAGGAGAAAGCAGGACTGCGGGGACGCCAAGGTTTGTAACAGAGCCGTGCATCAGGGCGCAGCCATTCTAGAACTTTCCCAGCCCCCTCCCCCTTCCACGCCAAGTTCTGTTATCACGGGCGCGCACCCCTGAAAAAACACTAGCGGGGCCCCTGTCCCCGTCTCTCACAAGGACTCACTGGGCACAGGATTCTGTTTCGACACACGCTCTGGCCGCAGACACCGCTCCGTCGGCGGGCGGCTGGGCAACGGGGCTGACAATGGCACTGTACTCACCGCCTCTGACCGGAGCCTCGGCCTCCTCGGGCCCTGCTCGCTCCCAGCCGACTGAGGAGCTCACGGCCGCTCTCTGGACCTTGTGGCCGCCACCGCCGCCTCCCGAGGGCCCCGCGGGACCCCTCCCCGTCGGGGCCGGCCCCTCACCGGCCGCGTCCACTGGGCCCTCCATGACGGGCGGCGGCATCGTCAGCGCCGGGGGCTCCCCATGCCCGCTGGCCGCTGCGGGGAGAGGAGAGGGCGGTGGTCAGTGGCGAGGCCTCTCTGGGAACACAGGTTCCCCGCAGAGAAGCCGCCACAGCGGTTGGGGTCAAGAGAGGAGCCTCCCCTTCGCCTGGAGGGCATCTCCGCCTCCTCTCAGAGGGCTGTCCGTCGGTCTGTCTGTCGCTGCTTCTCCGGCTAGGATGACCCTGCAGACCCCCAAACCCCCAGCGACATGCCCTTCACGAGACGGTGCGGCGTTCACCCGGCGATGCGGCCAGCGTCTGGGCTCGGCTGCAGGTGCACAGGTTCGGCTCCCGCCCCTGCTCGACTGCAGGCCCCGAGGACAGAGCTCGGAGCCTGACCCGTCCCGGCGGCTCGAACCTCCCTGCAAGTGCCGGACGGATGCGTGGGAACGGGGAACAGAGCAGAGACCCCTGTGGACACCTGTGCCTTGGACTCGAGACCAGCCCCCGCATGCCCCGTCCGGCTAGGGCCGAGACAGACTCCCCCAGACACAGCCGCTCGGGCCCGACTCACACAGCCTCAGCTTCGCTGCGATTCTGGCCCCGGCTTCCCGAGGGATCCCGAGGTTCCCTACGACCACCCCCTTGGCTTCAGCTGGCTCGGTGCCCTCTGCGTCTCCCGCCGGAAGAGGCCTGGGCTCTCGCGGGGCCGCTGGAATGCCGTCCCATCCCACCGGTCAGGAAACGGGCCGGGTTCCGGGCTGCCGCGGAGGAAAGGGAGCAGGTGGCGGACGGCAGGGAAGGAGGAAGCGGCCGAGGCAGGACCGAGGTAGAACGGGCCACTGCTCCCCACCCCAGGGCGCCCTCGGGCCTCCCCCCGGGACCGGCCATCATGCTTCACTGGTTCCTGGGGTCAGAGATGAGAGGCCATGACAAATGGACGGACCGTGCTCCCGGGGTTGGGATTCTGTCACCAGTGAGGACACGGGAGAACACAGTGTCCCCTTTCAGATGGAACACGTGAGGTAGCAGGGCCAGGGCTGAGGAAGGCGGGGGAGGACTCCCAGCTGTGGCCGTCGGGCCCGGGTGCAGCCAGGTCTTGGGGACACAGGAGACGAGGGATGGCCCTGCCGGGTCACGCTCCACACGGAGGTTGGTAAAAACAATGCCAGGACGCACGAGTAAGGGAATCCCCCTCATTTCGGGCTTCCCAGGTTTGAGACCAAAGCCGGAACAGGCCGGCGGGAATTCCCTCTGCACGGAGCACACAGACAGGAAAACGCCCCCTCGCCCCCCTCTCCGGAACAACAATTCGAGTGTGGCTTCCTCCCGGCCTCCCCGTTTCCCCGACCGAGCGCAGGGCCCAGGTGGCGGACAGAGACCTGGGGGGGGGGGCGCGGACAGCGACGTGGAGCCCCCAGCCTGGACAGCCCCACCGGGCCCAGTCCTGTGTCCCCGTCGCACCCTGTGCCCGAGGCAGGAGGCGGGATGCACGCCGGGGCGGCCGTGGAGACGCTGCGGGCCTAGGGTGCGGGACAGACGGGGCGAAGGCCCCTGAGGGCATCGAGCACCCCATGAAAGCCAAGGAACCACCGAAGCGTTTAAAGCCCAGAGCAGCGGGTTGGGTTCTGTGCCTCGGAAAGTTCCCTCTAGAACTCGTGCAGAACGAACTGAGCAGAGTGGAGACAGGGCCGCTGGGAGCCTGGGGCTTATACCTCGCCTCGATTTTTCAGCAGAAACAAGGGGCCGTACAGAACCCCGTCCCATCCCCCAGCCTCGGACACCTGTCTGTCCCCACCCGTACGCGCCAGCGCCGGTTCTGGAGCAAAGAGAGTTCTCTTGACCCTGGAGGGGAGGGGAGGGCCCCGGCAGTCAGGAGGGGCGCTGGGGCAGGTGGGGACCACGCATGGAGGGGCTGACAGGCGGCCATCCACTTCCCAACAGCACGGTGGGGCAGAGTCCAGAGACAGCCAGACACCTGACTGCCCCAAGGGCTCAGAACTGACCGGGCGGGCGACGCCTGAGTAGCCTCCCAGCTGGGCGAGCACAGAGCCACGGCGGGGGGGCCCGGACCCTCAGGCTCTCACCCCCCCAACCCCAGGGGCAGGCCGAGCGCTCCCACCGTGTGCTTCTCCCAAGCTGGGCAGCACACGCAGGGGCAGTGGTAAGCCCCCTGCCCGCCCTCCTTCCTGGCCTTGGGGATCAGGGCTCAGGGATCCGACGGGAGGCTCCGCTCAGCCCCCAGCGCTCGCAGTCCAGCCACACTCGTCCTCTTGTCCCCAGGGCCTCCAGGCACTGGACACCAGCAGGCGTCCCAGGGGCACTGGGCCAGAGGTGGTGGCTCAGCCGGCGGCACGAGCAGCCGCTCCCGTCCCAGGCTCCTGGGTGGTGACTCGGGGGGGCCTTGGCCCCCAGGGGCGTTGCCCGGTCGGCCGCCCCTCGGACCGGGGACCCTCTCGCCTGTTCCGAGCCGGGATTACTTCTAGAACCCAAACGAAAAAGACAGAAAAAGAAGAAGAAGCCGAAACAGCCATGACAGCTGCAGAAGTGGGGCACCTCGTGTTCCCGGTCCCCTTGTGTGGCCTCGCTCCCAGACAGCCCCTCACTACAGAGAAACAGGGGCTGTCTGCTCCCCCAGCGGCCCAAGGCCCCCCAGGCTTACAGAAGCGATGCCTCCAGGAGCCCCCTGCCCCCTCTCCAACCGAGACCTGATTCTCATCCGAGGGGCACAGCCTGGGGGGTGGGGGGCAGGAGGCACCTGACCCCAGGGAGCAGCCAGGACCCAGGGACTGCGGACACCCGGAGCCGTCCGTCCCCACGCAGCCTCGGGGCATGGTTTACGGGTCATTCCGGCTCTGCGGCCCCTGCTCCCTGGCCCCCTGGCCGTCTCCGTCCTCATCAAGCGTGAGGACCCCTCTGCATCTTTCCGGGTTCGGATCCGCAGGCCGGCCGCCCTCCTCAGCCGCCAGCCACGCCCAAGCCTCAGGTCTCTTTCCCTCCTCGCCTCACCTACTCTGCTCCCCACACCAGCTGCCGGCCACGGCCGGGCGTCAGGACCAGGAGGCTCGAGGGGCTTTGAGGCCAGCCTGCCCTCCTTCTGCCCTTCCCTTCTGAAGCCCGCGCAGGGGCCGGAGCCTCCCGCCCCGCTGGCCGCATCGCCCTTCAGGGGACAGGCTCAGGTCCCCACCGCGGGGGCAGGAGGGGCCCCAGCAGCCGGATGTCTGCCCGCCTCCGCCCTCGGGTCAGGGCTGGCCCATCCGTGTGTGCGTCCAGGCTCCCAGCAGCCTCAGGGACAGCTTCCTGAGGAAAGGGGAGGACTCCTGGGCTCGAAGACCCTCCCGCCTGCTCAGTGACGGAAGTGCCCGAGCAGGCCGGGCCACCAGTGACAGGCCCCGACAGCGGCAGGGGGTTCCTAGTCACAGCCAGAGATGAGGAAGTGGGCCCAATCTCTGCAGAGCGTTCCTGTAACGGACGGCCTCGCTGGGCCTCCCAGGCCGCGGGCTGCCCCGGCCGCCGAGCTGCACTCCTGAGGAGCTGCTCCCTGTCACCGTCGAGGGCAGACTCTCCCCCTACCCCCTTGCTTAGTGTATCTGGGACCAACCCAGAGGGTGCCTGCTGGGCCCACAGCGGCTCAGCCCAGCCGGGGAGCAGGGAGTGCGGCCCGCAGAGTGGGCTGGGAGAGCCCTGAGTGTCCCCTTCAGCCCACTCGGACGGTGAGAACGAAACGCCTGGCTCACGAGGACGTCGACTTAGTAGACAGACGGTGCTCCGGGGTTACAGCAGGCACCGACTACATGTGGGCTTCACCGAGGGAGACACGGTCCCCTTCCAGCCCCGAGCGGGTCTGGGGAGGCCTGGTCGGCGCGTTCACTGGGCTCCTACTGAACAAACATGGGCCCATGGCGACCTTGTCCAGTCCCCAAGAAGCATCTCTGGAGAGTTGTCTGGTCGCCCTTAGACCGGGGTGACCAGTGTCCCCAGATTTGTACCTGCTGGCGAACCTCAGAAGGCGCCTTATAAGAAAAGGTGGGGCACAGACAGACACGGGGTGGGGGCGCGTGACCACGGAGGACAGCTGCAGGACGCGGCCCCGCCGCCCAGGAGCGCCTGGAGCCCCAGGAGCGGGAAGGACCCTCCCCCGGAGCCCCTGGAGGGAGCCGGACCCTGGGGACACCTGATTTGGGACTTCGGGCCGCCGGACCGGGAGAGAGTCAGGTCCCACCGTTGGCCCCCGTGTATGGTGCTGTCACAGCAGCCCCCAGAAACTAATTCACCTGGAACCCCCGCGCCTGCTCTCGCTGCTGGGAGGCAGGGTCGCGCTCACGCCTGTCACCGGATTTTGTGAGAATTGAGCGCACGACAGGACGCATCATGGTCGCCGACATCGGTGTTGACGTCCTGAACAGACACCGTCCTGAAATGCTAATCAAGCATGTCCATTAATCTTTGTGATGTCCTGGGGGGGGCGGGGGCCGGGGAGGGAGCTGGCACTGTGCGCTTTTCACAGGTGGCCGACCTGAGGCTCAGCCAACCGCTGCAGGGGCCCGGCCCGGGGGCACACACGAGTCCAGACCCTGCCTCCGCCCCCCCCCCACCCTGCCTCCTGACAGGAGTTCAACCACAGAGCCAGGGGCCTGGGGCTCCTGGAGGGGTCACTGGAAGCCGGGAGAGGGTCTCAGGGGGTGTGCGGGGAGCACGTACCCAGGGCGGGACCTGGCGTTGGAGGTCCTGGCCCGTGTCCTCCCCCACAGCTGTCTGGTGGGTGCCCTTGGTCGGGGCGCTCACCCCGTCTAGCTGATGGAAAAAGCACCCAAGGATGGTGAACTCAGAGTGGCCAGGCCGCGCGGCGAAGCCACCTGGGCTGTCTCGTGGCGCCCCTAGCGGCGTGTGCCCGATGTGGCGCCGACCCAGGGTGGGGGCCCACCCGAGACCCCGAGACCCGGAATCCCTTATTCAGACTGCGCCCTCGGCCGCGCGCAGAGCCTGGGGACACGCCAGCTGAGCGCCCCGCGGAGTGGGGTCAAGCAAGCTCACAGAAGCAAGGCCGGAGCCGCGCTCGAGTTCCGCCTGCAAACCGGGCCACAGCCCCCCGGGCTCCCCAGGCCACGGCGCTGCGCCCACAATCCCGACATGGCGGGACCGTCTTCAAGAAATCAAACACCGAGAGACGGTTCTTAGACCCCACCGTGCGCGGCACGACCCGGCTCCGGGGACGAGGCCTGCCCCGCCCGGCCCCGCGCCCCGTACCTGCGTCCCGCTCCTCGGAGGCAGCTCCCTGCCTGGCGGTGGGCGGCAGGACTGCGGGCGCCTGGCGGGCCACTCCCGGCCCCTCGCTGGCTGTCTCAGCGGCCAGGCCAGGCGGCGGCCGCCCACAGCCTGGCTGTCTGCACGGCGGCCGCCACCACCCCCTGCTTCCTGCCACACTTCCTCCCCGAGCCCTGGGCCGGTGGCGAGAGGTGGGCCCAGCAGGCCTGGCGTGGCTCTCTAGCTCCTCCCTGGCCCAGCTCCAGGCCCGTCCCACCTGCCCACCGCCCAGCCCCCAGGCTCCGAGAGTCCGGGAACGCCCGGGTTCCAGCCCCGGCCCGGGCTGGGGGAAGTGCACCAGCTGCGGGCCAGGCCGTGCGGCAGGCCAGACCTCAGCCCGGCTCTGTTCCTCTTCCTCTGGCTGCACAGACACACACGCACGGACACACGTGCAGACACACGACACTCACGTATGACACACACACAGGTGCACATGCATGCAGTGTACGCATGTGCCCACGCACAACACACACATGACACACACAAGTGTACGCGTGCACTCACATGCAGGGACAAGTGTGCAGCCCCATCCCTCGGCCGGGGGCTGCCCCAGCCCGTTGGCCCACCGGGGACAGGTCAGGGTCGGACCACAATTCTTGCTCCCTGACTTCCCACTGGCTCTGAGCCCCACCTGGGGACCTGGGCCCCACCCTCCCGGGCGCTGTCGCACCCTCACTGAGGCAGGGGCACGGTTCCCATTGGCGGGCCCAGCCAGGCCCCAAGAATCACGAGCAGCAAAGCCGCCTTCTCCCCTATCCTGTGCGCAGGACGGGCCAGGCTTTCACACGCGGCCTGGGTCAGACCGGGAAAAATCTCCAATGCGGTGGGAATGTGACTGTTTACAGACAGTGAAACTGAGGCTCAGGGAGGTCACGTGATATGCCCGAGCGACAGACGCCGAAGCCCCGAGGCCGGGGTTTCTAAGGCCCGAGCTGCTGATGCTTGGGGCGCTCGCTCTCTGTCGTGGGGAGCGGCTGCCGTGTGGGCTTGGGGTTTCAGTGGCACGCCCGGCCTCGTACCCCCCCACACCCCAGCTGTGACGGCCACACACATCTCCAGACACTGGTCGCCTGGGGGCAACGGTCCTCACCCTCCTGTCTGCCTGTCCTTCCTCTCGCCAGCTCCTGGTGTCACGCACAGCCGCCCAAAGGTACCAATTCCCCTCCCTCCCCACGGGGCCGGAGCCCAGGCGCCTCACCGGGCAGAGCCGGCCACTGAGGCCTAGGGCGGGCGAGCGGCTCCCTCCGGGGGCTCCAGTGGGTCACGGGCACTGCCAGGCCCAGCACGCGCCCAGCCTGGCCGGCCCCGCTGCACTGAGACCGCACGGTGGGAGCCCAGGGGCCGGGAGGGCGTTCTCACAGTCCCCAGGACCGTGGGCAGATCCGACACTCCTTTGTGGGTCCTGGGGGCCGGGGGTGGGGGGGCTCAGAGCAGGGGGTACACCTGCTCCCTCGGGCAACTGTGTCCCACTGAGAGGAGCAGCCGCTCAGAGGCTGGCTGTTGTCTCCCTGGAAGGAGAGCTGTGATGGTTACACGCCAATGTCCTGGGGCTGCCGTGACAGAGCTCCGCAGCCTGGGGGCCTGAGTCCCTCCCCGTCTGGAGGCCAGAAGTCTCAATCAGGCGTGGGCAGGGCCGCGCTCCCTCCCGAGGCCCCAGGAGGCTCCTTCCCGCCTCTTCCAGCTTCCGGGGCTCCCGGCCCAGTTGCTCGGTCTCCTCCACCAGCACACGGCCACCCCTGTGCGTCTCCTCTTCATAAAAGGACACTCCCCGCTGTATTTAGGGCCCACGTCATCTCGCGATCCTTACCTTAGCTGTACCTATACAGACCCTTTTCCCAAACAAGGTTGTTTCTGAGGTTCCTATGGACACATCTGTGGGGCCACCATCCCGCCCAGGGTCCCCAAAACGCCGTGGGAGGGGGGGGCAGGCTCAGGACAGGACGGCTGGGGAACACTCATGCCCACCTGCCTGGCCACAGTGCCCTCTGGTCACGCCTCAGCGACCCGTCGTCCTCCAAGGACACAGCTTCCGGCCCACCTCTGGGGCCTCGGGGAGGCCTGAACGAGGTCCCGGTGCCCTGTCCTGAGGCTCCTCCCTCCCGGGCCCCGAGTCCTCACCGCCCCCTCCTCCTCCCCACCCTCCTCCCTCTGCTTCCAACCTGCCCGGCCCCTCGGGCAGGGGGCCTTGCCCAGCGCCCTGAGCCTCCGCCCTCACAGCCCCGGGGACCAGCGACGCCCTCCTCCTTGTGAAGGACCGCCGCTCGTTGGAAGTAGATTTTCTCGCCCCTTCTCTGTAGGATGGGTCCTCCCCTCCTGCGGCCACTCTCCGGGGCGGGTCTGCCTCCCGCATGCAAACCCAGGGGCCCAAGCCCCCTTTGCAGGGCAGCTGGGACCCGCGGGTGCCCATGGGGTGGGGCCCACCGCATCCCTGGGCGCCGCGGTAGCCCCTCTGGCCTTCTCACGGGAGGGGAGGGCTCCTACCACAAGGGGTAGGGAGGAGGCACCTGCAGGGGTGCACCTTGAAGGTCAGCTCAGCTGTGCTGGCCACAGGACCTTGGCGTTTTTCGGTTTCCCACGGAAGCCCCAGGTGGGGTCAGATGCCACAGCGGCCCACCGGCAGCAGGGGACAGAGCTCTCCCAGCAACCGAGAGCTCTCCGCTGCCCACCCCTCGGCAGGCCCCTCGCAGCCTGGGGCCGGCCTGTGCCAAGGCCCGGGGGACCCCAGGGCTGCTTCTGGGCACGGAGCGCAGAGACCCCCCCTCCCCGCCCCCCTGCATGCCCTCCACACATCCCCCTGCTCCTCCCGGCTTCCGTCCAAGAGGAGAGACCCCCGGTTCTCCAGCCCGCATGCCAGAACCCTACCACGTGCCCGACACAAGACGCGTGGCCTCTTCTCCCTTTGTTTTTCTGGAAATCGTGCTGAAAGAGGCCCCAGATGGGCTCCCCGTCCGTAACAGGCTCTGGACACACTTCCTCCACCGGCCATTGTCCCCCGCTGCGCCCGAGACCCTGCATCCTGTTTGTCCCTGCCGCTATGCTCTTGGCCCGCGGCCGGGGCGGGGGTGGGGGGGGTTCCCAGGGCCTCCCCAAGGGTGCCCAGCGTTCTTCGGCTCTGCAGGGCACTCAGACTCTGCAAGGCTCACACCCTGACTCCACAGAGTGCACCCCAATTCACCCAAGGCTCACACCCCGGTCCAGGGTCTCAGCTCTGCACAGCGCACCCCGACTCCAGAGTACACACCCCAGTTCTGCAAGTGCCCCCCAGTAGAGTAGCCGTCCAGAGGGAGAACACGGACTCGCTAGGTCAGGGGACTTTCCAAACCAGGGTCCCTCCTGGAGGCTGGGCGCGCGGCCCGCCCACCCCGCCCAGGCTGTGAGTCCCTCTGGGAGAGCCTGCCACTCCCGGGCCTGGCTGCCCGCCTTGTAGACAGCGGAGTCGGACCTGAAGGCCTCTAAGTGCCGTCCCCCGCACCTACACACGCCTGCGACCGCTCTGGGGCCTAACATGGCCGTCGTAACAAGTCTCGATTGTCAAATGCCAAGAAGATGCTGGCTGCATGGGTTCTAGCCCTCCTGGCGTGGATGTGACCGCCAGGCGCTGGACAGAGAGGCAGCAACTGCCCGGGGTCGCACGGCCTGCAGGCTGTGGCCCCGGCCGGGGTCTCGGGTCCGCCCAGCACCGGGCCAGATGCCCTGACTCTCTGAGGTATCAGACAAGCAGCCAGAGCAAGTGCACCCTGACTCCCAGCACCCAGAGAGCAAGTCCCGTCCGAGGCTGGGGTTTTCCGAGTAATCAGATGCTGGTGCTTCAAGCACCTCGGTCTGATTTTAATTTCGGGCGGCTCTTCTGTCCCTTTCCCATCACAGGGGCCAGCCGATGTCTCGCTGAATTGTAAGGGCCCGTCGGGACGCGGCCCTGCTGTCCACAGCCAGACTCCAGTGTCCTCAGACTGTTCCCCTGAGCCCTGCCTCTGGGGCCCGCCTCCCCATCCGGAGGCCTGGCACGTAGGTGTGAGGGGAGGGCGCCGGAGAGAAAGCAAACCAAACTGCCTAAGGGGGCACTTTCCCTGACAGAGGGGCGGGCGCGTTTGGGAAGCGGGATGGCTTGTGTCCTGCGTTTCGGGTGCTCAGGACCAAGTGTAAGAAACACACGTCCCAGCCAGTGTGGAAGCGGGGGGCACGGCTCCCCTCGCCCGGGAGAGCACGCGTGTCTGCAGGAGGCCGGGGCCTGACGCGCCGGGGACCTGGAGCTACGGGCCGAGCTCAGGGTGGGAGGCCGGCCTGGCCTGTGCCCTCTGTGCGGCCGCAGGGAGTCGTGCCCGGACACGGAGATTCAGAGAGGGGACAGGGGAAGGAGCCGCGCCGGCAGGGCCTCCCCGAGGGGTCATGCAGACGGTTGGGCTGAAGCACACAGGGCCTGGCACTCTATGTCCCTTAAACACATGCTGTCACTCAGTCCCGGCCTCCCCAGTGCCCTTTGCAGGGAAGACAGCCTGAGGCTTCTTTCCAGAAGGAGGTTGTCCCAGGTAGCCCTGGGAAGTACCCAAACCGGTTCTGTGTCCTTCCCTTGGGAAAGTCTGCACCACTCGGGGACCAGCTGCGCCCGCGAAGCCCCCAGCCCGGCCCGGCCAGGCTGTGACTCCCCGGCCCGCTCCCTCCCTACCTCCGCCTGACCCCACCCTGTGATACAGGCAAAGGTTTCTTTCCTGAGGGCCTTCAGGCAGCGCCGGCTGAACCCCAAACCCCCGGGAGGAGCCAGGGATGGAGCCCGGGCTGAGACCCAGAGCTGGGAGGCAAGGGGCGAGGGGGGTCCTGCCTGCCACCTTTCGCTTATTTTTTATTGTTTAGCTCATGAGACGAACAGCAACCACCGCCGACCAAGGAAGACAAAAGGCGATTCTGAATTCTGTCATGTCCTAAGGTATTTCCGGTTCTCTGGGACTATGACCCAGGCCTCCCCCTGGCCCAGCTGGGATCCCCTGGACGGCCTCCCTTGCACGCGGCCCAACCCCTGGCTAGATCCTCTAATCCCGTCTTGAGATAGCTCTGCTCTCCGGGGTTCGGAGCTGCCCTCCCCCCCATCACTGATCTTGGCCCCACCATCTCAGGCCTGCCTTCCAGGCACCCAGCCAGGCCGAGCGCACAGGGAAGCTGGGGAGACAGATCTGGAAAGAACCTGCAGCAGGGTCCTTGCAGTGGCAAAGGGAAGCCTGGGATGGAAAGGAGAGGAGGGTGGAATCGAGGAAGGCTGCTTGGAAGTGGAGGCCTCTGGGCCGAGTCTTAGAAAGACAGGCCAAGAGGGAATGTTCTAGAGGTCTTCCGGGCCCAGGGCCCAGCCTCCACCTAGTCGGTCCTGCTCCAGGCACGCGGTTATGGAAGCTGGAGAGGCCGGGTCACATTCTTGCCCAGAGGGTTAATCCACAAGGACTAGAATGGTGAGTCTCGGGAATGCAGCAGCCCCGGGGCGGTGGGGGTAGGGTTTGTGACTTCTCCCCACTCCCCGGGCTCCCGTTCTCTCCAGGAGAAACAGGACACGAGGCCACACAGGCAGTTCTAGAGCAGGGGCGGCAGTGACTTCTGTAGAGGGCCGGCAGGCGGGTCCAGGCCAGGGGAGCGTGACACAGAGGACACCGTGTAGACGGGGTTCACACGCACGGTCGAGACGCAGGTGCGCCGTGTGCCGGTGAGACCGGATACACAAAGCAGGGGCAGGATCCAGCCCTCAGGGCGAGCCCTGCTCTGGAGAAGGGGTGGGGTGGGCACACGTGGACAAGCATCTCAGGATCCCCCCACCACGGCCGGAAGGAGTCGGCCCGCGGGCATTCCCTGCCGCCCGCCGGGGGATCGGGAAGTCCAGAGGTTCCAGCGGAAGGGGGCGGGGGCCAGTCCCGGCGCCAGGGACGGGGAGGGCTTGGCGCTGGCACGGAGTTGAATACGGTTAAACTGTCGAGGACGAGCAGGGAAGAGTGTTGAGAGTGCAGGAGAGGAGCGGCAAACAAACACGCCTCGCTGGGGAGAGAACGCCCCTCACCCACAGTCGCGGGAAAGAGGGTCCCCAGCGCTCGCAGGGTCCACGCTAGGCAGCTCCCCGTCGTCCTTCCCCGCCTCCGGCTCCCTATCCGTGAGACGCAGACGTGACCCGGCCCCATGCGATTCCGCAGACGCGCCCGCAGACGGGAGCGGAGGGCCCCCTCCGGGGTGCGTGTTCTGAGCCCCGCCTGGGTCTAGGAACCCGGGAGGTCAGGCCGGAGACGCCGTCCCCAGCACGCGCCGGTCTGAGGACAGATCGCCTGGGGATGGAGACGCCGCCGCGAGCCGGGGGCCTGGCACCCAGCTGCCACCGGACACACAGAAAGGGCCAGAACGGGGCCGCGCTCGGCAAGTCTCCGCCCGTGTTGGTTCCTGTTGGCCTGAGCGGCCGAAACCGCCCGATCACGGATGAGCAAAACTCGAGCTGGCGATATTTCAGGAACTGCTCTTTGCAAAACAAGGATATTGGGACCGAACAGGCCTGCAATGACGGACGGCCACCCCGGGCCGGGTCACAGGCCTGCAGGAAGCTGTCAGCAGTTCCCGCGCCTCAGCCGGGACTGACGACGCCCCTCCCACCCCCGCTGCGTGTCCTCCCCCCCCCCCCCAGGTCATGACCATCCGGCCTTCGAGCCAGGAACTCGCTGACTCGGCAGGCCGGCAGCTCCTCCTCGGCCGGGCGGGGCGCTCCTCCAAACCACGCTCCTGCATCTGGAGCGGCCGGGGAGGCCAGGTGCTTCTAGAAACAGAGCCTTCAGAAGTGTGGTGCGGCTCCTCGACACCCCAGAGAGTGCCCCTTGGGTCCTCGGAGGAAGCCGGTTAGAAGGCACAAAGGCTAGTTTCACTGCCCGCCTACGGAGCACGTGTTCACACCTGCAGGGGTGCCGCGGTGCCCACCGGCTCTCAATAGCCCCCCCTCAACGACGGACGGGGTCCCAAAGGGCCACACGGCTGCCAGTGGCCAAGTCTCAGGAGCACCGGTTTCTCCCTTTGTGGGACAGGCGCGTCCTGCCCGCTAGACCGTCTGGCCGGGAGCCGTGGGGTGACCCAGAGCGGGGTGCACGGAGGAGGCGGGAGTAGAGTCCTGGGTCACCCCAGCTTTTAGACGAGACCCAGGGACACCCTGATCCCCCCGAACCTCGCTCCCAAGAGCAGCAACATTCCTGACTCCGGGTGGGGGACCCCGGCTGGAATCCCGGACATTCTCCGGAGCCCAGTCACCGGGGGGCGGAGCTGGAACCCGGCTTTCGGAAACATTAACCCGGGCGGGCACACACTTCCCGCAGGCCTCCCGGGCGTGAAGTCCTCCCAGCCACGACCCGTCTCCCTGGACACCAGGCCCAGGTCGGGGCAGGCTTAGGTGGGGATTTCCGCAGGACTCCCTGAAGCCCCCTCGGGCTGTGCTGGGACACAGAGGAGGTGGTGCTGTCAGCCCCCAGGTCGCTGAGGGCATTCAGGGGGTACTGGTTTGGCTATTTCCCGTCTCTCTGCTCCCTTCCCGGCAGCACCTCCGGAGCGGTTACCCGGCCAGCTCCTCTTCCCTGCTCAGCCTGGCCTCGTCCCGTCCCCCCCACCACCCTGACCCTTGTCCAGACCCCTCTGCGTTGCCGCCTCCCTGGCTTCTCAGCCCACTCGACCACAGGCCCCCTCTGATGGCCTCTTCCTGCACCTGTCCCCCGTCTCTGTCCGCACTGGCCCTGTGCGCTCACACAGTCCGGGACTTCCGGAGCCGTCTGTCTGTCCACGCTGGCAGTTCTGGGGTGCCCTCTAGCTCAGACCTGGGGGAGAAGCTGGAGCGCAAGGCACTCCTCTTGGGGGGAACTGGACACCTGCCCCCCACTGCCCACTCCTCCCCCACCTCACCCTGAGTCACAGAACCGGCCCCACCAGCCCCCGGCTGCCCCCGACCTGCAGACATCTGAGCCCCCTGCCCCCGGCCTGCACGTGCCTCCTCCCAGTCCCCTCCTCCACCAGGTTCCGACTGCCCCTCGCCAAAGCGTCCCGCAGACACTGCCTCCTTCCAGCCTCCCGAGCCGAGCTGCATAAGCCCACCCTTCCCCAGCCCCCAGCTCCCTGAGCACATCCGTGTTTTAACTGGGGTCGCTGTAGAGGCTGTCGCTTGGTTAACACAGGAGGAAACTACCACGGGGGTGCCTTGGGGGCTTCGATGGGCCCCACACACGCTCGTTAAATGACAGAGACGCAGCGCCGGCAAAGGGGGCAGTGGGCGGCCCGAGCCCCGCGGGACCCTGGACGCCAGCCTGGGCACACAGGTCGCCTGTGGGGCTCACGGAAGGGGCACACCCCGCACGACGCGCCTCCGATGCCCTAAGTCCTCCAGACGCCGACCTCCTCCCCCCGCCCACTTTCCAGGGGCTCCCCTTCTTCCTGGCCTCAGGAGGTGGGGCGGGGGCAGCTGGGCCGGAGGGAACCACGTGGGCCTGAGGCCGGGTGTGGGTGCCAGTGGGCAGCCCCGGTCCCATCTGGTGACCCCCGAAGCGTGTGTGAACGGTGCCTGGAGGGCCCTGGCCAAGGCACTCCGTGCCCTCTGACCCATGTCACAGACACGGGGTCAGGGTCCCGACCGCCTCCGCACGGCCCGCCTCGGGCTCCGAGCAGCACACCTGTGCCCTTCCCATGCCCGCCGCCCAGCTGCGAGCTCTCACGGGCCGTGTCACGGCTTCGGCGGCAGCCCAGCGACCCTCCCAGGGTCCCCCCTCACTCGCTGGGACACCTCCTCCTCCTCCCTCTCCCGGCAGAACCTTCCCAGGTGCAGAGAGCGAAACTCTGGGGTCCAGCCACCCACAGGCCAGTTCCGTGGACCCGACCCGAACCCGACCTCTGACCTGACTTTGCGGCATGGGGAGGGGGTCGCACACAGGACAGCGTTACTGTCATTACCCTACAATGAGGGCAGGACTAGGGGGCTGCGGCGTGGCCAGCTCCACACCTGCCGGCCCTACTCCGTACCCGGCCCAGCGCTGGGCTCCGGGGCACGGATCCGTCTGACAGCCCCGCCCTCCAGGTCCCTCAGCCTCCTGGTAACAGCAGCCAAGGAAACGGATGGAGACAAGATGACACAGCCAGAGCGACGTGACAGAGGATGCCCAGAGCGGCCGGGGCCACCACACAGCCAGGATCCCGCCTGGGGACAGCTGGGGAGGCTGCCTGGAGGGAGGGCTCTGAGCCAAGCCTGGGCGTGTGAGGTACGTCCCCCCAGCTTGAGCTAGACACAAAGCTCTTGTAGTCCCAGGAAGTAGGAAGTGGGAGGGAGGGAGGGGTGGATGGACAGATGGACCCCGCCAGGGTGGCATGAAAGGGACACGGAAGCCAATTGAGGGCTCCCAGTGGCCGAAGCCGGAATGCCAGGAGCACCAAAATACAGCAGAATTAGGTTGCAGCCCAGGGTAAAAGGCAAATACCCGTAAGCCCCACACTCACGTGCACGCACGCTCGATAAGCGGACGGAGACGCAACGGTGTCCTCACAGGATTCCAAACACCCCCGCAACTCCTCCACCCTCCTGTGGGGGGCAAACTCCCTGCCCCCGGGGTGTGATCGGGGCCCAGCGACTTCCTGTACCGACATGGAGGGAAAGCACAGTTTTCTGTGCGGCCTGACAAACACCAGCTCAGCTCAGCGAGCGACCAAGGCCAAGGCCCTCTCAACGTGGACCCCCCTCCGCGCCACAGGCAGCAGCAAGCTGCCCACAGGAGGGCAGTGGGGACCAGGCACGCAGAGCCTCCCTCCCAGCTGCAGTTGGCGCCAGGAGAAAACGGTGCTCGAGCTCCCCACCCAGGAGTGCAGAACGGTCCCCAGGGACGCGCCACCTCCTGGATCAGCGAGACCCGGCCTCTGTCTGTGCGCCGGGGCTGCAGCGGGGAGCCGGTGCCTGGGACAGTCTGAGGGCGGGCGAGCCACCAACGCAACCACAGTCCCGAGCAGCAGCCCTGCCTCCGGAATTGCCTGTGCACACGGCCGCCCACCTCAGAGGTGGCGGGGGGGTACAAGGGTGTCCAAGCTCCCTATGACAGCTGTACCTGGGAAAGAACCCAGGTGTGGAGGTAAGGGTGCTCCAGCCAGCACCCAGCACCAGCACCCAGGACCCAGCACCCAGGACCCAGCACTCAGCACTGATCACCCGGCACCCGGCACCCAGCACCCAGCGGCACGGGGCTGCAGCATGGAACTAGGAGCTCCCTGCGGCCGACGAGGGAAGACCCCGACACCCAGGGAGTGGGGGAGACTGAGATGCAGAGACCTGGGTGTCTTGCTGCGTCTCGTGCTCTAAAGGGGGTCTGAATGCGTCCGCCTTCGCTGGTGTTTGTGAAGAGAAACCTGTGAGGGTAAGAAAGGAGCCGGGGCGGAGCGGGTGAAGCCTGGGGGTTTCGTCAGGGCGGCGAACCTCGTCACCGGGAGCTGTGACAGGGACACGCGACGCCCTGTGCAGCGCACGGCGGGAGCCTTCGTGTGTGCGGGTCAGGACGGTGTAGGAGGCCGGGGGCACCAGGATGCAGGGCAGGGGACTGTGTTAAGTGAGTCGCTGAAGGTGGCAGCAGGTGGGCCAGGGCCGAAGCCAAAAGGGGCCTCACGTCCTCACCGGGCGCCTGTGAGTACCGCCGATCGGCACGGGGCAGGGGTTCCACGCGCGGAGACTCGGTACAGGCGCCGAGCCACTGGGGTTGGGACAATCAGTAAACGGACCATCGGTGGTGAAAGCCAGGTTTCCCACTGTCGGCGTAGGAGTTACGGAAAATCTGGGAGAGGGGCTGGAAGAATCCATAGGCCACGGATGAGAGGTGGGGACCTCAGGCCTCAGCTAACACGGACACGTCGGACACAGGGAAGTGCGGACACCAGCGTACGTACAAGGTACTTCGATCCGTGTCCGCACCGGGTTAGACACAAGTGGGCACCAACATACGGGCCCGCCCGTGAATGCACACGGGTTTGACGCACGCGTACTCACTTGTAGTTGTAGATACGCGTGTACACACAGGTTAGTATGCTCACACTTGCAGGTGTGTGTGAGAAAGAAAAGACCCGGGTAGCAGCCGGCACACTCAGAGTGCAGACAGATCTTGGGTCCTAACACCATTCTCCAGCTAAGGGGATCAGAACCCTTAGGGAAATGGCTGATTCTAGGACGGGGGTGGGGCCCGGCCCGTGGCAGCACACAGAGAAGAAGTGAACGGGCGAGTGGGTGAAGGAACGAAATCCCGCAGCGATGGGGCAGGTCGAAGGGACACAGGAGGGCCCAGAGAGAGCCCCCAATGGCCAAAGCCAGAAAACCTTGTGGAACAAAATTAATTCGTATTAGATTATAACCCAAATTTTAAGATATCCATGAGTCTATCCGGTATAAATACATGAGCAAATAAATAAACGAGGGAGAGGGGACAGATCTGTCCCGGGCAGAAGAACTCCCAGTGACTTACATGGAGACGTCACCCTCGAGGAGGGGGGTCCCCTCCCCAGTCCTCAGGTGTGAACTGAGCACGATGACCGGGTCCCCGCTAAGAGCACAGCGCGGGAGGGCAGGGAGGGGGCTGTGTGGTGGGGAAGCCCGGCAAACTGACCGCGGCCCAGGGGAGAGGGGGGGTCAAGGTCACCGTCACAGGGACGGCAGGGGCCCTCGACGTGTCTCGAGCAGAGGGCACTGCGCCACCATCCTCTTCCTCCCGGGAACCTGCCATCCCCGTCTCATCACGAGCGATGATCAGACAAGTCCTGGCTGAGGGACCTCGCCCGGGACCCCCGACCAGGACTCCTCAAAGAATCGTCACAACGCGGCGGGTCTGAGAAACCGTCACAGCCCAGGGGAGCCTGGGGACACGGGCGGACGAAATGTCACGTGATGTCCTGGCCGGGCTCCTGGGGTGGGGAGGGGACATCAGGGGGAATCTAAGGGAATCCGAACCCGAGGACAGACCTGATTTAAGAAAGGGGATGGGTGGGAGGGCCTGAGGACTCTGTGCTATCCTGCCCATTGTTTCGTCAATCTGAAACTGTCCTGGAAAGGGAAAAAGTCCCAGCGAGGCGGAGCACCAGGGTGTGTGTGGACAGAGAGCCATTAAGACCCACAGACACCGAGGGTGCAGCCGGCCCGCAGCCGACTGCCCGGGGCGAAGTCCTGGGTCCACTTGCTGTGGCCTTGGGCCAGCCCAGGAGTCTCTCCGGCTGCACCTGCGCCTCCCTCAGCTGGGCTCGAGGACGCATGGGGCAGAGCCCCAGCCCTGGGGCCACCGAGGCAGGCCTTGGGGAGCCCATCCTCGCCCAGCCGCTGCCCTCCAGGGGTCTCGGCCAAGGTGCAGCACCCGGAGCCTCCGGCTTCTCCATGAATCAGGGAGGAAGCTCCGAGGTCCTGAGCACCCTGAAGCCAGTGGGGCGGGGGATGGTCACGAGGGTCCTGGTGCCAGTGCAGAAACTGAGGCTCAGAGAGGAGCAGCGCCTGGGCTGGGGCCACGAGGGGCCCCTCACCCCCGTCGGCCTGTGCCAAGTCCACAGCGGGGTGGCAGGA
This sequence comes from Paguma larvata, assembly GCA_030068075.1. Classification (NCBI taxonomy): domain Eukaryota; kingdom Metazoa; phylum Chordata; class Mammalia; order Carnivora; family Viverridae; genus Paguma; species Paguma larvata. The sequence continues at coordinate 192,716,489 of CM057823.1, read as the reverse complement.
CCGTGAGAGCAGGTCCCCCCCACCCCGGGCTCATTCACGTCCGGCCCCGTCCCTCTCCCCACTGCCCTTCCCGGCCCACCCCTGAAGGAGCCGTAGTCCCTGGGGCTAGCCTCTGGGGAGGGGCGACAGGGACTTTGGCCCCTGGGGGCTGGGCTGGGGGCTGGGGGAAGAGAGCAGGGGGCTGAAGTCCGCGGCGGCGGCGGGAAAGGCAGCACCAGGGCGAGGGCGGGCCGGGACCCCGGCCCCAGCCGCCAGCCCAGGGCTCCGGCTCCCCTCCCCGGTCCTCAGCACAGATAGCGGCCGCTGACAGTGTGTGGGCCTGTGTGGGGCCCCTGCGACTCTCACCCCACAGACAGGGAAACTGAGGCACAGAGGGGCAGAGTCACTAGCTCCCAGGAGCTCAGCCAGGATCAGAACCCCTGGGGCCACTGCCTCCTGAGCCCTGCAGGGGCCCCCCGCCTGCGGGCAGGCACACCCCCGCCTCACAGCGGCCACTGTGACAACCTACAGCGTCACCTGCCGGCTCTCGGCCCCTTTCTCAGGCGTGGGGACACCAGGCTGGCCTTCCCTGGGCCCCCTGAGTCCCAGCCTGAAGCAGCACCCACCCCGCTGCTCCCTGACCAGGAGGGATTTGGGGTGCACGCCCCACGCACACCCTCCCCTGGCCCCACCTGTCCAGACAGGTGAGCCTAGCAGGGGCTGGTGGCTGCAGCGTAGGGGCGGCTCCTCCCGGGGCAGGTCCAGCCCAGGGGCCTAGAACTTACCCTGCCAGGGGGCAGACGCTGCCAGAGAAGGAAGGGAGGGAGGGTGGTTCCCCGGGTCCCTCACCTGCGCTGCCGCCAACAGTGGCTGCCGGTCCCAGGCGCCTCAGGTCCCAGGAGCCTCAGGTCAGGTCGGTCCAGCACGGGGAACCGGAGTGGGCGGGGCCGGACAGCGCAGGCTTTGGGGGAGGGCCCCCCCAGGCTCCAATCAGGTGGCCTGAGGAGTCGCCCAGGTCATTGGTTGCGCCCACGACTACGGCCCGCCCCTCCTGGAAGGGCCCGAGTCTCCTCCCCCCTGACCTGCCTCCTTATCAGCTTCGGAAGTCCCCGGTCAGCATTCCCGGGCGGGGAGGGGCGAGTGGCCTGCGGGGAAGTGCAGGCTCCGGCTCTCAGCCCGCCAGCCTGGGGGCGGGGGGGCCCCTCAGGGAGGAGAAGGGCTGGGCCGCAAGGCTGCTGGGGGTCCCGGACCACCCACCGCTCCGCTGCACCCCTCGAGGGCACCCTGGTTTCTGTGGCTGGGCCTGGGGACAGCCGGCTGGGGCACTCAGCACTTACTGAAAACCTACTGTGTGCCGGCCGGGCGGGAGCCAGCAGCGGGTCAGGTGCAGATGGGCAGGGTCTCTCGGGTGGTGTCCAGAGAGGCCCGTATTTGCTCACGATGTGTCCTTGAAGTTGGAGTCTTGACTCCAAACCTACCGTGTCGGCACGCCCCAGGTCAGGCATGGGAATCCGGATTTCCAAACAGGTTCCCAAGTGATCCCCCCACGCCCCACCCCCGTCCCAAAAGGGCACGCCTACTTTCAGATTAACGCGACAGGTGGGCACAGTGTCCCACCCGGCCCTGTCCCCTCCTCGGACCCCTGACCGCCCTACTTGGCCAGCTTCGAGAGGATAACCGGGTTCGGCGAGTGTTGGGGGCGGGCGCCCCTGCCGTGTCTTTTCAGCAGGCATCCTGGTGACTCTCGGCCACGGGAGGTGATTCGTGCTGTCGCTGGGGAATCGCCATCTCCGTCAGGCGTCAGGACACGCTGGGCTGGGGGGCCTGAGAGCCTGTCCCTGTCACCTGCGTGGATGCATGCACGCATGAATGAGCGATGTACGGAGTGGACGCTGGCCGGGCAGCCCCGACGCATCCCTCGAGTCTAGAGACCCGGGCTTGCTTCCTGCAGAGCCTCCCGGGCTTGTCCGTGTGTCCGGCGCTGCCCCAGGACGGGGCTCCTCCCAGGGAGGGTGGCGGGCCCTCGGAGCTGCCATCCCGGTGAGCGTCACCTGCCACCAGCTGGCCTCAGCAGGTGCAGCGTAGAGACTTCTGAATTCCTCTCAACGATCCAGGGGGTGGAGGTTACACAAGCAAGCCAGACACTGGCTGTTCTGGAAAATGCAGGAGCCTGGCTACATGGGGCAGCTCTCCCCGCCCGGTCCACTCAGGGGCAGGGGAGCTCCCCACAGCCCCTGGCCACACACGAGCTGGTGTCCTGCAGGGACTGAGCTGTGACCCGCTTTCCCGGGCCTAGTGGGGACCCAGCAGCCAAGCCCCGTGGCTCCGTCCCCAGGAACCTGCCCCACGTCCTGGGGACTCCGGGGAATCTCCAAGCTCTGGGACGGTGCCCAGGGGACCGTGCTGGTCACTAGCCCGGGGCCTAGAGGTGGTTAGGGCGAGGGCCCGCAGGGGGCTGGCCCCCCCTCATACTTCCCCACACCCTCTGATTTCAAGACTCTGACCTCCCTCACCCCCCCTACAGGCCACACAGCGACGTGGACACGGCCTGACCCTGAAAGTCTCCAAGCAGGGGTCCTACTGTGGGACTTGCCCCCCGCTGCAGTCTTGGGGTCTAGAAGCTCTGGACCCCCCACCCCTACCCCCGCCAGCCTAGCAGTTTCTCTCACGGGACCACGCGGGGTCAGGGCCCCCGTCCTTTTTTTTTTTTAATGTTTATTTTTATTTTGACAGAGGAGAGAGCAGGGGAGGGACAGAGAGAGAGAGAGAGAGAGAGACAGAGAGAGAATCCCAAGCAGGCTCTACACTCTCACCGCAGAGCCCCGGAACTCACGAACTGCGAGATCACGACCTGAGCCGAAATCAGGAGTTGGAACCCTTAACCGACTGAGCTGCCAGGCGCCCCAGGGCCCCAGTGTTTTAACCCCGGCTCCATCCCGAACAATACATGCCCGGCTCTGCGCCTCAGTTTCCCTGTTTGCAAGTTGGAAGCATCTGTGCTGGGAGCCCTGTGGGTCAGCGGCTTCCCCACCCGCCAGACCCCGGGGGGTCATGGCTCCTCCATTCCCACGGGCGTGTGGTCCCGGCTGGGGGGCGCGGGCGGCCTCCGAGCCCGTGCGAGATGGCGCGATGCCCATCCTGGCTCTTCGAGAGAGAGTTCGGTCGGCGACACAGCGGCGTCCCATCGCCGCCGCTAACCAGTGTCGATGCGCTGGGAACGTGTATCAGAAGCGCCAGCGCCTCCTTGGTGCGGGCGAGGTGGCCAGCCTGCCGGCTCGCCTCCGGCACGGGCGCCACAGAGCCCAGAATTCGCTTAAAACCAAGTCGCCTAAGTCCTAAACTTATGTCCTCGCCCTTCAGAGACCGTGTTAGAAATCTTGCTTCAAACGATGAGGCCAAGTGCGCCTCCCTTGCAGCAGCCGGGGCCCTCAGGGGCCGGCCCGGCCACCCGTCACCCGAGGGGACACACTGGACAGGGCAGCCCGGAGGGCACGCGCAGCCTGCCTCTCGGAGCGAGGGGGACCCACGGAAGCCAGAAGAGCCCAGAAAATGAGCGCGCGTGTGGAGAAAGGGCCGCATGGGTCTGTTTCCGTCTGGGATACACAGCGCTGCACTCCCTGCGGCCAGAGCGAGACAGACACAGGCCGGGAACAGGGGGCGACACGGGGGACAGCCACCTGTACACACGAAAGGAGGCCCTGCACACCCCGAGGCCAGGGCCGGAGTGGGGTTCTTCAGACGGGCCCGCAGGGCTGTCCTCACCACACCCCTGCGAGGTGGCGGGGACTCTCAGTGGGTTGGGGGTGCTGGGTCCTGGCTGGCCTGTAGCCGCCGACTGCGTGAGGACATTCTCAACCCTCCGGGGCGGGCGGGGCTTTCCACAAACCCGAGGATTGGAGCCCTTACTGCTTTTGAAAACGCCTTTTAGAGAAAGGAGCAACATCGGACGGAGGAAAGAACATTCACAACGTAACTCGAAGGCGATTCTTTCTGTAACCGGGAAAAGCGACCAGCCTGGTAATGAAGATCGTCGTTTTGCATGCAGGTTGGGAACGGAGGCGCATCTGAGCAAGTCCGTGAGCCTGAGGATGGGCAGCAGGGCCTTGACTTTCGGGCTCCTGGAGCCGGCGGCCTCGGTGGCCCCAGGCCAGAGGCTCCCAACACCCTTACGGACGAGCCCACGGATGGGCCCGGGAGCCTGGGGGACGGTTCTCTCTGAGTGGCTTGGAACGAATCCCCTGCACAACTGGGCCTCGGGTCCCCCCGTCCAGATCCAGGCATCAGGCCGGCTCCCTGCAGGTCCCGTCTCCCCCTGTCTGTCCAAACCTAGCTGGACGGCTCCTACTCACCACTGCCCTCTAGTGGAGAACCAGGAGACGGAGCACATAGGCCTTATCAGTCACCGGCGCTGGGTCCCCCTGTGGGCCACCCCCATGGGGATGCCCAAGGCCCTGTGGTTATAACCGCCCCTCCGTTGGTGACAGCAATGGCTCACCCAAGAAGCGGCAGGCTGGGGTTCTCCCGGTCCCCCCACCCTGGATGCCCGACTCCTACTCATACAGCGGCATTGCTGACTCGGTGATGGACGAGAATGCTGCTCACTCACGGGGGCCTGGTGTGTCCCCCGCCTGTGCTCGCTTACGTGACTGCTCACGTGGGCCGCCCCTCCCGGTCATGAAGCCCCCCTGGAGGTGGGGCTTCTGGCCTCCCCCTCTTAAGAGCGAAGAGCAGAGGCGGGACGCAGGGAGCCCGAGCTCACACGGCCGGTGAGTGGGGCCGGGGCTCCGACCCCACAGGCAGGACTCCACTGGGGACAGGCAGCCGAGCGACGGAGGAGAGAGAGCAGGGCTCGGGTCCATGTCCCCTCCTGAGCACATGTCCCCTCCTGGCCTAAGGAACATCTGTGAAGCCAGGAACCGGCCACGCGGGCCACGCCAGGGCTCAACGCAGCGGCATCCGCGGAGTGGCCGCAGGTGCCCCTCCTTTGGAGATCGCAAGTGCCACCGCACCTGGACAGGCACAAGCCGTCCCCTGGCTGGGGGGCGGGGGGAAGAGACGGACGCGCCGGACTCTGACAACTTAGGCGGTGTTTTCTTGAGTCAGACCCTTCGCCTCGCTAAGCTTCGTTTTTTATCTCAAAAATGGGGCTCAGGCACGAGCCAGCTCAGAAGTGATCTCTCCCGGCGAACCTCCGGAGGGGACCACAGCCCCAGCGACAGCCTGACCGCAGCCTGGAGAGCCCCCCTGAATCGCAGAAACCGTGGGACAAATGTTTCGTACGCCCTACGCGCCTGCAGGGGTGTGCTGACGAGGCACGGCACGAAGGGCGGTTCACAGCGCGGGGGTGGCGAGCACACTCGGAGGCGGCCCGTCTATTGACGCTGACATTGCTGGCTTCCGGTCAACCCTGCAGTGCACGCCTTCCACATGCCTCGGTTTCCTTGTCTGTGAAGCGGAGCCGGCAACCTCAGGGCGGACTGGGGCAGAGCCCAGGCGATGCTCCCGGGGCTGGAGGCGCACGGCGCTCTGGGGCCGGGCCTCGGCTCGCGGGCTGCCTTCCCCCGCCGCCCTGGAAAGTCAGCTCCTCACTTGGAGAAGGAAACGCAGGACGGCCGCAGGTCCGTTGGCACCTTGGTAGGGCAAACCACGAGCGGGACCTGATTTTCTGGAAGGACGAGGAAGAGAGTGATCTCGTAAACACTGGCAGCGCTCTCGGTCCTCGAGAGCCACTAAAGAGCACCCGGGATCACAAATCCCTTGATCTCGGTGGCGCTCCTGGCTCTGCCGATGGAGGGCTGTGTGACCTCAGGCAGGGTACTCACCCTCTCTGAGCCTGGGCATCCCCCGTTGTCAGGTGAACTGCCCGTGGACCAGATGACAGGCAGTCGTGCCCTAGTTCTCTCCTCTCCATCCCCTCCTGCCCCCGAGAGTCCACCTGGGAGACCTCGGGTCCCCTCATCTGCCTTTTCATCTGAGTCCCAGAGGATTTTTTGTTTTTTAATGTTTTATTTATTTTTGAGAGACAGTATGTGAGCAGGGGAGGGGCAGAGAGAGAGGCAGACACAGAATCCGAAGCAGGCTCCAGGCTCTGAGCTGTTAGCACAGAGCCCGATGCGGGGCTTGAACTCAGGAACTGTGAGATCGTGACCTGAGCTGAAGTCGGACACTCAACCGACTGAGCCCTCCAGGCGCCCCTGGGAATTTTAACACTCCCGTCATCACCGCATGAAATTCGAAACAGTCCTGCCACCTCTCCAAACCAAGTCCTTGAACGATGAATCGATGTCTTCCCCAGGAGGCGGCCAGCCGGTGGCTGGGCCTGGACTGCCGCTGGCTCCGCGTGGCCTGTGGGTCCGCAGCCTGTGCAGCGGCTCCCCCGGGGTGCGTGATGAGGACCCCCTCCACTGAACGGTAGCTGGCATCCTCCGAGTCCCTTCTTCGCCAGGCCCGTCAGGAGCGAGAGCCCTGCTGTGTCAGTCGAGTTCCCCGTCCTCCTGGCCCCCATGGGACTTCTGACTCCCGCCTGCCTCCCCTACGTTTCCTGTCAGGTGCAGGTGGCTCCACCCAGAACCAGGGCCCCCCCCTCACCGGGCGTCTGCTCTCGGTAACTTCCCACTGCCCGCCCACCCAAACTCCGGACCCGAGCCTGGTGCCGCGCGGAGGCCTCTCCTCTGTCTCTCTCACTCTCTCTGGCCCTTTGTCTCTCTGTGTGTCTGTCTCTCCCACTCCGTCTCTCTTCGTCTCTCTCTCCCTGGCCGAATGCGAGAAAGCAGACGGCTTGCCGTTTAGAGCGCGGGGCTGGCTACTCGCTATCAGCCCGAATTCCCCGAGGCCCTCCCATTTCTCCTCCGCGACAGCCTGGGGAGGGCCTGGAAGAAGGAGGAAACGATGGTCGAGGTGCAGAATCCAAGCGTGGATTTCAGGAGGGTGCTCTCCTCCCTCGGGCCCTGACCCCACAGACACCACGCCCCCTTGGCCAGCACTGGGAGGCAGGCCCCAGACTCCCCCGCAGCCCTATCGCCTGCCGCTGTCCCTGGGTACGGAAGAACCACAAGACGCCCTGGCGATCCTCTGGGTGGCAGACGGGCCCTCTGGCGCCCACCGGGTAGGGGCCTCCCCGGCTCCTCGGGATGAGGGCTGATGGCGACCCCCAGTACAGTCCGCTTTGGCTTCTGGTCCGTTGGTACGAGGCCCTCGCTGGCAAGTTTCAACTTCATCGGAGCCTTTGCTCTGTCTCCTGGACAGACATGGCCGTCCCCTCCGCCCGCCCTGGGCCAGGGCTGCCTGCCCAGCAGAGCCGGAGACCACCGAGCTGGCAGCCCGAGGTCTAGCAGCGGGCCTTCGAGAGCGACCGGCAGGGGCCGACCTCGCTTCCACCCTTGGTTTCGGGCGCCATGTGCTGCCTGGCAGCCGCGGTGGAGGGGCCTGCGCTGAGCCTTGGGTGGCCGTCCTGTCAGCCAGCAGCTTCCCAGGGAGTGGACCGCGTGGCGCAGTGTTCCACGTCACGCCTTCCACGCTGCAAAACGGGACCCTCGGTCTGAGCGCTTCCTCAGCAGTCCGTGTGGACACTGTTGTCAATTCTTCGTAAATTGAACGCGGACCCCGGTCTGTATGGTTGTCTGTCTGCCCCCTTGGGCGGAGGACTGGGGACCCCGGGAGCACCTGCAGGGGCGCGTGCCTCCTGTCGCCGCTCAGCTCACTTCTCAGGGGCCTCCCTGACATTCAGGGATGAGGGCCTTGTGTCCCTGCGTCCTGCCTGGAGCAGAGTTGAAAGATGTTGCCTTCGTTTCTGGCTCTGACGAGGGGTCGGGTAAGCCGGAGGCTCTGCGGGATTCCCCAAGCATGCCAGCCGGACCAGAGGGCAGGTGAGAGGGGAGGGCCTCCAGATGATCCTGCCGCTTACATCGGAACCAGTCCAAACACGGTGCCATCTGGAGGGGCATGCTGGCACCGTTCTAAACGTGTTTATTTCAGCGATGTCGCAAACACGGTTGATTCAGGGGCTTGGGGGTATTATAAACAACCGCAAACTCAAATCCCACTGGCTGAAACAAAAAGCTCTTCCTTGGCTCTTGGACCCGGAAGTCCAGAGGTAGGTGGGCCTCAGGACTGGCTTGATCCAGGGGCTCTGGCCCCACTTCTCCATGATTTCCTCCGGCTGACTTCCCGAGTGGGGACAAAATTGCAGCAGCGGTCACCGGTGTACACGCACCACCACGACATCCAGACCAGGACGGAGGGGGTCCTCTGCAGCTCCGTCCTGAAGGTGAGGACAGCTTGTCCATCCTTCCTCAGCAAGCCACTGCGCACATGCCACTGGTCTGACCCGGCCACGTGCCATTCCTGGAGAAAGTCCTGTGTCCAGGGATCGCTGGGTGCTGATTGGCGTAGCCGATCTTGGTCAACCTTAGACCCAACGTCCTGAGTGGGGGCCACCTGCTGGGAAGCCCGTGGGCTGTGTGGCAGAGGAATAGTGGCCTCTGAACAGAAATCCGGGCAGTGAGCGAGCAGGAGCAAGGGAGAGGGGAAGTTAGATCAACAGTAGTCAGGAGACGGAGACTGAGGAGCTCCTGACGGGCTGTCCACTGTCTCCGAGCTCACACGCATCACTAGATTACCATCACAAACTGTACGGCCTCTGAACCTGAGACCCCAGCTATCAGGAAGGGGTGGGGTATGGTTAAAGACTGTGTGAAACTGTCCCTTCCCTTCCGTCCCTTTGCGTTGGCTGAAAGTGCCTGGGTGGTCTTTGCCAGGGGCATTGTCTGTCCACCTCCGTGGGCTGGCATAAAAGCTGGCAAGGCTGGGATTCAGCGCTCCTTGATGGTGCGCCCTCAATTAGAGGAATCCGGTGCCAGGGGCCGGTGAACAGAGAGACTGATGGGCCTTGAAACAATAAAGCTTCCCCCAGAACAGTATGCTGGAAAGTGGATGGTAGTGTGAGAACCAGTAAAGGAAACATTGTTTACAATGGAGTCGCGTGGCCAGCAGGGGGAGCTCTCAGCCCGACCACTCCCGGTCAATTGCAGACCCGACAGGAAGGGATGCACCTTGCAGGTGGATTCCACTGTAGCTACTACTTCACTAGCCCAGCAGGAGGAAGAAGGTTTCCTTCTCCCCCAGCAACAGTCCAGCCAATGAGAGACTGTCACAACCCAGACAATAAGAGACAGTCACAGCCCAGCTAATCAGAGACAGCCACAGCCCAGCCAATGGGAGACTGCCACAGCCCAGCCAATGGGAGACTGCCACAGCCCAGCCAATGGGAGACTGCCACGATCCAGCCAATGGGAGACTTCCACAGCCCAGCCAATGAGAGACTTCCACAGCCCAGACAATGGGAGACTGCCACGGTCCAGCCAATGGGAAGCCACTACACTTCCAGCTCCCAGTTTCATCCAATGGAGTTTCTGTTTACAATAGTGCCGCCCGTTTCCACTATAAAAGAGCCTCCTCTCGTTCTGCGGAGTCACCTATGGTTTTATTCCAGCCTCAGAAGGTGGGTTTGTAGTTCTCTGCTGTTCCCAAAGAAAGCCGTTTTGCTGATAAGTTAACTCGTACTTTTATTTTTTTTAATTTTTTTCAATGTTTATTCATTTTTGAGACAGTGAGACAGAGAGGAACAGAGAGAGAGGGAGACAGAGCTGAGCTGTCAGCACAGAGCCTGACTTGGGGCTCGAACCCACAAACCGGGAGATCATGACCTGAGCTGAAGTCAGATGCTTAACCTGCTGAGCCACCCGTGTGCCCCGTAGTTTTATTTTTTCAGGTTATCAGTGGCAAATCTTTTCCGTGAAATTATGTGCCACTTTTCTGTTAAAAAAAATAGGCCTCTTCCTTAACACAGCTCAGTTCCTTCTGGGAAACTCTTGCTCCTCACCTGCTGTGTGCCAGCCCCTCTGTGCCCTGGACCCTGCGGTCCGCGCCCAGGCCTCTGGCCAGCCCCCCACGGGGACAGGAAGGAAGGGACGGTTTGGTTCGCTGCTGGGTGGGTGTGGGTGGGACCTGGAAGAACAGGAGAGCCACACCTCTTCTCGGCATCTGTTTTTAATCGTGTAGACACAGGACGTCATGTGACTGGGCCGTTCGTCTCTCTGCTGGGGCTCAGGGGGCTGCCCTCGGCTGGTGTCCCCACCCGGGCAGGGGTGGGTGGAAGACCTCAGCCCCAAGTTCCTGCTCTTCTTTTCTCCCTCATTTCCCTTAACCCTCCGTTCTTAACCGCTGTTTTCGAATCTTTCTCTATTAAGGCGGACTCTGTGAGACACCCCAAGGACTGTCCTCAGAACAAGTTAGGGCCCTGGGAACTGGAGCTAAAGCATCCAATGACACACAGCCCCCTGCCTGGGCTGTCCGTCCAGCCCCCTCCTCTAGCCGTCCTTCCTGGTCCCTCGGATCCCAGCTTTTCTCTGAGGACCTCGCAGCACCCAAAGCTCACCGTCTTGTGCGGGACACAAGGACAGTCATCGACAATTTCATGTGACCAGAGCTGTAATGAGAGGAGAACCCAGAGGAGTACCCGGCTCGGCTTGGGGGCCAGGGAGGGCTTCCTGGAGGAGGTGGTGCCTGCACCAGTTCTTATGGATGGGTAGGGCCAGGCAGAGGAGAGGAAGGCCTTTTAGTGGAGCCGTGGGACCCAGGTCCAGAGATGGGAGGCAGTGGGATGGGAACACGGCTGGCGGGGGAGGTGGGGGAGAAGTGGAGCCTTTGGGGAGCCGCGACCCGCTGAGACCCGAGGCAGAGGGATGGATGGACGGACAGACGGACGGGTGGGTGACGGGCGATGGGTGGAGGGAGACTGAATGAATGCAAGGATGGGTGGATAGGTAGGTGGGGGGTAGATGTGGGTTTCTTTTAAGGAATCGGCGCATGGGATTCTGGGGCCTGTTAGGAACAAGGTCCGTACGGCAGGCCGGCAGCCGAAGTTCGGGCAGGAGTTGACCCCGCGGTCTCCAGGCAGAATTTCTTTTCTGGGAAATCTCAGTTTTCCTCTTAAGGCCTTTGGATGAGGCCCCACCCACACTCTGTGGAGGGTAATTTGCTTCCCTCGAGGCCGAATGATAATAGATGTGAACCACACCTACCAAATAACCTTCGGGCCACGCCCAGAGGACGTTCCGGCTGAGGAGCTGGGAACCGCAGCCTGGCGAAGCTGACCCGTGAACCTGACCAACACAGAAGTGGCTTCCTCCCCACGAGGGTGGGTGTGCGTTTGCCTGGGGAAGGCCCAGTGAGGAGGGGGGACCTGAGAGCCGCCAGGGAGGGAGAACCCGGTGATGGACGCTGGGAGGGGTGACGGCAGGCCACGACGCAGTGTTCGGGAAAGGGGGACCCGCAGAGACAGCAGATCCGGTGTCCACAGGATGGAGCCCCACGGGGGTCCTCGGTGTGTGGCTGGGAGCGGCTGGGTGGGGACCGGAGGTGGTTGTGAGTGATGGGAGGTGAGGCTGTGCAGACAGCGAGTGTAGACGCTGCTCCCGGAAACATGACGAAGAAGATCGTGGGGTGACGGGCAAGCTTGGTCCGGAGGGCGCTATTTAGCTTTCGTTTTTAATATGAAAATACGAGAACATGCCTCTTTTAGCATTTCCCCAGCCAGCGGCCTTTGGTATTGTCGTCAAAGCGCTCGGTCCTGTGTCTGGCTCCTGGCGGCTCGGTTCAGAGCCCGAAAAATATTCTAGTGGAGTGTGCCCTGCGCTGGCCACGAGAAGGACCCGCATCGGGCCTCGGCCAGGCCGTCCTCTCCCTTGACTTCTGCACGTCGCTCAGCCTCGGAGACCTAAGGGCCCTCATGCGTAAAACCACACGGTGCCGACCGTCAGGGCCGGAAAGGGGCGCTGGGGAGAGAGGTGGTGAGGGCAGAGCCCTCGGTAATCCTGCACAAGGGGAGGGGGTGAAGGTCCTTCGCAAAGCCCACCCCTTCGTCACGCTGGCGGCTGGGGAGGGCGGCCCTCACTGGGGAGGTCAGGTTGGAGTGGGGCAGCCCCAGGCCCAGGAGCGCCGGGAGCCCCCCGGGAGCCGGGGGAGTGCAAGGAAGGACCCTCCCTGGGGGGGGTTCTTGTGGGGAGCACGGACACCTGGCCCCCAGGACAGCGGGACGACACACTTCTGTAGCTTGTGGTGCTTTTTGTCTCAGCCGCAGGACGTGGCGCGGTCCGTCTGCACCTTCCGGCGACTCCCGGGGGCCCACCCCAGCTCTCCTTACCTCTGGCTTCCAGCACAGGAAGGTGCCGGGTACATTGTCACCCTGCCCCCGAGCAGCCTGCTCTCACGTGCTCCCGGCTCGCCCCGTGGGCTTCTGCCGCGCAGGCATGCGGTCTCGTTAGAGGAAAGGCTTTTCAACCGGCAGCCCAAACTCCAGGGCTTGCAGGGAGTCGGAGCCATTTCCAGAACGAGGCCCCTATCTCCGACTTCATGCCATCACCGCGACCAGCCAGCTCTGCGACGGCGAAACACGGCCGGGTCTGCCGCACCGGCCCGAGTGAACCGGGAGTGTGTGAGCGTGTGGAGTGACTGGCGGCTGCAGAGGGGCAGTGCACCTGCGACCCCCGGGAACTCAGGCGAGCCGGGGGGGGGGGTGTGACGGCGAGGCTGGACAGTCGAGGTGCGCGGGTGTCCGTTTGAGAGAGCGAGGCGCCGGGACGTGAGTCACATGTTATTTTTACTCCCGGTTTCGTGTGGCATGGTTTTGAATTACTGAGTGCTTGGAAAGATCCCACAAATGAAATCATATTTCATTTGTTCCCCCACTTGGCTGTGAAGTAAATCAGTTGTCGGGCTGCATTTGGAGGTGAAGGAAGGACAGAGAAAGCCGCAGCTTCGGCCGGAGCGTGCCCGGAGGGACCCTGGCGTCATCCGGGGCTAGCCGGTGCCGTCCGCCTCTGCCGGCCACCGTGCGGCTTTGACTGGGGGTTTCCGCACAGATGGGTTTTCAGGGCAACACCTTTGTAGACCAGTCCCCAGGGGAGCCCAGCCGGTCCGTGTTGCTCTCTGTCGAAGCAACTTGTGGGAAGCTGAGCAGACCCAGGACAAGGTCAGGAACACTGGGAGGGGGTCTCGGGGGAGTATGACCTCTTTCCTTTTGGTGTGCCGAGCGAGAGGTGGCAAAGGGGACAGAAGCAGGGAGCATGTTGACCCCACAGTTAAGTGGCTTATCTCCTCTGCGTTAGGGACCCCAGGCTGTGCCAGAGACCCCGTGATGACCGAGTCTTGACGTCTGGCTGGGGAGTGACGTGGCAGTGACGGGCAAGGCTTCGGGGAGCAGAGGCGGCCCCTGGCTGAGTCGGGGGAGGGGGTTCTCCAAGGTGGAAGTCTCCATCGAAGTCCAGGAGGTGAGCCTGAGCTAACCAGGTGAGGGTGGGAGCGTCTCCAGCAGCCTGGGGAGCAGCAGGCCCTGCATAGTTTGGGTCTGGCGGGGCAGGTCCTTCTGGGCCACGCCCCACGTCCTTGGCCCAGGACGCTCAGCCTCGTCACTCGCTGCCTGTTGGCCGTGATGTCAGATCCAGGGTACCGAAGCCCACCGGCTCCTCAAAAGGGCCCAGCCCTTCCACCGGGGAAAAGATTGCATTTGGGGAAGCTAACGTCCCAGCTTCCCTGTCTGTAGAGTGGGGCTGTGACGGTGATGCCGGTAAGGCCAGGGTCCCGGGAACGGAGCTGTCCCAGGTCCTGACTGCTCGCCTGGCCTGGGTTGGCCCTGGGTTCTCCTCGGGGCAGTTTCCACTGGCCCTCAGCTCCCACCATCTCAGCAGGAGGCTGGCCCCATGGGAGAGGACAGAACCCCTCCAGCCAGCTCTTCTGCCCCACAGATGTAGCCCCCTTGCCCCCGGGTCGCTGGCCCCTCCACCTGCCATCCCCTCCTGGGCCGTCCTCAAGAAACCCAACCCAGATCTCTACCTGACCCACACCGTGTGAGGTCAGCACCGGGGACCGCCCGGCCGTGCCCAGACCTGCCCTACGTCCCAACATTCTGTACTTCCCAAGGCCTTCGTGCACCTCAGAAGGGCAATAAACATTTTCAGGACAAATGACCCTAATTTTGGAGCAATTGGCAGGCCCTGCGGAACAGTGACAGGTGCGTGTGCTTGTCCTGGACCGCTTATCATGAAAAGAGAAGAGCCTTTCCCCGGGGCTCTGACCACCCCTTCCCAGTCTCCTGTGCAGCCCAGCACCTGCCCGTCGGCACAGGCAGGGCTGTTGGTGGGCCCAGGTGCTCTGACACCGTGGCCCAGTGACCCCGCTGTCCTCCTTGGAGCACTGGCTCAGAGCAGCGTCCACACCTGAGAGCCTCCGGATCCCAAGGTGGCCGTGACAGTGCCAGAGGCAGCAGGCTGAGTGCCAAGGGCTCATCTGGGAGGGACAAAGGCCAGTGTCTGACCTCGTCCACAGGAGTCTCGGAAAGCTCCACCCCTTCTGCCTTCCCCCACGTGAGGCCTGGCCAGGTTTTGTCCCCTTTCCAAGCCTATAGGGTAGAAGACCACAGCCCTGCTTCAAGGGGCGTTGGGGAGGGTTAAACCAAATGGACCGTGTAAGTGTCTGGGGGGGGGAATGAAGAGGCAAAGGCATGTGTGGCAAGAGTGGACATGGAGCCGGGAGGAGGGGCCAGCGGGGCCGCTGTCTGGGGCACCTCCCTGTGGGGGCTTGAAGACCCCAGTGAATAGTTTGATAAGCACTTGAGGTGGGAGGGGCCCCCAAGGAGCAGGTGAAGCCCCTTCCTTGCCTGCCAGGGGGCCTGGGACACAGGGTGTCCCTCTGTCTGCGGGAGTGAGTCCAGCAGGAGGAGGTGGGGGGAGGAAGGCAAGCCCCCACCGCTTTTGGCTCCTTCTGCACCTGCACCCGCCCAGCCCGGCTGTGCCTCTGGATGTGCAGTTTTAATAAATGTTGAGGAGTCTTGGTTTGATTGTCGGCCTGTCTGGAGCGTCCTTGTGTTGAGGAGCCCTTGACGGCCCTGACACCCGCGCCCCGCCCCCCCCCCCCCCCCCCCCCCCCGCCACCAGGGCCTCAGGTGGCAGCATTTTCTATAATGAATCATGTGACTTGAAAAACAAATTTATTTTTTTAAACTAGAAGAGCATCCAGTACACCAAAGGATTTCAATGAAGGTGGATAGATAGGCAGATGGATGGATGGAGGATGGGTGGATGGATGGGTGGATGGATGGACAGATGGACGGATGGATGATGGAAGGAAGGAATGATGATGGATGGAGGATGGGTGGATGGATGGTGGAAGGAAGGATGGAGGATGGATGGACAGATGGACGGATGGATGATGGAAGGAAGGAATGATGGATGGATGGATGGATGGGTGGATGGATGGACAGATGGACGGATGGATGATGGAAGGAAGGAATGATGGATGGATGGATGGATGGGTGGATGGATGGACAGATGGACGGATGGGTGATGGAAGGAAGGAATGATGATGGATGGATGGATGGAGGGAGGATGGATGGACAGATGGACGGATGGATGATGGAAGGAAGGAATGATGATGGATGGATGGATGGATGGATGGATGGGGGATGGGTAGGTGGATGGATGTAAGAAATACACATGAGAAAAACAGGCTTTGGGGGAAGTGATGGCACATGCGTCTCCCAGGTCTGTTTAATAACAATAGTGATAATATTTATGGAGCCCTGACTTTTTGCCAGACACTTATATCACTCCGTTATCCTAACAAACCCTACTGAGGTTGATACTGTGCTTGGAGAGGTAAGGAAAACGGAGCACAGAGAGGGCAAACAAGTTGCCGAGGTCACACCTGGGTCACAGCACCAGCACGAGAGCCAAAGTCTGGGTCGGTCTGGCCCGATCAGCCAGTGTCCGTGGGCGCTGCGCAGGAAGAGGGGACACTCAAGCAGGCCTGCCCCGGTAAGAGCTCCCCTTGCTGAGGGCAGATGGCTGGCAGCACGGCCGCAGGCCCTGGTTCAAGCCACCCCCTTACTTCTAATTTGCTGGGTGACTCTGGGCGGGACCTCCTTGGGCCCCAGGGTCTGGCCTCTTGAAAGAATGCGCCAGAATCACATGACCCTGAGGTCTTTCCAGGCTGAGAGCTGCTGTGACCCCCACCCCGTTCCTGCTCTGTTTGATGGTGTCTGCTCAGAGAGGGGAGGCCAGCTCCACGGGGAGGGCCTGGGGTGGCCACACAGCAGGCTGAGCTCCAGGGCCAGCCAGGAACCAGGCTAACCACACCCACTCTGACTCACACCCCATCCACACCTTTCTGTGTGATGGCGGCCTCCCTGCCATCCTCAGGCTCTGTGGAGGAGATCCTATGCTTCCAGGAGGTTCCTGGGGACCTTGGAAGACACGGGGAGGCAGCAGGACTGCGGGCGGCTGGGCAGACAGCTCCCTGAGGAGGGAGAGTGGTGGCAGGGGTGCTCGCACCCTCTCCTTCCTCCATCCTCCTCCCCCTGCATTCAGGAGACGTTTGTGGAGGGCGCGCTCTGCAGGGACTCTATTGAAGGCCCTGGGAACAACAGTGATGATAAGATGGCGTGGTAACGTCAAAGCCAGCTCAGCTCAGAGGAGCGCACGGTGTACCTCAGCGCACGTAACCCTCAGAACCAGCCTGTGAGGCAGGGGCTCTATCTAGCTCGATGAACATTGAGGCCAAGTCGGCACCTTGCACGAGCAGGTGACCCCGGGCTCCCACGCCCCTGCTGGCCTGCATTTGCCCTAGCCAAGGCCGATGACCCGGATTTAATGCTCTCAGCCGGCCTCGCTCCTCGGCCCCGATGCCGGGCGTAAGGGTCCTGCTCAGGAGGCACTAAGAGCGGAAGCTGGGGGGTGGGGGAAGAAGACCTCTGACCCTTGCACCACATGGCTCTGGGTTCTGGGGAAAAGCCCCCCCCCCCACTTCGGCAGGGATTAGAGCCTGCAGCTGCAGGCCCAGCCACCTGGGCAGGCCTCTTGGGTCGCTAGGTGCACGGCCAGGACTGCCTGGCCTTGCCTGTGGCTGCTTCTGCTGGACTCGGGCTTTCCCGGGAGCCCGTCCGGGGTGCACGGACGCCGCAGGGGGCCAGGGTCTCTGCTGCCGCTTCAGTGTCCCATTCAGAGGCCACGTTTCCTGCGGGCAGCCCTCCTTCCCTTGTTGACGGCATCTCCCACCCGCCTTGGCCCAAGCCAGTCGTCCTCCCGCCACCTCACCCCGCCGTGCCAGGTCCCGGAGATTGCCTCCTGTGTGGTCCTCCAGTCCGGTCGCCAGCGCCCCAAAGACCCCTTTTGTCAGTACCAGGCAGCAGCTGCTCCCCCTCCTTTCCTGACGCCCACCCCTAGCCCTTCCCGCTCCAGTACTCGGAGCCCGCCCGGTGCTGGGCGCCTGACGTCACAGAGGGCAGTCGGTGACAGCTGGGGGGGGAAGGGGGGGCTGCGGACTACCGTGGGGTAGGACGCGGCCCCTAAGGCGCCAGCCAGTGCAGGGCGGCGGGAGCCTACGGTGCGCTGCCCTAGACCTGGAGTCAGGAGCCCGGCGCCAGAATCCCAGCCGGCGCCCCGCCTCAGCTTCCCTGTCTGCACACTGCGGGAGGTGGGGGTTGGCCCAGGTCTTCAGGCCCCCTGCAACTCCACGACTCAACAAGAGCTGCACCAAGTTCTTGTCCCTTGGCCTCTCTCTCCTTGCCACTCCTGGGGTCTCGGGAACCGCCGCCAGCCAAGGCGCCAGCCAGGCCGCTCTGACAGCCCCGCAGAGACCCACCGGCCGCGGCGGGAGGCCGCAGCGGCGTCGCCCGCCTGCGCGTGCGCGGGACGCGCTGCCTGCCGGGACTTGGAGTTCGTCCGTGCGGCGGCTGGGCCACGAAGGCGGAGCGGCGGGGGCGCTGCGCCTACACTTCCCAGGGTGCGTCCCGCCCGCGGCGCGGCGGGGGCGGGGAGGGGCGGGGCCGACGGGGGGCGGGCCCGGAGGGGGCGGGGCCGACGGGGCGGGGCCGGCGCGCCGGGGGGCTGCGGCGGCGCTGCGGGCGGGCGCGGACCTTTCCCAGGGCCGGCGGACCCGGGAACCCGCGGGCTGGCGGGCTGGCGATCGCGCGGGCGCGGCCCCTGCGGGCTGGAGCGTCGGGCTGCCGCAACGCCGGACCGCCCGCCTCCCTGCCGCCGCTGAGATGAGTGCAGGTGAGTGTGGAGAGCGAGGGACCGGCGCGTCCCCGAGCTGGGTCGCGGCGCAGCGAGGGCTGTGGGGGCATTCTGGGGCTACACCTGCAGCACCGGGGAAATCACCCAGGGGCTCCGCCCAACTTTCGTCCCGGGGTCTTGCAAACCCGAGGGGCGGTCCGCAGCCCCCTGCCCCTGCGCCTGGGGCGCGCGCCGCTCTGCAGCGCGGGCTGGAGACCGCTTCCCACCGCGCCCGCCTGGCTGGCTGCGCCAAGCTGTCTGGAAGGCGGCACTTTTTTGCTTCTCAAGGGTCCCGGGGTCGCTGCAGGTTGCAGAAGGCGACCGGGTCCGGGCGATGGGGGCTCAGGGCCGCCGCAGACCCTGCTACGGAGAGGTGTGATGACTTGAGGGGGCTTTGCGGCAGGGGGTGCCGCCCTTGCGCTGCACTCGCGCCGCCTGAGCGGGGCGGGGGGGTCGTCAGGCCGACCCCCGGCGCCCAGGGCTCTTCCGCTGCAGATTTGGGGGCACAGAACCCGCAGGTGTGTGCGACCCGCCCCATCTCCTACCGCTCGGCATCTCCGGCCCCTCACCCCTACGCATCCCCACTGCTGCCTCCCGCCGCACCCACCGGATCCGACAGCCTCGGTGTGGCCCTGGAAAATCCCACAGCGTCACAAGCCAGCCGCACCTATTGCGCTTGGGGGAACTGAGACCTACCTACGGCAGGGAGGCCTTGGCAGGAGGGTCTGGTGCGTGGCCGGAGGGGCCGCGGAATTGAGAGTCTCCTGGGGCCGGGCACTGGGCGGAGGGTTGGTCGGTACATTCCCTGGCTGGGAGGGGCCGTCACCCCATTTTTCAGGGTGCGACCAAGGCTGGCTGGGCTTGAGTCACTTGCTCGGCTCTCGCAGCGGACTAGGGACTCGAACCCGGTGCTCCCTGACTCCTGTGCCCTTTCCTCTGAGCCCCTCTGGCCACAGACTGCAGTATGGCCCTTGGCTATGGCGCAGAAGCCACTGGGACCAGCTGGGGGGTGGGGGGCAATGGGACCAGGGAGGGAGCGCGCATTTAGTGAGTGCTTGCTCCCAGCTCTGCTCCTGGTTTCGGAGAGCTGTTTCCAGGGACCCATCTCACGGGGGAAATAGTCCCCTCCCCCTCCAACCAAGGAAGGAGGGCCAGTGGGCGTTGGGAGAGTGGCTGAGAGCAAATGGCAGGCAGCGGGAGACAGAATTCTCTAGAAGAGGATTTCTGAAATGGCCAACCTGTTATCTGGAGGTGGCTGGGGAGCAGGGCGCCCTGAGACCTGGCAGAACCTGCAGACGCGTTATCTAATGGCAGGTGGGGATAATGGCAGGGTGAGCGCAGGGTAATTTTAGGCTTTCTGTGGTCGTAATTGATACCTCCGGTCCCTCCGGTAATGAGGGGGAGCTCTGGAAGGAGCGCCGGCGTTTGTGGTTGTCCTGGGAGAGGGGCTCTGTGGGCCCTGGGGTTTGAACCGTGCTATCTGCCCGGCGGCCAATGGTGATCTCGGCGAACGGTGGCGCCTTCCCGAGTCTGGCTTCCTGAGGCGTGAAATCAGCGTTGCTGTTCCTCGGAGCAGATGAGATTCGAGTGGGAAACCCCACACGCAGTAGGTCCTCAGTAGTGTGTGGCGGTCATCGCTAGACGGCCACGGTCCCCCCAGTCTTTGCGAGGTTACCCAGCCCTTTGGAAGTGCCAGCGCGCCCGCCCCCGTCCACCTGTGGCTCGTGCCCCAGGTGTGTCACCAGGCGGGGACGCGCACACCACGCCGCGGTGGGGAGAGTGGCGGCCCCCCCGTGCCTGGTGCCAGGCTCTCGTGTCTGGTCTCTGTGCCCGTCTAGCAGGTCGGGGGCTTCTACCATCGCCGAGGGCAGGGGCCCCGGTGCCCTCCCGCCAGGAAGACTGGCATCGTCCCAGAGCTTGGTGCCAACAGGCGTGGGTGGGCATCACTCTGCCCAGGGTCCAGCTGCCCCCCGGTGGGCCCTTCGGCCAAAGCCCGAGACGGTCTGTACAGCCTCCCCAGGTCGCAGGCTCCCTTTCCTTCCTGCCCCCAGGCCGCGGCATGTCTTCCTTCAGGTACGTGATGCAGGTCGCCTTCGAGACGGCTTGGGTGTGGCCTCGGGGCCCCTCGCAGTCGCCTGCTTGGTTTGTGGCTTGTCGATGTTGGGTGGCTAGGGAAATTGACAGAGGTGGCCTTCTGTGTCAGGCCCAGATCCCGGTCCCGTGCACCGGCTCTGGGTGCCTCGTGCCTCAGTTTCCCGGAGGTCTGGGGGGAATGCCCTTAGCTCTGCACGCGGCCTCCGTCCGTGACTCGTAGACGGACCCCTTCGGTGTGTATTCACAGGCCTTCCCTTACACACGTGTCTGGGCCCAGACTTCCTGTTCCGACGACACCGCTCACGCAGGGTTAGGGCCCACCTGGCTGGCCTCCTGTTACCTTCATTACGCTGTAGAGTCCCTCTCTCCAAAGGCAGTCGCATTCTGAGTTACTGGGGGTAGGGCTCCCGCATGTGAATTTGGAGGGGGGCGCCGTTCAGCCCCAAACAGGGGCAGGGCCAGGCGGAGAGGCTGGGCGGCCGGCTCGGCCGTCCCGTGTCCATGGCTGCCTGAGATCATGGGGCTGCGAGGCATCTGGAGAATGCCGCCGAGCAAAGCCCCTCGTGTGCACAGAGGGGAAACTGAGGCCCGGAGCAGGAAAAGCAACCATCTAGGGTCAAGGAGAGAGCGGGGCAGAGCCAGAACCTGAGCCCCAGGTCCCCTATGCTGGTTACCACAGCCCTGGGTGTTTGGGACAGAGACCCGTCCCTTCGCCTAACCCGAGCGTGGGCAAGGACGTAACCACAAAGATGCTCACATCGGGGACACAGAAAGTTAGCAGCTGCCTGGACGCGGAGGGGGGGGGAACGAGACACCAGCCCGCCGCGCGGTCACTCATTCGGTGGGCTCAGGCTTACCGCACGCCTGCCGTGTGCCCGGGGGTGGAGGGAGCATTCCAGCGAACAGTATGTGAGGAGGTTTTAGTGTTAGGAGGAGAATTGCTTAATCAGACAAGTTTAATTTAGACAGCGGCAGAGAGCAGGGTTATGCGTCATACGCGATCTCAAGGCTGCAAACACAATAAAGGAGGAAGAACCGAGGACACGCGTCAAGCTGTCCGCGGGGGCCCTCTCGTAGAAAGAGGAGAAAGAGGTTTTCCCACATCTCCGTCCTTGTACACTTTCTGCGACCTTCCCACATTTTCTTCGTTGCGTTTGCTCTTTTGCAGTGAAAGTGGGAAAGGAGTGCCGCTGAGACTAAGGAGGGTGCGCGAAGACCGTGACTCGGTGGGAGTTCTGGAACATTCCGTGCCACGGGGGCTGCTGTCCCTTGGCCGGGAGTGGGGGTGGACGCCGGGGTCTGCTTTCTCTGCGCGTCTCCGTCAGAATTAGGCGCAGAGGAAGACCGATCACCCTGACCCAGAAATTCATCTGAAATCGAGTCTGAAAAGGGGCGGTTTCCTGGCCCGAGACCCAGCGGGCGCGCTCCGGCCCAGCGGGGGCGTCCCCGAGCCCTGCACTCTTTCCTCTCCTTTCCGGGGGGGGCCCCTGACCAGCTGCCGCCCGAGACCTTTGGATTCTTTATGCTCTCCGTCGTTGGGGTTAGTCTGGGGGTAGACGGCATAGTTCTCGAGTCAAGTTCTGACTTGGATGAGCTCTTGGCGAGTCTGGTCTCAACTGTCCCAGAAAAGGGAGCGTGACCCTCGCTTCTGGAGAAGTCACCTGTCTGGGACCCTGATTCCGCCCCCCCCCCCAGAGCATCATCTGGAGACTGGGAGAGCTGTGAGCTGCTCAGAGATGGGGATATCAGGGTAATGATGGAAGAGGGTGGGACCCTCCCACCCCCCCACCCCCCACCCCCCACCCCCCAACCCCCAACCCCCACCCTTCACCCCCGCCCAGGGTCTGTCCTGGCACCCTGTCCTGGGGGAAGAGGCAGTTAAAATAGTTGCAATAGGGGAACAGGGTGCTGTTCACGTAGCGGCTCAGCCTTTGATGACCGCGTTGCAAGCGGCTGAGGGGACCCGCCAGACATGCGCCCACCTGCATGGGCGGGGAGCCTCGGGGCTCGGGGCCGGGAGGACGCGGGCACAGCAACCTGAGCGGAGCGTGTTTGTTTACTCAAGGGATGTTTCCACTGCCCTGGCCTCTAGGGTGTCAGGAAGCACCCTACTTCGGTGTCACGGCAGCCGAGGCTCACGGGACGCTCCCCCAGGCCCCGCGCCCGGCCAGGTGCTTCTGAATCCTCACGGCGCTTCTCAGGGCTGCTGGAGTGTCCCCATTACGAGAGGGAAGGGAGGCAGGTGCCCAGAAGGGCCCGTCAGCCGCCCTGGCATCCGGATTTGAACCCTGTGTGCCCAGATACCCCTCTTCCCACCTGGGTGGGCTCCATCTGCCCACCCCACCCCCCCACCGCCCCCTGTGCACGCACGAGCTGGCTTCTGTGGGCAATTTCCTGCCCCCTCGTCATGTGTGGCTGAGTGTTTGGGATGGATGAGGCTTGACCGTTTGGGGCATCCTAATAACGCTTTGTAGCGACGGGGGGATTCCAGGGTCCGTCTTGTCCCCTGGGCCCTGAGCCGTATTTGCCTCGTTCAGGTGTGGCACCTGCGTGACCGTAGCCGGGGAGGTGGAGCCTGACCCAAACCCAGCACTGTCTGCCTCCAGGGAGCACGCCTGGGGTCCCGGCACAGCCCAGAGAGCCGCTTCCAGATGGCTCGGACCAGGAGAGAGAGCCCATCAGCCTCTCAGTAACCTGGACCCGCTGACCGCGGCTCTCCCTCCCACCAGGTCCCCGAGGCTTTTTAGAGCTGTCCCTTCCTGCTGCAAAGCAGCATTCACGACGTCCCCTGTCCCTGCTGCGGCTCCCTGTGTGTCCCGTACCCCCCCCCCCCGCCCCCGTTAGTGGGAGACTCCCAGCTCCACCCACCCACCCGGACCGCTGTGTGACCTTGGGCAGGCTGTCTTCCCTCTCTGGGCCTCAGTGTACCCATCTGTAAAGACAGGGCCTGCCACCACCATCAGGGACGTGGCCCGCTTCGGACGACCCCGTCCCCTCCGCTGTTCCCAGAGAGAAGGCCTGGGCTTGAGGCCAAGCCCACGTTTCAGGGAAACCCGGCCCCCATCATCCTCTCCTGCCGTGTCGACCTCGTCTGACAATTTCGCAGCACGACGCACTTGGCCCTTTAGACGGAGGCTCCCCGATGTAAGGGGGTCTCTCTGCAGCCTGCCGGGGACGCCACGCCGGTGGGTGTCTGCCTCGTACCTGAGCCGGGACGCCTGAGTCCTCCCGTCCTCGGGCAGGACTGGGGAGGGCGGAACGTGTGCTTTGGATTTCGTGGCGCTCGCTTTCCTTGGAAACGGCCAACGGCAAGCCCGTGGGTCGCCGGGGCTGGTCCCGGGCGCCTCCTGCCGGGTGGGCTCCCGGGCCCGGGGGCGGCCTCTCGGGGCGGATTCCCGAGCACCGAGGGAGGCCGTGCTGATGCCTCGGAAGGTATGGCCAGTGGCTTCGGGGTCAGGCTGACCTGGGCTCCAGTCCCAACTGTCACCTGCTAGTCGGGTCCCGGCAACCGAGTTGCTTGGCTGCTCTTTGCCTCAGTTTCCCCAGCTCTAAAGTGGCGACAGTAGCACCTTAGCCTTCTCCGGTGTCCGCCATCGCCCGGAGCCTCTCTCTGACCCTCTGCTTCCCCTCACACGTGGGCGGCCCCCGGATCCCACCGGAAAACACCAGGTGGAGTTCGAGAAGGAGGGGTTGCCGGGACCGGCCTCGTGGCCCCCGCTTCAGGTTTAGACCCTTCTGGGTGACTCCTCCCACCCCCGCCTTGGCCCTGCACTGGCCGCAGTTCGGGTGCCCCTGGGGACGAGGACACGGGTGCAGGCAGAGTGCGGGGTGAGCGACCCCAGGAAGCACAGGTTGAGGGGGCGAGGGGCGAGATGGGGAGGGGGCCAGTGGGGGCATTCGCACGGGCGGGCAGGCTCCTCAGAGCCGTCCTGTGTTGGGGGGAGTGGGATGCTGGGATCTTCGTCCTGCACGGTGGGGGGCCGGTCCCAGGAGGACATGGTCCCCCCCACCCCACCGCACCCCCGTCCTGTGCAGGGCGAGTGTCCACCGCGCTGGGGGAGCCTCAGACTGCCAAGTGAAGTGATGTCTGGGCTTGCAATGCAGAGGGCTCGGCCAGTGCCCGTCCCCGGCTGCCGCAGGAGACCGGGGGTGGGACGGGGACAGAAGTCACCGCAGCTGCCACACCCGGAGAGGCTCCCGCGGGGCTCAGACCTGGTCCGGCCTCAGCCCGGGTTGGGGCCCCCTCCATTCCCAGCTGTCAGCAGCCCCTCAGGGGGCTCAGAGCCATCTCAGAATGCCCGTTTAGTGTTTCGATGGCGTTTATTGAGCACCTACTGTGTGCAGAGCGCTGTCCTGCTGGTGATGCCCGGACACCCTTGCTTGCGTTTTTCCTGCTGCTTTGTCCACCCGCCTCCCCCCGCATCCTGGAACTCCTCCCCCTCAGTCTTCCAAGCTTCCAACCAGAGCTCCGGACCCTCTGCGATGTCCGCAGCTGGCGGGCGGTGGACAGAGCTGGGGTTTCCTGCCGAGAGCCTGCGTCTGGTCCCCGCTGCGTGTGACCCGGGGCTAGGCACCGCCCCTCCCCCAATGCCGCGTCTTGAATGGTGCGGGGAGCGGAGTAACGGTCCCCGAATACGTCCTTGTCCTTGTCCCCAGACCTGGGAATATGTTGGAAAGGGACTTCACGGATGTGGTTCGGTTAAAGACCTCGCGTTGGGGAGACTACCCTTTGGGCCCCTCGTGATCCAGCGCCCTCAGGAGAGGGAGGCAGGAGGCGGGGAGGGGAGGGCAGGGCGGAAGCGGAGGTCAGAGGAGGGAGCACGCAGGACGGTCCGGGAGCCTAGGAACCGGCTCCCCCCGAAGCTGGAAGGGGCCGGCGAGGGGGCCTCCTGGGAGCCCCCAGGACCCATTCCAGACTCCGAACCCCAGACCTGCGAGAGATGACGTCTGCTTTAAGTCTGGAGGTCTGTGACCATTTGTCCCAACAGCTGCCTGTCACTTGGGTGGCCCACCTTCCCCGCCTTGCCCGCCGCTGGGTCGGGAGGGAGGCCCCGGGAGAGGAAGGCGGCAGCGGTCCGTGAAGGGGGGATTGTTCCCGACCTCCTCGGGGCCGTGAGGCTGTGTGGGCCGCCCGCTCCTGGCAGTGTTCGGGGAGCACCCTCGTGAATGATGAACGCGGGAGGACTGCCCTTCCGAGGAGGAGGGGCGGGGAGGGGCCGGTGTTTACCGAGAACCTCCGGGCTCCGCTCCATGGGCCTCTCGGGGTCCAGGGCGGTGGGGTCGTGCCCCAGGCTCCGGCCACCAGGCCAGGGTGGGCCAGGGCGGGCGGCACGCTGACGGGGCAGGGCCTGCGCCCCGAGGGTCCGTGTTCTGAGCTACTCCTGCTTCTTCTGCTTCCCGACTGGGACACCGGGCTGGACGGCGGTGGTGTGTCCTGTAACTCCCCAGCCGGGGTGCTAGCCTGCACGCTCCCGGGTCCGAACCCATGTGGCCCCCTGCTCCCGTGGCCCTCTTGGACCTCAGCCAGCCTTCCCCGCTCGTGGCCAGTGTCACACCTGAACCCCGACATCTGTGCAGTTTTAGATGGTCCGCGACGGTGGGGTCTGGAGCTGGGCATTTCTCTAGTTCCGGGGGTGCAGTCTGACCCCCCCGGTGGGTGGAGGGAGAGGGTCCAGCTCAGTCTTGCCCGGTGTGGGCACCTTGGGGCACAGGATCTGCCCTCGGCAGGCAGGTGACAGGGCAGCGGCCGTGGTGTTTCCCACCTGGGGGCCCGGCGCCCCTGAGTGCCCCTCCCGCCACTGCCCCATGATAGCGTGGGCCTCCTGCCCGTGTCATAGGCAGCGTTCACTTCTCTGGGTCCCTGCCCCGCTGCCCCTCCCGCCCACCTGCCTCAGGTAAAGCAGCAGCTGACCCGACTGAGACTAAGAAGCGTTTCTGGTTGCACAGCCCTGCGCCGGCCACACGGAGGGCGCTGAGCAGACCAAGGCGGCAGGGACACTTCCCCGTGGAGGTCATGACCCAGACAGACAGGGAACAGGCGTCATCGGAACCTGGTGGGAGGCAGAATGGGGACGGGGCAAGAGGAATCACTTCCATATGGCATCAGGGAAGGCTTCCTGGAGGAGAGGGCATGGAGTCGAGTCCTGAGACCAGCATGTGAGGGCTGGCCAGGGAGGCAGAAGGCTCAGCACGAAGGCAGGGAGGTGGGCAGCGAGGGCGTACAGGGATCAGCACACAGTCCGAGGGGCCAGAGCGAATGAGCCGCACGGGAGGAGTCACGGGCCGTGAGGAAGGCGTCAGGACGGGTGACCGGGTGTGAGCGCCAGCGGTGGGCCCGAAGCCTCGGCGCCAGTGTCCCTGCGTTCGAGCCCAGATTGACTCGTGGGCCCGCCAGGCCCCCCCGATCTGCCTGCTTGTTCGTGGCTCTGATCCCGCGGCTCGCCTCCAGCCGAAACCAGGCCTGGCCTGCCGGGCGTCCGGGGAGTAGCGTGAGGCGCAGGGCTTCACGCCTCAGCTGGCTCGCACACGTCCCGGGGTGCTGCAGAAATCAGGAAACGCGATATGACGCCCAGCGTCCAGCGAGGCGCCTCCCTGCCTGTCTCTAGTGGGGGAGGGGGCAGGGTGCAGCGTCTGGGTGGAGAGCAGGGCGGGCGTGGGTGAGGGTGCAGGGCAGTGCGGGCGTGGGTGAGGGTGCAGGGCAGGGTATGCGTGGGTGAGGGTGCAGGGCAGGGTGGGCGTGGGTGAGGGTGCAGGGCAGTGCGGGCGTGGGTGAGGGTGCAGGGCAGGGCGGGTGTGGTTGCAGGGCCTGGAGGGTGTTGTGGGGTGCAGCCTGGACTTGGGCTGCCGCATGCACGGGGTGGGGGACTCAGAGCTGGGTGGGGGGGGGCCGGGAGCTGGGTGTCGACGGGTGGCAGTGCCCCGTCTGCAGGCGGCGCCCCGTCTGGAATCCTCGGGCAGGCCTCCCGGGACTCAGGCCGCCTCCACTGCTCGCCCCTGCGGCCCTCCGGTTCCCTGCGCCCTCTGTCCCCCTGGCCGAGCCGGGCCCCCTGAAGCCTGTAAGGCCCCGGGGCTGGGAGGACACGTCCCGCCACCGATGCCGCCCCTTCCCCTCCTCCCTCGGCCTCCATCTCCATCCCGATCCCTTCTCTGTCTGTGTCCTTGTGACAGCGGCCCAGCCAGGACGGTCCCTGTCTCAAGAGCCTTAACCCGATGGCACCTGCAGTGGGAGGGCGTCCCCCAGCAGCCGGCAGGCAGCCTCCGAGCCGGCCGCTTTTGGGACCCACACCTTCCCTCTCCCTGTGGGGTCTCCAGCCTGGCTGAGGGTTTGCCAGGCTGACTTCTCATAGGAAAAAAAAACCACAAAAACAAAAACGTGACTCTGAACTCAGCTAAATTTGAACTTCCCCAAACCCCGTGAGCTAGAGCCCGTCACAGACTGCCGACTGGGGCAGCAGTGTGCGCCAGCTTTAGGGGTGCGATCAGGCACACGCGCTGAGCATGAAATACATCCATGCCCTAGGATGGAGGAATCGCTTCTTCGGGCCGTCTTTCCGCGGAGGCTCTGGAACACAGACACGGATTTATCCGCGGACAGTCATTCGGCTCACGGCCCGCGCGTTGCTCACCATGGCTGTCCGCCCCACAGCGCTGGGCGCCACGTCCCCCTCGTCCACAGTGGGGGCTCCTGACTCTCGAGCTCCAACCCAGAATTCTCGAGAGCCCCGAGCGCTTCTAAATGGCTTATATTTATTGATATTTACGGAGCTAGAAATTAACACGGAGAAGATCCTACGGTATTTGTTACTTCTTTGGAGAACAGCCCTTTGGATGTTAGCATGTGCGTGTTTTGAGTGGCGTCGCATTACAGTTCCGCAAATCTCATTAGTGCCCGGCTTGATAGAGGACAGCTGGCCTCCTGTCCGGCCTGTCATCCGTCAGTCCTGATGCCACACGGTCTCTTGGGAGCAGGAGGAAGCGGAGAGAGGACATAACCTCTGCATCTCGTTACGACAATGGCTTTGACCCTGCGCGCTCCCGGACAGGGTCTTGGGGCGCCTCTCCCCGGGGTGCCTGGACCACACGCTCCGGGAGCTGCCGGTAAGGGCGGGATATGGTGCGGCCATTGAGATGACGACGAGGCGTCAGCGCCGGCCACGAGTGAGGACAGGCCGCGGCATCTTACGCGCCGTTTCGTGTCTACAGAACAGGCGAGAAGAAGAGCCAGCGGAACGCGATAGGGTCGGCGCCTTTGTCTCTTTCCCTGAGGCCGTTCTGTTTTATCCTTTCCTGCTGATTCATTTTAAGGACGCGCGGGAGCCAGGGTTTTGCTCGGGGAGGCCTGATGGGAGCCCGGCCGCCCGGCTCACCGGCCCTAGCGCCGGCTCCAGGGACGCATTCTCTATTTTGGGAGGAGCGGGCCCGCCGCCGAAGTAGGGCGGCGGGTGGCACGGACACGGAATTCGACGCGGGCGGGTGTGGACTCTCACCACATGCCGGCTCTGGTTACAGAGGGGAGGGAGGTGTGTGCCGGGGCGAACTCCGAGCTCCGGGCCGGTCAGTGGGGAGCGAGAGCGGGCGTGCCCGCACCCCGCTGAGCTGCGACAGCCACAGCAGAGCTAAATCTATCCCGGGCGCTCGTGGCCCCGCCCCCGCCCAGGGAGTGATCGATTCGTCTAATAAAAATCAATGTCCGAGTTCGCGGAGCGTCTAGCAACGCCGGGCAGGGCGGAGAGGTTGTCCGGGCCCTGAGGCCTGCACACAGGGCGCTCTCGCTTAGGAGGCGCGGCGTGCCCAAGTCAGGTGGCTGGTGATGGGGGGGGAGGCGGGGTTCAGACCGGCCTGCCGCCACCTCCCCTGGGGACGCGCGCCACCGCACGAAGTCTCCGGATCATTCCGCTTTTCAGAACGGCCCTCGCAATAAGAAGAGCTGTGGGCGCCTGCTGGACATTTAGCCCCCCCGGGCACTGCGGGGGCGTGGCCACGACGGCCAGTTTTGCAGGTGGGGACGCGGAAGACGGGTGGCGTGGAGAAAGCTGCCCCGAGGCCCCAGCGTGCCGGCGGAACCGACATTTGGACTCGGGTCTTCCCCTTGGACTCGGGGCTCCCGCTGACCGGCGGCTTCCTTCCAGTTCCTTCCGTGGTCTGCCCTGAATGTGGGTCGGCTTCCGACTGAGGCCCCTGTGACCCTCTGCCACCCCGCGTGACCCTTCCCTGAGCTCAGAGCCGGCGTTGTGTGTGTGTGTGTGTGTGTGTGTGTGTGTGTGTGTGGTTTTCCTCCACCGCAGCTGGCCGAGGCCAGGGGCTCCCGATGCCCTGGTGGCTGGGCTGGGGGGTCCCTGGTGGCCGTCCCTGCCCGGAGCCCTGGGGGCGGGGGCGGGAAGCATTCTGAAAGGGTCTTACACAGAAACCATTGCTTTATTTTCTTAAAATATGACCCACGGCCTCCAAGGTGGGTCCCTTGGAAAGAGCATCTGGCCAGGAAGGGGGATCCCGAGGGCCATTTCTGCCCCCGCCCCGGTGGCCTGGGGACCCGCTCCCCCACCGCTCTGGGCTTCGATGCCTCCCTTCCCCTCACTCTGCGGGGCGCGGCTGCGGCCCAGAGGGGGATCTCGGCAGAGCTTCGCTCTGCATTCAGGGGCGGCGGTGGCACAGCCTGGCCTCGGCCTGGCTCCTGGCTGTGGCACCGGCCCCAGGAAGGAGGGGGGCTGCTCCCTGGACCTCCTCTTCTGACTTCCTGTTTCCTCTGTGAGGACCTGCCTCTCCCCCGGGGGACAGACATCAGGAAGGACACCCCCTAACCTCTGCCCCCAAAGGTGGGGCCCCACCCTGGGTCCCTTGGACCACAACCTCTTCCAACACGAAGCCCACCAACCCAGCGTCCATGGGGGCAGGTGAGTGGGCAGGGGTGGTGGCTTCACTTGAGTGTAGCCATCTGCTGGGCAGGTGCCAAGGTGCCCCTGAATTAGTTCCTCCTCCAGGCACGATGAGAAAGCCGGACGGTGCGTGATGAAACACAGCGTGGGAAAGCACTTCTCTGGGGACAGAGACAAGGCGGCTAGTGAACCTGCTCTGAGAGAGAATCCTGGCAGGCTTCCCGAAAGAGGTGACATTAACCAAGTAGGTGTTAGCCAGATGAAGCAGCGGGAGAAGGGCACCCCGCAGCAGGTACAGAGCCCCGGAGGAGAGAGTGGAGGGCGCGGTGGAGAAACTCCGTTTGCGTCGGTGCCCCAGGTTAGGCCCCAG
This sequence comes from Paguma larvata, assembly GCA_030068075.1. NCBI lineage: Eukaryota > Metazoa > Chordata > Mammalia > Carnivora > Viverridae > Paguma > Paguma larvata. The sequence goes on along the minus strand of CM057823.1, from coordinate 192,686,067 downwards.
GTACGGTGCTGGGCACGCGGCAAGGGCCCCCCTGCCCTGTCTGCCTCTCCTGTGCCATGGTCTTCCGGCACCTTGCGTGGTATTTCACTTGCAGGTGGTGCTCGGCGGCCGCGTGAGGAGCCGATGAGTCACAGGGGAGGGGAGGCGGAGAGGGAGGACTTTGAACTTCCACAGGGCACGACCCTGGCTCTGCTGATAGGGCTGCCGGGCCCAGGGTGCTGGCGACACAGCCAGCGATTCCAGGCTGGAATGACACCCACGGGACTGCGGGTGTCACAACCCCTGCAGGACAGTTACTGCCCAAGAGCTGGCGCGGCCCGGGTCAGGGAGGGCTTGCGGGTCCCCGAGGCGGGAGAGGGAGGTGGGAGCAACAGAAGGAAGGCCGTGCCGGGGCCCCTCCCTCCCCACCTGCTGCCGAGCTGTCTTCCGTGGCCCTTTGGCCCCTCTAGACTGGGGTTCCTTGAGGGTCACGTGGGGTCAAGCTCCTCCGAGGGCACAGGGACGGGGAAGGCTTCCTCTGGCCGCGGGGAGAGAGGCTGGGGGTGCCGGCCAGCCCCTGCTCTGGAAGCCCGGGCCCCTCCCTCCCAGGCAGCAGGCTGCCCCCCGCAGCCCGTCCCCCACCTCCCCCTCGCCCCCGGCATCCTCAGCCCTCCTAAGAATAGCAGAAACTGTCCTTCTTCAGGCTTTACACATGTCATTAAATCTGTGGCTCTGTGAAGCCAGGTGACACAGGGGACAAGGGAGCGTGCCCGCTGTGTCTGAGGCGAAGAGCCATCTCCACGGCTACCGTGCTTGCCCCAGCTGGGGGCTCCTGGGGCCCTCGTGTCCCCACCCCCGGTTGGGGGCTGCTGGGGCCCTCATGCTCCACCCCCCCCCCGGCTGGGGGCTGGGGGACAATGAGGAGACGCCCCTGGGACCCCTGCTGTCTGGAAGTTCCATCCAGCCGGGGAGGCTGGCCGACACCAGGCACAGAGTTGGGTGCCACATGGACTAATGAGACTAAGAGGCCCAGGGATGGGCCAGTCCTGAGACCCTGGTGACCGCCGGGCCCTGGCTGTCCCAGTTCTAGAATAGAACCTTCTATTCCCCACGGCACGCCCGGCTCCAGGGGGCGCAGCAATTCGGAGAGGAGTGCCTGCGGCAGCCGGCGTCTATGGCCTGCGGCGGCTGGGGACGGTCACTGGCCTCCGTGGCTGCCGCAGGGCAGTGTTGGCCAGCGGGCGAGCAGGGGCTTCCCCACCGCCGCTCTGCCACGGAGCGGGTCCCTCCCCGGCCTCTGAGCTCCGCGGCAGGTGCCGGGCCGTTTGTATCCCTTCCTGCTCAGACCCTTGTCCCTTCTGTCCACGGTGCCGGAGCCGCACGGCGCTTGGGCCGGACGTTTGGAAGTTCGGAACGTGGAGGGAACGGAGGTCAGGTGGAGCCCCGGGTACGCTTAGCGCATTGGCCACAACGGTCCTTTCGCTCAGAACTCAGAATCATCCTGGGAGTCGGGGCTCCTGCGTGCAGACCCGCGGGGGGACCTGCCCCGAATGCTGAGCGCGGCTGGCCCACCCTCCCCCGCGGCATCCCCCGTGGCCCCTCAATTACTCAGGGACCCATCACGTGACCGCTGGAGCAGAGGGACCTGAGTCGCATCAGCGTTTGGCAAAGCCCTTTCCCTGTGCGCCCACGAGCTTCTGGCGAAGGGAAATGAATCTCGGGGGACTCTGACCCAGGCCTGGTGTGGCCGTGGCCCCGCGAAGGAGGACGGTGGGCCGGTGATTAACTGCGGGCCCGTCCGGGCCCGAGGGTCTTCCGGAAGGTCGTAGCCCATGTTTCTTCCCAGCTCGGGGCGTCTGTGACACCGTTTGCTTTCCCAGAATCCTCGGCTATTCTCAGGGCTCTGGGCTGGAGGGCGAGTCAGGGCTGCCTGGGCCCCGGCCTCGCCCCCCGCACCCCCCCCTGAGCTGGCTCTCGGGGCAACGGGGACGGGTGGGGGGCAGGGTGGCGGTCAGCGGAGCGCAGGGCCGGGTGGGCTCGCCTAGGAGGAGCGGTGCCCGCCCGCCCGCCCGCCCGGCAGCAGGTGACACCAGTAATTTCAGTGAGAAAAGAGGCTTCGAAACACGCTGCTCACGCACCCGGTCCCCGTCCTCGCGGACGCCAAGGGTCCCGGTCCTCGCCACCGCTCCCGGCGGCCTCTGCGCTCCCTGACGCCGGCCTGCGTGGCCAGCCGGAGCCTGCCTCTCGGCCAAACTCCGTCCCCGGCTCTCTGCGGCCTCCCACGCGCATCTGCGTACCGCTCTGGCCAGTAGGGACCTGACGGCAGGGCCCCGAGCTCCTTTGGGGGTGTCCCTGTCCCTCGGGAGAACGTGCAGAGGCGCAAGTCATAGCACGACGGACAACACACGCATCCGGATTCGCAAAAGCCGACTGGTGAGCAGAAAAGGAGAATTCTGGGACTCCCGGCAACACGGCAACGACGCCAGGCCTGCCGCTCTCACCTCTGCGTGGACCCTCGGGTGATCGCCCGGGCTTTTCTCCTCGACGTTCCGGAGGCTTCTGCGGCAAGTGGCATCACAGCGGCCGAGGGTGGCTCTGAGCGGGTTTTCTGTGCTTCGATGACCACAGTCTCTCCTTCCTTCACTAGGTGGACAGTGTTTCCCGTTTTTTGTTTTTTGTTTTTAATTTTTAAATTTTTTTTAACGTTTTTATTTATTTTCGAGAGACAGAGACAGAATGTGAATGAGGGAGGGGCAGAGAAAGAGGGAGACACAGAATCTGAAGCAGGCTCCAGGCTCTGAGATGTCAGCACAGAACCCAACGCAGGGCTCAAACTCACAGACCGTGAGATCAGGACCTGAGCTGAAGTCGGACACTTAACCGACTGAGCCACCCAGGCGCCCCTGTTTTTAATTTTTAAACTTGTGGTAAAGTAGCCATAATGTAAGGTCTCCCGTGTTAACCATGGTTAAACGGTTCATTGGTGTCAGGTACACTCACGTTCTCGTGAAACCTCCACCACCGTGGTCTCCCGAACGGTCGCCTCTTCCCAACTGAAACGGTGCCCTGGGAACTAATTCGCCGTCCACCCCGCCCGCAGCCCCGGCGACGTCCGCTCTGCCTTCTTCCCCAGGAATCTGACTGCTCTGAGGGCCTCATCCAAGCGCAGTCACCCGGGATCTGTCACTGCGGCCGCCTCACTGCCCTGAGCGTCTCGTGGTTCGCCCGTGGGGTGGCAGGTGTCAGAAGGTCCTTCCTGTTTCAGGCTGAGGGACTCCCGTGGGGCGGGCCGCATTGGGCCTCTCCGTGCATCTGCTGACGGGCCCCGGGCTGCTTCGGCACGGGTCAGTCCGGCCGCCGCTGTTCCCTGCCGCTTCCTTGGGCACAATCCAGAAGTGGGATTTCAGGATCAAGGGGCAGACCCGGGGCCGGGCCGAGGAGCTGAGGCCTGTTTCCCCCCCCCACCTCACTGCCCGTCACCTCCTCGTGGGCACCGGTGCCCAGGCCGTGCTGAGCCCTTCGGAGTCCCTCCTCCCATCCCTGCCAATTTGCTTCACAGGGGCCTGCCTTCCCCCGCCCCGTCAGCCAGCGTCTGCCCCGTGGGTGACCTCCAGCTGGCTCTCCCTGACCTCCCCCTGCTAATGCACCTGTTTGTCCTCTTGTCTGGGTGCGTCTGTGCCCTTTCTGTCCCCCTCCCTCAAGCAGGGACTCCACAGAAGGCACTTGTCGCCCCCTCACCCCTGTCTGTCCCTGGAATGTCCCCCCCACCCCTCGGCCTCAGAGTCCTCCAAGCCAGCATGCACCTGCTGGAGCCCAGAGGCCTGAGCCGTGTCGGGGGTGTGACCCTGGGCCCGCAGCTCCCAGGACCTGGGGAAGCGTCCGCACCAGAACAGGGTGGCCTGGGGCTCCCCAGGGAACAGTCCTGTACTTGGGACACTTGCAGGGCCCGGGCGTCGAAGTGTAAACGTATCCACGCTGAGCTGGAAAATATGTCACACTTTCCTTCTCAAAGTTCCCTTTGTCCCGCGAGCGTGGCTCATAGGCGGCCCTTGTCGTCAGGGCCCCCTCGGGGCACCCTATTGTCTGAGACATGGGGACGCTGACCCACGGTGGGCGGCAGGCGGCGGGTGAGGCCCCCCCCTCCCCCCCTCCCCCCCCCCCCCGCGCTGGACGCAGCTGGGGCCCCGCCTCCAGCGTGCTTTGGGGTTTGTCGCCCCGGGCACAGAAAGCACCGATTGGAACATTTTGTTTTAATCACGACAAAACCTCCATAACAAGATTGGCCATTTTAACCGTTGCCGAGCGTCCAGCTCAGCGGCCGTAGGCGCATTCATGCTGTCGTGAGGCCGTCCCCACCCCCCATCCATCCCAGAACCGTTTCGTCTCCCCAGACCGACCCGGCGCCCCCGAAGTGCCGGCTCCCCTCCCCTCCCCCGCCCCAGCCCCTGGTCCCCACCGTCCACGAGTGTCCGCAGATCGGACTCCTCGGGCCCCTCGCGTCCGTGGAGCCCTTGCCCTGAGCCGGGTGCCTTTAGGCTCGTCCGTGTCGGGCGTGTGTCAGAATTCCCTTCCTCTTTGTGGCCGAACCTTGTTCCGTCACACGGACCCGCCGCATTTATTCACCCGCCTGCTGATGGCCGCCCGGCGTGAATCACCTGCAGCGACCATGGGGGTCCTGATGTTAAGGGTCCCGTCAGTGGCCTCACAACCGTCCTGTGGTCCTGCCTCAGCAGGGACCGGGCGCCAGGCCCGCACCGACCACGTTACGTGTGGCTGTTCGTTTCCCCCCCCACGGCCTGCCGTGGCTGGGCGCTGTTTGTGTCCCCGGTGCACAGATGGGAAACTGAGGCCAGCGAGGTGCCGGGCACGGGGTGGAGGACCTGCCGCCTGCGGGACCCACGTCGCCGCTTCTCCCGGAAAGCGTCCAAGGGCCCATCTGCGTTCATCCATTCCCTTGCTAGTTCATTTGCTTGTGGAACCCCAGGTGGTCCCACTGTGCGCCCCATGAGCTCCACTCTGCGCCCCCTGGTGGCTCACGCAGAGGGAGGAACAAGCGATCGTCGAGGGGGCTCGGGCGAGCCGGCTGGCTGCACGCGTGTTCTGATTGGCTGCATGCCCCCTGCACGCCCAGCGGAGGTGTGGGTCCGAGCCACGTGCAGGCGGGCCCGACAGATGGTGGGGACCGGGGGCGCTAAGTGGAAGTGTCTTGGGCCAAACCGCTCTCCCCAGAGGCCATCCCAGTCTCCACCCCTACCTAAGAGGAGGCCTGAGTCCCCAGTCCCCGTCCCCTCACAGCCCCGCGTGGGGCGGTGTCCGTCTGTTCCAATTTCCCGAGAGGATGGGAAGCCCCCCCCCCCCCTCGCCCTGCTTCGAGCTGCCTTCCCGGGGACTTCGGCTGCCGAGAGCACTTTCTGCATTTCCGGGCCACTTGTGTCTCCACAGACTTCCTGTCCCTCTGCTTCTTTTTCTATCGGCTGCTCGGCTGCTCGTCTGTCTTTTTTGACTCGGGGGGGGGGGCGGATGGGTATGTGGGCTGCGCTTTGTCAGGCGGGGAGGTGACTCGCGGGCGATCTCGGTGCGGGTTGGCCTCCCCACCGGCCGGGGGTGGGGGTGGAGGCGTGCGGGGGTGGCGGCAGACACAGTAGCCAGGCTGGCAGAACCACAGTCACCCCCAGCCCACCCTTCTCAGGGGCCGCTCTGCCCTGCAGGCAGCTCTGGGGGCCACCGAGGTGTCTGCCCCGCAGACAGGGCTGTCCCTGGGGCCTCCCGCAGCCTCCCGTGGCTCCGGGCTCCTCCTGGCCTCAGGGCCTCCCCAGCTGGTGACCCCCCTACTGGACCCCCCTGCCCCTCGGAAGCTTTTTCTGTCTTGTTCTGAAGCCAGCAGGATTTATTTATTGTTTTTAATGTATTTTTAATGGTTATTTATTTTTGAGAGAGGGAGAGACAGACGTGAGCAGGGGAGAGGCAGAGAGAGAGGGACACACAGAATCCGAAGCAGGCTCCAGGCTCCAAGCTGTCAGTGCAGAGCCGGATGCGGGGCTCGAACCCAGGAGCTGTGAGATCATGACCTGAGCCGAAGTCGGTCGCTGAACCGACTGAGCCACCCGGGTGCCGCCCCCCTTCAGATTTTAGAGCTCAGCCCTGCCTCGGATCCTACCTCGGATTCAGGCCTCGGCCTCCCAAACTGAGAGCACAGGTGTCTGCTGTCCAAGCCCCCAGCCGGGGTCATGCGTCACAGCGGCTGTGGAAACCCTATGCTGTCCCCGGCCAGGAAGGACAGACGTCATTTACCAGGTGCCACCACGGGCCGCGCTGGGCGCCGGGCGCCTTCGCATACACCCTTTTATCCCCCTGTCACCCGTTTTGCAGACAAGGAGACTGAGGCTCGAGGGGTCACGTCTCTGGGCCAAGGTCACCCAGCCGCTGAGCGACGACGGAGCTGGTTGCAAACCCAGGCCCGCCCGAGCTGCAGAAGGGGAGCTGAGGGAAGCGGCCGCTGGGGGCAGATGCAGAGGGCGGGGCATTCCCTTCTCCCATTTGGACTGCCAGGGGCTTCCAGGCAGAGGTGTCCGGCACACGGCTGGCGCCGGGGGCTGAGTGCTCAGGAGAGGCTGGGGCCCGGCCTTAGAAATCCTTGCCCAGGGCCTGGACGGTGCCACGGATCCCTCCAGACCCCAATTTTAATGCCCCTGAGAAAGCGTCCGTGTCTCCCTTGCTTCAAAGTCCCCTTGAAAATCTGTACCGTCTGCTGGAAAGTTCCGGGCCCCGATCTCATTCGTTTCTTGTCTTTTAAGAAGCGTCGGTAAGTGAGAGCGGGGCGGGGGTGTGCCGGGAGGAGGGCAAGGAGCACGGCTGATCCTCGCGGGCAGGGGGCGGGCCGGAGCCGCCGGGAACCCCACACTTCTTTCCTTTTTGGCCAGAGCCCCTTCCCCAGCCGGCTGATGAACCCAACTGCTCCTGGGGCACAGGCTGCTGTGCGGGTGTGGGGGGAGACCGTCCGCAAGGCAGGTGCGTGTGTGTGCACGCGCCCGCGTGTGTCCTTCCCGGCGCCCGTCAGCCCCGCCCACCCTTGCGGTCCGGAAAGGGCACCTTTGTCTCTTCACTTTCAATCACCTTGTTTCACTCGGGCTCCCCACCCCCAGGCAGGCGTGGAAGTTGGGCTGGAACTTTCTACACGGCAGGTGGCGACCCATTTGTGGGCGCGAAACCAGTTCAGTGGGTCACAGCCGCTCCGGTTATGTAAGAAGCGGGACCGAATAGAAAAGCAGCATTGCCCATCGCGAGCGATAAGAGAAGGTGTTGTCTGGTGAAAAAAAATTGTTATATTTTTACGTACCATATAAACCGGTGTGTGCAGTGGCAGGGGAACAACCCCCCACCCCCGCTCCGAACTGTACCGCGTCTAGTCCCTGGGACCTAGGAGTGCGGCCGTATTTGGGAAACAGAGTTTTCGCAGATGGGATTAAAGGAAAGATGCTGGGGTGGGGGGATTACCCTGGATTATCTGCCTGAGCCCTAAATGCAATCCCGGTTGTTCTTGGAAGAGGAGGTGGAGGGAGGGTAGGGACAGATACGCAGAAAGGAACACCTGCCCACGGAGGCAGGGGTGGGGGTGACGTGGCCACGGCCGAGTGCCGGCCGCCCCAGAAGCTGGAGGAGACGGGGGGCAGATTGTCCCCGGAGCGGCTGGAGGAGGCAGCCCTGTAGGTACCCTGGGAACCGTGTCCACCATGGAACACGCGACCGGGCGCTCGGAGCCCCGTATCCTGGCTCGGGCCCGAGGCTGGCTGGGCGCCACGTGGTGGCCCTGCTCTACCTCGAGCCTTCTCCTGGGACCTGCACGCTGGCTCCGGAATGTTCTCCCTGTTCAGAGGCAGAGCCACAGGCGGAAGCGTGTGAAGCCTGTAGATGAAACTGGCGGGTGGTCACGCCCGCCGAGTGTCATTGGCCAGAGCCAGCCACGTGAGCAAGCAGGAAGTTACGGGCCAGGAGGGTGCTCTGTTCCCGAGGTAGAGGCTCCAGGAGGGCGTGCACACCTGTCCCCCGGGACCGCCGTCTGATGGACACGTCCGTTTTGTGCGCTGGCGTGGGAACAGTCTGGAAGTCACTGGCCAGTGACACAGAGCCAGGTGCAAAGTGCTTACTCCCAGAGCCCTTGGTCCCGGGGTCCATGGGTGTCACCGTGACACCCTTGGTCCCGGGGTCCGTGGGTGTCACCGTGACGGCTCTGTCTACTCGACTCTTCTGAGCTTCTGCCCGGAAGTTTCTGGGCGGGCAGAAGCCTCATCTGCTCACTTTGCATCCTCCTGCGGGATCTGGGGAGGGGAGAGGATTGTTCCCCAAAGTCCCGCTGGTCACGGCCACGGGATGGGTTGTGCAAATTCCAAACTAGCATGAAAGCCCATCAGGGTCCCGCTCCCCGGCCTTTCGACCACATTGTTGGCCTCGAAGGCTGAGTCCCAGGCCAAGGGGTGGGAATCACCCCGAGGCTGAGAATCTATAGCCTTTCCTCCCCTTGGGCACCTGCCACGCTGCCCCTCTGCCCGCTCCGGAGCCCGTGGGGAAGGGGCAGGGCATGGGAACCCCCTCCATGCCTCGGGGCTGGACCCACCCGAGACCGTGAGTCTCTGGACCCCGGGCCTCTGTGGGTGAGGGCTGTCTCCACCCTCAGTGTCCCCATGAGCCAGGGGCAACCTGTGGGGACCTGACAGCCACAGCAGATGTGGGAGCACGGTGCAGTGGGGGGGGCCGGGCGGCGGGGCCCAGGCAGTGGGGGGCGGGGCAGACACCTGGAGAAGAACGGAGCCCAGGCCTGTGCCGTGACTTCTGCCCGGGAGTCCCAGAGTCCGAGAAGCCCCCACCAAGGTGCAGCCCCTCTCTCCTGGGAGGCTGACCCGACAGCGTTGGGGCCGATGTCCCACCCCACACGCGGCGTTCTGGTCTTAGGCCTTGGAGGACCCTGTGGGGGGGACCTATGGGAGGGGACCCGGGGCTGAGAGGCTCTGGGAGAACAGAAGGCAGAGGGCTGGCCCCTGCCCAGCTTCCCCCTCCCTGCACTGAGCACCCCAGCCTCACGGAGCGGGAGTCCGCCACCCTCCAGGAACGTCTCCCGTCCGACCTCACACAGGCTGTTCCTTCCCCGTGTCTGGCGACTAGCTGCCCCTCGGCCTCTGCATGTCCGCCGGCCCTTCCCCCTGGGCGCCCTCTAGGGCACTGGTCACTCGCAGAGGGCTGTGCCGGACCCTCCGCCTCGAAGCCCACAGCCCCCTCCTCTCAGCAGAGCTAGCTCTACCCCATCTGTCTCTCTGCCTCAGTTTCCTCTTAGAGCCAATAGGGACATGATGGCTCCTGCCTCGGGTCGGAGCAGCACGTGGGACTTGCTGAGTGCTCAGAGGGAAGCTGAGGTCGTTGTCACCCTCCTCGTTTCCGTGCGGAGCTGGGCACGGGGCGCAGGGCGTGGACAGCAGAATAAGGAACAGGGAAACCCCTCTCCCGTGTGAGCTGAAGAGGCTATACCTCCGTCCCTTGCATGCAGAATTCGTGCTCATTTGTGGGGCCCGCGGGGCCTGGTGGTAGTGGCCCAGACAGCCCTGGGGGTTTCCCGCGGTGGCCTCCGGGTCACCAGCCCCAGCGACCAGCTGGGGAGGAGGGCTCGTCAGACCAGGTGGGGAGGAGGGCTCGTCAGACCGCGGTGACCAGCGGCAGGCAGGTTAGCTGAGGCGAGCCCCGTCCCGGCCTCCAGCTCCCGCTCCTGACTCTTTAGAGCTGGTGGGATGAGGCGTTTCCTGCCAGGCGCTTCGGAGGGGTCACGCGGCCCGCCCGGAGCTGCGCCGAGGGCCGGCGGTGTCACCCCAAAGCCTCTTAACTGTGGCGTCTGGTGATGGTTGTTCGTGACCGGTGTGTGCACCCGCAAGTCCTCGGTGGCCACATGCCTGGTCCAGGCCCGTGCTCGCTGCGTACACGGAAGTCCGGGAACTGAAGCTAGCAGAGGGACACGGAGCACGACGCATCAGGACCCCGAGGTCGGCGGGACCCGGCGGGGCCCCAAGGCTGCCTCTCATGACCAGCGTCCTTCCGTGTGTCCCCAGAGCTCCCCAAGCCTCGGTTTCCCCTCAGGCACATTGGGGCTGTGCAGTGGATTAAAAAGGTCCCCCCCCCCAAATCATGTCCACCTAGAACCTTGGCTCGCGACCTTATTCGGAATAAGGGGCTTGGCAGGTAGAGTCGGAGATGAGGTCGTCCTGGTTAGGGCGGGTCCCCAAGCCGAGGACAGGCGTGCTCACCGGAGACAGGGGAGGACAGACACGTGACATGCGGGGAGAGGCAGAGGTGGTTGTGACGCGGCCAGGAGCCCCAGGAGCTGGAAGGTGGGGGGAGGGATCCCTCCGGAACCCCTCCCCCGCCGAGGCAGCGCGTGCGGCCCTGCAAACACGGATCCGGGGCTTCTGGCCTCCGGAACTGCGAAAGCATAACGTTGGGGGTGAAGCCCCCGGTCTGTGGGGCCGTGCCGGGCACCCCAGTTCACGGCGTGGGCTGCGGGGAGGGCTGCGTGGGCTCACGCTGCTGCCCCGGATGCTCGGGGGCAGGAGAAGGGCCCGTTCCCTCTGCCCCTGTCGCGTGTCTTTCCAAAGTCCCTTTCCCGGACGCCGGGGAGACAGGTGCATCTCGGGGGGGTTGGCGGGAGCTATTTCGGTGTGCCGGGAAGGGGTTGGCCCTGCCCTCCCTCCCAGCTGCCACGTGACCTCTGGCGTGTCCATCCGGAGACGCGCCGGCCACGGGGACTCTGGTGCCAGCCCGGCTGCCGTCCGCAGCGTCCGGGGTGCTGGTCCCCGGAGAGGAGGCCTCGCTCCATGGGGATACCAGGAGGAGACACAGGTAGAGTTCGGAACCGCCCGTTTGGCTGAGACCTCCCGGGCGGAGGGGAAGGCTTGGGTCCCACAAGCAAGCTCTGGGCGGGGGTGGGGGTCTGGGGGGAGGTTCTGACACGAAGGGAGGCAGTCTAACTGAGCTCCGCTGTTTGTGAACATGGTGAGGACCTGCACGCGTGAGTGCCAACTGTATACCAGGCTTTGGGGGCTTTCCGTTATGGCGTCTTGAGGACAGCCCTGTGGAGTGACCCATTTCCCAGATGAACAAGCTGAGACCCGGGAAAAGGGAGCTTCTGGTGCGACATCGCACAGCGGTGGGTTCCTGGGGGCCCCCCCGACCCCGCTGTCTGGACCGGCCTCCTCCCGCCCCCCTCCCCCTCCTTTCCTCCCTTATGGCTGACTTGGCTCCCCCCGGGGGGTCGTTTGGCAATGTCTGGAGGCACTTTTGTTTGTCACACCCGGAGAGGGGTGCTCCAGACACCTGCACAGGACAGCCCCCCCAAAGACTTGTCCAAGCCAAAATGTCAGTGGAGCGGAGGCTGGGAGACGTGCTCTGAGGGCCAGTCCTGCCGGGCCTTCACCCACTCGGATTAAAAACAAGTATCTCCTGACCCACTCACACCCGAGACGCGGCGGGCTCCAGTGTGGGTGACGGGAGAGGGAGAAACCAGGAGGGGGGCTCGTGGGGCGGGACAGATGGGGAGGGAGGAGGGAGGCGGGGGAGGGGAGGGAACCTGGAGCGGAGGGAGGTGGGGGTGCACCAGGAAGAGCTTCCTCCTGAAGCCCGGGGGGGGGGGGGCAGGGGTGGGAGGGGGGACAGGGCCCGCCCCCTGCAGGCGCCTCGCCTTGGGGGGCCTCCGTGCTGGCACGAGGCTCGGTGCCCAGAGGGTGCTCATGTCTGGGCGGCTGGGACAGATGCCTCCCGTCGCTGGTGTCTTCCTGCAGAGTGGGGGCCAGGCCCCTCTCCTCCATCTCCCCCTGTCAGCGCCTCCCACTCCGGGGGCCCCCCCCCCGTGCCCTGGGGCTGATCGCGGCTCCCCATCCCGGGTGTCGTGAGGGGACGCAGCAGACATTCGACACCCGTTTCCCGGAAGCCGCGGCTTCGCCCCGGATATCCCCAGTGGCTCCCGAGAGTCGGGACGTGTGACCGCGACATCCATTTCTCCAGTGGAATTTCCAGGCCGAGGCGGGGCAGGTCTCCCCGCTCAGCCGGGCACGCCGTGTCCCTCACACCGGATGCTGGGCGGGGACGCTGATGGCAAAGGACCAACGGCGGTCACTGCCGATGGCCCAGACCCCGTGCAATAAGCATCGTCGTGCCCGGTTCACGGATGAAGAAATGGCATCTTGTGATACAATCAGCAGTGAAGGAAATGCGATTGTATTCAGGTGAAGTTACAGTAAAAGCTGAAACTAGAAACGCCGCGGAGCCCTTAGGAAAAAATGAAAACCCCCAGGCTAAATCTCTGCGCTCTCAGATTAAGCGGCGCTTTCTTAGAAATGACACCGGGGACGCGGCCCGAGAAAACGCAGATAAATTGAATGTCATCAAAATTAGACGTTCTCATCCTGCAAAGGATGTTATGGGTTAGATGAAAACAGCCCGCGGGGCGGGAGGCGGTCTCTGCCTCTCTCGCCTGTGATTAGGGACCTGTGTCTAGAACACGTGAACGACCTCATAGCTCAGGCTCCAGAAGGAGCACAGTAAACGGACAGAAGGTCTGAAAAGACGTTTCTCCGCGGGAGATTTGGGAGGCTGCGCGAGCACACGGAAGGTGTTCGATGTCGCTAGTCGTGGGTGCAAACCGACACCGCCGTGGACGGCCGCCTCACCCCTGCTCAACAGCCACGGTCGGAAAGACAACGGGGACGCCGGACGCTCACGCCTTGCAGCCGGCAGGCGTGGAAGCGGCAGAGCCATTTAGCCGAAGGCCTGGCGGGTCCTCGGATGGTTAGACACAGAGTCCCCGTGGGAACGGCTAACTCCCAACCCCCCCCCCCCGGGGGACGTACCCGAGAGAAACGGGTTCACGCGTCCGCGCCAAGGAGATGGTGCGTGGACGGTCACGGCGGGCCGAGGAGTCGAAACCACCCCAGGGCCCGTCGGCTGGCAGGAGGCTGCGATCTGTCGAATTTGAAGGTCAATTATTAGTCGTCGGGGCTGGGGCAGAGGAGGGAGCGGGGTGACAGAAGTGGACGGGCGGTTTCTCTTGGGGACATGAAAACGTGGTGACCAACACCCCGCTCTGTGAAAGCAGATGATGCTTGGTTCAAACACAGGTTTGAACTGAGCGGGGCCACTTATACCTGGATTTTTTTTAGCAAGTATACACACCACACAGGGAATGTGTTTTCTTTTCCTTATGATGATATTTTTAATAGCGTTGTCTTTCCTCCTCTCACTCTATCGTAAGAACACAGCGCATAGTTCGCGTAACATACAAAATACGTGTTAGTTGACTGTTTCCGTTGTCCGTAAGGCTCCGGGCAACAGAAGGCTCGTAGTAGGTAAGGTTTTGGGGAGTCAAAACCTATGCTTGGATTTTCCGCTGCATTGGGGTGGTTGGTTCCTCCAACCCCGCGTCATTCGAGGGTAACCTTTACACCGAAACCCGTAAAGTTGTGCCTTTTAAATAGGCGAGCCGCGTGGGATGTGAATTGTATCTCAATAAAACTTTTTCGTCGGTGCGCATGGAGCACCTCCGGCAGAGGAGGCGGGGCCTGTGCGCGTGCTTGGGGGGTGTCGTTTTTGAAGAGAGCGCGTCTGGGACAGGAGGGCGAGGCATCGGCTCTGTCCCCTGAAAAAGGTGTGTTGTTGCATTGTATCGTGTCCTAGATGGTGACAGGTCACACGCCCTAGGGGTGTGTGTGTGTGTGTGTGTGTGCGGTCACAGAACGGCCGGCCCGAATGCTCCCAGTGGCTCGTGTGGAACATCGCAGGGGTCTGAATTCTTCTTCATCTTCCGTGTGCTGTCTGGGTCCCCGAAACGAAGGGAGTTTTGTCGTCGAAACCCCAGGTCCCGTTGTCTCGGGCGGCGGGCGGCGGCTCTGGGCTGGGCTCCCGCGAGGCGCCGTGTGACATCGCAAGGCCACTCGTCTGGGCCCGTCCGGGTGGAGCAGGGTCCCGTCACCGCGGACGGGCTGTGTGGCGGGGCGTCGGCGAGCCCTGGCCCCCGAGTCTAGAGGTGGGTGGGACTGCGGCGTCGGCTCGGGCCCCGGGAGACGCGGGGTTGGCGGGAGGAGCGGCGTCCGGCACGTCTCAGCCTTCCCTGGGCCCCAGGCCAACGCTCTGGACGCCCAGTTTTAATCAGACTCAGGACGTGCTTCCCCGCCGCTGGCCGTCCACGGACCAGCGAGGAGGAGGAGCCACAGAGGGGCCAGCCCGTGAGCGGGGGTGGGGCCCGGGGAGACAAGCCAGTCCGGTGACCCCGCCCCCCGCCCCGTTCCAGCTACTGCTGTGTGATCTTCCCAAGCTCCTGGGCCCCTCTGAGCCCCAGGCTCCTCATCTGCAGGGCGGGGTGGCCACGGCTCGCGTGCGCCCAGGGATGGAGGGCATCGTGACGTCACCCCGAACCCGCCTGCGCTGGCACCGCCCGCGTTTGCCCCTACGCTCTTACAGCCCCCGAGTTACAGGAGGCCCTTGTTTGCCTCTGGGGCTCGCAGGGCAGCCCTGGTGGCGCGCCCCCCCTCCCGCCCCATGACTGCACGGGGACTCCCAGCCTCACCCCTAGGCACTGCCCCGCCGGGCAGGGCCACCCGTGTCTCACCGACGTTTGCTTTCAGGGTCCGTGTCCACAGGGACCCCAGAGGTGCAGCCCGAGGCCAGGGCACGCGCTGGGGGCCCCGCCGTCACAGGAGAAATAGGGCCTCATTGCGCGTCCGCGTCATTGCCAGGCACGTTCCGGAATGTTCTCTGCTTGTGGAGTCGGCAGGTGTGGGCTCAGAAACGAGGTGGGCGCCGGCCTGCAGGGCATGCAGGCGGTGCAGAGGAGAGAAGCGTGGGGGTTCCCGGGCGGGCCCTGGGGCCGGACTCTGCCCGGAGCCTCACTCCCAAGCCGTGGGCCAGCCCCGTGTATATGGCGTCCGGGGTCACCCTCCCCAGGCCCTGGCGGTCCCACGGAGGAAGGCGGGAGGGCACGGAGGCCGGGAGGGACGCGGCTGCCCCGCAGAGGTGAGAACAGGGGCCCAGAAGCCCCGGCCAGACATCCCGCAGGCTCCCGCCCCTCCCCAGACTCACCCCTGCGTCCTGGCGGCCCGGGTTGTCTGGCGGGGCTGGCAAGGATTTTCCGGCTCAAACTGAGACCCTTTACTAACGACCGGGACCACTAAACAGGCTGGTAATGCTCGCGTCTCCTGGAGAAACGTGACAGTCGCCCGGTGGGCCCCTCGCTGCTCTGGACGCTTGCCGTGGACGGGGGAGGTACAGCCCTGAGCCCCGAGGAGTGGGTCGGGGGCATTTTAACTTGAACTTTGGAATGGACCCAGCAATTTGCTGTGGGTTTTGGGGGCTCGGGCACCGTGCCAGTATCTGGAGGACCGGGGACGGGGACGGCCAGGCCGGGCGCTGGGGAGGGGCAGGCAGGGGACTAAGTGCCCCGAGTGGAGGCTGCCAGCTGGCAGGGAAGAATGCAGAGGCCCTGAAGGCCACTTGGGCAGAGGAGGGTCCTTCCAGGCCCTTTGGGAGCCGTGGCCGGGTCTTGAGGTTAAACAAATGTTCGTTCCGAGTGCAGTGGGCCACCCCGTCCCCAGGCTGCTCGGCGTCGGCGAAGACAGCGCCGCTGGGAAGGGGGCTAGGAGCCCCTGGAGGCGGACTCGGCTCTCCTGGAAACCGCGCACACCCGTCAGGCCCCTCGCTCGCCTCCCCAGAGCCGGCGCCCTCCCCGCAGTGTGGCGCGGTGGACGGGGCGAGGGCTGGAAGTGGCTTCCTCTCTCGGGACCTGTCCGCCCGTCTGTAAAGTTGTCACGAGAGGCCAGTCCCCGGTCGTGTGGAACGAAACGACAGTTGGAGGAGAGGCGGCAGGTGCTTAGTGGGCTCTGGGCCGTGGGCGGCGTCCTGCGTGGAAACAGGCAGGGAGGAGAGGTGGCGGGGCAGGGACCTCTCAGCCCCCCGTGGCCGGCCTGGCCGGATCCAAAGCAAGGGCGTTCCCAGGCGCTTGGACTTGCTGACAGTGTCCAGTGTCCAGTGTCCAGCCGGGCCACTGTCCAGGCCGTGTCTCCGGGTTGTGGCTGCAGCCCTGCCTTCTGAGTCCCGGGCGGCACGCAGGCCCTGGCGGGGTCCTGTGGCAGCCGGCCTGGCGGGAGGACCTCGGCCCTCACAGCCCCCCTTGGTGGGAAGCCACGGCTGGGGCCTGAGGTCGGGTGGCCCAGTTCGAGTCTCAGCTGTCCCCCGTCCCCACGTCCCGCTCTGTGGGCCGATCGTCCACGGGAACCGCCGAGCGCAGCGCCTGGCCCTCTGTTCTGGCGCGGGAACTGAAATCAGGTGACCTTGTCACACACGTTATTGTCACCGTGGTGACGCCCCGTGCAGGGCTTTGAGTCATCGGATACGTGTCCCCTTCCTGTTAGATCTGAGGAATATTTACCGGGGCGTCCGCTCTGTGCTGGACCCCGGGTGTACGTTCAGACCCCGAAAGAGTCACCTGCTGCCCTAGCGGTGACTGGAGGGTCAAGCACCGGCCTGGGGGCTGGAGACCCGAGCCCTGTGCCACACTCTCTGCGCGACCTGGGCAGGGTCGGCCCGTCTCTGCCAGTGGCCGCTCCCTGCCTCCCCTCCCCCCCCACCCGGTGCCTGTGTGGGGAGAGGACGGGCCCAGATGCCCTGGCCTTCCGGAATGCCACCCGCGAGGTCCTCAGATGCCTCTCCGGTCAGGAAGAGCCGCTCTTCCGGCCGTGAAATCATACCCGCAGGGGCGTGCGGTGGAGGGGGGGGAGGCCTCCCGGACCAGCTGCTCGGAGCGCCGAGCGTCCTGGGAATTGCCAGGAGCGCCCGCTGGGGTCTGTTGGAGGTCCCTGCGGCCGGCCTGCGCTTCTGGGGGCTGCTCACGGCCGCGTCGCCCCCCCCACCCCCCGGCTTCTGCCTCCGGAAGAAGCCCTCACCCCCCCCCCATGCCGTACCAACCCCACCCCTGACATGGGCCAGCCCTGCCCCCAACGGGGGTAACGTCGTCGTCCCCCTGCAGATGGAAAACAGGTTCGAGGTGGGGGGGGCACCGGTGCGTCCCAGGCCTGGCTTCCAGCTCCTTCCACCCTCGGGCCGCGGATTTGTTTCCTGGGGTCGGGTAACCTCGGACTGGGGCTTAGGCAGCAGACCTCGGCTCCCGCTCTGCAGGCGGGAAGTCTGAGATCACAGTGGGTGGGGTCCTTCTGTGGCCGTGAGGGAAGGGTCTCTCCGCGGCTCACACACAGTTGTCCCGTCTCTGCGTCTGCACACGGTCCCCTCTGTGTCCTGGTGTCCCCTGCGCACAAGGATGGTCCTGTCGGAGCAGGGCCCGCCCCCGTGACCTCACTAGAGCTTGACCAGCCCTGTGTAGGCCTCGCCGCCTCCGAGTCAGGTCATATTCCGAAGTGCTAGGGGTCAAGGGTCAACGTAGGAATCTGGGGGGACGCGGTTCAGCTGTCACAGACGGGCTCTTTCGGTGGCCTCCTGGGACCCCCCTTTTGACGGCACGCACACTCTGGAGGGAGGGGGACACGGCCGCTTGCTGAGTCTTCCTTCTCCTCCCTTCCCCCATCAAGTACGAGGCTCGTTCCAGGGCCGCCGGGACGAGGGTGGCTGTGGGAAGGCGCTCCTGTCTCCGGGCAGGGAGAAGCACAGGGGTCTGAGTTCGGTCCAGACGGTGAGCCATCCCTGACTCCCCGGCCTCCCTGGGTCTGGGGGGGTTACCCTGCGCAGTCCCCCGACCTGCCCAAAGGCAGCAGTGTCCTGGGAGCGAGGGGCCCCGCGTCGGGCGGGGCGGCCCGGGATTCACGCCCACACTGAGGCCCCTTGGACGGTGAGCATGACCCAGGCGGTCTAGGGCGAACTGGGTCCGTCGTTCCCCCGGCCCCCTACTGACGTTTGGGGGGCCCCGGAGAGAGACAGGGGCCTCCAGCGGGGTCTCCGGCTGAGGCCGCCGGAAGTTCACTGGCCGTTTTGCAGCGGTGTCGTCGCTTGTTCAGGTGGCAGTTGGTGGCCCAGGGGGACTCCCCTGCCGGGTATCCATTTTCTGGTCTGTGAAGCAGGTACAGCCTCCTTACAGGGCCAGCACCCAGAGCGTCCCACGTGGGGCTCAGCGTGCAGGGCTCCCTGTGAACCCATCGTGGGTACAGAGGAGGCCTGAGGATAGGTAGTCTTCACAGGCGAAGGGGACGGGAACGGCACTCCCAGGAGGCGGCATGGCGGGGCCCGGGGCTGGTGCTGGGACCATCGAGGACCACTTCGGGAGAGAGTGTGGGATCAGGAAAGGGTGGGGGCCGAGTCAGGGAACCAGGTGGGCTTGGGGCGTGGAGGCGCGGGCGTCCCTCCGGGGACATGGGTTCTGTTGGGGGTGGGGAGCCACGGCGGGTCATCGAGCAGGGCGGGACCGGGGCACAAGGCTGCCCTCCCTGGTCCTGCCACCTTGCCAGCGGGCACAGCTTGTCCTGGGGGCTCCGTCGTCCTGGCTGTGAATCTGCCGGGCTCAAGGGGACCCTCGCCCTCCAGGTCAAAATGGGACCTCCTCAGATACTTGGGACTCTGGAGCCAGGGGAGGTTAGCAGGAGAGGGCAGACCTGGGACTGAGTCTCGACTCTGCCGCTCCTGGCTGTGTGGCCTTGGAGTGCTTACTTTACCTCTCTGAGCTGGGTTTGTAACTCTGCCCCAGGGAGGCAGCGAGGACTCCGCGCAAGGTCACGCCGGACTTTGGGCATTTCCTTCCCTGGGTCAAAGCGGCCAGCACATCCTCGAGGGAGGGAGTGACTTTCCTGTGTCTGGAGGGGTCTGGAGTGAGCCTCGGGCCAGCCGCGTGCGGCGGCGGGAGGCACACCGTGTGGGGACTTGAGCAGGGGGTTCTGTGGTTTCCTGTGGCCGAAGCCCTCAGCTCCAAACGTGCATTCTGGGACATCCGTGGGTTCTGAGGGTCGGAAACCCAGAAAGGGCAGGGCATTTTCTGTCCTCTCTGCGGTGCCTGGGAGGACGGAAAGCCTGGGGGCGACCCGAGAGCTGGGGGGGGACAGAACCTCTGGCGGCGTCCTGGCCCACGTGGCTGGCGGTCCCCATGGCGGGCAGCCAGAACAGCTCCACGCGCCCCCTGCACGGGCGGTCGCTCTGTATTCGGGGTGGCGGGCCTTCCTCCCAGCATGGCCGCTGGGCTTCAGGACTGAGCGTGTCTCCTGAAAAGTGAGCGTGTGGTGTGGCCATCTGGCTCAGAAGTCATGTGGAGTCACTTCCATCACACTGTCGGCCGAGGCCGTCCCCAGATGTCCGGCTGTGTTCCAGGGGAGGGGTCGTAGGCCCCGACGCTTAGTGGGAGACGTGGCGAAGCCACATGGGAGAAGTTTTGTGGGACGGGCGTCCGCCTCCAGGAACTGCTCCGAGGGACGAGTGTCCAGGCACCAGAAGGGGGGGCGGTCACGTCGCCAGATGCCCAGGCGCGCGGTGTGCGGGGGAGAGGGCACCGTGCTAAGGGGTTGCAGCTCAGTGCGGTCTGTGTTGATTCGGTTTTTGAAGCCCTAGCAGGTGCCCGCCGCTGGACTGGGTGCGGGGCCTCCGAGGGCGAGGAGAGGGGGGTCGCCGGCTCGTCCACCCAGCAGACATTGCCGTGTCCCGGGCCAGCCCCAAGCAGGGCACAGGGGACTCCCAGTGGCTCAGCCCCCAGGACGTCACAGTGTCGGGCGGACGGGCTGAGGGGTGCACGCAGAAGTTGGCAGGTTTGGGAACACACAGTGTTTTCGCGTGCTCAGTTCGGCCTGCACACCTTTGTGCTGAGCCCCGCGTCCTCGTCCTAGAACCTGCCGGCCGACCGCCGTCTGGTCCTGGGGCCAGTCAAGGGCTTGGGTGAGCACGTGTGGCTCCATAGAGAAACCAGAGGCCACATCTGTGGGGAACCGGCCGAGGGCCAGGTCACTCCCAGGGTGTCTAGGGAACAGCTTCACAGGGAGGTGGCCTCCCCACGGGGATAGTGGTCCCTGCGGTTTGATGGTCCCGGGAGTTCAGGCGTCTGGCACCTGGGTGAGCTTCTGGGTGGGGTGTGTCTGTCCCCACCTCTGTGCCCTTGAGCGCGAGCCCTGGGGGCAGGGACTGCTCCGGCCTGGGGCCAGCCCCGCTCTGCAGGGAGTAGGTTCCCGCTGCCTCTCCGTGGGATGGAGGACGGGAAGGGTCGGACAGGAGCACCTCACCGTCTGGGGAGCCTGCTGGCTGGACCCGGGCTGCCGACGGCCGTGGAGACACCCGCGGCTCTGGAGACCAGCTTCCTGGTTCACGACTATAATTAGCAGTCGGCCCGTAAGTAGGTTAGGGAGGGGAGTGCTCCGTGTGGTGCGGTGTGATTTTCCAACATGCGGCCCCGGGGAGGGCAGGGCGGCGGGAGACAGGGTTCCTGACCCGAGGCACAGCCTGTAAAGGAATGTTCTGAGGGCAGGGCAGACAGACCCCCCCCCCACCCAAGGCACAGGGGCGGGGGTGTCATGAACTCCGGTTTTAGAAAACGGGCACAAAGAAACCCGCGTCCTGGAGGGGCGCGCAGGCCACGGGGTGCTTATGGCCGCGCGGGGTGTGTGAGAGCCATCCCTCCTAACCCGGCCCCCGGGGGCACGCGTCCCAGACCTGGCCCTGGGGGCCTTCCAGGCCGGGGGAGGGGGTGGGGGAGGCAGGCACACGGGCCTACGGGCAAGGGCCACCCGGCGTGGTCAGGACCGTGACGGAGATGAGCTCGGTGACGTGTGCTTGCTGAGGGCCCAGAAGACACCTGCCTGCCTCGTGACACCTCCTCCCAAAAGCTCTCCTTGATTGCACATAGATCCATCCCCGTGCTGTGCCTCGCTCTGTGGCTCTCTGCTTATTGTCATGGTTAGAGGTGACGACCAGAGAAGGGACAGGAACTGTGTGCCCGGGACCCACCCTGGGCGCATCGGAGGCTCAGGAGTGGGCGTGCGCGCAGGGGTTATAAGCCTATTCAATATCAGGACACCGCCATGCGGCTTGGAACCCCAGCGCGATGCAAACAGCGGAGGAGAGAGCCCAGCGAGGCCCTCGGGGCTGGCGGGGCGTGGGTCCAGTCGGAACCGGGGCGCACAGGGTCGCACGTCCCGCACCCGGGTGCCTGTTTGTCTGGAGCAAACCCGGGACAAGATGACCAGGGACCGTGGTCTTTGGCCCGGCCAGGCACAGCCAGCCGGGGCTCGGCACGAACAGGACCCTGGGAGAGGGACCAGAACGTGCAGAACCGCACGAGGGAACGGGAGAAACAGCCGGAGGTGTCCTGAGGGTCACGAACGGCAGGTCCCTTGCCGTCTGGGAAGTGAGAAAGGAACCGTTGGAACCCGAGAGGCCTCTCTCCGCCCCCACCCCGCCCCCGCGCTCCCTGGGCCCGCGGGTCCCCTCTCCGGCCGCCTGCCACCTGGTGTGCTGGCCGGTCTGTGCCCCCGTGTCCCTGACACCCAGCTCCTCCGTTCCCGTTGGCTGAACAGGTGCTCGCCTGACCGGGCCCCGCAGGCGGCTGCGGGGGATGGGCGGGCATCACAGGCACCTGAGCTGGGGCCCAGCTGAGTCCCTCCTCTAGCCGGTGGCCTGGGGAGAGAGACCACCTGTGCCTGTGTCTCAGGGCTGTCATCTGTAAAATGGGGGGTGACGGGGGACCTGGGGGGCTCAGTCGGTTAAGTGTCCGACTTCGGCTCAGGTCATGATCTCGCCGTTTGTGAGTTCGAGCCCCTCGTCGGGCTCTGTGCTGACAGCTCGGAGCCTGGAGCCTGCTTTGGATTCTGTGTCTCTCTCTCTCTCTGTCAAAAATGAATAAACGTTCAAAAAAAATTTTTTTAAAGTTTAAGATGGGGAGTGATAGACCGTTCCCGCAAGCGAGGGGCCAGGGCTGTGCCTGTTTGGGTCCCGTGCAACCCAGGCACATAGTAGGTCTTCAGGCATTCGCCGGGCAAGTGAACGACTGCATCGGCAAACAGTCAGGGGACGTGGAGTTGAGCGCGCTTCGGCCGAGCGCCGTGCAGCTCCGACCTCCCAATGAAGTGCTTTCCCTGCCCTGGTTGGCGGTGGCTCAGGGCGCCGGGAGGGAGCGGGGCCCATGCTCCGAGGCCGGGGGAGGCACCTGCGCTGGTACGGATCCCGCGGACGAAGGCGGACCGCGGAGGGCACGGGTTCCACGAGGGTCACAGCTGGCCTCCAGTGTGATGACGGGAGCCAAGGCATGACACCCAGCTGTGGCATCTAGAGGGACGTCGGGCTGGCGGACTCTGTGGACGGTGTGGGAAGCGGCCCCGCGGGCCTGTGCCGGCCGAGCGAGGAGCAGAACCGGGGGGCCTGGCGGGGGAAGAGGCTGGAAGTGTGTTCCCACGCATCGCGGACTCTGATCCGCTCGGGGGTCCCACACTTGGGACTATTTGTCCCCATTTCATAGACAGAGGCTCTGGAGGGCATGTGACATGCCCCAGGTGTCACGGCCGGGGAGGGGCATAGCTGGGATCAGCACAGCTGTCCCCTTCCCGTCCCCTTCCCGTCCCCTACCCTGCACGTCACCAGGCGACCGAAGCGTGGAGGCAAATCTAGGGACAGCTACGGACGAGGCTGGCGTGTGCGCCAAGGCAGGGCCGTCTGGAAGTTTCCGGTCTCCCTCCTGGCCGCCTCCTCCCCGTCCCCACCCCCGGCTGCGGGGCGGCCTGCAGATCTGGGGACCTGGGGACGACGACCAGGCCAGCCTTGCACCAGGCGGCTTTCTCGACTTTAATGGAGTCTGAAGCGATTCCTCCAGAGACCAGGCTCCAATTTATAGACGTGAGAACTGAGGCTTCTTGGGATTCGGTCAGCTCTCCGGGGTCACGCAGCTGCCCCCGCACATCACACCCCGCCCTGCTGGCTCCTGTCCCAGCTCCAGCAGCAGCACGAGGCCCCTCAGGCTGCTCCCAGAGAGAGAGCACGGTCACAGCCTGGAGGGGCTAGAGGGCGCCACGGGGGCTGCGGGCCGGCCGTCGGTCAGAGCGTGCCGGCCGCGTCCCTCCCCTGTGAAGGCAGGTGCTACACGGTGACGGCGCCCTCGATAGCGCCTGTTCCCTGCGAGGCTCCCGGTGCTGGGACTTCATCAGCTCAGGGGGTTTAAATGGCCACAGCCCTTGGTGGGATCGGTCCGCACCGCTTGCGTTTAAGTCTCACGTGACTGTCACAGCCGGGGGTTTGTGGCCGCAGGATGCAGAGCCGGCTGCACGCGTGTCAGGGCTCCCGCATGGCCGCTCTCTCGCTCTCTCTGCCTGTTTTAAAATTTTCCACCGACTCTTTCCTAGCGGGGCTCTCCGGCCACAGCAAAACTGAACAACAGCTAGAGTTCCCACGGGCGCCGCACCCCAAACTTTCTGCCGGCGTTGGCATCTCGCATTGGTGGGGCGTGCTTGCTGCCGACCCGGAACTAGCCCCGATACGTTGTCACAAACTGAAGTTTCCGCTTGCGTGACTCCCGGGCGGGTGCTGTGGGTGCGGACAGATGAGTGTGCGGTGACGTGTGTCCCCGTCACAGTGTCACACACAGTGGGTTCACGGGTGCGGATGGACAAGTGTGTGGTGACGTGTGTCCCCGTCACAGTTATCACACATAGTGGGTTCACGGGTGCAGATGGACGAGTGTGTGGTGACACGTGTCCCCGTCACAGTGTCACACACAGTGGGTTCACGGGTGCAGATGGACGAGTGTGTGGTGACACGTGTCCCCGTCACAGTGTCACAGTGTCACACACAGTGGGTTCACGGGTGCAGATGGACGAGTGTGTGGTGACACGTGTCCCCGTCACAGTGTCACACACAGTGGGCTCCCGGCCGCAAACGCCCTCTGTGCCCCACCCGCTCGCCCCTCCCGCCCCCGAGCCCTGGCAACCGCTGATCTTCTCCTGTTCCTATAACTGCGCCAGAATGTTCCAGAATGTCCCGTGGCTGGACTCCTATGGCCGTAGCTTTTCCAACGGCTTGCTTGTCTTGCTGATATGCATGGAGGATTCCTCCGTGTCTTTTTGAGGCTTAATAGCTAGTTTCTTGAGAATTCCCTGTTTTTAATGGAATATCCACGCTCCGGACACCAGGCCTGGCCAGGACCGCCCTCCCCTGTCCCGGGGCCGCGTGGAGAAAACCCCGGGAGTTGTCTCGCAGGTCCTGGGCCGCCTCCCGGGCCTCGGCTCCTGAGGGGCTGCCGGCCGAGGGGACATACCCCGGCAGAGTCCCCGTTCGGGGATTTCTTGCAAGTGGGTGTGTGCGGGAGGTGCAAGGAGTGAGTCCGTCTCGGGGGGTTAGGAGGCCCACCCCACAAATCTGCAGGATTCGCGGATGGGGTCCAGGCCCAAGGCGGCAGGTGCGGCCGGAGGGAACACCTGTGCCCCAGGCCCGCGGCCGGCTCCATGGCGCGGTGTCCGCTTGCCACCACCAGAGGGCAGCACCACTGCTCTCGCCGCCCAGAGGCCCCCCGGAAGCTTTAGAGGGTGCCCCAGGGGGGCAGGGCTGGGTCCCCTCGGCAGAACGTGTCTTAAAGCAGCTCTGCCCGCAGACCAGATCTGTCTCCAGGAGCCGGGAAACTGGGGGTGTCAGGCTGCCTGTTCTTGAAAATGACAGTAGCCCTTGTGTGTTGAGCCCACGCCCTAGCAACCCGCCGGGGCAGGTGGTGAGGACGAGGCGGCCGGCCGGGTGCACAGCTGCGTGGACAGCTGGACGTTCTGGGTCGCAGCACGGAGGAGGCGAGGCTGGGGCCGCACCCGGGCCGTCTGCCCCCACAGCCTGTGCTCCCGGGGACTCTGACAGTGACCTTCCCTTCGTGGACTTGAGCCAGATCCCGGGAGTATAAAAACTTGCTTGTCCGCTCGCGGACAGACGGTCGGCTGTTGCCCGTTGCCCGCCTGACAGATGAGAAGATGACAGTGTCCAGTGTCGAGGACCTCAGTACTCTCCCCTTCCCCCCCCCCCCGCCCCCGCCCCTGCACAGTCCCGGAGCGTGGACCGGGCGGCTCCGTAGCCCGCTGGCTGTTCGCAGGCCTCAAACCCGGGTTCAAAGCCCAGGAAATCCCGCTCTCTGCCTTCTGCTGCTAATTTTACCAAGTGATAGAGACAATTTCCGCATTCATTCTGCAGGAAAAAGCAGCGAAGCACGAGCTCCGTGTTGGCCCTTCGGCTAGAGCGGGGAGGGCCACCATGGCTGCGGGAGGGCAGCAGAGGTCGCGAGCCCCCCGCCGGGCTCTGCGGGGGCCCCCCCCCCCACAGTCAGCTGTTTGGATCCTGACGCCTCCGGGAGCACAAGGGGGGCACCGACTCCCGACCCGGGCTGTCCAGGGTGACGCTGCGTTGGTTTTTGGGGTGCTCCCCTCCCTCCTGCACCTGATTCTCGTCCCCAGATGGCTGGCCCCCTGCTCCCCTTGGGGTGTTCACAGCCCTCCTGCCCCTCAGACAGCCTGCTGTCCCCAGCATGGCCCGGTCCCTTCTGCGTTCTGTGCCACCCACTCTCAATCTGCGGGGAGCGCAGCAGAGAGGGGCCCTGCTCTGGCAGATGGGGGGCTGCCGGGACGCCGGGTGCTGGGGGGCAGGGGGCAGAGGGGGAGTTGGATAGAGTCTGGCGTGGCCTCCTTGACGTCTACGACAGAGATGAGGAGACCCTCGTCGTCAATGCCGGCGTTACACGGTCGCCTTAGTGGGTGTGCGTGTGTACAAGTAGCTTAACCCTCCAACGAGCCGTGCAGACGCTTCCCCGGCCGCCCCACACCCCTCGGCCCACCCGGGCTTGCTGCTGCGTCTGCAGGCTTCCTGCCCCAGAGGCACCACCTGCGCCCCGTCCTGTCTCAGCCTCAGGCAGGGGACCCCAGACCAAGAAAGGAGGGTGGCATTAGAAGGCGTGGAAAAAAGCAAAGACACCCCCGCCCCAGGAGAAAGGCAGAGCTGCCTACTGGGCTCCGGCTGGAGGGGTGGTCGGCCACCCTCACTTGCATTGGGCAGAGCCCCAGAGGCGGGCAGAGCCGTGGGGAGCTTCCCAGAGGAGGAGCGGGGGCTGGGGTGGGCCTGGTGGAAGGCCGGGAGGCACGGAGGCCCCCTGGAAGGGGGTGTCCACGTGGCTGGTCGGGGGAGCAGGTGTGGCTTTCTCGGGGTGGTCCCGAGGTGGCAGGATGCACCTGGCTCGGGTCCCTGCGTTGCGGGCCATGCTCTCTGCCCGCCAGGCCTCCGTGCCAGCCTCGGGCTCCACCATCCAGCCAGCAGACTCCTCCCTGTGTGTCAAGTGACTCTGCTGGTCCCCGGCCCCTGGGCCTCCCCGAGCCTCCGCTCTGCCCCTCGGCTGTCTCCACCGCTGGGCTGGGGCTCCTTAAGGGGCCGGCCTGCCGTGGGCCCCCGCGTCCTGTACACTGGCCTCCAGGGCTGCTTTTGGAGGCTGTGGGAGAGGAGCGTATGGCCCCGCCCAGACCCCAAGAGCCCCACGGCCCGGTCCTCTGACCTACCACCCTGACCGGCCCCTCGGTGGGTTTCTAGCACCTCCACAAACATCCCAGGCCGTGGCTGGCTCTGGGGCGGCGGCGGCAACACTCAGGTTCACGTCCCCGGCGCACAGAGGGACTCCGAAGCACCCTCCACAGGGGACCGTGGCTATTGCTCTCGCAGAAGAGAGGCCTGTGGGTCCCCTGGCTGCGGAAGGGGCGCCCGGCTCACTGGCGGGGACCTGCTTCCGAGGCCCTGCCGGTCAAGGCAGCAAGAAAACAGGGCGCCCTTGGGGAGGGGGTTGCGATCTCCCCACCACTGCGGGGGTGCTCACAGCGATGGGGGGCGGATGGCCGGTGTGCGGGGCGCTGGAGAAGGAGCCCCTCCCTGGGGTCGGCCAGGTGGCCTCGAGTGACCCGAGTCCCTCTGGTCCCCGGGGCCCTACGGGGCTTGCGTTGGCGGGGTGGGGGGCGCGGTCGTGGTCCCCCCCTCCACTGCCGGTGAGTCCCCCCCTTAACCGCTGCCCTTTCCCCCCGCAGTGTCGGAGCCGCAGGCTGCCCTCGGCGCGCTGGAGAAGCCGCCCAGCACGGCCATCCTGTGCAGCACCTGCGGGAACGTGTGCAGGGGCGAGGTGCTGCGGGTCCAGAACCAGTACTTCCACGTCAAGTGCTTCGTCTGTAAAGGTGAGCTTCTCCGGGCGCGCTCTCTGTCCCTGCCGAGGCAGGGGAGAGAAAGACGCCGGCGAAACCCAGGACCGGGAGGGGGTGGGGGGCGTTGGCGGGCGAGGAAGGAGCCTTCCGGGGAGGGCGGCGCCGAGGAGGTGGTGTTCGGGCTCGAACTCGGAGTGAGGAGGGACCGGCCGTGCGGCAGGGGCAGGTTACCGCGGCGTGGGGTTCTGGGCGTGGCAGGGCGGGAGGGGGCGGGGCTGGGGCCCAGGCTCCTCCCCGCATGCACCAGTGGCCCTGAGACTGTCACTCGAGGGGGTGGCTGGGGCCTGGAGATGTAGGAGCCTGTCCAGGGCTGGATTGTGACCTCTGATGGGTCCCTCGGAGGGTTCCGTGGGGACATCACTCTGGCGTGGGGGTGCGAGGCCGCAAGGGAGTCCCTCACCGCAGAAGAGCGCTGCCCGGAGCCCCGCCACGGCCTCAGGCCCTCTGGGAAGACTGCATGCTGAGCCACGTTGTTTGGAAAGAAAAGTCGAGAACCACTGGCTGGGACTTCCCTGCTTCTCCAGGGGCGCCCTGAAAACGGCCCTAAAGCCCCCGGCCCCGGAGGAGGGCAGGGTGCAGCAGGAGACACGGGGGTCCGCGGGGGCCAGTGACCCAGGGAAGACCCGAGCGCCCCCAGTGCCACTCACCTAGGGGCCTCTGGGGCGACACCGTCTCTGGCAGGGGTGGGAGTGCCCCGGGACCCTGAATCTGAGGGCGACCCTGCCCCTGCCTGTCAGTAGGACACAGCCTAGAAGTGCTGTCTTCTGGGAAAGGATGGAGGGGCCCCTGCAGGATCCTGGAAACACCCCCTCTGCCCATGACGCTGCTCCCCTGCGTGGTCCTGCCCCCTACCTCTCTGTGGTCAGAGCCCCGCCCCTTCTGTGGTCAGGGTCCCACCCCCCTTCTATGGTCAGAGCCCCCACCCTTTCTGGTCAGAGCCCCGCCCCTTCTGTAGTCAGAGCCCCGCCCCTCTTCTGTGGTCAGTGCCCCGCCCCTTTCTGTAGTCAGAGCCCCCACCCCTTCTGTGGTCAGAGCCCCGCCCCTCTTCTGTGGTCAGGGCCCCGCCCTCTCTGTGGTCAGAGCCCCCACCCCTTCTGTGGTCAGAGCCCCCCGCCCCTCTTCTGTGGTCAGTGCCCCGCCCCTTTCTGTAGTCAGAGCCCCCACCCCTTCTGTGGTCAGAGCCCCGCCCTCTCTGTGGTCAGAGCCCCCACCCCTTCTGTGGTCAGAGCCCCCGCCCCTCTTCTGTGGTCAGGGCCCCGCCCCCACTGTGGAGAGCGCCCCACCCCCTTGCCCGAAGCTTCTCATCCTTTTCATCAGAGCTTCCCAGGGATTTGTCTGGTTTAATTTTCTCTACTCTCCTAAAGACAAATTTGCTGTGTCTGAAAAGCAAAATCCATTAAAATGCTCTTTTTCAGTGCTTATTTTAAAAGACAGGGGAAGTGGCCGCCTTGTTTAAAAGGATTGTGTTTAAAAGCACAGACCTTAGGAACGCGATAAAAGGCGTCGGAATAGAGTCCTGGTCTGACCCACGGGGTTTGGTGGGAGGGGGGACTGCCCCGGGAGCCCCTCCCCTCCCGCAGCGTCACCTGGGACAGGTCACTCTGTCCTCTGTGGCTTAGCTCCCGAGCAGCCCTGGGGAGAGCCGCAGCCTGGAGGCGGGGGCCCGGCCGGCTCCTGGGACGCCCTCCCAGCACCGAGGCCGCTCGGGGAGCTTGCTGTGGTGGCGGCGTGGGTGGTAGGAGCCTGTGGGCACGTGTCCACCGCCCACACGCACAGCCGGGTACAGACCCTCACCCCGTGCCAGGCGGCGGTGCCCTTGGCGGCCTCGCCTGCTCAGGAAGGGCGCGGGGAGGCGGAGATGGCCTGGAAGCTGGAAACAGCCGCGTCTGTGTAATTCCGTAGCCTCCGACTGGCCTTTTATCCAGTTTCTCATGAAGACGCAAAGCCTGTGAATCATGAGGGTACTTTGGGACGAATAAAAATGAATACCCAGCTCGTAGAGTCTAAACAACATGGGTATTTGTCATCTTGTTTTTATTTTTGAGAGAGAGAGAGAGAGATCGTGAGAGAGGGAGCGGGGGCAGAGAGGGAGGGGGACAGAGGACCCGAAACAGGTTCTGTGCGGAGTGGAGAGCCCGACGCGGGGCTCGAACCCACGAACCGCGAGATCATGACCTGAGCCGAAGATGGACACTTAACCGACTGAGCCCCCCAGGCGCCTGGGATGTTTATCATCTTAACATAAAGTCTGGAAGTGGCCCGTTTACCCCAGAGTTGGGTAACAGCTCAACAAGGTCATTAAAGACTCGGGTTCTCTCCCCACTGCCCCACCCCTACCATCCCCTTGCCCCCTGCATCCTGTGCGTGGCAGGGGCGCCTCGCCTCATGGTCTCAAGGTGGCTGCCGTAGCTCCAAGCATCACATCCTCACAGGAGAGCATCCAACCCGGGAAGGGGGACAGGCGCCCGTGGGGCGGGTTCTCGCCACCATGGCGCTTGTTTGGCGTGCCTCAGTTTACCTGGAGAAGCCGCAAAGTAATTGTATAATGACACTCTCCTTCACGGATGCCCCAGGCTTGGGCTTTGATGCTTGGAGGTCTGGGTTCAAATCCTGCCTCTCCCACTGGCTGATCGCGCGGGTCCTAGCACGTTTCCTCACCTCGGGGTTTGTAGGGCAGTGATTTCTCGGGCAGCTGCCGGGCTCGGGCAGTGCTCTGGGTGCTTTAGACTCGTCCGTGAACAGCAGGCACAGCCTTGTCATCACGGAGATCACATTCCGGTGCGGGGGAACTGACAGCAAACGCTGGAAACATACACCTTACCAGGTTCCAGAAGGTTCTGTAAAGGAAGGGAGGAAGAGGGACGAGGGACAGCAGGCACGGGAGTGCTAGCGGAGTTGCTGTTTTCCATTGGGTAATCAGGGTGGGCCTCACAGAGGAGGCGACCTGAGTGAAGACTCGAGGGACGTTTGGGAAGAGCCCCCCAGCCACAGGGAGCCGTTGGGACGAAGACGAGAAAGCGGGGTGTGTGCCTGGTGGACCTGGGAACAGGCCGGGGCAGAACGAGCCAGGGGAGGGGGTCCTTGCGAGGCCCTTGGCTCAGAGGCCCAGGGACAGTGGACAGAGGAGGGCTCCGGCCCACCCTCGTTTCCGTGGACCTCCGTGCGGAGGGGCACGGGGGGCGTGGGGGAAGGGGCCAGGGGCCGCGGTGTCCACCTCGTGGGGACGTGGGCTGCTGGCCGAAGAGTGGCAGACCCCCAGCACGTAGTAGGGCCTCCAGGAAAAACGAAAGCGTTGCCATTTTTACCAACGGCTTGGAATCTGCCTGGAGAGCCCGCTGTGGTTCTCTCGACCTTGGGCGAGCGGCCGAGTCCTGCACTTTCAGGCCCCTGGGTCTTGACTGAACCCTGCTCGCTCCTCACGGCCTGGAAACACGGCCCAGCTCCGGAGTGACGAGCCCAGGAGTGACGCCCAGCCTCCGAGGAGCCGCGGGGCTGAGGGGACCCAGATGCTGGAGAGGCCCGTCCGGGAGGGAAGGAGATGGACAGCGCAGCGAGCCCGCCGGCTCTGCTGGGGCTCGGTCGCCGCAGGTGAGGATCCCTCTGGGACCATAAATTGCCACTGGAGAGCCACCCGGGCTCCCGGGGGTGACGGTATAAAAAGCCCGCAGTCTCTCCTTTGGGGGGCGTCCCCGGGGCATCTGTGAGAGACCCACCAGGGGCTTCCAGAACCGAGGGAAAGCTTCTCCCCGATGGGCCTCGTCAGCCGGCCCCAGGCCAGTGTCTACACTGCACGCAGGGCGATCCGGGCCCCGCGGGCCCCGTGGCAGGGAGGCCACTCTGGCGACAGGGGCCCGTTGGTAGCGGCGGAGGGTCCCGGGCAGAGATCGGGGCGAGCTCTGGCCGGCGGTGTCCGCGGTCGCCTCCTCCGCCGTGGGGAGTCCCCGAGTGTCGCCCCGCACCTGTGCTGGCGGCGGGCTTTGCAGGCAGATGCCGGAGGCGGGGCCTCCCACCGGAAGGAGGACGTGAGTTGGAGTTAGAGACGCCGAGACGCAGGATTCCCCAGAGACGGCAGCTTCCGCAACCGCCCAACGTTTCGGTGAAAGTTTTTAAGTGTTGGTGCAAAACCATGTTGGAGGCAGAAGGAAAGAAGGGAGGCAGGGAGGCAGGGAGGCAGGGAGGGAGGACGTGGTTTTCTAGACTCCGCTCAGGGGGCTGTGACCCAGGAGGCCCCAGGACTGGCCCCGCCCACGGGGTCCGGAGCTGCAGGGGCGTCCTCCTGGTCCCCGGCAGGGAGGGGCCGGGCCAGCCGGGGAGAACATAGGCTGCTCCCTCTGAAACCGTGCGTGGCTCCCGCGTGCCCCTGGGCCGGAGGGGGAGTGTGTGGGTGAGCGGGTGGGCGTCGTCCCGTCCCCCACCTGGCAGAGTTCCCCCAGCCCTTCCACGGGGCTCCTCCTGGGGCCAGAAGTGTGTGTTAGGGGACAGGGGACCAAAGGGTTTGTGTGTGTGAGCGACCGAGGCCTCTCTCCCTCATCCACACTGTGGGAGAGAGACGTGGGGACGTGGAGGTGGACGTCGGGGAGGGTGTTAGGGAGTTTCTCGGTGGCCTGGGGACAGCCACGGGGAGCATCTGGCCCCCACCAGCAGGGTCTTCCTGCCCAGGACAGAGCGCCCTCCAGGCCGGCTGTGTTCCATGCTGGGAACAGCCCAGCTGGGGACGCGGAGGGTCTCACGGGCCCTGGGGCTCCTTCCCTGCTGGGGTCGAGGTGCTGGCCCCTTGGCAGGGCCTGATTCTCCTCCGGGGTCGGTGCCGCTTTTCTGGAAGCTTCCACCAGGAAGTCCCCTGAGCGCACCGAGACCCCGTGCCGGCTGGGGGGCCGTGAGCACTGGGACCCGGCCCGCGGGCCCTGCCCCGCTGACGCGGCGCCTCTCCCCCAGCGTGCGGCTGCGACCTGGCCGAGGGCGGCTTCTTCGTGCGGCAGGGCGAGTACATCTGCACGCGGGACTACCAGCGGCTGTACGGGACCCGCTGCTTCCGCTGCGACCGCTTCATCGAGGGCGAGGTGGTGTCGGCGCTGGGCAAGACCTACCACCCCGACTGCTTCGTGTGCGCCGTGTGCCGGTGAGTGAGGGGCGGTGCCCCTCCTCCCTCCCTCCCTCCCTCCTCCCCCTTCCTCCCTCCTCCCTCCTCCCCCTTCCTCCCTCCTCTGTCCTTCCCCCTCCCTCCCCCTAATTCCCACTCCCTCCCCTCTCATTCCCCCCTCCCTTCCCCTCCTCCATCCCTCCCTCCCCTCTCTGTCTTTCTCTTCCCCCTTCTTTTCCCCTCTCTCCCCTCCTTCCCTGCCTCCCCTCTTCTTCCCCCTCCTCCCTCCCTCCCTTCCTCCTGTTGGGAGTAGAGGCGGGTCCCAGGGGGGGTGGCAGGGGGACACTGGGAGGCCGTGCGCCGGGCACGCTCGTCCAGCCCCCGGTGACGCAGGCCTCCACCCCTCGCCCCCAGCCCAGGACCAGGCCCCCTTTCCTGGGGGGGGCATGGAGTGCAGGAGGGGCTGAAGCTGCCAACACGGGGTCCCCTTGGGCTTCTGGGAAGGAGGCCCCCCCGCCCCGCCCTCCTCGGCCGCCTCGGCCGGCTCCTCTCCTGCCAGCCGCCTCCATGCGTTTCTTCTCTCGTGTTGGCGCCTGCGGAGTCCACGCCTCAGCCCCTGCTCGGCTGCCTGGGTCCTGGATCTGTGGGCGGCGCCTCCCCCAGCACCCCCGGGAGCAAGACCCCCAGCACGAGTGTCTTCCGGACTTGGGGAGGGGTCCCTCCCTTCCTAGAACCTCCCCAGCCGCGACCCCCGCTGAGGCTCCAACACGTGCCTGCTTGGAGCCCTGCCACGGCCTCCACATTGCCCCCCCCCCGCCCCGCTGTCACTCCTCCTCCTCCTCCTCCTCCTCCTCCTCACTGCCCCCCCCGCCGTCACTCCTCCTCCTCGCTGCCCCCCCGCCCCGCTGTCACTCCTCCTCCTCCTCCTCCTCCTCCTCACTGCCCCCCCCCGCCGTCACTCCTCCTCCTCGCTGCCCCCCCCACGCCCCGCTGTCACTCCTCCTCCTCCTCCTCCTCCTCCTCCTCACTGCCCCCCCCGCCGTCACTCCTCCTCCTCGCTGCCCCCCCCACGCCCCGCTGTCACTCCTCCTCCTCCTCCTCCTCCTCCTCCTCCTCCTCCTCCTCACTGCCCCCCCCCACGCCCCGCTGTCACTCCTCCTCCTTGCTGCCCCTCTGCATCCATGAGAAAGTCCGGGCTCCGCAGTCTGCTCTAGTTCGTTCATTTGTTCGCCCGTTCCTTCCTTCCTTCAACCAGCCTTTTTAAGCACCCGTGTGTGCCTGGTCATGACAGTGACTCTGCAGGGCTCAGCACCCAGGGGCACTGAAGTACGAGGGTGCTACCCTCCCGGCCTTTCCTATACTGGGGAGTGGCTCCCCTCCCTTGTCGTGCTCACCCGGGCCCGTGGCCCCTCCCCTAGGGGCCTGTCCCTGGAGTGTGAGCGGGCAGGGGCTGGGTCTGCGGCCTCCGGGGTGCCCCGCGCCTGGCCCAGAGCAGGGATGAGGCAGAAGGTCGCTGGAGACAGAAAAGAGCGTGAGCCTCCCGGTGGGGCCACAGCCGGCACCCTCCCCACCCCTCAGGGGCTCAGCAGGGAGGCCGGAAGCCACGCTCTCACTAGCACCCTCCTCCTGCCCCCTCCCCACCCCCACTGCCACTCCCAGGAAGAGGGTCCACTTCTAAGGGACAAAGAATGATGATAATAATAATAATAATAATAATAATAATAATAAAAACCCAGAGCTTATTTTCTGCGCTGTGTCCTCCGTCTCCCCCCACCCAGTTTCAAGGGCACTTTCTGAGTGCTGCTCCCAAAGCTGCTGTCTGTAGCTACGGCGTTTGTGCAGGACGGAAGTGGATATATTTTTGTCCGGGGGGGTGCAGAGATGGGGGACGACGACCAATATTTCTAAGGACAGTCACTGTGCTCTTGCACCACGTTCGGGTCGAAGTTCCCACCAGGACCATCAAATAGTCGGTTTCTGTGCACGAAGCTTAGAGACAAGGGGACACAATCACCATAAGTTCGAAGGAGCACCTCCGGCTGTTCTGTTTAGAAACAACAGCCACAGTTCTGTCACGCTCACTGACTGCCGCTGCACTCACCACCCTCTGGACACGACCATAAAACCGGGCAGAATATACGAAACAACTGTTTTCCGGCACTGGAACACAGGCTGCTTGGGACTACGACCGGGGACGCGAAGGCGGCAGACGCTGCAAAGGCCCCGCTTTGCGCCCAGAGACCGTTCCAGGAGCCATGGTACAAGGACAGGAGACCGAGTCGGGAGGCGGTGATCCGCACAGCGGGGGCCTGCGCCCCAGAGGGGACGGGGCCACACAGAGCAAGTGCAGAGAGCGATGTGGGGGCGCCTTTGCGCCTTTGACTACCCAAAGCCACATAGGCATGGAGGACACTTCACCAGGTGGCCAAAGAGTGGCCGGATCGCTGTAAGTTGGGCAGTGCCCAGGCCTGGGAGACATTCGAGTCGTGACCGGGTTGTCGAACACGCAGGCACGCGGCGGGGATGCCAAAAGGGCCGTGCCTTATTAGTGGGGCTAAAATAGCCTTAGAGCGAAAGCTACAAACACCTGCTGAATCGAAGAACAAAATCGAGCCCCAAAGGTCGCACGGATCTGCAAACGAGCTCACTCCCAGAACGAACCCAGCACTCTCCGTAGGAAGAGTGGAAACCCAGCCCTCAGCAACACAGCTGGCAACGCCCAACATCCAGGCAAATGTTACGAGTCATAGAAGAAGCTGGAAAATGAGACCCAAAGCCAGGAGAAAAACCAGTCAATAGCAGTAGACCTAGAAATGAGAGTGACATGAAAGTAGCAGACGGTGGCCTGAAACAGTATTGAACACACGCTTAGGTGTTTAAGGGGAAATGTGGGTATAAGGGGTACTGTTACAGGAGGTATAAAAAGAAACCAAATGGAATTTCTGGAAATGAAAATTCCAACTTCTGAGATGAAAAATTCCTTCAAAGGAATTCACGGTAGAGTAGGTATCGCAGAGAAAAGGCTTGGTGAACCTGAAGACATAACAATAGAATCTATTCGGACTACAGCAAAGAGACAAAAAAGACTGGAAAACACGAGAACAGATTCAGTAATCTGTGGATAAAGATCCTTCTACCTGTCTGAGTTGGGAGGGGGAGATCCAGGAGGTGGGGGAAGACCAAATAATTGAGGAAATAACAGCTAAACAATTTTTAATTTTGATGATAACTATAAACCCATGGATCCAGGAATCTTGATGAATCTCAAGTAGAATAAACACAACAGAAACCTACTAAGTCCATCATAGTCAAATTTCTGAAAAATAGTAATAAATTTAACAAGGAGCAAGAGGAAAAAAAAACCCACGTCATAGACAATGGACAAAAGAATTATTGCAGACTTCTCACCTAAAACTATGCACGACAGAAGACGATGGAATGGTGTCTTTCAGGAGAAGAAAGAAATCAAACAATTCCATGCCAAGCCTCCCCACCCCGCACCCAAGCAGAAAGGAAAAAGAAAAAGGCTTTCAAAAATGAAGGCAAGACCACTAAGGAATATGGGGTTTCTTGTCTGGAGGGATGAAAAAGTCCTCAAATTGATCGTGGCGCGAAATGCACGAGTGTGAATACGCTAGAAACTGCTGAATCATACGCATTGAATGACGTCAGTGTCATACACAGGCACACCTCGTTGGGTCACCCTTTATCGTGCTTTGCAGATACTGCGTGTTTTACACATCGAAGGTCGTGGCAACGCCGCACCGAGCAAGTGTGTTTCGGTGCCATTTTCCGACAGTATTTGCTCACTTCGTGTCTCCATCACCTCCTGGTCATTCTCGCAAGAGGTCAAGCTTTTTTATATTTGTTGTGCTGGTCTGCGATCGGTGATTATGACTTGCTGAAAGTTCCGATGACGGTTAGCATTTTTTAGCAATACGGTTTTTTTTAAGGGATGTACGTTGTTTTTTAGACTTAATGTTATTGCACGTCGAATAGACTGCAGTGCAAACGTACCTTTTCTCTGCCCCGGGAAACCAGAATTTCACTTGCTTTATTGCAATATTTCCTTTACTGCAGTGGTGTGGAACTGAACCTGCGGTATCTCTGAGCTATCGTAGTGTGCGATTAAAATACCATCAATAAATGTGTCCCCACTCGAAACATGAAGGCAGAATAAAGACTTTTGTAGGCACACAAAAGCTAAGAGAACTTGTTGCCAACACACTTCTGTGACAGGAAGTTAAAGGAAGAAAAATAATGTCAAAAGATATCAATAAAGTACAAAAGCAAGGCATCAGCTGGTAGGTGACATGTGTCTGATGAGACACTGGCATCCAAATATGTACGGAATGTCTACAAGTCGGCAACAAGAAGGTAAACAAAACCCTATGAAGACTGGGCAGAAGAGTTAACAGACAGTCCGCAAAGGAATACAGACGAATGGCCATAAGCACACGAAACAGAGCAGACTGAAATGGCGAAATACCACCATCGTCTGCCCGCCAGAGCGGCTAAAACGGAAATGGTGGGCAATGGGGAGTGTTGGCGATGGTATGAAGCCGAAGGAACCCTCACGTGTTGCCGGCGGTAACGCAAAGCGGTACAACCTCTTTGGAGAGATCGGTTTGGTAGTTCGTTACAAACTTGAGCACAGAGTTAGCGTATGCCCCAGGTATGTACCCAAGAGCAATGAAAGCACGTGGCCACGGGATGAGTTGTCGCCGAACATTTGTAACAGCCCCAAACCAGAAAGGACCCAAATGTCCGTCGACAGTGAATGGAATCGTGTTGTCCCTCACCTGTCCGGGAGAGCACCGCTCGGCACTAACAAGGGGCAAACTACAGATGTGTGCAGCATGTGAGTAGATGTCAGGGCTGGATGCTGAACCAGACATCAGAGACTACGTCCCGTGTGATTCCACGTGTTGGCAGTTCCAGAAAAGGCATATCCAATCCATGGTGACAGAATGCCCACCACGGTTGCCTGGGGCCATGGGTGGTGGTGGTGGAGGGCAGGGGAGTCATGACAGAAAATCACTGGGACTTTTTGCAGTGGATGGAATGTCCTGTATCATGACTGTGGTGTTGATAACATGAATGGGCACCTTTGTCAAAGTATATTTCAATAAAGTTGATCTAATACAATAATAGTTATCATGTATTCAACCCCTCCTGGTCCCGGGCAGTATGCTGGAGCTTTCTGTGCAGTTTTTCCAATGAAGGGAGAGATGGATGGATGCATGGACGGATGGTGGATGGATGGATGGGTGGATGGTTGGATGGGTGGGTGGGATGGATGGATGGATGGTGGATGGATGGGTGGGTGGGTGGATGGATGGATGGATGGATGGGTGGATGGACAGATGGATGGATCAGTGGATGGATGTGGGTGGAAATGGATGGATGGATGGATGGATGGATGGAGGGATGGATGGATGGATGGAGGGATAGATGGATGGATGGGTGCATGGGTGCATGGGTGCATGGATGCATGGATAGATGCATGGCTGGATGAGTAACAGCCTGATGAGACAGGTACTCTCAGTCCCACTTCACAAATGAGAAATAGGACCAGACAGAGTAAGTAAGCTGCTCTGGGTTACACAGCCAGAGACCCCGTGAGCACACATGCGCTGGCACATAGTAGGTGTTCAATAAATGCTGGTCCTTGTCATGATCATTGAACCGACTTGGACGACGCACGCCGGGCAGTCAGAGAAGGCAGGGGTGAATGGAGGAGGGAGCGGTCAAGACTGGCTGGTTGGTTGCCATGAGCCAAGCCCCTGCTGGCCCTCGCTGCCCCTTCACCAGGGCTCTGCGATTCTGCCCGTTGGCACAGAGAGGAAACTGAGGCTTAGGCATGGGCGGCTGGCCCGGGCTCACAGCAGGACGGGGAGGCCCCGCGTGTCCTCAGCCTGCGGCACCTGTCTGCACGAGGCCCTGGGGACGCAGTGGTGTCCGGGGCAGGGGGGCTCGGTCCCACCCCCCCCCAGGGGAAGAGCCAGAGGCCATGTCGGCTGGTCACGTGTTCTCTTCTTTCAGGCTGCCCTTCCCGCCCGGGGACCGAGTGACCTTCAACGGGAAGGAATGCGTGTGCCAGAAGTGCTCCCTGCCCAAGACGGTGGGCGGCAGCGTGCACCTGTCCCAGGGCCTCTGGAGTAAGTGGGCACCGAGCGGTATGGGGGGGAGGTGGCTGGCCTCCGCGGTGGCCGGGGAGGGACCCGACCCCACAGACCCAGGGCACAGGCCGTGGGAGTGCACTGGCGACTGAGGACGAGCACGGTAAGGGAACCAGGGACAGAAGTCTCTGGGGCTCCCGCGCCCCCTGCGTTTGCCCAGCCCGTGCCCTCCTCCCTACAAGCCACTCCTAGTTTCAGCCTGGCTCCAGCCTGCCTCCTCCAGGCAGTCTCCCGGCCTCCTCCGGTCCTCTCCCTGCAGCGCACACACACACGTTGAGCCCACAGATAATTCTAGATCTTCCAGAAGCCCTTTGGGGGAGCCGTTAGGAGAGCACTGAACTCTGGGCTCCTGAGGTCAGGGGCTCCCAGGTTAACCGCTCCACCGCCCGCCCCCGGAGCTAGGCCGGGGTTTGTATGCAGTAGGGGCTCAATGCATGCTTGTTGGAGGCAGACGCAGGCTGTAAGGAACAAATGCACGCCAGGTGCGGGGCGGCGGGAGGGCAAGGCAGGGCAGGCAGGGGCCGGGCTTCCGAGAACCCCGCGGCTCTGCTGGGCCGGACGCGGGGCGCCGGGACTGAGAGGGGGGCCCGGCACTCCCGGGCCTACGGCTGCCCGGCTCCCCAGGCAGACAGGGAGTTTACGAGCCCGCCCTGCATGCCACAGTCACCGTGGCGTCCCTCGACAGAGGAGGGCTTCACGCTGACGTCCAGAGCCAGCCCCTTGCTCACAGTTCAGTTCTGCCCCCCGCGCCCCCCCCCCATGAAGCACCTTCTTCCCACGCGCCCACCTCGTCTGCTGCGTTGAAAGTCTCTCCAGGAGAGATTGTACCTCCAGCCTTCCAGAAGCTCGGTGCTGCAGGGTCTGGTGGCACTTTAACTCCGCGAAGGGAGGCGAGGCCTTCATCCCCTGGGGCCCGAGCTAGCAGCCACTCCGGCTGGGGAAGCTGTTGCTTTGATGCTTTCTGAGAGAGTCCCCCACTCAAAAATCTCTCTCCCGCTGAGGTCCGGACTTCTGGGGGTTTGCCTCACGATCAATAGTATTATAATTAAATCACAAATAGTAATCAAAAGCTGTAACAAGCAAAACTAGAAAGGCGGGGAGATTGGTTTGAACAGTTAGCCTAGAGCTCCCTGGCAGCCAGAGTAAAAAGAGCAATATGCCTGACTACAGACTCCTTGTCTGAGAACGTTTTGAGTTTTAAAAGGCTCTGCCCTTGTCAGATGTAAACGTATTTTAATTTACATTTCTAGAGAACAAATGCGCCCTTGACCCCCCAGATGGTCTAATAATGTAACCTGCCCCTTTTTCTGGCCCCCAGTAAGACTCTCCCGCTTAGAACCTTTTTCGTGCCTAGGAAGTGTTAAGCATTCATCACCAGCTCTCGGCTCCCGTGTGGGTATCTGCAGAACCTTCCTGACTGAGGCCTGCTTCCTTGTGTCCCCAGAGCAGCCCTGCCAGGGAGGATGCCTCCTCTCCTTCTCAGAGGTGCCCTGAGCCGGGCGGGGAGGTGGGCGTGTGCCCGGAGCCCAGATGGCAGAGCCATGCCGAGGAGTCCCGCCGCATCTTGGAGGCAACGAGGAGCCATAGATGGCTGTTGCGTGAGGGGAGCTGGAGCGGCGGGTCGCCTGCAGCTTGCGGGGCTGGGGGAGCGGCCCGGGGGGGGGGCAGCCGGGGGAGGGGGGGAAGGCGAGAGCGGCTCTTCCCTGGTAGGAGCCCAGCTGGAGTCCGGGGCTCGGAGCTCCTGCAGCGTCCCTCACCGCTGTCTGGCCCCGCGCCGGTTGCTTAGTAACGAGATACGCGCTCTGCAGGGACGCCCACGCCTCGGTTCCACCCCGGAGGAGACGCCTCTCCTTCTGAATCTTGCACAACGTTTTCCTCCCTGGGCCGCCTCCCCACGCTGCCCCAGGAGGGGCTCCTCCCCCCAGAGTTTGCTGTTCCCCCGGGTTCCCTTCCCTGGGCTCCCCCCACCCTGGCCTCCAGCCCTGAGCTGGTCGCTGGTCTGGCCGCCCCAGGGCGGCCCTCCCAGGGACCCGGTGCCATGCCACGGAGGCGGCTCCAAGCCCTGCCGCTCCTCCCCCTCCCCCGGCCAAGCCCGCCACTCACCCTGGGCGAGCTGTGTCCCCTCTCTGGGCCTCGGGGTTGGGCGCGGGGTCAGAAGTGGGTGCGGGGGGCTGGTCTGGGGCAGGGCGGGCAGGGGGTGGGTGGGGAGCGGAGTGCCCTTGGGCCCTGCTCTGGCGCTTGGCCGCCCATCCCCCACCAGCCCTGGTCTGGGCCTTCCCTATGGGGTTCAGCCCTAAGGGGCATAGACGGGCTCACACCCGGAACCCCGGGCACCCTCAGCAGGAAGGGGGGTGGGGGCGAGGGGTGAGGGTCCACAGACCTTCCCTCCGAGACCCGTGGTCTGTGGCCCTTTGGGCTTCCGTGTCTTCTGCCCGAAAAAGGCTGCCTCGCTGGTGTTCGGGGGTGAGCGATGAGGCCCTGGAGCCCCCCGCCCCCTCGTGGGCCCAACACCTGCCCGGGAAACCGTCGGCGAGGCTGCGATGCTGGTGGGGCACGGTGACTGCTTTGTGCCCTTACTGGGCCACCCCTGTCTCAGGTGGGGCTGTCCTGTGGGGGGCCTCTGCCTTGAGGGGTGCAGCAGCCCCCAGGAGACCACACACACTCGGGCCCTGCGCCTCACGCCCCCTCGCCGCCGTCCAGGGTTGGTGTCGCCAGCTCAGCTCCCAGCCCCGGTGCGTGGGCGCCCACTCGATCGCGTTTTCTCTTCCCAGCCACCGCTCCAGCCTCTTCTGCTCGGTTCCGGCCTCCAGAGGAACGACAGACAGGCCCGGCTCGGAGTGGGTCAGGCGCTCTCGAGGTTTAGACCCCCGTCGGTTCCATGCTTTCGTTTTTTATTTTTGATTTTTTTTTTAGTGTTTATTTTTGAGAGAGACAGAGAGAGAGCACGAGCAGGGGAGGGAGAGAGACAGGGAGACCCAGAATCCGAAGCAGCTCCAGGCTCTGAGCTGTCAGCACAGAGCCCGACTTGGGGCTCGAACCCACGAACCGTGAGATCGTGACCTGAGCCGGAGTCGGACGCTTAACCGACTGAGCCACCCAGGCGTCCCTCAGC
The DNA here is from genome assembly GCA_030068075.1 of Paguma larvata. NCBI lineage: Eukaryota > Metazoa > Chordata > Mammalia > Carnivora > Viverridae > Paguma > Paguma larvata. The sequence continues at coordinate 192,644,529 of CM057823.1, read as the reverse complement.
TCCGTGCTTCCCAAAGTCAATCTCAGATTTGACTCAGAGCCCCTCCCTGCTCCCCCGCCCGGTTTGACCTGGGGGGCAGTGAGTGAGGGTGGGTCCCCTCCCCGCCCACAGCCAGGGTTCGGAGAGGCCGGCCCGCATGTCCTGTGTCCCCTGCAAGTTAGTGGCAGAGCTGAAGGTCTCATGACTGCGTCCCCTAGAGGAGGGAGCACTTTGGGGGAAACCGGAGGCTGTTTGGAACGTTCCAGAAGGGTCATGCTAGGGCAGCGGCCCAGGCTCAGCCCGTTGCTGTGACGGCAGAGCCAGTCCCTGTTGCGGACAGCTGTTGTCATCACACAGGATTCTGTACTGTCGTCTGCAAAGCTGTGCTGAGCTCGGTTGCATTTCCAAAGTGGCGATCTCTGTTTCCATGGCAACGGTCCTTCCTGCTGGCGCTCTTGCCTTGGCCCTCTATTAGCGAACCTCTGCCCCAGGCTCGCTGGGGTGGGTGTGAGGCCCATGCCCTCCTGCAGACGCAGCTGGCACGCTCTCCGGAAACCTCTGGACCCTCCCCCGGGGCCAGGCCTGCGCAAATATGGTAGCAGCCAGAGTGTCACGTCGGAGACGTCCTCAGATGGCTTCCCGCAGGGAGCCGGGCCACCGGGTCTTCCGGCAATAATCGCGGCCTCTTGTGCATGTATTCCGCCATGAAACGCATCCCCGGGCCTGGAGTGGTTAGCTCCCCTCAGCCTCCTCACAAGGGCGTGAGCCTGGACTACTATGGGCCCCATAGAACGGGCACAGAGAGGCCAAGTGACCGGCCCACAGACACGCAGCTGGTGAGGGCAGCCTGGCTCCGAGGGCCATGCCTCTAACCACTGCCCTACCCTGCCTCCCGCCCCCCCAGCCCTCGGCACCACGCCGTGTGACCTGCTCCTTCGCCTTGTCCGTTTACAGAGAAGCGAACTAAGGCTCCGAGCCCGCTGTCTCGACTCGGGCGCCTCTGACAGTTGGGGGCCGGATGACTCTGGGGGGCGGGACCGTCCTGCATGCTGGAGGGGGCTGAGCGGCAGCCCCGGCCTCGCCCCCCAGGTGCCTGGGGCGTGCCCCCTCCAGCGGGGCCAATCGAAGGTGTCTCCAGACATTGCCAGGTGTCACCGGGAGCACGGCCATCCTGGGTGAAGAGGCGGTGACAGGAGCTTACGGGGCGAGCCCAAGGGCAAAGCCAGCCCGCGGGGTCCAGAACTGGTGGACCGCGTTGTCTCTGCGCAGCTGGGGGACCCACGGAGGCCGACGGTTGGGGCGGGGCGCTGGGTGCTGCCTGGACTTGAGAAGGGAGGGTGTTCTCTCGGTTTGTTCCTTCGCCCACACGCGCATGCGCTCAGTGGCCCGGCGGTCAGCTGCCACCGCGCCAGGCCTCGAGGGTCCCAGGCGAGCAGGCTGCCTGCCTCCCCCGCGCCCGCGGCCTCGGAGCCTGAGTCTGTTCTCCGGGTTCGGTCCAGAGTTGGCCCGCGGATTCGAACCGCGCGATAATTTAGGAAAGCCAGAGCCCGACCAACAGTCCCGTGGGCGTCAAACGTTTTTTCCCGAAAACAGCGTGACGCCGCTGTCTGCCGAGGAGAAGAGCAGCTGCGGAGCCCGCCGGGCGCCGTCCCTCCATCCTGTGCCCCGGCTTCGTGTTCTGTCCCTTAGCGGGACGGCCTCACCCCCCAGGGGGGACAGAGCGTGGCCTCGCGTAGCCCTGTGAGTGGTGGGGGCCGGGATGGGTAGCCGGGCCTGTTGCGCCCTGGGCTCGCCTCTCTCGTCTTGGGGAGCAGAGTCCCTGCTCTGCCCGCGAACCCCTCCGCAGAGCCCGGGACGGCTGGGGTGCTGAGGGGCTCCTGCGGGCCGGGGGGGGGCCGTTGGCCGGATGCCCTCTCCTCGTCTCTGCTCCTCAAGATCGTGCGGGGCCCCCCAAGGCCCTGCGCCCAGACATGCACACTCACAGACACTGGGGCATGTGTCTGACACACCCAGAGACGGACACACCCGGACACGTACACGCGGGCTGACACAGGCACACAGGGACGTGCTCACACGCGCGCGCGCACACGCACATGCCCTAGGCAGGTGATGCTGTCTGCTGTACCCCGTCTTCACTGAGTGGGAAGGGGCCCCCTGGGAGGGGCAGCGGGGGCGTGGAGAGGCCGGTCCCCTGACTGGTGGGGGCGAGGGGCGAGGAGTATACATCACCTAGAGGCGACTTGCCGAGGGAGGGGCCCCCAAGCTGAGACCTGGAGCGCAGGTGGGGGGCCGGGCAGTCCCTATCAGGGATGCGGCACAGACGGCCGCAGGAGGAAGTCCAGACAAGTGGGCCGGGAGGGCTTCCTGGGAGAGGCATCGAGGCAGGCGAGAGCCCAGGGGGAGGAGCGGCAGAGGTGGCCACTCAGGCCTCCGTAGTGTGTTGCGTTTCCTCGGGGGGCACGTTGGTCGTCAGCTAGGTTCCGTCTACTTTAAGGCCACCCAGACCCACTGCCCGCCCCTCCAGGCAGCCCCCACCCTGCAAGGCAGGGCTCTGTCAGCTCCCAGCCCAGGCTGCATACAGTCAGCGCTCAGTGCCTGCAGGAACGAACTTTGTGGTTTGTTTTTTGCGCGCTTGCACCGGCTGGCGTGTAGCAGGGTCCCTCCAGCACAGCCAGCTGGACTGTCCCCTCTGTCCCCTCCCACAGGCAGGCTATCGGCGCCTCTGTGCCTGGGGACCCGGCAGTGTAGGCCCCCACGCCTCCTGGCCCACGACAGTGATGTCTGTGTCCTGTCCTTTCTTGCAGGTTGTGGGGGCTGCGGCACAGAAATTAAAAATGGCCAGTCCCTGGTGGCCCTGGACAAACACTGGCATTTGGGCTGTTTTAAGTGCGAGACGTGCGGGAAACAGCTGGACGCAGAGTACATCAGCAAGTGAGTGGCCGGCCCTCGAGTCTGCCAGCGCCGGCTGCGCCTCCCGGGGCCACGGCTGCCCCGTGGCCCCTGCGGCCTGGGCCCCTGCGCATCTGTCCCCCCGCCTGGCGCCCCCTCCCACCAGCCTCGCCCCCGTAGGGTTTCTGTGGATCGAAGCAGAGACCGCGGCCCCCACCTTAGCCTTCGTAAGATGCCTCCCCGCACCCGTCCCTGGGCGTCACCCTCCCGTGGCGCCGGGATCGCCTGCGGGGTGCACTGGGGACGCCAGCCGACCGCAGCTGCAGGAGCGAGGGGGAGGGGGCTGACCAGCCTCGGCTGTCACAGACGCGAGGGCTCAGCCCCGCACTCCAGCCTGTGCGGTCCCTGGGCATCGGGCGGCTCCCCCGGCCCGCCCCGCGTCCCCAGGCGGGCAGCCGAGTGCGGTGACGGCTGGGCTGGGTGGGGGTCGGAGGGCGCAGCTGACCGGAAGGCAGTGCAGAGGGAGCCGCTGCGGGTGTTCGCTGCGAGCGGGAGCAGCCGGGTTGCCGGGAAGGGGCGCGTTTGCCAGGCCCAGCGGACCGAGGCAGGGAAGTCCCCCTGCGGCGCAGAGTTAGGGGCGAGCCGAAATGCGCAGGCTCCTTGAAGCTGGGGGGCCCGGTGGGCGGCTAACGCGGGGGGCCCCCTGGTTGCTGACGCTGGAGGGAGCAGGTCCGTCACAGGAACCCGCCGCGCAGTTGGACCGCACAGAGCGGAACCCGCGGGCACACGCACACTCGCACGGGAGTCCCCGCCGCACCCGGAGAATCCAAATCGGGTGGCCCGTGTGCCACCTCAGTCCCCCGGCCGCTCTCGTGCTCTCGCTCTGCCCGAGGCCACCCCTGGGGCGAAGGGGACGCGGGGTCCCTCTGTCCCGTTGCTTACAGCTGTGCGTGAGTCACGCTGCTCTCAAACCGGAGCGTGTTCAGTTAACGTCCCCGAGCCGGGCCTCCGTCCTGGCCGGACCCAGCTGGGGGAGGTCCTGGCTGCGCCCCCGTCCTAGTACAGGAGCGAGCGACTCCCCGCAGGCGGCCCCGGGAGGCCGAGCCCTCGAAGATAAAACAGGGTGCCCAGCCCCCAGCGGCCGTGGGAGCTCACCCACGCCGCGCCTGTCACTCAGCGGCCTCCGGAGCCAGCCCAGAATCGACGACGGGGAGGCTGCATTGCTGTTGCCATAGAGACATTATCTTCGAGCCTCCTGGGTTTGGGGCACAAACATTCATAGTGGGGATAACAGGGGCCCTGAGGTCAGCGGCATGTGAAAGTAGACGGTGAGGGCTCGATTTAGATGTTTCTGGAAGGAAGGGTCTGTCCTCTCTGAGGCCACGGCGGCCCCGGGGACCTATAAGCCTCTGCCAGCCTTCTCTCCTGCCCGAAGCCTTGGCGCCTCCGGAAGGTCCACTAACTCTGGTCTCCCGACGGCTCGAGAAATCTTACCTCTGTCGGCAGCTGTCAGCCCGTAAGCCAGTCCCGGCCACGCTGGGAGGAACACCGCAGTTGCGGCCGTGGGGCGCGATTCTCCGGGGCAGCAGGGGCCCCCGATGCCTGCGGCCTCCACGCCTGACTCCCGCTGGCCCGGCCCGAGGGGCCGAGGGGCAGCCCTGTCAGCAACAACAGTGGCCTCGGCCACCCGTTGGCGAGTGCCTGCCCCGTGCAAGGCGCCGGCCACTCCTTCTCTTCTTTAGACTGTACTGTAACCTCTCCCTTTTAACAGTGGAGCGAGGCCGCCCCTGTGCACCTCGGTTTCTCCCCCCGTGAGAGAGGCCCGTCTTCCCGGTATTTCTTGTGGGGCCGGTGCGGTGGTGGCGGAGCTGTGCCGGCGCCCGAAGCGCCCAGGAAACGCTGATGGTGGCCAGGCTGGAGCAGGAGGAAGTGGGCGTTTCCCTCTCTGGCGAGGCCCCTCTCGTTGGCAACGGTGGTGGGATCCCGGGGGGCCCCGGGGTGGACCCCCCTGTGGGTCCTGACCGCCGTCTCGTTGCAGGGACGGGCTGCCCTACTGCGAGGCCGACTACCACACCAAGTTCGGCATCCGCTGTGACGGCTGCGAGAAGTACATCACGGGGCACGTGCTGGAGGTGAGTGGGCCGCCGGACGCCCTCTCTGGGCCAGGTTCCTGTGTGCGCGTGTGTGTGCGCATGTGTGTGTGCGCATGTGTGCGTGCGCAAGGGTACGTGCCCCTGAGCCTTCGCCTCCTCTCATTCCTCTCAGCTCTGCCGGAGGACAGCTTCCTCGGCCTTCCGGGGCCTGCTCGCTGAGGGCCGCCTCCTCCAGGAAGCCCTCCCCCCCCCCCACACTGTCTCTCTTGTGACCCCCTCGAGCTGCTGGAGTTGGTGGGAGGAGTTGAGATCTGGGCCCAGCCCTTCCGCATCTACATGGGGGTCTGAGACCTGGAGGCGCGAAAGCGAGCCCAGGAGGCAGGACCCGGTCCCCATAGGAAGCCCGGAGTGGCCTCCCGGCAGGACTGGTCACACGGCGGTCACGGGGTAGGCAGGCTCTTTGGGGTGCCCACGCCGTGCCTTTCGATCGCGGCGAGAGTTACGTGGCTGTGTCTCTTTGTGAAAAAAAACCTGTATCCTGCATTGTTCATAAGACACGTCTCAGGGGACCACGGAACCCCGGCCACCCGGCTGTCAGACCCAGCTGGTCCCTCCACCCATTCTTCGGCCCCCCCTCGGCTGTGTGCTGGGGTGCCCATGCCTGTGGGAAGGCCCAGGTGATAGGGGGCCTCAGGGGACCGGGAGGGGGGTCACAGAGGAGCCCGTGGGGGTGGGAGCACGGGCGGGGCCCCCACAGGCATCCCTGACGGAGGCTTTTGAGCCAGGGAGCGCCTGGGGGCCGGGGACGGTGGGACGCTCAGGGTGCCCCTCGCATCCCCCAGGGGGGCTGCCCTGCCCGCACCCACAGCTAGTGCCTGGCCCACAAGCGGGGTCCCAGCTGCCGCGGCGGAGGCTCACCTCGAACGCTGAGTTGCCTTTCTTGAAATTACGTGTGACCTCCGAGTGGCAGGGACAGAGTTGCTGCGGGCCCTCAGCCCTACTTTTTTCCACCGCAGCCCTCTCTGGCCCCTGCACCCCGGGGGCGGGCAGGGGAGAGGGGAGACGGCAGACCTGCCCCCGTCCTCATTCCCAGGGTGGGAAACCCTGGCGGCCAGCATGGCCGGGGCAGCCCAGGCTCTGCTGAGGGGCCCGAGGATGGATGCGATCACACGCGCTCGGACCGCAGACGGCGCGCGGAGTACGGATGAGGGGAACGTCGCCGACGATGCTGGGTTCCTTCCGGTTTTTTCTCTCCGGACGTAATTATCGATGAGACCCGACCATTTGTACCAGGTTCTATTCTGATTTTGCCCAGATCACGTTTCCTGTCTAGCGGATTCCCTGTTTTTGTTTCTGTTTTGTAAGATGGGCTTTTTTTACGTTTTAAATTTTTACTTATTTATTTTTTTACTAGAATTTGTCAAGTCAGCTAACATACGGTGTATACAGCGTGCTCTTGGTTTTGGGGGTAAGGCCCGTGGTTCGTCGCTTCCCCGTCACCCATTTTAGATGGGCCTTTTTTCCAACCGCCGTCTTGGAAGATGGCCCACGTACGGCACAGCTGACCCCCTGAACGTGTGGCTCCGTGGCTTGAACTGTGGCTCCGTGGCTGTCAGTATCTGCGTGGACGCACGCACCCCGTACCGTTGTTTTAGCGCGACTCCAGCGCCTGAAGGAGAGCCCGCCCCACCCAGCCCTGACTCCGCGGTCTCCCTTCTGTCTCTCTAGACTCCCCCGTCCTGCACATTCGCCCGAGTGGGGCCAGACGGCGTGTGGCCCTCGTGCCCGGCTGCTTTCTCACGGGGTGGGGTGTTCGAGGCTCGCCCTACGTAAGCGTGGTTCGGTCTTGCACTATCTTCCACCGTAGGAGTCTTCCAGAATCCAGTGAGCTGATGGCTTGTTCTCGGACATCGCACAGCTTCCTAGTTTTTGTGTGTGTTTTTTTTTTTTTTTTGCTACAATACTCAACACTGAGATGAACATCTTTTTTTTTTTTTTTTTTTTGCGTTTCTAATTTTTCTTAAGATTTATTCCCAGAAATGCAGAAGCTCCGCCAACAGCTAGGAGCTTCCCAAGAGTCTTGATGCTTACGAAGTGCTTTCTAGAAAGATCACTCTACCTTAACCTCTTCCCTGCGGAGCTCGGCGTCCCCACCCTCCCCGGTGGGTGTGGTCCTTGCGGGATCCGAGCGGGGCGACGGCTGGGACGTGGGTCCTCGCTCGCTCTCGAGCTTTCTCCCGTCAAAGCCGCTCTTCCTGACAGTCGCGTGGACCCCAGTGCCTGCCTTACGGCTACTTTCCACGCGCTGCCTGCTTCCTCGCGGGCCCTTCGTGGTCTTTGGCCCCATCGGGGCGTGCGGGGCACGTGGCGAAACTGTTGGCATTTAGTCTGAGGGCATTTTTTACCTGTTGCCTCAGCGGTGATCGCACCTACCGTCCCTACCCCGTCCTCTGCATCTGCGGACGGAGGCTGCGCCCTCTCTGGGGTTCCGCGTGGCGCCGTAAACATTGGGGACGGGACCCCGCCTGCCCCACGGCCAGCAGTTCAAACCGTCTCTCTGCCAAGTTTGCTGCAGACCTTCCGCCCTCTCCTGGGCTCCCCACGCTTGTGTGCAGGCCGCCGGCCACCCCCGAGCAGGTGGCAGAGCCAGACTGGAACCCAGGCTGCCCCAGGCTCCTGGCGCCGTCCCCCCCTCTCCCCGGGGGTGAACGCTGGTTTGCACTGTGTTAGCACCGTGCCCCGTTGTGATACCTGATGGCGAGAGCGGGGTGCGTCTCAGGCTCAGGGGGTCGCTGAGCTGCGGCTGCGGCTCGGGTGTGGAACTGGGCTCTCTCCTGGCATCCGTGGGCTTCGGCCACGGCACGCCGGGGCAGAGATGGACACCTGACCCCAACCGTGCTGCCTGCCCTGAGCAAGCGCTACCGATTGAGAGAATGCTCTAGAACAGAACCTCAGGGATCAGGGAGACATCGTCTGTGAAGTGTCCTCCAGCTCAGTGCTGGCCCCGTGGTGGACAACAGGGGCTGGGGGCTTCCTCAGTGTTCCTTATTGTCACCGGGCAGTCAGCAGGGCTCCCCTTGGTGGATCGAGGGGGACAGTGACCATGTGCACCGTGTGTGCCTGAGACTCACCCCTGGACCAAATCCAGAACGTGGGGGTTCGGGGCCTGTGAACGGAGCCCCTCCAGGGCGCTCCAGAGTGTCCTCAGGAAAGGGACCGTCTAGTTGTGTCCCGATTGCGAAGAACAGGAGACAAACAGGTCCGGGTTTCCCCCCTCGTCAGCGGTGGGGGATAAAGGCCCCCCGGGGAAGATTAATGCTTTTGTTTGTGCCTCCGCCGCCGCCGGCGAGTTCCCTGGCGTGGCTGAGTCGGCGGGCTCTGCAAAGCTCTGAGCAGCCTCCTCGCGAGGTGGCAGCTGCGGGCGGCAGAGACGAGCCCGACTCCGCAGAAGGGGAGCAGCCGCCGCCGTGGCGCCACCCGAGCTTGGCCCAGCGCGTGCCGGCGCCCCGCTGGGCGGGCGGTGGGCCCGTGGGGGCGGCCGGTGGCAGGCGGCGGGGTCTGAAAGGGAAGGAGGAGGACCCTGACCGCGCACGGGCTGGAGGCTGAGGGTGTGCATCCTCACGGTTGCCCTGTCCGTTCCAGCCGACCTGTCGGGGGCCCCGCCGGAGGGGGCCGCGGGGGCTGGCCCATCGGACGGGGCTCGGCTGCGAGGACCCCGTGCAGGTAGGCGGCCTGGCCGGGCGCTCCGGAGGGCTGATGAGAAGCCGTGCCGAGTCGCAGGCGGGCGGGCTGGCGAGGAGCTGGGCCGGAGGAGCCAGGTGAGACCCCCTGACGCACCTGTCATCCCCCCGCCCCGTTGCGTCCTCCCGAGATGCTCGTCACACTCAGAGCCTTCCTCTCCTCGGAATCCGAGCCGGGGAGCAGCCCAGGCCCCCTTCCGCGCCTGCAGGAGCCATCGGTCTGTGCCGCGTCTGTGCGCGGCGGGCAGAGCGCCAGCTCCACGCCTGGGCGCCCCAGAGCCTGCCTGTCCGCCCGTGAAATGTGCGTGCGGTGGCGACAGCGGGGCCCTTCCTCCTCCTGCCGCAGCTGCTCCTAAGTGTGTAGCAGCTTCTTCTGCGGGGTTTGCTCGCGTCCTGTGCGTCTCGGGTCGGCTGTCTCCGCGAGCCTGCTGCGTGCTGGGGCACAGGTGGGGAGCCCCGTGGGCCTGGTGGGGACCTGCGGGGGCTGTCTGCCCCCCACCCTGCTGCCGAGATGGACGTCCGAGAGCGTGGGGAGGGCTGGGGTGTGGCGGCGGAGGCGGCGGGGGGGGGGGGGGGGGGGGGCGGGGCAGGACCAGGGACAGCGCTGTCAACCAGCCGGGCCAGACCAGAGTTTGACAAGGGGGTGCTGAGTGAGGGAGAGTCCCTGGCTCCGTCCTCGCCATCGCCCCACCCCTGCCCTGTTCTCCTCTGGCTGGACTGCTTCCCTGCACAGGCGGGAGTGGGCGGGGGCGGGGGCGGCCCTGCCCTCCTTAACCCCTGCCTTGCTGCTGTCTGAGCCCCACCTGCCTGGTGCAGCCTGCCTGTCTCCATGGTAACCAGAGCCCTGGGTACCTCTGGGACCACTAATTAATTCCTCCCTCCCTCTCTCCCTCCCCCTGCCTGCTTCCCTTCTCTCTCTCTTCCTCAGCCCACCACTCACCTACAGACCCTCTGAACACTCACTGTGTCCCTGCCCCCCCCCAGCCTGGGCTGGAGGCTGGGCTCTCTACCGTCCCCCCCAGGAGCCCTGGGTCAGGCAGCCAGCTAAACAGTTCTGCATTTCAGATAAACCATCCCCTGCCCCTACAGGACATCCGTAATTTGCTTTCTCTTTTCTTCCTTTGGCCTGTTCCATTGTAGCCTCCTGAGCAGGTAGGACTCTTACCATCGGGAGAAAAGAAGCCGTATGTTCTAAAGAAAGAAAAGCATCATCTCACGACAGAAGCAAAGTCGATTCCCCAAGACCCTAACTTCTCCCTCTCTTTCTGCAATTTAATGAATGTGCTTATTTTAAAAACATGTTCAGAAGGAATACCTGTTTATCGTTGAATACGCTGAAAAATCAGACGTAACAAATGCCATCACCCAGACTACCGTTAGCATTTAGAAATCACCATTTCAGACGGTGCATCACGCACACAGATACACACACACACACGCAGAGAGAGACACAGACGCAGACGCAGATACACGCAGACCCACACAGATACAGGTGCACACACACACACACACTGTGCACCGACTCGCCCTTAGCCGGATCCCACGCCCCCCTGCTCGTGCACCCAGTGACAAGTCGGAGCCCCGGGTCCTTCCCCTTCCCCCTGGTCTGTGGCAGCATCGACACTGGCGGGGCCGTGCGCCCTGGTCTTCGGGTCTGAGGTGCCGGGCAAGGGCGTGGGGCGGACGCCGTGGCTGAGGGCCTCTTGGAGCCCTGAGGTGCCGACCCGCCCACGAGCAGACCCGAGGGTGGGGAGGCTGACCCGCCTGTTCCCGCATGCGTTCCGTCCAAACCCTCCTTTCGTTCCGTAGGGACCACTCACGAACCCCTCGTCTCTACGGGACCCCGCTCCTGCACGTGGCCCCGCTCCAGGGCCCGGGGGGCGCGGAGGACAAGGGGACAGCGTGCGGGGCTCCTGAAGTGCACGACCTAGACGGAGCTCAGTGGCGGGAGAGAGGGAGAGAGGGCCGGGTCGGCCCAGCGACACGCGTCCCCGGCGGAGACCCCACCCTGAGCGGGAGCACGTGGGGTCAGCAGTGGGAGCGTGGCAGGGTGTGAGGTCAGGGGCTCCGGGGAGGCCACTGCAGACGGCCTGGGGCTTGGCCTGTCCGGCCCCGTGCGGCGGCGAGGAGCTGGGCTCTCCTTCTTGCAGGGAGGCAGCTCCTGGCGGGCGGGCGTGTGCGGAGCCGCCCTGGGAAGTGCGTGCGGCCGCCGGGGGCTCCCGCTGGAGGCTGTGATCGGCTCCAGGGTGGATTTCATGACGTCGGCACACGTGGGTGACGAGGTCTTTTACGATCTGGGCGCAGTTCTAGCCAGGCAACAAGGAAACTCAAGCTTTGAATCGGGCCGGCGGGCGTAGATGCGTGGACCCCGCGGGAGCTGTCCGGCCTGGTGGGGGGACTCGGCGCGACCCGGGGCCAGCCCTCCGCGGTCTGGAATCCGAGGGATGAGGCGAGGGACGCCTGCCTCGCACGTGTCGGGCGTGTCGCGGTCGAGGGCTGTCGCTCTGTGCTGCCGTGGCCGGGCGAGGAAGGGAGGGGCTGGAGCTCCTGGAGCCCAGAGACCTTGCCCCAAGTCCCGGTGCTGGTGGCGCCTGCGCGCGGGCAGCGGGCCGCGCTCCAGTCCCTCTGCTCCCACTCGTTCCGAATAAGGAACAGCGTTTGCCGCGCGCCCCTGGAGCACGCGTTCCTGCGTTCCTAACGAGCCTTGTTCTATCTCATTAAAGATGACAGCCGCTTGTCAGGAGGCACAAGACATCTTTTTAAAACCACACACTGAAAAATCTCATGAGCTTTTAATATTCTTTCAAAAAATCCAAGCCATCTTGGAGACCCACCTGGCCAGGGGCTGGGCCATCTGCCTGGCGGGGGTTTGGGGGGCTGCACAGATGACACCTGCCAGGTACTGGCGTTTGAGGCCTTTCTTGCATGGTAATTGGGAGGAGCGGCCTGAGAGACCACGGGCTGTGGCAGTGTCCCGTGGCAGTGTGGCCACGGTGGGGGGCGCGATACAAGGAGCGAGGGTCTTGGACTTTTGACTCTATAGCCTGTCGTGGGCTGCTGGAGCCCTGCTGGACCCTGTGTGCCGGAACCCAGGACTCGTCCCTCCCCCTGCCGGAGGCGGCCAGCCCACGATCCAGGTTCCCGGGGACAGGCCCCTCCCCGGGCCGAGGACGCCCACCAGACCCTCCCTGTGTCCTCACGTGGTGGACACGGAGCTCTGGTGTCCCGTCCTGACCTCCGGGGGCCCCACGAGTCAGGTTTCCTGCCCTTCGAAGGCTGACTAATAGCCCACTGTGTGGACGGGCCCCCGTTGGGGCCGTTTGCCCCCTGTAGCCTTTGTGACCATCCCGCCGTGGACATTCACGCCCAGGCTGCGGGGCAGACCTGCGTGGACTTGGCCGTACCGTGGCCTTCGGTTTTCTTGCTCCCGAGAGCAGAACTGCTGGGTCGCGTGGTACCTGCGTCACCTTCCCAGGCACCAGTCGCTGCCCCGGTCACAGCCCTGCAGGTGCACCGGGGACCCCGGCGTCCCCACGTCCTCACCGATGCCGACTCCCCACTCCGGCTCGGTTCCGCTTCGGTCACAGCTGCCCTGACGGGTGGGGAGCGGCCTCTCGTGGGGGTTTGGACCTGCACTTCCTCTGTGGCAGCGAAGGGGGACGTCTCCTGGGGGCTTGCTGGCCACTTGCGCCTCTTTGGAAAAAACGCCCCTTCCGGTCCCTTGCCCATTTTCTCCTCAGACTGGTTCTCCCTTTGTTGCCGGGCTGTAAGAAGTCTTTATTCCGGATGCTAGCGTTTTCTCCCGTTCTACAGGTCGTCTCTCCACATCCCTCATGGCGTCCGGGGATGCGCGAGGGTTTTAATGTTAGTGAAAAAAAAAGTCAGTTTTCATTGTTGCTGCCGTTCATGCTTCTGGTGTCAGATTGCGGGACTCCGGCGCCAAGTCTGGGGCCGCCGAGATGGACTCCCGTGTTTTCCTCTAAGAGATTTGTGGTTTCGGCTCTTAATTGAGGTCGTCAATCCCTCTGCTGGGAAGACTCTTTTGCTGGCGTGTCACACACACACAGGCGTGCACGAATCATAGGCAGGCAGCTCGGGAAATGCCCACGAACCCATGCCCGGGCACGCGGGCGTGACCGGCACCCAGGTCAGGAAGGAGGCTGTGCCCAGCCCCGGGGCAGCCATCACCCTGCCTCTAATAAAGTAGGCTCGTCCGCCTGGTTCTGAACTTCCTGCGAATCGAAATCTGTGTCCGCATCCCGCCTCCCTCTCAGGTGTCCCGGAGTCTCCGTGTGGATGGTCTGGGGCCTGGGCTGGGGAGCCTGTGGCGGTGGGTTAGCACCCCGGAGCCAGGACCACCAGGCGGGGGGCCGACAGGCCGCCAAGGGTCAGGCTTCTGGGCTCCACCCCTGTTCCACCACCCGTGTGCTGTGTGACCTTCCTCAGCTTCCTCCACCTCTCTGTGCACCGCGTGGAAAACGAGAACAATAGTGGGCCTCGGGGGGCCTCTGGAGGGTGGAGACAAGTTAGGGCGCGACACGGCCTCTGCTCGAGCTGCAGGAACGGTCGCCGAGTTGCTGTTAATTTTAGAGGCTGGGGGCGTTCTCCAGGCCTGGGACGGGAAGTCTTCCCGGATTGCAGCAGAGCACGGACGCAGGGCCGCCCCCTTCACGGCGGCCCCGGGGCCGCGTCTCCACTGCGGTTAATTCTCATCCGTCTGGTTGGGGTTTTGTGCCTGTCGTCCTAGAAACCAGCCCCACGGTTTTCTCGCTCCTCCTACTCAGGTGTAGGCCTGCCACGTAGACGCCCCGTGGAGACACCACGGTCGGTTTTCCCTCAAACTCCCGCTGTTTGAGGTCACGGAGGGTGTCCCCCACCCAGGGTGAAGGGGGCCTGGGTGAGGTGGGCGTGAGGACGGGTCCGGGTCGCAGTGTTTAAATCACGGCAGGGGCGCCCGGGGGGCTCCGTCGGTTGAGCGTCCGACTTCGGCTCAGGTCATGATCTCGCGGTCTGTGAGTTCAAGCCCCGCGTCGAGCTCTGTGCTGACAGCTCAGAGCCTGGAGCCTGCTTCCGATTCTGTCTCCATCTCTCTCTCTCTCTCTCTCTCTCTCTCAAAAAAATGAATAAACATCAAAAAATGTTTTTAAATCCTGGAATGGCTTCTCTGCCCCCGTTCCGCCTGGGCCAGGGCTGCCGTGTGGCCTGCTACTCCGACAGACCCCACAACTAGCAGTTCCTGAAGTGGCCTCTGCCGGGTCCCACCCCCCGAGAGTCACGTCTAGTGGGGAAGAGGGACCCGCAGGAGCCCAGGAGGGAGGAGTGCCCGGGCAGCTTCCAGGAGGAGGCACGTCCGAGATGAGATAAGAGCATTCGGGGCCCCGGGGCAGGAGCGGGGGCGGCACTCCCAGGGGAGGAAACAGCTTCTGGAGGCCCCAGCGCCCGCAGACCGAGATGCGGCATCTTTGTGCCCTGCCTGCCCTCGGACACGCCACTCCGGAAGGGAGCGAGCCCCGATTCCTCCCTGCCGCACAGGGGTCACCTTGGGCCAGGCGTCCGCCCCGGGCTCCGGCGACCAGGGGAAGGACAGTGAGATGTCCTGACGTGTCCCCCCCACCTGCTCCTTCCGGGAAGTGCTTATTACCAGCTCCCCCTCCGGGAGTGATGCTCAGCCTTCTTCCCATTTTAGGAAAGAGCGAGACGTGGCTTCAGCACCGCGGTTGGCAGGTGGCGGCCCGCCTTCCCCCAGGGCTGAGAAGATCGCTCTAAGGGGGTGCCGAGTGGGCTATTTTGGGGTGACTGGTTTGCACCACGTAGAACGGAGCCAAACCAGCCAATATAACTCGTTCAGGTTATTTCGGTATTAATATCTTCACCTAATTTAACGGATGTTAGGAATTACAGAAATAGTAAACGCTCACAGAAAACTGAGCAATACAGGGACCCGCGGGACCGCGATGGATCCGTTTTCACCCCGCCCGTCCTGCACCTCCACCTGCAGAGATCACGTTAGCTCCGGCCTCCCCTCTGCCGCCCCCCACCACCGCCCCCCTCCCGGCCACAGAGCTAGACAGGACCTGGCCCCCCTGCCTCGTGAGGATTTGCCGGGCGACAGCTCTGCTCCCCTGGGGACGTCAGGTGGCATGGCTGGGTCTCTGCTCCCCGACATGGCCCCCACTCAGTGCCCCGACGGCCTGGGAGCGCCCACTGGTCCAGAGCCCCCGGTGCATACGGGACGCGGCACACCCTCGGCATCCCCTGAGTACCCCGCGTGTGGGCGTGCCACCCCTACCAGCCAAGTGCGGCTGGTCCCGTGACCACTGTGCCTTTGGCAGAAACAGCTTTGCTCCGTTCTTTCCACAGGCGGGAGAGAAACACTACCACCCGCTGTGCGCGCTATGTGTCAGGTGCGGCCGGATGTTTGCGGAAGGCGAGGAGATGTATCTTCAAGGTAAGCACAAGACCATGCCGCTCAGCCCCCTAGGGCTGGGCCAGAGCTGGCAGGTCACCTGTGTCAGCCCGTGAGCCGCTTGGGAAGCCGGCCACGCAGCCCCGGGGCTGGGGCAGCAGGGCCTGAGCGGCGCAGTGTGACGGTGGACCGCCTGTGGGAGGCAGAGCCCACGGGACCTGGCGATGGCCTGGACGTGAAGACGGGGCCCCGGGGCTGCCCAGGCCTTCCGCCAGAGGACGGGCCCCTTCTCCGTGGCCACCGTTCCTTCTCAATGCTCTCTCTGTCTCCAGTGCCCCGGAGGCGAGCTGAGCGGGGCTGGGCGGATGGCAGAGCCACACACGGGCTGTTCTGTGACCTCATGCGGCCATCTCGAGGTGGCGTGCCGGACAGGCCTGCCTTTCTGAGCCGGACCTCATGGGCTGATGTCAGCGGGGACGGCCTCGTCCCCGGCAGTCCCCTCTTGTTCCTCAAGTCTCTGCTTGAGAGTCTGTGAAAGGAGTCCTTTGCATCGCCCCCTCCCCTACTGCGTGCTGGTGGGATGTCTGGGCAGGAGGGGCCCCCTGGGTCCCTGTCCCAGCTTTGGAGTCCCCAGTCGGTGTGACACGGGGTCAAAACCCAGCTCAGAGGTTTTCAGGGGCACGCTGCGCAGCTCCAGAGTCCTACGGCCGGGGTGTCCTTGGGGGGATCCAGCCCCCACCCTGCCTGGTCCTCCTGGATGTCAGGGCGCCAGGAGGGTGTTGACAGATGAATCCTGTGCGGCCGAAGCTGAGGAAAGCAGGGGTCCCGGGGAGCCCCGCAGCTGTCAAGGGTGGTGAGGCAGGCCACCCCCTCCCCACTACCACCAGCACCCCTTCCATGGGGAGCACCTTCCCAATAAATAGGACGGCGGGGGGCTGTTGACTCTGGAATTGTCAGGGAGGCTGGATGAAAATGATAATGAGACGCCGTTCCCCCCACTCGGTTGACAAGGACCGAACGGAAGGGCGCATCCCCGTCGTGAGGAATCGGGGAAATGGGGGTCTCACCTGGCTGGCGTGGCAAGAATCGGGGAACGGCCAGCATGCATCAAGAGCCTTAAAAATGCCCACGCGCTTTGAGCCGAGACTCCGTTTCTCGGAGTCCTCAAATAGGAGGGCTGCGCCGCTGGGACCTGGGTGCCTTGGACCCCGCCCCCCAATGGGACCCGGAGATAAAACCCCACATCCCATGGCCAGGGACAGATCAGTCCTGTGTCCACGTGGTGGAAGGCTACACGGCCCTTACGGTTTAAGCTTCCGATGTTCAAGTATACGGGGAAACGTGCAAGACCTTTGAGAACAAAAATCTCGAGACATAGAAATACACGCGTATGACATTGTCCACATTCTACGAAAAACGCACGTGTGTGCCCGAAGGCCGCCCGGCCAGAGGGGGCCGGAGGTTACAGATGGTTTCCATTTTCCTACTTGTACTTTGTCGAGGTTGTTTAATGTTTTTTAATATTTTTTAATGTTTATTTATTTTTAAGAGAGAGAGACAGAACATGAGTAGGGGAGGGGCAGAGAGAGAGGGAGACACAGAATCCAAAGCAGGCTCCAGGCTCTGAGCTGTCAGCACAGAGCCTGACGCGGGGCTCGAACTCACAGACCGTGAGATCCTGACCTGAGCCGAAGTCGGATGCTTGACCGACTGAGCCCCCCAGCCGCCTTATTAATATTTAATAAGGGGCATCAATTTCTTGTCTATGACTTGTGTAATCACGAACAGCTGTCAAGAATGAATAGTTCACACACGCACACAATTAAATCATGATCTCCCGGGAGCTCCAGGCCGATGGGGATGTTTTCCTGGGAGGGGCAATGATAACTTCCACCCCCGGGTGTCAGGTCATGTGACCCGGAAGGCTTTGCAAGCAGGAAATTGGGTGTAGCACTCTCCTTCGCACGCACCTGTCAGTCCCATGACGAGCCAGGCCCTGCGTGTCCGGTTTCTGGGGGGGAACCGACACGGCCCCCTCCTGGCCAGACTCAGAGCCACGGTGAGAGGGAGCAGGGGGTCAGGCTGAGGTCCAGGGAGGCCCTGGAGGAGAGCGGGCGCTCTGGGCCCTGGAAGACGGGGGCACGGGGAGGGCCGCCCTGCACCAGGGGTCCCAGGACAGCACCTCGGACAGCGCCTGGGCAGCTCCCGAAGCCCCTCCCGCTGTTATTCCTCCAGCCCCACCTGGTTAAGTCCCCCCGGGGGGCCTGACGAGGGAGGATCGCTGCCGCTGCCGGCCCTGTTGGCAGATGGGACAAACCTGCCTCTTGGACGGCCCGAGGGAGGATTAGAGAAAGGCCAGGCACTGGGGCCCGCCATGCACTTGTTACCTGGTGCTGGAAGGACTGGGCTCAGGACGCAGGGGGTTAGTGACGGGGTCGGGCCCAGTGCTGGAGCCTCAGGCCTGGCCGCTGCCCCTGGCCCTGCTCTTCACACCCCCCACCTGCCTCCCAGCCCAGAGCTCCGCCCCACCTTCCTCATCCCCAAGGCTGCCTTCCATCCAGCCCCCAGCCCCAGCCCGGCCATGCCCATCTTGGGCCTGGCTGCCGCCCCCCAACACATGGGCAGCCCATCCTCTCCCCCCTCCACATGACACCCCTCTTCTGAGAAGGCTCCCCGGGGTTCCCCTGGTTTCACAGGACCCCGCGCAGGCCCGGAGGGGGCAGTTAGCTCCCCGCAGTACATCTCCTGTCCTGCTGGGCTTGAGCCCCTGGGGCAGGGCGGCGATCTGCTCGCCCCCGGCCCAGCACCCAGTCCAGTGCGGAGGACGGGCTGGTGAACGAGTGTCCGTGCGTGGACCGCCAGCTCCTCGCTTCCGACTCTCCGCACGGCCTCTGCCTGTGAGAAGGGATGCTGAGCGCCTCCTCTTGGGCTCTGTCCGCAGGTTCCTCCATCTGGCACCCGGCGTGCCGACAAGCAGCCAGAACTGAAGACAAAAACAAGGTTGGTGGAATTGACGACCTGCTCCGGCGGGTTCTTCGGCGCCCGTGTGCGGTCACCCGCTTCTGCAGCTCACTGGCCGGTGGCACCAGCCCGTGGGCCGGGCAGCGTGAGGCCTGCGGGTGCCGAGGTGTGCCGGGTGGACCGCTGAGGCACGGCGCAGGATGGGGCACGGCATCTCAGGGCCTCCCCGCCCCGGCCTGCTAACCTCCCCGTGGGTCCCGTGGACACGAGGGCTGCAAAAGCTTGGGGACAGCTGTGACATTAGCAGGGCTCCAAACACTCCCCGACTGTCCTCACTTAAGACACCGACTGTGAGTTTGAGGGGCCCCAAACTGCCCTCAGTTTCAGTCACTCGTTGGAAGGACTCACAGACCCACTGAAAACTCTCTTAGTCACGGTCACTGTTTATTGGCGAGAAATCAGCCAAAGAAAGAGGCGCAGGGGCGGGGTCCGGGAGGGTCCGGACCCAGAGCCACTCCTCCCCCGTGGAGAAGGGACGTGGCGCCCAGCCGTGCCTGACCGCGTGCACCGAGTATTGCCAGCCAGGGCAGCCGTGGTGCCGCATGGTTGATTTTGCCGCAGGTCACCGGGTTCATCTCTCTGGGCCGGCCCCACCCTGAGCCCCTTGGGTGTGGGTAACCCCCTCCCTGAGCCGACAGTCTATCGGGTCAACACAGATCACCCCTCAGGGTCAAGGGCGCAGGCCAGACCTCTCTCGGGGCAAGGCCAAATTCCTCACAGCTGGAGGCTCAGCTGGGTGCCAGGCACAGAGGGAGGCACAGTGAGGAAGGAGGTGGGCGGGGACCTTGCCCTCTGGGGACCCAGTTCTAGGGAGAGAAGGAAGTTGATGCCTCAAAGGGCAATGATGCAACAGAGGCTGGCAGCGGGAGGCCGGCCAGCCGGGGAGGGGCACCGGAGCACACGGGCGGGAGCTAAAGCTGCAGGATGAGCCGGGGGCGGCCCTGGTGGGAGGGGTGGGGAGGGCTGCAGACTGGCGCCCAGAGTCCCCTCACCCCTAGCGCTGCGGCAAGGGCGCAGCCCTATCGGCAAGTCCCAGCTGGTCCCATCTGTGGAATTGGAAGGCTTCTGGAATTTCTTTTGGGCTGGATGGAGACCCCATGGGCTCAGGCTGCTGAGGTCTGTAGGGCTGTTGGCTGGCATAGAAGACCCGCCCGCTCCAGGCCCCCTCGGGATGGGTGGGCCCCACCCGGTCCGGCTCTTGCCTGCCAAGCCTGTTCTGAAAGAACCCGGCAGAGGGAAGCGCCCCACGTCCTTTAGAAACTGAGTCCAGGGGGTTCGAAGGCCCCTGCTTCTCACACGCTCGCTCACGGCGCAGCCTGTTTCGTTCTTCATTCCTTCGGCAGAACTTTACAAGCGTCCAGTCATGTCGAGCCCTGTTCTTGGCCCTGGGCACGGAGGTGACCCCAGCGTGCTCGGGACGGAGGGGGAATGGGTGGGCACAGGGGGACGCCCGGCCTGTCACTGGGACATGAGGGCAGGGGGCCTGGGCCGGGGTGGGAGGGCTCCGTGGAGGAGAGGCGCCTGCCCCTGCCCCGTGACAGTCACGCAGTCGCTCGGCCCCTGTCCGTGGACACCGGGAATTCTCCGCCTCCGAGGCCTCCTCATCCAGACCGGCACGTCCCTCCATCCGCGGTCTTGTTTCTCCCGCTTTGATAGTGGTGCCGGTTGCTTTGCTCAGAGTTGTCCAAGTGTCCACACAGGCCTCTGGTTTAATTTGGGTTCAGATGGTCACCTTCGATGCCCCTTGCCTTGAGCACTGGTGGGCACAGACCTCCACGTGGCCGCTGCTCCAGCCTTGGGCCTGCGGGGTGGAGAGAGGAGGGGGCCTGGCCCTGGGGTGCAAGGAACCATAGGACTGGGGTCTCGTCCCCTTGGGGAGGGCAGCTCTGTGGTCACTGGACCCTGGCTTGGGCCACCACCGTGTCTGCTCCTCTATTACCCCGAGTGTCTGCTCAGACTCAGGAGGCCGAGGGACTGATGGTCATGCAGGGGGGAGTGAGGGGCAGGGAAGCCCGACAGCCTGGGAAGGGACCCCGGGGGCTTCAGTGGCCGGGCCCGCTGCTCCCTGTGTGCACGGATGACACCTGTCACCGGTCCGGCTGGGTTCCCCAACTGTAGCCCCAACTCAAGAACACTGGGATTTGGGCCGAGAGCTGCCCGCCCGGCCTGCCCCCTGCCCCTCACCCCTCGGTCTCGGGGACCAAGGTTGCCGTCCCCTGGGGTCCCCCCTCACTGCCGGGGTCCCAGACCACTCGCACTGAGTGTATGCAGGATGGTGCCCGTCCCCAGGCCCTGCGCCAGGGCTGGGGGAGGGGGGCTGTGTGAAGGTGAGGAGGGGGGCAGGCCACACGGCAGCGGTCCTCTCCGCTAGGGACGCAGAGCCGTGGAGACTGCCGCCATGGTGCCTGTGGTTTCCTGCGGCTGCTGTAATGGATTCCCACAAATATGGTGGCTTAAAGAAGCACAGATGTATTCCTTACCCCAGGCCGGAGGCTGAGGACGGGCCGCGGGGCTGTGCTCCCTCCGGGGGCTCCAGGGAGAACCCCTCCTCATCCGGTGCTGTGTCTGGAGGCCCTGGGGTCAGCTCCCGGCCCCGCATCGCTCAGACCCTGCTTCTGTGGCCACGTGGGTCCCCCCGGCCTCCCGCCTCCCTCACAAGGACCCCGAGATCCCGGGGAACCCACCTCCCAGCTCAAGCTCCTCACTCCCATCGGCAGAGACCCTCTGCCCCCACAGCGACAGAATACACCTAGTCTGTCACGTTCACGGCCAGGGTGACAGCAGGTGACGGGCACGGTCGCCGTACACCAGCCTCTCACACCATACAGCCCACGATTCCCTGCACGAGGTGCCACCCGGCCGCATCGCTGCCCACATACGGCCAGTGTCCCCCACCCTGAAGTGACCACGGGGTCCTGTCTGTGGGACCCCTCCCCGAATCCCAACCCGGAGGCCTACCGGAGGGACCTGCGGAGGGACCCCAGGGGCCCAGAGGCCTCGTCTCATGAGAGTGACTGGGCTAGAAGGGGGACCCAGGCCAGCCCGCTCAAGGACGGGTCGGGCGGCCAGCCCTCCTCCCGGCCTCTGGAGCTGGCCCCGGGGAGGGGAGGGGAGAGGGCACAGCCAGAGCCGGCTTCCTGGGCTGTGTCTCCGCAGATGCCTTGGGGACATCTGGTGCTGAGGCTGTCCCATGAGAACAGCTGTCCCCTTGCTGCGTGCCCTGGGGCTGGTGCGGCTCAGGACCCGCCCCTCTGTGTCCTGGGACGGGATCCAGGCCCCGGTCATGCCCTGCTTGTCCCTCGCTTCACCCTCCCTCCCTCCAGCCCCTCAGAGCCTCCTCTGTCTGGCCTGAGAAATGAGAATAGACCCGGGGTGGGGCCGGGCAGGGACAGGAAGGCAGAGCCGGACTTTTCCTGTGTCGCTCACCTTGTGCAAGCCGGCGAGGGAGCACAAAACAGCAGCGTCGGGTGGGCATGGCGGGGCCAGCCCCAGAGAAACGCAGCAAAGGCGGTGTGGGAATCGCTGACTCTCTCTGGAAGCGGCCCCCGGCGAGGGGACGGTTCCACTGCTGCCTGGTGATCCGGACGAGCGGGACTCACCATCACTGAGCAGCGCCCGGTCACTTCACAAGCTGCCCCTCCCTGCCAGGCTCCGGGACCCGTGGGACTGGCCAGGGCCCTGCCTCCCAGTCGCTCTCCAGCAGGAGAGGCCAGCACTGGGGTCCCTGCGAGGCATGGCCCCTCATGAGGACAAGGCTGGCTCCTGGGTGTCTGCTGAGGCTGCTCCAGGAGAGCCTTCCGGAAGGCCGTGGCCCTGACTGCCCGGCCCCAGCGCAGCTCCGGTCACTGGTCATGTGGTCACTCGACACGCGCCAGCCCCCGAGCACCTGCTGAGTGCCTGCCGGCCGGGTGGCAGAACACAGGCGTCAGGAAGGCAGGTGGCCCCCCTGCCCTGGAGTCACCCCCTGACGTCTGGAGGGATGGGGGGGGCTCCGCAGGGATCCTCCACGAGCGGGGGGCCGGGCAGCAGTGAGGGGGAGAGAACGCCTTTCTGGAGCCCAGCCTGGCAGGTGGTGCGGGAGGTGGGTCTCAGGGCCTGTGCCTGAGGAGCCAGGGGTCTGCACGGCACCGAAGGAACGTTCTAGAGCCTGGCAGGGAGTGGCAGGCCCGCCAAGTGCCTGGAGAAGAAGGAAGGCAGGCCCGGAGGGGAGGGGGCGGCCCCACGCCAGGTCCTGGAGGCGGCGTAACCGGGAGCGTGGAGGGGACGGACCGGCGCCGCCGAGCAGGGGAAGAGGCGGGCCGCGGCGTCACGCCCTGTCCCTCTTCTCTTTCCTCCCCAGATGCAGAACCAGGCTGGCAGTCAGGGTCACCCGGGCACCACCCCCTGTGCCTTACAGGTTTGTCCCTCCCACCGCCGTGGTGGCCTCACTTCTGCTCCTGGTGTTGTCCTGTCCTTGCTGCTGTCCCGCTGACGGTGTAGGAGGTGCTGGGCGTCCTCCAGCTGGGAGGGCAGGGCTCCACAGGCCGTGCTAGTGTCCTGGGGCTGCCGTGGACAAGGACGTAGGCTGGACGCTCAGACACCAGAAACTTATTCTCTCCCAGTCCTGGACGCCGGGACCCCTGGCCCGAAATGCAGGGCTGGTTGGTCCCCTCTGAGGCCTCCTCCTTGGTGTGTAGACGGCTGTCTTCTCCCTGTGTTCCCACGTGGTCATCCCTTGTGTGTGTCTGTGTCCTGGTCTTCCCCTCTTATAAGGACGCCAGGCCCACCTAGTGACCTCATTTTACCTTAATTACGTCTTTAAACGCCCCGTCCCCAAACACGGTCGCGCTCTGGGGTGCCAGGGGTTAGGGCTTGAACATATGAGTTTGGGGGGATATGATTCGGCCCCTGACACAGCCCCTCCCAGGGCCGCCGAGAGGGATGGAAACGACGGAGAGGCAGCCGGCCGGAGCTGTCCCTGGGTGAGCTGTCAGGAGGCAGGGGGAGGCCAGGCAGGGGCGGCCCAGGCAGGGGAGGAGCACGCCCGCAGGTGGGGGTGAACGCAGGTACAATGAGTGTGTGGGGCCTGGGGGACAAGGGTGTGCACACAGGGATGGGGGGCCTGGCGTGGGGGACACAGGAGGGGTCCGGGGAAACCGTCGCCTCCAGGGAATCAGGAGAGGAGGCCGAGGAGGAGGAGGAGGGGTGGGCGTGGGCACCCGGGAAGCAGGTCACAGACGCAGTGGCCGCAGAGTCGGACAGCAGAGGACCGGGCTGGCAGAACGAGCTCTGCCACGTCCCCCCCGATAACCTGGGTGGAAAATAGCTCTCTGAGCAGCAGAATTCTGGGTGAAAGGAGGGTGGGCTTTGCCTGGGCGCGCAGAATCCCTTGCTCCTGTCCTCCGAAAACCAGGTAATTTCCCTGCGTGAAAGCTGGGTGAGCATCGGGGCACTTCCAGCGGCGCCGAGAGCCGCTGTGCTTGGGGTCGGCGTCACCCGCCGCGCCCGTCCGACTAGAGCTTCCCAGCAGCCCGTTCGAGCCCCCGTGTTTATGTTAAGAATTCTTTCGACCTGCAAAAGAAAAAAAGAAAAGAAAAAATCTGGTTACTGGCATTTCTGTCGGAGTGCGACCTGTGGTAATTGCCTCTGGAAGGTTCTGGAATCGACATAGTCTGCTTTCCGTCTCCTCCCGTCTCCTCCTTTCCAGGAAACCAGAAGCTCCTCGGAGAGCATCATGTCGGTGCCGGCGTCCAGCACCTCGGGGTCTCCGAGCCGCGTGATCTACGTGAGTTGGAGAGCGGGGAGGCGGGTGGTGGGAGGGCCCGGGCCCAGGTCATTGCTGGGGGCGCCCTTGGGGGCTGGGGCACACTCAGGCATCGGGCCGCGGAGCCAGCGCTCTTGCCGCTGCCGTGGGGCGCAGGCTGGCGCGGACTCGCGAGGTTGACTCGAAGCCTCCAGTGAGGAGCCTCACGTGACCCGGAGTTACGTGATCCTCGGGCACCCGGAGGACGGGGCGGGCGCCGCCAGGAACCGCGCGGGTCTGCGCCTGCTACCCGGGAAGTGTTGCTAACACGTTCCCGAGACAGGCGTGTGAAGGGTAACATGTGTTATGCCATCCCGTTTTCATTAAAGAGTGTATGTGTGTATGCGCGTGTGTGTACAGGTGTGTGTGGTGTGTGCACATTTGGGTATGTACATGTGTAAATGTGTTTATATATGTGTATGTGTGCGTGTGGATATATATGTGTATGGCTGTGTGTGTATATGTGTGTGCATATGGGTATATGTGGACAGATGTAAGTGTGTGCATGTGTGTGTGCATATGGTGTATGTGCATACAGTAGTTCACGCACATGGGTGTATGTGTGTACAGGTGTGTGTGTGCACATATGGTTGCATATGGTGTGTGCATATGGGTGTATGCGTGTGGGGGGTGTATGTGTGCATGTGCATATAGGTTTACGAGTACCAGCACATGTGTGTGCATACGGGGGTGTGTGTACATGGGTGTGTGTCACCTGTACAAACAGGTGTGTGGGTGTATATGCCTGTGCATATGGGTGAGTTATGGGTATACATGTGCACATGGGTGGGTGCGTGTGCATGGGTATATATGTGCATTGCATATGGGTGTGTGTGTTATGGGTGTATGTGTGTACGCACACGAGTGTGGGCATGAGTGTATATGGGTGTGGGTATGGATGTATCTGTGGGTGTATGTGTGCATGTGCATATGAGTATGTGTGTAGAGGTATATTGTGTGTGCATGAGTGTGTGTACAGGTCTATGTGTGTATACTATGCATGTGTGTGTGCAAGGGTGCATGTGTGCATGTGCATATGGGTGTGTGTGTGTACAGGTGTACGTATGCATGTGCACAGGGGTGTATACAGTGTGTGTATATGGGGGTGTGTGTGTGTACAGATGTGTGTGTGTACGGGTGCATGTGTGCATGTGCAGAGTGTATACGGTGTGTGTGTGTACAGGTTTGTGTGCGTACGGGTGCATGTGTGCACGTGCACAGGGTGTATACGGTATGTGTATATGGGTGTGTGTGTGTACGAGGGCATGTGTGCACGTGCACGTACAAGTATAAAAGGACCAGGAGCGCTAAGTAACTGTTAATAGCGACTCCCTCTGGGCGGCGGGATCAGCCGTGGGAGATTAGGATCTTTGCTGACCCATACGTACAAAGCTTCAGTGTCGGGGGAAGAGCCCCGTGGGTCCAGGTACGGGATGGGGACTGGGGACGGGGCCGGACTGGGCGCCCGGGCCCGCCTCCACCCCTGCACGGAACAGTGGGTGACTCGGGGCGCGTCACCTCTCCACCCCTTCCAGTCCACCAGGACCTCGGTTTTCTGTGACACAACAGGGGTTGGATTTGTTCTTCCCGACACTTCTTTTCAGCCCTGAACCTCATACGAGTTGGATGCAGAGTCACTCCTGACCCTCATTCTGACGGGTGACACGGCAAGCACTCTAGTCCTTGGGGGGAATGTGACCGTCACGAGCCCTGAAGGCGAACGGGCACTCGAGCTCAGAAAGGAGGTGCAAGGTCGTCAAGGAGCTGTGTGCCCTCAGGCAAGGAGTGAACCTCTCTGAGCCTCTGGGAGCTCATCTGTCTCAAAGGAGACCCCCCGCAGCTGCTGCGGAGGGCCCGCGGGGGAACCCGGAGTGCAGCCCCGGGTCGGAGGAGAGGTCAGCAGTGCTCCCTGCTACAGTCCGTCTTAGTCCGTGCTCGTTAGCTCGGCGCCACAGCAAGCGAGTCCCTCAGACCGGGCGGCCTCAGCCACACCCGCGCTCTCTCCCGGTCCGGGCGGCCGCGGGTCCGAGATCGAGCGGGCAGGGCCCGCGCTCCTGAGGCTTCCCTCCTTGCCTCAGTCCTCACGCCTCACGAGGTGGTCCCTCTGTGCGCGTCTGCGTCCCGGTCTCCTCATGAGGTCCTCCCTCCTGGCCTCGTCTGCCTTGCACACCTCCGTGAAGACCCAGGCTCCAAATATATCGCGTCTGAGGTCCTGGGGGTTAGGGCTTCAGCGTCCGGATTCAGCAGGACCTAGCTTGGACCGTTGTGTCATCGCTGTCATAAAAGTAATAATATTTTTTAATGATTATTTATTTTTGAGAGACAAAGAGAGAGTATGAGCAGGGGAGGGGCAGAGAGAGAGGGAGACACAGAATCCAAAGCAGGCTCCAGGCTCTGAGCCATCAGCACAGAGCCCGATGCGGGGCTCGAACCTATGAACCGTGAGAGCATGACCTGAGCCGAAGTTGGACGCTCAGTCGACTGAGCCCCCCAGGCGCCCCTAACACCAGCCACTCTTTAAACAAACCGGTGTTTGTAAAAGACCAGGTCCCGTCGTGACCCTGCAAGGAGCAGAGGCACTGGTCACTGTTGTCACAACTCCCCGCGAGGCTCCGTGACCGTCTGCAGTGCGCGTCCTCGGTACGCGTTCTACCGAAGGAGACAGGCCTCAGGCCAGAGCACCCCGGCTGTCCCTCCCGAATCGGGGTGGTGTCCGCGCACAGCCTGGAACTCCCTCCCCGAGGTGACCAGCCTCCCCAGGGCTCTGCCTGGCTTTTCTTTTGTGTCCCTGCCGGTATCTGTTGTTCCTCTGCTGTGCACCTACCCACCGTGCTTGCTGCCGGACCTCGGGAGGGTGGCCCCGATCCCCGCGGCAGCTCGGCGTGCTTCGAAGGACACCAGCTGCCCGGCAGCTCACCGGCGTGAAAGATAACATGAATGCCGTTGGTATCCTACCAGCCAGCGTGGCCACCGTTAAGAGTTTGGGGCACGCCCCTTAGGTCTCCTCTCTGTGTATGTATTTTTTTAACCACAATGAGGTCACACTTAATATTGGGTCGTAGCCTGTCTTCACCATGGCAGGAAATCAGTAACCAGGCACGGCATGAGATCAGCGTTATTGCGTTATAGTGTCTGATTATTGACAGCTTGTTGTAACTATGGGGCCACGTACTGTGGTTGTCTGTTATGTCGGATGGAGCCTGGGAGAGAAAGGCGAGGACAAATCACATGCACGTCCACGCCCCGTGGCCTTCCGCCAGTTACGGGGCATAGCCTGTTGTCACGGCGGCCACCGAAGGCCTTGGCGGCTGGGGGGAGGAGATGGGTCCGTGAGCCCCCCGGGTGGGACGGGTGCTGAGGAGCCAGCCAGAGCCTCTTTCGGTGGGGGGGGCGGCAGGAATGGTGTCACCAGGTCGCCTCTGGGGCCCCAGCCGTCAGGGGCTGAGCCGAGCACCTCGGGGCGGAGACAGCCGCGGGAAGGCAGATGCTCTGATCGTGGTGGGTCCCGAGACGGGGACTGGAGGTGGGGGCACCTGGCCCAGCCCCTCGCTCCATCGTCCACTTTAATTTGATGCTCACGGATCTAGTCGGGGGACAAGACGCAGGTGGCGTCCCCGGTTCACAAGACGAGACGGACGCCCGGAGCATCCTTCGGACTTCGGCAGACGCCCCGAGGATTGTAATTCTGTTTTCAAGCACGTCCCAGGGACCCTGCCGTGTTGGGCGCGGAGTCAGGGAGGGGGACTCCATCACGGACAGACAGAGTCCGGGCCCCCAGGAGCCGCAGGCCCAGACGAGGGGAGACAGACGCGCCAACTGGCGTCAGCACCTTCGCTTAAAGAGACAGACACAAACGTCACACCGGATGGCGGAGGGACCGTCTCCCAGAGAGGGAGACCCGGACTGGGTTCGGGAGAGCAGAAGGTGAGCCAGGCAAAGGGGCCTGGGACGGGCGTGGCCGAGAGAGAGGGAGAGAGAGAGAGAGAGAGAGAGACGGAGAGCAGCAGGTGCCAGGCCCCGGGCTCTGGATGGCTGGGGACCCGTAAGGAGCTCCTTGCAGGGGACAGCGGGGGGGGCGGAGGGGCGGGCCACTAGGACAAGCAGAGGCACAGGGGCCCCTGCGGGACAGCTCAAGAGTTCCGATCGGGGCCCATCCTGACTACAAACGACGGACTTAGGATTTGAACTCGTGTCTTCGGCGCCCCGCCCGGGGCTCCAAGGGGAGGAGTCGGAGATCTGAGCCCTCAGGCGCTCGCTCGGCCTTCGTCACAACAGCAGCGTTCACCCCGAGAGCGCCCAGCAGACTCACGAGAGCCTCGGGTTAGGGAGGGCTTCCTGGAGGAGGTGGGCTGGGGCTCCTGAACCTGGGGCTGAGCCCGGCGTGCCAGGGGGCAGGGGGTGGAGACCCCTCGGGGGAGCAGGCTGGGAATGTCCACCCTGCACTTGGGGAACCACGGTGAGGGCTGGCGTCGCCCACCCCGAGGGGCTGGAGGGCAGCGTGTCATCGCCGGGGCTCCAGGGACACGGTCCCGGCAGAGACGAGGGCGACGGTGGGGAGCGCGGCTCTGGGGTCGGACAGCCCACCCACGCCGACCTGGCTGTGTGACTCCGGACAAGCTACCTGACCTCTCTGGCCTCTGGCTTCTTCATCTGTGAAGCGGAGTCACTGGTGGTGCCCCCAGCACGGGCTCGCCGTGAGTGTTCGGTGAGCGAGTAATAAAAGGCTGAGTCCATTGCCAGCCGGGGGGTGAGTGGGGGGGCTCCTGGTGGCGGCAGCTGCTGTCGGTGCCGTTCGTCGGGAGCGAGCGCGGCAGGAAGGCCCCCCGGGAGGCTCGTGCCGGGTCCGGATGTGAGCGGCGAGGGCCTGGAAAGGGACAGCGAGTCCCACGGCAGAGAGGAGCGTGGGGCCCGTGGTGGCCCTGGTGCCGATGTTCCCGGACACTGGGGGTGACCAGAGGGTTCTCTCGGGGTCCGGGGAGAGCCGAGCTGGTGGGGGCAGCCCGAGTGCCGGCTTTGCCTGCGGCTGGCAACGCCGGGCCGAGATTAATCCCGCGAAGGGAACGCGGTGGGGAGGAGGTGACCACGTGTGTCAGCCCCAGACGGACGGGCACGTTGGCACCTGCAACAGTGGGGACTGACACGGGTCACTGTTCCCGCCATGACAGCTGGGGGTGGTGCGTGCGGACCTGTTTGAGCCCGCCATGTGCCCCCCGGCAGCCCCTGGAGCCAGGGAGGGGCGGCAGCTGGGGCCCTAGCCTGAGAGCGGCGGGCGATGCAGGGGAAGGCCGGGCCGGGTCACGGGGAGAAGGGGTTGGGAGGCCGCCGCCAGCGCCGGCGTGCACCTGCCGCGGGGCCGGGGGCAGTCCTCGCCCACCCGAGCCCGTAGTCAGCCGGCCGGACACGTGCCAGGCACTTTGCTGCCATATCTCAAGAGCTCAGAATCGCTGAGTGTGTGTGCGTGTGCGCGCGCGTGTGTGAGTGTACGGGTGTGTGTGACTGTGTCCTGGTTTGGGAGGGTGTCGTGTGTGCTCTTGCACAGGAGTATGTGTGCCTGTATGTGAGTGTGGGTGTGCATACAGTGCGTGAGTATGTGTCAGTGTATATGAGCCAGTGTATGGGCACGGGCGGTGTGAATCCGGATTAGTGTGGGAGTGCGAGTGTGATCGTGCGTGTGAGCGTACACGGGGCAGCGTGCAGCGAGTGGTGTGTGAGAATGTGAGTGCGTGAGCGGTGGAGGAGCGAGTGTGAGTGGTGCGTCTGCACGTGTGGTCTGGGTGCGGGCATGGGCACGCATGAGTTGTGCGAATGTGTATGCTAGTGTGTGGCCGGGAACACGAGCGAGTTGGTGGACGTGTGTAGGGACGTATACTTCCTCGGTCTTAGGACGTCCCGCGCGCGTGTGTGTGTGCACGCACGTGTGCGCTCGCTCGTGTGCATGCCCCATGTATATAAATGCACACGCGCGCACACAGACGTGCCTACGCGTGTTCGGGCCGCGGGCCGAGAATTGCCGTCCGCCGGGCTCCGCACCCGGGCTCCGTCCGACCCCCGAGCGTCCCGTGCAACCTCATCGCTCTGCCGACGGGGAAGCAGAGGCCCAGAGAAGCTCCTTCCTCAGGAGCGTGTGGTCTTCCGGGGTGGGGCTGAGGGGCTCTGGCCCGCGTGACAGGGAGACACACGCACACGCACGCGTACACACACGCCCCCCCATCTCACCGAGACGTGGCTCTCGGGCCGGCCCCGCCGTCCACACCGCCGGCGGGGCCCCCGCGGCCGCCGCCCTCCGGGGCTCGGCGATCACCGCGCGCGCCCTGGGCTGGCTCTCTCCCCTCAGGCGAAGCTGGGTGACGAGATCCTGGACTACAGGGACCTGGCGGCCCTCCCTAAGAGCAAGGCCATCTACAACATCGACCGGCCCGACATGATCTCCTACTCCCCGTACATCAGCCACGCGGCGGCGGGCAGACGGAGCTGCAGCGAGGTAGGGCGTCCGTGGGGGGGGTGCCCACTCCTGTCCCCTTCGCCCCCTCCGAGGGCCCGTGCGTCCCCGTAGAGAGGCCCCCGGCGGGCTCTGGTCCAAGGAGCCTCCTCCGTGGGAGAGACGGGGGGACCGCGCCGGCGTGTGCAGAGTGCTGGGAGCCACGCGAGAATCCCGCGCTCTCGAGTTTGGGTTGATTCCCCTAGTGTGCGAATCCCGTCCTCGCCCTCCATCCAGAACCTTCCTGGCCCGGCCGCTGCCCTCGGCGGCTGGCCTGCCCCTGAGTCTCACGTATCAGCCTCGTGTTGGCCTGACCACCCGTTTGGACCACAAACGACCGATTCCCTAGCGTCCGTGAGCAGTGTCCCTCCGTGGTGACTTTGCTCCATGGTACCTGGAGCCCACTGCGGGTTTTCCCTCGTCTTCGGTGGCGTGGAGGCTCGTGTGCGGCTGCGGGGGCCTGGGAGAGACAGGAAGAGCATTTTACCGGCCGTCGGCCTGAGCGTGGGTGCTGTTTACGCGTGGGCGGCCCAGACGGGCCCTCCCTGGGGGCAGGAGAACCCAGGACCTTTGCACATCCCCCTGGGGCCTTCCTGTTGGCTTCTCTGGGGGCAAGGCTGAGGCCCAGGGGCAGCCGTGAGCGAGCGGCCACGGAGGCAGGTGGGAGGGTGAGACAGACCCCGTTTCCCTCGCTCGGCAGCCAATGGGCGCCCCTCCTGACTGGCTTCCGGCACAGGGGACACCCGGGAACCGAGACTCAGGCGATGAGCCCCATTAAGAGGCAGGGCGGGGACAGGCCGTGTACCCGGGCTCTGCATGGGGGTCTGGTCCAGGCTCCAGCACACAGTGCAGGGAGAGGGTCAGAGAGGTCAACGGACTTGGCCGTGGGCCCCCAGACAGCGAGCGGCAGAACTGAGGCCAAAGCCTCTGTGCCCCAGAGGCCGCATTCTGGCTGTTTCCTTAGCTGTCACTCACGCTGCCTCTGAGGCAGGGGCGCAGATCCAGAGGGCTGGGTTCAGGTTCCCTGCCCAGCCCCTGAGCCGAGAGACACCCACCCTCCCTGGTCGGAGCCCCAGGTTCCCACGCAGACCGGCTCATGGCCCCCTCTCATGCACGGGGCCGCCGGGAGGCTGGGAAGGGCCGAGCGCGCCTGTGGGTGTAGGGTGCTGTCACTCTCCGTCCCGCTTCCACGGGTCACACAGGTGTCAGCAGGCACAGAGTCCTCGCTGTGGTCCCCGACACCACACCCCTCCAGTGCACACTGTGTGTGAACCTGGGTGCTACCCGCGGGAGTGGGGGGGACGGCGGGGGGACATGGGAAGGGAGGTCCCGGGTCACCCGTGTTCATGCGGAGACTCTCCTGACAGGTGCAGGGCGGTCCGGGGCTCAGAAATCCTGCTCGGGGACGGGTCCCGCTGCAGCGGCCGAGCAGCGTCAGGGGCCCCGCCCCGCAGGCCTGCTCGCTCTGCACGGACACGGGGCTTCCCTGTGTGCCCGAGGCCCTGCGGCCCCACATCGTGGGAGCGATTGGCCCAGGACGGAGATGAGGGCAGGGGCTCAGGGGACGTGCTGGCCCAGGGCCGTGCGGGTGACAGAGGCAGAGCTGGGACTTGGGCCTGGGTCACCAGCCCTAGTCACTGTGGCCTCCCTGCCAGCGTCTGCCATTGTCCCCAGGTGTCAGAGCCCCTCGCTCCCTCATCTCAGGGCCCCTGAGGGCTCTCCCCTCTCCAGACCCTGCTGTCCCCCGGCTCGGAGCCCGCTTGGTGCCGGTCTCCACGGGGACCCTTCTGTGGGCCCTTGACGGGGTGGGGACTGGGAAGCCACAGGAGGGTCAGGGCACTGCGCCGAGCAGACACGGGCCTCAGGGCTGGAATTCTCCAGAACGGCAGCCATCCGGCTCTACCTCCCTGGGCCTCAGTCTCCCCTCCCGTGAAATGGAAAGACTGGAAAACACTCTCCCCTTACCATTCTCAGGAGAAGGGAACCCCAAGCCCGGGGACCCGAATCGCCCTCTTTTTCTCTGGGCCCCTTTTCTCTCCTCTCTGGAGAAAGCCGAGGCGGACAGGCTCACAGGATGTCGCCGCCCTGCGCCCGGACCCTCTTCCTTTAGGAAAACAGGTCTTCACGGGAGAGCAGTGGGCGCAGGGCGCACGCTCCAGGGCCGCCCGGGGAGCCTCTTCCTTGGGGTGCCATTGACCGTATTTCTCCGATAAGATTTCAGCTCCCTTCCCGTGTCTCGTGGGGGGCTCCTTTCCCTGGAGGAGGCTCAGGCCGCGGGGATGTGTGTCTGTGCCCCGTCCTGTTTCTTCTCCCCCACGTGACCTCCTGGTGCCGAGAGGGACTAACAGGCCACTCTGTTGTGTCCACAGTCCCCACAGGTGCTCTCGCCAACGCCGACAGAGGTAACCTGCCTGCCCCTCAGCCCCCCACCCCGGTTGCTCGCGGTGCTGCCCCCCCACCCCCCGGTTATAAAGATAACCGCCCATGGCACCCCCAGCAGGGCCTCCGTGGCTCCTGACCATGGGGTCTGGGGCCACGGTCCTCGGTGGCGTGAAGTGCCGTCCTCGGCGTTGGTTATTTTTATAATCGAGTCTCATCGGCATGCTTCCCTGGGCGCCTGCCGGCCCTGCAGTCACGGACACGTGGGACACGGCTCTCTCAAGGTCTGGGTCGTGGCTCTCTTTTAAGTTTTTTAATGTGTGTTTATTTTTGAGAGAGAGAGAGAGACAGTGCGAGCAGGGAAGGGCAGAGAGAGAGGGAGACACAGAATCCAAAGGAGGCTCCAGGCTCCGAGCCGTCAGCACAGAGCCCGACACGGGGCTCGAACCCACGAGCTGCGAGATCATGACCTGAGCCAAAGTCGCACGCTCAACCCGGGCGTCCCATGGCTTTCTCTAGAGAAAAACCCTGGGAGCCTAGTCAGGCCTGGAGCCGCCTCACGCTCCTCTGAGTGGGACGCCGAGGCGGCCAGGGCCTCACCGGGGAACATTCCGAAAGTGTTTCTCTGTCGGATAACATTCATAGCGAGCGGCTCTGTGTCCCTGTTTCCCAGCGTTAGTCGGTGACGTGGAGGGCTGTCAGTCAGACTTCCGTCTGCGTGGGCGTCGGACCCTCGGGTCCAGGAACGCGACCCCCACACCGGGACGATGGCCGCCCGTGTGGAGCTTCGGCAACCACCCATGGCCGGCGAGCCCCACGGGCAGGCTAGGCGAGGAGACAGGGCGCCCGTGGCCATGGGCCGGAAGCCGGCCAGAGACGCCACCATCCCTGGGGCGGGCCAGAGGCCCCTCGCCGCCGTGGGTGGGGACGGGCTGCCCGGGCTCGGGGTGGAGCTCAACGACCGGCAGGTGCCATCCCAGCTCGAGGGCCAGCCGAGCAGAGCCTGGTGGCTTTAGGGCCAGCCGGAGGGCGGGCCTCAGGAGGCAGAAGGTGCAGCCAGAAAGGGCGAGACCCACACACCCACCTCTCAATGTGCTTATCCCCGCGCCAGCCTTCAGGGCCAAGGTCTGTGTCACGACTCCGGCCCTGCGGCCTGCCCGTCCCCCGTCCGTGCTGCCGCACCATCTCACGCCCCCTGCCGCCCGCTCGGACCGCTCCAAACAGTTGCCCGTCCTGCCTGAATGGGGTCTCCTGGGCCAGTGCTTGCGGGCCTGGGAGGGGTGCTTTGCTGCCTCTGTGCCTGGGGGCCCCCGCAGTGGGGGGAGGGGGGCGCAGGGAACACAGAACCTCACGGCTCTCAAACATCGCGGAGCCCGCCGGCTGTACGGAGCCCGGTGCCGGGAAGGGTGCGGCGGGAGGGAGCACAGGCGGCCAGGTCTCTCTACCGCTTTTCTGGGAGCCCGGACACAAGGGGGTGCCGATGGGGACGCTGCCCTCCGGGATCGGGGGAGGGGCGCGGGGACCAGGCTCAGGCCCAGGTCGGGCCCCCACCTGGCCCTTCCGACGTGCCCCGGCAGGTGCAAAGGACCTCATCCTGGGGCCGCGTGGACTCAGCCCCCAGGGTCTGGGGGGCGGGCAGTGCCCTCGGCTCCGGCGATCACCGGGCGTCTTCTCTCCCAGGGGGACCAGGATGACCGCTCGTACAAGCAGTGCCGGACCTCCAGCCCCAGCTCCACCGGGTCCGTCAGCCTCGGGCGCTACACCCCGACCTCGCGGTCGCCCCAGCACTGCAGCCGTCCAGGTACCTGGCGCCCGTGGCCGCCTCGACCCCGGGCGAAGCGCTGACCCGCTTTCCCTCTCTTCCGAGTCCGTGCCTGGCTGGCTTTACACCCCTGGTGAAACGACGGGCCGGGGGTGGGCTTCCCGGCGGGTGACGGGAGAAGCTGTCCATCAAACTCGACCACGGTGGGGGTGCAGGGTGGGCAGAAACAGCCGGCGAGCCCGCGGGTGAGACGGGCCGTCCAGGAAGCACGCAGGCAGCCCCAGCACTCAGAGTCTAGCAGGTGGTGAGGAGGTTACGGGGCACAGATGCCGGAGACCGGAAGCCCGCTGGTCCCGGGCTCGCGCGGGCCCGAGGGCTTCGAGCTGTGAGGACAGCATCAGTGGCCCCAAAAGGCAGTCAGCATACGGACTGACATCCTTCACGCGTAGCTGGGTTGGTGGCCCCGAGACAGCCGTCCCCACGGAGATCGGTGGGAGGCCACCGGCAGGCCCCTCCCCGCAGGGGGGATGCCCTGTGCGGGGCGCTCTCCACCCCCGGTACCTCGTCCCCCGCCTGGCGCCCGGCTGCGTGCTGCTCCCCCTTAGCTCTGAAAGCCCTCCGTCGCCCTCGGTGCCTCAAAGCCTCGGGGACGCTCCACGCACGCCCCGCCTCGGCGAGGGGTTTCTCTGAGCCGCTTCCTCCCCGGCCCGCTGCTGCATGGCGCCATTCCCGCATCCGTGGACCCTAGCTCTTAGCGTCCCGGCGTTCTTGTGGAAAAATCCACTCCTTCGTCTGCAAAATTGTTTTCATGGACTCCCCGCGATGCTCTTGGAACATCCTGCTCAGCGGGTGTCCGGGAAGTGGACGAGTCAGCGGGTGTGTGGGCGTGTGAGTGGGCGTGTGAGTGTGGGGGGTGGGGGTGTGTGAGTGGGTGTGGGAGTGTGGGGGGGTGTGTGGGGGGTGTGTGGGCGTGTGAGTGGGTGTGTGGGTGTGGGTTGTGAGTGGGTGTGTGGGTGTGTGAGTGTGTGGGTGTGCGTGTGAGTGGGTGTGTGGGTGTGGGTTGTGAGTGGGTGTGGGTGTGTGAGTGGGTGTGTGAGCGTGTGGGTGGGTGTGTGGGTGTGAGTGGGTTGTGAGTGGGTGTGTGGGTGGGTGTGTGAGTGTGTGGGGTGTGAGTGTGTGAGTGGGTGTGTGAGTGGGTGTGTGGGTGTGGGGGTGTGTGGGTGTGTGAGTGGGTGTGTGGGTGTGGTTGTGAGTGGGTGTGTGGGTGTGGGTTGTGAGTGGGTGTGGGGTGTGAGTGGGCGTGTGAGTGGGTGTGTGGGTGTGGGGTGTGTGTGGGCGTGTGAGTGTGTGAGTGGGTGTGTGAGTGGGTGTGTGAGTGGGTGTGTGGGTGTGGGTGTGTGGGTGTGGCTGTGTGGGCGTGGGGGGGGTGTGGGCGAATGTTCCAGCAGGCGAGCAGGCAGGCGAGGGGTGAAGGGCGGTCAGCCCCCTCAGGCGCCCTCTCCGAGGCCCCTCTCCTGACCCCCGACCACCATACCTTGGGTCACCTGGGCGTGTCGGCTGTGCCCGGCCAGGCGGTGACCTCCGAGAGCTGAGACGCGCCCGTCGGGCTGGGCGAGGCAGGTGACCGTCGCGTGCACACCGGCCCCGGTCCAGCCAGCTGCTCTCCTCCTGTCCTTGATCCCACGGAGCCCCCCGGGGGGGAGCGACAGGCAGGACTCTGGGGGCCGTGGTAACCGTCTGGCGGCGCCGGGGGGCTGCCACCCCGTCCCCTCGAGGGCAGGGCTTCCTCAGCAGGACCTGGAGCAGCCCGGGCTGAAGCTTATCTGGTGACGCCACTCAGGTGCCTCAAAATGGTGTGCTCTCTTTGGGAGAGGGAGCAGAAACGTTCCTAGCAGAGGGGGGCTAGGAATGTTTCGTGGCTGTGCGGCCGGCGAGCAGGGGGCGGGCTCTGACTTGCTCTCTGTTGCCCGCAGCTGGTACTGTGAGTGTTGGTACCAGTAGCTGCCTGTCCCTGTCCCAACACCCAAGCCCTACATCCGTGTTCAGACATCATTACATCCCCTACTTCCGAGGTAAGGTGCGCAGTCCCGGGGCCGCGGGCCGCCCACCGCGCGTCTGTGTCTCACTGTCCTGTGTCCGCCGCATGGCTTCCCCGAGCCCCGTGTGTCAGCCCGTGCCCCTCGCTGTGTGTCTCGTGAGTCCAGCTCCGTCTCTGTCGGTGTGTAACTGTCCCCGGGAGGAAGCCGTAGGGCGCTCGCTAGGAGAGGCGTGCGCGGTGAGGGCGGAGCTCCAGCCGAAGGGCCAGGAGGCCGGGATGTCCCAGCGCCCGGCCTGGGGTCTCATTCTGGGAGCCTTCACCCGTTGCCCGTGTTATTGCCCACGTCAGCTCCGAGGGGCAGAGTGACAGCTCTCGGCCATTCTCTGGAGCAGAAACAAAGGAGGCGGTGACCTGGCCGTGGCCTCGGGGCTAGTGGCGGGGCTCGTGGTGGCGGGGCAGGACTCGCGCGCAGTGCGCGGTTCCAAGGTCCCGCCTCCTCCCAGGGGTGCGGACCCGCGCGGTTTACACGCCCGCGCCGACATCGTCGTGTGCAAAGCACACCGGGAAAACGGCCGAGCTCTTTTCCCGAACGTTCCAGGCTGAGTTGTGACCCGGAGTATTATGTTAGAGCCCGACCCAGCAGGGCGACTGCCTCTGGACGCGGGTCCCCCAGAGTAAGGTGACGCCAAGGCACTAAGGCGAGGCCCCAATCTGATAAGATGGGTGGTCTTGCGAGAAGAGGAAAGGGCACCGGAACACGTCTCTTGCTCGCTCTCTCTGCGCATGCTCAGAGGTTAGGGGACACGTGGCCCTCCGCCAGCCAGGAGGGCCCTCGCCGGACGCCGAGCCCTGCCGCAGTTCGGTGCGGGACTCGTAGCCTGCAGAACTGCGAGAAATCCGTGTTGCCGCAGCCACGCAGTGTGGCACTTTGTCACGAAGCCCCGGTGGCCTGAGACACGGCAGGCAGATCCTGGGGGCGTGAGAGGAAACAGAATGTTCTCGGCGATGCTCCTGAGATGCACGAGGGCCCCCATCCCGGCCAGCCGCTGAGGCGACAACGTCCGAGCCAAGGGGCCGGGAGGCCCGCCAAGCCCAGCTGGTTCGTTCCACCGTTTCACCGGCTCGGATGGGGCTCGTCGGAACTCGCGCGTCCCCGTCCGTTTCCGTCGCCGGTCGTGGCCGTGCGCGCCCCGTCGGTCCGCTGGGCTGGGAGGAGAGCCCCTGACCACCGCCGCCGGTCCTCGCAGCCCCTGCGCCGTCTCGGCTGGACGTACTGATGCTCTCGAGGAGCGGCAGAGCCGGAAATGGCGCACCGCGTGAGAGCCGGAAGTGGTGCAGCCCGTGAGAACCGGAAGTGGTGCGCCCATGTGTGGGAAAGCCGGAAATGGTGCATCCCTTGAGAGCCAGAAGTGGTGCACCCCGCGCGACCCGGAAATGGTGCACCCCGTGCAAGCCGGAAGTGGTGCACCCTGTGCAACCCGGGAATGGTGCATCCCTTGAGAGCTGGAAGTGGTGCACCCCGTGAGAACCGGAAGTGGTGTACCCCGCGCGACCTGGAAATGGTGCACGCCGTGCGAGCCGGAAATGGTGCACCCATGTGTGAGAAAGCCGGAAATGGTGCATCCCTTGAGAGCCGGAAGTGGTGCACCCCGTGCGTGGGAAAGCAGTCAGCATCGCCTTACCACCCTGGGTGTCATCTGACCTAGAGGCACACAGAACACACTGCAAACCAGAGCGAATTTGACTGTTAGAAAAGGGCGTTACAGGTCACCAAGGAGATCCCTCCGCTCCCTTTGTCACACCTCCACAGGCCTCGGGGACCCGGCTCCCCGCTCCACCGCCACCCGCCGCGGCCCCACTTTGGGTAGAGCTGCTCCCCTGGGGGCTCCCGTAGAGGTGCGGCCCGCAGGCCAGCGCAGGCTGGAAGCGGCCCTGTGAGCCTCCTCTGCGCCTTGCTGACTCGCCACCCTCCAGTTCTCTCCGCCAGGGTGAGGAGAGCCAGGTGGGCCCTCAGTCAAGGGCAGGCTCCCCGGGCAGCGCCTCAGACTGCGGTATGCCGGCTCCAGGCGGGTCCGGGGAGCGACACCCCGTCCTCCGCGCCATGAGAGAGGGCCAGGGAGAGGCAGCCCCGTTGTCCTCGGGGGAGAGCAGTGGGGCCCTTCCCTCCACCCCACGTGGGGGAAGACCAGGCAGATGGACCCCACCCCCTGATGCGGTCCAGAAACTATTTCGTAGCCGGGCCAAGGGCGTCCCCCTGCGGGCAGGGGCTCGGCGCCCATGCGATCGGGCGGCCAGGTGGGTGGACACAGGCCCAGTGTGGTCCTGCAGCCTTTGAGGCCCATGTCTGCCCCGGTTCCCTCCTGGCCCTTGGGCCACCGGCCCCCTTTGTCAGAGATCCGACAAAGCCTCCCCGCCCTCCTCTCTGCGTCAGATGTCGGGGAGCCCCGACCCCGCGGCTCTGCTCAGGCCCGACTTCCAGGGCCGCTCGTGGCCTGGGGCGTGCGCGGCCTCTTTCCAGGCCTCACCGCAGAGGAGACCAAGGCTCAGAGACACCCAGGCTCTGAGGTGCCAAAGCTCCTTGGGACGGAGCCGAGTCGGGCTCTGGTTCGTAAGCCGTGTCCACCACAGGTCCTGGGTCGGCCTCAGAGGCCGCGCCGAGGGAGCCCGTGCGTTTCTCCGTGACGCTCGGTTCAGCCCCGTGCTCCAGCGCGCCCCAGCCTACGGGCCTTCCAGGAGCCAGCTGTGCCAAGGGCCAGCCCCCCCACCCCCCCACAACTGGTCACGGCCCCGTGTCTGCCCACAGTCCCCGGGAAAGCTGTTCCTGGCCTGTCCTCATTCCATCGTTAGCATCCTTGGCTCCTCTAGGTGGAGATTTCCTATGAAGGCTGCTGTGGCTGGAGGGCTCTCCACGGGGAGGCGTGCCCTCACCGCAGCCAGCACCTGCCCTGACCCGGCCAGATGCCGATGAGGGCCCCTTGCTTTCCCTGCCGGACCCCGTCCAAGACACACCTACCTGCCCCCGTCTCAATGCCCACGGCTACCTCTCCACCAAGACCTTGCACACAGCATTGGTGATGGTGGCAGTCATGTACACTTTAGTATGAATTTTAGGCCCTCTATGTTTCCTGAGGCAGCATGAGGTCGATGGCCGACCTCTCACCTGTTAAGGAGCAGGCAGGTGTGCAGGGTCAAGGGGAGGTGGTTGCTGCTGGGATGTCTTCACTGGGCAGCCGCCACTTGCTGACCAGAGAGCCTCCTCCCCGTGTGGCGTGGGAGGGAAAGGGGGGAAGGGGCTTCCGGTGCAGAGACTCAGGTCAGGGTCCTCTTCCTCCCCGCTCGCCGTGCCCCAGGGGCGCCTCTTCATCCGGCCCCGGTCCCTGGGCCGTCCACCTTACTGGGTGGTCGTGGTCCAGGCTCAGGTGGCCCGGGGCGGCACGTCACCCTCATGGGAATCAGCACACATTTGGTTATCGTCCTGGACACGGCCTCGCACGCGGATGGGAGCTGGCCTCGCGCCCGGCCACCTTGAGAGGACCCGACGGGAGCCAACGGGGGACGAAGCTGGGGCGACTGAAGAGCAGACTGGATTAAGAATATTGATTGTAACCAAAGGGTGAGACGGGGACCTGCCAGTCCACGGACAAATAAATAAATAAGCGAGGGAGAGGGGACGGATCTGTCCCGGGCAGAAGAACTCCCAGTGACTTACACGGAGACGCCACCCTCGAGGAGGGGCGTCCCCTCCCCAGTCCTCAGGTGTGAACTGAGCACGGTGACCTCCCCGCTAAGAGCACAGTGTGGGAGGGCAGGGAGGGGGCTGTGCGGCAGGGAAGCCCGGCAAACCCAACCGCGGCCAGGGGGTCAAGGTCACCGTCACAGGGACGGCAGGGGCCCTCGACGTGTTGTGAGCAGAGAGCACTGCGCCGCCGAGCTCTTCCTCCCGGGAACCCGCCATCCCCGTCTCATCACAAGCGATGATCAGACAAGTCCCGGCTGAGAGACCCCGCCCGGGACCCCCGACTGGGACTCCTCCAAGAATCGTCACAATGCGGCAGGTCTGAGAAACCGTCACAGCCCAGAGGAGCCTGGGGACACGGGCGGACGAAATGTCACGTGATGTCCTGGCCGGGCTCCTGGGGCGGGGAGGGGACATCAGGGGAAATAAGGAAATCCGAACCGAGTGTGGTGTTCGGAGGTACCGAAGTGGCACCACGAAAGTGACGTGGGCCGTGCTCCGGCGGGGAGACTGGCCGCAGGGCCCCCGGGGGCCCCCTGTACTGCCCGAAACGGCTCCAGAATAAATCGCTTACTTCACTTTTAAGAGGAAGAAGCACCCCCCCCACCACCAGGAGAGCTCACGACCTGCCCTCCTTCCTGAACCGCCTCCAGAGGCCACGAGCCTCCTGAGAAGGGGCTTCTGTGCCCTTTCAAAGTCACCACGCAGTCAGTCTCTCCTCTGGGTTTCCCACGCCTGTGGCGACATCGGGCGTTTGGGGCTTTCACCGCGAAGGCCCACGGAGGAAGCCGGCCCCCAGGGCACGACCGGAGCCTCCAGGGTGGCTCGGTGAGCAGGGCCGGAGCTGGGTCTCACCGGGACCACGGCCCCAGGCCCTGCCAGTCCCATACCTCCTGTGGGTGGCAGCTGCGGTGGCGTGGGCCCTGCAGGGCTGAGGTGGGCAGAGCGCCGACTGCACGGAGCCCCGGAGGGGGCGACGTTAGCAGCGTGTTAGTCTGAGGAAGTGACAAAAGGAGTCCAGAGAAGGGAACAGTCAGCAGTGGGCTGTGTCTTGCGGGGATGCCTGGTCCCACAGCCGTGACCCGGGAAGGGTCGTGACTAGCAGGGAAGATTACACAGGGGAGTCTAGTGGGGGTGGGGGAGAGGAAGGGGGGCTGGGAGGCGTGGGGCAAGGTGGCAGAGTTTGGCGACCAAGGTAGCCCTGGATGGCAGGCGTGGGTGGGCGTGACAGGCCACCGTTTCTGTGTCCCCAGCTGCCCCTGGGTCTCGTGCCCCGTGAGAACCAGGTGAACGCTGTGGGTGCTCCCCCGAGGGATCAGCACCCGCTCACAGGGGCTTGCTCGTGACGCAAGAGGACACTGCACCGTAGGCTCAGGGGCTGGGGGGACGGGAGCCCTTCCCGTGTTTGCCAGTCTGGAGCCCCCCGGCAGGAACTGGGTGGACCGGGGCCGGTGAATTCTGGGCAGAAGGAAATGAGCTGTTCGAAGCCTCCCGGATTCTGCAGGCCGTGCCGGGAGCACGCCCGGCTTAGCGACGACACCCCAAATGCGCCGTCCTCAGCTGCTCTGGAGCTTGTGCGGGCGGACTTTTTAAAGCCCGTGCTCCCGCCGTGTCTCTCGGCCCTTGGGAATGGACCCAGTCACGGCCACAGTTGGTAGAACCAACCCGCGGTTTCCTTTGTGTGCACAGGGGGCGTCTCCCCGGGAGCCGAGAAGTGGCCCGGGGAGCCGCAGGAGGAGCCCGGGTTGGCGTGGAGCTCTGGAAGCCTCCGGGCTGCACCCTGGAGGGGCGCGGCTCTGGAAAAGGCAGGGTTCAGGCCGCGACAGGGCCAGGAAATCCCCCCCTTGAGTTCCGTCCGTGCTGACGGGTGAAATTGGCGCCCAGGCGTGGGAAGATGCTCGAAGCTGTGGTCAGCAGCCCGTTTCGTGGTCTGAGCCCAAACAGGCATGCCTGCGCGCCCCCCGCGGTTCCCAGCGCACCTGCCCCAGGCCGCGGCTCGCTCTGAGCCCGCGCCTGCCATGCCCTCCTTGTGAGCGCACCGTGCAGCCCCCGGCCAGTCCCCTCCTAGCCCCTCGGAAGAGCTTCCTTCACTTCCCGGCCGCCTCGGAGTCCCGATGCTACAACGCCCAGGGCTCCTGCCAAGACAGGAGAGCCCCTTCCTTTTTCTGGACCACGACCTAAGGCAGCAGAGGGTTCCTGAGGCTCACGGGAGAGGGAATGAGGGGTGCCGTAGGAGTGTCTCCCTAAAACGAGCCGTAAACCCCGTCATCCGAAGTGTTCAGTGGTCATCACATTCTGTCTATCATGTCATTCCTCGAATAGGTACCGCAGGGCGGGAGGTTCCCCGGGGGGGACTGCGGTGCCTCAGTTTGTGACTTGGTAATCCAACCTGGGTCAGAAAACAGAAATTACAAATCCGGATGGGATAAGGCATGGGAGCCGGGACTGGAGAATTCTTTTCACTTGATTTGCCAAAAAGAGCTTTCCCTGGGAACACGGGAGCCGGTTAATACCAACGTTCCCTTCCTCTGCTACAGCCGGTAATATTGTTCTCTGGTGGCTTTTAGGGACAGATTGGGGGATCCTGTTCTGAGTGATTGATTTGTGGATTCTCCAGGCGAGCGGCATCTTTGGCACACGATACTCAGAAAGGGAGGCTTTAGTTCTGTTGACTTTGTGGTTTGCTGGCTTCAGGCCTCGGCCGTGGGTGAACCGCAGACCAGCTGTGCACCCCGAGGAGAGTGGGGGGTCAGCCCAGAGGCAGGCCAGCCCTCCCCGCCCACGAACTGGCCACCAGCGAGCCCTTTGCCCTCGACACCACTGTTCCCTTGCCGCGGGGCCATCGGAAGGGGTCCACCGGAGGTTGGATTATCAAGCCATGGGGCCCGGTCCGGAAATGTCGGTGGGGGCGCCCTCCCTTCCCTGTGCAGAGGGCTGGGGGCGCCCCACCAGGCAGGGGAGACGGGCTCCCTGGGAACAGTGGTCCTGTTTGACATGCTCTCCATCCCCTTCCTCCCTTGTCCCTGCCTTTGCTCTTCCGTCTGGAGGCAGCGAAAGTGGCCGGAGCACCCCCAGCCTCTCAGTGCTCTCAGACAGCAAGCCTCCCCCCTGCACCTACCAGCAGGCGCCTCGCCACTTCCACGTCCCAGGTAGGCACCCAGGGCGCGTGGTCAGGCTCGCCGTGCGGAGCGGCCGTTTGCACGGAAGCGCCCCGACTCCCGAGCCTCTCCCCTCAGCCCCCCAATTCTGCGGGTTGG
Source organism: Paguma larvata (assembly GCA_030068075.1). Lineage (NCBI taxonomy): Eukaryota > Metazoa > Chordata > Mammalia > Carnivora > Viverridae > Paguma > Paguma larvata. The sequence goes on along the minus strand of CM057823.1, from coordinate 192,600,969 downwards.
CACATCCCGCCGCCAGCGCGTGTCTGAGCTTCTCCCAAAGCCATCCGAATACCAGGGAGACGTTTCAGCCCTCCCAGGAATGTGCCGGAGAGAAGGTGCCGTCGGGCCGGCTGTCCCCTGCAGCCGCCTCCCTCCCTCTGCCCCTTGAACTGGGTTCTGGCGTCGGGCTGGGTGACGCTTGGTCTGCGGTGCGGGTCCTGGGCGTCTGTCACCTGCGGGGCGCTGATCCCCTCTGGCCACTCAGGATCTGGTGCCTGAGGGCTGCCGAGGACACGCGGCGGGGTGGCACCCTCCAGTCTGCTCGCTCACCCTGCTCTTCTCCTCTCTCTCTCTTCTTCCCCAGACACCGGCGTAAAAGATAACATCTATAGGAAACCCCCTATCTACAAACAGCATGGTACAGTCAGATCTCGCTGCTGCCGTGTTCCCCGCATGCCCCTTGCACCCTCTTGCTTCTGAATGCTTCTTTTTGCTGTGTTCCGCCCAGCGATGGGGAAGGCACCACGGGCGGTCTCGAATATTACGTACAGTCACCAGCCGGCCCCCAGGAGCCTCTCCGTGAACCACACAGAGGGCACCTCGGAGTAAGGACGCCTGCGTGTGTCGTGAGGCCGAGCCTAACGCACATTGCCGGGCTCGGGGTGGGAGTTCCTAGCCGAGCGCGGGTTTCCATGAAAACTGTTTCGCTTTGAGTGAGGCAGCCAGCCTGGCTTCAACCAAGGCGGTGAGGGACAAAGGCTTGGACCACAGCCCACGGCCGCATGAGTTGTGGAAAACTTAACAAACCATATTTCGTCATTTATTCCGGGGTTTTGGGAATTTCTGACCATAGAACGGGTGGCTAGTTTTCAGGTGAAGAGATTGTTGCATCAATGAATAGGGGCTGGAGGTGTCTGGCAGGGAGGGGCGTCCTCTGGGCCCCCAGTTACCCTCTCAAAGTGAGGAGACTGCCCGCCTCCGCTCCGCCCGAGTCCGCCTGGGACCGGCGCGCAGGCAGCAGCTGGCTGGGGGCACGGCGCAGGGAGCGGAAGGCGCGAGGTCTCCCCTCTGTTTCTTGATGGAATTTCTGGGCAATTCTGGGCATGTTGCTTCACCCTCATGAGCCTCTGTTTCCTCATCTGCAAAATAGGACTGAGCCCTCCGCCCTGCCCTTTCCACGGGCCGGTGCCAACCAGACGGACTAATGAGCGTGGAAATGCATTCTTAACTGTGAAGTGCTGTGCACACGATGGGGAGGCGGGAAGAGGGACCCCCGTGTTTCAGGTTCTTGTCCAGATGCACCCGAGAGAATAACCACGTCCTGCGTTGACCACTGTGTCACCGTTCGGTGGAATCCGTTAAAGTGTGCTTTCTGTGGTCTGACCGTGCGTGCGACAGGTCCTTACTTTCTCCTTGATTGCAACAGGCCCTGTTGCACGCATTGTGTTCCCTTCCCAAGAAAGAAAAGAACGGATTCAACTCTCGGGTGCCCGGAAGGCAGCGACTTTGATACCATTGCCTCTCAGCCGGGGAAGCTTGGGGCACGGGCCTCCCAGACGGACCAGGGAGGGATGGGCTAGTTAGACACCGGGGCTCTTAGAGATTGCCCAGACCAGTCCCCTCTTGTTACAAGCGGGAGACTGAGACCCAGCTGGAGGGAGGAGCCGTCGAGTTAAGTGCTGTCTTAACATCATGGCGCCCGTGTTGGAGCCTGCAGGGAAAGGAGCGTGTCCTGTCCTTGGCCCACAAGCGGGATTCACAGACTTGGCCTTTTGTTAACCTCAAACATGTCCTTAGCGCACATGGTACAGGAGGGGCCGGCTCCTCAGGCAGCGGAAGAGGCAGTAAATCGGATTAGGAGGTTGCTCGGCGCCCTCTGAAAGCCGGATCTGAGACAGGGAGCTTCCAACATTAAGTTCTTTGATTAAATCATCCGCTGGGGACATTTGATTTTTACTGTGACCGGCGATGACCCTTGTGGTGGTGTTTTTAAACTGGCTGTGAAGGCCCCTCCTGTCCGAAAGCGAGCGAATCCCTGTGTCACTGAGCCCCGAGCAGAGACCGAACCCCACTGACCGTCCCGGGCGCCTGGCGCGTCGAGTCTTTCACGAAGAATAAACGCTATGGAGCACCTGGTCTCCCCCAAGCGTTTGGCCACGTTCCAGGGATGAGCGTGACTACAGTCTGTCCCTCGTGAGTGTAAACGGCTCAGCGTGCGGTGTGGACCGTCCTGAACCAGCTTTCCTTAGTAACGCACAGAAGATCACGGTTGTGTGAGGACGCCTTTGGGTTCTGATGTATTTGAGATGTTTTGATTTTACAAGATTTCCCCCATCCAGGCGGAGCACGTCCTGTCGGAAGTGTGTGAGCACGCGCAAGCTTGTGTGAGTGTGCGTGGGCGAGTGTGTGCGAGCGTGCATGTGTGTGAGAGCATGCGCGTATGGTGAGCGTGCTTGGGCGTGCGTGCGTGTGAGCGTGTGTGCGCACATGTGGGTGTGCACGCACGTGCGAGCATATGTTGTGAGTGTGTGGGTGTGCGCGTGTGAGCATTTGTGTGTGAGTGTGCATGTGTGTGCGAGCATTTCCCATGTTGTATTATGAGTGTGCACGCTCGCGTGAGTATGCTTGTGTGTGTGAGTGTATGGGCGTGCACATGTGTGAGTGTTGCATATGTCGTGAGTGTGCGTGAGCGTGCGCGCGTGTGTGAGCATGTCTGAGCATGCGTGTGGGCGAGCATTTCGCATGTTGTGTGTGTGAGAGTGCACGCTCGTATGAGTATTCTTGGGTGTGTGAGTGTGCCTGGGCGTGCATGTGTGTGAGCGTTGCATATGTTGTGTGTGAGTGTGTATGCATGTGTGAGCATGTGTGTGTGTTGTGTGTGAGCATGGGTGTGAGTGTGCCTGCATGTGTGAGCATGTGTGTTGTGAGTGTGTGTGAGTGTGCATGTGTGAGCATATGTGTGAGTGCGTGTGTGAGCATGCGTGTGAGTGTGCGTGAGCGTGCGTGAGCGAGCATGTGTGTGTTGTGAGTGTGCGTGAGTGTGCATGCATGTGTGAGCATATGTGTGAGTGCGTGTGTGTGAGCATGCGTGTGAGTGTGCGTGAGCGTGCGTGTGCGAGCATGTGTGTATGTTGTGTGTGTGAGCCTGTGCGTGTGCTGTGCGTGAGCGCGCGCGTGCACACCACTCCCCGCCGTGCTCAGCAGAGTGAGCACCCCTCATCTCAGGGGAGAGGAGCTTGAGGAGCCTTTCTCTGACTCGCCGCCCGTCTCGGGACCCTCTGGGTGATGATGTTAAGTTACTGGGCCCTTTAATCACTTTAAGATAATATATTCAACCACTTTAAAAATCATTGTATTTTGTTTTTGTTTTTGTTTTTGTTTTTTGAGTTTATTTTGAGAGAGACCGAGACAGCACGAGTGGGGGAGCGGCAGGGAGAGAGGGAGAGAGAGAGAATCCCAAGCAGGCTCTGCGCTCGAGGGACACCCCCCCCCCACCATGTGGGGCTCGAACTGATGACACCGCACGATCATGACCTGAGCTGAAACCAAGAGTCAGACGCTTGACCGACGGAGCCCCCTGGGCGCCCCTAAAATATCATAGTTTTTAAATCAACGCATTTACTTTTCAATTCCCTACTTCCAACTCATAAACTTTTTTTGTTGTCGTTGTTTTTAACTAGCAGCCCACTTTTCCGGTGCTCACGTCCCATTCCTGTTTCGGGGGAAGCGGGGCTCCGGCCGGCCGGCGCAGGGGCGGGGGCGCTGGTGCTGGGGACCAGGGCGGCTAGCCCCCTGTCGGCTGCGTCTGCAAAGACGCCCCACCGCTGCTAACGCTCTTCCCGTCGGCCACTCCGAGGGTGGCGCTAAGGCTGGGGACGCGACGTGGCCACTCTGTGGCCCAGCAGGTGCTCGCGCCCAGGTCCGCCTGACCCCTGACCTCCAGCCCCTGACCTCTCTGCTCTCGTGGTACGGCACTTAGGGCCCAGCCATGTGTTCTCGTCCTGTGTTAGTCCCAGCTCTGCTTGGTTGCGATTTCATGGCTTTTAAAAAATAGTAAGGAGAAAGGACGCAAAAGGAAGTGAGTGGGAAATAGGAAACAGCGCGGGGACAGGCCAGGCCAGGGCGAGAGAAGCCCTTTCCTGCACAGTCAGGGACAGACGCGGAGCAGGGACAGACGCGGAGCAGGGCCAGCCGCGGGACAGGCCGGGAGCAGCGGGACGCGGAGTGCAGCCGGGACCGGGGCTCTGCGGTGCTCCCGAACCGTCTGCAGTCGCTCTCGGCGGGGAGCCCGTGACCTTGGTGAGGCAGGCACGACTCCAGCCTCAGCCGCTCCCCGTCCCCGGCCCCCCGCACCCCGAGAGTGGGTTCCAGGCTGCTTCACCACCGGAGCAAGGCGCAGAGCGGGAACTTTCCAGCGGCAGGTCCCCTGGATGGAGCTAAACGGGTTGTGAACTGCTTAAAATGAGTTCCAGGCGCAGGCCGGGGACGCGCACCTCCCCAGATGCTGTCTCGTTTGTAAGCCGGGGAGCTCGCGGCCGCCCGTGGGAGCGGGAGGCCCTGCCCCGCAGCCCGCACCTGCAGCCGCCCCGCGGGCCCAGGGTGCTGGCCCTTCCTCCCGCTCAGGCCAGACAGCGGACGTGGCCCCGTGGGGCACGCGCGCCATCCCTCTGGCCCCTGTTCTAAAACCGGGAGCAAGCACTTCTCACGTGTGTCTCTGGGACTCCCCTGTGGTGAGGTTGAGTCTCGTTTTGGGGTTTGGAGGACCCGTCTTGGGATGAGAGGAAAGGAAAGGCAGGGGGGCTGCGGCTCCAGAAAGAGACTCCAGAGGCTGCCGCCCTCCTGGGGGTGCCTCCGACGGAGGTCCCGGGGCTGTCCCAGGGGGGCGCCTCGCGGCAGGTCTGTCCCGGGCTCGGAGGGAACTGCCTGGTTTGTGAGGACAGACGGGACCCGGTTTCCCGGCTGTGTACTCCCGACCCTGAGACAGCCAGCGTGCTGCCAGTCGGCCTCGAGGCTGGCCTCTCGTTTATTCCCGAATTTTCAGACCCTTCCCAGGGTGTTACCGCCTCCACGTACATTATCTCACGGCTCCTTGCGACCTGGGGGTGGGCGTCACCTGCCCACTTTACAGATCAGGAAACTGAGGCTCAGGGCTGTTCAGGAAGCAGGCTACAAAGCATACAAAGTTCAGAGTCCTGTAGTTTCCTCCCCCTGCTCCCACGTCTTAGGACCTGTCATGCGCGTCTCCGGCTGGCACACGTGGCCTTTGGAAAGCCCCTGCTGCGAGGCTGGCCACGCTGGGCACATCCGGCAGGGACTCGGCAGAGAAACTTGCTAAATCCCGGCAGGAATCTTCCTCCTTGGAGGGCGGGGCCGTTTTTTGAACTCTGAGGTCACTCTACAGCCAGCACGTGTGTGGCCCAACCTGTCACCCATGGCTGCGTGACATCCTCAAACCCAGGGTGGCCCCTGGTCCCTGTGGCCTGAACTCCAAGGGCTAGGATTTCACGCCCCAAAGAGCCCCTTGGTTTGGTTTGGTTTTCTTCTGTTTTGTTCGCACTTGTAAATCCCTCCCCCCGCCATGGCAGTCCGTTTGGGGGCCCCCCGGAGGGGTGCGCTCATGACTTTCACCCGCGGCCCAGCCCTGGGGGCCTTCTCTGGGCTGGGCGGCGGCTGGGCTCCCAGGGCTCCAGGTAGCCACTAGCCTGATTGTCCCCAGAGCTTGCCGAGCCGCTCGCTGCCAGTGGCGGCCGTCGTCCGGTGGGCACATGCCCGCCTCGGCTCCCTGCCCCCGGCCCCTCGGCGTCTCCCGCTGCTGCTCACGCAGGCCGGCTGCGAGTCGGCCTCCAGGAGTGGAGAGAGCAGGGTTTTTATGTTCACGTTGGAAAAATCACTGTCTCTCCCGGAAGAAGGAGAAACAGGCAGCCACGCGATGTCAGCGCAGCCAGGACGCTCTTCAACTGTGACCTTATCTTGTCAAGGTCCTGTAGCCCAGTCCCCAATTTCCAAGCTCTCGGGCCTGATGTCAGTCTTGTCCTTGGTGATGCGTCAGGCAGGGTGCTCCAAAAGGCTAGAAGGCCCGAGCCCTCCGCGGGCTGCAGGTAAGGAGCCCACCCCCGGCATGTCCTCACCGTGGCCTCGGTCCCCGCGGAGGGTGGGGCAGGACCCTGGGGCTTGCCTTTGATTGTCCATGCATGGGGTCCGTGGTGCAGGACGGGAGGTCCCGAGGCGGATCCTGAGAGCCGTCAGGGTGCCCTTGTCTGACTCTCTTGATCACTCGTGCTTGGAGATGCTGTCAGCCCAGCTGGGTGACACCCCCACCCGCACTGGAAAAAAAAAAAAAAAAAGACCGGTGGAAAATTGAGCCACCTCGCTCCTCAGCTCCAGATAGTACTCTTGGTAGACACGCTGCGGCAAAGTGGACTTCCCTGGCCCGAGTCCGCGGAGGTCACCTCTGGCCGTGTGTCATACCTCCTTCCCTGCTCTTCCAGGACCTTCTCCAGGGGCAGAACTCACCGGCTGTTGTGTGTTCTGTGGGCGGCAGAAGTGAGAGGGGCAAACGGAGGGGGGACTCGGGAGACAGACCACCCGGGTTCCCATGTCAGCCTCTGCCACCCCCGATCCGTGGTCTCGAGCAAGGCGCGTCCCGTCTCTGAGCCTCAGTCTCCCGATCTGTGAAAGGGGTTGCATGGGGACGCGCAGTAGTGCCTTCCTGGCTGAGTCGGACACAGTAGACGCTGGTGGACCAAAATCTCCTATTACTTTTGGCAAAACGGGGACAGTAGAGAATGCGTTCTTCAAAATGCCAGGTGGCCGCATCTGGAATCATGGCTCCATCTCTCTGTTGTGGAATGGGGCGGAGGCGGGGGGGTCGGCTGGAGTTTTAAGAGCCCGTCACTGCGCACATCGCGCGCCGGGTCTTAAGAATTGTCACGTGCGGGGGCGCACGGCCACTGCCCTCAGTGTCCCCGTGGGAGCCTTCTCCAGCGTGTCCTGTCCCCCGGCCCCTAACAGGCACTTGTGCTGTTGACCTTGTCTTGAGCACCTTCTGTTTCTGAGCCAAGGTGGAGTGGGGGCGCCGTGGCGGGGAGGCCGGACTAGACGGGGCAAAACGCTGACAAGCTGACCCTTCCCTTCCAGCTGCGAGGCGACCGGACGGAGAGGACGGCCTCTTCGAGCAGGATAACAGGAAGGTAAGGCGGGGACAGGCCCCCCCACCCCCCAGCCTCCTCCTCACACGCGGGACGAGCTCATCTCCCAGCGTCCCCGTTACGCACCCACGTCACCTGGTAAGCTCGGTTCTGGAACTGAGCAGGTGTCCGAAAACAAAGGAAAATACATCCAAATGTGTTCTGGGGGCGTCTGGGGCGATGGTTCGAGAAAGAGTCCGAGGGTGAGCATTGAGGGTTGGGGACAGTGCCTTCTCGGGCGTGGCTTCTCTGCTGTGAAAACAGCAGAGGCGGGCTCATGGAGTCACGGGCACGGCCACGTCCCGAAACACGTCCACCGCGAAAGCAGGCTGCGGGCAGGGTTTGGCCCCCCCCCCAGCTGAGTTTCCCTCCCCTGGCTGGAGAGCTGGGACCCTTGGCTTGTCATTAAGGGAGGGAGGCGTGTGTGGAGAGAGCCCCCGCCTGGCTCCCCGACCCCGCTTGCTTGCCCCGTGGGAAGCCCCGACCTCCCGGAGCCGGTTTTCTCCTCTGTAAAATGGGGCGGTGCCGTTGCCCGTGACCTTGAAATTCACATGACCTGTTTTTTTCTCCCAGCAGAAGGCCAGCTGGCTGATTCTCAAGGGGGACGCAGACACTAGGACTAACTCTCCAGACCTAGACAGCCGGTCCTTGTCCCTCAGTAGTGGGACCGATAGAGACCCTCTCCAAACAATGCAAGGGGACAACTTTTACTCACGTGAGTGGTTCTTTTGAGCAAAGAGCTGTCCATGTGGCTTGGAAGGCCTCGCAGCAAAGGGGCCCCACACCCCGGAACCCGTCCCCCAGATCCAAGCCTTGCTCATTAAAAAAAACATAAGAGCAAACCAGGTGGGAGTGAGGACCCTCTTCTGTTTGAGTTTCCCCCCCGCAACGTCGTTAGCTAGCGTGCTGCCATCGGGCATGCCGGCGGGTCTCCTGGAACGTTCCAGAGCTGGCGAGAGCCCAGACGGCCAAATCAGGGTCCCGTGCTCTGTGGCAAAGAAGACCCTAATGGGGCTGTCAGGCTGGAAACTGAGGGCCCGTTTCCCTCCAGAGCAGACATAAGCATGGTCCGGGCAGGGGAGTCCAGACTGGGAGTCAATGACTGGGCACTGCTGCCCGGTGCTGGTCCTGGGCAGGGATCCGGGCAGCGGGGGCTTCCCGTCCGCAGGGAGTACAGATGGCGCCTGTCTGGCTCTGGGGGTCGTGAGGGCTGGATTAGGAGTGATTTTCAGGTGCAGGGCGAGGCTCCGCGTGGCGTTCTAGAGGCTGTGAGTTCCAGGGGGAGCCGCAGCCAGCTACGGGGTGCTGCGCCCCCGAGGTCCGGACATGGTCTTTGGGCCCCAGAGGGGCTGGGGGTGGGGTGCTGTGGGCAAGCGCAAGGCTCAGCTCGGAAGCAGAGGATGGGTATGGGCAAGAGAAGGCAGCGAGCAGAGCGGATGCCGGCTGGGCTGGCTGGGTCGCTCCGCCACCGCTGGGCTTCCGTGCCACCCGACTGCCTGGCCGGGTCGGTAGAGGCTAGAGGAGGGGACACGTGCACGCAGCCAGCGCTCTGCCTGGCCCATAGTAGGTGCTCAGCAAACAGACTGCCATCTTCATCCTCACCTTCATGCCTGGGAACCGTCACGGGCTGACAAGTGAGAGCGTGCGGGGGGAGGTGTAGGGGTGAAGAAGGCCAGGCACCGCCAATGCTTGAAGAGCTCCAAGCACAGCCAGGGCGTGCTGGCAGCAGACATCTGTGAGCCCCACGAGCCTCCGGCCCCGCCTGGGGTGCAGCCCTCTAAAAGTGGGGATCCCTGGGCCAGCGCACGGGTGGGTGTCACTGCAGGGAAGGCCATGTCCAAACAGCACCCCAGAGTGACCGCTCTGGATGTGCTCTTTCCGGCTGCCCGTCCCGCCCACCAGCGGGGCACAGGTCTAGGGCCGGTCACAGCACGGCCCACCGGCCGGGCGGCCACAGTCCCCCGGCCCTTCTCTGCTCCCAGGCACCCGGCGCCCCGGGCAGTGCGGGCCTCGCACACGGGCCCCGGGCCACTGCAGCCGTGTGTCCCCTTGTTCCTGACGGCCGTCGTTCTGGAAGGTGGTGGGCTCCTGCTGGCGCCTGCAGCCGCCCTCCCACGCCCAGGTGTTGCGGCCTTCCCAGCGAGGCCCAGGGGCTCTCAGGAAGCCAGCATCTGGGGACGTCACGGTGGCCTTTTGTGACTTTTCGCCCTCTGCTTGCTGGACGGTGCACGGCCCCTCGCTTCCTGCTACCCAGGCGTCCCCACTTACGTTCGCAGCCCACCAGGGGCGGAGAGGGCGCCACGCGGGGAGAAGCCGAGGCAGGAGATGGGCTGCCGGTGGGGACCTCCCCGTGCCGCTGACCAGCCGTGTGTCCTGTGTGTGCTACCTTCACCCCGGGGGCAGCGCCTCCTTGCCTGCGCCTGCTGGAGCCAGGTGCCCCAGGGGGACCCCGCCAGGCCGGGGGCTGTGCGTGCTGATTTGACCAGCCAATCACACACCTGCAAAGTCTGGTTTTGGTCCTGCCCCCTCTGTTGCCTCCCCATCGCTGGGGCACAGGCGACCACGGGTGGGGGACAGGTGCTGGTGCTTCTCATCGGGGCACACCTGGCCTGCAGGAATTGCCTCGCCTCGCCAGAATCCATAAGTGGGGAGGTTCCTCCAAAGTGCAAACAACGTGTGTGTGTGTGTGTGTGTGTGTGCACGCGTGTGGCCTTTCCCTCTACTGATGCTTGCTTCTGACGATTGTGATGGTTCTGTCCTTCCCTCGCTTTCTACGGTGTCCCGACGTCGGCTCCTCTGAGCGGGAAGCCCCCTGTGCTGTCGTATGTGCCCTCACTTCTGTCCTGAAGACACTGCCTTGTTTAGCGATGTGCACGGGCCCAGGCTGCTGGCCGTGCCTACATCGAGCGTGCCTTGCCAGCTGCCAGCTGATTGGGAAATTCGGGTGGGGTGGCCAGCACTCATAACCCTAGGGTCAGGTCCCCTCTTTTCCTGGGGCTCCTTGGACTCTCCCCCAGTAGCTCCCAACTTGAGTCCACCAACACCAGTTCCATTGGGAAACGACTGTTCTTGAACAGAGCATTTGCACGCAGCAAGGCACGCCCAGCCACGCCCTGGGGCACCCATCTGTAGCGCGCCTGAGGAAGGTAGGGTTGTGACACTCAACACAGTGGGCGCTCAATAAATGTTTGTTGAATTGAGATGCGTTAAATTCAACGGGTATTTATTGAGCACCCACTCTGTGCCAGACGCTGTGTGGGGCGCCAAGGGGGGCACCAAGAAGACGAGAGAGGCCCCTGCCCCGGAGAAGCATGCAGGGCGCCGAGAGAGGCGGAAACGCCAGCGGGAGCCAGCACACGTGCACCCCGCCACCACCCGCCTGGGGCCTCCGAGGGCTGGTGGGAAGGGGGCCCGGCTCATCCCACTCATGACACCATATCCCACTCATGACACCATATCCCACTCATGACACCATCAGCACATCTCACGTGGGATCCAGCTCGTCATTCAGTGCTTCATCCATCCTTCCACCGAACATTTATCGAGCACCTACCATGTGCTAGACGTGGTGCTAGGCAGCGGAGAGGTGGAGGGGAGTGTGGCACAGGGACGGAAATGACAGCAGCAGTGACAAGGCAGCGTGACCCCCCTGCGGCGGCTCTTGGCTCTCACCTGTCACCCGCTCCAAAGAGGGTCTCACTGAAATACATGTTTTATTAGAGACTGCGTTTATTTTCATTTATCCCACACCTAGTGTCCTATCTGGACTGTGCGTATGGTATATTATGGCCCCAATGAACCTGACTTCTGCACAGGGAAGGAGTGGCATTGAGTGTTTGGTATAAGCAGAGGGTCCTGAACCTTACAGGATGAGACTCACTGCCCCCGGAAGAACACGAGGTGACGTGAGCCTCCTGCCCCAGCCCGGACCCTGCGGGCGGGCCTGCTGCCTCCTCTGGGTCCCACATTCCTAACCCCCAGGTCCTGTCTTCTCCTCTGAAGTCCTCCATGACCCACTCTGGGTGGTCAGGGGTGTGTCGACATAAGACGAAGCCCCAGCCACTGGAGACCCCACCCAGAGGACTCAGGGACCCCTAGAAAGAACCCAGAGCTTCCGAAGGAACGGGCCCTTCCTCAGGCCCCAGCACACGTGAGGAATGGAGGAAGCGGTCGGGTGGGGAAAGCTCTGCTTTGGAAACCGAGGTAGCACAGATGGCAGTCCCTGTGGTTTTGGCTTTTGTGTCCCCTTCTGTGTGTCCCTCCCTGTGGAGTCCCGTGTTCGATGGGACGTGCTTGTCTTTCCCTGCCGCCCACCACTGCAGGGGGTCCTGGTGTGGGGTCCGGCCCGGGGTCACTTCCCTAGGTCCCTCCAAGCACCCACTGGGCATGAGGGTCAGGAGACAGGGCTCTGCTGCAGCTTTCCGCGAGCTTGAGGCTTGGTCAGGATTGGCCTTCCTCCTGTCCCCTGTCACTCCTCTGGAGTTTCAGGACGGCAAAAATTGCCCCCACATTTCCTAGTCCACAACTGAAAGAGACACCCCGATTTACAGTCTGCCAATCTCACAAGAAAATCTGGTTTACGTGTGCCCCGCGGCCCCCAGGGGTAGGACCCACCAACCTCAGGACTGAGGGATCACATGAGGGCCGTCTCCTCATTCACGACAGGCCAGGCAGGGCCCAGGGGGAGGGCGCGACCCACCTCTCCCACCCCCCGACCTTCAGCAAATAGTTCCCAAGCACCTTGGGTGTTCGGGCACCTCTGTAGGTGCTGGGAGTAGAGCAGAGGCCCAAGAGCTGACACCCCGGCCCCGAGGAGGCCACCTGCTCATGGGTTAGGGACTCAGACAGGAACAGGGTTAGAAACTAAGTTACATCGATGCTGTGTGGGTAAGGAGGCCAGGAGGTGCGGGGGTGGTTTTCAAAACAGCGGTGGGGGGGAAGGGAGGCCATAGCTGAGCAAGACTCGAGGGCGTGTGGGCTCGAACCAAGTGGACTCTTGAGGAATCCCAGCAGGTTTGTGGGTGGCCAGGGGGCCTGCGCAGTAGGGGTGAGGGCTGCGATGTGCGGGGTCATGGGGGACTTGGTCACCTGGGGACGACTCTGGCCTGGAGTCCAAATGGAGCTGTGGTCCTGGGGGGGGGCACGAGAGACCATATGAGGCCATCACCATCATCCAGATTGGGGGATAGCACACCGAGGAGGGGTGTCCTGGGGCAGGTGTTCCTGGGGGAGAGTGTCCTATGGGGAGGGTGTCTTGGGGGGGTTTCCCTGGGGGACATCCTGCAGGAATGTCCTGGGGGAGTGTTCCTGGGGGGTGTTCTAAGCACCACACACACTATGTACAAATGTACTGAGGCTAGAAGTAGGGTGGCCATTTGGGAAACAGGAGGGCAGGGGAGGGACGAGCCAGGACCGAGCTGGTCTGTGTGTGATGCCAGGAAGCTTCTGTCTGCTGGGGAACGGGCTGGCAGGGTAGGGCTGTGAGCAGGGAGGCAAGGCAACCCATGTATCTAAAACCAAGACGGACTGGCAGCTTTGCAGAGGCTAGAACAGAGGCCGCTGGGCCAGGAAACAAGGGATCAGGGTGTCCACGCACCATGTTGGGGCAGAAGGAGGCCCAGATGAGCCGCTGGGTGTGGAGAGAGCCAGGGCTGGGGGAGCGGGCCAGGGAAGCCTGCAGGCGAGGAGTGGCCACCCTCGAGTTCAGCGGTCAGGCCAGCCGGTGCGGAGACCGCTGGGCAGGAGGTGGCCAGCCGGGTCTTTCCGCATGACCTTGGCCTCCAGCCGCATGGACAGACCGCTCTCTTCCTCTGCTCACGTCCAGTCCCCAGAAGAGCAGCGGACACTCCAAAGGTCACGGAGGGGATCCTGACCCAGAAAACACTGTTGGCCCCTCATCAGTAGGGACCACCCCCTGCCGCGAGAACGGGGCGCCCTTGGACAAGGCCCACCACCACTCTGTGGGGGTTGCCTGGGGACTGTGCGTTTAGCAAAATCCCCTGTGTAACCGCTTCCCAGCAGGCTTGCCCTCTGGGACTGGACGGGTGTGGCCTCTGATTGGTAGGCTGGGGCACGAGCCGAGGGCAGTGCGGCGTTCGTGGAAAGGAGCCCACCCCTCAAGGCTTCTTTGCTCCCCTCCAAATCTGCCACAGGGTTCTGAGACGCCCCCACCCAGCTGGAAGCTGTCTCCCCTCCCCCATCCCAGGCCGGGCCCACTTTATCAATGACCCTCTGTCCTTTCTTTCCCGGGGACGGTTAGCGCCTGGGACGAGGGTCCCGTGGGGATGCCCTCTGTGCCTCCTTCACTTACGCTTAGCAGCTTCTCCGTGCTCGGGCAGTGCTGGGTGCCGGGTCTCCCTGGGGGGGCCCTGTCCTCTCTTCGTGAGACACGGCACTGCTCCTGGTGATGTTGGGGCGGGGGCAGGGGAGTGACAGTGGCTGCCGCTGACACAGGCAGCAACGGTGTCCATGAGACCCCAGGACGGGCCGGCAGGCAGTGCGGGATCTGGGCGCCAGTCCACTCGGACGTGAATCCCGGCTTGTCACTTGCCTTGTGACTTTGGGCACAAAAGCAAACTTGTCTGCTTTTAAAATGGCCTCATCCGTAAAAATGCAGATGCTACAGTCCTCCTGGTAGGAAGCTCCTGGGCTTTGGGGGCTGAGGGGCGGACACCCACATCCTGTGACCTGAGCCTTGGGCAGAGCACGGTCGAGTCCACAGGTCTGGCCGTGGCGAGTCTTCCGCGGCCCCCTCTACGCTGGCTTCTGAAGCCTGGAGCTCGACCATCTTAGGGCCTCTGGTTCACGGCCGCTCGGGGCTGAAGGCGGTTCCAGCCCCGTCCTGGACCCTTTGGGGGTGCAGGGCCACACGGCCGCAAAGTCGCGGAGCTGCACGCCAGTGGAAAACCCATCGTGGTTCTGGCAAAGCTGGCAAAGATGTGCCCGGGGAAGCGCCTTACTGATGGGCTGTGCGCAGAGAAGCCCTGGGGGCTCGGGGGTCTCCAGCCGCGTCGGGACCAGCTGCCCACCCCCGAGGGGCCTCTCCTCGCAGATACGCTAACCTCTCCGAGGCCAGCCCAGAAGAGGCCAGCCCAGAAGAGGCCCAGACCCAAGGAGACCGTGCTCGGGGCCCTGAGAGCGGTCCCAGCAGGATGCGGGGGCAGGGCTGCCACAGGCGGGCTTCTGAGAGGAGGCGGCAGGGGAGCCCACTTGGCGAGGACTTGGGGACGAGTGGGTGTCCAGCACCTGCAGAACCGATGAGACGCACGATTACCCAGCTGCCGCCTTGTCTGCCCAGTAGCCCTGCCTTCTCTCAAATAAACACAGCATGCACATGGCCACCCGATGCCATCTGACACGCAGGTGCCTAAGAGACTCGCCCCCATCTGCAAAACCCACACCAGGCAGAGCTGCGGGAGCAGACGGAGCCACTGGTTCCTGAAGCCGGAGGTCCTGCCTGGGCTCTTGCCGCATCCTCTCTGTGAGCAGACCTTGACCTTGGAAGGGTAATTTTTTTCACATGGCCTCAGCTTCCTCACCTGCAGAAGGGGGTCATATGTAACGCGTAGGCTTATGAGGGTCATTTAAAGTCTCCAAATGTGTGAGGGGACTGTTTAAACTGGTGGCTGTCAGCCCTAGCCGCACACGGGGCCCCTGGGACCTCTAAAATCTACTGACGGCTGGTCCCAGCCCCAGAGAGGCCAAGTTTGACGGGTCTACATGGCAGCCTTGGCAGGGGGTGGATAGTGGAGGCTCCTCTACTGTCCCTGCTCGTCCCCACTAAGTGTAACTGAACCCCACTCCCCGAAACAAGACAGCAGACAGATCACAGAACTCTCAAGGGTGGAAAGAAGGAGGTGGGCTGGCTAGGGACCCCAGGACTGGAGGGACAACGTGGGACCTATGACTCTCCCACCTCCCACACAGCGGCACCAGGTGGCCAGGTAGGCGTCTTGCTCCCCTGGCCACACCAGCGGATGTGAAGCCGGAGGCCTGCTGGGTCCTGGAAGCCTGGAGGGCGGGCCTGGGAAGCCCTCTCCACCGTGGCTGGTGTCCCCCACCCCCACCTCGGGGCATGGAGCAAGCAGGGGAGCACATCTCAGCCCCACAGGCAGTGCCGGCGACACCGACTGGCCTCGGCCAACCAGAAGAGCACTTGCACAAATGTTCTGGAAACTAGCGTGTCCTCGAAAGCGCAGCTCATAACAAACCCCATCTGCCAAACCCAAGCAGGGTGGCAGCGACCTCAACAGGAGGCTCTACCAGGATCCAGTGTCCTCCGACACAATGTCCCAGATGTCTGGAAGACAATAGAGGACTACTCTCCACATCAAGAGGCATGAAGATAACAATTTGGGTAAAAACAAGCAGCAAATATGACGTGAAGAACTTGACGTTGGGGCACCTGGGTGGCTCAGTCTGTTGAGCATCTGACTTCAGCTCACGTCATGATCTCTCAGTTCACAAGTTTGAGCCCTGTGTTGGGCTTTCTGCTGTCAGCACAGAGCCCACTTTGGATCCTCTGTCCCCCTCTCTCTCTGCACCTTCCTGCTTCCTCTCTCTCTCTCTCTCTCTCTCTCTCTCTCTCTCTCTCTCTCACACACACACACAGATAAATAAATATTTAAGAAAAGAACTGGATGTTGGAGTTCCCAGACAAGGATTTTAAGGGCCAGCCATCAGAAAAACAACAAGCAAGTACAAATACTCTGGAAAAACCAAAAATAAAAAAGAAGAGTCAAATGGAAATTACAGAAATGAAAAATAAAATAATCCAAATTTTAAAATCACCAGATGGATTCAATAACAGAGTAGCAGAATATGGCAGAGGAAAGTCAGTGGTCTTGTAGATGGAGAAGGAGAAGGGACCCAGTCTGAACGACAGAGAGAAAATGGCAGGAAATAAATGAATGGAGCCTCGGAGACCTGCGGGGCAATATCTGTAGCATTGGAGTCCCAGAAAGAGAGAAGAGAGTGGGTTTGAAAAAGTATTCAAAGATGTGGCTGAACACTTACCAAATGTGGCAAAAGACACAAACCTACGAGTTCCAGAAACCGCGTGAACCCCGAATAGGATAAGTCCAGAGTCATTCACTCCAGAACCTATCATCATTGAGCTTCTAAAATCTAAAGACAGAGGGTCGAAAATCTCAAAAGCGGCCGATACAGAAGTCAAACTCCCTGTAGGGAAACGCCACTCTGGAGGCGGTACGTTTCTCATCAGAAACCACGGGTGCTGAAAGAAAGTTGCCGTCAACGAAAATTCTGTACCGGGGGAGCGTATCCTTGGGGAGTGAATGGGAAATGAGAAATTCTCGAAGGAAAACAAGAATGTTTCACTAGTAGACGTTCTTTGAAGAACTGTGGATGGCGAGCAGAAAGGAAATGATAAGAGAAGACTCGAAACTTCCGGACAGAAAGCACGTCGGAATAGGTAACAATGGGGCAAATGTGAGTGGCTATTCTTTTCGGGAGTGTCTGAAATCCTGTTTGATGGCTGAAGCAACATTTCTAACGTTATCTGAGAGGGACGCTCAAGGTAGGTGGAATAAATACCTATGACAAGTGTCCTGAAAAAGAACAAGGTGGCATCCACGGAGCAGGGTCTCTGCGTGAGAAGCAGTGAGACACAGAGACCAGCAGGGAGCAGTCTGAGCATGGGACATGGTGACAGCTGTCCACGTGACAGCGGTGCCCCCAGGTGAAGGCTAGAGGTGAGGGCGTTGCTGTTCTTGAGGCCCTATAGCCGTGCTTCCCGAACCTTAGTGTCCTGGAGGGCTTTGTGAAAACAATTCGCTGGACCCCAGCCCCAGATTCTGACGTCGCTAGTCGGGGGCCCCACTTTGAGAACCTCTGTGCCAGCGTCTTTGGCTGATAAGGGGCTCCGTGCCTCGGGGGAGGGTCCCTCCGATCCTCGACGCCGCAGCCTCATGTCCCCGAGTGTGCCCGGCTCTGTGTGTAAACAGGAGGGACCCCAGGACTGGGCGCCCTCGGGCAACCCCCCCCCCCAACCCTGTCTCTGAGCCTTGATTTGCCTTCTGTAGAACGGGACGCTAGTTGCTGACCTGGAAGAGGCTTGTGAGGCTGGGAGGGACACGGGGACGGCAATGGTGGGGCGCCCTCACTCCGCTTTGTCTCCCCGCCCCCTGTTCTGCATGTCAGAGTTCAGGTAAAATCTCACACGGCAAGAGGGCGCCTTTGCTCAAGGAAGTTTGAGAACCTGCCCTCCGTGTGGCCGGAGGCCGCCGGGGAGCAGCCAAGTCCCCAGGACAGGTTCCCATAGCCTGCAGGCTCGCCTGTGTCCACGTGGGACCCACGCAGAGTGTCTCCTCCGTCCTCACGGACGTCTCGAGGACCCCCAGCGATAAGGGCATCTGATAACACCCTTGGCTGGGAAGCAGGGCTGTCCTGGAGTGGGCGGGGGGCAGTCAGTTCTCTGTCCTCGGTCCTGGGTACACACACGGCCTTGAGAACACGAGAGATGTGCTCCCCCCCTCCCACCCCCCACTGGGCCCTGACAAGCGGCCGGTGGCTCCCGGGGTGGGTGCTGGCACCCAGTCCTGTGTGCTGTTGCCTGAGCGACTGGGCGCCGGCCCAGTGCTGGGAGCCAGGACCCCAGAATGAAGCAGACGTGGCCCACAGGGACGGGGACAAGCCTCCTGAAGGTGCTCCCCCCAGTGTGGGACTGCCAGGGTCTGTCACTTGTCCCCGCCTCTGGGATGCGCCCCACCTCCCCCTCTCAGCCAGAATGACATTGCAGAGAGCTTCCGTGCTGCTCTGTCCAGACACGTGCTGCAGGGGCGACTGGGTGCTCCCAGACCCTGGGGCCCACGCAGGACAGCCGGGGACCTGAGCCGTAGAGGTGGATCGGGCGTGGGTTCCTGCGG
Source organism: Paguma larvata (assembly GCA_030068075.1). Taxonomy (NCBI): domain Eukaryota; kingdom Metazoa; phylum Chordata; class Mammalia; order Carnivora; family Viverridae; genus Paguma; species Paguma larvata. The sequence continues at coordinate 192,582,917 of CM057823.1, read as the reverse complement.
GCTCAGACCAGCCCCTTTTTGTTTCAAGGGAAACTAGAAATTAGGATTTAAAACGACTCCCCCTCCCCCACAACTACAAACAGCTGAAGATCTTTTAAAAACTGAAGTAGTTTTCCTGCCACCTTCTGTGGGTGGCAGGCCTCTGTGTGCTGCCCCCGGGACAGGAGGGCGCAGCCCTACCCCTGCAGGGGGGTCCTGACTCTGCCCCTAGCTCTCCGGGCCCTCCAGATGAGGGGATCCGCCTCGGGTGACCGACGGCGCCAAGGCCTCAGGCTGTCAGGGGACACGGGTGCCCACCGGGACCAGGGCTGGGCCCCCGGGTGTTCCTGGTGTCCTAGGTGGGCCCAGGGACACCACGCCCTGGCGGGCTTCCTCCTCAGTCAGCGCCCTGGAGACAGAGGTCACGACTGAGGCGGGGCGTGATCTTCGGGGGCCTTCTGTGTGTCGCTAGCGCAGCCCCGCCGGCCGGGGCCCCGAGCCTCCCTGCCCCGCCCCGGCCCGGCCTGCGTGCGTGCGTGCGTGCGTGACAGAGCTGTGCTGTGTCTGTTTCAGGCTTCCCCTATTCCAAATCTGACCCTCTCCCAGGACACGGAAAGAATGGCTTGGACCACCGGGTAGGTACTCGACCCCTCCCCGGCTCGCGGCGTACTAACCATCACCTGCCGGGAGCCTGAGCGCGGTGCCCGCACGGCCAGGAGGAGGGGCCTGGCGACCCCGCTTGCCCGCCACCTCTTGCCTGCTGCCCCGCCCGGGGGCCGTGCTGCCGCTTCTGCAGACCAGGGCCGGACGGGAACTGGGACCCCTCCCCCGAGCCGGTGCCCGGCTCCCAAGGAGACCTCAGTGTGGGGGCAGGGGGGGACAGGGGCCACCCGGAGTAGTCAGCTCCTCTGAGGCCCCTCCCGACCCACGTCCTTCTTCTGTGACCCAGAGCCTAATTAAGGACCTCAAAGGGTCAGCTAGTTCAAGAGCCACACGAGCCAAGGACCTACTTCCTTTCCTGGAGTGTCCTTGGCCCCCACCGTTATTAGCTTCACGACTGTCGCCCCTAACGGTGTCATTAACATCCGTGACTATTAGCATCACCGTCATCGTCCCTAATGATACGTCCCTAATGTCCCGTAATGATTACGGATCCCACACCGTGTCCTCGGCGGTCTCTGGCTGCCCCCCAGCTAAAGGCTGGATTGACTTCCTCGTCCGGTGTTCCCAATCTCGCGACCTGGGAATGTGAGCCCAGAGAGTCTGACCCCTGTCTTGTCCCCCACGGAAGGTCTGGGCTCCTTTTTGTCGCCGTTCCTATGGCTTCCCTAGTCCCCAGTGAGGACCCCTGGGTGGGGCGGGTGTGATGGCATCAGAGCCCCCCCCTGCCCCCCCCACAAAGCCCCAGGAGACCCGCCGTCAGGCAACCTCTCCTCTGTCTGAGGACGTTTGTCTAAAACCGAGGCAAGTCGTTCCGCAGAGAAGCCGCGCGGAAGCCGAGCGCCCTGGGATGGCCTGCCGTGGTCTTGGCAGTGAGCGTATGAGGCCGGGGACAGCCTCCTCCCGTCCCCCAGCGTCCCAGACGCCGGGACACGTCTAAGCACAGGGAAGCCATGGGCATTTTCCCGGCCTTCTTTGTCTTCCTCAGGCTCGTCCCGACCTGCTGCTGGTCTGTCCTGGGCCCCGGCACCTCTGCATGGTTGGACTCTGGCGAGCCACCTCTCCCCACTAACTGCACTCTGTTCTGGAACCGGCCGAGTCCGGGCACGCATGCAGCATGCCTCTCTAAGTTTCCTTCTAAGGCTTTCTCCACCACCAGGGGACGGCCCGGAGGGCACGGGGTGTGGGCAGGGGGACGTCCCAGGACCCCCACAGCACCACCTGGTGTAAATCCTTGGGCTCGGGGTTAGGAGTCCTGGGAGTGGTGGGGAAACCATCCAGAATGTTCTCTGCACACCCGGGACAGCCGTTCTGTGACTCGGGGGCCTACGAGGGCGGTGGCCACACGCCGAGGCGCCCCACCCCCCGAGCCAAGTCCTGGGACTTGCCTCCGTTAAGACAGGAATTCTCTGCATTTCTGGTCTCGGCGTCACTGGCGCCCGGGGCCGCACGGCCTCTGGGGAGGTGCCCTCCCTGGTTCGGGCCGGAACGACCGGGATTGGTGCCCCCACCCCTGCAGAGGAGGCTGTGGTGCCCACGCGCCTGTCCCCAGCCCGAAGGAGCTGGGAACAGCCGATCCGGGCACCCCAGCACGGATGCTAGGTGCCTTCCTCCCCTACGGGCAGTGAGCGCGGAGGCTCGAGCCGTACGGAATCCAGGGCTGAGCCCTCTGTGGAAGTTTCTCCCGCTGGCCTCGAGGGTGGGAAGGCCCCTGCGTCCTGCAGATGCTGGGTGGGGTGGGGGGGGGGGAGGGCGCTGGGTGGGGCAGTGATAAAGATGGAATTCGTCATCATCGTGGGAAGACTTCCAGCTTTTCACAGCGCTTACGTGGGAGATTGGTGACTTTGCTTTGGGATTCTTTTTCCCTGTGAAGGTTCTTTCCTGTTTTTCTTTTTGAGCCGTCTTTGGAAGGCTTTTATGCAATGCGACCTTATGCCTGTTTCTCGGCGGGAAGGCCACATCGTTGCGCTCTCGAATGAGCAGGCTTCTACAGGACAGCCATGCTCAGCACCTGGGCGCGGTCACCCACTACTGTCTGTGGCCTCCGGCCCTCACCAGCCGCTTGTTAGGTTGTTTCTGGGGTGTCTCTACTTCCAGAGAGGATTCTAGGCGGCCCGAAGTGAAGAAAGCACAGACGTACTCAGACCAAAAACCCATGACCGCCAATCACAGAGAGGCAGAGGAGGAAAGTCTAAAAGAAATTGTACACCAGAATTATATAAGAAACAGAAGGGCATGGGATGAGCAAAACTACTGAAGCTTAGCTCTGAGCTTCCCAGTAGCCAGGGCAAAGAGGCAAACAGGACTGGCTGTGTGGTTCTCGTCGTCAGATGGAGAGAAGGAAATCAAGTTCATGGGGGGAGACAGTGGCTTCTAGTTCTTGCTTTGAGAGGGATTTGTCACAAAGGGTCGCCGCCCCATGTCCCAGAGCTCATTAAAATACCCCGATAACCAGCCCGCCGCAGAGCCCGCTTGTGGTAGCCGCTCATTTCCGTGGAACAAATAGGCCAACGGCCACGTACCGTGGAAGCGGCAGCACGGACCCTAGTGTCCCGCCTGGTCTGTTGTTATTAGGAGAAGGACCCCTGGCCGCCCGAGGGCAAATGTGAACGCATCAAATCCCCCGACTAGAAGGCAGAGGCCGTCAGATTGTAATAATAGCGGAAAGAGGGGACGCTCGTTGGCGGGGACACACGTCATCGAGCCGGTATCGCCTTCCTACGTTTAAGTAGGCTCCGCGGCAGTGCCGGAGACCCCGATAAAATACAGGACGGGAGACGATGTGAACATGGCTTTTGGAACCAGACGTGTGGATCTGTTGAATCAAAAAACCACGAGAAGCGCCTGGCGCGATTAAATAGCGCAAACAGCGAGCAATCTGATAGGTCCGGGGGCGGGGGGGTGGGCGGGGAGTCTGTATCTTTTGAGTCAGGTCTTCATGTGTCCATCAAGCAGTTGCAAAAATGTTCGCGTACCACGTTTCCCAGCCGTGTCGCCAGAAAGCACACGTGCCCTTGGCGAGCCCTCGGTTACCCCGAGCTCTGCCGCCGGCTCCGCGGGTGTCTCCGGGCGACCCACTCGCATCTCCTGAGCCTTCCCTTCCTGGCCCGAACGCCTCATCCTTACCTCCCAAGGTCATCGTGAGGCCCCAGGACCGCTAAAACAGGCGAAGCCTTCTCCTACGTGCGCTCTGCGGCGTGGTTCCCACACGAGAATCGTTATCAAAGCCGGCCCCCCGCTCTTTCCTCCTCCCACGCTGCTGGCCGCTGGGTCGAGTGGCACACCCCAACCTGAGTTTTAGCAAGCAATTAACAACGGCCGGGAAAATGCCACCGTTCCGTTCCTACTACGAACGGTTCCCGTATGCTTTTTTTGGGAAGTAAAGGACGGCAGTTAAGACGCTTCCAGTTCTCTGCCTTCGCTGCGGGATCTCGGGCTCGTTGCCTAACCTCTCTGAGCCTCGTCCATACCACGACCGCGATGACACCCATCTCCTAGGCTCGCAGCGAAGATTCTAGAATGTATCTGTAGGGCAGCTGGCGCGTGGGACACGCCAACCGATGGGAGAGGGTAATGATTTGTTGCTTGTAGGTTCTCTGGGGCCTCTGTCGAGAACCGTACGGGATGCGGCCGGGGTTGTGCCTGTCGGTACCGCGTTCACGGGGCTCCCCTGGGCACCCCATCGATCGAGGAGTAGCCACAAGGCTCCCCGGCACCAGGGAGGTCTTGAAGATCTGGGCACTTGGAGGACCGCGGGGAGACTGCTCTTCCCCCGCTCTGGAGTGGTCCGGGCCCGCCACCCCCTCACCCCTCCACCCGGAAGATGCCTCCCCCTCTCTCCTGGGGGTCTCTGTCTTGTCTCAGAGGCTGACAGACCAGAGGAAGATGCTTTTGCTGCTAGGAAAGGGGTCTCTCTCTAACTGCCCAGGCTGGCGGTGGCGGCGCCCTGTGATGCAGGACAGTGGCCACTAGGGGGAGGCATTTCTCCTCCGTGTCACGGGCCGGATGGGTGAAGGCAGATGGACCAGGTTTTCCCCAGCCAGACGGGCGCCCCCTGGCGGTGCTTCTCGGTATCCTGAGAAAATGTGTCCAAGTGCTCTTGAAGACCCCTCAGGAGGATCTTCTGTGACGGTCATAAAGGCCGTGGACATGAAGACAGCCGGCTCTAGGCAGGGCTGAGACTAGGTGAGGCCAGTGAGGCCCTTGCCCAAAGGCTCAGTAGTCAAAGTAAACAGTGCTCTAATGCGACGTCTTTGGTTTTTAAACAGTGATTGATCATGGAAGTTATTTATTTACTTGTTTGTTTATTGAGAGCACACCAGCAGGGGAGGGGCAGAGAGAGAGAGAGAATCCCAAGCAGGCTCCGGTCTGTCAGCACAGAGCCTGACGCGGGGCTTGAACCCACGAACCGTGGATACCGTGATCCGAGCCGAAATCAAGAGTCAGACGGAGGCTCAACCGACAGAGCCAGCCAGGCGCCCCTGATACAGTAGCTTTTAAAATCCGCACGAATTCGCAGTGAACAAAACACCGAATCTTCCAGCAGAGACTGGCCCCAGGCCCCCCGGCACCAATTCCGGAAGTGCTGGCCGAGAGCACCCGGCCTGTGTCAGACCCCGTGTAGGCGCCGGGCCTGAGGAAACGGTGCTCACACCAGGCGCAGGAGGCGGTGGGGGGAGACGTGGGGGCCCAGCGCCCGCTTGGCAGCCCCGACCCTCCTTAGGGGTTTGCGGGATGAGTTTTTCAGGTGGGCTTGGGTGGTCGCGACACACTGACATTGCCGATGAATGCCGCGAACCAGCGAGGGCGGCCCGTGTTTCCCGAGTGTCACCACCCGAGTGCCATCGTCTGTCGCAGCCACACGCAGGGCTCCCTCCAGGGGCCATGCAGACTGGCCATAGGAGCGCTGGGGGCCCTCGGGGTCTGGTCTCCGCGCCGTGCCGGGCCCAGGGAGCAGGTGCGTAGACGCGGCTGGAAGGGCGGCAGGAGAGCCGGGCCAGGCGGGGTCCGTGCAGGCCTGGAAGGCGCGGGAGGACCCCCTGGAGCCCTGGCTCCGGGGGCTCCAGGGCCGCCCGCCCTCCTCCCGCTGGGCCGGCAGCACCCAGGCGCGACCTCCCGCCCCTACAACCTGCCTCCTGCCGCCCTCTCTCTCTCTCTTCCAGAACGCCAATCTGGCCCCTTGTGGAGCAGACCCGGACGCCAGCTGGGGCACGCGAGGTACAAGACGCGGGGCCGCTGTGGGCCCCTGTGGGCCCCCGGCTGAGGCAGGGGTCACTCACATGGTTCCACGAGTGTCACCCGGACATGGGCCCCTCCAGGGCCGGCTGGCAGAAGGCTCCGAGCCGTGTGCGGTCGGGGGAACGGGGGGGAGGGCTCGTGTGCACTCACGGAGCACTTCACCTCCGTTCTCGGGTTACCGGAGGTGCTCCCTCTACTACCGGAGGTGCTCCCCTCGCTCCTGGTGCTCCTTCTCCTGCCTCAGGTGCTCCTGCCTCGGGTCCTCCCCAGTGCTCATCTCTCTCTTACCTCAGGTGCCCCCTCTCCTATGTGGTGCTCCCCCTCCTGCCTCAGGTGCTCCCCTCTTCTGCTGCAAGTGCTCCCCTGGTGCTCTTCTCTCTCTTACCGTAGATGCCCCCCTCTCTCCGACCGGAGGTGCTCCCCTCTCTCCCAGTGATGCTCCCCCTCCTGCCTCAGGTGCCCCCAGCACTCTTCTCTCCCGTCTCCGATGCCCCCCTCCCCTACCTCAGGCCCTCCCTTCTCTGCATCCTTGGGAACAGCCGACCATGTCCTGATTTGTCACTCTGGTCCCTCGGGGAGAGAGATCAGTGCTGGGGTGACTACCCTGCGCCAGGCCGCACACCCACCGTTAGGTTCCGTGGCAGTAAGGGGGGGAAGTCACAGCACAAAGCCTCTGGGGTCTGAGTCTGATGAATTCAGGGTGCCTCCTGCCTCCCCCGCTCGCTGGCGGTGTGGCCTCCTGGGATTCACCCTCGGGAGGCTGGTGTTGGCACGGCGGCTGCCTGACCGCGGGCTCTGCTGACTCGGAGCCCAGCCCACGCGGGGCCGGTTCACAACAGACAAAGGAGCATCGGGGCGTCCCAGCCGGCCCCTCCGTGTGGCTCTCCAAACTCCCGGGCTCAGAGGGGGCGTGTCGGGATGTCACGTGGCATGCTGGGAAACTTGGGGACCGGCCCCTGTCACCCGGGCCCTCGCCAGGGCCCCCCTCCCAAGACCGGCCTGCGGCCTAGGTCTGCCTCTGTGGGTCCTGCACGGTCCGGAGGCCCTCGTGTCCGCACAGGTTCATCCTTCGAGACCATGATTTTAGTCTGGCAGAAAGGCCTTTTGTAAAAAGTGCACGGAGCTCGGAAGTGTGAGAGGGGGACCTTCGGGGTTAGGAGGCGGAGATGGGAGAGGCCGAGGGGTCAGGCCCCGTGAGGCCGGCAACCTCCACAGTGCCCCCAGCGCCTCTTCCCCGGAATGCCCGCTCCATGGGCGGGTAAACCGAGGCAGCCAGCTTTCTCAGGGCGGCCCGGGCCGCCAGGCAGACGGTACCGCGTCCAGGGAACATGGCGCCGCGCCCAGCTCCCAGTCTGGCCTCCAGCCTCCTGACCATGCCTTCTGCTCTCGGTCTCCCTCAGGAGACCTGCTCCCTGGGGGACTGGAGCCCCGGGGGCAGGGGGCAGGCATGCACGGCCAACCGCAGGGGTGGGGAGGAGGGGTCCCCAGGATGGGAGACCGCCGCCACCTTTGGGAGGCGTTCCCGCGCTCTCTAAACCGCCACCTGTGGCCTCTGCTCTTTCTCTTACAGAATACAAGGTAAGAGGGGCCGCCCGCTGCCACGCCGCCCGCTTCCCGCCACGCCGCGCCGGCCCAGGTTAAAAGTTCCTTTTGTCGTGCTTTTCTTTGCAATGTGTGGGTCACATGCGGACAAGTATGTATCCCTCCGTTGGCCTTCGGCTCGGCTCTCGGTCCCGGCGCGCGCCTGCTTCCCGGGGCGAACCGGTGGTCTCTTCTCCCGACAGATCTACCCGTATGACGCCCTCATCGTCACAAACCGAATTCGCGTGAAGCTGCCCAGAGACGTGGACCGGACGAGACTGGAGGTAGGAGGGCGGGGACCTTCGTTCCGGCTGGGTGATCCGCACGTTCTTGTCCCCGGTGTCGACACGCGTCCCCCGCTCATGCGTTCCCACCGGGGACGGTGCCGGCCCGAGGCGGACTCGGCGTCAGAGCCCCGCGTCGTCCGAAAGGCTGGAGAACGCGGGCGCGGGCCCCAGCAGAGGTGCATGCGTGACGGAGCCCGGTCCGTGCCGTCCGCCTTTCCCCCGGGCACTGATGTCGAGAAGACTGTCCCGATCACAGCCTCTGGCTCGGCCACGCTCGCGCCCATCTAGAATAATACGCTGCTCTGCGGGGGGTGCAGGTGTAGGTTTAAAGGGCCGACAGGCTGTCGGCGCAGAGTCGGTACCGGGATAATCTTTGCCGAGCGCTTGCCGTGAGCCGCGGTCCCCAGTGGCTGATGTGCGGTACTCAGTCCCCACGATTGTCCTACAAAGCGGTTAACACCCATCCAGTGAATGTCGCCTCCTGAGCCCTGTCACGAACGTCTCGTGGCCTTTTAATGTCGGTTTTTCTGGGAGTGTGGGGTCTGGAGGCTCCTGAAGGCCCAGGGCCGCCCTGCCCCATCCGTGCCCCGGAGCTGGGCACACGGTGGGTCCCGGGAGCGTCTCAGGCGTAGTGTGTATGAAGCCGCTGCTGGACCCATCTGGGAAGGAGCGGCAGGGACCCGGACGCAGCCAGGGAGCACCCAGTGACACCCGCGGGCTCGGCGGGGCTGCCGGGAGAAGGAGGGGGGCGGGGGGTCTATACGGAATGGCCGCCCAGGATGGCACGGGCAGAGGCCCAGGCGGGGACCGCTGGGCGGGGAGTGGGGACACGTCCACTGCTCAGCAGGAAACACTGAACCCTTGAAGGAGGGACGAGACTCTCGCCAGCCAAGAGGCGAGAGCATGGAACATGGGAAGGTCTTCCGGGCCAGGGGACCCGCGAGGAACGGCTTCCAGGGGGGCTGCAGGGTGTGCCCAGGGCAAGACAGGAGCCCTCTGGGCGGGGGGATAGGAGTGGCAAGGAGGGCTGTGGGGACGCCGGTGTGGCTGCAGCCTGCGGGGGGCACGACCGCGCCGACCTTTCTGTTGTAAGTGATGGGAGCCTCGGCACAGTGACTGGGGCAAGAAGGGGGTGACCGGCTCGTAGGACCGATGGGCGCCTGCGGGGGTGGCTCTGTTGGGTCTCAGGACCGGCTTTTCCTGCAGTCTCTTGCCCGCGCTTCCTCTGTGCTTGTCGGCCTGGTCGACAGATGGACTTTGACCTCGCTCTCCCGGGCTCAGAGTCTGCAGAGAAGAGATCTCTCTCTCTCTCTCCTTCCTCCCCTCTCTCCCTCTCTCTCCCTCTCTCTCCGAAGTCCCAGCCATGCCTCATCTCCTCCTCCGGGTGGGTGATCCCAACGCCCCGAATCGACCAGCGACGTCGGGAGAGGCCAGGCAGCAGGGACCAGCTGGGAGCTGGCGTGGGAGTCCAGGGGAGCAGGGAGCCGCGGGGCCCCCAGTCTCCGGTGGGGCCCCCGGCACGTGGGGGTGGTCAGACAGCAGGCGCACACACGCCAGCCGGGAAGGCAGGAGGGCCCCCCTCACACCGTGGGGGTGCCTGCCGTGGGCAAGACAGGGTCCCGGGCAGCCTCCGGGTGGGGCTCGTGTTTAACGATCCCCACTCTTCTGCAGGGGACGCGCTCTGGCTCCTGGTGAGTGGAGTCCTTGTTAATTGTGCGGTCACGTCCTGAGCCCGGAAGGTTGCTCTTTGCTGCGCGTCTTTGTTTCTTAAAGGGCCGAGCCCTGCGGGCTGGCGGCTCTCACCACAGAGCCGAGCTCAGAACAGGATGCCGGAGCCGGGAGCCCGTTAGGACGAGCTGTTTCCCTCTTGGGCCTGGGGGACCCTTTCAGTGACAAGCGCGTCTCTTTTGCTTTTTATTAAGCATGGAACGAAAGGTGCACACAGCGGTGAATACCTACAAATACTTCCTTCGAACAAGCTCCGAGGACCGGGTGATGGGTTTAATCTCCCAGTCTCCTTTGAGAACACACCCAAGGGAGCGTCTCTGTAAGCATTCTCTTTCTTGGCTGAGCCGAGCCAGAGGCAAACTGGAAATGTTCCCACAAGCGGCACGTCCCACATTCCTCGGGGCTCGGAGCTGGGAGGTGAGGGGAGCGGAGGAGGAGGGGCCCTGCGGTGTTTATGTCAGGGGAGAGAGCTTTATTTTTTTTAATTTTTTTAATGTTTATTTTATTTTTGAGAGAGAGAGAGAGTGAGAGTATGAGCAAGGGAGGGGCAGAGAGAGAGGGAGACTCAGAATCCGAAGCAGGCTCCAGGCTCTGAGCCGTCAGCACAGAGCCCGACACGGGGCTCGAACTCACGAACCGCAAGATCATAACCTGAGCTGAAGTTGGATGCTCAACCGACTGGGCCACCCAGGCGCCCCAAGCTTTATTTTTAACGTAAAAACCATTTCTAACGCTTGTAGAAGGCCAGAAAAGTACAAAGAAGAACGCAGACGTCACGCGGAAATCCCCCAACGAGTCATAACTATTAACTCCACAGTGGACGTGTTTCCAGAAATCTCTTTTTGCCTAAAGACCTGAGACGGCCGAACCCTGTTTTTGATGAGTAGGCTCACGCTGTGGGCGCAGGGCATGTCGGCTTTCCTCTTTTAAATGCGGCGTGAACCTTTCCCGTGGCAGTTAACGTGGACCTGCTCGTCCTTCAACGGCCGGACGACAGTCGCACGTCCGCATTGGAGGGTCCGAACGGCCGGGCCGTCGAGTGGCAGATATGGCTTCTGCTCACGCCCCATGAGAGGGGGGCGGGCGGGCACCCGGAGGACTTCCCGGCCACGCTCGCGACAGGCGGAGCTGGGATTCGAGCCGAGGCCTCGGAGCCGCTGCCCTGTGCTGTCTTCCCTGGGTTCCAGTCTGGAGGATGGACGGCTAACCTGTCTTCCGTGCCCTTCCACGCCCTGACTCCGCAGCGCACACCGGAGAACATTCTGCTCCCTCGGGAGGACTGCGTGTCAGCCGAGGGCCTCCGGAGAGACAGAGCCGGTAGGAGCTAAAGGGGTGGGCAGCCAGCCAGCCAGACAGACAGACAGGGGTGCATCTGCAGGAACGGGCTCACGTGGCTGTGTGGGCCGGCAGGTCTGGAATCTCAGTCGGTGAAGCGGCCGACTTCGGCTCAGGTCATGATCTCACGGTCTGTGAGTTCGAGCCCCACATCGGGCTCTCTGCTGATGGCTCAGAGCCTGGAGCCTGCTTCAGATTCTGTGTCTCCCTCTCTCTCTGCCCTTCCCCTGCTCACGGTCTGTCTCTATGTCTCTCAAAAATAAATAGATGTTAAAAAAAAAAAAATGGAATCTGTAGGGCAGCCTGGGGCCCCGGGCGGGACTCGACACTCTGAGGCACCGTTTGTTGCTCTCGAGGCCTCCAACAGACTGGAGAGGCCCCTCCGTTACCGAGGCTAATCTTTCCGCGCGTCCCCCCGGTCGTGGCTGTGAGCCACCTCCCCAGAGGACTTCGTAGCAGCCCCCAGACCAGTGTTGGCCGAACACGGCAAAGGACTCTCCTGGCTTCCTGACTGCCTCCCCCAAACCTGGGGGTCAAATGCACACCTCACTTTGCTCAGACAGTGAGAGCCCACATGGGACGGCGCCTGAGAAGTAAGGACCCTGTGTTAAGAAAACCTCCTTTGTTTGAGCCCATCCGACCGGTCTGGCGAGAACGGGATAGACCTATGGCAATAGCTCGCGGGTGGGGTGCGTCTGAGGGGGCTGCACCGGAATCTAGGACTTCAGGGCCTCCCGGTCCCAGCAGCCAGTCTGATTGCAGGGGTGCAGGATGGGGAGGGAGGAGGGAACGGCAGGGGAGAGCAGGGTAGGCTGGTGGAACCTGGCCAGATGGAGGGAGAGGAAGCCGGGAGGCAGGGTGACAGGGACATGAGAGCACAGATTTAGCGTCAGGGGTATGCGTGGCCGGCACGGACTGTCCTGGAGGAGGGGGGGAGGCCAGGCTGAACAGACAGGCCCGCGCCCACTGTCTGGGCTGGACGCCACATGAGGTCAGCAGTGATGAGGTCAGCAGGGGCCTGATTAGCTAGGGCAGCCCGGGGGACCCGCTGGAGGAGGGGACGTTCGAGCTGGGCCCTGTAGGATGAGGAGAAGCCTTTGTGTGAAGCGAGGGAAAGAGCATGGAGGCGCTAGGGTGGCAAAGAGCCTGGCATGTTCCAGAACCCACCATGGGGCAGAGTGGTGGTGGGAGAGGTGGGCGAGGACACAGTGACGGTGACACGGGACCTCGAGACCACCTGACAGCCACGTTGCTCCCCCCAGCGTAGCCTCCACCTCCTCCCGACCCCAGGGACTCTGGGAGAGGTCAGGTGACTGCCTGTGGGGATGCTTCCGGAACTCCCCTGGGATGGGCCAGCACTCCCCACACAGCGGCGGCCATTGTCGTGAAGGTGATGTGGTCACAGTGATGGTGATGTCATTGGATGGTGATGTCGTGATGATGGTGATGTTGCAATAGGGATGTCTCGATGGCCGTGCTGCCGTGACGATGATGCCACTAGAAGGGGCTTCCTGCTAAGGGGCTGACACTTCAGAGTGCAGCCCCCCTAAGCGGACTCCCCTCTGCAGCCGCTTCTTGGAGGCTAAGCCGTGTGATTGAGCAGACCAGCACTGGGAGGGGCACATCCGACTCTTTTTTTTTTTAATAATTTGTTGTCAACTTGGTTTCCATACAACACCCAGTGCCCATCCCAACAAGTGTCCTCCTCTGTGCCCATCACCCACTCTCCTCCCTCCCACACCCCCCTCTCCCCTCAGTTTGTTCTTAGTCTTTCAGAGTCTCTTATGTTTTGTCTCCCTCCCTCCCTCCGTCTTTTTTCTTTTTCCCTCTTCCCCTCCCCTCTGGTTTTCTGTTAAGTCTCTCAAAATCCACCGATGCGTGGAAACATATGGCATCTGTCTTTCTCTGCCTGACTTATTTCACTCAGCATAATCCCCTCCAGTTCCATCCATGTTGCCACACATGGCCAGATTTCATTCTTCCTCATTGGCACGTAGTAGTCCATTGTGTATATATACCACATCTTCTTTATCCATTCGTCAGTTGATGGACACTTGGTCTCTTTCCATGATTTGGCTATTGTCGAAAGTGCTGCTATGAACATTGGGGTACACATGCCCCTATGCATCAGCACTCCTGTGTCTCTTGGGTAGATTCCTAGCAGTGCTATTGCTGGGTCATAGGGTAGCTCTATTTCCATTTTTTTGAGGAAACTCCACACCGTTTTCCAGAGTGGCTGCACCAGTTTGCATTCCCACCAACAATGTAGGAGGGTGCCTGCTTCTCCACATCCTCGCCAGCATCTGTAGTTTCCTGATTTGTTCATTTTAGCCACTCGAACTGGGGTAAGGTGGTATCTCAGTGTGGTTTTGAATTGTGTTTCCCTGATGATGAGTGACATTGAGCATCGTTTCATGTGTCTGTTGGCCACCTGGATGTCCTCTTTAGAGAAGTGTCTGTTCATATCTTCTGCCCATTTCTTCACTGGATTATTTGTTTCTCGGGTGTGGAGTTTGGTAAGTTCTTTATAGATTTTAGATACTAGTCCTTTATCTGTTATGTCATTTGCGATTATCCTTTCCCATTCCATCGGTTGTCTATTAATTTTGTTGGTTATTTTCTTCACCGTGCAGAAGCTTTCTATCTTGATGAGGTCCCAGTAGTTCATTTTTGCTTTAAATTCTCTTGCTTTTGGAGATGTGTCGTGTAGGAAATTGCTGTGGCTGAGGTCAAAGAGGTTTTTTCCCGCTTTCCTCTCTAGGATTTTGATGGTTTCCTGTCTCACATTCAGGTCCTTCATCCATTTAGAGTTTATTTTTGTGAGTGGTGTAAGGAAGTGGTCTAGTTTCATTCTTCTGCATGTTGCTGTCCAGTTCTCCCAGCACCATTTGTTAAAGAGGCTGTCTTTTTTCCATTGGATACTCTTTCCTGCTTTGTCAAAGATTAGTTGGCCATATACTTGAGGGTCCATTTCTGAGTTTTCTATTCTATTCCATTGGTCTATGTGTCTGTTTTTGTGCCAGTACCATGCTGTCTTGATGACTACCGCTTTGTAGTAGAGGTTAAAGTCTGGGATTGTGATGCCTCCCGCTGTGGTTTTATTCTTCAGTATTACTTTGGCTATTCGAGGTCTTTTGTGGTTCCATACAAATTTTAGGATTGTTTGCTCTAGCTTTGAGAAGAATGCTGGTGCAATTTTGATTGGGATTGCATTGAATGTGTAGATTGCTTTGGGTAGTATTGCCATTTTAACGATATTTATTCTTCCAATCCATGAGCATGGGACGTTTTTCCATGTCCTTGTGTCTTCCTCAATTTCCTTCATAAGTTTTTATAGTTTTCAGTGTAGAGGTCTTTTACATCTTTGGTTAGGTTTATTCCTAGGTATTTGATGGTTTTTGGTGCAATTGTGAATGGGATTCGCTTCTTTATTTCTCGTTCTATTGCTTCATTGTTGGTGTATAGAAATGCCACCGATTTCTGTACATTGATTTTGTATCCTGCAACTTTGCTGAAATCATGAATCAGTTCTAGTAGGCTTTTGGTGGATTCTGTCGAGTTTTCCATGTAAAGTATCATGTCGTCTGCGAAAAGTGAAAGTTTGACTTCATCCTTGCCAATCCTGATGCCGTTTATTTTGCTTCGTTGTCTGATTGCTGTAAACATCCAACTCTTGATCTCGCTCGGGTCTTGATCTCAGGGTCATGAGTTCAAGCCCCGCGGTGGGCTCTGTGCTGGGTGTGAAGCCTGCTTAAAAAAAACTGCGCTGTGGAGCCCGGTCCTCCAGAGAAAAGCGGCCCCCCTCTCTGGCCCAGGCGTGGCAGGCCACACTGGCCTGGGGCTTGAACCTCCGCAGGTCAGCCCACACCTGTGCAGGGGTGTGGGGTCTGATGCCTAGGGGGCGGGGTGGAGGGAGCTGCTGAGGGTCAGCCCCGCCCCTCCCAGGGGCACAGCCGGACTTGGAGAAGTGAGGGGCTGCTCCAAGTGCCGTGCTGCTGGGGAGGCTAGAGGAGGGGTGGAGGGAGGCTAGAGGAAGGGTAGGGTGGGGGGAGAGGGGTGGGGGAACCCCACCCTGCCAGGGGCCTGGCTCCAGGCTCCCAGGCTCTTAGCCCAGCCCTATGGCTTCCTGGCTCTGTGACCTTGGGCGAGGCACATGACCTTCCTGAGCCTGGGTTTCCTGAGGCAATTAAATGAGGATCTCAGGGTGTGAGGACGGCAGCGAATGTGGGGAAGGCTTTCACCACAGCCAGGCCCGCGGTCCTCCGTCCGCGCAGCAACATCGTGGGGTTCGCGTGCCTAACCAGGGTCCCTACCGGGCCTCAGGCTCCCTGGCCTGACGCCAAGAGTGTGTGAGTGACATGTTCCCCCTGGGATGGGCTGTCTCACCGATGTCACGCAGGGCCTGTGACCCAGAAGTTGTGGGGATCTCTGCCACAGAGGGGTAGTGCGGATGGCCAGGCCTCAGGGCCAGCAGGCCCGGGCGGAACCTTCCTCCAGGGGAGGCTCTGTGGCCCCGCCTGTCTGAGCCATGGGCTGGTCTTACGGTGCTGTGGGGGGCACGCAGCTCTGGCTCCTTCGGAAGAGCCCTGGTCCCCTAGGCGGAGTTCCGAGTTCAAGTGTGCCCATCGTGGGCTGTGTGACACAGGGGCGTCCCCTGTCTGCGGCTCGCCGGCAGCTGTTCCTCCAGCGAGGTCCTGCCGGGAGCAGGTGGTTAGGCCGAGGGGTCTCATGTTCGGGAAGCCTCCACGGGCTGGGCCGGGTCACAGAGCGAAGCCAGAGGCCCCATTTCCCCTAGGAAACAGCCTTCTAGCTACGAGATGCCGGCAGAAAGATCAGTAAGGCTTCCAGGTCACGGGTGTCCCCTGGACGGGGGCCCCCCTGGGCCCTCCCTGGTCCCGCAGCCCCCACAGGGACCAAACTGCTCTCCGAGCTGCCTCCCCACCTGTGCGAGATCTCTGTGCGGTGAGGGCGGCCTGGTCAGGTTTATTTCTGTGTCCCAGCAGCTGTCCTCCCCACCCCCCTCCCCCAGCCCGTGAATAAAGGCCAGGCCCAGAGCAGGCACCGAGCTCAGCCTCCACACCCTCACCACGCCCGGCTCTCCTGCAGCCCAGCGTTGTCTGCGAGTGCCCTGAGCTGCGTCCCGGGCACAGGCGCTGGGGTCCCCGTCCCTGCCGGGGTGGCCGTCACTGAGGGAACCACAGTACAGTTCACTCGGCGGCTGCCGGGCTGCTCCCGAGTGCTAAATTTTCAGGAATTTTGCATGCTGGGCGTTAAACGCAGCCGCTACCGAAAATTAAGTGAACTTAGGATCAACTAAATTATGTTTAAGGCAAAGGTGCTAAGTACTCAAACCTCAGCCCTTCCCAGCTCCTTTACTGCATTTTCCATCACCTTCGTTCTCGCGGTTATGAACCCGACCGCGCGAGCCAGGCTGTGCCCGAGTGAGGCCGACCCACCCTCTACCACGACACCCCACCCTGGGCATCCTTCCTGCCGCCTCAGGAAGGAGCTTGGCTGTCCCTGACCTCGGCGGGCACCTGGAGTTCAGGCCGCCCGCCTCCTGCGGAGCCTTCAGGCACCGGGGCCAGGGGAATGGGCCCAGGGTCAGAAAGCTGGCTTGGGCCACTGGGGTCAGCTGTACCCCCACGTGTCCCTCTACTGAGGGGCACAGGGTGAACGGGGGTGCCCAAGCCTGCCCCATGGCCTTGAGCGAGTTTATCCGGTTTGCCAGTTTGGACAGGACCCCTCGGCTCTTCCCTGCCTGGGCGGCAGTGGAGACTCACCCCGGCTGGCTCGGCACTCAGGACCACACAGCTGGAGCCGGGGCGGGGCGAGGCGGGTGGAGACAGATACCCTGCCGGGCATTCCTCATCTGACCCAGGCCCGGCCCTCCGAGTCCTCAGGGAGCCAAGTTCTGTTCTCGCCCTGCAGAGGGGGCGGGGGTCCCTGCTGGCTTCCCTGCCCCCAAGCGTTCCCAGACTCTGGGAAGCATGTAACAAATACAGGCTCCCGGGTCCCTAAGCCTACCTGGGTAGGCAGTTCTCGGCTCCGACAAGCACCCCGGGGCCTGCGGGGCTGGGAACTGGGTTGGGACCCCGAGTGGCCTCCCTCCTACTGTCTCCTGCCCCCACCCTCATCGGGGTCCTGTCTGCAGCTGGCACGCAGGACCACAGGACCGTGTCATCAGGGTTGAGAACACCGGCCTCAGGCTCACCCCAACCCATCCCTAGGCAGGGCTGGCCCTGGGGACCGATGGCCTGTGGGCAGGCTCTACCCTGGCTCCTCCCTGCCCTCCGGCCATGGCTCCACCACGTGGCCCCAGCATACAGGCCCCGAGGGTGTGTGTTTCTGTGGCCACGGGACCTGGGCTTCCGTGCAGCTTCTCTGACTCAGTTCCCAGGGCGTCCCGGTCCCTAGAGTGGAGGTGAGCTAGCTGCCTGGGACCCGCAGTCAGGGCTCTGTGGCCCTCAAGGGCCCCCAGGCTCCGCCACTGTCCCCCGTGCCCTGGCTTGGGGGAGGCTCCCGGGCACGGGGCACACATTCAGCCTTCAGCTCGGCCCTCCCCGCCGTCCCAGCCTCTCCCCTCTTCTCCTGCCGGCGTGTCCCCTACCCGGCTCCCCCGCAGCGCCCTCGGACACCTGGCCGTTGAGATCCCTTCCCGCTCCGCGGGGCCACCATCGGGCGCCTCTCCGGTCGCCTCGGACCTCCCCGTGCTCGTTCCCCTGAGGACAGCCCTGAGAAGGTGGGACACCTGCCCGAGCACCAGCGTCGAGCTGGTCCCTGTCACCTGCACGCGTGTCACCCACCCAGCCCACTCCCGCGGGGCCTGGGTCCCGGCAGCCCGCGGGTGTCGAGAAGAGAGAGAATGTTTTCCTCTTAGCTTCCCTCGTCCACGTCCGGCCGCCCTGCCGTCGTTGGGAAGGTTGTGACGCGGTACCCGGACGCGGGGGTGTGGTTGTCCGTGTCTCTGTGGGCTGGCCGTGGACTCCTGAGCGCACCGGGTCCACGCCGTGCGGATGGTTCGTTTCTGGCACTTCGGGCAGGATCCCTTCCAGTCTGCAAGTTCAAGATAGCGGCAGGGCGGCTTCTGGCTTCTTCCTGGCAGAGACTCCCTTGATGGGCTGTCTGTGTCTCTGTGTGTGTGTGTGTGTGTGTGTGTGTGTGTGTGTGTGTGTGTGTGTGTGTGTGTCTCTGTATATGTGTCTCTGTATCTGTGTCTGTCTCTATGTGTCTATATCTCTGTGTGTCTGTGTGTGTGTGTCTCTATTTTTGTGTCTATGTCTGTGTGGGTGTGTGTCTGTGTGTGTGTCCGTGTGCCTCTGTGTCTCTGTTTATGTGTCTGTGTCTCTGTCTCTTTGTGTCTCTGTGTCTGCGTCTCTGTGTCTCGTGTCTGTCTCCATGTCTGTGTCTGTGTCTGTACGTCTGTCTCTGGGCATGTGCACACGCGCCCGGAGTACTCTGGGCCCGGCCCCAACGAGGAGGGCCTCCTGTGACCCAGCACAAGACAGAGGGTGTCCTGAGCCCCGTCCTGTGGATCGAGACGGCGTCCGGCCCGCACCCCCCGCCCCGCCACGCGACGCAGTGGTCTCTGTGAAGCCGCAAGTGGCGATGACCAGCGTGGCGCTCTCCGCAGCGTACCCGACGCCTTCACGGCCACTGCTCTCGGGGTCGTCACTTCCTTCAGCTCGAGTAGTTCAGTGTCAGAGGCAAGGAAGATGCATTTGGGACAAGAATTGGGAAGTCACAGGAAAGTCCCCGTCATGACCCGTTCAAGGACACGATTGGGGACCTTTTGTGGATACGCCACGTTGCGTGGCCACCACCTTGACCTCGATCTGGAACTCATGTGCACCCCCTCCCCCGAAAAGGGAAATGCCGGTGCCCCCCCAGCCCTGTCCCTCCCCCACTCCCACAGCCGCGCAGCCGGTCCTGGTTCTGGACGCTTTCTGGCAGTGGAGCCACACGGGGCGTGCGTCTCGGGCCTGACCTCCTTCCCTCCGCCTGCCGCGGCACGTCTTCTCTGTGCCACCCTGTGCGTCAGGACTGCACCACCGCTCAGGGCCGGCCGACGCCCCACCGTGTGCGTGCGGCACGTCGTGCGAACGCATCCGTACCTCCGTGGGCAGCGTGCACACGGGCGCGCGAGGCCCCGTCTGAGTCCTGTTCGGTGGGGTCCCTAACCGGGTCTCTTTCTCTGTGCGAATGGGAACGGCGGGGAGGCGGAGGGGATCAGGGACCTGGAAGGCCCCCGGCGCACAGGGACAGCCGGTAGTGCCGTCGGAGCCGGCCCCGACGGCGCAGAGTTGCGGAGTAGCTAACTGCCCCTCTCCGGGTCTCCCCGTTTGTTTGCAGAGGCACCTGTCGCCCGAGGAGTTCCAGGAAGTGTTCGGGATGAGCGTGGAGGAGTTCGACCGCCTGGCCCTCTGGAAGCGGAACGACCTCAAGAAGAAAGCCCTGCTGTTCTGACGGCCCACCAGCGAGCCGCCGGCAGAGCAAGGACAGCTGGCGAGAACCGCAGAACCCCCTCCTTCCGGCCCTGGCTCTGGCCTCTCTGTGTCCTCCGGCGGGGGCGGGGGGCGGGCGGTGGGCCCCTGGAGGGGGGGGCTGGGCGGGAGGCTGGGGCGGGGGGAGTCTCCAGAGCAGGTGCGGCCTCTTAGTTTCTGCCAGCAACGCCCCTGCCCCTCGCTCCGGGCCCAGACGCCCTGCTTCGCGCTGCTCCTGTAACCCGCCGTGGCTCGGCTTCATGGAGGTGCTGCTGCTGAGACGCTCCGGGGGCTCGAGGGCCGTCTGCGTGACCCTGCAGCCCCCCTTCCCGACCCCTGCGTGGGGCCCCAACCCCCGCGATAGGCCCCGGGTGTGGCGCGTGGCCCAGAGGTGCCTGGGACTTGGGTTTCCAGGAGGTCTGTCGGCGACAGACGCCGACGCAACCCAATCGCAGGTGGGCGGGTGCCCGGCTCTCAGCGCCTGCTCCCCGCCCCCCCTGGCCCGCTCGCTCGGCCCTGGAGAGGCGCCCCCTTGCGCACGCGCACGGCCAGGCCCCGCCAGGCCAGGGACAGCGCTGCCGAGCGCACCCAGGGCTGCCCCCGGAGAAGCGCAGGGTGCATGATTTTTGCGAAGAGTCAGTTTTTAGGGACAACCGTCCAACGGACGGGGCCCCTTCTGCCAGGGCCCTCTGTGCACTTTTCTTCCAAACCACCCCTAGTTGCCTAAATGATATCTTTAAAGTAACACAGAAGTTTTTATTTTATTAAAGAGCATAGCTTACTGAAACATAAGACGACATATATAGAGTCCCGCGGAGGGGAGCGCCTCCAGCCTTAGTCTCCGCTGTTCGGACCTGTGTGGTTTCACCTCTCCGTGTGCCCCCAGCGCACAGGGCTCCTTGTCGGCTTTCTTTTCGCTTTTCTTCTCTGTCGCCTGCCACACAGGGGCCCTTCAGGGCCGCCCTCGGCCACGCAGCGCCGTTTGTAAGTACGTGTGAAGCCTAGCCACCGCCCATTGCCTGGCTGTTACTTTCCGCATCCCGGAGAGAGAACGCTCTCCTCCGATGGCCAAAGCCCCGGAATAAAGGATCTCCACGCACCCAGCCTAACACCCGACGTAGCTCCTGGTGTGCCCCCTTGTGACGCGGCTGGCGGCGCCCACCCTAGCCTGGCGCGTGCGTGGTCCCGAGACAGACGCCCGCCAGCCGCTGGGGAAGGAGGAGGGAGACGCCCCTCTTTCCTGACCTGTGAGCTGAGCAGAGGGGCCTGCGGCCGGAGCCTGGCCGGGCCCCCAGCTGAAAGGGGCCCTCTCTGTCACCAGGGGTGGGTCAGGGCAAGGCGCCTGTCCCAGGCGGCGGGGAGGGCGGTTGAGAGGTTTACGAGTCAGTAGGAAGGTGTCACCAAAGTCTGTCTTCCCTGTCTTCTGTGGAGCTGTGTCTTTCTGTGTGTCCCGGACGCCCCGTCTGTGAGTCAGTGTGACTCAGATCCTTCCGGCCCCGCCACGCACCTGCCCCACCCCCCCCACCCCCGTTGCACACCGGCTCCTCACCCGCCCGGCTCGGCCAGGGAGGGGGAGTTTCTAGCACTTACTGCGCTGCTTCCGTTTAGCAGTCTGAGCCGAGCACCCAGAAAGCCCGGTTCTCTCATGAGTGCAATGTCGCGTCTGCTCCCAGGGGAGCCTGGGAAAATAAAGGTTGGTGTGTCCTAACACGTGAAGGTCAAAGCCACTTCTCGTGAAACGTGTGTCCTTTCTAACGGCCCGGGGTGGCGCCTGGGGAGAACGGCTGCTGACGGCGGTGCCTGCAGACGGGGCGCAGGGCAGGGCGGGGTGGCGCCTCAGGGCCGGGACCCCCACCCGCATGGGGGCCCGTAGGACACCCCTGTCTCAAGGCAGCAAGTCGGAAGCACTTCTTTCCCAGCGAGAAAGAGGGGTGTGGGAGCTGATGCATGTCCCTGTCGGGCTGGGGAGACCAACCAGCAAACAAAGACTGACCGCTGCCCTCCGGAGGGGCCCCGAAACACCCCAGGGGTCCGCGGAGGCTCCCCGCAAAGGTGCCGCCCAAACACCTGGACAGATGAGAACACATTTCCGAGGCCAGTGAAGGGAAGGGCATTCCAGGCTGAGGGCACAGCAGGAACACAGTGAGGTGGTTCTGGAAAGTTCCACAGCCGGTTCAGGCTGGAGCACACGGCTAAGGAAGGGAAGAAAGTGCAGGTAGGGCTCCCCCGCGGGAGGGCCCAGCAGGGCTGCCTCGCCCCGGTACCAGCGCTGCTCGCATTAAACGTCTCCTCGTTGCCACTTTGTTCAAACTACTGACTACTGAGACTCAGGGTCCGCTACTGAGAGACGGCTGTCACCAAATGCCGTTGACCGGGGGGCTTCGACCACGCACAGTATTTCCCACAGCGGTGGAGCCTGGAGGTCCGAGATCCGGACGCCGGTGTCATCGCGTGGCGAGAGCCCGCTCCCTGGCTTGCTGCCTCTCGCCGTGTCCTCACTTGGGGGACGGAGATCACCCCTCTTATCTGCCTCATCTTCCTAAAAGGGCACAGTCCCATGGCGAGGGCCACACCCCCACGGCCTAGTCTTCTCCCAGAGGCCCCATCGCACGGGGCCTAGGGCTTCCACACACTTCGGGTTGCCCCCTAAAAGCCGGTCCGCATGTACACAGTCAGCCCATCTTGGTAAACGGCACAACCGTATCCCCCGTGGTCAAAGGGCACGCTTCCTTCCGCCTGCAAGGACTGCCCACCGGGAGGCCCAGCCGCCCTGCGAACACCCGCCCCGGCGTCTCTCAGCCTCCTCAAACCATGTCACAGAATCACTCACCCGGAGGCCCATGCGGGGTGGAAGGGTGCACCTTACTGGCGATGCTGGGATGCTGGAGGGCGCCTGGGCAGTCCGGGGCAGACCGAGGACGCGGTCGCCCTGACCACGCTGAGCCCACGCCTGCCTCTCCCTGGATGGACGCGGCGCGCCCCAGGCGGTCTCTGCTGCCCCAGGCGAGCCCTTCTCTGCCTTCTGGGTGCAGCTCAGCTCGGAAGTTCCCACGTCGGAGGCCCTCGCTGGCTCTGTGGGGATCTGCTCCGGGCCCGGGCTGCGATTCACCTGCTTCTGTCCGCCTGCCGACCCCTGCCCTCCCCCCTCCCCCCGTGAAGCCACGCGGGTGGACAGTTTCACCGTAGGGCTCTGCGACCCAGGGGTTTCCTGGGACTCTTTGGTAGCCAGGCCGGAGCCCATCCGGACACCGTGTTCGCCCCAAGTTGTCCTCCTTCGTTCCCGGGCTGCCTTCCAGAGCAGAAACCGGTTACTACCTAAAGATCATCGCAGAACTGGTTCCCATCCCCTGGTCGCCCCCTCCGGGGCCCCCGCCTTCCGGGTGGAAGAGACCCTGGTGTCTGGAAAGGTCGCCCACCTGTGCCGGGAGAGCCGGGACCCAGCGCAGCCCTCCGGGAGGGGCGCGGCCCTAGCGTGCCTGCTCAGGAGAGTTTAACCAGAAAGATCGGCGCCGCCCTGGTGGCCACCACAGGCTGCCGGGCCGTTCCGGAACTAGGTTTCACGAATAATAGAGGCTCCCTTTTCTTCCGTCTGAACCACGAGGTCCAGGGAACAGTCCTCCGCTGGACGTGGTTCCTGAGAGTTCCGCCGAGCGGCCCTGCCTGCTGACAGCTCTTCCCGCCTCTGCTTCCCGAACACGTCTCTACTCCACACTCAGGGGCCCCGTTGCTGCCTCGGGTCCATCCCCTGCTCCAGGGCCCGTCGCAGCCCTGCCTGGGCACCTCACGGGGGGGCTCGGGGGCCTGTTTCCTGCCTCCTTTGCTGGCACCACCTGGCCGCCGACCCCCTCCGCAGGCTCTTCCTTCCTCCTCCCCAGTTACCCTCGTTTCTCAAGCAGCACCTTCTCGCCTCCCTCGCGAACGCAGTGCCCTTTGCCCAGGCTCTTTCCTCTGCCTGCGAGGCACCAGTGAGCAAGCCCCTATTCATCCTTCAATACCCAGCTGAGATAGCATCTTCTCTGCAAAGACTTCCAGGAGATAAGCCCCCCTCCCCCAATGGTTATCACTCTGCCTTCCATCCCGTCCCCGTAACCTAGTTCCTCAGCAAACAGTCGCTGAGCTGGGCGTGACGGGACAGAGATGAAAAAGACACTGCCCCTGACCTCAAGAGGAGGAAATGCAGTGGGGCGCCTCGCTGGCTCCCTCAGTTAAGTGTCCGGCTTTTGATTTCAGTTCAAGTCACAATCTCAGGGTTTGTGAGTTCGAGCCCCGCCCCAGGCTCCCTGCCGTCAGCACAGAGCCCGCTTAGGATCCTCTGGAACCCTTCACTCGCAGCCCCTCCCCCACTCACGGGCGTGCTCTCTCTCAAAAATAAATAAACATTTGAAAAAAAAAAAAGGAGGAAACGTACTGTGGGCCGAATCGTGTTCCTCGCAAATTCACACGTTGACCCTGAGCTGGGGGAGGGGCGAGCACACCCTCTGTCCCTCCGAAATCACTGCCACCTCCCGCCTGGGGCTCCATCCGACCCACCCTTCCTCAAGAGGGTCTTCTCCCCTCAAGGGACCCCGGTCCCCGGCCAGCCTGAGCATGCGCAGACCCCGGCCGTGCGCCAGCTCACGGTCTTGGCTCTCGGCGCGTCGAGGCCTCAGGCGCGCGGGGGCTGCTGGGACCCTGCTCTGCCGGCCCCCAGCATCGGTCGGGGTTCATATGGGTTCAGATGCCCCCCGACGAGTCCCATGAGGCTCGGGAGACCAGGCCGCCCCCTTCGGCCAGCTGCCCAGGGTTCCGGTCGCGCTCACCGGCCTGCGTGTTCTCTTGCCTTCTCGGCACTAAAAGCTTGGTGGTCTTTCAAACGTCTCCAAGATTTTTTTCCGCCCTAGACAAGGAGATAAAAGGACAGCCTTTCGGGGTGGCTTTACGGACACCCTCTGGACCCAGGTATTCGAGAGAGAGGCCCGTCCCACCGTGGGCAGGGGGGAGGTAACTCCCATTCCTTCTGGGGGCTACGGCCATTCCGTCTCTGTATTCCTCTCATCCAATGCTGACCAGCCGCGACTTCCCCCGGACCCCCAGCTCTGCCAAGGGGCAACTGCCTTACAGTCAAGAGATGAACCGAGAAGTCGGCTTCCGGAGCACCGGCCCCCCCTCCTCTGGGTACTCCCCAGTGCCCCTGCCATCCATTCCTGTCCAGAGTGGTGCGGCTCTCTGCCTCGGCCCCCCCACCGAGAGCCACCCCTAACCTTTCCTTCCAGAGGCTTCCCAGACCAACACTTGCGCTTGTCTCTGGGAAAGGAGTTCTGAGGTTTGCTCTCAGAGCACTCTCTCTGCCCCTCTTCCTTTGCCATGAACTTGTCCCATGGAGCAGAGGTTGGAGGGGCTGGGTCTGGGGGGAGGGAGAATGATATAGATGCTTTTGCCGTAATTCTGGGGAGAGCCGCAAAGGCTGGGGGAGCTGCGGATTGCCCGAGAGACAGCCAGCAGGCCCTGGAGGCCGGCTGTGGGGACGGGGGAGAGGGTGGGACCCCGCTCACTGGCAGGGCGAGGGGACAGATGCTGGAGCCACTGGCGCGTGAGGAGACCGGCGCGTGAGGAGACCCGAGAGGAACAGCAGGTCTGGGGTGTGGAGGGCAGGTGCAGGCCGCGGCGGGTCTCGGGTGAGGCGCCTGTGGGCCGTGGGCTGCCCGGCGGGGGTGCCCCAGGCACAGCAGAGCTGACAGGCTCGAGGCTCGGCGGATGGAGGTGGCAGGGCGGGGACGTTTGTGAGGGGCGGCCAGGGGTCACAGGCCCTCACGAGCTGTCCCCAGAGACGGTGCCGATTGAGGAGAGCAGACTCAGCGGAACACTGGCTTTATGTGCACTTGGCCTTCCTGCGTCTGGCGGAGGAAGAACGGAGTACAGAGGGGACCGAGGAGGGCAGCCGGACAGGGAGGGAGCCAGGCGGGTGTGGTACACTGGGGCCGAGGGCTAACAGAAGGCAGACGGCGAGGTGAGACGCGGACCGACAGGTGGGATGGAACTGTGTGGCAGGGAAGAGGCCACGGCAGACGCAGACGGGGACCGAGGCCGGGGTACAGAAGAGCACGCTCTGGCCTGTGTGCCCGGGCTGAACGCGCCAGGGATTCCTGGCAGCAGTTGGGAGGGCGGAAGATGAGGCGGAGGGCTCGTTGGCATGGATGAAGATCCGGGTGCTGACTGATCAGGGCGGTCCGAGAAGGTGGCAGTTCCCCCCTCCTCCTGGGGGAGGGGAATCCGCCCTTCCACGTGGGACAGGGAAGGAAGGAGGAAAGGAAGGCCGGGATGCCCCTTAGTTTGTGTTAGGCATCTGCTCAGGTCTGGACGACTCATTTTAACCCCGGATTGCTGCCCATCCAACAAGTCCATACTATGAAGCCAGGTACCCTGGGGGGGCCAGGGAGGTAAGTGGGAACCAGGCATTCTCTGCCCGGAGGAGCTCGGAGAGAGACACATCCGGAAATAGAACATGGTACTGCAGGGCGAGGTCTGAGAAGCAGTGAGGTCCTGGAGGAGGTGTTCTGGGAGCTGAGACGACCCCCCGGAAGAGGAAATATTTGAAGGGTCTTGAAGAATGAGTAGGAGTTTGCCAGGTAGGGACTTGTCCAAAACAGGAACTTCCTGGGCACCTGATATGTGGTAGGCGTTTGCATATGTTATCTCATTTAATTCTCAGAAAAATCCCACAGAGCATGTATCACGGATCTTTTAGTGCTGTGGTTACTGAGCTCCAGAGAAGCCTCTGAGAATCGCCAAGGTCACGCAGGCGTTAGCGCTGATTGTCCAGAGATGACTGTGTTCGCTCTCAAACTCAAGCTTTCTCTAAGACGCCACACCACCGTATGAACCAGATAGACCTGGTGTTGGCGAAGGCACCAGGCAGAGCAGGAGGGTGACGTGCCTGGGGCCAGCTGGAGAGTGGCTCTTTTCATGTGATGCCATGTGCGTGAAGCAGACTGAAGACAGTACACACCAGCACTGGTAGGTTCTGGAGGAGTTGAATCGGCAGGTTTTTTGTTTTTTTTAACATTGTAAGACTTTTATTTTCTTTTGACTTCAATTATTTCTGGTAAAAAGTCAACCGTAATCATTATTGTTAACAATGAAACTTCTTAACATTTTTTATGTATTGATTTTGAGAGAGAGAGAGCACGCACGCGCTCATCCGTGCATGAGCAGGAGAGGGGCAGAGAGAGGGAACGAGAGAGAATCCCAAGCAGGCTCAGCACAGAGCCCGAACCCACGCACTGTGAGATCATGACCTGAGCCAAAATCAAGAGTCGGATGTTCAACCCACTGAGCCACCTAAGCACCCCAGTCAACTATAATTCTTACTGTTACGCCCTAGAAAATGATGTTTGTTTTCTATGGCCGCTTTTAAGATTTAAACAAACAAACAAACGTTGGTTTTCAGCAGCAGCGACATTGAGTACAGAACATTTATGGCTTCTGCCTCCCTGCCCTGTGTAGGGTTCACGGAAGTGAGCATTGGAGGGAGCCCTGCGAACAGCCATAGGACTGAGCTTAGAGACAGATCGTCCCCAGTCAAGCCCTCGCATGAGACCATGGCCCAGCCAACAGTTTGCAGCCTTGTGAGAGTTCTTGAGCCAGAGGCACCCCGTTAAGCTGTGCTAGATGGCTGACCCCCCCCCCAAAACTGTGTGTCAGTTGTTTTAAGCTGCTGGTTTTGGGGGTGATTTGTTTCATGGCCATCGATGACTGCTTTGATGAGCTGACGTCACATCCCAACCTGGGCCCACATTTCCCACGGGCGCCCAGCTGCCAGGGATGGTCCTCGCTCCCTCTAGTCCCCAGACTCTAGGAAGACTGCGTCAAAGGTGTCACGGAACTGCTACTTACCCCGGCATATAAATATTTCATAATCGTCTTTTTTTCCTCAAGAGACATGTTATTGGCAACGTCTGGGAAGAGGTCTCGGGTCATGAACCCCACCAAGTAGCCCTTCGCGGTATCAAACCAGGTCAGGAGCTTCCGTAAAGAAAGTGGGTCCGATTTTGGGGTCAATCAGGCCTGATTTATTTTCTTACTAAATGAATGCTTCCTTTATATTAGGAGGACCGCGGTGGCAAACAGGGATTGGCCTTATTTTCTGAGGTCCCAACATTTGATTTTCATACAGGAAAAACGTTTCTACTAGTCGGAGCTATGGAACCTGCCCGGACCGGCTCACCGGGTGGTGAATTTCGCATCAGTGATGGTGCAGGCCCAAATAGGATGGCCACTAATGAGCAAGGAGAGTCAGGCTGAGTTTCTCCACGTGACAGGTATTTGTCGAACGCCTAGATACGTCAGTTAGGGATT
The DNA here is from genome assembly GCA_030068075.1 of Paguma larvata. Classification (NCBI taxonomy): domain Eukaryota; kingdom Metazoa; phylum Chordata; class Mammalia; order Carnivora; family Viverridae; genus Paguma; species Paguma larvata. The sequence goes on along the minus strand of CM057823.1, from coordinate 192,555,292 downwards.
CTGTACGTGACAGAGAAATTGCCTAGCCCTGGCTGACACAGCTAGGGGATTTGTTCTTCCTGACTCAATAGAGAACCTGGAGGTAGGCGATTCCTTGTCTTGATTCGGCGGCTCCAGGGTGGACGGGTCAGGATCTCTCTGATTCTGACTTTGCTCGTCGTTGTCAGGGGGCTGCTACAGGTCCAGGTCTCACACGTGTGTCCCAAGGTAACGATCTCTGCTGCCGAGAAAACGCAGCCTCAGAGGCGTCTACTCCTTTTTCTCGAAGAGGAACACGTTCCCTGGAAACAAATGGGATGATGGTCAGGCTTCACTCGCCGGCTTTCTGGGGGATGGGAAGAAGGAAGCCAGTCCTGATCTACAGTCATTACCACTTTCTGTGCTATCAATCCTCCTAGCACATCTACGTCAAGGTACCAACGTGACGCTGCTGGCGCAGCCATGAGAAGAAACGCCAGTAGCAATTATATAGAATTTCTATCACACGGTGGATATAAAATCCTCAGGAGCGTAGATAATCATAAACTGTAGTCAAATAACCAGGAGTGAACTTTGACTATTTATTCGTCTTTGATTTTAATCTAACTCTTAACGGTAAGTTTATAGAACTTAATTTTTAAGTAGCGACTTTGTTTAAGAAGTGACTTTGCAAAATTCCTCAACGATGAACAATCAGCTCTCGAAGTCTGCTCCAAATCGGCCCCAGGGCCCCGCTGCTAGAAACCCTTCAGCCAACTGCCACCATGCCTCGCGGGCCGGAAAGTCATCACGTGGTCACCTCAGGCTGCGAGGGAGGCTCGGAAGACAAGACGCTATTCAGGTCTATATGATGGAGCCCGGCCACGGAACGGGGGTTGGGAAGGACAGTAGGGCCAGCCCACAGCTGATTGATTGGGCTCCTCCAACCAACTGCCCTAGATCAAGACCGTGCTGGGCATTTGGAGCACCGTGGGGAGCGAGACAATCCCATTCCTGTTCTCCTGGGGCTTTCAATGCCAGGGGCGAGAGAGAGAGGTTTGAAACAAATAGACGTAATCGTGATGAATGCCAGAGGAAGCACAGGGTGCCGTGGGCGGGTGTACTGGGGATTCGGGACGGGACCCGCTCTTCGTTTCTCGTTGTTTCATAAGAAGTAATCGCAAACAGAGACGCTTAACGCAACGCACACATTTTTTAAAACTATTTTTAAAAGTTGATTTCCTTTTTGGAGAGACAGAGCAAGCGAGCAGGGGAGGGGCAGAGAGAGAGGGAGACACAGAATCAGAAGCAGGCTCCAGGCTCCTAGCTGTCAGCACAGAGCCCAACGCGGGGCTCGAACTCACGAGCCGTGAGATCATGAGCTGAGCCAAAGTTGGTCACTCAACCAACCGAGCCCCCCAGGGGCCCCCCCACAAGGCACACATTCCCTAACTCAGTTTCCGCGAGTTAGAGTTTGGCACGTTTTCCCTGGGTTCTCTGCTCAGCGTTCACCAGGCTTCATTCGACATTTTGGCTGGGCTCCTTTCTCGCGTGGAGGCTTCACTAGGGGAAAGCCCACTTCCAAGCTCGTGAATTTACCTGTGCGGGCCTGCATGACGGGGGCTTGGCGGGTGACGTCTTCAAAGCCTGTAAGTATAACCTCTGTCTCTAGTCTGTCTTCTGACGCGTTCTTATGTAATATCATGTGGCCGTGGGAGCGACCCCCCATCATGTCGGTCACGTCGTATTGGCTAGAAGCTGCCACAGTGTCTGCCTGCGCTCAAGGTGGGGCGTCATACACGGGCGTGACTCACTGGGGGTGGCCTTAAGGCATGTCCGCCGCAGTTGTACTTAGCGTACGGGTGGCTACAAACCTTCCTGGGGAAAGTGACATTCAGGGAGAGACCGGAAGGGTCAGCAGGAGTTGGCTAACGCAAGGAGAAGCGTGTCACGCAGAGGGCAGCGTGCGCCAAGGCCTGCATCCTTTGTTGTAGCTCCTTTATTCCCTGGGATTTGATTTTCCTGTTCTCCGAGGACATTCCCAGACCGCAGTGGGGCCCTGGCAGGAGAGGGGTAGGGAAGCTTCTTAGATTCATGGAGGGATCTGTCTGGCCAATCAGCTTGGAAGTCAGGCTTTTCATGGTGTCCACGTGTGTGCGTGTGTTTCTGCACATTCAAATGATGAGGGAGCCTGAGGAGGGCTGAGGACCCAATGCAAGCTAGTGGCCACCCCCCCAGGGGGCGTCTGTGTGATATTTCTCAGGCACTCCTGGCTGCCCAAGAAAACAAATGGCCAGCTGATAGATGGAGATCACAGTCCTACAGGACGTGGGTTTGCGAATATCTTACTTTAGAAATCTCTTAGTAAATTACAAGAAAAAGGCACTCTTATGAACAGCCTCATCTCTGGAAACCTACAGACTCAGTGTCCTGGAGCCCCAACATCCCCCTCCCCTCCACACTGCTGTGGGAACAAAGGCGGAAGGAAATGGCAGGTAAAATTCAGTTTATTTATAACCTGCGGCCCATTGACAAACACTTGAGGCAAATACAGAGTGGAACTGCTCTCCAGGAACCCCCTGCTGTCGCGTTAATGTCTTCGTAGAGCGGAAACGACATTGGCTTGACTAGAGCAGGGCGCAGGTATCCTAGGCATCGCCTTTACATATCAAAGTCACTCCGGAGGCCTCCCTTTGACTGTACTTCCCCAACTCCCGTAGTAAAAAACCAGCCACTCTTCACAGCCCAGCGCGGCTGTTTCTGCCCCCGGGTCCTGTCCCCGTCCTCCAATAAAATCCCCTTTTTGCACCAAAGACGTCTTCGAGGATTCTTTCTTGGTCGTTGGCTCTGGACCCCTCACGGTCACCCCAAAACCTCCTCGCAAGGAGATCCATTTATCCGTCTATTCTATCAGCCTTCCCCGAGTGCCTTAGGGCGCTGGGCTGTGTTCTGTGCGCAGAAACGGATCAGTCAGGCTCCTGCCTTGTCCCAGAGAGAGGTCACACTTCACTGAGCGTGGGGCGGGGACCCACTCAGGCAAATCCAGCCAGTGCTGAGACCGAGCGGCAATGCAGAGAGGGGCTGCGTGAGGGAGCGAGGGAAATAAGACACTCAACGGAGATTGCAGATTTTAGTCTGAGCAACTGTGTGGATGGAGAGGCCTTGCGCAGGGTGGGGGGGGGGGTGTTGAATAAAGCACTTGTTTTGGCCAGGGGAAGGGTGAGACGCCTGGTGGGTATGCAGCCGGGGATGTGGGAGAGGTCGGGCGGTCACCACAGTATGCAGCCTGGCAGAGCATGGGATTTCCCGGAAGAGAGTCCATGCTGAGCAGAAGGGCATCTGGCTGAGCCCTGGGCCGCCCTAACACCCTGAGGTGTGGAGGTGGGCAGAGCAGGGCGTGGGTCCCGGAGACGTGAAGAGGGGCGGCTAGCGAGTTAGAGAAAAACCCAGAAGGCGGGTCAGACGATGCCAAAGGATCGAAGACAATGAGGACAGAGGTTTTACAGACGTGAAGAGGGGCGGCTAGCGAGTTAGAGAAAAACCCAGAAGGCGGGTCAGACGATGCCAAAGGATCGAAGACAATGAGGACAGAGGTTTTACAGACGATCCACACTTGACCATGGGGGGGGGGTGACAGGTGGGGAAAGGAGCGCATTTCGGGGCAAAAGAGCAAAACCACAAAGGCTTTGAGGTAGGCGAAGATAACGGCTCTGCTCCTGGCTCTTTTATCATGCGTCGAAGTGACCCCAGAAGTCTCTGGCCTGGTAGGGGAGGGCCAGGTTTGCCTCTAGGCCACTCCTAAGGCACAGCGTGTGTGCCGCGAAACGCTTGTCGAATGAATAAAAGATGAATGAGTGAATAGGGCTATGGGACTTGGAGCGGCAGGTGGTCTTGCTCCCAGGGCCTCAGTTTCCCTTTCTGTAAGGCGGGCCAACTCTACAAAGCCTGAGTTTCGGGGGTTTCCGCCGAGCACAGCCTGGCCAGCAGATTCTGAGAAGACTGGGCCTCGGACTCACCCGTCCGGCCCCAGCGAGACCCCCGCAGCCCCGCCCCGGCGCGGCCCCGCCCCCTCCTTTGTTTCCTTCGGCCCCGCCCCCTGCGGGCGGCTTCCTCCCCATTGGTCGGAGGGCGGACCCCGAGCGCCGGGCGCCGCCGGGGGCGGGGCGAAGGGGCGCGGGTGGGGCGAGTGCGTCTGCGCAGTGTTTGAGGCCGGCCGCAGCCTGGCGCCGGCTGCTGCTCCGCGCGGAGCCCGAGCCCGAGCCCGAGCCCGAGCCGGAGACGGGCCGAGGCGGTGGCTTAGCGGCCCCGCCCCGGGGCTCCATTGTTGCGGCGGCCGCGGCTCTGCGGGCTGCTCGACCCTGTTCCGCTCGGCCCGGAGCGAGCGCCGCTGAGGCGGTGGCCCGAGGTGAGGAGGAGGCGGCGGCGGCGGGGCCGGCCCGGACCGAGTCCGGGGCGGGCAGGGGTTCCGGGGCTGGGCGGGGATCCGGGGCCGGTGGAGGTAGGGGGCTGGACGGGGGTCCCGGGGTCCGACCGAGCCCGGGACAAGTCGGGATTGCGGGACTGGGCGAGGGTCCAGGGCCGGTGGGGGTTCTGGGGCCGGACGGGTTCCGGGGCGGGCAGGAGTCCCGGGGTTGGGCGGCGATCCAGAGCCGGTGGGGGTCCGCGGGCCGGACTGGGGTCTCGGGACCGGGGGGGGGTACTCTCGGGGTCCGACCGAGCCCGGGACAGGTAGGGGTTCCGGGGCTGGGCGAGGGCCTCGCGCCCGTGGGGTGTCCAGGGGCTGGACGGGGTCTCGGGGCCAGCAGCGGGGCTGGCCAGCCAGAGGTCCCAGGTGGCAAGGGTCCCGGGCCCGATAGGGGTCCGGAATTGGGCGAAGTCCTCCTGGGGGGGGAGGGGTCCGCCGACCGGGCCGGGGTTTTCGGGGCCGCGCGGAGGTCCAGCGGTCGGACGGAGTCGGCATGGGTCCCCGGGCCGGGTGTGGCAGGTCCGAGCGGGGCACCGCGGGGTCGCAGCCCGAGGTGACAGCCTGCATCCTGAGCCTATGGTAGGACGAAGCCCGGGACTGACCCCGCGGCCGCGCATCCGGACTCTGGGGCATTGTCTCCGCCTTGGGTGCCACCCAGGGGGCTCTGCGCCTTTTGCGACCCTGCGTGGCCCGGGCGTGAATGCGCGCGGGGGTTCTGATCACTCCCGGCTCGTTTCTGTCTCCGTCCTGGCTCCCCCTGTGGTGTGGCTGGTTCGCTGTGTCTGGGAAGGCAGGTCTGCGTGGGCCCTTGCGGTGGGGAGTCCGGACCCCCTGGGCTTGTGTCCTCCCGCCCTCCCCACCCCCCACTGTGCGGCTGGCTTACTGTCTCATTGAGGAGGATCGCATGGACTCTGAGCCTGGGGGTCCTGGTCCCCCTGAGAGTGAAGGGGCTCTTTCTCTCGCCCCCCCCATGACTGGTTAAGTGAATGTATGTTACCCACGGTGGCCCTGCATGGCCCCGGGCTCGTGGTTTCCTGGCCACCCTACCATGTTGGGAGACTGCCCCGTCCCCCGCCCCACCTTGGCGCTTGTAGGGGTGTGATCGCAGCCCTGTGAGCTTGTGTGTGGTGGTCTGGGCGGTGACGGTGCCCTTGTGTGGGTCGGGGCGCCTGGCAGCGTGTCGCGGGGTGTGCACGGGGGCGCAGCGGGCCTGGGCAGGACAGCCGACTCCCTCTTTCATTGCCTTTCCTTTTCTTCTTTTGCCAAATGAGCCGAAATGGGGAGCGGCGTCGCAGGGCTGCACTTCGAGACCCACCCCTCTCCCCGGCCGTCCTGGGGGAGCGCGAGGCTGTCACCGGGCCCGCCCAGGGACCGCGCAAGTCAGGCCTCGCGTTTCCTGCCCCCGGCACAAGAGCAGGCTCTGATTGGAGGGAGCCCAGCCCCTCCGCGGGCGCTTCTCGATTTCTTCCGTTAGGATCGGGAAGGGAAAAAAAAAAATCCAGAAAGCCAGATTTAACTTTGCAGCTCTCGGTGCCTGGAGAGCGGAGGGAGCTCTCACAAGAATTTGGCGGGCTGGAAAACGCATTTGAAGGAGGAGAGTCCACACCCACGGAATGAGGCCAAGGCCGTTACAGTTAGAGGTCAGGTCGACAAGAGGAGCTCCAGGGTGAGGTCGTGGGCGGAGGAACCCAGATCCTGGCCTCCCGTCAGGACTCAATGCTCTGTCACTTTAAGTGGAAACGCAACAATGCCCCAGGGATGAGTCTCTTCCCTGGGGGGTGCAAAGCTGAACGAGACAGGCTTTTCTTTTGAAGAGGGTTTTGTTCTGGCCCAGGGCAGAAGACCGAGGCTTAGGCAGAAGGGGTTCCAGTGGCCAGACTGAAGCTCTTTGTGGACAAGACAGTGTGTAAATAACAGTCCCGGAGGGAATCGTGCCAAACAGCCAAGCAGCTGTTGCTCTTATAAAATCCAAACCGGCAGTGTAGACCCTTCTCTGTGTTCAACTCTTCCCATCCCCCCGCCCGCAGCTGCTGTCCTTCTCCCTCCACCTTCCCCCTCTTACCTGCCGGTGCAGGCAGCGTCTCCAGTGTGAAGCCTTCCCCGCCGTCTGTCCCGCCCTCTGTGGTCTCCAAGGACAGCGGCGAGCTCTAGTCCAGCCCGATAAATGCGCTGGCAGACGTGTGTATGCAGAGCTGAGAAGAGGTGTTCCTTAGGGGCGCCCGGGGTGGGGGGCTCAGTCCGTCAAGCGTCGGACTTCGGCTCAGGTCATGATCTCGAGGCTCGTGGGTTCGAGCCCCGCGTCGGGCTCTGCGCGGACAGCTCGGAGCCTGGAGCCTGCTTCGGATTCTGTGTCTCCCTCTCTCTCTGCCCCTCCCCCGCTCCCGCTCTGTTTCTCTTTCCTTCAAAAATAAATAAATATTGAAAAAAAAAAGAGGCGTTCTTTCCATGAGAGACCTTTGTTTCTATACCACGGTTTAAATGTTGCATGTGAGTTAGCCTCAGTTCTTCAACTCTCCGAAGGGTCTTGAGAATAATCCTTGCTACTTCTTCCTAGTGTTTGTCGCACAGCGGCTACAGAGTACTTGGTTAGCATTTATTCCTTCTGATTCTGGCTCCGGAGTCAGCCCTGTTTGTTCCCGCACAGCTACCCATTCGGGGCCTCACGTTCCTCCCCTCCCAGAGTCTTGATCGAAGGAAGAAACTTCTTAGCCCTAAATCTTCCATTCTTTCAACCGAACAGAGCAGAGCAGCGTTCTCTTAGCGGGAGCGCATAAAAAGTGGAGATCTTGGAGGCGTGGAGTTCTTTCTTGTATTTTCTTTTTCTTCAGAGGGTTTAGTCGCACGGGTATGTATACTTTATCTCAGATTTAAGGGCCAGAGCCTACGGTGCTCGCTTAGGCAACATTTCGATATCGTGTCTCAGGTCCTTCATAACCATGCTGCACTTGCGACCTCTCCACTGTGTGGAACTGAACTTGGAACTGAACTTGGCGTTTTCCTTAGTGAAGTTGGCGGGTGCAGAAGTCGCGTCCGGAGCGTTCGGCTGGGCCGTGTGAGGGCGGCCTGCTGTGGGCTTCTGTGTGGCCCGGTCTCTAGCAGGGAGGTTCCTTTGGGGAGTCCGAAATAAGCGGAATTTGGGGAGCGCCTTGAGTTCAGTGTATGTGACTTGATGAAAAGGCATAAGGCACAGTGTAAAATTATTACGGGCGAGAAATGACCTCCTGTGTTAAGTGGCCGGTAAGGAAACCCCAGTTCGAAGGAAGACGGTAATCAGTCCTTTAAACTGTTAATCTCCTCTCCAGTGTGTCTGTTCGGAAAGATGGGAATTTGGTGTGCCTGGGTCACTGAAAGCCGCGTGTCCGTCTGTAGACGAGAGAGACAATTTTCTCTGCTATTCTTGTTGGGATGATGACAGGGGCTAAAAATAGGGAACAGCTGTCCGGTAGCGGTGCCACCACATTAAGATTCTTGCCTGAACGCAGCAGGAGTTTCGTCCTGTTTTCGGCGTGCAGCCTTAATTAAAAAAAAAAAAAGCGTTTCATTACATGTGGCCTGTGGTTGGTTTTGTTGGCGATTTTATTTTAGGAGGGGCCTTCGGGAACCCAACTGGATCTCCCCGGTGGGTTTCTTGGGATGCAGCAATGTTCTCACTGAAACTTGACTGGTTCCTGCTTGTTTTGGGTGGAGAAGCGCACTTTGGTTTGTGGCCGCCTGGCTTCGTGTGGGGACCCCCTGGGAAGGAGCCTCTCCTGATTGGATAGAGATGGTGGAGTTAGGACTCTGCCCTTCAAAGCTGTCCCCTCTTGTTCTCTACTGAGGGAAGAGAGGACCCCTTCCTCTCTCCCAGGGGCCCCCACGCAAAGCCTCTTTTTCACCCTGCTTTGTTTATTTTTTAAATTTTTTTTAATGTTTATTTTATTTTTTGAGAGAGAGACACACAGAACATGAGCAGGGGAGGGGCAGAAAGAGACACAGAATCCGCAGCAGGCTCCAGGCTCCGAGCTGTCAGCACAGAGCCCGACGTGGGGCTCGAACTCACGAACCGTGAGATCACGACCGGAGCCGAAGTCGGACGCTCAACCGGCTGAGCCGCCCAGGCGCCCCTCACCCTGCTTTAAAGAGCCGATGGTGCATCCTGTTTTTGTGATCACGTTATTCCGTGAGTCACCTTTTTGGGGAAACCCCCCCTGCGGTTCCCACCCCTCTTCTGTGAGCAGGACTCCCGAAGGGGCGGGACGCGGCCTCTAAGGGTGTCTTCGGTGCTGTGCGATCCCACGGGCGCCCCTTCAGCGAAGCGTCCCTTTCTCGGTGTTTCAGTACCTCAGCGGCCTGTCGAGGTGGGAAAGGCCACAGGCAGTCTGAGGTCAAGGGCAGGAAGGCGTTCCGGGCGCACGGTTGAGTCGCGCGGTGCACAGCGGGCTTCAGCGCAAGCCTGATTTCAGCGCCGTTTTTCTCGGGCTTTCTCTCCCTAGGCCAGGCCGCTCTGGGAGCCGCAGGACCGTCCGGTTTCTCTCGTTGTCCCCCCTGCCTTTTCTTCCTCTCCACCAAGCACTCCGTGCCTCTGGGCCCCCAGGCACGGCAGTGGGAGGCATGCAGAGGCTAATGACGCACGGCACCCGTCCTCCGAGACCGTACATTTCATGACGGTGTAACGGTCACGTGGCTCAGCGGCCGCTGACATGCCCGAGTGCCGTGGTGAGTGCGGACACACAGGCCGGGACTCGGTGACTCCTGTGGGAGGAGCGGGGGCTCCACGGGGCAGCGGGAGAGGCAGACCTGGGTGTGGTTTCAGCGCAGCGCGTTTAAGTGGCGCCACAGGTATGCAGGAGAGTTCGGGGGCCGGGTTGGTGCCCACAGTCCGGCGCGCATTCTCCTACGTGGCACTGCGCTCATCAGGCGAGACCAGTATTGGGATGTTTGTAAGGTGAAGAGCAGGGAATCACCCCAAACCTAAAATCCATAGAACGTTCTGGGCAATTTGTAGTTCCCCAAATCCGCGTGTAGCAGAACAGGTGTGCGGCGTGCTGTGTTGGCTGGCCACCCTCGTCTGTCGGTTCAAGTGCGTTGAGTCCTGTGGAGTATGTCCGCAACGTGACAGACACTCCGCTGTCACGTCTGCCACCGCGTGGGTCTCCGGTGGCTGCCGCAACCAGTTGCCACAAGGCTAGTGGCTTCTAACTGCATGGCTCTGGCGCCTCATTGTTCTGTAGGTTAAAAGTCCGCCCCCGGCCCCTCACCCCCGGGCGAGAAGCAAGGTGTTGGCAGGACTGTGTTCCTTCCTGGAGGACCTGGGGGACAGTCGTTCCAAGCTCATTTAGACTATTGGCCGAATATAGTTCCTGTTGGACCGAGGCTCCCGTTTCCTTTCTGGCTGTCGGTCGGAGGGCCGCCCACGGCCCCGAGAGGCCTCTACTTCCTGTTCTTTGTGCACGGCCCCTGAGCCCAGAAGCAGCAAGGACCCCTGGAGCCTGCCCAGCTCTGCCGTGTCTCTTCTCCTACCTGGCAAGAGTTCTCTGCTTTTAAGGGCCCTTGTGATTAGACGGGGCCCACCTAGGTGGCCCAGGATAACCGCCCCATCTAAGGCCTGCGGCAAAGTCCCTTTGCCGTGTAATGGGATCTAGGCGTAAGTTCTGGAGATTGGGGCACAGGCGTCTTTGGGGGCCATGACTCTGCCCCCCTCAATTAGCTGATCCAGTTATGACAACATCCCATCAAGTCGTTATCGTTATCCTGGTTAACCCAGAAGTCAACTAGGGCACCAAAAATTTAAGCGAATTGGCAGGGCGTTAAGATTCCTATTGAATGACAGCACAGTTCTCCTGACTCAGCCTCGTGCTGGGGGTGGGGTTTTTCGGAGGAGAGACAGGTCAGTCAAGAGCCAAGTAACTTCTGTGCTTTGGAGTGTTGAAGTGGTCCGCTCTAATTAGAGAAGTTTTGCCAAGGAGTCATTAGCGTAATTGCTCTATTAGAAAAACCACCCACGGGGTGCCCCTGTGGCTCCGTTGATTAAGCAGCCGACTCTTGGTTTCGGCTCAGGTCATGATTTCACAGTTTTGTGGGTTTGAGCCCTTTGTAGGGCTCTGTGCTGACAGTGTGGAGCCTGCTTGGGATTCTCTCTGTCTCTCTGTCTCTCTCTTTCTTCCCTTCCCCCACTGGGGCTGTCTCTCTCCCTCACAATAAATAAACAAACTTAAAAAAAAAAGGTGCTTGTTATATGTAAGTGATGAATCACTAAATTCTATTCTTGAAATCATTATTACACTGTATGTTAACTAACTTGGATTGAAATAATAAAAAAAAGAAAGAAGAAAAGAAAAACCACCCCTGTGGGGCATTTGGGACCTTGCCTTTTCAAGGTTTATACGAAGGACTCTGACCCCGTGGGGTCGAGAGCCTGAATCCAACATCCATTTCTAGAACGGAAACAGCTGAGTCAACCCAACAGGGAGTCACATTCCTGAGTTCAAGAGTCTGTTTCAAGGCTGAGGCAAGGCCCAATAAACAAAGTTCGAACTTGCATCGATCGCTAGAACTGAGGTGCATTTTGTGGTCAAGGACACAACGGGCGACGATCGCCGCGTGCTTAGGAGCAAGCGTGACCGCATCGGACCGCGTAGGTGTTTTTAATGAATTTTCATAAGGATATTTTTGTTTCTTTTACAATAAGTGACAAGCTCTGATTGGAAGTAAACTTCCTGTAAGAAAGCAGAATCGGGAATTCTAAGACTTTTAAGCCGGCCCTCGGGCATTTAGGAACTGCCTGTAATCCTGGGCAAACGTTTTGTGTGCCGGTGCCGGTGTGCGTGTTTAGCGGGGAGAGGCGTTCCGGCTTGCTGTTCGGTTTCCGAGGGGTTGGGTTCCAGACGGTTTAGGAATACATCGCTCAGTGTGATATTGAGTATCAGATGTTGTTTAAAAATTTAATGCTCGTTTTGAACCAAGTTATACAGGCGCATAGTTTTTAGGGTCAAAAGTTCTGCGAGACTTAGAACAAACACACAGCGGGCACCTACTCCGCCCTTCCCCACCCCATCCCTGCTCCGCAGAGGCCATCATTTTACTGCTTCGGCTCTCTCTTCCAGAACCTGTGTGTGTGGAGCACCCTACTACTTAGAAGCCGATCTGGGTCACTTCTCCCGCCCCTGCCTCCCACCGCCACCTCTTTCCGCCCTGTGCTCCCTGTGCGATTGTGTCCAAGGTTCTGCCGAAGTATCCAGCAGCACTCACTACAACCGTGGAAACGTTACTCGCAGCTGAGATGTTTCGTCTGTTTTTTTATTTAAAAAAAAATTTTTTTTTAACATTTATTTATTCTTAAGAGACATAGAGACAGAGCGTGAACAGGAGAAGGGCAGAGAGAGAGAGGGAGATACAGAATCTGAAGCAGGCTCCAGGCTCTGATGAGCCGTCAGCACAGAGCCCGACGCGGGGCTCGAACCCACAGACCGTAAGAGCATGACCTGAGCCGAAGTCGGATGCTCAACCGACTGAGCCACATGGGCACCCTCGTCTGTTTTGATTTCATTTCCTTTCTTTTTCCTAGAGTTTGTTTTGCTTAGTTTTCTTCGTATCCGTGCTTTATTCGCCCCTCGCCCCAGCAGTGTCAGTCTCCTCTCGGCCCATCCACAGGCTCCGGGCAATCACCCGTTTCATCCTTTTCTGAGGAGAATTCTCCTGAACCTCCGGAGCATCCTGCCGCCTTTCTCGTCCAGTGGTGGCTTGCCAGGCCTGCTGCTCCTGTCCCCCTAGACCTTCCCTGTCACCCTGAGAGCTCCTTTCACTCTCTCTGGGGTCAGGAACCCTCCTTTTTAAATTTTCTCTCTTACTTTGGGTTAGCATGTCTACCAGTAGCTGTCAAAAAATATATACACGTATAGTAGGTGTATATATATATATATATATAAAAATATATGTATATATGTGCATAGTGTATATGTGTATATATAGTATATGTATATATGTTTATATGTGTTGTGTATACATATATATATATATAGTATATGTATATACAAGTATGTATAGCTGAGGTCTTATATAATGTTGGAATATTCTCCTCTCCATGCGATTGGTCATTTGAGTGTGGCGTTCCGGGCTAGAAAGCATTTTCCTGCAGAATTTTGAGCACGGCGCTCAGATTCCAGCCTCCAGGGCGGTGGCGAGTGTGTCCCTAGCCCTTCCTTCGCACGGGACTTGCGTTTCTTCCGCACAATCTTTTAGGCCCTTGTTGTTCCTGGTGCTTGGAAATTTCGCGCTGGTAATGCCACGGTGTGGGTCTCGTTTTGTTCCTCGTGTCGGGCCCTTGCGGAGTCTGTCCCGTCTGTGGGCGCCTGTCCTTTGTTCTGAGCGCTGAACTCCCCTACGGGCCCGCTGCCTTCTTCTGTTTCCCCACTGCTTTGTCCTTCTGTTTTCCTTTTTGGAAGATTTAGTTCTCAAACCTTTGTTTAAACTCTTCTATGAATTTTTCATTGCTGCACTTTTTTTTTTTTTAATTTTAAGAACTCATTTGTAATTCCTGAAAAAAATGTATTTTATTTATTTAGAGAGACAGAGAGAGAGAGAGAGGTCAGAAAGAGGGAGGAGAGGGAATCCCAAGCAGGCTCTGTGCTGTCAGTGAAAACCCCAACGTGGGCTCGAGCCCACGAAACCGGGAGATGATGATCTGAGCCGAAACCAGGAGTGGGACACTTAACTGACTGAGCCGCCAGGCGCCCCTGTGTGTGTATTTTAAAGTCCCATCCTTTCCCGTTTCGAGGGTGTGGTCAGGTGTGGTTTTGTTGTGCTCCACATGCTGGAGGAAAGGTTGGTTTTAAACGGCTTTTCAGTTTGATCATCTAACACAGCCTGAAATATTGGATAGTAGTTTCAAGAATTACCTTTCGGCCCATCGTCTGTTTTCCAATATGGGAAAGAAGCGACCTTTCAGTCTTTGGAGGTGTGCGAACATGGCTTTCGCATGCGTTCAAACACCCTCTTCCGACACGTTTCTTCCCCGCCCGTGTCGTAGCTAAGTTGTGCCCTCCGCTTTGTAGACCTCACGCTGTCCGCTCAGTCCTGCGTGCTCAGTCCTGTGTGCCCAGTCCGGTGTGCCCAGTCCGGTGCCCTCAGTCCTGTGCGCTCAGTCCGGTGTGCCCAGTCCTGTGTGCCCAGTCCTGTGTGCCCAGTCTGGTGTGCTCAGTCCGGTGTGCTCAGTCCGGTGTGCCCAGTCCGGTGTGCTCAGGCCGGTGTGCTCAGTCCTGTGTGCTCACTCCTGTGTGCTCAGTCCTGTGTGCTCAGTCCGGTGTGCTCAGTCCTGTGTGCTCACTCCTGTGTGCTCACTCCTGTGTGCTCAGTCCTGTGTGCCCAGTCCGGTGTGCCCAGTCCGGTGTGCCTAGTCCGGTGTGCCCAGTCCGGTGTGCCCAGTCCTGTGTGCTCACTCCGGTGTGCTCAGTCCTGTGTGCTCAGTCCGATGTGCCCAGTCCTGTGTGCCCAGTCCGGTGTGCCCAGTCCTGTGTGCTCACTCCGGTGTGCTCAGTCCTGTGTGCTCAGTCCTGTGTGCTCAGTCCGGTGTGCTCACTCCTGTGTGCTCAGTCCTGTGTGCTCAGTCCTGTGTGCCCAGTCCGGTGTGCTCAGTCCGGTGTGCTCAGTCCTGTGTGCCCAGTCCTGTGTGCTCAGTCCGGTGTGCCCAGTCCGGTGTGCTCAGTCTGCTGTGCTCAGTCCGGTGTGCTGCTGGCGTCAGGGAGTTCAGAGTTTGGAAATCCTTGTTTCCTTTTGTTGGAACCGGTGCTCCGCTAGCTGGTCGCGCCCGTGCACTCCGCTAGCTGGCGGCCTGGCGGCTCTGGTTGCCTTTGACCTGCGGGGCGCCCCTCGTGGTGCTGGCGGGTCGTCTGCGTCCGCGCCCCCTGCGGTCCCTCCCTCAGCTGTGTGGCAGTTAGGGCCCCCATCTGTGAGGAGGGTCCCGGCCCGGCGGCCCTCACGGCGGGGCGGGGAGCGCGGTGGATGCTGGCAGAGAGGTCGGAACTAGGAGCCGTGGGATGCAGGGGGGCCGATGGCTGCAGGCCGTGAAGGAGGAGTGGGATTCCCACGGTGGCACCGAGCAGCTGAGGCTCGTCAGCTCTCCGGCCGGCCGGGCCGCTTGGGCGGCTTTTCCTGGACTCTGTAATTTTAGTGCAGGGCAGGAAGTCGTCGCCACTACGGAGTCAACTGGACGTCGCAGCTGCGTTTAGGTTTCGGCGTTTAGCCGATCGGGCCGGCCTGGGCCTCCCATCTGGCGGGACACCTGTCAGGTGAGGCCCAGACGAGTGTCCTCACGCCTGTGGCCCCAGATGGCAGCCTCACCTGTGTCCGGGGAGGAAGGAGGGGGCTGCTGCCCAGCGTGGGGGGGGGAACGTTGCACGTGACACAGTCCGTCCTCTGGGTGAGCGGGCCTCGCAGACCGGAGGGGTTCTCGCGGATCCGCGCCCTGCCCCGCAGCGCGCACCCCTGCACTGTCCCACGCGGAGGGCATCTCCAAGGGCTCCGGATGCCGGCGGTCTGTCAGCTGCCCGCGAGCTCGGGGAGAGCGGGGGGGGGGGGGTGACAGAGGCGCGGGCCCCCACACCTGGGCCAGCTTTCTGTCCCTGCCGCTTGGGTCCTGGCCGTGGGGAATCCCGGGCCCCTCGGTGACTCCTGTGAGCCTCCCGGACCACGTGGAAACACCCCTGCTTGGGAAGGGGAGCAGGGGCGTGGGGCAAGGGCCCCGGGGAGCTTCGCGTGCGCGGGGCGTGCAGCGAGCAGTGAGCCGAATTACCGATCGGTGTTACTGGAAGTAATTACAGGCTCGCCTTCGCCAGGAGGCGGGGAGGAGCGTCACCCGGCCTGGGCACTGGTGGCAGCAGGGAAGGCCGGGTCCTCCTCGCAGAGCAGAGAGCAGAATGGGTTACTGTCAGGCGGTGAGGTGTGGACCGCTGGCTGCTGGCTTGCAGCCACGTGTGGGCTGGATCTCGGGGCCGCCCGGGCCCGTGCGGCAGGGACGAGGAAGTTGTGGCACCACTGAGGCCGCCCGGGTCCGCCGCCAGGGATGGCGCGTCGGTGCTGCGGGAGGGGGCGGGGCTGTGCAGCCGAGCGCCCTGGGTTCCAGCTCTGCGCCGAAGGCCGTCTGAACGGTGCGGGCGATTGAAGTTTTGGTTTTGATTCCGAAGAGGATTTGGGAAGGAGACTCGGCACCTCGGTGTGAGTCGGAAGGACCCGCACCTATGTCGAAAAGTGGAAACAGGTGTCCTTCGGGGACCCTCCGTGAGTCCTGGATGCCACCGCACGTCCCTGCACGAAAGGGCCGGGGTGCGGGGTCACCAGCCTCGTCCTGAGGCGTCCGCTGCTCCATCTGTGGGGGGGGAGTGGCCGGGACGAAGGCGCCGCAGCCGGAGTGCGTGTGAGCTGCTTACATGCAACGTCCCCTTCAACACAGGCAGAGCCGTAAAGACTGTTCTTATTAAATGTGAAGACAGAGGCTCGAGGCGTTGAGGTTTTCGAAGTCACACGGTCGTAAGTGGGAACACGAGGTGCGGACGGACTCTGAGGTTCCGCCCCAAAGCCCCGAACTTTCCTTACCGCCTGGCCGCTCCCTGGCCGTGAGACTCTGGGGGCGGGGCGCAGGGGCACGAGGATCCCTCCAGATGGGGGTACGCCGCAGCCCACCTGGAGAGGAGCCCCCGGTTTGAGACTTTTCTTTGTGGAAATAGATGAAGACCAAACATACGAGCAAGTCAGAAGCTGTTTCTTCGGTGCTGCCAGAGCAGGCGGTCGGCCGTCCCCATTGTGTTCGGAGGTGGGCAGAGCAGTGGGGGAGCTTCCCAGCGGAGGACAGGGCGCTCGGGTGGGCCCGACGGAGGCCGGGAGGCCGGGAGGCTGGGGGCGCAGAGAGACTGGGGAGGCCGGGGAGGCCGGGGAGGCTGGGGAGGCCGGGGAGGCTCAATGGAGGCTGGGAGCCCGGGGAGGCTGGGGAAGCCCGATGGAGGCTGGGAGGCTGGGAGGCTGGGGGCGCAGGGAGACCAGGGAGGCCGGGGAGGCTGGGGAGGCCGGGGAGGCCGGGGAGGCCGGGGAGGCCCACTGGAGGGAGCGTCCACATGGCTGGTCAGGGGAGCAGGTGTGGCTTTATTGGGTCGGTCCTGGGTCTGAGGCAGGACAGAAATGAGGGAAGCCGTCTGTTATCGGTCAAGTCCTGGCCGATGGTCACGGGGGTTGCTGTGTGGGTTCCTGGACTGTGGTTAGAGAAGCAGTCTGCCTCCTGCAGATCTGACCTCCGGCTCCCTGGGGGGGGGGGGGTCACTGTGGGTGAGGGGCCGGCTCCCCGGGCGGGTGGCTGAGGGTGAGGGCCGGCTCCCCGGACAGGTGGCATGGGCCTGCGGGTCAGCGCTGTTTGTCTGCGTGGTCTGGCCCTTGTCCTTTTGTAGATTTGGTCGCTCATCCCTCTCTCGTCAGTTACAATACGAGGGCAGGTGCTGGGAGCTCCGTCGGTACCCTACGGTCTCCGGAAGTTTTTCAGTGTCGTTTACACCAGAGCGACCGTGCCCTGCGGGGCCGTCACCTGCAGGTTGGAAAGGCTTCAGCGAGAGTCCCTCGGTATCATTGCCTGTTGCACTCGTGGTCGAGCAAGTCCGCTGCGTCCATGGCTGCCTCGACCGTCCACCCCGCGGTGGGGCCACGTCTCTGTAGAGTCACCTTTGTGCACCTCACCGTTGGCCTCGGCTTGTCCACCTGGTCAGGGAAGGTTAGGTTTCTCACCTTCTTGGTACCCAAGTGTCGACCTGCGGGTCGGCCCCCCGACCGCACCGGTTTTGGCGGCAAAGCCGGGAGCAGAAGTCGGTGTGTCTGCCACGGTGTCATTAGGGGAAGGCCGAAGGTGCAGTGTGAAATGTCATAGTTTTTCTTTAAGTGTTTACTCCTTCATCTTGAGAGACCGTAAGAGGGCGAGCAGGGAGGGGCAGAGAGAGAGGGAGAGAGAGAATCCCAAGCAGGCTCCCCGCTCGGCACAGAGTTTGACACAGGGCTGGATCGCATAGCCGTGGGATTGTGACCTGAGCCGAAATCAAGAGCTGGACGCTCAACCGACCGAGCCCCCCAGGCTCCCGCCTCCAGTGAAATATTTCGTTTCGTCACTGATTTTCATTATCTCTGCTTCTCCTTCTTAGTACCACAGAGATTTTAAATTGGCCTTTATGCTGATCATCAGCGTGACCAATATTGACTCATTTACGTATAATTTACCTTTGTTCCTGGTCATTTGCTGTCCCCACGTGATCGTGATTGAAGGACGTCGTTGTGGGCCCCCCAGATTCACGTGCTGAAGCCCTGCCCGCCAACGTGGCGGTATCGGAAGGGAGTCTTTCGGAGGTAGATAGGGTCAGACGAGGTCGTAAGGACAGGGCCTGGTCCGACGAGATTAGGGCCCTTGGAAGAAGTGACCGCGGCGGGGGAGAGGCTCGCGTGCTGTCCCCTGTGAGGACGAAGCCACATACGGTATCCTGCTCTCAGCGTTCCACGTCGTACAAACCCCCTTCGAGATCTTCCCTTGTTAAGACCGAGTGCAGATCCCTTGGCTTGGCATTCAAGGCCTTCATGATCTAGGTGCAGTCACAAGGGCAGGGTTTCTCTCTCTCTCTCTCTCACTGTCCCCAAGCTCACACTCCAGCTCGTCGCCTGAGCCCTGTCCGAAGCCCCGTGCGAGAGCTCCACCCCCTCCTTTGGGTTCTGCTGCCTCTTCCCTGTCTCGCCTACCCTTTGAGCCGGGGACTCCTCCCTTTCCATGACCCCTTCTCTGACACCCCGATTAAAATCGCGCCCTTATCCTTAGAACTCTGGTAGCGCCCAACGTTTTGTTCTTTTCTAATTAACACGGCGATCCCGTCGGGTCACGATTTTAGTCACCTTATTTGCGTTTAGAGTCAAGTTAAAGATACTCACTTTGGCCCTGGGGTGGGAACGTGTGATACAGGTGCGGAGCTGCGTTCGGAAGGGGCCCTCGTCCGCCTGCTGTCACCGCGGGGCCTGCGGCGCGTGCCCCCTCGCACGGCTGTGTGAGCACAGCAAGCGTCTACAGATAATTGTGTCTTCTCTTAGAAGCACACGTGTAGGTGTGATCTAAACACTGCTTCCCGCCACTCCCCTCTCGTTAGATGTTGAGGTGGTTCCCAGTCTTTCGGAATAAGAAGCGGGGCTCCGGGGGCGCCCTGGGGGGCTCATTCGGTGAAGTGTCTGACTTCGGCTCAGGTCATGGTATCACGGTTCGTGGGGTCGAGCCCCGAGTCGGGCTCTGTGCTGACGGCTCGGAGCCTGGAGCCTGCTTCACATTCTGTGTCTCCCTCTCTCTCTGCCCTCCCCAACTTGTGCTCTGTCTCTTTATCTCAAAAGTGTACATTAAAAAAAAAAAAAAAGGCCGGGCCTGTGCTGTGCGAACTCCCGTGAACAGGCTTGCAGACGTCGGTGGGGTGGCCCCTGGAAGTGGGGTTGTGGGGTCCGAGGGCGCGCACACCTGAGATTGTCACTGGCGATGCCGCGTTCCCTGTCATCGGGGTCGGGCCGTTTTACCCTCGCCCTGTCGGTGTTTAAGCGTGCCCGCCTTCCACACCCCCGACAATGCGGTATGTTCTCAAGTGTTCGTCCCTTGTCGATCTTATAGCTAGGTTTAAAAAAAAAATTGTGCCTATTTTAAAGAGTAGGGAACGGAAGCCAAGAGAGATTGGGTAGGTAATTTGTCCGGTCTCATGGAGGCGGGTAAGCCTTGACCTGAATTTAGCCTTCGAAATTTCCAAATGTGTCTGCTTTTGAGGCAGGCTGGCACAGAATACGTGTCGCCTGTGACAGTTAGTGATTGTGTACCGTTCAGCCCACCTCCAGGATTATAAGCCGTGCATGTGCACGTGTGTGCATGTGTGTGCACACACACGCAGAAGGGAATTTTCAGAGTGAGAGAGTTTTTTTATTGGGTCTAGGATAGTCCTTGAAAGGCAGTGCAGATGGTAAAATAATAGACTTTTCCGCTTAAAGAAACAGAGCGTGAGCGGGGGAGGGGCAGAGAGAGAGGGAGACACAGAATCTGAAGCAGGCTCCAGGCTCTGAGCCATCAGCACAGAGCCCGATGCGGGGCTCGAACTCACGAACTGTGAGATCATGACCTGAGCCGAAGTCGGACGCTTAACCCACTGAGCCACCTAGGCGCCCCCGTTTTTCTGCTTTTAAGTCTCAAAACATATTTAAATTGTCTTGACTTCCCAAACGTTTCAGGACAGATTTCTTCGAAGGGAAAAAGTCTGGGCCGTTTCTCTTTTCGGGATCACGGCTTTCTTGCTAAGAGAAAGGAATCCTTGCTAGGAACCCCCTCGATTTGCAGAAGTTGTCTGTGTTAATTACGTTTGCCATATGATTTACGAGATTGTTTTCGGAAGCAAATGCCGTTTAGCAAATGCATTTGCTGCCTCGATAATTACATTCTCTTTTCTTCTTTCCTTTCCCCAGCGTAGTGACAGCGTGAAGTCTGCCCGTAGAGTCTTGGCTGTCATCCGGAGAAGGGTGACTCCCCCGCCCCCAAACACGGACCTTTGCACATGCCACACTGTGGATTTAGTCCAGAAAGATTTTGTGTAATAACCTTGATATCGTCCAACTTCCCAGCTCCGGGAACCGAATGTAATTCCCGTAGGTATTGTGTGTGTCTGTGTGTAGAAATGTACATTTATTCATGTTCCTGATGGGAAGCAAATGGTTCAAATGGTTAAAAGGGCCTTTCTGCCGAATTCCGGTAGCCCTTTTGGTGCACACGTCTGGAGGCTTTAGGGCCGTGGGTGACGTGTGCACACACGATCCGATAGCCCTGCACCTTAGCGCCCGTGCTTCCGGTGTTGGGGGTCCGTCCGGACTTCGTGCTTCTCCTCCGGGGGACTGTTTGCTTTTGTTTTGCTTTTTGTGTGTTCGGGCGACAGACTCCTCGCGATCCGTGCAAATCCCCCTCCCTCTGAGCCGCCTTCTCTTTCCAATGGGTCATTGGGTGCCTCCTTGGACCGTGCTGGTTTTCCAGCAGCGGGCGTTCGGGGCTCCAGGCCGCGCAGTCCCAGAGAGACCATGCTTATCCTCCGTACGCTCGGCACTGTCCTTTCGGCTTCCGTGTGCCCTCCTGACGCAGCTCGCTCCTCCGGAGAGTGGCGGGCAATTCTTTTGAAGAACTTGACAGAAGGAATAGCCGCTCACTGAAAATAGCTCTCCAATAGTCACGTGAGACAGAGCAGAAGGTGGATGCTTCTTTCTCACGGTCTTTGGGGGTGACCACGAGTAGTGTTTGGGGTGACCACGAGAGTGTTTGGGGTGACCACGAGTAGTATTTGGGGTGACCACGAGAGTGTTTGGGGTGACCATGAGAGTGTTTGGGGTGACCACGAGTAGTGTTTGGGGTGACCACGAGTAGTGTTTGGGGTGTTTCTCCCAGACCTTTTCCAGTGTACGTAGCAATACAAGTGTCCATTTTGGACTATTTTTTAAAAGACATAGCGAGTACCTGATACCCACGGTTCCCACCTCCACCCCAGGAGTGACAGGGACGTCCTTCTGTGACGATGCACGCAGATGCAATAGACCCTCTTGCCCTGGGAGCGCTGGGCAGTAACCGCTCACGGGAACGACCTCGCCCGAGTGTCCGTCGCGTGCCTGGCCCCGGACGCCAAGCGCGGTTCGCGAATTGGGTCACGTGGTTTCTCACGACAGCCCCGCGGGAGAGTACGGCTGTCGTCGGCATTCATTGTCTCACCCACGAGAAAACCAGCGTGGAGGAAAGCGTGGCTGCCTGCCCCGGCTCGTGGCGTGGTTTCCAAGACAGGCCTCGCTCTTGAAAAGGTTCCTGTGAGGTCAGAGTGACGGATACGGACTCGTTTCAGGACACGCTCACTGACTGCGCTCTGTGTGGGGTCCGTCCCAGGCGCCGTGCCTGGAGGCATGTTTGGGACAGGGGCGGGGGAGAGACCGCCAGGGGCGCAGGGCCCCACCCGCCGGCGCAGGGCCCCACCCGCCGGCGCAGGGAGGGACGGGCCCTGTCCGGGAGACGGGGCGCAGAGAGGTGGCCTCGGGGCGGCCACATGGGCTACCTTCCGTCCAGCTCTCGGGCGCTTTTCAGGGACGCGGTTTTGGTGCTTACGATGGCTCCCCTGCCACTACTCGAGTGGCTGTGATTTCAAACCGCCTGCGTCGAGGCCAGGGCCAGTGCCCCAACCCCAGGGGAGTCACCCGGGACTGGACGGTGTGCCCGCAGGCGGCTCAGTGGGTTCGCTGCCTGCTCTGGGGGGTTGGATGTCCCCGCGCTCACACTCGGAAGACACTTCGCGCGTCTGCGGGTTTTGTGAGGGGCGGCGGGGGGTAGGCCACCGAGCTCTGAGTTCGCGGGTTGACACACGTTTTGCCAGCGCGGCGAGAAGGCTTTACAGAATGTGGAGAGAGACAGGACAGAGACCAGGGGACGGGTGTCGGGGTCACCGTGACCGGGTGGGGCATGTTGCCGGGACGGGGCAGCGCCGTCGGCGCAGACGACGTGTTCGTGCCTACTCGCCCGCTTTCCTCCCAGGAGGCTGGAACCGGGAGGCGCCCAGCATGGGGGCCGCCGTGTGCCCAGCCCCCGACGAAATCCCTGACGCTGGGTCTCTAGCGAGCTTCCTCGTGACAGTGCTTCACACATGTGTGCCCTGCGTCCTGTGTGGCCCTGCCGCTAGAGACGGGGGGCTCGCACCTGCTCTCGGTGCCTTCTCCCTCGGCTGAGCTGGTTCGTGCCCTCCCGCCCTGAGAAATCTGAGCTCTGCGTGCGCCTGTGTGCCGAGCCCCTCGGGTTGTATTTTTTCACAAAATGGGTATTATATCTGAGATCCCTTTTCCCCCCATGAATATGAATGAGCATTTTGTTGTGTCATTAAATATTCTTTTTTTTTTAAATAAGTTTCTTTTTTTTTTTTTAATTTTATTTTTGAGAGACATAGAGACAGAGTATGAGCAAGGGAGGGGCAGAGAGAGAGGGAGACACAGAATCCGAAGCAGGCTCCAGGCTCCGAGCTGTCAGCACAGAGCCCGACGCGGGGCTCGAACTCACAGACTGCGAGATCATGACCTGAGCCGAAGTCGGCCGCTTAATGACTGAGCCGCCCAGGCGCCCCTAAATATTCTTTCAAAACACGACTTACCCTTATCTTGAATCATACCTCGGTGTCTACGTGACGTTGGGTGTTCGAGCCTCACAGTTTATGTGCCGTCGTGGGTCACGAGAGCCCTCGCTTGTAGTAGGTGTGCATCTTAGCGCAGGTGGTTCCTGGGGTGGGGTGAGAAAGGGCACGGCGGTGAGCGGGATCTGGCAGACGCCTCTAACGGTTCCTGGGAAAGGCGGTCCCCGCTGGCCCAGCTGTCCGCCGGGCTCGAGAGTGGCTGTCTCGTGAGCTAGTGCCAGTATTGGCCGTTCAGGCGCCTTGTCGACTGGATAAATACTAGCCGGTATCCTTATAATTTGCCTTTTCATTATTTCAGTGATTGATTTTCTTGTCTGACTTGCCTGTTCGTGTCTTTTGGCTGGAGAGTCCTCATCCTGTGCTCAGGCATTTTGTGACTCTTCCAGGCTGCGGGAGTGACCCCCCAGGGAAAGCCTCGGATCCCCGCTCTGCTGGACAACCCACCGCCCCACCCCGCAGGGTGCGTAAGAAGTGGGCGTGGCTTCTGGTAGGAGGCGTGACTTCTGATGCCCATTAACGGGGTCCATCCTTAACCGAAGGCACCGGTGTCTGCGCCGGAACAGCCCCAGCGGAGTCCTGCGGAAGACAGAGCCGCGCCGACAGCTGTGTCTGTGGGGGAGAATCAGCCGGGGGACCCTCTGAATGTTTATCACTTGCTGTAAGGGTATACGTACCTCCAACCAGGATGCTTGCATGTAATTCTCATGAAACATACAAAGACTCAGAACGTGAAAGCCTGAGCTAGCTAACTAATCCCGTGTGATTACAAAAGCAGCACGAGATGGTAGCGGGGACACGAAGGCACGGAAGGGGACCGCGCTGGCTGCAGCACGTCCCCGCTGGAAGGAGAATCAGGTACCCAGTGTGTGTCTACCAGCGCTGTTCGTAGCTGCCGACCACGTGTGGGCACCCCGTGACGGGGGACACGGAGCTGGCGGCCAGGGTGTGTGTTTTGAAGCCATGTTTTGTATGACAAGCTGAGTCTTTACGTTGTTATATTTATTTATTTTTTAATGTTTTTTTTTTTGTTTTGTTTTTTTGTTTGGGAGAGAGAGACAGAGCGTGAGTGGGGGAGGGGCAGAGAGAGAGGGAGACACAGAATCTGAAGCAGGCTCCAGGCTCTGAGCTGCCAGCACAGAATCCGATGTGGGGCTCGAACTCATGAACTGCAAGATCTTGACCTGAGTCGAAGTCAGATGCTCAACCGAGTGAGCCCCCCGGGCGGCCCTTTACTCTGATGGTTCATGTGCGGCGGTAGGGAAGGCGGGCCCTGGGTTATGGTGGGTGCAGCATCTAAGGCCCCCCAAGCCCCTCGGGCGATATGGCGGTGATGGATGGCGCGTCACTCAGTGCGGGCGGTGTGCTCGTTTCTGCACCCATGGAGGCGGCTCTGGGGGTCGTGCCACTCGGTCAGCACCGGCGGTCTCGGAGGGAGGGGCTGGGATTGGAGATTATAGCGGAGGGAGAATCTCACTGTTTTGTGCGGGTCTGAATCGCAACGTGTGCTATTTTATTATCTGCGAGTCCTGGTCCCTTTTAAGTTTTAAATTTTTTTTTTTAATGTTTATTTCTTTTTGAGAGACAGAGAGAGGCTGAAGGAGGAGTGGAGTGAGGGAGACACAGGATCCGAAGCAGGCTCTGCATGGACAGCAGAGAGCCTGACGCGGGGCTCGAACTCGCGAGCCGCGAAATCATGACGTGAGTTGGAGTTGGGCGCTCAACTGACTGAGCCACCCAGGCGCCCCAAAGTTTTAACCACCTTTGTAATGAAAGCAATACGTCCTTCCGAAAATTGGAAAAAAAAAATGCTAAATGATTTGTGGCCACGGACAGATGATTGAATCTTCCTGTGCCTGAAGTTTCCTCGTCTGCAGATTGGGGAACGCCATGGCATCGGTTTCGTAGGGTTGTAGTAAGAGTTCAGCGAGACACAACAAAGCCCGGCGCCTCCTGAGTGCATGATGAATTACTTCAGCGTTTGAGGGGCGCCTGGGGGCTCAGTGGTTGAGCGTCTGACTTCGGCTCAGGTCATGATCTCACGGTTCATGAGTTCAAGCCCCGATTCAGTCTCCACGCTGACAGCTTCAGATTCTACGTCTCCCCCTTTGTCTGCCCCTCCCCCACTTGCTTGCCCTCTGCCCCTCTCTCTCTCTCTCAAAAATAAATAAACATTAAAAAAATTAAAAATAAATTACTTCGGTGTTCAAGAAGAAAGAGAATGAGAATAGGTCAGCATGGCTTCTGTCGAATAATCGTCTCTGGGCTGCGGTCGTGGTCGAAAGGCCTTGAATTCAGCTCCCTGTACAAGTGTGGTGGCAAAGAATCACTTTGGGCATCAGGGGACTCCAGCCGCGGGCGGGGCTGTCTCCTCGCATGTGGTCCTGTGAGCTGGGAGGGCCCCAGGGCCCGCAGCAGACATGCCAGCCGAGGCTCTATGAGGAGGGAGCAGGTGGACGGGGGGCGGGTTCCAGAGAACCCAGCCCCGCCTGCCCTGTGCAGAGAGAAGGCCCTTCTCCCCCGCGCCCCCCGTTCCTTTCTTAAAGGAGAACCAGCAGGTCAGGAGCCCACCCACCCACCAGTCCCCGGGTGTCCTGCGCACGTGTTGGTGTGACCCCTTGCCGTTCTCGGGGCCACAGCGGGGCAGTGGAAGGGCCAGCTTGCCGCGATTTGCAGGTCTGGGGGTCCGTGCTCTCTCTAAACAGCTGGAAAAGGCGCGGAAGGCTGTGCGTGGCCAGCTGACAGGTCCAGTGGAGCGCGGGCTCGGGGCGTTCACAGCCACAAACACGGCGGCCGTGTTTCCGAGCTTCTCTCAGAACGGGCGTCCTGCCGTGGCCACGTGGCTGATGGGTCTTCCTCGAAAGGCATGAGCCGGCTGGTCGGACATCTGACACCTGAAACCAAAGCCATCTTAAAACGGTTTTATGCCCCCCCCTTTTTTCCATTAAGAGGAGAGAGGAGTCGAGGGAGACTGGTGTCACTTTACAAAGGCTTTTTGTCAGTCTGTCCTGTTCCCCGTTGGCCCATCGTAATGTCGGCGTCCACGCAGGTGGGCGGAGACGCTCTTTCTCCGCCTGCCCGTTGCGTCGGCACGCCCTCTGTCTCTTTGCACCTACAGCAGCGCGGGCTCCCCGAAGCCCCGGCGACTGTCTCACGGTCGCTGCCCTCGCCCGTCCTGGCGCACAGGTGGGTGATTGTTGAGCGAGGGCGCTGGCCGAGACGGCCGCCCTCCCGCCATGTCCTGAAACAAGCTTCTGGAAGAAGCCGCGTGAAGAGGGCGTGGAGGACCGAGCCGCCGGGGGCCCCCCGGGCGGCCGAGGGGTGTCTCGTGGCCCTGGGTCCTGATGCCGGGGGGGGGGGCACGGCATGTGAGCGGAGACGGGCAGGCCGCCTCTGCGGGAAGTGAACCGAGGGTCACGGCTGCCCCGCGTGTGCGTGCGCAGCGCTGCCGGGACGCGGCACCACAGCCCTGACGTCCCGGTGCAGGTGGGAGATACGGCGTGAGGCCCAGGAAGGTGACTGGGCCGGCGTCACCTAGATCGGGGGGCGGGGGCAGCCAGAGCCCACGTGTGTCTTCCCAGAGACCGTCTTCCCTGACTCTGAGTATGTTGTAACCGGGGAGAAAACGTCCCTCAGTGTCTCGGGTGCAGAGAAAACAACCCAGCAGCTTAGCGTCGTGTTCACAAGTCCCGTACCGAGAGAAAGTAGTGGTTTTTTTACAATGCCTCTAAGTTCACCTTTTCTCCTAAGTTTTATAAACGAGTAAGACAAGAGAAGGCGTTTGGGGAACAGCGACTTGAGAGAAAGGGGAAAGTCAAATAGAGAATTGCAGTTTGCGTTTATCCCTCAGCCTCGGATTGAAGCGCTGTGGACTCCTGCGTAAGGTACCGCCGGAGCCATGGTGTGGCCAGTCGCTACGCGTCATTTCAGGACAGCAGGTGCCGACGCCGAGCTGCCCGCTAATGGTGGCCTGATTAATTGTAAATTCGAGTGGCAGGAGAAGCAGATGGCCAGGCGGGCGAAGCATTTAGACGGTTGGCCGTTGACGGCTCTTTGCTTCCACGCCTTATGTCGGGACCGCAGCCTGGCTGAGCCCGCGGAGAGCCGGGCGGGATCTGTCCCCTCGCCAGCTGCGCTCTTTTTCACGCTGGGTCCAGACGGATTGCTCTCCCGCAGCCCGTGAGGGTGGGTGGCTGATTGGTTTGGAACCACGACTGGCTCTTTGTGCCGCCCAGAATTCTGCAGCAAAGCTCTCAGACGGCTGTCTTCTGAGTGTATTTCAACTCTATTTCCAGTCTGCGTAAGCTGATTAAGGCCTCCTTTGATAGGCAGTCGAGAATATTATTGATCGACGCACAAAGAGGCGTGCATAGTCCCTGGCCCTTTGTTCGCGCGAGGATGTGGGCCTCAGATCGTAAGCTGGAGTTTCCGAGGGTTCCCTAGGAGCGACGCCGAGTACCGAGAGGGCTGCTGACTAAAGCGGTTTCCCTTTATTCTGTGCAGGTTCCGATTTACGGCGGTGTTTAGAAAGGCAGCGACGGACGGGCCCGGCACCCCCGCCACTCGTGTCAAATCCACAGTGCTCTCGGGAGGGCGTGTCCCTGGTTCCTCGTCACGTCACGGGCTGCATACCTGCCCTCCCGCTTACCTTCCCGACCTGTTCCACGCCTCCGGGCTCTCCTCAGAGGGGGCGGTCCCGGCCGTGGCTTCCCTGGGGCCTGAGCAGCGGCCCCGCGGCCCGCCTGCCGTCCCTCGGGGGTCAGCCTGGCCAGCGGCTGCAGTCCAGTCATCGGGCGGCCCCCAACGCACGCGGTTCTGCAAGACAGGAGGCCGTGGTGGTGGCAGGAGAGATGGCTCCGTCAGGACGCTCCGGGCGTTTCCGTCATGGGGGGGGGTCACGGGGAAAATACATGACTCCTGAAATTTGGCGTCGGAGGGAAGTCAGGGACTCGACGTGAGGGCCAGCAGAGGAAGGGCGTGGGGGGGCAGGTGGCAAGCACACGCGCCCGCATCCCACGTGTGACTTGGGGTCCGGCCTTGCAGCCACGTTTCAGGCGCCACGGTTGTGTCCCCCCCCCCTCCGGTGCGGCAGGCCTGCAGCTGCAGGGGACCCTGTGGACAAGGCTGTGGTGCTCCCCGGGGAGCTGAGTCCGGGTGCTGGGGTCAGCGTGCAGGCGGGGTACCAGGGCCCCAGGCCCGGCCGTGCTGCCGTTTCTCTGCGGCTTCGCAGCCGAGCTGCTTCTGGACCCGCTTCTCGAACCTGGAGCCCGCCTCCTCTTTCGTGTTCGGATTTCGTCCGTCGCTGTTGTTGAGTTTTGGCGGGTTACCGCATCGTGGCCCTGTGGCCGGCCTCCCGGGTCCACGCGCGGCAGTGTGGGCGCGTTTGGGGTGCGGTCTTCAAGGTCCTGCTCGCCGTGTCTCGTGGGCTGTGTGGCAGGCTTCCACGACCACACCCCGGCTGCCGTGGTCATGCGGCTTTACTCGTCGAGGCTGCTCTGGTCAGAGCCCGTGTGGGGCGAGCGGGGCGGGGGTGGCAGTCCACCTGCTGCCAGCACGCTCCCCAGCTTGGTCGGCTGGGCCGCTTTTCTGGCCTCGTGGGGGGGAGGGGTCTCCGGCATTACCGTGCAGTTTGCAGCTGCAGAAGAGGGGCCATTAGGCACAGAGATGCTGGGACTGTTTGCCGAATAGACTGCAGTGGAGACATTTATTTTTATGTTTTATTTTTTTAATTTTTGGAAGGTTTATTCGTTTTTGAGAGGGGGGAGGGGCAGAGAGAGCGGGAGACGCAGAATCCAAAACAGGCTCCAGGCTCCGAGCTGTCAGCACAGAGCCTGACACGGGGCTCGAACCCACGAACCTGAGCCCAAGTTGGACGCTTAATGGGCTGAGCCCCCGGGCGCCCCTGCAGTGGAGACGCTTGCACACGGGCAGCGTGGGAAGTGCTGTGGTGCGTGGCGTGTTCTTTAGGGCCCCTCCTTGCGGCACGGATTTCTGGAGGATTCTGTGATAACCGGAGTCGCCCAGGATGTCATTCTCGAGGGCCGTAGGCAGTCAGGATTTATTCAGTGTTAGTCTGACATGGCGGCGTTGCCCCTGGCCACGTCTGTGAGCTCGCCGTTGTCCGGCAGGGCCGCTGGAGGCGTTCGCTGTGGCTCACACGTGAGGGGGGTGCGTGCGCTCGGATCGGCGTGGACCGTGAGTAAGCGGGACACAGCCAGGTGCTCTCGGCCGAGTCGCTCGCTAATCGGCGTCCCACCTGCCAGGCCGACTCCGGGCGGCGTTCCCTCCAGCCCCCCCCCCCCGAGCGTGAGCGCGCACGCCCCCACGTGCACACCCTCCACCCCCACGCGCAGCCCCCCGCTCGCCCCCGTGCTTGCACCCCTCACGGATACGCACCATCCGCACGCACTCACGTGTGCATACACCCCACACTCACACCCCCTACACCCCCGTACCCCGACACCTCCCCACACCCGCACGTGCACCCCCCCACACTCACACCCTCCACGCTCCCACCCCCACATACCCTCAACCCCCGAGCATGCACACACCCCCACTCACCCCCCTACACCCCCACACACGCCCACACTCACACACACACAGCTTCCTTTATAACGCCCTGGCCCCTGGCGGCCACTGCCGGATCCCCGTGTGCCTCGTCCGCCTCAGCACTGTCCCAGCCCACTGCCCCTCCTGTCCTCACCCCCACTTACCTGCCGTCCCCAGCCGGCCTGCCGTCCCCGGCTTCTGGCGCTGGAAGCTCTTGGGGCCGGGAGCCACCCTCACGATGACCAGGGTTTTCCAGACCTGGTTTTCCGAGGCCCCGGGGACGGGAGAGAGGCCGAGGCTCCGCGGCTGTGCTCCCCCCCTGATAACGACGGGCCGTTTCTGTGCGGGGAGGGAGCCCTTGGTGGTCGCGGTGGGAAGGAGTCCTTGGACTTCTGCCCTTTTGGGGAAAGATGGTTGGGGACCCGAGCCTTGCTTCTAACCGGAAAAGCAGGATTCACACCCCGTCTGGCTGCGCGTTACTGTCGACGCCCAGGCTGCTCTTGAGCTCCTGGCTCCCTCGGCCACGGCTTGGTGAGCAGGGCACGTATGTATTCCTGCCGCCCCGGGACCGGCCCCGAGGGGGCGGGTGGCCGGGGCACACACACACGCTTAAGCGCCAGAGCCTCGAACGAGCAGTTGTGGGGCGCCTGCAAGATCCGGATGGAGCTTCTGGGCCGCCTCGCCGAGCCCCGCGTCCCCGCCAGAGCGCTGGCCACGTTACTGTGAACTTCTCCGCTCGCGGGTCTGTCCTTCCCGTTCCACGGGGAACTCTCTCGACAGACCGTGGGCCCGTATCCGTTATTTTTACATCCCCGTCACCAAGCACGGTGAGACAGAAGGTGGACATGGGCTCTTTTCCGTTTCCTGAAGCCTAGCTGGGCTGCGGGGGGCGCCCCCACACTGGGGGGCCACAGGAGGACAGGATGGACCCAGACGGAGGGAGGGAGTTTGGTTCGGTTTGGTTTCTCAACTCTTTCATTTGAAACAACTCAGCCTTAGGGAAAATTGGGAAAAGCCACACAAAAAATTCCTGTGTGCCCTTCAGCGGGTTCCCCGACAGTTCGCAACGTTCGTGCTTCCGCTCCCCCTCCCCCTCTCTTTCCCTCTCCTCTGTGTGTGTGCATTCATTCCTTCATTCATCCATCCATCCCTCCCTCCCTCCCTTCCTTCCTCCCTCCCTTCCTTCCTTCCCCAGCTGTTTCTAGTGGAGGCTAGGTTGCAGGGGTGAGCTGCCGCTCCGTTCTAGGCAATGTACTATTGTCTCATTTAATCCTCGTATCTGCTCTTTGAAGCAGAGATTAAACTTTCCAAACTACGAGTTTGCAGGTCACTGTGCTGATGGCGGCGCTCGCGGTTCGCTGACCGCGTACCTGGTGCCGAGCGTCTCACCGGGCCCCTTTCCGCAGAGCCCCGGCGGCGCGGCCCCGTCCTTCCCGTTCTGCCGAGGGCAGGGTGGCGCCGCCGCCTCGGACCAGAGGCCACAGCTAGGAGGCTCTAGGGGGGGAGCGCAGCATGCAGCCCGCTGCTTCAGCCTCGGATCCGGGCTCGTTCTCTGTGCGAGCCCAGTTTGTCGCTGCGTTTTGTCAGAACCTGATCTCCTCTGTCCTGCGGGCTGGCAGCTCCAAACCCTGAGATGCTATTGTGAGGCCAGCTGTGTCCTTCCATCGGGTTCCACTGACACACGGACATATGTTACCCAGCCCTTGGCGCCTGCCGGCCCGCCCCATCCACACAGGCATGGGGGCTGGGGGGGGGGGGCGTCTGCCAGGGGACAGGGGCAGAGTGACAGCCGGCCGTTCAGCACGCCTTCCCGGGAGACCAGCCCGTCAGCCGCACGCTCCCCGTGCGGTCCGAGCCTGGGCTCTCGCCTGCTGTCAGCAGCCCCGGGGGACCTTCCCGTTCTGTGCGCAGAAGGGCCTGGAGGAGGTGGAGCCCGGGCCTCGGCCCTTCGCCAAGGCCAGATGATAGGACCAAATTCACCCGAAGGCCTAGCGCCAGCCTGTCCGCCGTGGGCCGCGCCCTCACCATGAGTCAGGGGTCCTCGCAGCGCAGAGCGGTTGTGGGAGCACGTGACTCGGGCGCACGTCCCGCTCACCCCGTGTCCCCGTGAGGCCCGCTCCACACTCGCAGCAGGAAGACGGCGAGCCTCAGGAACGGATCCGGCCTCCATTTCTGCTTGCATTTCAGCTCTTAGCAGACTTGCCTCACAAATCCTTGCCCTGGGGCCGCCGGGGGGCTCCCTCGGTTGAGCGTCCGACTTCGGCTCAGGTCCTGATCTCACAGTTCGTGGGTTCCAGCCCCTCATCGGGCTCTGTGCTGACAGCTCGGAGCCTGGAGCCTGCCTCGGATTCTGGGTCTCCATTCTCTCTGTTCGTCCCCCACTCATGCTCTGTCTCTCTCTCTCAAAAATAAATAAACGTTAAAACAGAACACAAAACCAAAACCAAATCCTTGCCCTGTCCCGACCGCCTCCGCGGTGTTGGGATTGTGCGCCGGCCCTCGGCTCTCGGGCTTGCCTTTCTGGACTTCGTTTCCCTGACACCCCCCCCCCCGCCCCCCGAGCGGAGGGGCTTCTGCGGCAGCCCTGTCCTGTGCTGCTGGAGCGCCAGGGCCCCCGTGCGCCGGGGGCGAGTGGCTGCGGCTGGGTGCCAAGCAAACTGTTTGCAAACAGAGGCATCGGGCCAGGGTGGGCCTGCGGCTGCGGTTTGGCCCCCACTGAGATGCAGGAGGCTGCAGATCGGACCCCGGTACCAAGTCCTTTTCCATCTGGTTGGACCTGCCCGTCTGGAGCTTAGCCAGATGCCAAACGTGTCTTTGGAGGCATTGTTCCCTGGTTGGCTGTCCCCTCTCCTGATGACTTTGCTGAGCATCCCTGGGCCCCCCGAGGTGGTGGCGGGTGGGTGGGAGGAGGCTTCGTGGCAGGAACACTGTCCCAATGTCTGCCAGGAGCCCTGGCCCTCGGACTCAGAGCGAGCTGGGGCCGGGCCCGGCCTCGCCAAGCGGGGCCCCTTACCCGCTGAATCACAGTCTGTGTCGCCACAAGAACCCCCCCAGTTGTACTCCCACGGAGCGTGAGAATTCCAGTCTGGGGGACAGGGAGGAACCAGTAAAAAATCCTTTCGTCTTTGGCTTCGTAACACTGAAGTAGAATTCCACAGTCTGAGAACTGCGAGGCGGCTGCGAGGGTCGTCCCTGGGTCTTCTTTTCCTGCCGGTAAGGGGCCGTCCAGCCCACCAATGTAGAAAGGCGTAGAAAGTTCTAGACTAGCGAAAAAATACGAGGCAGAAGTTCCTGCTCCCTCGGGGTGTCCCTGGGCACCCTGCCTTGCTCTCCCGTGCCTCAGCTTCCCCTGCGGAACACGAGAGGGGGGCGGTAGCCAGTGGGTACATACGGCTCGCCCCGGCTTCGAGGGTTCTATGTGACCTTTTTCAGGCCGTGTGCTTTGGTCCTACCCCTGCCGTCTCCAGGACAAACTTCCGTTCCCCATCCTCACATGCGACCCCTCATCCCTTCCCGCTTTTGACCACCGGGGACTGCGGTTTGGGCACAGCTGGCCGGCCCAGGGGGGCAAACCTGAAATGCCTGGTCATTGTAGAGCTTCGGAAGCAAGGCAAGGAAAAGCTTGAACCGGGGAGGGCCACTCCCGAGATTGTCGGAGGTGAGCCGGCTTCGCCCAGTGGGCAGGTCTGGAGTCTGAGGGCACCGTCCTCGGTGTCCTGGGGCCCTGCCTCCCTGTGTCCCCTGGTTGTCCAAAGTTGCGTCTCCGATGACTTAGGTGAGGCCTTTTCGCTCCCGGGGAGGGTGGCTGCCGAGTCCCGCGGTCTGGCTGGAAGGGGGCAGCTGGGGCTAGGAGGCCTCCATTGTCTGGTCCCTGGAAGCGTGGCTCTTCCAGCTGGCGTGGGCCTCCCCCTCCTTCCGCCCGCCCGTCCGTCTCCCCTCCCGGGGAGTGCCGAGGTCTGTGAGCAGCTTCCCCGCTCTGGAGCCTCCTGGCGCTCCCTCCCCCGCGAACCCTGTGTCCTGGCGGCCACCGGGGACCCTGCAGGGCCTTCAGTGCTCTGACCCAGCAGCTGCCGGCTGCTGCTGCTGCGTGGGCTCGTCTTTCATTCGGTGTCCGGAGGCCTCGGGCGTTTTTAAAGTGAGCTTCTCCATTCAGAGATGCTGCCCGGCCTCTTTCGCGCCCTGAATTAGCACCGGCCCCGAGGGATGTAGAGGGAGGATTGGTTCAGAGAGAGAGCACCTTCGGGGCAACCAGACTGTCCTGCCAGTCCCCTCCGCGCCCTTGGCCCGGAAGTCCTGCTCCTCCCCTAGCGGCAGCGTCTGCGTTCATAAAACCATAGTATTAGGGGCACCTGGGTGGCTCGGTTGGTGAGCATCTGACTTGGATTCGGCTCAGGTCATGATCCCAGGGTGGTGGGGTCGAGCCCCACGTCGGGCTCCGTGCTACGTATGGACCCTGCTTGGGGTTCTCTGTCTCTGTCTCTCTCCTTCTTCCCCCTCTCCTCTGCTCATGTTCTCTCTCTCTGTCTTTCTATCTCAAAATAAATAAAACTTAAAAAAAAACAAAAACGCTGCATGGTAGTAGGTAAGATACTGCCCCAAATCTCCTCGGCCTTAGGAGCCCCTGTCCCCAAGAGGGAACTGAGGTGGCCCACGTGCCCAGAGAGGGTGGGTGGGCTCCGCACCGCGCCGCCTGACCCTGGAACTCCGTGGGGAGGCGGCGGCTGGCGGGGGAGGCGGGCGCCCGGCCCCCTGCGCCTGGCCCGGGCCTCCCTCCCCGCAGGTCCGAGGGGACCCGGGCCTCCGTGCTGGCTGGAGAGGGGCGGTAAGCTAGCTGTGTGCTGCTTTTCGCGGAGCCTTGACCTCACCCGCTGGAGGGCTTGTACTTGAGCAGGAGCCTTCGAGCCCCGGGAGAAGGCAGAGCCGGTGAGGGGGCAGGTGCAGCCGGGTGGGCTGTGACCCGCTCCGAACTCGGTCGGCCTCGGCAGTGGCCGCGCAGGGAATAAAGCCTTTGCTTGTGTGAGTGCGAGCCAGTTTACAAGTCCTCTGCCGCCTTTCTCCTTTCGTTTGTTTTTATTCCTTCCTGTGATTAGAAGAAGAACTCATTCATGAAGACGCCGAGGAGCTTTCCGGTGATGAAGACACAACCCTGTTCCGGAACCTTCTGCGTCTCTGCGCCTGCGATCAGGAGCCCTGCTCTCCTCCTTAGGAAACGGGCATTAGCCCTGGCGGGGCCGGGCCGGGCCGGGCCCTTAGTCCCTGCCTGTCGCTGTGCTGCGGTCTTGTCCTCACATCCCAGTTCCCGCCATCTCCTCAAAGTCCCGTGTGCCCGGCGTTACCGGACTCAGTAGACAGAGTGTCGCCTGTTTCATCTGGCTCCGCCTTGACTGGTGGGGTCATTTTCTCTGACCTTGAACTCTGCCCTCCCACGTGATCAGCTTTAGCTCCCACCCGCCCGCCCGCCCGCCGCCCCGGGTCAGAGCCCCGCGATTCCAGCAGGACGTGTCCATCCCCCGCTCAGACCAGGGCAGCCCCCCCCCCCCCCCCGCCCCGTCTGCTTTCTGTCCCTTCCTTCCTTTGCTGATCTGGAATGTCGTGAAAATGCCATCGTACAGTGCGCCCTTTTGCGCTCCTTTCCCACGTAGCGCAAAGGGATAGTTCGTTTCTTTTCACGGCGACCAAATAGTCCCCTGTGTGAACGCGTCATAATTTATCCGGGTGTTCGCTAATGGTCTGTGGGTCGATGGGGTTATTGGGCCACACGGGAAATGTACAAGAAACTGCCAGACTGTTCTCCAAGAACTGTGGCTGCACCACAGGCTCCCCCCTCCCCCGGGAAAGTGTGAGCGCGCCTCCTGCTCGCGGTTCCGTCCGCGCCGATGCCGCCAGTCCTAAGAGCTCTGGTCGTCGGGCTGCATGTAGAAGCGTGTCTCATCGTGGTTTTAACTCGCTCTACCCCGATGACTGATGGTACCGCGTGTCTTACTGGCCGTTTGTATCGTTGTGTGTGTGTGTGCAGCGGGGGGGAGGGTGGGGAGTGTCTGACTCCTTTGTTTCTTGTGGTTAGGTCGTCTGCACGTGCCGCGGGTGCGGTGCGTTGGCGCGCTTTGTCAAACGTACGTGTGCATTGCGAGTCTTTTCTTAGTGATGTCTTTCAAAACGTCCAGCTTGCCAACCGTTAGGTTTTATGTTCTTCCCTTGCACTGCCCTGCGAAGTCCCGGGGTCTCCGAAGTCATGAGTAGTTCCCCCGCATTTTCCCGTAGCTGTTTCGCCGTCCTGCTTTTTCTACTCAGGCCTCTGATCCGTGCGAACGTCCGTTTCCCTAGACGGTTTGGCACAGGGGATGAAGTTCCCTCCTCCACGCGACGCCCGCTCGCTCAGCTCCGTTCGTTCCCAAGACTCCGCTTTCCCCGTTGAAGCGACTTGGCATCTTTGTCAAAAACCAGCGGGCCTTTCGTGTGGGGCTTGGCCGTGTTCACCGGCGATCCGCGCCCACCTGGGGCCGATTGCCGCGGGCCGGCAGGAAGTCTCGCAGCTCGGCGAGGCCCCCCAACTTCGTTGTTCTCTCCGCAGTGTTTGGCTCTTCTGTTTGTTTCCTTTTCAGATGTTTTAGAATCAGCCTGTCACAGTTTTTTTTTTCTTTTTCTTTCTGCCAAAAGGGCTGCTGGGACCTTGAATGGGAAAGTGTTGAGTCTCTGGAATAAGCTGGGGGGAGAATTCCTGGACTGACTACAGGGTCTGCCACTCTGGGATCTGCTCTCTCTCCTTTCATGTAGCTCGGCATTCCGTTTTCTGAGCGACGTCTCACGGCGGACAGTTTATGGGTCTTCCACACACTTCGTAGGTGTTTCGTGTATTTCGAGGCCATTATAAACGGAATGAGTTTTTCTTTTCTTTCGCTTTTCAGTTGTTCCTTGCTAGTGAGCAGCTGACTGTTTTGCCGAGAAACTGGAGGGAGCGCGGACAGATGAGCGGCCCGAGCGTCGGCTGGAGCGGCCGCTCTCGTCTGAGGCGACCTGGGAAGGGTCTGCAGGGTGAGGCGGTGCTTGGTTTCACGCACTGAAATCTTGGTTGGGAGAGAAGTCGAGTGCTAGGGCCGGCGTATTTCAGAACGCGGGAGTCAGAATGTTCTGGAAAGCGCGAGCAGTAGCTGGATCCGGCCGCGCGGAAGCACGGACAGGCAGGGTGTGGAAGGCGAGCCGCCGGTGAGGACGCAGGGGCCACGCCGGCAAGGGGCTGGTGCTGGACGAGGCTCACCTTGGGTCGGGCGTGCTCGGGAGGCCTCGGGTTTGTGAGCAGGGGACACGAGCCATCCTTTTTCATTCATTCGTTCATTCATTCATTCATTCACAAATTGCAAGACATATCTGAAACTAATCGACTATTATGTCAGTTATACCTCAGTAAGTAAAAAAATTATATAAAATTGACCGTTTTAACCATCTTTAAGGATAGAATTCAGTGGCGTTAAGCACACGCACCCTGTCGTGGATCGCTGCCCTCCATCTCCAGAACTTTCCCACCTTTCTGAGTGGAGGTCTACACCATCTGCCCTCGGTCACCGGCTGGTGCCACTCAGCGCGGTGTCATCCATGCGGTGGCGGGCGTCCGGATTCCCTTCCACTTGGAGGCCGGATGACACTCCGTTGTACGAATGGCCCACGCCTGGTTGATCCGTTCCTCCACCGGGGCACACTCGGGTGGCGTCATCTTCGGGCCCCTATGATTACAGAACCGTTCTTTTTTTTTAATTTTTTAAGGTTTATTTTTTGAGAGAGAGAGAGAGAGGACGCAAGTAAGGGAGGGGCAGAGAGAGAAGGAGACACAGAATGTGAAGCAGGCTCCAGGCTCTGAGCTGTCAGCACAGAGCCCGACGCGGGGCTCGAACTCACAGACCGCAAGATCATGACCTGAGCCGAAGTCGGATGCTCAACCGACTGAGCCCCCCAGGCGCCCCTGCAGAACCGTTCCTAAGGGCCAAGGCCTCGGAGAGGAAGCAGGCATCGGAGCTGGAAAACCCGGCATATAATCGGTGGCCGGATGCTCTGTTCGCAGCCGCCGCCCTCCTTTCTAGCCCCTTTTCTCCGACATGAGCGTCAGAGGTCGTGTTTGCCGTCACTGCACACCCCACGCTCAGGCTACCCAGGCCTTTGTGCGGCGAGGGGCTCTTTTAGTAAATATTTAAACTACGGCGCAGTGACTAGAGCTGGGATCTGCTTTTCCTGCTCTGCCCTCCCAGGCCGGCCTTCTCCAGGCCCCCCGCCCCGCCTGCCCCTTCCCGCGCAGCCTCACGCTCCAGTCCCTCCCGGACGCTGCCGTCAGGGTCTCCTTCGCAGAAGCGGAGACCCTCCCGTGCCATCCTTGCCGAAGAGCCCGTGTGACGCTCCTTTTCCTGGAAGAAGGTTTACGGGTCCCCGTGTTTATCCGCCGCTCCGGGCTGTGAACCGTGGGAGCCGGGGCGGGGGGCGGGGGGCTGTTAATTTCCAGGCCGGTGTCCTGCACGCGGTTGGTGTCCCACAACTTCCTGCCGAAATCCGTTTCCACGCCATAGAATGGAAATACCGCGCTCTCGGTATCGTACTGGAAACTTCGTCCGCTGCCAGCTCGGGTTTTGGCGTCGTCTCTCCTTCCGCAGGCGTCGGGGCAGGTGACATACATCATTGCCACCGTGGAAGACTTCTCCAGGTCTAGGCTTTGTTCCTCGTTCGCTTTCCGCAAAACTACAGAAGGACATTTCCTTTAGTGCTTGCTTTTCCCTCCACGGTTTCATCGAACTTGGACGAATCATGATCGTTTTCTGAAAGCGTGCGCTCTGTGGACTTTTACCTTAATCCCTTGCGGGGCTCTTTGCCGGCTCTCTCTAATCCGGAGAGGAAGAGATACACACGCTCCTGGTCTTGGAGAAACACAGGCTTTCCTCCGGGGTGTTGATAAGTTTTACGAGAACCCAGCTCTCGGTCAGCTGAAACCGAGCCGGGGTTGCCAGCGGTTCAGACACAGAGAGTGACAAGTAGCGACTTTATTTACTTTGACTTCTCAGAATCCAATTACACCCGCCGGGCTGGAATTCCCCTGAAGTCCCAGGCTTTTATTTATAGCCTTCTCTGGCTCTCCGGCCGTCCTGCGAGGCACAGAACCGTTCTGATCCCCGCGCCGCGGAGGAGGGCGCCGGGAGGCCAGGACGTGCGGTCGGGTCCCGCCTCCGGTCCCTGAGATCGCGGTCATCCGAGTCGTGAGGAGGTTTAGATGCGGTCTCGCCGCGGGAGCCGCGCCAGCCGGCCCGCGTCTGAGGCAGCGCCGCGTCCCCTGAGGTTTCTCAGATCGACCTTTCGGCAGCCCGTCGAGATGATCCGCGGGGGCCTGTGGGAGCACTTGCCAGAGCCTGCTCGCAGCGTCCTCCCCGTAACCCTATAAGGGAAACTATGCCGCGCCCGAGCCCGGGCTCCCTCGCCGTGGGGCCACGCCAGCCCCGGCCCTCCTGAGCGCGCTCCCGAGGATTCCCGCCAGCGCCTCCGAACCTGCCAGAATCATCCCTTCGCCGCTCCCGATCGCGTGTTCTC
Organism: Paguma larvata; assembly: GCA_030068075.1. Lineage (NCBI taxonomy): Eukaryota > Metazoa > Chordata > Mammalia > Carnivora > Viverridae > Paguma > Paguma larvata. The sequence continues at coordinate 192,516,562 of CM057823.1, read as the reverse complement.
AGAACAGCCCGGAAGGCGTGGCTGCCGGGAGAGGACGGCCCGGGGCGTTTTTCTCTGCAGTTTCCTCTCCCACGCGCGTCTCCGTCTCCGGGGTCCGGCCTGGCAGGGAGATGTAGGAACAGACGGGCGTGGGAATTCCGTCACCCGTCACACCGCGCGCGTCCGTGGAGGCCCGGCTCCCGCGTCGGGAGCTGTGCCCAGGGGAGAGTCACGGCGTGGTCCCCGGCGTGAGGCTGCCCACCGCCCCCCTCCACCCCGGGGCAGACCCACGGGCTCACCTGCCGTGCCGGCGTCACATGCGGACCCTGCCCAGGGCCAGGCCCTCTTGGCAGGGACGGGCTCGCCTCGCAGGGCGGCCAGGTGAGCGAGGTGCGGCGGCGGCAGGTGTGGGAGTGCGACAGGGACGGGCAGGGTGGAGGCACGCCTCGGAGGGCAGCCGTGTGGGCCGCGGGCCGTGGGCAAGGGCAGGCCTGACGGATGTGGGAACCCGTGCCGTTTGCCGGAGCGCGAAGCGTAGCCGGGGAGTGGAGAGGATGACTCTGGAAAACTCAGCAGGGGCTGGTTAGGATTCCGATACAGCGTCAGGAAAAGTCACTCCGTAAGGAGGTCGGGGACAAGGGCCGTTTTCTAAAAAGCAGGTTGGTCTCAGGACCAGCCATGGTTCAGCGACTGCTTCCTAGCAGGAGCCTCGAATCCAGCACACTGGTTCCCGGGGGGAGGGGTGGAGCCGGGGCGGGGGGGATCGTGGAACCGACTTCCCAGCTCTACAGTGTCCCAGCCTCTGGCGACGGTCAGCTCGGAGACAGGTGCGCTCCCCACGAGGCCCCAGAGCGCCGCAGGTGCGAGCCCTGTGCTGCTGGAGGCAGGCGGGGGCCGCGCCGTCCTTCCCGGAGCCTCCCTGAGCCCCGTTCTCTTGTTGCGTCGGATTGTGAGTCCTAGTTCGAAAGTCTTCCCCCAGATCGGGGTTGTAAAACAATTTGCCTTCTGTTTCCTTGAGGACTTGAATGGTTTCATTTTTGGTATTTCGAGTCTCATCTTTGGAGGGTTTTTTGGTGTGTGATGTATTCCTTAAATTTATCTTTTCTCTTACCCCAAATGGCTGCTGGTTGTCTAACTTAACTCCAGTTTCGGGGAGGTCCATCTTTTCCCCATTGGTGTGGGATACTGTTTCTATCAGACGCCGTGCGTCTGAACGCGTACGGGTCCACGTTGACTTTCTGTTCCGTTCTGTTGGTCCACCTGGGAATATACGTGCTGGTGTCACACCCTTTTAATGGTAGAAACTTTTAATAGAGGATCGGGTCAGCCCTTCTTCATTGTTTTTTTTTTTTTTTTAATGTTTATTTTTGAGAGAGAGAGAGAGACAGCATGAACTGGGGAGGGGCACAGACAGAGAGAGGGAGACCCAGAATCTGAAGCAGGCTCCAGGCTCCGAGCTGTCGGCACAGAGCCTGACGTGGGGCTCGAACTCCGGAACAGTGAGATCATGACCTGAGCCGAAGTCGGACGCTTAACTGACTGAGCCACCCAGGTGCCCCCTTTTTTTTTAATTTGTTTTTTTTTAACCTTCTTCATTGTTCTTAGATGTCCCCACACGCTCGCTGGTATCGTTCTTAGATGTCCCCGCATGCTCGCTCGTATATGAAATTGTGTGTGACCGTGCACGGAATTAACATCTTCCTGAGGGTCGTTGTCGTCTCCAAAGGCACGGGGTCCCCTTTCTGTGGCTCAGATTTACTTCTTTGTCTTCAGGAGTGTTTTCAGTTTTCCTCGTGGAAGTTTTGCACGCTTCTTTTTAAATTACTTCGAGCGTTTTACTTTCTGATTGCTTCTGAATGTTGACTGTTTGGTACAGAATTAATATGCGAAACCATAGCTTCTACGAATCCCCGCTGCTTTGTTGACGTTTTGATTACTCGCGGTGGTTTTATCGTTGGTCATCTCGGGTTTTCTACGAGTAATTTCACATCGGCTGCAGACAGAGAATTTTGTTTTTTCATTTCCATTCGTAAGCCTCTAGTTGTCTCTCTTTTCTTTTTTTATTTTTCTTTTTTTAATGTTTTATTTATTCTTGAGAGAGGGAGACAGAGCATGAGCAGGGGAGGAGCGGAGAGAGAGGGGGGAGACACAGAATCTGATGCAGGCTCCAGGCTCTGAGCTGTCAGTGCAGAGCCCGATGCGGGGCTCGAACCCAGGTGCTGTGAGATCATGACCTGAGCCGAAGTCGGACGCTTTACCGACTGAACCACCCAGGCGCCCCTAGTGTCTCTCTTTTCTAAGTGCACTGGCTGACACTTCTAATAGAGCGTTAACTGTGGTGGAGGAAACAGGCCTCCTTGACTTGTTTCCAACCTTTCCGGGAATGCCTGAAGTCTTTCTCACTAAGTAGGTTCCTGTTATCTCTTCCGTTTGTCTGCTAGAGTCTTAGGCCATTCGGGCTGCTGCAACAGAGCCCCGGAGACCAGGAGCCGTGTCAGTACCAGACATGAGTTTCTCCCCGTCCTGGAGGCTGGGTGTCTATGATCAGGGTTCCAGCGTGGACGGGTTCTGGGGAGGATCCCCTTTCTGGGCTGTAGACTGCCTACTTTTCATCCTCACAGGTGGAAGGGGCAAGAGCGTACGGGCACCGATCCCCTTTGGGAAGGTTCCACCCTCCCGACTCATCACCTCCCAGTGGCCCCACTTCCTGGTACTATCACATTGGGCATCGGGTTGCAACATGAATTTGGGGGGGGAGCACAGACATGCAGCCTGTAGGAGTTAGTACATGTATTTTATTCAAGCTAAGAAAGTATATATCAATTCCCATTCATTGACTTTTTAAAAAAAATTAGGAATGAATATAGAATTTTGTTGAAAGCTTTTTCATGATCTGTGAAGGAACCGTATGATCTCATTATAGAAGATATTAATATGATGGATGATGTTAGGATGTTTTCTACCATCGAGTCACCCGGCCTTCCTGGGACGGACCCCATTGGGTCACAGTGTGCTATTGATGTATTGTGTTGATTTCTGTTTGCTAATATTTTATTAGGAATTTTGCATTGATATTTGTAAGTAACATTAGTCTTTTGGTTTTCTCTTTTTGTGCTATCTCTAGTGGGTTTAGGCATCATTTTTGGGCCAACTTCTAAAAAAGAAAGTATTTGAGAATTTTCTGTATCTACCGTCGGACACACTTTGTGTGGTGAGGTTTGGTCGAATGCTCCTGTAAAACCGTCTGGGTCTGGGACTGGTGTTTGTGGGGCTAATTCCTCAACAACTTTCTCTGCTTCTTCTATGGAAAATTCGTGTGTGTATGCTTTCTGAAACAATTTGGCATTTGTATTCTTTGAAGTTACATATTTCACCTACTTTTGAATGTATTTGCATAGAGTCGTATAGGGTAGTGTTTCATGAGTTTTCTTAAGGGGAGGTGGCTGTTTAAGGACTTCATAGTTTTAGAAGATAAGAGGTATGTATGTGGTGCCTACTTACTGCGTGCATTGATCCCGGGTCATACAGTGGTGCCTACTTATTGTGTGCATTGATCCCAGGTGATACAGTGGTGCTTACTTACTGTGTCCATTGATCCCAGGTCGTACAGTGGTGCCTACTTACTGCGTGTGTTGATCCGGGTCGTACGGTGAACTAGAAAGACGAGCGTTGCTGACCATCACGCCGCCAGCTACCGTTTGTGCGATACTCGACTCCGTACGTGGAGCCGCCCATTTAACCCTCGTTGCGAGCCTGAGATACGTACTCAGCGTCTCAGCTGAAGGAGGAGCTCGTCTGGGGAATTACTCCCTTCCCTGAGGTCGCGCGGCTGGGGGTCCTCAGTCGGGGCCCTGGACCCGATCGGTGTGGCCGCCGGCGCGGGGCTCCTTCCAGGCAGCGGCAGGTGAGGAGGCCGAGCAGAGGCCTGGACGCAGAGATTCTGGGAAGGGGAGGTCGGGGTGGATGTCACGAATGGGGCGTCTCGGCTGAGGAGGCGGGAGGTGGCAGCCCTCAGAGGGGCGGGGAGGTGGCAGCGAGGCGATCCCGGGTAGCTGGCGGGCAGCAGGCGTGACCGTGGCTCTGGTGGGCAGGAGCCCGGGGGGCCACCCGGGGAGAAGGACACGTGGAGCCCGGCAGGTCCGGTGCCAGCCGGGGCCACGTGCTGGGGCTGGGAGGAGGGGAGCCGGGGGGAGGGGGGGGAGCCGGGGTGGGGAGAGCCGGGGGAGCTGGGGAGAAGCTCGTACCTGCTTACAGGGGGCCCGAGATGAGGGGGTCACCCACGTCCACTTTCTGTGCCCCGGGCTAGACCTCGGGGGGGGGAGGAGCCACATGAGAGGGGTCTCGGGTGAAAACGGACCGTCCAAAAGACCCCGGGCCGCTGTCCTGGTCGCCCAGAGCCGCCGCCCGCCGCCGAGGGTGCAAACGGCGCTGGCCTCGTACGCGCCACCGGAGCTCGCGGCCGGGGAGACCGTGGACGTGGCAGCGAGTGCAGTCTGCCGCCGGACTGACTGAGCGCCGCGAATCCGCGGACCGTTGCCTGCGCTTTCTGACAGAGAGGCGGGAAGGTGTGGGCAGCCGACCGCGTGCTCCTGGGGACAGTGAGAGCGGATGTTGTCTCTCGTCGTTCGCAGGATTCGTCCCCAGCCTGAGCGACTGCCGGCGGGCCCCGGGAGCTCCGACCTGCCCCCCGGAGGAGGGGCGTGAAGAAGACAGTTCTGCGGGGACCCGGGCGCCCCAGTCTGGCGGTGCGGTCAGGCCGCCCGGCGCCCGGTTCGAGCCTTTTCCCCAAATACTTCCTGACCGCAGCCGGTAGGTGGCTTTCCTCCTCTGGCCCCCGTTTCCTCCCTGGACCCCAGGGGCCCGTCTGGCTTCCTAATTCTGTGGTTTGGGCCTTAGGTGAATAAAATTCCGTTAAAGTGGCTTTTGGTCCCACAAACGATAGCCTATTTCTTTGGTGTTGTTGAAATAAATTAAGCCGCTACCACACCCAAGTCAGAGGGTCACTTTAAATAGTAGAGGGGTCGATCCCAGAGGGAGCACGTTGCTGTCCTGAGTTCTTTGTCTGCCGCGCGGCCTGGCCTTTGTCCTCCTCCCCCTTCTGTGGAGGACTGTCGAAGACACGAGGGTTCGGTTGCTTGATTTAGTGCCAATACCCTTTCGTGCGAGAGAAGGGAGTTTTGCTGTTCAGGTGCGTAGAATTATCCCAAAGTGCGTCCGGGCAATTTCCCTGTTGCCTCGGGAACCGTAAATTCTGCAGCCAGACCTTTCGCGTGCGGAGGGCACTTGGGAAATTAATGTTTCCTGCAGGCGAGTGACCTCCGCCCATGCCCCGGTCCCAGTCATTGTTGGGCGATTCCCGTTCTGCCGGGAGGAAGGTGGCGGGCCGGAGGGCTGGGAGGTGGAACAGAGGAGGCGGGAGCCCCAGAGGGCCACGCGGTGGTTCCAGGACGGCTGTGTCCCTGCTCTGCCTCCTGGCCCGGACCGGGCTCGTCACCGTGTTTCATCTCATCTCCGCCGCCTGTGATGCTTTGAAGACAGCGCGGCTGCGAGGGTCCAGGGATAAAACGCGTCGGAATTGTTCCCTCGAGGAGGGCGTAACTAGGTGCCGTTCTGAGCGCAGAGCCCTTTGGCCTGTGTTCCGGGCACACAGACTGGGGAGGAGGGCAGAGCGGGCCCTCGGCGAGGCTCCGATTCTCCAAGCCTTCGTCGTCCCGTCAGCAAGCTGGGGACGAACGGTCTACGGTGATGAGTTCTGTGTTTTACCATAAGAAGTGTCAGTAGACTAGCTACGTAAGGCGTACTTGGAGCGATGACCTCGAGGGACGTGGTTGTGAGGGGAGACTGCCCCACGCGGTGGGAAAGAGGTCATTTGAGCGTGGACCCTGAGGAAGCAGTGTCCTCTTCTGGCGTGAGCGAAACGCACAGTCGGCGCGATGGCATGAAAGTGCAGGCGTTCACGCCGAGCCGACTCGGTTCTGACGCCCATCCCGCCTCTCCTTTCGAGCAGTGTGACCTTGGGCCGGAAGGCGACCTCGCTCCTGACAAGTCCTGTCTCGAAGGGCTCGCGCGCCCATCGGTCCGGCTCGTGGTCGGCACGTGGCGGCAGCTCTGGTTCCCCAGGGGACGTCTCTAAGGAGGGGCGATGCTTTCGCGGGGGAACAACAGAAGAACCTGGATCGTGAGGGGGACTCGGGCCCCCTCGGGGAGGAGGTCAGGTGCGGGTGTGCTTCCTGGCCCCGCAGAGGCAGCCCCGCCCCTGAGCGAAGGAGGCAGCCAGTGTCGGGCAGGGGAGAGGCCGGGTCCCGGGAAGGGGCCCCCGGGGTCCGTCTGTGAAAACCTAAGCCGAATCCCTGGACCCCGGCTTGCTCTGCCTGTGCTGCGAGCGTGGGCTCAGGGGTGACAGGGGAGGGGGTGTCTGCACCAGAGGGCCCAGGGCAGACCGTGGGCTCCTCATGCCTTCCGGGCGTCCCGCAGGCTCGGGTCCTGCGATGCCCCTCCTGCGGAGGTGTGTGTCCCCGTGGAGTCTCATTTCTAGGGCTGCGGGGGGGACACCGCCCTGGACTTCCGGGGAAGGGCGCGTCCGTATCAGAGTTTTAAGCCAGAGACTGGGTGCAGGAATCGCCTGGGCGGCTTGTCAGGGTAGCTGTGGGGAGTCACGCTCCTTCCTTCAACACACATTCGCTGAGCACGTGGCGAATGCGGGACACTGCTGGGCGCCAGGAGGAACCCGATGACGTAGGGACGCGGTCCCTGGAGCCCGGGACGGGCACGGGCAGCCAGCGGGGTAGGGAGGCGCTCAGTGCGTAACTATATGCCCTACGGGGCACCGCGGAGGCTCTGGTGAAACTTACGCCCTCCTAACTTTTTCTGGACACGTACTCTTCATTTCATTTGACCTTGTGATGGCTCTTAAGACTGCGGCCGTAGCCATGGCCTCGGTTAGGACCTTTAGTCCCGAGGAGTGTTGTGGTCTTGGAAAAACCCCCATAGACCCAGGGGTTCTCAAACCTTTTTGCTTAGGACTTTTTGGTCTCAAAATACAGACCGAAGATGCGTGGCTTATCTGTACATATTATAATTGGAAACTGGTAGGTTTTTAGGGAATTTATTAATTCATTTAAAAATAACATAGGTCAATGAAAAGTACCACATTTGCCAAAGCGAGCTAATTTGCGGGAGAGCGCCGTGTTTTATGTTTCTGCAAGCGCCCCCCCGTGTCTGGTTGGGTGAAGCTTGCTGGATTCTCGTATCTGTTTCCGCACTCAGAGTGCCGTGGGGCGCTGTTCAGAGGGGGCACGTAGAGTCCAGCCCGCACACACCCCACAGTCCGAGCGCGTCGGCGCCTTTTCGGGAACCCGCCCCCCCTTCTTCTTCGATGCCGCACCAGAACTCGGCGGGCGGTGGTTCCTCAGCGGTTGGGTGCGGCCTGGGTTCCGAGTCGTTCTCCGCTGCGTCAGAACATTGCAGCCTGTCTCGTACGTTCGCTGGATCTTGGCCCACCGGTGATTTCGCGACTCACGGCGCACGGGGTCGTGAGGATCTTCCAGACGCCGCCCTGCCGCTCTGTACCGGCTCAGAGAGCCCGGTGGTCAGTGTCCCTCCCGATCTGGTCGGGAAAGCCTCTGCCGAGAAGCCGTCGTGCTCGCGGTGATGGGTGTGAGCGCTCGAAACTCTCACGCTTCCATTTCAGAAGCTCAGAGCTCGCGCTCGGCCACCGGCGCCGCCGCCGTTTACCTCGGCCTGGTGAGGTCACTTTGTTCCCTGCTGGGAAGGTGTCGGTCATACCCTCCCTCTGTGTCCTTGCAGTTCGTGTACCGTTTCTTCTTCGAGGCCCCGTGACCAAAGCAGCTCAGTGTGACTCGCACCCTAGCCCTCCCTCCGACCCCCGTTGTCCCTCAGTCATGCAGGACGCCAAAAAGCCGCCTCCCCTGGGGCCGAGATTTAATAAGAGCAACGGTTTGTACCGCTCCATCAGAGCTCTTTTTCTTATACGGTTTATTTTATGTTGAGAGAGAGCGTGAGCCGGGGAGGGGCACAGAGAGACAGAGCACAGAGCCCGACATGGGGCTCGAACTCACCAACTGTGAGATCACGACCTGAGCAGAAATCAAGAGTCAGACACTCAGCCAACTGAGCCACCCAGCTTCCCCCACAAACACTCTTCAAGTAACGTTTTAATTTTTACCGCAAGCGCGTGGTGAGGCGTTCGGCCTGCCCCGAGTTTAGTTTGCTGTCCCTGTTTTGCTGTGTGCCCAGGGGCCCGCAGTTCAAGCCCTTTGCCTTTGCACAGCTGCTGCAGGAAGAGGAGGGCGAGGCTTCAGGGTTCGGAAAATAGTGGGGCCACCCGCACGCCCTTCAAGGGTCCCGGGGTCCCTGGAAGGTTCGCACCAGCAGGTGTCAATTGCGGAGCTCAGCCACGTAGCCTGGTCTTGGGTCGGCCTGTGATCCTCTAAGGGACGGACACGGTGAGGCGTCCGCACCCAAGTCCTCCTCGGCCTCTTTGTCGTAACCGCACAAACATGCTCGCCGCCCTCCTGGGGACGGGCCAGCCCTGCAAAGGCAGAGCGGAGTGTCGGGTTTCTGAAACCGCGTCCCAGTGGTTATGCGAAAACTCTTTGGCATTTTACACTCCCGTCTCCTCCTCGACATCGAAATTTAATATGCCGTCGACACCATGATATCAGGCTTTTGGGTCACGGCTCCATCTGCGGGCAGCTCGGCCCTGGAGCGTCTCCCAGACGGAGATGGCGGTGTCCGAGCCGAGGTGGAGGAGCTGCGTGTTTGTCTAGAAGGCGGTGCCCGCGTCTTCCTCGACCTGGCTCCGGCCCCGTGGCTTTCCACGGCGGAACCTGCGCCCGTCCCCCGGAAGGAAATGCGTGTGTCCTGTGGCCTTTGTGCACGCCGGGTCTAACGGCAGCCTTCCTCTCTCCTTCGTTCGCAGCAATGGAAGAGTTAATAGTCGAACTCCGGCTCTTTCTGGAGCTCCTGGACCACGAATACCTAACGTCCACGGTCAGGGAGAAGAAGGCGGTGATCGCGGACATCCTGCTGAGGGTACAGTCGTCCAAAGGTGCGTCCCCTCGTCGGCTCCGGTGTCCTTCTGCCTCCGGCCCGTCTCTAACACCACCGTCCTGCGAAAACACATTCATTCGCTCGTGAACGTATGCCCGTACTTATCCCCCTCACCGTGTGCCCGGTGCTGGCGGTCTCCAGGCGCGGGAGGGCGGAGCCTGTAAGAAGCCGCTGGAACAGCGGGTGGCCACGCTCTGGTCGTCCCCCCTCCGTGTGCGCCTCCCCTCGCCTGGAGCGCCCGCCTCGGCGGGACGTCGTGGGGAGGCAGAGGCAGAGGCACGGCATACAGTGCTTCCCGACAGCGTCTGACACGCGGGAAACCCGCAATCTCTGACCGTGGTTTTTCTCCCCTTGTCTTTTTTTTCTTTAATATTTTTTTAGTTTTCAGAGAGAGTGAGTTGGGGAGGGGCAGAGAGAGAGAGAGAATCCCAAGCAGGTTCCACGCCGGCAGCACAGAGCTCCGTGCAGGGCTCAAACTCACGAACTGCGAAATCGTGATCCGAGCCAGAGGCAGGAGCTGGCCGTTCAGCCGGCCGAGCCGCCCTGGCGCCCCTCTCCTGTAGCTTTCCTGAGCGGGGAGGCCCTGCTCTCCAGCCCCACGCCCTCTGCGTGTTTCCCTTCCCGACCACTGGTCCCGACGGGGCTCCGGCCTTGGGAGCCGCTGTCGACTTTCCCCGATTCCCCTTCCTGCCTTCCTCTGCCCGGCGGGTTCCGACCCCCTGTCTCCCCATGCTTTGCTCCGTGCGTGCCCTCTGAAGCTTTCCGACTGGCTCATTCTCCCCTTGGCTCTTAACTCGCCCCGGCCCTGGCCTGCTGATTGTTTTCAGTGGTCGAATTCCCATTTGTTCTTTTCCTGTCTTTTCACCGTTGCCGGTTCTGCGCCAGACACCTCCCCCACGGCCGCTGGCGCTCAGGGCTCTGGCTTTCCACAGCCCTCCTCCTGCCCGCCCAGCGCTTGCGGCCCGGCGCAGGTGCGTGTCGGTGAGCGTTATTCTTGGGGGTCTTTCCGGGCGGGTTCCAGGCCCTGAATAGTCCCGTACCCAGGCTCAGCCTGGTTCCTTCCACTCTCCTGCCTTCGCAGACACGGCGCTCACCGCGTTTTCTAAGAGTTACTCGTGTGTCAACTCGTCTTCCCAACTTGAATCCGAATCCACCGAGTGCATCAGCTCCTGCCTGCCACGGCACGCACAGTCTGCCCCAGTGTCTGACTTAAGAGGGCACCTGATACCGGGGCGCCGGGGGGGGGGGTTCAGTCAGTTGAGCGTCTGACTCTTAATTTGGGCTCAGGTCATGATCCCAGGGCTGTGGGATCGAGCCCCGCATCAGGCTCTGCGCCGAGCATGGAGCCTGCTTGGAATTCTCTCTCTCTTCCCCTCCCTTCCACTCATGCTCTCTTTCTCTCTCTCTCTCAAAAAAAAAATTAAAACAAAAGAGGGCACGTAGTACACACGTACCGACTCCCAGGGAAGCGCCCGCCCCCCCCCCCCCCGAGTCCGTGGGCAGTCACTGACCTGAGCGGAAGTTCAGGAAATGCCTCACCTTCGCGAGGCCGGGTGGCTTGGGAGGGACGTGGCTTTGGCTCCATCATTTCCACCTGCTCATATTTCCGTGAGTTCCGTAACCCTTTTCCTCCAGCCAGAGGTCCCTCACCCGTGAAATGGAGAAGGACAGGACAGAGTCGCTGTACGCAATCCGAGAAAACAAGTCTCCGCACAGCATTCGAGACGGGGCCGAGGGGGCGGAGCCGCCGGCGCCCCCGCCCGCGCCCCCCGGCCGCGCCCCCGCCCGCGCCCCCTCCTCACCCAGCTCTGGGGTTTCTGTCGATGCTTACAGGTTTCGAGGTGAAAGAGCATGCTCAGAAGCAAGAGGCCCCCAACAGCCTGCCGGCGCCTCCCCAGATGCCTCTGCCGGAGATCCCTCAGCCGTGGCTGGTGAGTGTAGGCTCTCCTCCCTCCCCACCCCCCCCCCTACCCCCGTCGCAGCGGCAGAGCCCCCGGGTCCCGGGCCACGCAGGGCTCCGGGCGGGTGATAACGGCTCGGGTGTGGGGGGAAGGAGGCCTGTCCTGTCCGAGGCTCTCCCTAGAGTGGTTTTCGGGCCGCCAGTAGCAGCCGAGCAGGAGGCTCCTCGTAGCTTCCCTCGGAGGGGAAGTACCGGCGCTCCAGGTCCGTGGAAATCTGCTCTGAAGCCAGAGTTTGTCTTCCAGTCGGAGGCTTTAGCAGGCACGACGGTGGCCGCAGGGACTGGGACGCGGCCGCCTGGGTGAGCTCTGGGGTGGAGCCCCGTAGTCGGAAACGTTGATATTCAGCGCTGTGCTTCTTCCACCTTCCAGGAGCGTGTGTTCGAATCGGTTCGATGCATTCGGAATTGGCGTCGGAGGTCTTTTGCCGCTTTCGCAGGCTTGGGGCGCTCTCACACGCACCTGCTCAGGGGCTTTCCCGCCTCGCCGTGTCCTCGGTTGCTCGCTCAGGACACTTGGGCTTGCGTCCAAAACCGGGGCGAACGTGGTTACTCGATGGTTTTCTTTTTAATGTTTGCTTTCAGTGCGGGACCCGTCACCATCTCGCCCCCGGGACGAAGGCTGCGGGAGGGCAGGGCTGGGTGGCGTTTATTCCCGTCTCTGCCTGGGCCCCCGCGTCGTGGCCCCTGTCCACGAGACACCCGTCAGTTATCGTTTTAGAGGGGACAGAGGGGACAGAGGACATCAGCAGCCGTCGGCTCCCTCCCGCGTGTCGCACACCTCCCTCGCGATTTTCCCACTTACGGTTTCACGTAAGCCTCACGGCTCGACGTCACAGAACCCCCACGGCACCCGACCGTGTGGCCGGGACGCACACCCATCCTCCAGAGCCGGAAATTTAGGTCAGGGAACGTGTGTGACTCGTCCGAGGCCACCCGACAGGCAGGAGAGGCAGAGGTTATAGCGGATTACTGGGATTCAAAGCCCGCCCTTCCTCAGCACTGCGGCTTCAGAGGTGCGGCCGCACGGCCCAGGCGGGGACGCCTCCCAGAGCAGAGACCGCAGCGTCCGGACCCGGAAGCCTGTCCCCGGGCCGGGACCTCGGGAGGCGCGGCCGTGCAGCCCATGCGTGTGAGCATGGACCGCAGACGCCGACTCCGAGAAGGGGTGGTGGTAGTGCCCCGAACAAGGGCGGCTGTGAGGACGCACGCAGGGGGCGCATCTCCAGCGCTGAGAGTAGGCTTTCTATGCTGGCGAGAGCCTGGCTTCCCGAACACTCACGGCCCCGAGCCCCCGGGGAGCCTGTGCAAACGAGCCTTCGGACCCACGAGGTCCGCTTGGGGCTGCGTTTCCAACAGGATCACCCTGGAAAATTGGGGGGAGGCCCCCCAAGGTAAATAAAAGTCATCCACTTCTCCTTCTTCCTGGGAGAGCCGCCGTCTTCCTCCTGCCGTGCCGTCCGGGCGGGGGCCATGGGCTGTGGGTGGCCCGTGTGCACGGGCACCTCGAGGCTGAGGCTGCGGAGAAGGCCGTGGGCGTGTCCGTAGTGGTGGGCACGTGGCGGGCACGCGGCGGGCACGCGGAGTTCCCGAGCTGAGGAGGTGCAGCAGCAAAGTCCATTTCGTCCATTTCCGCGGCCACTGGGGGCATTTAGATGGTACGCGGGGCCCTCGCGCGTGGCTGCGTACTTGTCTGTTGTTTTATACACGTAGCCCTTCCTCAGTCGAGGGCGTACTGAGTGTGTGATTTTTACACGCCGTGTTTGATCTTTTTAACAGCATGCGTTTCTCCCTCTTTATAAATTTCTTTTTTAATTATTCGTTTTTTTTTTCCAAACCCGTCCCGTTTTGTTGTAGAAACTGTGACTCGATGGGCTTTTCATTCCTTCAACGTGTCATTCGTTGTTCGTAGAGGTGACATTAGGTGAAATGAGCCGAGCTGTGGGCCAGGGCGTTTGTCCTCAGACGGGTCGTCCCTCTGGAAGAGGCGGAAGTGGATGGAGGCCAGCGGTTGGCTCCTTTCTGGGTCTTACCTTCTGGCTCACGTGTCCCTTCCTCCCTGGGCTGCTCCGAGCCCGCGCCCCCGCCCACGCCGTGGCTCGCGTGTTTCATCACCGCCGCTCAGATCGGAGCGGGGGTTCCCGCTGCAAACAGCTGGGAGCAGCCCGAGTGGGGCCACTGCTGTGAATTTCGTGGGCCCTCGGCTGCCACGTAGGGTGCCACGTGGCTGGTCGGGACTGAGACACGCGTCCCAGGTGGTCCGGGCCAGATGGACAGATTGCCTCTCTCTGCGTCTACTTCAGACGGAGCGTGCTCATCGAATAGCCAGCGTTTTCTACTGTCGTGACCCCCAAAGAGCCAGCCCTCTCCCCGGGGCTTTTTCTCAGCCGCGCTTTGCACTTCGTTCCCCGTGTGTGCTGTCTCGCTCTCTCCTGTTTCCCCGCTGCGCCAGGCTGATGCTCTGCGCCTGCCCTTGGCCGCAGGGCGGCAGAGCGTCCTGGGCGAAGGCGCACGAGGAGCCCTCCTGTCCGGCCGCTGGGTAATCGGAACTGTCAGTCGGGACCCCTGGGGGCTCAGTCCGTTAAGCGTCTGACTCTTGGTTTCGGCTCCAGTCGTGATCTCACGGTTCAGCGATTGAGCCCCACGTTGGGCTCTGGGCTGACCGCACAGAGCCTGCTTGGGATTCTCTCCCTCTCTCTCTGGCCCTCCCCTGCTCAGGCTTGTGCGCTCTCTCTCATAATAAACATTTTTATTTTTTTAATGTTTTGTTTTCTTTTTCTAACTTATATTTGAGAGAGAGAGACACACACACAGTGTGAGCAGGGGAGGGGTAGCGAGAGAGAGGGAGACACAGAATCCGAAGCAGGCTCCAGGCTCCGAGTCGTCAGCACAGAACCCGACCCAGGGGCTCGATTTCACGAACTGCGAGATCATGACCCAGGCTGAAGTCACACATTTAACCAACTGAGGCACCCAGGCATCCCTAAATATTCTAAATTTAAACAAATAATTTTTGAGTCGTTGTCTGACCCGTGGGTAATTTCTCCCTGCTGGGGCCTGCTGCATGGGTGTCTGGGGTTTTCCCGCTGCCTCCGAGCCCGGCTGCTCCTTGCTGCGGCTCTCCTGGGATTGCGATGCGGGGCCGGGGGCTGCGCACTGCGTCCTTCTCCTCTTTTCTGCGTCGTCTCTACCTGCGGCAGTTAGTGACTTCCGGGTCTTGTTTCCTTACGGTGGAGTAAAACGTAGGTACTTGGGAGCCGGCCTGAGCCTGGAGCCCCTGGGCGTCGAGTGCTGAGCTGTTCTCCCCCAGTCCACGCCCTCCCTCGGTCGAATCATCTTCTTTTAACCTTGGCGGTTTGTCTCGACCGAACCTTTCTCTTTCTCTTCTCTTCTCTCCCTCCCTTCCTTCCTTCCTTCCTACCTTCCTGATTTTATTTGTGAGTAATCTCTATACCCAGTGTGGAGCTCGAACTCACGACCCCGAGATCCAGAGTCGTATGCTCCACCGACTGAGCCGGCCAGGGGCCCCCAACCAAAGCTTTCTGAAGAGCATCAGCTCAGAGAGGTGCCCCCTCGCCTTTTGCGCCCCTATTTCACTGGCTTATTTGTGTCACAGTTAATCACGTTGATGTCAGTGACTACAGTTACAGGCGTAAGTGCTTAAGGGATGTGGCTGACTTGCGCCCGCACAGCTCAGCGGATGGGACCGTCGGCAGGGGGCGCTCTGGAGGGGAGTCTGTGCACCAGGGCCGCCGAGTGCTCTCCGGAGGGAACGGAGCGCGTCGGTCAGGTCAGCGGGTCAGGGGGTCGGGATGGGCTCCTCTGACCTTCTCTGACAGTGCTGCCGTGAGTGCGTCACTCGGCCAGGAGGCCGGTCGGTCGTCTGGTAGCCCCTGGTCAGCTGGGTTTTGGCGGGCCGACCGGGTGGCAGGCTGACATTCGGAATTAGCGGGTGCCGGGGCACAGACGGAGCGGGCCGCAGCTTACGGCTCACAGAGGAAGATGGGGCGGCCTGGAGCTTGGCACGTAGCCCCGAGGGCCGGGGAGGGACGCGGGCAGGGGCCTGCCCATGAGGCGGCCACCCTGTGGGGGTTCGTGCGAGGCACCCTCGGGAACCCCTCCCCCCCATCCCCGTGGGACGTGTTGTGGTGCTGGGTTTGCGACAGCCCGGCCGGGGGGGGGGTCTTCTAGCCTGTCCAGGAGCCGCTCTAGCCTCGTTCCCTCTTTTGCGGCACCTCATCGAGCGAGGGCTGCCTCTCATCACCCAACTGGCGCTTCAGACTCTCGGAGACGAGTTCTCTGGGACCTTTTTATCGCTTTCGGTGCCCAGCAGGGCTCGATGCAGCTGCCACCAACCGCCGCCCGCCATCCCTGTCCCCCGGGGCTCGCTAGTGGTTATCGGTCTTGCGTACTCGAGCCACAGCTCCTCCTCTCCGCATCCTTTTAGGCAAGCTAAATTCGCACTTGTGGAGACGGTGTCTGTTTCTATACTTTCTATACAGTGTTCCCGCGCTGGGCGGTAGAAAATGCCGCTGGCTTCTCGAGGTCGGGGGTGGGGGGGGCGGGTCCGTGAGTAAGTCCTGTTAACGCGGGCGACGCACCCCTGCTCCGGGGGGACGTCTGAGTGTTTCTGCTCCGTCCTGGGAGGAACCTGTGGTGGCAGCCGGGGGGGTCCTGTGTGCCCCGGGGGTCCCTCAGTGTGGCCATCGAGCTTCGGAAGTGCTCGCGACGGTGCGGACACTCGGAACGTCTCCCCTTCTCCCGAGGCCTTGAAATCATAAGCACGGGGCGACGGGTCCAGCCCCCTGGCATTCTGACGGGCGACTAGAACAGCCGAAATAGCGTGCGTGTGTGGTAAGAGCCTTTCTGGGAAGAGCTGTGCTTTTCCACGCGGGTCGGTTTTGTTTCACTCCACGAGCGCACAGCTGTCACGCTGATGCAGTCCGCGCGCGGCCAGGGCAGGGCACGATTGTGAGCGGCGGCCGCCTCCCCTGGAAACGGATCCCGTCCATGTGGACGCTGCTGCCGGCTGGCACCTGCGCTCAGGCGGCCGTTTCCCGGGGGCCGGGGGCCGTGGGCAGGTGGCTCCTGCCTCCCCTGCTCTCGGAACAGCGCTGAGCCGAAACCAGGGGGCGCTCGAGTCTTTACGGTTGAGACAAGAGAGCGGTCCGTCAGGATGCTGCCCCGTCAAGGCGGTTAGAAATGCTCAGTAATGCAATCGCAGAGTGTCACAGGTGTTCAGATGGGGTGTGAGAGAGAGCAACTTAGTTCTTCGATGCCTTCGGGCCAGAGCTCATGAATCGGGATCGCGTGTTATGTCAGCAGATAACGGTGAAGACTTTGCGAAATCGCGTTAACATGTTCGTAACCTAAGCTTTAGCGTTTCAACCATCGGGTGTCCCGTTTGGTGAATTGAGTGCGTTCACAGTGTCGCGCGGCCGCCCCTGCCCTCCTCCCCAGAATTTGCTCATCCTCCCGGCTGAGGCTCTGTCCCCAGGACCCCCCCCCCCCGCCCCCACCGCTCTGCTCTCCCGCGCTCTGTGTGCAGCGGTGGAGTGCGGTGCCAGCCTCCCCTCCTCCCCCGCGGCCTGCCCTCCACTCCCACGGCTGCTCTGTCCGACAGACGAGATCTCGAGGCTCTTGAGATTCTCTGACAAAATTAAGTATTTTTCTAGTTGCACCGGTGAGATTAATGCCCAAGACTTAGAACGGAAAACCGTCTATTTCCTGGCGAAATCAGCTGTGATCCTTTGACCGACCATGACACCTCTGCTCTGTGTTCCCTCCCTTGTCTCTCCGAGGAGTTCAGTCTCCCGTGGAATTCCTGTGGCATCTTTTAAACATTTAATCTCTGGCTGCACCCCCGATGCGTACGGAGCCTGTCGGCCCTCCCGCCGACCGCGCTGCCTTCCCCGCGGACGCCTGGCTGCTGGTGGGGCCGGGGAAGAGGCCGCGGCCCCGCGGGGCTGCCGCTCCTTGCCGCGCGTGAAGCGGAAAGTTAGTAGTGTGAACAGAGTCCCGCCGGGTACGCACGTGCCCGGCGGGAAGCAAACCAGTGATGAGAACGGAGCAGGGTGTGATTTGGATAAACACTCGTATTTTGCCAGGAAGAGACTTAAAATTCTTGCCGTTAGGCTCCACACTGTCAGCGCAGAGCCTGACCAAGAGCTCGATCTCACGAACCATGACGTCGTGACCTGAGCCAAAATCGAGTCTGACGCTGAACCCACTGAGCCACCCCGGTGCCCAGCACCCTCTACGAATTCCTGTCAATGGCGATTTCAGTGCATTCTTCCTACCGGAGAGGCTGGGAAAGAAGCTTCTCGGCTGAAAGCAACGGTGCTAACAGCTCAGGTCCCCGTTTTTCGCCTTTCCCACACCTGCTGTCGCCTAATAAGCCATGATTCCTCCGACCGAAACCCCGAACTTCCAGGATGAGTGGTATCTGGGAGAGGAGCATAGGCCCTTTTGGGAGAGAGAGGGCGTTCCTCTGTAGGAATTATTTTTTGAGGGGTATTTCATCAAAGCGAACATAGTGTCATTTTTTCCTGATCTTAAAAACGGTAAATGCTACGGGGAAGGGCCAAGCCACACAGCGAAGCAAATGCCTGTGAACGTTTTGGCGAGTGACCGCCTGTCTGTGTGTGCGCGTGAGCCTCAACACTCGAGTCTTACAGGAGGGGCTCCTGGCGCGCCCACTCCTCCCGCCACCCGGCGTCCGGGCGAGGCTTGCCGAGGGAGCGAGCAGGTGTGCACACACGCGAGCGTGTCGACACATCGTGGCGACCGTTGAGGTTGGTTTTAGATTTCGCTAACTAACCGTTTATTGAGCATCTTTACGCACTGTCGCCCGCACGACCAGTGCACCTCTCGGTGTGCGTTTCCAGACGTGGAATTATGGGACCCAAGGGCACACCTGCTGAGAAGCCGTGCCAGACCCGCGACCGCCAGCGGCGTCCGAGAGTCAGCAGAGGAAGCCGGTCGGCCAGGAGCCCCCCCCCTCCCCCCAGCCCTGTGCAGCCTGGCGTTGCTCGCAGCTGCAGGAGCGGAGTCCGTGCTCCTTCCAAACGTTTGTTCGATTCAGCGCTCCGTGACGCTTTCCCAAGACGTGAATAATTGGATGGTTTCGACATAACTCAGAGGAAGTCGAGACTCTCTCCGCTTCATGAATAAAGACGCCCAGTGAATGAGACAGCTCTCTTCCAAGAGCAACAAGGCGAGATTTTAACCCGGGCACGGGCTCCCGTTCAGACCTTGCCTGGGGCAGAGCCTGGTGTGTCGGGTTCCGTTTTAAGCGCTGCCTTTTCGGGAGGATGGGAAGGGGCTGGACACCGTCCCGCGGATGGATGGCCGCAGGATGACGACAGTCAGGAAGGCAGCCGGGTGGAAGGCCTGCGAGGAGACGGGGTTGTGTAGCCCGGGGCACAGGCCTGGGGGTGGAGGGCGGAGGGCGGGCCTCAAGGAGATGGAGGAAAATTGTGAAAGTTATCCTTCAGCTGGCGGGAGGAAGGAGTGGGCCGGCCCACCGTGGGCGATTAGTCATTCACAAAGGACTTTCTTGGATTCGGAGCTGAGCTGCCTGGAAAGCGGTGGAGGCTCACATTCTGGGGAGCGTGCATAAACCCTCGTGATTTCTTTGAAACCGTGTTCTGCTTGGAAACGGAACCCGGTAAACCTTCGGGCTGGGGCCCCTGCTCTGTGCCGCTCGCGGTGACGGTTGTCTGATTCGCTGGCTCTGGGTTGTGTGAACTAGTTACGAAAGGAGAGAGAGAAGGTGCATCTAAGAGGTTAGGTCTTCGGTGGACGGACCTGGTGTTGGCAAAAGGCCAGCCTGAGTTCAGGGACTGTCTTAGACCCCCCGCCTCCTGCTGTGTGTCCGTGACACGTGAGGTAGGGTCACGTCTCCGTGAAGGACTCCCGGAGGGGGGGGTGTTGACCGACGCCGCTGGTGACCGAGGCACAAGGGCCTAGTCCCACGCCGGGCAGGGGGCAGGTTTTGGCAGATGCTGGCTCTCCTCGCCCTCCCCTCACGCCCTCTCTGCCGGCGTGAGGCCCCGCGAGCGACGTGAGCCGCAGACTCCCCGATGGCCGTGCGGAGAGAGGTGAGGACGCGCTCCCCCTCGGGGGCGCGCGAGGGAAGAAGGCAGCCTCGCTCCCGCCGGGTCCTGCACATGCCGCGGTCACGGCTTCAGCACCGGGGCGCCTCAGCCCCAGAGCCTGGCCGGGAACCGCGATGCGATTGGTTTGGGGCACGAAGAGACTCCTTCTCGACAGAAGTTTCTTTGCGCAAGTAGCTCATAGGCGATTTTCTTTTGTGGTTTTTGACAAGTTTCCCTGGGATCGTGGGCCAGCTACACTGGTTCACCCACCCCTACCTACTGCCGGGCAGAGCCCGGAGCCCAGAGCCCTGGGGACGCCAGGGGGAACAGCGCCATGGGGACAGAGGGGGGGAACCCCCATCTCAGCTCTGGGGAGCGTCCGAGAGAGGGCCGGGAGTTCACCCCTGCCCCGGAAGCGGGCAGTGCCGGGGCGCTCACGGCCGCTGGCGATCTGGCGTGGACCAGGGTGGCGCTCGGCCCGGGCCGGCCGGGGTGCACGTGGCAGGGAAGCCGTGGAGCCCCGGGCAGGACCTAGCTCGGAGCCTCTTCGTGGGGCGGTGATGTTTTTGCCGCGGACATCACGAGGCAAGGGGAAAATGCCGGGCAACACCGGCTCGTCCAAACTCCAGAAACTTCTAGCGGCCGTTCTGACTTCTGTGGTGTTTCTGCTTCTTCTCCTCAGCCACCGGACAGCGGGCCGCCGCCACTCCCGACGTCCTCTCTCCCGGAAGGTTATTACGAGGAGGCCGTGCCCCTGAGCCCCGGGAAAGCTCCGGAATACATCACGTCAAGTGAGTGTCAGGCGGCCTGGCCCATGCCAGCCTCCTCCCCTGCGGGACCGTGGAGAGCGTGGCTGCTGGCTGGGGAGGAAGGGGAAGAGGGGCTTCCGGAACGCTGGGGAGCGTGGAGCTCCGTCACTCTTGAGCCCAGAGAGGTGACTGCAGGAAGGACTTGGAAGCCTGCACCGCCTGGCAGGTGCCTTTGGGACGTCAGTGTCACTGTCCTGAGTCACGCTTGCTGAAGCCTTGTTGCTGTGGAGTCCCGGGTCTCAATGGAACGCGTACCCTTTGGGCACAGGCAGTGACTTACGTGGCGAGTGTTTGCAGTGTCCCCTGAGGCTGTGTGCATCACACCATGATGGAAAAGCCTGGGTAGAGAACGGGGGGGGGGCGGGGGGGGCGGGGGACGTCCCAGTCACAGGCCTTTGTCCTGTCTGTCTCTTCTTCCTTTCATACAGGTTTTTCCAGAAAATTCTTGCCGAGCTTGGAGCTGTCCTGGCGAGGCTCTGGTCTGGCGCCTGGTTGGTAGAGGGAAACACCTCTCGAAGGTGCTGTCCCTGAGTCGAGTTTGTCACGTTGGGACCTATGTTGGGACCCAGCCGCCAGTTCACACAGAAACCCTTTCTCTCAGCACCTCCGGACTTTGGTCTCGGGTCACTGGCTCGTCTCTCACCCTGTCAGCAGGGAGCTGTTGTCCCTGGGTGCGGTGCAGGGACGCATCGGGGTCCGTGTGGACGAGGGAGCTGTGTTTTTCTTAGGCACGTGAGACCGGAAGTGGGGGGGGTCTGCTCCATTTGGTCTCGAGGCTTCCGGCACGTTAATGTTCATGGCGCGTGGCCCTCCTTCCATCTGTCTTCTCACGGAAATGCGCGCCTCCTCCCGGGGCCGTCTTCCGGCCCCCGAGGTCCCTGACCTCCCCGTCCCCTGGGACGGGGCAGCGGGCAGGCAGAGGCACGGCCTCGGCGCAGAGTCTCCCTGGTTCGTCACAGGAGGGCCTCCTCCCGTGGTACGTCTTCCGTGGGAGAGCCCAGTGAGCGGGAGCGTGGGCCCCTTGCGGGCGGGGCCCCTGTTCGCCTGGCCTCGGGAACAGGTACACTCTGGGGGACAGAGGGACGGTTCTGGGACGGAGGTCGGGCCCTCTCAGGCTTTGAGGTCTCCAAGTCAAGGGTTTTAATGTCTCTTTTCTGTGAGAACTCCTCATGGAAAAATGCATTCGGGTAATTTCTGAGTGTCCACTCTCTCAGGAATCAGGGGACCAGTCAGAACACACGGAAACGGAACCTTCTCGGTAAAATTCAGAATTTCACTGGAGTCCTTGCTTTGTGACCGCACCAAGCACAGGAAAACAGGTTTTCTGACAAAGGTGTCGTCCGGCCCTTGGAGCAGTCTGGTTCTAGCTTTCTCCTTCCCTTCCCTCCCCACCCCCGTCCCCCCGACACACCTTCCGGGCGAGAACCTGGTAGTCGTTTGGTTGACGTTGGGGGCCGGGGCATCTTCCAGTCTGAGGAGCCCCCGTCAGCAAGGCGTCCCGGCTTGTTCTTCAGAGAAGCCGTCTTGTACTTGCTGACATGGCACCCTTTGTTGAGCTCGTTCCGGAAGCAGGGGCAGTGGGACGCACCCGCCAGGGCAGCGAGTTAGCGGGGCGGTGGGGCAGCGGGACCCACGCTCGGGGCAGCGGGGCCAGCCCGCCGAGGCTCCCTCCATCCCATGTCTGCGGCTGCACGGCTGGCGGCGAGGACCTCGCCTCCCCTCCCGAAGAAGCAGGCAGCGGGCTGGCTTCCAGATGGCTCCGTAGGGACTCGGCGATGGCTTTGTCGAACCTGGGCCGTCCTGAGTGTCCTGGAACAGAGGGGCTGTGAAGGGAGGAGCCTCAGGCAGCCGTGGAAGCGGACGCAGAGCCCGTGGAGCAGGCCGGCAGTTGGGAAGAAATGCTGCAGGATTGGAGGGAAGGGGGAGGGCAGACTGGGGCGTGCCTCCGAAAGCTGCACTCGCCTGGCCAGGCCTCCGACGACAAGGGACACGGCCTGTGCGCGAGCCGTGGGGGCTGTGGGCCCAGTGGAGGGCCGGCCAGGACCTGCCCCTGCGCCAACCAGCCTGCAGACGTGCCGGCGGCCGCTTCCCGCCCGCCTTCCGGGCTGCTCACATCTCTCTCGCGGCCAGAGCCGGCCGAGAAAGGGACTCTGGGGAAAGGTCGTTCCAGCCTCGCTCACTTGATACGGCGCAAAGCCAGCACCGTTTCTCCGGCGTCCATCTGGCACCCGGCACTGCGCTCTGAACCACGTCGGATTTCCAAGTCGGGACAGTCCACGGTCACAGTGCAGGTTAACAGGACCCAGCTGTCACCCGTACCACAGAAAGCTCCCCCCACCCCCACCCCAGAGGAGGCAAAGTCCCTTTCTCTTCACGCAAGGTCTTACTCTCCCCTTTGGGAGCCTGTAACCTGAAGGTTGGGATCCACCACCCCCGGCCTTTGAGTTTCCACTGTTACACGGCGGGAGCGGGGAAGGGCAGGGCGGTGGGGCCGGACGGCGGGAGTGGGGGAGGGCAAGGCGGTGGTTCCGGACGGCGGGAGCGGGGAGGGCAGGGCGGTGGTTCCGGATGGCGGGAGCCGGGGAGGGCAGAGCGGTGGTCAGAGTCAGGACGAGAAACTCATGCATAACTAGTCCCGTCCTCTTTACTACATCTGGTCAAGGTCATAACTCGTTTCTATAACTTCCTTCCTGTTCTCCTTGGCTTCAGCAAGTACCTTGGTCGGTCACCCAATAAGGTGACTCACCTTTCCCTCCCAAAAGGTCTGGGCCGCACTGGATGGTTCAGTTATGGGCTGTGGCAGTGCTGAGGGCCACCCTAGGGACCTATCCCCCCCCCCCATGCTGGTGTGGACGTGACTAGTCCCCCCAGACCCTGGAGCAACGCCCGCTCTGTTGTCTCTACTTTTGGGTTAGCGGAGCAGTCACTGTGTCCTTGGGGGGGAACGTGTCGCCCTTAGGAACTCGGACCTGTGGGCCCGCAGAGCCAAGATTTCAGGGAAGGGAGGCAGAAATCTTGCCAGTGGCTCCCTAGGGGTAACAGTGACAGGAGCCACTCCCGCGCTCAGCCCTGGGTCTCCAGCCCTGTGAGCCCCGGCTGTGGGGAAACGGGGGGAGCACGCGCTGCCAGAAGGTGGTCTGGAAGGGGGCACCCCAGTCTCCAAGGGCGGCCGGTCAAGCGGGTCCTGGAACTGAATATTCAGAAAGGCCTGCGGGGTCCCCGGCTTCAGGTGATGGGGACGCGGCACGACCACGTGGCGTGAACCGCGTCTGCTGTGACACGAGTTCTCCGGTCAGAAGCCACGCCGTGGGGTCCCGTGCTGGCGAACGGGGCGTGCCGTCAGACCGTGGACGGGGCTCGAGGCAGGAGCGTTGCGGCGGGGACGGCAGATTCCCTTCAGCGAGCTCGTCCAGGGAGAACGGGCCACCGCCCTTGCGTGGAGGGCATGGTCCAGTTGCAGGTGGCTGGCCGGACCGCGGGGCAGTGTCGTGTGCAGGCGGGGCCCTCAGGAGGGCCAGGTGTCAGGGTGCAAGTCCACCCCCAACCCCCAAGGCCACTTGCATGTGACCGCGTCCGGACGGGGAGCCTGGGGACGGAGGCTGCCGACGTGTGTGGGACGGGCCGCGCTGAGTCCCCGATGGCGAAGATCCTCCGCCGAGGCCCTGCTGGGAGCTCCCCGGGAGCGTAAGCCTGCCCTTCGCCCGTCCACAGCCCCTCCGCAGCCTCCTTGCCGCCGGCTCCTCTCCAGTCCCCACCGCCCAGCCCCACCGTCCGCGGTGCCGGGGACGCCGTGGTGGAGAAGGTGTGGCGGGAACGGGCGTACGTCTCTGAGCTGCCAGCTCGCACCTGTCACCGCTTCCGGGCCTGGCGGAGCCCGACGGGTGCACGCTGCTGGGACGTTAGGGTCGGGTCGGGTGCCCCGAGGTGGGCCAGGTGACCTGGAGCCTGGTTGGGCAGCTGAGGCGCCCGTGACCCAGCATTTGGACGCTCCTCGGGTGTCAGTGGGACAAAAGCAGTTTCTCATAGGTACACTAAGTGTTTCCAGAGGTTGGCGTAGCCACGCTCTGAAATCCTAAAGGGTCTCCGAGCTTCACCCACAGTGGCCTGCCTTCCGCCAGGCTTCCGCTAGCGTCTGGAACAGGGCGTGGTCGGGGAAGCAGAGCCACGGTGGCCTGGACCTCACACAGTCGTGGCGGCCGTAGAAGTCCACGGAAGCTGCTGCCCGTGCATCTGGGCGGCCGGCAGTCTGGAAGAGCAGCTGGCTTGAGGTGGCGGAGCCCAGGGCCACCCTGAAATCCGCGGGGACACACTGCACCCGTCTGTCTGTGAGTGCCCTCCACAGTCAGCGACATGGGCGACCCAGAAGATGCTGGGGCTCTTGGCCAAGGTGCGGGGTCTGGGGGGATCCGAGCCGCCCCAGGAGGGGGCCCGGCAGCAGCGTGGGCGACACATGCGGGACACGGGGTGAGCCCAGCCGCGCCTGGCGCCCTCCAGCGACCTCATCCTTCCTTCTGAGTGCAGCTGCTGCTGTGCCTTCGCCTCGCAGTCTGTGTCTGGTGGCGCCCCCTGGTGCTGACCTGCCGACCCAGCCACGTGGGCCTGGAAGGCTGGGAAGCTGGTCTGGCCTGGCCAAGCTGGCCGCAGTCGCCGCCATCTCGTTGGGGTTTGGGGTTCAGATGTACATTTCGGTTTTGTTTTCAGTTCCTGGTCGCCCTCCCCCCTTGTCCTCTCGCTCCCCACGGGCAGTGGGTTGAGATGCCGGCTCCGATTTCGCCGGCTCTGGGCATGTGTCTACATTTTAACCTTGGTGGCGAGAGTAATTGGCCATCGGGGTGTCCTTTAGTTCCGTCAGAACTGCCCGTGGGACTAGCGGCAGCAGCATCGGGCACACAGACAGATCCACACAGGGTCTCTGGCTGGCTCTTCGGTCTGCCTCCTCGCTCCGTCTACACGGGGCGCCAGGACACGCCGGGGCCTGGTGGCTTCTAATCAGCACCCTCTCGGACTCTGCCCGAATGAAACCCTCCGTCCGGCTCCGAAAACACCCGCACTGCCGACCTCGAGGCCTGAAGGCCGGTGGTCCTTCTTTCCCCTCCTCCCCCGTCCTGGGTCCTTCATACCTTCCACAAAGCCCCCATTGCTTCCTGATGTATTCCCAACCCCAGCCCCCCGACGGCGAGCTCCTCGAAGTCCTGCCAGAGCTGCCGGGAAGTGCGGGGAGTGGGGGGGCAAGGACACGTCCCGCTCTCCACTGGGGAGGCGTCGGAGAGACTGCTCAGAGATGGACTTTCCTTTAGGCTCAGACTGCGGCCAGTGCCCCCGACCGCTCTGGTTCCTGCTAAGGCGGCTGGCGTTCTTCTAGAAGGAATGTGCTGCTTCTCTCTCCGAAGGGGTAGGCGTGGGGGGGGGGCAGCAAGCCTGCCGTCTCTCTCGGCCGGGGACCTCGGCCCTCCCCAGGACAGAGGGGGCCCCCAGGGGCCCCATTGGCCATCCTCCTCCGGGGACCCCCGTGGATGCCCGACGCTGCGGACGGCGCCAGCCCTGTACGTGCTGGGTTGCTTCCTGTACACCTGCTTGTGATCCAGGGTAATTGATAAACGGGGCGGCAGGAGACGAACGACAGAGCGACCAACGCCACAGCCGCCGTCACGGAAGTTGTGTGAATGTGGTCTCTCTCTCGACATCTCCCTGTCCTGAACTCCCCCTCTTCTCGAGATGGCGTGAGATGATACAGTGCTCGCGCCCCGAGGGGACGCGGGCGCGTGACGCAGCGCGGGGCTGCTGCCGACCTCTCGACCTCACGCCGGGAGGAGGCTCGCCTGCTTCCGGGCCACGCCGCCCGTGGGAAACGGAAACCACAGAAAGTGAGACCGTGGGTCAGGAGGGGCCACTGTGGGGGGCCGAGAGGCCCTCTGTGGACGTGAGGCGGGCCCGGGCGTTCGCGGCTGTACCCGTGGAAGCACAGCCGGCCTCGAACACCGTGGGCGTCGGGGCGCCGACCCTCCGCACCTGGAAAATCCGTGCCTAACTTTTGACTCCTCAAATATTACCGACTGCTAGCCTCCTGTTGCCTGGAAGCCTTGCCGATGGAGACAGCACCAATCGTCCACCGAGACACACTCGGATGTCGTGTGTATCTCGTCCTGTGTTCTGACAGTAACGGAAACTAGAGAAGCGAAAATAGTATGAAGAAAATCCTAAGGAAGAGAAAATACATTTCCAGGACCGTCCTGTGTTTCTTGAAAAAAATTGCGCTCCTAAGTGGACCGGTGCCGTTCAAACCGTGATCGAGGGTCCGCGGTAGAAAGACGAGAAATACTGCCGACACAGCAAGCCCTCGGCAAGCGCTCGCCGCGTGAATGAGACTGGAGCTATTTCGCCCACTCCTGAGTCCTCATTAATGCGGTTGCTCGTTTGTTCGTGGAATGTTTCCCGGACTCCCTGGTCTAGGGAAGGGCTCGGCACCGAGGGACTCACGGTCCTTAGAGGATCGTGAGCGTAACCTCTCTAAAAGAAAATTAGGACTTTGTGCGTCGCCCGTCCGAGGCCTCTGACTCTGGGTCTCCCCATGTCTGGCCGCCCGCCGCCTATCTTCGGGGTCTTGCCCGCCACTTCCCGCCACGTGAGCTCTGCTCCAGCCACGCTAAACTTTTTAAAACCCTTTTGTTATAAAACGTTACGTATTTACCAGAAAGTACTCAAAATACACGGATGGGCTTACCGGCTTCTAACGCGTCTGCCCCAGAAGCCCCCCGCGTGCCCCTTCCTCATCCCAGCCCCCACCCCACAGACCTAACCACTAACGTGGCCTCTGGGGCAAGCCTGGAGGTGCCACTGGAATCGGAAAAGATCCACTCTGATTTTTTCAGTGCGTTCACTCACCGGGTTCCTTCTAGACTCTTCCGTGTGGTTGGCAGCGACTCGTAAAAAGTCTAGGTCCGGTCTTCCTTTAGCGTTCCCCGTGCCACGCACACTGACCCCCACAGCCTGCCATTCCCGCACTGCCACGACCCGCACTGCCATTCCCGTGGGCGTCCGTCACTCCGGCACGGGCGGGCAGCTGCTCTCAAGGCGGAAGCGTTCCCTGCCTGTGCCGTCCGGCGCCACCTCCTCTTTGCCACCCGCGCGTGCCGGGCGCTGGAGATGCGTTAGTGCCGCTGAGTGAGGGGCATCTAGCTTTGTTCAGCTTGACTTAGAACCGGGTTTAAGTAGCCGCCGTGGCTCCCGCGTTAAGCAGGGTGGCAGGGTGTGTGCGCGTGGACTCGGGGAAGAAAGCCCGGCCCCGGGGGTGGGGGGGGGGAGATCGCGTGTCAGCGCACAGGCAGGAACAGACGGTTCTCTCTCGTTCTCTGTCCACGGCGGGCTGGGCCCTTCTCAGGCCTGGAGTCACCCTCCGCCGGGTCCTCTGGGCACGCCCTCATGGCATCAGCACAGGTGCCTTCAGGCCGCCGGCCCTGCCCCCGACCGCACCCCTTCTCAGGGCTGCTCCCTTGGGCTCTGGCTGGGCACTCTCCTCTGACCGCTTTACCGTGGTCGGACACCCAGCCACGCAGCCGGGCGGCCCCTGCTCCTAGCGATGCTTCTCTGTGACGACAGTGCAGGCGGGGCCTGCAGGTGGTAATCGGGGTCCCCGCGAGCGAGTTGTGTGCAGGGTCTGCTGTTGCTGCCGTCTCTGCCGCACCTCGCAGCCGGCTGCTTCCTCCGCGGTCCGTCCTTCGGGGTCACGCGTCGTGTAGCTGTCTGTCCGTCCCTCAGACGTGTCCTGAGGAGTGGAGGTGTTCCAGACGGTCTGGGGGTGCAGGAGAGTGCAGAGGTGAAGCCGACCCCGTGTCCAGGAGCCTGTCGTCCTCAGGGCGGGAGCCTGTTGGGACCGTCTGTCAGCCGTCCGTCTGAGGGCTCTGCAGGTGTGGCCAGTTCATCCGGCAGTCCCCCTTCTGCAGGCCGTGGTTCCTGCCCCAGGCCAGGTGCGCTGTCCTGTCCTGCAGGGCGGCCTCCCTTCCCTCCTGCCGCCCGACACGGGAGGCCGACGGACAGCCGGAGGGCGCGGTCCAGGCTGTGCTGGCTGGCGGCTTGGGAGCAGAGGTGGGGGGCAGTTCCTCCAGCGCCTCGGCCCAGGCCACCGGAGCCTGACGCCACGGCCCGGGGGGCCAGACACTGACTCTGCTCTCCGCTCCATGCCGGCGGCCGCAAGTCCAAGAGCTGGGTGCCCACCTCGCCCACGTGGCGAGGGCCCCGTCCTGGCTCACGGACGGTGACTTCTCCGTGCGTCCTCGAGTGCTAGACAGAGAGCAAGACCCCGCGTTTCCTCCCCACAGAGACGCCGGTCCTACCGAGTTAGGACCCACTCCTGGAACCTCGCCCCTCCGTAGTTACCTCCTGGGAGTCCCGTCTCCAAATGCAGTCTCGTTGGGCGAGAGCTTCGGCGTGTGAATTGGGGAGGGCCCGCTCTGGCGACTCAAGGAGGGCGTAGTGGACGAGGTGCCCGTAAATTAAATCGTGGAAGGCGGGAGCTGGAGTGGCAGGCGCGGGAAGCGAGGCGGCGGAGCCCCGGAGGTGGGGAAGGACGCGCCGCGGGCACGAGCCGACGTTAGGCCTTCCCGCCTCGCAGATTGGGAAGGGCCGGCGCACTCCTCCGGAGGCCCTGAGGAGGACTCGAGGGGAGGGGTGGCCTTGGCGTGGATGCAGAGCGTTAGCGAGGGTGTGGCCGTGCACATGGGGACACGTTCTAGACCCCAGAGAACTTGACTAGTGGTGTGTAGCAGAGAGCCACCCTCTGTGGCCGGCGGGACACATGGCCGAATGGGGGTCCCACTCGCCCAGCAGCAGCGCGGCCAGGACCTGGCGCCGTGGGGTCTGCAGGCGGCCGGTCCCCCGCACTTCAGGCAAAAACCTTGCGTTAGCGTCCGCTGGCCGTCTCGTCGGTTGGTTCCCCGTTGTTACTCATTTCCGTTGCCACAGTTCGGAACCCCGGGCCCCTTCCTCACTTCCCGGGAGGACGAACGCGTCCCCGAGCCCAGAGGGAGCCCCCACATCGGGCTTCGTAGGCAGGCCTTGACCCTTCCTTCTCTCCTCGCTTTGGCAGATTACGACTCGGACGCCATGAGCAGCTCGTACGAGTCTTACGACGAGGAGGAGGAGGACGGGAAGGGCAAGAAGACACGGCACCAGTGGCCGTCCGAGGAGGCCTCCATGGACCTGGTCAAGGACGCCAAGATCTGCGCCTTCTTGCTGCGGAAGAAGCGCTTCGGGCAGTGGAGCAAGCTGCTCTGCGTCGTCAAGGACACCAAGCTGCTGGTAACGCGTCGCGCGCGGCCCGTGCTCGCGCAGGCTCGGTGGGGTTCGGTGGCGGTCCGACGTGACGGGACTGCCACCCGGGCAGCGCCGACGGCAGCCGGAGGGCGGTGGCCACCGGACGGCGGGTGCGCTCGCGGCGGTCAGGCACCGGGCAGCGAGCGCGGGCCGTGGTCACCGAGCCTCGAGGGCCTTTGGTTTTGCTTCCTGCAGCCACCGTGGGCGGGTCACCCCCCCCACCCCCCCCCCCACCGCGGGCCAGCGTCTGCGGCGTGGGCCAGCTTGCTCTCGCCAGACAGCACGGGCTGGGTCTTCTCGTTGGTAGTGAGTCAGTGAATTCCTCAAAGCCAGGTCATCGAGGGGGGTGGGCAGGCCGGCCACGGTTTGCGGGGAGAGTGCCCAGGAAAGGACATTCTTTCGGGAAACTAGAGGCAGATTCCTTTTTTCGTTGTTTAATCCGAGGGGCCGAAGAGGAAGACGGGCCGAGTATCAGGGGAGCCGGGGACAGGGCCGCGGGGTAAGCCGGAGCCCCGGAGAGCGTGGGACACTCCCTGCCTCCCCCTCCTGTCCGCCGGCTTTCGTAGAAAACGAGGCCGGTTATCGGAATTGTGAATTTTAGGGAGTGTTTTTGCGTGCGGGTTTTCCTTCTAATTAACCTCGGGGAAAAGCTCGCCCAGAACTCCAGGGTTAAACCCAGACACGGGGGCTTCTGACCCTGCGTGTCGCTCTTCAGTGGGGCGAGCCACCCCGTTCTGTGCGGTCTCATCTGCGGATCGTGGGCAGGCTCCTCGGCGTGGTTCTTAGGCTGCGGTGTATTTTTAAATTAACGGTTAAAACGCTTTTTTTTGTCAACAGTGAGAATACATATTTTTTCCACATGTGTGGCCTGAACTTCTCCCAAATTTAGGATATGCCAAAAATGATGCCACGGGGGAATTGTAAAGTAAAGAATGAAAAAAGAAACAGGTTACAGACATTAACGTGCTCCTTATTTACGATCTGGCGTCGCGGCCGCCGAGATGGCACAGGCCGTAGCCGTGTGTCAGGCGGGACGTGTTTATTATGTGAGGGCCCCAACGGCGCGCGGCGGACCCCGAGAAAGAGGCGTTCTGGCCCCCGAGCGGGGAGCCGGCGGCCGCGTGGCGGGCGCAGCGGTCAGGCAGCGGGCACCCCGTGGG
This sequence comes from Paguma larvata, assembly GCA_030068075.1. NCBI lineage: Eukaryota > Metazoa > Chordata > Mammalia > Carnivora > Viverridae > Paguma > Paguma larvata. The sequence goes on along the minus strand of CM057823.1, from coordinate 192,486,177 downwards.
GGTCCAGCCCACACTGTGCCATACGGCTGGTGACATGTCCGTTTTGCGACATTTCACTCAAGGACAAATACGAGCCGTCCCATTTCCTGTCTGACTCCGTCCACTGTTCCGTTAACTGCACCGTTAATCTCCTTTTCTCTGTTCTTTCTTGCGCTGAGAATACGAGAAACTGCCCGACAGTAAATATTCACAACAGCCTGGGGCTAGCTGGTTTTGTTTTCTTTCCTCTTCAGACCGGGGCAGCTGCCGAGTGGAGTTTCGTAGGAAGTGGGTGCGTCCCACGCCTGCGGCCCTCGGGAGCCAAGGTTTTAGAACTGGAAAACAGGCGAGGACCCTGGCAGCCATTTCTGAAAATGGGTGTCTAGCCCTCCCGTCCCCCCCCCGCCAGTAGACGGCGTGCGGTGGAGAGAGCAGGCTCTGCACTCGTCCTGTTTGGGGCCGGGGTCTGCCACTTTGCGGGTGTCCGACGTGGGCAAGCCATTTAGCCAAGCGAGCCTCAGTTTCCCAGTCTGCAAAATGGACGGCTGTGGCGAGCAAATGAAATTACGAAATGCCTCACGTGATGCTGACTTGTTGGGAGGCGTTATAGTTCCTGAGAATTTAACGACTCGGTAAAATAGTGACGGTCACAGCAATCGGTCATTTTATGAATGAGGGAACCCGCCCGGAGAGCTTGAGAGACTTCCCGGGAGCCAGAGGTCATCCGTCACAGAGCAGGACTCCGATGCCTGAACCCTCAGAGCATCTCTGTCCGTGAAGGGGTGTGCGCTTGGTCCCAAGTACTGCAATGAGACTCAAGGCGGGAGGGGAAGCCTCTGGAGAGGACTCGAGGCTAGGTTTTACGGATCGGATGAAACACCAACGGTGAGAACGAACTGAGCATTCACCGTGGCCCTGAGGTCTTGAGAGTAGGCATCTGCTGCGTGAAGCAACCTCGCGAAGTTTGGGTCCCGTCCCCAACCAGAAGGCTCACCTCTGCAGACGCGTCCTGTAGGGCGTGGTGACGCGTGTCCTCTTAAGGAGACCGGTCATCTGTCTTTCGGAAGGGGGAGGAGGCGGGCAGTAGCCAGGGACGCGGGTTATAGAATAAAGCCTCCGATCCTCGTCTGCCCGCGTGAGGGCCGTGCCCCTCGGCGAACCTCGTTTCTCACGGTCGCCTCACTTAATGAGGACGCTCCGCTGGTACGTGGTGCCCGTCCGAGGAGGGAGTTTCTATTTCCTGCCGAGTCGTGTCATCGACGCTCCGTAAGCTTTGCTGAACTCACGAGCGGATGCGTTTCCGTGGACGGGGGTTGGGGGGGGGTGTCGTGCCACGCGGAGCGTGCCGGGGGCGGGGGACCCAGCCCCGGAGCTGCTCCGCGGCGCAGACCGCCCTCCCCGCGGGCGCCGGGGTTTGGCCGGCGTTCCGCCCGCCCTCCCTCGGCCCTGACTCCGCTCTCCCGTGTCGATCGCAGTGCTACAAAAGCTCCAAGGACCAGCAGCCGCAGATGGAGCTGCCCCTGCACGGCTGCAGTGTCACGTACCTCCCCAAGGACAGCAAGAAGAAGAAGCACGAGCTGAAGATCACGCAGCACGGCGCCGACCCGCTGGTGCTCGCCGTGCAGAGCAAGGAGCAGGCCGAGCAGTGGCTCAAGGTGGGCGCACGCGCGGCCGCGGGGCCGTCTGTCCCGGCCTGGAATTCGTTTTCTGTGGTTTAAGATTTATTTATCTTGGGAGAGAGTACACGCAGGCTAGCTGGGGGGGGGGGATGGGGGGGGAGAGAGAGAGGGAAGAGAGAGGGAGAGGGGATCCCAAGCAGGCTCCAGGCATCAGCACAGAGCCCGACGTGGGGCTCGACCTCACGAACTGTGAGATCGTGACCTGAGCGGAGATCAGGAGTCGGACGCTCAGCCCCTGCGCCCCCAGGCGCCCCCCCAGGCCTGTTTTTATTTCAATTTGTACATTTCTTCAGACGTAGGCGAAAACGGGTTGGTCTGAGCCGCTTTGGCTTCGATGGCAGAGCTGTCTGATCACGCCGCGGCGGATCCCGGCGGCTCGGGCTTCGGGAGGCAGGCCGCCCCGCGCTCGCGGGCTGGTTTACGGCTTCCTCTTGTCCTTTGATTTTCCCGGAGTTTTTATTTATTTATTTTTTTTCCCATGCGTCCGGATGCAGATTCTTTTCTACTCGTTCTGCTTTTCTGCTTGGAGTTCCCTGGGCTTCGGAATCTGCCATCTTTCTAAGTTTGGGAGAAACTTTGCATCCATGTCTCTTAAAAATACAGCCTTGCCCCGTTCTCTTCTCCCCTCCAGCTCTGTTTAAATACAAATCAGGTGTTTTAACACTATTCTACTTACCGCCTCTTTGTATCTTCCTATCGCTCCCCCCCCTTAGTCTGGTTAATGTTTTCTTGTCACTTTCCAGCTCACCGTTTCTCTTTTTAGCTGCGTCAGGGCTGCCGGGAGAAGCGTCCCTATTCCTTGGGTTCTGAGCGTTGGTTACAGAACTCTAGAATTTCTAGTGTTTTCTCCTTCGCCCTGGAAAAACCCCTTTTTACAGTTCTAAGTCTCCTGTGGAAACGCGTGTCACCTGTTCCCGTAGCAAGCAGGTAAAGGGCCTGGTCAGACAGGGGTTGGCTGCGAGCAGACCTGGCTCTGCCGCCTTGGTCGTGTCGTTTTGTCTTCCTGCGCGCCAGGGCATCCGGTGACGTGGGGAAAACAGTTACTTCGATAGTTTTTTGTATCCGTGCTATCGGAGTATAATTCACTTACCATACAACTCACCCTCTTAAGGCACGATTCGGCGGCTGTTCGTCTGTCCGCCGTGGCCTGATTTCAGAACGTTGTCGTCTCCCCCAAGGGGAGCACCGTTCTCCCCGGGTGAGTGGTCCCTGCCCCCGGCCCCAGCCCGCCACTGATTTGTGTTCTGTCCGCACAGAGTGCCCGTGTTCAACATTCCACATACACAGCTCGTACGGTAGGCGTCCTGCTGGGATTGGCTGCCTTCCTCTGGCGTAACGTTTTCAGGGTCCATCCGTGTCGTCAGCTGTATCGCTCCTGCATTTCTTCTGGTTGCTTTTGTACCACGTCTAAGAAACCATGGCTTGTCCCAAGGTGCCCACTGGTACACCTATGTCTTCTTCTGATGGCTTTAGAGTGTCAGTCCCTAAACCTCGTTGCTCTGCGTTGATGTGGTCTTTCATGCGGCGTCGAGGGAGGGGACCGATTTCGTGCCCCTTCATGCAGGTGTCCAGTCGTCCCCGCAGAAATCATTTAATTCGCGGCCAGGACGCTCTCCCCAATCGGAGAGCATTTTCCTTTCCCTCTGCTGCGGACCGCACAGAGATTAGCTCCCGAAATCAGTTCAGTCTGCTTTCAGGGCCTGAGCCTCCTGGAGCCACCGGGAAACGTGGAGTCAGCCTGTGGTCCCTTCGAGACTGCAGGTTTATAGTCATTTCACGCTGATTCCGAGATCGCCTCCCAAGCTAATCGTGGGCGTTTTGCCAGAGCCCTCGTTCCCGGCGTGCCGCCAACTCCAGCATCTGACTCCCGGGCGCCCCTGGGGCCACAGAGCCGCCGCCCGGCCTCTCGGCTGCCTCCCCGCCGCCGGCCTACCTGTCCGGGTTCCCATCCTCCTCTGGATCGCGGCCCAGTCGTCCCTCCGGTGATAAGAGCGCTCTCGTGCTCCCAGCAGACGCTGTGTCTGTCTTCTCTTGCCTTCCTGACGGTCCTCCTCCAGGAGTCAGTCCGGACCTTCTAGGCCCTCGTGGCCTCCCGGTACCTGCTTTGGGAAAGGGCGGGAGGGGCGGGAGTCCTGGTGACGCGTTCTCTAACAGTGGTTCTTACGACGGGCACCTGTCCACCGAGCCTCAGTGCCCTCCGCTTCCCAGGAGAGCGCACGGGCCAGACTGTGATGGCGCTGACAGTGGTTACTTCTGTCCACCGGGTTCGAACACACGTGTGGCTTTTCCCGTGTCTGCACCCGGAGAGACCGAACGGGGCATTTGAGGTTTTGAGGGGAGCCCTGTGGTCAGGAGCCTCCCAGCCGGGACTTTTAGAAGGGACATGTCAACGGCACGGCCGGCGATGTCTCGAAAGCCCTTCGGAGCTTCCAAGATGCTTCTCCACCACCAGGATCTCATAACGCACACACCAGCCGCCCGAGGAAGGGGTTCTGGAAGTGGTTTCATTACAGGAGAGGCTGGGTCTCCGGCGGGCGGACAGTGCAGAGGCCCGCGGATGCTCGGGCGGGCGCCGACCCGTCCCGTTCCGCCTTCCTCGTGCCGGGCCCCTGGCAGTTCGCCGTTGCCCCTGTCTTCCGTCTTGCGCGGGCCCGGCACCGTTGCGGGGCCGGGAGCCTCCTTTGTAATTCTGCCTCCTCGGCCTGGACGCGCTGCGGGTGAGCCGTCTGCGTCCTGCGCCCGTGGGCTCACCTGCTGCTGGCGGAGACCCAGAGGGCTTTCCTCTTCCCCCGTTCGGACGGCTCACCGCGACTCCCGTGCTCGCCGCACAGCTCCCTTCTTAATGACCCGAGGATGTCGCCGGGTTTTCCCGTCACCGGGCAGGGGCACCGCGCTGACCGTGTAGCTCGCAAGGAGACGGCGAGAGAGAGGACCGTTCCCAGGGCGTCAGACACCGATGGGGCGGGATGGTCTCACGTCCTGTCCCACCGGGTGCGGGATGCCGATCGGAGGCTCTTAGCTACTTACACAACGAGGACTCGGTCCGCGGAAGCCTAACTGCAAGGGTTTCTAGAGCCCTTGCTGGTATTTCTTAAAAGGGGCGTAAGCGATACGCGGTAAGTTACCTGCGTCTCAAGAGTCCAAGGTGATCAATTTCTCCGTTTAACGTTCGTACTTTAGTTCTCTGACGCTCGATAGCCTGAGAAGCTAACGAGTCTCAGGTCAGAAGCGAGTCAGAGACAAACCTGGTTAGAGTCAGTGAGAGGGTTCTCTCTCTCCAAAGGCAGCAGGGAGCTGAAGGGTCCGTGCAATGTTTTCTCTGTACCCTTAGTAGGTCGGCGGTCTCGTCAGTGTCACCGAGACGTCAAAAAAACGCAGATTCCCAGTGACTCAGATTCACGGGCCTCCTAAGACTCTCTTCCTTTTTCCTTTTTCCTTTTTCCTTTGTGGCTTCTTTCTCAAGACCTCAGCTGCTGCCGGTAGAACGGGAACACGCCTCCCCGTTAACTCTCTCTCCTTCCGCAGAGGTAACTTTTATCCCGAACATGACGGGGACCCGCTTCACTTCTGTATGCGCTTACGCACGACAGGCGGCTTTTGTTTCTGATGTTTAAAAGCGTCCGCGTGCGTGGCTTCGGAGCGCACGTACCCTGCGGCTCGCGTTTCCCGCTCCCTGCTTCACGTCCGCTCTGGGGTCCGCGCCCGGGGCGTCTGGGCTCCCCGTCACCGTCTCGGAGCGCGTCCGTGAGCGCTCGTGTGCACGCCCCTCGCTCGCGCGTGGCATGGCTTCTCCGGCGTGGATACCTGCGTTGGCATGGCCGGCTTTCCCACGGGCACACTTCCCGCCTTGCCGGGGCCCGACACGGTCTCCGAGGTTGGCTCCTGCCGCCGTGCACCCGCCAGCCGCGTACGGGAGCCATTGTTTCGCACGTGGCCTTCCAGAGCTTCCTTAGGTCTCGTGTGTGCGGGCAGGCGGGTCGAGATGCGCGTTTTGATTCCCACGCCCGCGGACACGGTGCGGCATTCCGGCGCTTCCCCGGGACACCGAGACACACGGGGTCGTGCGGATTTTTCCAATTTAGGGGATGGAGACTTGCCCTTTTCTCTTTCACAGTACGCACCGTGTCGCTGTGTAAACAGGCCGTAATTTACAAAAGTACCCTCCCGTTCACGGACGGCGGTTGTTTTCAAGACCGTTCTGTCCTCACCAACCCTGTGTGGCTAGCCCCTCGCGCTCTAGCCAGCCTGCAGGCCCACCTCCCGGGGATTCTCACGGCTTGCACGAAGCTCGCGAGGACTCGCAATTCTGCCACGCAGCTGCTTCGGTCTCCACAGGGTTGCCGGCTCGGCCTCCCGCTGGCGGTGTGTCAGAGTGCCCTTCTCCCACACCTCGCCCAGCGTGTGTCAGCGAGCGTGGGGAACGCACCCCCTGTGGCGGGAAGGGTCACGTCTCTGTCCGGTTTCATCTGCATTTTGCTTCTTGTGGCTGATGTGGAGCACGCTTTGCGGGGTTGAGAGCCTGTAGCTGTAGTGACGTCTGTGAACCGTCTGTTCGTACCTTTTGTCCTTTCTGTAAACGTCCTTTGCCTAGAAATCTTTTTTTAAGGGGCGCCTGGGAGGCTCAGTCGGTTAAGCGTCCGACTTTGGCTCAGGGCATGATCCCACAGTCTGTGGGTTCGAGCCCCACATCGGGCTCTGTGCTAACAGCTCAGAGCCTGGAGCCTGCTTCAGATTCTGTGTCTCCCTCTCTCTCTGACCCTCTCCTGCTCTCTCTCTCTCTCTCTCTAAGAAAACACTAAGAAAAAAACCCAAAACGCTAAGAAAAAAAAAAAGAACTCTTTCTTTAAGGGGCCTCCCAGATGACAGAGGCAGAGCCGGGCTGGTTGCTGCTCCAGGTCGGCCTGCTCCTCGGCCTCATGACAGACGGCCGCCTGCAGGAGGCAGGACTCGGGGGACCTGACCCGACCGATTTTGCGGCCTGCCCGGCGGTTCACGTGAACGGCACTCCGAAGCCATTTTGAGGAAAGTTTGCTTCGAGTTTGGCAGCCGCTTCTGAAATTCGGCACTGCGGATACGGAGGAGCCGGGCGAGGCTGTGCGGGCCAGCGTCGGGCCCCTGGCGTCGCTCGGGCACAGACCCACGCGCCCGCAGGTCGTGACCTCAGCAGTTCCTAACCGCGCGTCTCGGGTGAGCCACTTAGCTTCTCTGTGCCTCGCTTTCCTCCTCTGCGAAATGGGAGGGAGGGTCCCGCTGGCGCCTGCTCTCTGACTTGTTGGGAGGCTAAAATAGTGAGTTAAGACAGAGGCATTTGGAATAGTCCCGAGCACGGAGCGAGCCCAGACCTGAGTGTCACCGCTCAGGTGACACCGAGCTGCTGTCACCGCTGTCGTTCGGCTCCTGCTGTCTGTTGTCGCGATGCTGCCGCTTCTAGGTCTCAATCGACTTACGGGCCCGGCTGAAAACAGTGTGAAAATCAACATGATGGCGGACTGTGTCAGGGCCAGAGCCGGGGGTGTCCACGTCGCTGCCTCCGGCCCTGCCGCGCTCAGGACGGCGGCGGTGCCTCCCGCGTGCCACGGGACCTTCCCACACCGGCCTCCTTGCCCGCAGCCATCGTTGTTGTCCCAGTAAGGGCGCAGGGACGAGGTCGGCGGGGGGCGTCGGCTCGTGATGTCTGGGGCTCCTTGACGTTTAAACCATCGGGCCGGCCACGTGCGGCCGCTGCGATGCGGCCGGCTCCTCCCCCACCCGCCGCAGCGGGCGCCCCTGCCTCCCGCCGCCCAGCCAGTCAGGAGGCGGCCACGGTCACTTCTTTCCTGCCGCCGGCTCTTCCCGCGTGGGAACTTCGTGCCTGCAGGTTCCCTTGTAGGCCGCCTTCTCTGTGAAAAACTGCGGTGACTTTAAAAACACATGCACCTTGTTTCCTTTGTCAAGGGGGGTGGGTGGCGGTCTTTGGCGCGTCTGTCTACGGTGACCGGAACGGAGACCCCTGTGTCTTCTGCCCTTCAGCCCTGCCAGGCGTCCCGACCTCCCCCGTACCGGGTCTCTCTTGAAGCCGCGTGTGGGCTCTGTTGGTTTTTCACCCCAGTACTCTGGTGTTCTGTTCTCAGTTCTTTCTTTTGGCTGAATCCACTGTACGTTTGAACTTCCATGAACTTGCTTGAATTATGACCTTCTCAAAGTTCGTCCTTAGATAGAACTGCTTCTTAGCCCTTTCCTTATGTACGTGCATCCATTTAAAGTCTCCGTGTCCTCCTTGTCCTGTACATTCTGATGTTCGTTTTTATCGTCATCCGTTTCAAAATGTTTTCTAAAGTCTGTGGTGATGTCTTTTTTTGACCGGTGGTTTATTCGGAAATATGTTGCTCACTTTCCAGATGTTCGGATTTTTAAAAATAATCTATTTGCTTTTAGTTTCTAGTTTTATCTCACCGTACTCAGAACTTCCTATGATTTCACGGTGTAGAGGCTTGTAGACTCCTAGTCAGTGTTGGTAAATGCCTGGTGTCTGCGCTGAGGATGTGCGTTTTGCAGCTGCGGGGTGCACAGGTCCACACGGGTTTGTCAGATCACAGTCATCTTCAAATCTGCTACTAATTCTTTTGTTTCGTCAGCTAATCAAAGGGAGAGGCGTGGTAATGCCTCCCCCTTTGATTACAGATTCATCTGTTTGTCTTTCTGTTTTTCTGTTTTTGCTTAATTAGTTTTGAGGCCATGTTATTGGTTGCATATGGTATGGTGGCACCTTACTGGTAGTTGGAACCCTTTCAAGAATATGAAATGTCCTTCTTTAGGTCAGCGTTTCTCACCTTAAAGAATGACTCCCTGATTAACCCACAGATGAATATTCTTCCTTCATGGTGCCCCTCGATGAGCAGAAGGTGTTAATTCTGAAAAACCCATTACATTAGTCTTTGCTTTTGTCATCAGTGCTTTTTGCCTTCTGTCAAACAAACAAACAAACAAACAAACAAAAAGGACTTAGCATTTTTCAAGTCACAAGATAGCACCTGTGTCTTCTTCCAGGTTTTTTAAGGCTCTGTCTTTCTGGACAGAACTCTGACTCCTACGTATTGGTTTTGTGTATAGGATGAGATGTAGGGGTCGAAATTCATCTTCTTCCATATGGCGAGCCCGTTGTTTTCGTCCTGTCGATGACCTGAATTGCCTTGGTCGGAAACGTGTTGATCGTGTGCGTGCGGGCCCACCACCTCCGGGCTCCTGTCTGTTTCCTTAGTCTGCGTGCGTGATGTGGTCGTGCCGGGGCCACCTCGTCGCGATGGCTGCCGCTTGACAGTGTTGAGATCAGCTCGCCTGTGTCTTCTAACTTTGCTCTGTTTTCTCTAAATGCTTTAAAACTTTGAAGTGATAATTTCCTGTGAAGCAAGTCGATGCCGTCGTCATGGCTTTTTAGGTCACACTGTCAAGTCCACAGCTCTATGACCGAAGTCGATTTTTTTTCCCCAAAGCAACGCACTTCTGTCATGAGAGGAACGGGTGCCATGCCTTTGTTAATATAAACCCTTGTGATGTTTTCCCAAACTTAGTATCGGGCTTTCGGTGTGTTGAAGTGCGACTGTAACGGGACCGCTGACGGTCTTCGAAGTCGGTCGCACACGGCCGCGGTCGGCCGTGCAGAGCAGGAGGGCCGTGTGAGGCCTGCCCCTGTCTTGCCCTGCGCCTCGTCAAGGACGGTGGCCAAGTTTGTTTCTCCTCCTCCAGTCTGCAACTTACATTACCAGCCTCTCAGGCCAAAATGAACTGTGTGTGTGTGTTTACAGATGCCGAAAACATGAACCATTTTGTCGGGGTCACTCAGAAGACCACAGCCAGGGTTCCCAGAAACGGAGTGGTCAGGTTTCCTTAAAAATGTGCAGAGATCGTGTTTCTGGAGACGAGGCTCGGGTGAAAAGCAAACAAAAATACCACAGAGCATGTAACAATTTGTTTTCTGAAGGATTTGCGATTCTGAATTTGGATCCCGTTCTCTGAAATACGTATTGAACGTCTCGTGGAACGCGGCTCTTTGAGAAGAAAGACCTTGATACAAAAACTCCATTGGTAGCTAGTCGGACGCCGTGGGTGACAACCCTTCCTTTATTGCTTGTGAGTTAACTCTGTGGGGTCGGTTTGGCAGTAAATGCAGGTCAGAGCAGAAAGATGGTTACAAAAACGTAATCCGAGGCAACCCAACTGGCCGGCCCTGTCAGAACCCTGGCAGTAGAGACTGGCTTACCCTCCTCAGTCTTTCCCCCAGTGCCTTTCTCTGTCCCTGGGCCGCCATGGCGGGGGACAGAAATAATCCCGTGTTGGCGGAATACCAGGCGTGACCCCTAGCCCGGCCCCAGGCGTGTCCGGGTCCCCCGTGGTCCCCCGTGGCCCCCCGTGGCCCGCTGGATGCCACCCCTTTCCCAAGCATCCCAGGAGACACCGCCCCCGGCACGTGGAATTTAAGATCCGTCGGGGACACGGGGGGACGTCAGTAGAGAACAAAAGTACATCCTTTGTGTGCAGAGGTCTAGGCATCCAGACCTGCGGGCCGCGTTTATCAGGAGAGGCTTCTCAGAAGAGGTGAGGATGCTCCTTAGGGTCGATGGCGAGGCCACCTCATCCGTTGATGTCGGCGAGGACCCCGTGGTCAGGGAGAGAGCGTGACGAGGTTGGCCTCCCTCAGGCTGTGTCGGTGCCACGGGCGTGGCTGTTTTCTGCACGCTCCTTCTTCATTTGTTAACTTTTTTGCCCTCCGGGGATTTCGGAAATCTGTGGGGAGGATCGGGAGAGGCCGTCCTGAGGGTTTGCTTCCTTCATGTGACGCCCGCTGTCCTTCCCCCGATCCCGCCCGTTCCCCTTTCCCTCCCTGTAGACAACGCCAAGTCCCCTTTATTTCCTTTCCCTCCTTTTTTTTTCTTTAGTCAGAACTTCTTTAATTTTTTAATTTTTTTTACTGTTGATTCATTTTTGAGAGAGAGAGAGACAGAGCGTGAGTGGGGGAGGGGCAGAGAGAGAGGCAGACACAAGAATCCGAAGCAGGCTCCAGGCTCTGAGCTGTCACCACAGCGCCCGACGCGGGGCTCGAACTCACAGACCGTGAGATCATGACCTGAGCCGAAGTCGGACGCTTAACAGACTGAGCCACCCAGGTGCCCCATAACGTCTTTAATTTTTTTTAAATGTTTATTTATTTTTGAGAGAGAGAGAGCAGGTGAGCAGGGGAGGGGCAGAGAGAGGGGGCGCAGAATCAGAAGCAGGCTCCAGGCTCCGAGGTGTCAGCACACAGCCCGACGCGGGGCTGGAACTCATGAGCCGTGAGATCATGACTTGAGCTGAAGTCAGTCGCTTAATGGACTGAGCCATCCAGGCGCCCCCTGATCAAACTTTTTACATCGCTGTTACGTTCTTGGCTTTGGGAATACCCACATAAGCAAGACGTAGGCCTGTCTAGGAAAGCAGGCCCGGCTGAGGAGAAGCCGCGGATGGGTGGGCCCACAGGGCGAGGGAACGGTCGGTGTGTGCGTGAGGGCTGCAAGGGTGGGGGCAGGCCTGCTGGGCAGGGGGAGCCCTGCGGCATACGCCGTGTAGCGGGGCAGAGCCCGCTGCCAGGGCCCACACGCCAGCACGTGGCTTGCAGGACGAGCCCCGTGCAGCCAGGAGGAAAAGCACAGTCCCCCCCACACCATAGTTCGGATGACCGCCCGGGAGGCGGGAGGGGCATCGGAGCCGCGCCACGACGCTGTAGGTCCCCCCATCCACCCCCCGCCCCTTGAACAGAGCGAGGATGAAAGTGGACAGTTGCTCGTGGGTTTCTGGCTGGTGTGCCTTGTCGTCCTGTGGGCGTCCCCTGGGGCAGGCTGTCGGACAGGGGACCCCCGGGGACCCCCGTGTGCCGCGTGCCCGCGCTGGCAGAATTGTGGCTGGACACCTCACGTTTTGTGGCCCAGAGACCTGGTCTCCTGCGTGTCCCGGGCGAGGACACAGGCCCGAGTCTGCGTCCCTCGGCCCCACGTATGGAGGCGGCGATAGAATTGGGGTCGCGACCCCATTTCTGTCCACGCCAGGGCAGCTGTGTTGTCCTCTGTCCCTTGAGAAAAGACAAAATCTTCTTCTTCGATCAGATAAAAATTTTCCTTGGCAACTAAAGATGCGATACAGGCCGCAGGGGGCGCGCGGGGACAGAGGCCGGGCCCGGGCCAGCAGGGGCGGAGTCAGCCCGGACGGAGGCCCGAGTGTCCGGAAGGCCCGGCCACCGCGTGTCACCCGGCACGGGCCAGCAGGAGCGGAGTCGGCCCAGACGGAGGCCCGGGTGTCCGGACTTTTCTTTCTTGTCCCTGTTTCCTATTTTAGTCGCAAACGTGTACCTTGCTTGATAGTTTTTTCATAAAACGGACGAGCAGCCGAAGGGCTGGCGGCAGCTTCCCGGGCTCCCGCCGGTTCCTGGCGCCAATCCCCGCGCCAGGGCCAGCCAGGGAGTGTGGGCCGAGATCATATTGCAAAACTCCTCCCAGGGTCTCTGCAACTTCGGCATTTCAGCTCTGGCCCCAAGGTGCTTGGGTTGGACTCAAATTGCAGCTTCGTTCCAAAAAGAACAGAGGACGTTTTGAGGGAACCGCCGGCTAGCTTCTCCCTTACCAGAGGGCACCGTCCGCCGGCCCGCAGCCCGGCCTGTCCTGTTCGCTGCCCTTCCCCCGCGACCAGAGCCTCGCCCAGCTCGCCGCAGGAGCTCAGTGGGGATGGGTGGGGACGGCGGGTGACCGTGGGGGCGCTGCGAGGACCGGCAGGGCCGAGGACCACCGCCTTCGCGCCGCGGAGCCCCGCAGCTGTCGGTCGAGGGCAGGATCCTCTGACGGCATGGGTGGCAAGGACGCTTACCGTGATGACGGGCCGATGACCAGAGCCGCCGATGCCGGGTGCTGGCTTGGGCGTTTTGCATAGAGGGTCTCGTTCTCTCTTAATTTCCTGACAGTCCCATCCAGGGCAGGGCGGGGTGCCCCGACACTCCGTCCCTGGCTGTTGAGGGCACGGAGGCTCACTGAGGTTGGGACTTTGAACTAGACGCTGACGTCCTGGCTTCACGTTTCGCTGAGAAGACAGAAGCGGCCGGACAGGAGCGTCCCCAAACTCCCGCCCCGAGAGACCTGGCCTTTCCGTGTCCTCCTGCCGCCTCCAGAAAACCCTCTTCTGCGCACCTCCTCCCGGGAGCCCCTCCAGTCACCAACCCCCCCACGTCCCCGGCAGAGGGGCTTTCTCCCTCCTCCTCCCTCCTCCCTGCTCCCAGGACCTGCGCCCTCCTGCCTTGCCCCTGCTTCCCTGGCTGTGCCAGCTCCTTCTTGCACGAGCCTCTCCCCTTTGGCTCAGGCCCAAGTGCTGAGTGGCTCTGGTCCTTCTGGACCTGAGTCCCGCTCTGCCCGCCCTCCCTCCGGCGACTCACCCCTCCCGGGCCGAGAGGAGATGCTCTTCCCCCCCGACTGCCTGCGTCATCTCCAGATCTGCCTGGAAGCTTGCCTTTGATTCCGCTCACCCGCCTCGCCTCTCCCCTACCCACCGCTTCTCTCTGCCTCCCCCGTCTGAGTATGCGGCAGCACCCGGCCTGCCTTGGGGGGCGCTTCCCTCCTGCCCCGCCCCGCCCACCGGCAGGGCCCGTTGCTTCTCCATAATCTTCCAGGGTCCACTGTCCCGCCCCCTCCTGCCACCGCCCCGGTCTGCACTGCCCCCTCTGTCCTGCGAGCCGGCCCGGCTCCTTTCCCTCTACTCCCATGCAGCGAGGGCGCGCCCTGACAGGGCGTGCTCCGTTTTCAGGCGCCGTCTCGGCCATTTCGGTCTCACGCGTGGACCACCGCCTCTCCGCTCGGCAGGTGGGAACACCGAAGCACAAAATAGTTTGTCAGTTTGCTCAAGGCGAAGGGCATTACGAACACCCGGGCAGTCGGGCTCTTGGCCCACATTCGTGGCCCTTGCGCCGTACCGCTTCTCAGGAAGTCAGTCCTGTCACTCCTGGCCTTCTCACTGCACAAACCCAGCCTCCTCGCTGGCCTGAGGGTGCTGTGCGACCCTCCTGGTGGCCTCCACCCCGTCCCCTGCCACACGGTACTGGGTGCTCTCCTTAAACACTTCACACCCGCCACAGGGCCTTTGCACCAGCTGGTCCCTCCGCCTGGGTGCCTTTTCCACCAGTTCCTCACATGGCCAGTCCTTCTGGCCATCCGACTCCCGGCTCACGTGTCACCCCGGCGAGGCCTCTGGATGTTACAGATTAGCCACTCCCCTTTTGTTACACGCCACCTTCCTGGGGGCGGGTTACCACCGTTCACCGTGACGTCTAGATCAGCCTAGAACGGAAGCCCCATGGATGCGGGGCCTTGCGTGTGTCCGTCCAGGATCGGGGACAGTCTGGTGAGTCACTGAGCGAGCAAACGGCGTCTCGGAACTCGAAGCCGGGGGCCGCCGAGCCCACGGGGTTTCCCGCCCTGTGTCCCCGCCTTCGCGCGTGCGTGCACTCACACCCGTCTACGCCTCTTCCAGGTGATCCGCGAGGCCTTCAGCAGCTGTGGCGGCCCGGGGGATTCGGAGGGGCCCCCCCCGTCGAGCTCCCCGGTGCATAAGACGGAGCTGGAGAAGGTAAGGGCGCCTTTCTTCCCGGGAGCAGTGCCCTTGCCGTCGATTGAGGCCCCCTGCAAGTTTCGGTCACGTTCTCGGGGAAGCCGAGCACGCACGGCGGGAAACCGGGTGCCGCTCTGTGGCCCCCGCCTCTCGCGGGCCTGCCCTGTGCGAAGCCGGAGTCAGTCACTTTCTGGATCGCGCAGTCGGTTCGACCCTTCCAGCTAGAGACACAGAAATGGGTTTAAAGGGGTTCATGGGTTGCAGGGGCTCCAGGGCGTGGCCGTTATGTGGCAGAGTCACGCCCTGCGTGCCGGTGTGTCTGGAGTCCAGCAGGTGCCGCGTGAGCGCGCCTCCCCGAAGACCCCGGGCGTGTTTATTCCCCGCAGACCAGGGTGCGTCCCGTCTCTGCTCTGCCTGCGTTCTACCCTGTCGGGGACGCAGCGCGAGCCCAGCAGAGGGGCCGGAGGGTCGGCCTTTCTCGCCAGAAATGGGTAAGCCCGCCGCTGCTGGGCTCGTGCCCAGCCCTCTCTGGCCATGCTTCGTGTGTCTACACACGCGGAGGCCTCGTTTCTGTGGAGGCCAGGCGGTGTCCCGTGGGTGGCCTGTGTCCTAGGAAGCTTCTGAGCCCCCCGACTAGCCCCCACTGCCCCGAATTGATTCTTCATCGTCCATTCTTGTTTTCGTCTGGATTCTGCGAGAGGCAGAATTGTTAGGTTGTGTGTGTGTTATCAACAATGTATAAAACTTAAATATAAAGTGTTTTATATATTATATTATGCGTGTATGCGTACAGATACACACACGCAAGCACACGCACGTATCCGTGTGAAGAGATTTATTACGAGGAATCGGCTTATGTGATTGGGAGGCTGGCAAGCCCAAACGTACAGTGTGGGTCTGCGGGCCGGAGACCGAGTGTGCGGGCAGCCTTCGGAGAATCCTCCCCTGCTGGGGAAGGCTGGTCTTTTTGGCGCCCGGCAGACCTGCACCTGATTGGGCGAGGCCCACCCACACTTCGGTGGGTAGTCTGCTTACTGCCAGACCGCCGATTTCAGTGATAGGCTCATCCACCGCCCCACTCCGAAGCTGACGTGTAAAATTAACCTCACAGGCCTCGCCCAGACACTGTGACACAGCGGGCCTGTTTGTTTTCCTCCTGATAGCAACGCTAAAATCCGGAAAGTCCAGAGAAACAGAAATGGGAGGAAGGGAGTAGCTCGTGAGCCGGCTGCACGGAGGAGGCAGGCCCGCATAGCCGAGATGGCCGCCTTGGATGGGCCGAGCACCAAATTGCTGCTCCTCCCTCCCTCCCTTGTGTATGATTCGCGACGCTCCCAGCTTGAAAGCTCGGAGGAAGCAGCAGGCGCGCCCCCATTTTCCGCAGATGTGCGGTCCCAGATACGCGAGCCTCTGCCGCTGTTCGGATCGGTCCCCCCAGCCCCCCGCTTCCCGCCTCGGGCCCGTCTTCCCTCTTCAGACAGTTTCAAACGGCGCAGTGCTTGGCGTCTCTGTTCCCTGGGAGTAGACTCCCAGAAGCTGGCGTGCGAGACCAGACAGCGGAAATCTTTTCCAAGGTTTCGCTTCCTGTCGCGAAGCACGCCGCTGTCCCCGCAGGCCGCTCTGGTGCCCGTTTGCTCTCGGCAGCCTGTCGGGGCCCCGTCCACCGTGGGCGTCGGCCGTCCTCCTCCTCTCTGGTCTCGAAGGCTGTCCTGTTCGTGTCCGGTCAGGCCTGCCAAGCCGGGGCCCAGGGGTGCTTCCCGGCCGAGACTGGAGCGGTGCTGGCTCGCGGCCATTCTGTCGCTGCCCCTCGGCATCTGACCGGGCCCCACTAAACGCCACGGTCCCCTCCCTGTGGCTCTTCAAGGCCCATACTTCCTTTCACTTTGGAGAGAACTCTCGACCGATCCCGGGTACGTCACCCGGCCGGTGCGAACCGTCGTGAGAATAACTGAATCCTTTGTGTCCTCACAGAAGCTGTCTTCTGAGAGGCCGAGCTCGGACGGGGAGGGCGTCGCCGAGAACGGAATCGCTGTGTGTAACGGAAAAGAACAAGGTGAGTCCTGCTCGTGCCGGAGACACGTGAGCTAAAACGCCGAAACCAGAGTGAAAACAGAGACTAGAGCCAGCTCCGCCAGCCCCGTGAGCCGGCCTGCTCGCAGGTCAGCCGTGGTGTTGGCCCGGCGGCCCGCTGCTCGTCGCGACAGAAGCCCCCATGTCTTCCGCTGCCGCCCTGCCGAGCCGTGGCCTCGGTTTCCCTGTCGTCCTAACGGGCGCCCTGCACGTGCCTTCACCTTGGGGCTCACAGCGGCTTCTTCCGTCCCTGATTTCTCGCTGGGAGGAATTTGCAGGGAGGAGACCCGACGGTCCGTGAAAAGCGGGCGGACGGTGTGACGGGCAGCCCGCGTGCCCGCCCCACGCCGCCTGCGCTCAGCCCCAGAGCCCGAGCAAGCCGTCCCGCCGCGTGAGGACACTCCGCCGGGTCCCCTCCGCGAGACGCCAAGGCCGGGCTCGCGGGCTTCTGCTCATTTTAAAAAAAGATGTTCCGGAAATGTCTTTTCTTCACCTTCATTTAAAAACCTTTTTTTTTTTGTAAGTCGTGGTTCAATACACGTGACATAAAATTTACCACGTCAGCAGTTTCGCGCGCCCTTCACGGCGTTCGGGACGCTCACGGAGTTGCACGGCCGCACCCCGCCCGCGCCCGGAGCTCCTTACCTCCCGTGAGACAGGCGCTCTGTCCCCAGGAAACAGGCGCTCTGCCCTTCCTTGAGCCCCCGTGCCCACCGGCTTCCCTTCCGTCTCCGGGAACCTGACGGCTCGGGGAAACGCGTACGCGTGCAGCCGTCTGGGGTCTGTCCCCTGGTGACCGGCTTGTTTCGCTCGCCCGGACGTCCTCAGGGCCCATCTACCCGGGAGCAGGGGTCGGCACGTCCTTCCTCTTACGGCTGCCCGGCGCCCCGTTGTCCGGATGGACCACGCTGTGTTCGCCCCCCCCTCCGTCCACGGCCGTCTGGGCTCTTCCGTGTCTCGGCTGCCGGGGATGCAGCTGCTGCGAACACGGGCGTAAGGAGTTTGAATTCTTTTCTCTACGCTGCACAAGGCTTAAATGGTGTGCGGCAAGATCCACGCTTTTTGGCTCACAGTTCTTTGAGCTCCGACAAACACGGGCCCACGGCCGTCACCGCGGTCAAGACGCGGAACGTTTCCGTGACCCCGAAACGCGGCCTCATGCCCCGGCAGTCCCCGGCGCGCACTCTGTCCTCCGCGGAAGGCCCCGCGAGCGGCACCGGGCCGCGCGCGGCCGTCGGGTCTGGCCTCTCTCTCTCCAGCTCAGCGCCCCGCAGATGCACCCGCGCTCCAGCGCCCGCCGGAGCCCGCTCCTCTCTGCGGCCGAGCGCATTCCGGTGCGTGGATGGGCCGCGGTGTGCGTGTCCACCCGCCGGCCAGGCAGCCGGGGTGCCCAGGTTTGAGCGGAGCGAGGAAAGCCGTCCTGGGCGTTCACAGCGGGTGTCCGTTTCTGTCGGATACGATCCAAGGGCCGCGATTTGTGGTCGTGGGCGTTCTCTCCTCCCTGCTGACGTCATTTTGTTTTGGTCTTTATATTTTGGCCATTTTAACGAGTATGGGGAGGTACGTAATTGCGGCTTGAACGTGCGTTCCCGGAAGACGAACGGCGTCAGGCCTGTCTTGGCGGGCCGCTTTGCCAGCCGCGTCTCGTCTGGGGAGGTGCCTGTCCGGGTCTGTTGCCCGTATTCGTGTTGGATTTTTGTTCATATTATTGACTCTGGAGAGTTCTTTAATGTTTTGAATACACGCCCTGTATCAGTGTGTTTTCACGTAGCATCTTCCAGCCCGTGGCTTGACTCTCCCTTTCTTTCTCAGGGTGCATGGCCTGAGGGGAGGGTGGGATTTGCGGGTCATGGGGAAGCTTGTAGAAAGCCAACGGCCTGTGGCCTGTGTGCTCGCGGCCCCGTGACCTTGGCTTCCAGGGGAGCGGTCTGCCCACCCGGCTCAAAGGCGCTCTACCCGGCGGGCACCTCCCAACTCTGAAGGGAAGTCCCCTTAACCCAAAGAGCAGCCCAGGCCACTGAGAACGTTAAAACCCCAGGAAGCCGGCCTGCCGTGCTATTACAAGGGTCACGCTCAAAGGTCACCACCTCTGCCTTTGCCCCTACGGTTCCCTAACTAGGTCGCGCCTGGGTGTAATTTTCGTCCCCTCCGTCGGAAGTTGCTCAGTGGAAGGTATCATCTGTGTCTTCCTCGGGCACATCATGTGGCATCCGAGCCGGGAGAGCGGTCTTTAAGTTTTGCCTCGAGACAGAATAGCCTGTAATCTCTGCTTCCTGCCCGGATGCGGAGGCCCGGCACTCGCTGCTTCGGTTGGTCTCTGCCCTTCTTTGCCGTTCCTTCTCCCGGGTCCCTGCTGGAAATTCGGCTCACAGAATGTTACCAACGTGTGGATCTGTGTGTTAGAGAGAGAGAGAGCGAATCCGTTCTGACCGCCTACCTTCTCGCTCACGACCGACTTGCACTTGAGAGATTTCAGCGCGGCTCCCGTTCCCCAGCCATCTCGTGACCCGGATTCCCCACCGGCCGTAGGGACACGTCTGGGCTGATGATATTACGGCCTTAAAAGTGCCAGGAGCCGGCTTTGCTTCAGTGCTCTGCCCCTCGCTGCCCGCCGAGCGCTAACCGTGTGTGCCGTTCGGACGCCGCGGCTTTCCTGCTCTCTGACTCTAGCCGAGAGCTCTGAGGTTTGGGGTTTTTTCATAATTCTGTTACACGCGTCGAATCCGGCCTTCTGCGTAGCATCAGCACGTTCTCACGTTCCTGCAAACTCTGCTCCTTCTCCCTCTGCTTTTGTACAAAAATTAATCAGTGGTCCTCCCAGGAATTGAAGGCGTCAGGTCTTTTGCTCGCGGGCAGGACCCGCAGGTTCTTTCCCGACGGGAGCAAATGCTCGTAGAATTAGAAGTAAACGCGAGGCCTTTGCTTCGAGCCACGAGGAAGAACTCCGCGCGCTCCCCGAGCCCCACGGAGGGGGTCTCCGGGGCACTCTGGGCGCGCCTTCCTGTCCCGGCCCAGCTTGAGCGGGACGGCGGTCGGAAATGGTCTCGAGGCTCTTCGGAAACACTTCGGGGTGGCCGCAGTGGAACCACAATGACACAGCGGTCCCTGGCCGCGGACCCCCACGTCTGGGGGTAACTGGCGGGGGGGGGGCGGGAATGTGCCGTCCCACGTAGACTGCCATGCGTTCTTGCTGCTTTATTTGCAGGGGGCGGGGGCGCCCTTCCCAGGCTCCGTGCGTCTGTGTCACACGAGAACTTCGCGAGACACCGCAGTCTGGAGGCTCAGGGTTCTGCAGGCGGGAGCCCAACCTGGCGGTGCCGGGGCTGTCTGCCGGTGACGGCTGCTTCCTGCCTCGCGGACGGCCGCCTCCCACTGTGTCCTCGAGGCCTCGCTTGTGTTCGGCCTCTAAAGGGCTCTAATCCCGTGGGATCGGGGCCCCACCCTTGTGACCTCAGGGAACCCCACCACCCAGCACAGCTGCACTGGGCTTGGGGCTTTCCTGCAGGAACTCTTGGGGGCACCTGTGTTCAGTCTGGAACCAGGGCTGTGTTCATCCCGAAGTCTGGCTTGGCTTCTTTTCTTCTGACTGCCGTTTCTCTCTCGAGAAGCATAATGGCGAACACAAAGGCACTTGACCCTGGGACGGCACGGAGTCTGCAGGGCCAGGGAGCTCGCGCAGACGGGTGGGGCCGGATGTGGGCCTGCGCCTGGCGTTGGAGCGGGGCCTGGAAGGGAGAGAACACCCCCACCCCCCCGTCGGGAGAGCAAGCGTGTCGTTCTATATTACGGGGGACTTTAGGACGGAGGCCTGGGGTTGTAACCCCGAGTCCCCGAGTCCCCTGTCTCTGCAGTTACTCTGTGTTTCAGTGGTTCAGGCGTGTTCCTGTGGGCCCGGCTGAGCAGGAGGGGGCGTGCCGCACGGTCATTACAGGTCACACGGCGTGGTGGCCCCTCGTGGGTTACAGATCGGGAGGCGCGAGTCACCCCGGACACCTGGTGGAGACTCCAGGAGGGCTGTTGGGGAGCCCGTCTCCCAGCCCAGCCCCTCCGCAGCGACGCTGCCCTGGACCTCCCGGTGGCTCGTCGTCACAGCCCGGCAGCCGCAGGGCTCTGGCAGAGGGGCCTTTCCCCTGGCTCCAGGACCAGGCACTCAGCGGCGCTCGGGTGACGGGGACGGGCGGCCTCCCCTCTGCAGAGCCACCGTGGGAGGAGAGGTCTTCCCCGCCCCCCGTGGTGGGTGCGCTCGCTCACGCGCCTTCCCTCCCGATCGCCGCGAGATCCCAGACGGGGGCCGGAGTTGCCGGATCTCTCCGTTTCCCGAGGGGAGCCAGGAGTCCTCCCGATGCGCCGCCGTGTTTGCGAATTTGGCGTCTCGGGCGTCACTTCGTGACTTAGCGCCGGGCAGGCCAGAGCCGAACGTAACGGGCTCAAACGCAAGCTGCCGTGCGAGGCGCTGGGGAGAGGGCGTCCCCCTCGCCCTCCGTCGGCCCCACCCCAAGCCGCTGTGCCGCTTTCCGTCCCTCCTGCCGACCTCGTGGCCTCCGTGTCGCCGGTGCTCTTCCCGCCGGGAGGCCTCTTGCTCGGGCTCGGCCGCTTCCCCGTCTCCCGGCTCGTAGTTCACAGCTGCCCCTCCAGGCGGCTTGCCCGGCCGCCCAGGGCCTCCGCCACGTCGCCCTGACGTAGACTGCGCGGGCCGGCTGCCGTCAGGCCCCCTCTGTGTGTGCGTGCGCGCGTGTGTGTGCCCCTCTGTGTGTGCGTGCGCGCGCGTGTGTGCACACATGTCCGCGTACCCGTGTGCGTGCTCTCGGCCTCCTCTAGAACGTTCGCGCCTTCAGAACACCTGTTTGCCGTATCCTTTTGTGTCTACACCAGTGTCTACACCAGTGTCTACACCAGCCGCCGGCTCCTGGCAGGTGCTGGAGGGGTACGAATTGAGGAAAATAAAACAGACCATCATTTCCGCCTCATCCCTGTTTTTTTCGGTTAGAGTCTATGACTGACACCCTCTTTCTCGTTTCCACCGTCTCCCTGACAGTGAAGAGGAAGAAAAGTTCCAAACCGGAGGCCAAGGGGACCGCGTCCAAAGTCACCGGGAAGAAGATTACCAGGATCATCGGTCTGGGGAAGAAGAAGCCGTCGACGGACGAGCAGACCTCGTCCGCGGAGGAGGACGTCCCCACGTGCGGTAAGGCGGCGGCGCCGGCCGGGACCGGCTCCCCCCACCCGCTCGCACCCTCCTCTCCCGGCCTGTCGTCTGCGTGGTGCGGGCTCTGGCGAGGCGGGCTCGGGACCGTCCGGGTGGTGCGGGACGCGCCCCCTCTTTGCCGCTCCTCCATAAGAGATCGCGCCGGGGTCTGGGGCCACCTCCGGGGTTCTTCCAAGACGAAAAACCAGCTCTTGCTGTGATTTCGTGAGGTTCTCCCGGAGCCGTTTCGAGTGTTTCTAAGCTGGGGCACAGGTGCCTTGGCTGGTGAAGGAGGGAGCGTGGGGCTCACCATGGCGCTCCCCCGGGCTGTGGCGGTAGAGCGAGCGTCCTGGCGGCGGTGTCGCTTGGCCCGTCACCACAAGTCCCTTCTGAGCGGCCACTCCGTCCAGGATGGGATGGGCACCTGCAATGCAGCCCCAGCCCTCCCGTGTGCACAAGGAGTCACGGAGGAGGGAGACCAGCCTGTGGGAGAGTGTCCCAGGGACCCGAGCGAGGCGGAGGCATGGCGGGGTAGCCGCTGGGGAGAGGAGGAGGGTGCCGCGGGACAGGCGTCCCATTTCCTCGGCCACCGCGCGGCCGTTCTCAGGAGAACAGCCCCGGAAGCCGGGCGGCTGGGCTTCAGCCTCTGTTAGGATCCAAGGGTGGGCTGTGGGTTCCCGTCTGCCCCCCGGCGTTCCATCCCTGCAGGTCCCTGGTCCCCTCCCACTGCAGACTCGCCCCGCTCACCCCCGTCTCCGTGAGCATCCGTCTGCCCAGGGTATTGGGCTTTATTGGGAGATACGCTGCCGCAGGTGCCCAGTTGGCCCTACGCACGAGAAGTTCATTCAGCAGCTGTCACGCGCCAGGGTGCGAGCCGCGGGCCGGAAGGAGGATAGGAGGAGGGAGCATGGTGGCGCAGGGGGCGGGACGCGGAGTGCCGGGAGGAGGGGGCAGAGCAGGACACAGAGTGCAGGGCGGAGGGGGCGGGACGCATGTGCTGGACGGAGGGGGTGGGACGCGGAGTGCCACGCAGAGTACCAGGCAGAGGCCAGAGCTCGCAGGAGCCAGGCACGTGCCGTACCCCGCGGGCAGGTCAGGGGGGGTCCTAGCCCCCTTCTGGCCTTGAAAGTCTGGGTCCTAGGAAGCCACACGCCCAGCGCAGAGCCTGGCAGATGGGCAGCGCAGCCCGCGCCCGCTGACGGGCTGAAGTACCTTCAGCAGTCGCGTGATCTCTCTGGGCCTCAGGCTTCTCCTCTGGGGAATGGGCCCATGCTTGCTCTGTCTTCTTAAGAGAATTAAAGATAAAATCACGAAGCACCCAACTCCGTGCTTAATAAGTAAGCTCCTAGTTTACGCTCAGTAGATGCTTGCTATCATTGTTTGTTCGTTCCCTAAGGTGCTTATTTTAAAAACACCTAAGCAGACAGGCAGACCAAAGCAGCATGAGGGCAGGACGGGGTGGGGGGCAGCCTGGGTGCTGAGATACGCAGAAGCGGTGGAAGGCGAGGTCGCAGGTCGAGGGTGGAGGTCTCCGTGGAGGCAGCACGACCTGAGCTGGTGACAGGGCCTTGCTGGGTGTTCCCAGGGCCCCTTCTGTCTCGGCCTGGCCCACAGGGCATCAGGCGGCCTTGAATCAAGGGGGAGGAGAGAGGCCTTGACAGAAGTCACCGCCCTGGGGTGTTGGCATCCTCGTTCTTGGACACGTGAGCCTGTCGGGTGGCGGGCAGGGGGGTTCTGGCTCGACCGGGACCGGGATCAGCCACTGATGGCCCCAGGAGGTTTGGTATCCCCTCCTTCCCCTGGGTGTCTCCTCCCGGCTGATCGTAAGCTGAGGCCGCAAGAAACCACCGTGTCTCCAGGACAAGAGCCCTCCCGAGAGGGGACTGGAGCCTGGCAGGCAGACACCGAGGTTCCCGCCCTCCGGAGGACTCGGGACACTGGGCCCCCTCCCGCCCGCTCTTCCCAGCCGCTTGAGCCTGAGAGCAATTGGCGCTGAGGCCAGAGACACCAGCGATGCAGACAGCCGCCTGAGTCTGTCTAGTCTCCGGCCTATAACGTTCCGAGCCCTCCGGGAACCCTGAGGCTCCTGTCACGGTTTCGGAAGAAACCTTAGAGACCAGAGCGAGACTGATCTCAAAACCTCAGATTCCCAAACGGTTAAGATACGGTGACGTCTCACCTAACGCGATGGGTGGGATCGTATAAAAATGTAATCGCATCAGAATTGTCTCCGAACTGCCCCACGTGGTTCCTGGAACTGACCCCGCAGCCAGTGAGCCTGGGGGGCGCGGTGCCCGCTGCAGGACCCGAGCAGCCCCGCGGCGGCCGGCGGGCTGGCTGCGCTTTGGCGCCACCTGGTGGTGGGCGCGTGCTCCAGCTGAAACCCGCGTGGGGCCCATCGGGATCCGTGTCCCCCAGAGGCCCTAGACGGCTGGTGCCAGGTCCCTGCGCTTCCTCCCCGGGAGGTGGGGATCTCAGGCCGCCCCTTTCTGAGAAGCGCAGAGGGCAGCGAGCCCGGCTGTGGAGGCCTGCCGCCGGCGTGGACACGTCACCGCGGGGTTCCCCGTTTGTAGAGACGGGCCTCTCCTGCACTGTGAGTTTCTCTTCTGCCCTTCCCTCTTGGGAACCGAAAGGAAACCGAGGAAGGCATTAAAATATGGTCATTTCACATGACGTCATGCTCAAATAAAACCAAGATTCGTCCAACATAACCGTTCCGTTCGGGGCTCAGATGTCAAGAAATTCATAGCCTTGGTGACTCGGGGCCAGATTCAGCCAGGGAAGGAAGTCGTCACGGGAGTCCCGGACTGTCCAAGAGCTTGCCACGGCCCATGGCTGCCCCGCCACGCCGCAGGGCCACGCCCCGGCTGGAGCGCCCCCACGTGCCCGGTTCTGCAGCAGAAAGCCGTGTGCAGTGTGAAGGCGAGACGTCACTGCTCCGGGCAGTCAGCTAGCCCCTAGGGCTCCTCGCTCACGGTCCTCTGTACACATCTTAGCGGCTCCCGTCCCCGTCACTCTGCGCGTGGAGGCCGGCTTCCTGGGCCAGTTTCCGAGGTTCTTATGATCCAGGCGCCGGATGCCTCACGCCTTTGTTGCTCAGGCCCTCCCCCCAGGCTGCCCTGTCCCTGAGCCGCCCCCGCCAGCCCCAGTCACAACGGCTGTCGGGGCCCTGGAGCCCCGCGTGCTTCCTTGTGAAACTCGTTCACCTGTGTGTCCACTAAGTGGGGAGCCGTTGCTGGCCCGAGCAAGTCACACATCCAGAGAGACCCCCTCCTTCACGAAGGAGCCCCTTCAGACGCCGCTTGTACCGCCGCCTCTCCGAGACGCACGAGACACAAGGAACTCGGGCCCCAGGCACTTGAGCCGATGGGCTGGCTTCTCCCCACGTCCCCCAGTTTCACAAATACGGCACCTTCTGCCCGAAATGAAAATTCTAGTTCCGGGGAGGCAGCGCACCTCGCATTTAGGGGTCATGGGCAGAACTGGTGTCACACGGAGCCAAGCGAAAACAACATTTTGCGTGTGCCCCTCGTGAATTCGTTGAGCAAATAATTACAGGTGAGGTAGAAGGCGACAGTATGGGCCCCGCGACTCGGCGTGTCCCAGGCTCCGTTTAGCGCGATTATCTGTATGTTTATTCTTCGCTAATGAAGGGTGTAAGACGCAGGACCTTCGCGTGTTAGCTGTGGGGAGAAGCAAAGCGTCCCCCCAAACCCTTTGGCAAGGCGTTATGAAATCAGAATTGGAGAGGACTTATTTTCTTTTGTTTTTGAGCCGTGTGTAGGGGTGTACGTGTGTGCGTGTGTGTGCACGCACACGCACACGCGTGAATTGGAAGAATAGTAGAATGACTTACGAAGTCCTCGTTTTATTTCTTCCTTTTTGGCGAGAGTTCCATGCGCCACCCAAGTCCCTTCCCGCGTCTCAAAGGCAGGGGGCAGTCACCTGGCATCACGGGGCGGGAGGAAGCGGCAGCCGCTCTGAAATCGGGTTTCCTGCCCCGTCAGTTCACATTTGGGTTGTCCGCCCGTTTGTTTGTAACAAACAGAAAGCCAGCAGTTTCTCACCTCCGAGGAGATTTCCTGTTTTTAAACACGGAGGGCATGGCTGTAATTCGGTCCCACGTGCCCAGGAACCCCCAGCTCCCCGTAGTGCCAGCCGCCCGCGTTCCCGTCCCGCCAGGGCGCGCTCTGCCAGTCGGGCCAAAGCCTCAGGCACGAGGGCTGCGGGCCAGGCCGGGAGGACGTCCTGCCCCCCGTAGGACACGCACGCCCGGGACCTTCCATCGTCAGCTGGAACGCGTCCGGCGGCGGCGGGGGCCTCGGCACCCCCACGGCCTCCTGTGCCTTGCCGAATTGGAGAATTTCCTCTTTGGATAGTTTTGTCTCACGTGATCCCGGAATCTGCCTTCCCGTAGCCTCTGCCCCGGCCGTGTCGTCTTGCAGCTCCCCAGAGTGAATTCCGTCCTTTCCCGGACGGTGTCCCTTTGGCCGTGGGAGGACGGCCCCCGTGCCCGTTCCCTCCCGCCCCGCAAACCCCGAGGGCTCAGCTCGGCCAGGCTGACTCCAGATGGCCCCAAGACCCTTACGGCCTGCTCCCCAGCCCGCTCCCCGGCCCGCCCCGCTCACCGCGGGCCCTCCAGGGCTTCCGGGCCGGGCCGGGCCGCCTTCCAGGAGCCCCCGAAGCTGGTCGGGGCGGGCGGGGGCGGTGCCGCGCTCACGGTCCTCGTGGTCCCTTGCAGGCTACCTCAACGTGCTCTCCCACAGCCGCTGGCGCGAGCGCTGGTGTCGCGTAAAGGACAACAAGCTCGTCTTCCACAAGGACAGGGCCGACCTCAAGACCCACGTCGCCTCCCTCCCTCTGCGCGGCTGCGACGTGGCCCCGGGCTTGGACTCCAGACACCCCCTGACCTTCCGGCTGCTTCGCCACGGACAGGAGGTCGCCGTGCTGGAGGTGAGGCCGCGCTCGGGGACCCGCCGGGGACTCCCCTCCTCGCCCTCGGCCCAGTGGCGTCTCGCCACGTCTTTTTTCCCTCACGGCTTTTTGGTTCGCCCGGAAACCACGAGTGTGGGCCGGAATCCGCACCTCGTGAGCATCCGCGTGGGCTGGAAACCGTAGAGCGGACGCGGGGGAGCAAGCCGGGAACCCAAGGAGGAAGCCGCCCTCCGTGCCCACAGAGCCTCGGCCACAGACCTGGGCCGGGGAGCAGGGGACGGGGCGCCCCTGTGGGTCCGCAGCCCGCAGGCGGGGTGGCGCCTTCCTCCATGTCCCCTCATGTCACACACACGGCCGCATGGCACCGGCACGCGCAGGCACCCCGCCTCGGTCAGTCAGGAGACGCGGCGTGCCCGCCAGTGACTAGAATCTATACGTCTTCCAGAGTCATTGCACGTTTGCTAAAGACGAAGGCCCTCCCTCACCCAAACCACAGAGCGATGATCGGAATTAGGAAATCAGCACTCACACCCTCCTGGCACCTGATCCTTGGCTCTTAGTCGGCTTTTCCAGGGTCCACAGTGTCCCTCGCAGGCGCCGGGGAGCCCCGGCCACCGTCTCTTTCTCCGGCTGGCTCGTTTCCCGGTCGGGTCCAGAGCAGCTGCTGGGGAGGCTCTCAGGCTGGGCGCGCCTCTGACTCCTCACCGTTAGACCACAAGCAGGCCTTCGTGCTGCAGGCCACGAGGGCGGCTGCACCATCGCTTTGTCCCTCAGCTGGCGGTGGTAGCTGATCCCTTGGGCAGGGTGTCCGCGAGGCTTGCCCACTGCACACTTGCTGTGTTTTCCCTGTGTCTTTTTTTTTTTAATTTGTTTAATGTGTATCTTTGAGAGAGAGAGAGAGAGAGACAGAGCACGAGCCAGGGAGGGACAGATAGAGAAGGAAACACAGAATCGGAAGCAGGCTCCAGGCTCTGAGCCGTCAGCACAGAGCCCGACGCAGGGCTCGAACTCACAGACCGTGAGATCATGACCTGAGCCGAAGTCGGACGCTTAACCAAATGAGCCACCCAGGCACCCCCGTATTTCTGATTTAAAAGCCA
The DNA here is from genome assembly GCA_030068075.1 of Paguma larvata. Classification (NCBI taxonomy): domain Eukaryota; kingdom Metazoa; phylum Chordata; class Mammalia; order Carnivora; family Viverridae; genus Paguma; species Paguma larvata. The sequence continues at coordinate 192,458,635 of CM057823.1, read as the reverse complement.
CGATGGTAACCAAGCCTCTAATTTCAGTCCAGCTTCACAGAGTTATTTTTAAAAAGCCTACTAGAAGATTCTATGAACTACGAGGAAACAGCGAATAGACCCTAGGGCTGCTGTGTCGATCACACGTCACACCGTGCGTTAGGATCCTTCCACAGGTGCTCAGATGCACTAGTTACAGACACGTCAACGTAGATGTAGGCGTAGCTACTTCCTCCACACGGACCGTGTTCGGGGAAGGACGGGAACACACTTGGGGTTTTTATTTACCCGAGGATTCGAGTGATTTCACTCTAAGTGCCGAACGTCGGTCACCTCCTCCCTCGGCGAGGCCCGGTACCTCGAGTCCCTTTGCTTCGTCCGCGGCCTCACGCCGCACTGGCCAGTGGGAGCCGTCACGGCGAGCCAACCTCGCGAGCCCCCGAGAAACAGCTCCTCTCGCGTTAACGGCGCGGGCAATATTGACGGTCACATGAGTTCTGACCAGCGTCCACCTTGTCAAGGCCGTAAATAGAAAACCCCCTCGTCTTCGAGTCTTTAAGCTAAACTTAGCTCATCTTTCCTATATTAAAATTTAGTCGTTTTCATGGAAATATTTCTTTTCTTCCGCATTCTATTAACTTGCGCACTTACTAACTCAACATCTCCTAAACTTTTTCGACATTGTATTTTCATTAGTCAAATGCTTCAAACGCCGTTAGAAGTGTGAAGTGTCCGATTTCCTAAATCCCGCAACGAGGCCGACTTAAAGATTTAAGGAACAGGATCTTAGAGATGTGATTCCGACTTGCAAATTCAGCGGATTAAATTTGCGGGGGGACCGTTTCAGACATCTTAAAGATACACCACGCCCAAAGCAGGGCCACGACTGCTAAACGTGATTACACTTCTATAAAGTTCTGTAAACTTATCTGTACTCACAGAAACTGGTACAAACGTTAGTTGATTTTTCGTGCCATCTGAAGAGAACAGGCCCATTTCGGAGACTCCAGCCAGGGCCGCCGCGGGGCAGGGTTTGGGCCCCGCCGAGGCGCGGCCCCGTGGCGCTGCCGGGTGAGGCTCCCTTTCCCCGGCCAGAGTGGTGCCAAATTAACGACACTTTGTGGGCAGCTTCCTTTGGCTGAGATGTCCCTGCCCGCGGCCATTTCCACGCCTCACGCCCGCCTCCCCCGGTCTTGTGTCCTGGGGTGTCGGTCCTTCCATAGCTTCCGGCGTCCAGGCGTGGGGTGCACACAGCGTGGGCCTGTCACTCGGGCCGGGACTGCGGCTTCGCCCTTCACACCCCTCACGTGCCGCCCGTCAGCTCCCTCTCCTGCCGCTCCGTCTCCGGGCCGAGGGCGGGGAGCGGGACTCGTCACCGTCACTGAGGTAAACGCGTGCTTCTCCGTCCCTGCCAGGCGGCGTCCTCGGAGGACATGGGCAGGTGGATTGGAATCCTGCTGGCCGAGACGGGGTCCTCCACGGACCCCGGCGCCCTGCACTACGACTACATCGACGTGGAGACGTCCGCCAATGTCATTCAGACCGCCAAGCAGACCTTCTGGTAAGATCCCTGGGAAGAGGCGGGGAAGCTAACCAGCGCTCTCCTGGCACGGATTTTGTGGGCACAGCCTCGGGGCGGGGCGGGGGGGAGGGAGAAAACTAAAGTCTCTCCCTTCGGCGTTCCAGTGACCCAGACTTTGGTGACGTATTTGTCATTTCCGCCTCCCGTGCTTTCTATTGGAGCAGAGCTTGGCAAGCTTTTTCCGCCAAGTGCGAGAAGCGTGTGTGGCTTTGTGGGCCGCGTTCCCTGTTAAAACCACCCTGGCTCCACCCCCACAGCCACAGACCACGCAGCCGCAAACGGGGGGGCCATGTTCCGATAAAACTTTATTTGTGGAGACAGGAGCGGGCTGGCCGTGGCCCGTGGGCCGTGGGTCTCTGGCCCCGGGACTCAGGGAACACTTCGGTGGAGCACGTGACTTACACACCGCTGTCACCGGGGCAGAGTTTTCCAAGTCCTTGGTCCTGTACTTTTAAAACTTAAATTGTGGTTTTGTTTTTAAACAAAGGCTTGTATGTATGACAACATTTCTTTGAATCCTACCTCTGTAACGTAATGACGACGAAGACAATCTCAGCAGCACTTCTCAAGGGAAGGGCCCCAGACCCCTGGGGGCATTTGAGACTCTGGGCAGGCCGTCCCAGGAGCCATGTCTCGTCTCCTAATAACACCGGTGTGAAACCTGTGTCCTGGGGTTGTGTTGGGAGGTGCTGAGCAGGAAGGACCTCGGGCCCTGTCCTGGGCGGCATCTCCTAGGTGGAAATTCCGGCCAAGTGACCTGGAGCCCCTCGGCGCCTCAGCTCCCTCCGCAGAGACCAGGGCCAGGGAGGCCTTATCCGGGGCCCCTTCCGGTCTCGTGTCTCCAATCCCTGGGGCCCTGCTTCCGCTTCCTCACAGAGCGTCTGCAGAGACAGAGGGTCTGCACTCGGGGCCGAGGAGAGGTGGGTGGAGACAAAGCAGGCGCTGGAGTTCTGTCACCCACGTGTGAGGAACGTACCAGCCGCTGCGGGCGGGCCCGCCGGTGGTCTCTGCCACGGGGAGACCCTTCGAGTGTGAAGAAACGAGCCCCCGTGTCCACACCGACCCCGGCCTGCTCCCCGCGAGCTCCGCGTCTGCTTTTCCGCACACGTGGTGTCACGTGGAGCTCGAGCTGTGCCCCCGTGTCCCCGAGTCGCGCTGTACGGTGAACGTTCACCGTTTGGCTGAGATGTTCGGGCTGAATAAAGGCGGCGTGGGCTCGTGTTAGGGATTGGGCCACACGTCACCCCAACTGGGGCGAATCAGCAGCCTCGACAGCGTGAATGAATCGTCGTACGACTTTTCCAGAAAATCTCCAGTAACCCTCAGCGGTTTTCTGAAGTGCGGGCCTCCCGTTCTCACTACTGTCGTCCGTGCGAAAATCAGAGTGACACGGTCACGTACCGCCCCTTCCATTCGCGTTCGTAATTTTCCTGTAATCACACCCTGTCTCGCCCACGGAGAACGGGCGGATTACAGGGAACGCCTCCGCATTCGGCACCCGCGGGAATCGGAGCACGGCCAGTCAAGCGGCTTCAGTACCAAACCGGCTTCGGCGAAATCTCCGCATCGAGAGTGACATGAAAGATAGGAGGCTGTGGGTTTTAACTGCTTCTTCGGAACTTACTAGATCCTGGAGCCTCTCTGAGCGCACACGGGACCTCGGCCAGAATCGCCGAAGTACTGGTCACATGTCCCGGAAGCCCCGGGTGACAGCGTTTCCCCCAGAACAAAATGTGGCCTTCCGAATGAGCCAACTAGTAATTCTACACCACGTGTGGGAGGTCGCATGTTTGAGAAAGGAACGTAGAGGACAAGATCGAAAAATCACTTATTAAGACTATGTGTGCACGGAGGTTATGGCCACAAGAATCTTTGCTCCCTCATGAAAATCTTTTTTTTTCTTTTAATTTTTTTTAACGCTTATTTAGTTTTGAGAGACATAGAGACAGAACGTGAGCAGGGGAAGGGCAGAGAAAGGGAGGTACAGAAACTGAAGCCGGCTCCAGGCTCTGATGAGTCATCAGCACAGAGCCCGACGCGGGACTTGAACTCACAGACCGTGAGATCGTGACCTGAGTTGAAGTCGGCCGCCCAACCGACTGAGCCACCCAGGCGCCCCTCCCTCATGAAAATCTTTATGGGTGTTAGCAGTAAAGCGTATTTTCGTTTGTCAGATTGCTAGCTGAATATTCTCACAAAACTTGAGAGAAGGCCCATAGCAAGGTTCGACACAGAAACCCTGGCAGCTCGCCGGTACAGTGCAGGTACTTGTCCTGGGATTAAATTAATTTTTGCTCCGATGCTCACGGCAGCTGGTTAAGGAATGTTTCCAAGGTCTTCGGGGGGAGGGGCGTGTCTGTGCGTGGATACGTCTGCCGGGAAATTTTCGGACAGTGCCGGATTTGGGGAAGGGGGCAGTAAAAAGAAAAAATCGCGATTTATTTCTCCCGAGAAAAGTAGCGAGTTTAGGAATATGAATAACGGTAAACAGTTTGGGACCTGTTCTCCCACGGCCTCGCCTAGTTTTAAATGAGATGTATCGATCATACGCCACAAGGGAAACGTTCTGAATTTTTTTCCCCCAAAACTGATTCCGCGTCTCGCCCCCCTGGAGACGGATGAGGAAGCTGGAGTAGTAGTGACGACGTGCCACCAGGCCGTGGGTCGGGGTGGACAGAGAGAGGGCAGCGGACAGGCCGGGAGGGAGCCGTCGCCTTGAGTCACCTTGCACGCGAAGCCCTGAAGACAGGGATGCGCCTTGCGGGTGTGGCGCTCTGGCGCTCGGTGAGATAAGCCCCAGGCGAGAGGCTGCCATCTGTCTCCTCCACTTGGAGGGGCGGGGGAGTCTGGAGCAGGCTGACCCATAGAGGCGGGAAGCAGATGCTGGGCCCGGGCAGGGCGGGGGTGGGGGGGTGAGGGCGTCACGGGGACGGGGGTTCAGGTCCGGGGACGGAGGGCGGTGCCGGCGCCCAGCAGCATGAATGCACTCGGTGCCCCAGATCCGCGCACTTGACGGCGGTGAGAGGAAGACTTCCCACCCGTGTCTGGGCGCAGCGCGTGCGCTTCCGTGAGCGCCCTCCGTCTGTGATCGCGCAGGTAGCACGTGCTCTCCCACCTCGCGTCCACTTTTGCATTTGGCCAAAAGCCCTGTTGTGGGACGAGCACCAGGCGGAAGACGGGGCCTGGCCTGCTGACGGGGCTCCCCTCGCAGCTTCGGGCCCCGACACCTAGGGGGGTGCAGGCGCGTCTCCACAGGGCCCGGCCCTTTGCAGCGTGTCCGTGACCTCTCCGGGGTCCGTTCCGAGCTTCCGTCCTGCCCCTGCCGGAGCCCGCTCCTTCCTGGCGTCCGTGCCCCAGCGCGCACGCCGCCACACACCAAGCACTCGGCGGTCCCCGGTGGCGGAGCCCCGCAGGCCACCCCACACTCTGACTGCCCTGGGGGCACATGGCCGCCAGCGCGGCTCTGAGCAGAGGGTGGCGCCGTCCGGCTCTCCCCCCGGAGATGCGCTGCCCGCTGTCAGGGGAGGAGGGGCCGGCAGGAGGCCAGTGGCAAGAAGGAGGTAGTGACGCTGCGTGAACCCTGGGGACTGGAGAAACGGTGCGGACGGTGCCCTGACGAGCCTGGGGTCCACGAACGTTCCCCAGGAAGGCCCGATCTTGACTACTTCGGCTGGGCGGCTGGGGGTTGGCCGCAGAGAGTCACGTCAGCGGGCTCCTGGAAGAGGCGGTAAAATGCTGGCGAGCAGCCACAGCTGGGGCGCCCCCGACGGGGGTCAGGGCCGAGCCCCAGCCGGCTGCGCACCGCCGATGGGAAACCAGGTCATGTCCAGGTGTCGCCTCGTGTTCCAGCACGCGTGGTCAGCGGTCCTCCCCACAGCCCTGCGGGGCGGGTGCTCCCCAAACTCCCGGGCGAGCAGTCTGTCCTTGTCACTGTACCCAGCACCCCGCTTCTGCTGGGGTGCTGGCTCGCGCTTCCGTCCCCCGCCGCTCCCGGCCCAGCCCGAGCGTCCAGCGGACTCGGGCGGGCCTCGGGGAGGCGCGGGGGTCTGACCGCTTCCTGTCTTGCAGCTTCATGAACCGGCGAGGCGTCTCCGCCAACCCGTACCTGGGGAGCACCTCCAACGGCTACGCCCACCCCAGCGGCACGGCACTGCACTACGACGACGTCCCCTGCGTCAACGGCTCGGTGAGTGCGCCATCTCCCCAGGGTCCCGGCTCGGCCGAGTCAGGAGGCGGGGCGGGGCGAGGGTCCCTGCGATCCGGGGCCCCGATTCCAGGCCAGGCGCCAGAGGGCTTTTGGCCGTGCTCCGAGGTGGGACGGAGCCCGTGTCCCTCTCTCCCGGGTTGTGTGTGGTCTCAGTGTGCGTCCAAACCAGCAGGACTGATAGGCTGTCATCCAGCGTCCACGTCATCGTGTCTCAGCACGTCCTAAAACACGGGACGGAGGACGGCACCCCACACACGTCAGAACAGAGCCCAGTCTCGGGTCTCGGTGACCAGAAAGGACGTGTTGCCCCGGCGTGGCGGCCGCACCGCAGATGCAGGTCCTGCCCCCTGGTGCCGCCCTGGTCCAGAGCGGCTCATCTCCCCGTAGGAATGTGGCGGAGATGCTCGCCGACGGTCCCCGTGTACCCGAGCGTCCTGCCCCGCGCGGCCTCGAGACTGCCCGCTCGCCTCAGTACTTTGTGTCCCAGATGTGGTTAGCAGACCTCTTCCGTAAGCTTTCATCGCGGCTCCAAATTCTTTGCCAAACGGCCGTCACTGAGCACCCGGGCCAGGCCCTGTGCCGTTCCCCGGGCCACCAGGGGAGAGGCCCTCGAGAAGCCATCCTACCGTCGGTCCCCCTGGTATTGGGTGGGCTTCAGATTGGCACCTGTGTCAAGATATTTTTCAAAGGTTGGCATCAAATATGTTTATTGTTGCGTTTTTCAAACCTTCGAAGGAATTTTAGATTTTTTTCTTGCTGTTTTGCTCACCCGTCCTTGTCTCAGTACTCGGACAGACGTCCCCAGTCACCCCCCTCTTTTCCGTGGTCACAAAATCCACGCCTGCCCAGGGCCGGCTCTGGGAGACCACGGCCTTCTCGAGGGAAGCACGGGGCTCAGGCAAGGGCTCCCGGGGCTCAGAAGGAGAAGCAAACTGAGAAGGAGGTGTGGTCAGAGGTGGCCGGCTGGTCGTCGAGCGCAGTGATGTCATGTGTCCCCGGGGCCTTGGATGCCTTGCCCTAGGTGTCCCTCCCTCCTCCCCTCCTCGGGCCTGCCCTGGGGTTCCTGCAGGGCCCTGTCCGCAGGCTCCTTACCGCATTCCAGAAAGGGGCCTCTCATCACGCAGTCCCTCCTCCCTGCCCGCCCGTCCCCTCTCCCTCCTCCCTGACTTGCCGCATGGCCCCGAGCACCCAGGGTCCGCGCTAGGGATTGAAGACACGACGGAGAAGTCGTAGCCTCTGTCCCCCAGGGGCCTTCCAGTCCAGCGGGGCTGCGAAGGGGGCGGGAGGAAGAGCAGAGCGAGGGCCAGGCCTGGCCGGTTTCCCTGGACGTTAGGTCCCGTGCCGGGGCGTGGGCGAGGGGGAGGCACGGAGCCACGGCGCAGCCCCGTCCTGGCCGTGAGTCCTGCCGAGAGCTTCCCGTCTCAGGCTGGGGTGGTCAGGGCCGGGGCGGGAGGGAGGAGCACCCGGCCCCCATTCCCGCCTCCAGCCTTGCCACTGGATTTCCAGGGTTCAAGCGGCCCCTGGTGCCCACGGTAGCCCCAGCCCTCCTCCCCGGAGCCCACTGACTCAGGGCGGGCCGCATGGCGGCCCCATGAGAGTGGGTTCTCGGGCATTCTCTCTGCCTTCTTCCTCACCTTCCACATGGGGGGACGCAGGGAGAGCTGGGTGGGGCAGCACGAGCACGCCCCCCCCCCGCCCCTCCACCGCCAGGAAGGAGCTCTCCTCAGCGCCCACAGCTCAACGGATTCGGACAGAAAACCCCACCACCCCGGAGGGACTCTGCGTGTAGGAGTCGTCTCCGCACGTGCGTGCAGCGGCGTTGACGGCGTGAGGTCCCACGTGTGGTGTTTGTGGCTCTCTCGCTTATCGAGAAGCTCAGGCCTCTCTTTAAACCGTCTCTGCATCCCGGGCCCTGGCACCAGGCCGCCCCTCGTTTGGAAGGCTTCCTTCCTCGGTTTTACGAAGCTCGTGCCTTCTGGTCAGTGTGTCGGCTTCTGTGACCCTTGACCCTCAGTGCCCCCCCCCCCAATGCCAGTGCAAGATACGAGCGAGTCTCAAAAGGGGTCTTTTGATGCACTTTGAATCTTCTAGAAACTTCCGAGGAGCATCAGTTTTCTAAGTGTTCCGCGTGACTGGATCCCCTGGCCTGCGGGGTGGTGGCGGGCCAGTCTGGAGCGTCCAGACGGGCCGTCAGCCCAGGCCTGTGCGCGGGGCCCCGTGGGAGGACGGCAGGCGGGTCCCGAGTCACAGAAATAGACACATCAAAGTGGCTGCAAGGGACAGAAGCGCGCCTCCCGTGAGACTTCAGACCATTCCCGTTTTTGTAACAAAAGGCCGTAATTACAGTGTGCTGCCAGAAGGGTGCAAAAATAGCCTACAACGAGCCCAACATAGGAATTAATATTTCTCCCCCTTTTTTTTTGAAAGTGCAAGGCAGTTTGTAAAGACCTTTGGGTCTCTGGCTGCGGTCGTGAGTCTGGGTTGACTTCACCTTTCAACGTCCACGTTCTGAAGGGGCCCGTGGTTATTTGTGTCCTCCGGAAAAAGCTTTCCTGCTAAAACACCACCCTTATATCTGGCACATTCGAAACGTCCTCTTTTTCTACGATAATCTGGTTTCTTTGTCTCAGCAGACGGTGATCTGGTCACCGTGCTTTCTTCAGGCACAACAGAGTGTGGCCCCCGGGTGCACGCTGACGGCCACCCGTAACGCCTGAGCCGCTGGTGCGCGGGATGGCCGGGCAGAGACAGGAGGTGGTGCTCACCCTGGGGCGCCTGCGGCCTGGAGGCGGCGCCGTGTGCGGCTGGGGGCCCGGCTCTGTGACCTCGCTCCGCCGCGGGCTCCTCCTGCGTCTTGCGGTTCCCCGGGGGAGCTGTGGGGGCGACAGTTCCGAAGCACTTAAAACAGCATCCGGGCCGCCGTAACTACTGTAGAGCAAAGACCTCTGCGGGGCCTTAAGGCGCTTTTTGGGCCCGAGCCCCAGCTTCCCGGGCCCCCAGGCCGCACCCCCTTCCTCTGTCTCGCGGCTTCGGCTCTCCGGGTTTGGACTCCCAAAATGGGGGTCTTTAAAGAAAAACACGTCAAATCCGTGTTTTCCCCCTCTGCTTTTAAACACCAGACCCAAACACTGACTTCTACCCCAGTTGCCCTGGGAATGAGTTTAAGGGAAAAAGAACCCCCCCCCCCTGAGTCTCCCGAAGGAGAAGTTGTCCGTCTGCGTGTGTGTGCGCGCGTGTGTGTGTGTTCTCGGTGACGGCGGGGCCGCGCACGCGTTTGGGGGGAGGGGGTGCTAATAACGCCTCAGCACTAACGTCTCTGCTCTGCTTTCTGTGGCCGAGGGCACTAACGACGAAGCTGTGTGTTGCAGTGGGACCCGGACGACGGCCTTCCTGCTCCGCGGGCCGGAGGCCTGGGAGAAGAGGCGCTCTATGATAACGCCGTGCTGTACGATAACTTGCCGTCTCCGAAAATCTTTGCGCGCTGCCCGCCCGCCGACAGAAGGGCTCCTAGGCCGTCTGCCGACAGACTGTCCTGTAACCATTACAAATTCCTTCCCTCCTGCACTCAGTCTGCCACTAACACCTCTTCTCTGGGGAGGGCGTCTTCTGTCGGGCCCGGCCCCCAGGTACAGCACCTCCTTCTGTCCTGTTCTAGAAGCGTCTGAGCTGCGGGCCGCCGGCAGCCCTTCCCGCCGCAGCGTAGCCCCAGGGCGAGGGGCGGGGTTGTGTCCTTGAGTAGGGCAGAATTCGCAAACACTGCTGAGGTTCCTTCGGCTGCCCAGGACCCGGTTAGACACTCCCAACTCGCTCATGGCTGAAGAGCCGTATTTCTTGGCCTAAATCCACCTCTTTTTCTCTTCTTGGAAAATTCCCCAGTGAATTTTGTGCATGACGTCGACTTAAGGCAGAGATTTCACAAAAGGACAGGGACGATAGAACTTTCCGGAAGATTCTTGCACTGCAAGCTTTTTAAAATGCATTTTCCCATCGCACGTACGTGAGGGACGCCGGACTCCAGGGACTCTTGCTTTTGGTCTAAACGCTAAGCAGGGTCTTCAGGGCGCTGCGGTATCTTCCGGTAACAAGTCTGAGTGTGTGCTGCCTAGAACCAAGTAGTAGTGAGGATTTGGGCTTCTCACCGAATGGTAACCAACGGTGACGCTGACCTGCCGTCTGGTCCCCACCTCACAGCCACGCAGACGGCCGCACCGGTGTCGATACTGTCCTGGGTGTTCGCGCGGTTTCCGCCCGAGGCTTTTCTGCCCTTCGCATCCAAACCGAAGTGGAAGCGCCACAGTGCGAGCGCGCCCCGCGAGCACACTCTAAATTATATTCTCTCCGCCCATTTTTGGGCTAACCGTAGGGCGCAGCGACCGCCTGGTGAGGCCCCAGCATTTCACACGGGGGAGGCTGGCGGCGGCTCGAAGCAGCGCATCGGTTTCACCAAAATCGCAGGGAAGGCTTGTTTGTTTCCGGTTTTTAGACGGCCGCTGCTCGGATCTGTGACGATCCACCGCGCGGACGTGTTTGTACTTCTGTCCTTTGGCGCGTGTACAAGTCCGTTAGGTGGGAAGGGTGGCACAAGTACGCCATCTGGTCCTTCGCTCCGTCCCCAAATTAGTCCAGAATGACTCGGGACGCCATTTCGATGTGCTCGTTTCTCAGGTTTACCCTCTTTTAAGGTAGGAAGCCCGCTCGTCAGCTGAATACTAGCACCTTCACGTTTCCTGCGATAGTTTGCTTTCGACCAAATCACAGGGCGCCCGCTCCTTCCTGGAGAGATCTTTCCGTTACTGAGTGCCCCGGGGCCGCTGCAGGTGGTGCACCCGTCTGGCGTGTCGCCCGACCTTTTCAGGAGCCCCATGGGGAGGGCTCGGTATGTTTATATATTTTTTAATGAGCAAACGGCAGCTCAGAAGGTTGTAACGATTTGCTTGGCGTCTCCCGAGCCGTCGGTAAGGTCCACGTGTGTCACGTAAGCAAACCCCAGCGTCCGTGGGCTCGCAGCGAGGGGGCAGAGGTGCCATCAGGTCTTTACGCAGAGCCAACCCCGCCCCGCCCATCCCCTCGCTTCCGTCCTCTGCCCCGCCCGTGACTCAGGAGGCGGTCACCTGCCCGCGAGGACGTCAGGCAGCGATGGAGCCCTCCAGCCGAGCTCCGACGCACGGCCACGCCGCTCCCTAAAGAGCATCCCCCGGAAAGACAGGCCGCTCGTTTTTGGAAACACAAACTTAGTAATCTCCACCGCCTGCTCTCGGCGCTCGCTGCCCGGGCCCGCTTCTCGGTCAGTGTTTACGATCTGCCAGCAGAAGTGTCTATAACTTCTATTGCCTCCCAGCTGGGCACGTCCAAGCTCTTCACTTGCCTTGGACCTCAGCTCCAGACCCACTGAAGCCAGAGCAGGAAACCACAGCGGCTCGGTGTTTGCAAGCCACCCGGGTTTTCCCTCTCTGCTGGGTTACAGTAAAGATTCAGAGAACAAGACAACTTCCTAGAGAAGAAAAAAAAAAAAGAAAAAAGGGCTTTTTATTGTTTGTTTTTAATTTTCTTCCATTCGTCTCGACAGCTGAAGGGTAAGAAGCCCGCGGCGGCCTCCAGCGGGGTCCCGGGGAAGGGGAAGACGGTGAGCGGGCAGCCAAAAACCGCCGACGCGGCAGCCAGCGTGAAGCGGACGTCTTCAAGTGAGTGTCCCCTTCGGATCCTCTCCGGCTTCAGGCACGGGCGGCAGAGCTGGGGCCGTAAGAGCCATCCTTTCTTCTCTCCCCTGCCCAGGTAGAGATCAGGTGTGGGAGTCCGGAGGGGAGAGGGGACGGCGTGCGTTGTCGCCCTCCCTCCTTGCCAGGTTGAAGACAGGGGGACGCCTGTAACTTGGCTCTTCTGCGAGCTGTGGGAGCAGGAGGAGCCGAGCTGATGGGTTAGGCGCGCAGGCGGCGTGCAACCTCCGTGACGCTTGTTTGCTCCGGAGGCGATGGGGGGCGGGGGGGGGGGGCCCTGGGCTTCGGGTCAGCAGACCTCGGCGCGCGTCCCCGAGAGTTGGTGACTTCGTGGCTTCCATCAAGCCACGTAAACGCTTTACAAGCTCGGCTTATAGGCTGCGGTGGTTTCTGTGACGTCACCGAGGCGCCCCGCCGGTCCCCCAGCCCGAGAGCGTCGGGAGGGTTTATATGGGAGGCGCCTTCCGGTCTGCGAGCCGGTGCTCGCGCTCTCCCGTGGAGTCGCCCAGGCTCTTTATCAGGGCGGCAGTGGCTTCCCCGCCGTGTAGACACAGAAGCACTCTCTGAGAGACCGACGGGCCCCGCCCTCGCTCACAGCTGGCGAGCGACAGAACCAGGGTGGGCGCCAGCTGTCGGACTCCACGTCTGCAGGGGGCCGAGCAGGGCGCCAGTAGGACCCGGGCGAGGGCCCACGGAGCAGGTGGACTCCCCTTAGTCAGCGCTGCCCTGTCCACGCCCGTGCAGGTTTGCTCCGGCCCTGGCCATGTCGGGCCCCGACTCCTTCGGCCGGCGGGGCAGCACTCGCTCATCGGGGCCCTCTCCCTGTCGCGGGGGCCGCACACGCGAGGTAGGGTAGCGGCCCCCGAGCTGCTCCGGGCTCTCGGGGAAGCTCTCGGGCGGATCCGCCGGTCCGGGGGCTGCAGCGCAGGCTTCTGCAGGGCTCGGGAGCTCCTGAGGGGGCGCAGGCGCGTCCGGGGAGGAGGGTGGGAGTTAGACTCCAGCGACTGCTCGAGAAGTTGTGTCTGTACTTCCCGAATCTGACTCGGTGCCACCGGCTGCTAGACAGGCCTCGCTAGGGATGAGGAGGCCAGCTGGCTCCGGTTAGTAACCTCTCCCGGTGTTCTCAACAGCTGCCATGCTGACCTCCTGTTGGCACTGTGATGGGCGTTCTTTCCGAGTGTGAGCATGCCCGGGGCTGGAGAGGCCAGCCTTTCCCTCGGCCGCTTACAAGGACGAGCCTTGGAATCAGCCAGCAGTCCTTGGCTGCTCGTGCCCCAGGGGACTTCTGTCCCGTCCCTAAGCTCGTCCACACCTCCCTTCCCCTCATGCGTGCGTTTCGAGCACAGAGGTCAGGAGCCAGGTGGACCGCGTCCCCCATTGCAACTTCATCGTGCTGGTTTATTTTCGCCTTATCTTTCCGGCAAATCTCATTTCCCTAGTGAGGGTGTATTTACATGTGGGCGCTCTGCTTTGTGGAGGGCATCGGGGGAAGGGAGTAGCCAGAGCCTTGCCACGCAGGACCCGGCCCTCACGAGAGCTCTGTCTCGCTCGCCTTCCTCCCGGTGCCCGTGCTCGTTTCGTTTCCTCGATGATTTATTCCTTTATTTTATGAGACCTTGTGTAGGGAATCTTCATTACCTTTGGTGACATCTAATGGTGACAAAAGAGAAACATCATTGCCTTCACCAAGTGTTCTTGCTGAATTCAGCCAGTCGCGTCGTCGGCTGGACGGGGTTGACAGCATGGAGACCAGAAGGCGTGGAAATTTATCGGTCTTGCATGTAGGTCTGTCGGGAAGGCATCTCCGATCAGAAGTAAGCGAGTTCTCTCGCCAGGCCCAGCAGTGCTTTCGTTTCGAGTGGGTGATTTCGTTAGCCCATGCCGCGATCCTTTTACGATCGTGCTCTGTGTGTACGTTTTCTGTCTGTCTGTCTGTAGTGAGGGGAGGTTGCCCGGGACTGACGAAATGCAGCCGCCTTCATAAACGCAGCATCTCGTCACAGGATTCAGCGCGTTCGGCATCTAGGCCAGGGGGCCGGACGGGGCTCTGGGGGCTCGGTCGTCACCGACGGTGATTGGAGCTGCCCGGGAGTGTCCACCCCGTCCCGGGCATCTCCTGGGTTTGTCGGGTGGGTTTTAGGTCTAACTATCAAGTTTCGTTAAACCTCCAGGCAAAGGCCTTCCCCCTTGGGCTCCATAGAAGGCGAGGCTGGGGCTCGGGAGGTTCATTGCCCAGAGTCGTGGTGGCCCCTCCGGCCTCACACCACGCGCCTGCCCAGGAGTCGCCGCCTGTCCCGGGGGGCAGCAGGCACGCGAGCCAACGATGGTGGTGCTATGGGGGCTGAGGCGGCAGCGCAGGGTTGCGGCTGACTCGCGGGAGGCCTCTGAGGCCTAACCAGCTGCAGGAGGCAGTGGGAGCTCCGAACTCGGTGACCCCTGGTCACACGCGCGGCACCTCTGTCTCGTCAGGGTGTTTCCCCAGAGACGGTGTCTCTAAATTATTATTATGGTAAGGCCCACATGATTGGAGGGAAAGAGCTTCAGGCCGGGCCTTTGACGCGGCATCAGCTAGTGGTGCGACGTCGGCCGGGCCGCCTGCTGGTTTCCCTAGGACTGGGTTCCTCTCCATTCGTTCATTCGTTCATTCCCTCCTCGTATTTATTGAGCAGTTAGCAAGTGCTCACTCGGTGCTCGTTCTGAATGCTTCGTAAATACTAAGCCGGCCCTCCTCACGCCCTGGGAGTCACCGTGCCACAGATGCGGGAACCGAGGCATGGACAGGCGAGGTCGCACGGCTGACGCGGCGTGATGGGATTCCCGCCCAGCCGGTCAGGTCGAGACCCCGCTGCCCACAGCCTCCCCGTGCGCCTGTTCCTTCTCTCACTCGCTCAGTGCGTACCGTGTGCTCGGTCCAGGCTGGGCACCCGCCCCAGCCCCGGGGGCAGAGCTGTGGTCCCGCCAGCCACACTGCCAGCAGAGCGTGGTCGCAGGGCTTAGATGTGCCGGCGTTACAGAAGTATTCTGAGAAACACGAGGAGTGCCCAAAGCCAAGAGACTCCTCTCGGTGTGGACCGGGGAGTGCTGAGTCCCGGCCTTCCTGAGGAGAGTCGGTGGAAAAGCATCCCGATGCTCTGTTTGCGTTCCCTCGACTTGACTCCGAGACTCCTGGGAAACTCGCGAAACTATTAGAACTTGTCCGGTTTCTGCTCAAGTCCAGCCGATCCCATTCCTGGTCTCCCTGAACTTCTTTCGCCGAGTTGGCTGGTTTTACATACGCTTCATGAATCACCTTGTTATCTGTTTGGTTAAACCTAATTTTCTTTGGTGCCTTTTTTTTTTTTAAGATGCTGACCAGTACAAGTATGGCAAGAACCGGGTCGAAGCCGACGCCAAGCTGTTGCAGAGCAAAGAGGAGGAGCTGCAGAAGAGGAAGGAGACGCTGCGGAACAGGCTGGCCCAGCTCCGGAAGGAGCGGAAGGACCTGCGGGCCGCCATCGAAGTGAACGCCGGTAGGAGGGGCGGTGCTGGCCGGCCGGGGCACCTCCTTGGGTCAGAGGGTAGACGTCCTCCTGTCCAGCCCCTGGGAAGACCGCCTGTCTCCGTGCTGGTGGGCCTGGGGCGGGACCGCGGAACCGGCTGGGGGAGCCCGGGGCCGCCCCTCGGCCTGCGCCTGCTCTCCAGGGCGGGTGGCGCCAGGAGCTGTCCCCGCCTCGGGTGCTGACGGCAGGATTGTCCGCGGGATGAGCCCCGGGGCTCAGCAGTTTCAGGTTGTGTGTATGATGTGGCAGTTGGGGTTGTGGGCAGGAGAACAGTCCACGGGGACGGTTCGGGAGCCCAACTAAGAGGTAGAAGGACCGCTCGGTGCCCCGAGAAGGGACAGTGTCTGAGTTCTTGGAAGGGGACAGGGAAACAGCAGGTTAGCGGAAACACCCCCCAAAGGCCGCTGTTGGAGAGCCGAGTAGGCCCGGAGGGCTGTCTCCAGGTCGGCAGGTGTGTTCTGACTGGCCGGGGCGAGGACCATGGGGTTCATGGTCGTGCAGATGGAGCTGTTTGGTGTGGTGGCCTCAGCTCAAGACAGGTCCTTACCCTGGGGTGAGACTCGCTCTCTAGGCTTCGGTTTTGCCGGCCTCGGAGCGGAGCAGAGGGAGAACGCCGCACGGAGGGCCAGGAGGGTCCGGAGGGGAGGCACCTGCTCTCACGTGGCTGCAGTGAGTCAGCAGGTCCAGCCCCTCCTGACTTCGTGTCTGAACGAGTTTGGGGACAGGAAGTGCTTTTGGAGCTTGAAGCCTGGGAGGCTGGGTATCGGCTGAGCCAGTGAGAGATAAGCCGCAGGAGGGGCGGGACGTGGCCCGGCCGCCTGCCTGCGGGGAACCGACCGCTCAGTCCGGGAGCCGAGCCGGGTCGGAGCCTCCAGACCAACGAGACAGGGGAGGCTCTCTCCCGTCCGTTGTTTCAGCCGGCGGGGTGGCGAAGGTGCAGACAGGTTAGAGCAGCTCCCACGCATGCGAGCCAGGGGACCCCTTGGACTCGCCTTCGTGCGCGTCCAGTGGGTACCTTACCAGCCACCCGTGTCAGCGGGACACAGTTCAAACAAGCGGAGTCAGTGAGTGCGCCTTAAAGTGACAGACGCCTGCTCCGTGGGGGTGGGAGCTGGTCGTGGACCTTCCAGGAGGGGAGAGGGCTCAGGAATGATGGGGGGCCGTCGGGACGGGACAGCCGCCAGACCCTTCGAGCCAGCGGCACCCCCGCAGGCATCTGCTCTGAGGCCCGTGTGCTCAAGTGAGTACGCTGAGGCCCAGGCCCAGAATTCTGGGATTTGGGGGAAGCCAGGCCTCCGGCCCTCAGGGCCACGGTCTCCCGGCTGCAGGAGAGCACAGTGGTGGGCCATGGTCGCTGGTCTTTTACAGAACAGCTGAACTTGAGTCTGTGGAAGGGACCCGGGTCAGGGCCGCTCGGCCCGCAGCGCTGTGCGGAGCTCGGGCCGGGGGCGGCGGCCTGTGCTGCCCGTTGGCTGGAGCGACAGCGCGTCCGTGGGCTTGCAGGCAGGAAGCCGCAGGCGGTTCTGGAAGGCAAGCTGAAGCGGCTGGAGGAGGAGTGTAAGCAGAAGGAGGCCGAGCGCGTCAGCCTGGAGCTGGAGCTGACGGAGGTCAAGGAGAGCCTGAAGAAGGCCCTGGCCGGCGGCGTCACCCTGGGGCTGGCCATCGAGCCCCGGTCAGGGACGTCGAGCCCACAGGTAAGGGCCCCACCAGCCCCGCGAGCGCACACGCCCATGGCAGCTCTGGACGGGTCCCGGCTGTGCTCTGAGCCGCTGGCCTCGCGTTCTCCCCTCTCTGTGTACGCATGGTGGACGCGCCAGCCCGGCTCCTGTCCCTTCCTGGACCCGGTCGTCATAGGATGCGGCTCTCTTTGTCTCTTCCCAGACATGTCCCGGTCGGGTTTCAGCCAGCTAGGAACCTCAGTCCAGCACAGCAGGTTTTTACGCAGCGACCAGCACGTGCTGGGGTCCCGCCAAGGGTCGGGGGCAGAGCCCCTGTCGACTCTGGCGGGAGGCGGGGAAGGCACGTTTCGAATATGAACTGATGCCTCCAGGGGCCTGCTGTTCACTCTCCGGGACGCACAGGCACCGAGAAGTTGCCGGCATCCTTCTCGTGACTGTTCCGTCGGGTCCGCATGACCCGCAGGGTCCGATGTCACCACTTCCACTTTACGGCGGAGGAACCTGGGGCCCAGAGAAGCGAAGTGAAGCCCCGCCCCCCCCAGCACACACGGCCAGCGGGCAGCCCCGCGGCACTCCCCCCCCCCACCTCCCTGCTCCCCCCGCTCCCCAGGGCTCCTTCCTGCCCCTCCCCTCAGCACAGGGTGGATCCCGGGGGAGGGTTGATGTCCTCACGGATGAATGGCACGGCTGAAACCCTGCACCCCCGGGGCTCCCCCCTCCCCCTCTCTCTAGCAGGGACCCTGCATTCCCCCCCAACCAGGGCTCCCCATCTTGGCCCCCATTTATCAGCTCTCCTCCGAGGCTCACAGAGCCAGGCCTGTCCTGGGGAAGGCTCAGGAAGGGGGTGTTCGAGCCTCCCCACCCGGCCCGCAGGGCCCAGCCGCTGACTCTGGGGGAGGGGGCATCTCTCTCCTTGGACCTCGGTTGCTGGTTGCCATCATCCGTCCTGGCGCTGGCGGCTCTTGGCTCTCCCTCCCCCCAGGCCTTGTCCTGGGAACGCGCCTCGTGGGAGGCACACCACGGGCCGTCTCACAGACCCACTCGGCCTCTCCCAGGGAGAGATGGCGTGAGCCCCTCCTCCTCGCCCACCACTCTGTCCCCCGCTCCCTCCCGGCCAGCGTGGCCGTTTAAAGCATTTCCAAGTAAACCGAAACGTGGGCGCAGCTGACTGCTTGACGTCCAGGGTCAGCAGCCCCCGTGCGGGTTCTGAGGGACCCAGTTCAGTAGTGACTGAAGCAGCTGCGTGACCCAACCGGCACGTGACCATGTGTTATGCCGCTATGATGGGGCGCCAGGTCCCGGGCCCCCATCGGGGCAGGCACCGCTCACTGCCGGTGCGCCTCCCCGGGGAGCAGCCCGTGCCCTCCTCTAGGGAGCCAGGGGGAGGCCGGCAGTTGGAGGCACGTTTGGTCACACGCTCAGCCTTCCAGAAGATGCCTTCCTTGGCATCTGTGGGCTTTATGGGCTCAAACGGCTGGGAGCCTCAGGAGTATCCCGGCTGGGGTCACTCCAGCGAGCTCCAGCCCAAGCCACATGCTCCGCGCTGTCACCAGCCACGGTCACGGTGTCTTCCACGGCCTGGTGGTACCTTCCACCGCCGTCCCACCGAGATGGCCGCTTAGGAGGCGCTCTCACGCCTGGGCCATTGCCATCGTCGTTTTCGTTTGTTTCCAAAACCCACGTGCTTTCTTTAAAACGAACAATTCTCGGGGCGCCTGGGGGGCTCGGTCTGTTACGTGTCCCACTTCAGCCTGGGTCACGATCTCAGTTCGTGGGTTCGAGCCCCGCGTCGGGCTCTGCGCTGACAGCTCAGAGCCTGGAGCCTGCTTCAGATTCTGTGCCTCTCTCTCTCTCTGTCTGCCCTCCTCCCACTTTCTCTCTCTCTCTCTCTCTCTCTCTCTCAAAAATAAATAAATGTTAAAAAAAAAAAAAACTTAAACGGTTCTCCAGCTGGAAAACGCTGCTGGCCTGGAAACCGTTCCTCACCCGGTCTCCTCCCTGCGGGGACAGTCCCCGGTTTTCAGGCATCGGACGCTGGAGAGCTCCCCCATGTCCAGCTGCGAAACCAGCGACGCCGAGGGCCCGGTGCCGGTGAACAGCGCGGCCGTGCTGAGGAGGAGCCAGCCGACCGGGAGCTCCCCCTGCCGCGGGCACGTGCTGCGGAAGGCCAAGGTGAGCGCCGCCCTTCCGCCCGCGGGGGCACCTGTGGCTGCAGGGAAGTCGCGCTTGGAGAAATTACCTTCATTCGTCAGGGGAACGTGATTTGCTCTGACGCGTGGGGGCGGGCGGGCGGCCTCCCTTGGCCACCTCTGGGCCCTCGCTGCTGCCGTGACCTTCTGTGGCAGCTTCGGAACCGGCCCCAGCTGGCTAGAAATACATGGCGTGTGGGGGTGAGAGTGGGAGCGTCGGGCGCCCGCGGCCCTCGGTGCTCACGGGTGGGTGCTGGCGGCTGTGGCTGCGGACACGTCCGGGGCCCCACGTCACTCCTGGCACACCCTTGCCCGGAGCCCGCGTTCACCGCTGACAGCTGTCCCTGCTCTGCGCCTGTTAGCCGCGGCCGGGGAAGCGCGAGTTTCGAGCCGGGCCGCCAGTCCGGCCCCCTGATTGTCTGCGGGTGAGCCGTGCGGTCAGAGTGGGCGCTTACCTGGTTCCGCCCAGGGAAGAAGCCAGGTTCGCCACCGAGCCGCCCAGCCGCCCAGCCGGCCATGTGCCCCGGGGGCGCTCGGCGGGCCCCCTGCTTGGGGACGGAGGGCGGCTCCTGCCACTTCTCCGTGACCTCGGCTGGTTCAGA
This sequence comes from Paguma larvata, assembly GCA_030068075.1. NCBI lineage: Eukaryota > Metazoa > Chordata > Mammalia > Carnivora > Viverridae > Paguma > Paguma larvata. The sequence continues at coordinate 192,439,144 of CM057823.1, read as the reverse complement.
CGCCGGGCGGCACTGAGGCCGGCCCAGGCCCACAGAGGGGAGCAGCTGTCCCTGCTCGCAGGTCCCTCACTGAGGGAGGGGATGGCACAGGGGTTCCCGGGATCCCCGAGAGGGGACAGGGCCTCATGGCTGGGGTCAGGGCCGGGCCTCTGGGAGCAGGAATCCACACTCAGGGGCATCACACGCGTACTCTTGGGGGCCTGTCCCCGGCCCCTTTCTGAGGACCAGGACGGTTGGCTCGTTCTGGGCGCGGGAGGTGTGAGCCCAGATGGCATCCCTAAAGCGACTTCCGGGTGCCCACCAGAACATTCCGTGCACGACAGAACAAGCTCTTGGGAACCCGGATGGTGGGAGGAGCCTGTCACAGGCTTTCAGCTCCCGGCCGGTGTTCCTCCCAAAGCCGCAGCTGAAGGGCGCTCCGGAAGCCCGGCTGCCGAGGCCCCAGCATGCCTTTGGAGCCGCCACAGGCCAACCCTTCTGGAGGTGACGGGTGCTGGGCTCCTCTGCGGTGGCGCCAGGCCTCGCAGCCGCTCCAGCGAGAGCCTGCAGGGCTGTGGTCTCCCTTTCCCCTCCTCCTGCTTTCCTGTGTCCGTGCAGCTCTCTCTGTCCCTTCTGGCTTTGGCCACTGGGACCTGCACCTGGCAATGACATTACCTTTGCTAAACTTTTCGGGGAGACATGTGGCAGCTTCCACGGCCAACACGCACGCCCGTCCTCTCCCTAAAACCTGCCCGGCCCCGGGGCACACCGTGAGCTGTGGCGGGTGGGGGGAGGCGGCCTCCTGGCTTTCACTGTGGACACTTGCCCACGTGGCCGTCTCGGGGAAGCCGCGGAAGGGCCGAGGGGGGCCGGGCCTCTGTCTACGCGGCCTGCCTGGCGCGTGGTCCGCTGGAGTGGAGGGCGGCTCGGTTTTGCTTCCGTTTCTGACACGTTAGCTGATGCCGTGCTTTTAACTGTAGTTAGGCTTCAACTTTTGCCGCTGGAAAAGGGGAGAGAGCCCCCGTCTCACGGGACGCGCACAGGTGCGCCAGAAACAGAGCCCCGGAGGCGAGGGAGGGGCCGGCACGGCCCCCCGGGGCACGGGGATCCAGCGAGGCCGCCCACCTTCTCCTTCCGCCTCCCCACCGGTCCCCACACTGCAGGCGGCCGGTGCCCCCCTGAGTGCAGCCCTGTCCCCTGGCCGCCGTGACCGTGTCCTTCCTCTCGCCACACTTAGGAATGGGAGCTGAAGAACGGGACGTAGAGCGCAGCAGGACGCCCCGCCCGCGTGGCCGCAGCGCAGGACGCGAGGGTTTGTGACGGAGCTCCGAAGCCACCCCCGCCCGCCGCGCCCCTGCTGCTGCACCTGTCCCCTTTACAGAAACTCCCCTGCCCCGCCGTGGTCTCCGCCTGGCGTCAAGAGCAGAGACGCCGGAAGGGAGCCCCGGGGCACGTGGGGAGCTGCGTCTCTTTACCAGGTCCCCCCCCCAGGCCCAGACCGGGCCCCTCTCGGGGGAGCGCGGCCGGCGTGGGCAGCGTCTGCCGAGAGTGCCGGGGTCTCGGCGTCCTTTCCCATGCGCCCATCCCCCTCATCACTAGAGGCGGGCCAGCGACCCCCCCGTGCTGTGAAGCATCTTTGACCTTCTCATGTCTTTTTTCCGGACAAATGCTTTTGTCACCATGACGCCAAAAGCTGCCATTCTTTTTAAACTTTAAAAAATGTCTGTTTTTTTTCTGTGTTGCACTTGGCTCTAAGGGTTTTTCAGAGATTCTGTATCATATTTTATTAATTATTTGTACTGCTTTAGAAGGGCGGCGGTCTCTGCCTCACTGAGGTGTGTCCTTGTCCCCCGCCCCGGTGTTCCCAGCCCTGCCCGCCACTCAGAGCCCGCAGGCGCCTCGTAGAGAGAACAAGCAGCCTCCCAGGATTGCAGTGAAACTCCCGCTCACGGACGGGCCGGTCCTTTGAGAGGTTAGCAGGTTCTGGAAGCCACCCAGCCGCAGAACCACAGCATCCTCGAGCAAGCAGACCCAGAGCGGGGGGGGTGTGGGGGGTGGACGGGGCGACGTGGGGAGGGCGCTGGGCTGCTCCCAGGCCCGCGGGCCGAGGCAGGATCCCTGCACCTGTGCTGTGTTTCTAAGAACCGGGCAGCGGGCTGTGTCCCCCGAGGGACCCTCTCAGGAATCCTCAGTTATGGGGGTGCAGCCACCGACGAGGTAGAAGTTGGTCACCCCAGGACCCCCTGCAGACAGATTCGGGGCCCACACCGCGCGGAGGGTCGCTCCTGCGCCGTGTCGAGCCGCAGCCGTGCAAGCCTTCCGTCCAAATACAGGAACGACGGGCGACAAGTGGTTCCCCGTGCTTCTCCCCCAGGCGCCTCCGCAGCCCGTCCCGGATTCCGCCGCGCTCCCGCGGCCCTTTCTTAGGGTCCCAGGCCGCCTGTGACCTTAGCGAGAGAGTCAACAGCAGGGAGCGTGAGCCGTGGAGTGGAGCCCCAGCCGTCCCTCAGGGCCCCCGTCCCACGTTAGCAGGCAGAGACACGTCTCCCCAGAACCCAGCACATTCGGCCCCCCACCCCGGGAAATCGAGGTGCCCCCGAGACCTCGGGCCCATCTTCCCAGCACTGCCGTTGTCCGCGTGGGAAGCTGGCCGCCTCGCCTTCTAGGAAACTGCTCTTCTGTCAAAGCAGAAAGTTTGATCCGCCGTAGGCTTTGTCCGGCCTTCCGGGCAAATACAATTTCTCAGCGTCAGGGATGGGGGCCGCTCTGCTTCGGGGCCACTGGCCGAGACGGCCGGCTGCCAGATGATGTCCACCAGGAGGGAAAGTGTGCAGCCTGTGCGCCCGACCACGGCCAGCACACCCGGGAGACCCCAGGTGGCGCGAACCCTCCTCGCCGTGGGTTTGCCCAAGGACACAGCCCGCGGGAGCCGGAGCCAGACTAGGACTCGGGCCCCCGTCCGCAGGCTCCTCGTGTCCAGAACCGGTGTACAAATGCCCGCCCCGAGGTTCAGTTCGCTTCATAGCCGAGAGCCCTTTGAAGGGGACGACAGGCTCGGGCGGGTCCCGCGTTCCGCAGAGCCATCTGTGGGGGCGGCGCGGGGGCAGGGCCGCCGACCTCGGGCTCCCTTCCCGACGCCGTCGTTCCCCTGGACGTCCTTAGATTCGGTCAGAAAGTTCGGTGAAGGGATTTGCTTCAAAATAAGTTATTTATTTGTATATGTTCGATAAATAGAGTTTTTAATTTATATCTGTACATATTAGACACGCACTAGCCATCTTGTTAGAATCCCGAGAACGATGTCATGTCACCGCCCTCCCCGGGCGCCCCAGGGCCCGGGCCTGCCCGGCTGGGTGACGTGCGCCGCGGGCCGAGGGCCCCTCGACGCGTGGGCGCCGGTCACGTCCCCCTGGAGAAGTCCGCTTCCCTCCAGGTGTCACCCGACCCATAACAGACGGTCCCGTCCACGAGTGCCACACCATGACGGGGTCCTACCCAAAGCGGGAGGGACGCGGTGGCCCCGCAGATGGGCCACTCCCCTGAGCACCGGAGGCCACCCCATCGGCCTCGGGGCTCTGTCTCTGGTCAGATGTCATCCGCCTTCAGAATCCCTTCCGGTTTTATGTGTTGGTAACGTTTGAAAGTCACTCACCAGCCTTTTGCACAGAAACAAAACGGCCACGTCTGGTGTGGGCACAGGTGGGCCCTTTGTTCGGAGTCCAGAGAGGGGGTCAGGCAGGGCCCGACAAGCTGGCTACACCCTTGCCTGGCTTCCAGACGGTTCCACCACAGGGTGACCAGTGTGGGTCTGGGGGGCGGTCCAGACGGGCGTGGAACTTTCTGGAGTCTTCTCTGGGTGCCTCGGTGTAAACCCGGCATGTCCCCCCGCCCCCGCCACTCCGATCATCCTCGAACCTCAGCGTCACCGAGTGTGAGCTTCCCCCGCAAGCATTTCAACCGTCCGATTTCCGAACGCCCCAAACTGCTACGATGGCCTGGAGGTTTGCCACCTTTCGCAAAGTCTGTTTCAAGCAGCGTGTACCCTTAGCCCTGAAGGCCGTGCCCAGGGAGGAGACCCAGACTCCTTGTAATCCCAGCGCCAATCCGGAGCCCGTGTGCGGGTTTCCCAGGGGACGGCTGTGAACGCGGGGACAGCACGGGTGTTGCGGGACCCATTGGTCTGTGGTCACCTCTTCTCTGTCCAGAAGGGCGTGGCCACCATCCCCGCCCACGCGCGCTCTGGCTGGAAGCCTCCTCCTGGCCGCACGCCCGGCCGTGCGCCCCGTTCGCCGGCCGAGTTGTGTGGCAGGACTCCCCCGACGGCAGGCAAGGTGGCATCGCTCATCCGTTGCCTCCCTCTTTTTTTTTTTCCCTTTTAGATAATTTTTTAATGGGAAAAAAGTTCAAATCTGGGCTGTCGTTTTAAAGAGGGCAATCACTGTTTTGTTCCTGTTGTCATTGCTGGCCCCTCGCTGTCCCCACGGTGGGCCGGGTTGATACTGTGAATACGTGAAGGCAGACACTGCGTGCCCAGCGGTGGGCTCAGCCTCTCCTGAGAGCTCGCCCCCCCCGCCCCCGCCCCCGCCCCAGGCAGCTTGTCCGGGGCGAAGGCACGGGGGCTGCACCCCAGGAGCTGCCCCCCGGGACTCCTTTGCCCCATCTTCTGTGAAACAGTTCCGGTTGCGATCTTCCAGAAAAGATCCCCTTTCCTCCAGCGGGCACGGGCCCCCCGGGCGTTCCGAGCTGTCACGGTGGAAGGGACTGTCGACAAGGGATCATCGGATCGTGATTCTTAGGGACCAAAGGTGTTTTTCATAAGATAATCTTTGTATTTGATTTCTAGCGAGAAAGGAACCCGTGACTTTAGATTTTAACACCAACCTCTGCGTCATGTTTAGCATTAATTGACCGCGGCTCTAAGTTGTAAAATGTTTTCATATTAAGATTGTAATTATTTCCTACTGTATTTTTTAAAAAAACTAAAGTCCTATTTAAAATTCTCTTTGAAAAAAAAAAAACAAACAGCAAAGATTTTTTTTTTAATTAAATATGTCGCCGGTGCCCGTTTTACAGAACTGTAGATATATTTTCACTCTATTTCTCAGTGTATTTAATTCATAAAGTAAGAACTTTGGTCAACGCCGACTCCCAACGGAGACACCAGTTTTCAGGCCCGTATTGCCGCAGATGACTTGAGTTTTCTGCTTTACTGACTGACTTTTCTACTGTTTCGCACCGTGTAGCGCACGACTGGCGCCCTCCGGCGTGCCTCCTTTGTGTGTTCTCAATAAAGCTGTACGCGTCCAGCCAGCCTCGGGTCTCGCTCACTCCATCTGCGAGCTGCGGACGGGCTCCGGGTGGGGGAGGGGGGTGAGAAAGGAGCAGGGGAAGGAGGAGGTGGGACTGCACTTCCCTCCTGTTCGCCAGGATCCCATTTCACGAAAGAGCCCTAGCCGGTGCGGTTTTAAGTGGTTAGTAGCCCGCAGACGCGAATTTAAGGAACGTTCGTGCACCTGCCGAGGGCTGGGCTCTGGGCCCGCAGGAAACAGGACCGGATGGGGTGTGACTTGCTCTGGGGAGCTCGCTCACGTGCAGTCGGCTCAGGGCTGCGTGGAGACCGCGGCGTCTCGGGGAAAGGGGTGGCCTTCGAGGCCGCCGGGGAGGGCGTGCAGGAGGCTCGTGGCGTTTAAGTAGGAGGTCAGCAAGGAGCAGAGGGTGGAGAGAGAACGGGGGCGGCTTGGGCGAAGGCAGGCAGCTGTGAGGACACGGGGAGGTGGGGGGGCGCGGGGGGCGGTGGAGGGTGAGTCCGGACCAGCGGCTGGAGAGACTGGAGGGCCCCCCTGCGTCCTGTGGAGAAGAGGGGGCTTTGGGGCGCGTCCAGGGCTCCGCATGGGGGTGGGATGGCCCGTCTGGGTTTCTCGGCGGAAACGCCCCCGCAGGTGCACCAGCGCCTCCCAGGTGTGCACGCCGGTCGGAGCCAGCAGATACAGCCGACCGAGCCCCCCCACACACACCCAGGCGGCGGCTCCTGTCCCCAGAGCTCTCCTTGACCTGGTCCCGCCTAAGGGGCTTGCACAGGCAGGAGACGGGCCGTGGCCCGAAGCCTGCTGGCATTATTCAGATCTGCCCATCCGAGGCCTGTCTGCTGGCCCACCCGCCCCTTCCTGCGATCCGGCGATAAGGGTTCCTGCTCGACTCTGGTTCAAATCCTGCCTCATTTTCTGACTTCCGATCCCCACGACATGGGAGAACAGCTCTCTTGCAGGCCCGCTCTGAAAAGGAAGCGGGCTGAGGCGTGTACACCGCCGGCTCCGTCCGCCAGCTAGCAGGTGCTCCGTGGCAGCCGCCCCACCCCCGCCGGGGGCCTCCAGGACTCGAGTCCGATGCGCAGAGACCAACTTGCTGTGCGTCCCCCGAGGACGGACTGAGTGCTGCAGCGGTGAGAAGGCCCGACGTCCCGGGTGGCCGCGCCTCATGGTTCCAGAGTCCCGCCAGCCTGGGGAGCAGGCCCCTCCCTGGGCCTGACCCATTCGGGCCCCGACAGGTTTTGTGGCACAGACTGCTGTGCAGTCTCGGGTCAGGCCATGCTGGGCGCCAGGAGCACAGAAATGGCTTCCATCGGCTTCCAGCGCGGCTCACGGCAGGCAGTGACGGGCAGAGAGGGAGCACCGTCCAACTGCCACGTCCTGGGCCCACGACTGTCCTAGATACGGGGCGGGGCAGGGGGCTCGGTTGAACTTCCTGAGGGCGGTTTGGGCAACAATAAAAACGAACAGAAACACTCAGCCTCGAAAAGCTCCAGCCTCCAGGCCGAGGGAAGCCCAGGGCACAGGCCATAAGGCAGAACTGAGGGGCGTCTCCGGGGAGGGCAGGGCAGCGGTGGGGGGGGGTGGGGAGCGCGGGCCACGCAGGGCTCTGAGGCCGAAGGGAGGTGGGGCAGCTCCGTGCTTCCAGCTGCAGGTCAGAGGAGACACAGTCCCGCTTCGGTGACTGGGTCCCCGAGCAGGAAGTGGGGCGGTCAGCACCCCATCACCGTCAAGGAGCCCAGACGTGTGTCCAGGCACAGCTGCGCCGGGTCCTCCCCGCAGTCCCCCCAGGGGTGACCAGACCTCTCCCAGAGCCCCCCAGGCTGACTCTCGGAATTGCACCCCTAGCCTGTTGTGCAGACAGAGCAAGGCTCCCCTGGAGAGGGGGCTCCGGGAGGAGGCAAATGCTGAATGCAGAGGGGGTTCTGCTGGGGTGGGGGGCGGGGCCGTGAGCGTGCGGGGCGGGGCCGGCCTGCAGAGGCTGCATGGGACAGGAGGGAGTTTCCCGGTGGGGCTGGAAGGCACGGGAGGGTTCCAGGCAGGGAAGCGGCGTGTTTCGAGGCTCTGACGACTATGCCGTGCAGAACTGGCCACAGGAGGTGGCAGAGCAGACAGACGCACGCGTGCCCGTGCCTGTGTCCTCCAGCCCCGCCCCGCCTGTGGGTGGGCGTCTCCCACATTGCAGGGTCAGCCCGTCTTCTTGGGGAGCCTGAGGGTCCCCACGACTGCCGTGTGTAAGCTTCACAGGGGGACGGGGGTGAAGTCACATGGGAACCGGGCCAGCTGCTGGATGCTAGGCCAGGGTCCCGGGGGGTCCTGGGGGTGCCGGGGTGGTTGGGGGTCCTGAGGGCACCAGGGGTGGGTGTCAGAGGTCCCAGGGGGGTTGGGGGGTGTTAAGGGTCCTGGGGGGCCAGGGGAGTCTGGGGTTCTGGGGGGGCAGGGGTGTCTGGGGTCCCCAGGGCACTAGGGGAGTGTGTGTGGCAGGGGTCCCAGAGGAGCCAGGGTTTGGGGGTTGTCTGGGGCCCCAGTGGGGGGTGGTGGGTGTCTGGGGTCCTGGAGAGGGGTGGGTGGGTGTCAGAGGTCCCGGGGGGCCGGGGGTGTATGTCAGGGGTCCCAGGGGAGCTGGGGGTCAGGGGCTGTCAGGGGTCCTGGTGGGGGGCAGGGGATTGTCAGCTGTCCTGGGGAGACCAGGGGGCCAGGGAGGTGTCAGGGGTCTGGGGGTACCGGGGTGGTCAGGGGGCCCAGGGGCAGACGGGGGGGCCCAGGGGGCAGCAGGCAGGGAGCAGGAGACAGATCGGGGAGAAGTAGGCCGGGCAGCCGGCTCCATCTCCCCCCACTCCTCCTCCACCTGCTCTGCCCATGTTCGTCAAGCCCATCTAGACATTGAGTCTAGAATGTTCCACCACACGTTTCAACTCTGCACCTCCCGAGAAACTGTGTCCTTCCCATTTCTGGTGGCCGGCACGGGACTCACTGTCCCTGGTAGGCCCCCTCTTCTCCCCACGGGAGCCTTGGCTTCCTCACCCCACCGCGTGCGGGGGCCCCTCGGGAGCGACCATCGGCGCCGATGAAGGCACCCGAGCAGCAGGGCCTCACTGCTTCCCGCCCGCCTTCTGACCCGGGACCCTGCTGGTTGACAGGTGTGTGGGGAGGTGTGCTGGCTGCCGGCCTGCGCCCCATTCGCCCCCTTGCCCTCCCTTCCTCTCAGAAGCATCGTTCCCAGGACGACCCGAGGACCCCCCTGTACCCGGGTGCACACAGGCGTGTGTCCCTCCGCCTCCCCCATGCCCAGGTGACCTGCTGCCACAAGCCAGTGCCCGTGTGTGACCCCGACAGGATGAGCAGGAAAACCCGGCGAAGCCGAGGCTCCCTGTGGCCCTCGGTGGCTCTCACGGTTCTAGACCTCTGCCGCTCGGCACAGGGCTTGGCCTGGAGAGGCTGTTCCGAAACCCCAGTGTGATGGCAGTGACTCAGATGCCAGCGGTGACAATGACAGCCACACTTGTCCCGTGCTTGCCCCGCGCTGGTCAACCTCGGCTCCGCCCTCTGCCTCATGCATCGGGGGGGACAGGGCGCCAGCCCGTCCTGCGGCCCCCGAGGCCCCACTTGGCGAGCACCCACCGCGTTCCGGTGAGACGGACGGGTGGGGGGCTCCATCGTCACGAGCGCTCCCTCCACCTTCCGTGCAGAAGAGGGCGGTTGGTCCAGGGAACATTCCGGAAAAGTGGCAAGCGGCTGCTTCTTGCAAGTCGGAGCTGAGAAGAGGGGCTGTCTCCCCGGAGCCCGGGTCCCCAAATTCCACTGGGGATAATGGGACCCCGGGCTGCAGGGTCCGACGGCCACTGGAAGCTTCTAGAGACACGTGGGCCTGGTCCGTGTAGCCAGAAGCACAGTTTCAGCAGTGATCGTGGTGGCCGAGCCTGCGGGGACTCACCGATCACCGTGTCCCCAGGACTGAAGTGCGTGGACGGAATCAGACAAGTGCACTCGAGACCGGGCGGTGAGGGTGACAGGGGACTGAGTCACCACAACAATCAGTCACCACCTCCCAGACCCGCATGGGCCACATCCCAGGGAGCCCTGGCACCCGGCGACCCCTCGCCCGAATCGGAAATGCACATTTCCCCCAACGTGTCGCACACGTACCCCCGGCTCCGTGCCCCCGGCTCCGATGCGCTCCGGGGAGAGAAAGGGTCTCACTTGGGGGGATTCGCCCACATCGGCTCCGACCCGAGCCCGATGGCCCCGGCCTGTGTCCCACAGTGAGTCTGGTGTGTGACCGAACCCGCCCTGTGATGATTCCCTGAGTTCTGAACTCGTAGGTGGGACCCATCCTTAGCCGTGGGAGGAAGCCCCCGGAAGCTCCCGGAAGTCCCCAGAAGTCCCCGGAAGCCCCCTTCCTGCTGCTAAGAGTAAACAAGGCCAATCTCAAGTCGCCGGAAGAACCGCAGAGATCACGCCACCTGCCCCCACGCAGGCCCTGGGGGACACCGCAGCTGGCGACTCCGAGCACGTCTCCGCCCCTTCCTTTCCCGGGATGACGGGCAAGTCTGAACGAGGAGGGGCCGGGCCACGCGGAGCTGCTGTGGCACGTGTGGCTCGTTCTACGAGGACGGACGCAGCGCCCAGCGCCTGGGGTGCAGACACCCCGGTGAGCCTCCTTCCGCTCTGTCCCCCGTGAGCGAGCTCTTCTGCCTGGCGGGGACAGGCACCGTTTCCATCTCCGGAGCCGCTGGGAGCCGCTGGGGAGAAAGCACCGGGTCCTCCGGGTGCTTTGGCGAGACACACACATGCCACACCCCAAACTCCGGGTCAGCCGGGTCCCAACCCTCTTGTGAGAGATGCCTCTGAGGGGGCCGGGTGAGCGGCTGTGAAAATCTCAGCCTTCGGCCCCGAGGAGGGCAGCCGTCCCGGACTTGACCCGAGGCACCCCCCACGGACCCTCTGGAAACCCCCAGCCCTGGCCTTGGTCTGGAGCGGCTGTGCCCGTGGCTCCCAGGGCTCTCCTGGACCTTCCGGAGGGGCCCTTGGCGCTGCCGAGTGACAGCAGACAATGGGGCCCGCGGAGCACGGACATGGCAGGGGCGCTCGGCCATCCGTGGGGCGCCCCGGGTCTTGAAACCAAAGTAAAGGCGGCAGGAGCCAGTCGAGTGGCCGGCACCTGGGCCCGCGGCCGCCCGGGTTTCGGGCAGGTGCACGGGGGGTCTTGGACTTCGTGCTCTACTTCGTGTCCACGCTGATTTAGGTGAGAGATGCCCCCAGGGCCCTTCCACGCGTGCCAGTCACCCGCTCGGCCGTAGAGCCTCCTCGGTTGACGCGGGAGCGGGGCCGGTCCCCTTTCTCCGAAGGCGCGTGCGTCATGCGGCCTTGAACGTGCTCAGGTCCCGGACTTTCTTTGAGCGCCTTGGAGATGAAAGCTGGCTGGGCCAAGCCGCGGCCGGACCCCCCGGCGACGCTGAGCCCCGGTCTCTGCCCCGGACCTTCTGCCCGCGAGCCCCAGGTGGGCAAGGCCTCCGCACCCCTGCGAGCGTCCCGTCTCTTCCGGTCAGGACGCGCCCATCCCCGTCCTTCCAGCTCAGAAGGGAGGCCCGAGGCCGCCTCTGCAGACTCGCCGCGGGCCCGGGGTCTGCCCGCTCAGCTTCCCCAGCTCCGTTTGTGGGGCTGACCCCCTGCCCCCCGCCCGAGCGCTCCCGGGTTGCTCATGCGTCCGTGATTCTCTCCATTCCTCACGCCCTGTTGTTGAGAGATACTCAGCCGTCCCCCGCCAGGGTCACAGCTCCCCCGCCAGGGTCACGGCTTCCCGCAGTGCGAGTTCTGACCTCCGGGGTCGGTCACGGCGCGTTAGTCCCGCTCAGCGTCTGCCCTCTGCTCGCACGTCCCGCTGCACGCCCCCCGTTCCGCCCCGCCTGCCCACTTCTCCCCTCTGGTCTCCAAGAGGGGACCTCCGCTCGCATGTGACGTCCAGGCATGACGCTCACGGTCTCCAAAGTTTCCCCCAGCCATCTTTATAAAATCACCTGGAAAATACGCCTCTTCTCTGAGTCTGAGGGGCAACCTTCCAAACAGCTGGGGGGCTGCCCGCCTGGCTCCGCGCGCCCTCTGTGCTTGCTCTCCGTCCCGGGTACTTACCCTCGAGGGAGGAGTGCTCCCTCTGGTCCAAGCGTCTTCCGGTTCACGAGCTGAGCCCCGGCCCCCCCCCCACTGCATTCCTAGATGCTGAGTCCCTCCTTTCCAGGTAAGCACCGAGGACAGACCACGGTTGTCCGTCGTCCCCGGGACTGAGGCAGGGTCCTCTCCGATCCCACACTCTGACGTTAAGACTGCAAAACGAGCGTCTACTTTTGCACCATCATCAGCCTTTTCTGGTTGCTCTTTGTCCCTGGTAGTGGCCCCGACTCTGGCCTGGGGGGAGGGGAGGGGAGCATGTGACTCAGGACCAAGACAGTGAGCCACAGGATTTTCCCCTGGGATGGCCGTTTGACCTGATCAGCACTTCAAGACCACATGAGACAAAGATGCCAAGTCTGGAGCTACTGCAGCCATTTTGTGACCTGAGGACAATGACGTATGTGTCCCTATACCCGAGCGGTGCAAAGTGGCTGGGAGAAACAGAGAAAACACCGGAAGTTTTCCGTATAACTCCGTGACTCGAATCCCCGGGAGAGCCGTCTCGCTGCTAGAAATTTTACGAACTTCCTGGGCAAATTGGCTTTCTCACTCTCTGGGATGACAATTTCACACCTTCTCCTGTTTCCCTGACCCCCTTTCCCCGCCTCCCTGAGAACACAGAGCAGTTGGAACAGAAGCTGCAAACCCAGGAGCTTCCGTGCCTTCCCATTCCGGCCAGCGCGGGCCCTCCGCGTGTGCTTGGGAACCGTCTCTCAGCGTTACCGCAGAGCGGTGTTCCCTCGTCTCCTGACACACCGTCCGTCTCCCCTCCTCCGTTTGCTCGTTCCCATCCACACGGCTCCAGGAAGCTGTCCCCCAACCACGCTTTGCACACAGCTGCTGTCCCACCTCTCCACGGAGTCCCAAGAAAATTCTAGAAACATTACTACACGCAACGGCTGCCTGGTTCCTCGCCCTCGGTGATTTCCTGGACACGTTCCTCGTAGGCATGTGTCCTCACGTGGCCGTGCCCTGCCCTCACCCCCCAACCTTCTCTGCAGGAGCCGTGTGGTCACAGGGGTGGTGGCTCAGAGGGACGCTCCCCGGAGACCTGACGCGGTTCCCGTGCGCCTCGCTGCCCTCGACCGTGGGGCGGGGCCGCCGGCAGCGGGTTTGCGGAACCGCACGCACGGTGCCTCGTCGCACTCGGCGCGTGGTGGAGCCTAAATGGGAGCTGTCGCCATTACTGCGGTCACCTTGTCCGCGCCACCGCCGCGCTGGCCGGCACAGCCCCTCTGCCGCCGCCGCCGCCGAATACCGCTGGATCGCGGAGCGTTTGGGCCGTAATCACGGAAGCTGCGGACGGCGCCAATGATCCTGTTTTCCCAGCCCCGAGCCAGGGCGCCTTCTAGAACGGGCGCGGAAGGGCCAGTGCCGAGCCCGGGAATGGTCTGCGGTGAACAATCCAGTTAACAGCGCCCCGTGGATGCCAGCGGGCTGCGGGCACACGTTAGGGAAGTGCCCGCACCTGGAACTGGCAAGGCGGAGCTCGCTGGGCTGCGAAAGCCGCCGAGCCTCACGGGCCGTGGGTCGTTCCCACGGCGAGGTGCCGGTGCCGGGCGTTCAAGTCACCGCAGCCAGCCTGTGGGAGCCAACGGCGCCTGGTGAGCGTCCCGGCAAACTGAGGCTCAGGGGGCATTTGCGGGTCTGAGGATGTCTAGGTGTGCAGGGACCCTCCCCCACCAAGTGAGCAGGCGGCAGCGTGGGAACCGAGCCCCGCCAGGCGCCTCCTTAGTGGCCTCGGCCACCTGTGTGGCCATCCCCTCGCCGTCCTGCGGAGGGCGGTGCCCTTTCTCTAAGCGCCCACGATGCCGGGGCGTACGAAGTCGCCGTGTTTGAGGCACCTGCTCCCGGGCACAGCAAGGGAGTTGGGCTGTCGGCTCCCTGCCCATCCCGACGCCCGGCCACTCAGATGCGGCTCCAACCTCGCCGCCTTCTGGAAACAGGCTGCGACCGTGTGACAGAGGTAGGTGCGCGCACCTGCCCGGGAAGCTTGGGCCTGTTTCCACGTCTCTGGAGGGAAGAGAGCGGGAAGGAAATAAGAGTTTTCTTGACGAGACCTCACGGCTGAAGGTCCCGAGCAGCTGCGGACACTCGGCCAGAGCGCTGGCCAGGCGGGGCGGGTCCCGCCTCCGGCCCCTCAGAGACAAGGCGGATGGCCCTTCGGAGGTCAAGAGACGGTCGGGGCGCCTGGGTGGCTCTGTCCTACCTTGGCTCAGGTCACGATGTCACGGATCGTGGGTTGGAGCCCCGAGTCCGGCTCTGTGCTGACGGCTCAGAGCCTGGAGCCCGCTTCGGATTCTGTGTCTCCCTCTCTCTCTGCCCCTCCCCTGCTCACACTCTGTACCTCAAAAATGAATGTTTAAAAAAAAAAAAAAGACAGTTGCCCCAGAAGTGTGCTTGTCACACTGCCCACCTCCCGGCCCTCAGCCTCCCGGGGCCTCCACTCCTCATCCGGCAGATGGGCTGAGGCTTCTGGGCCCTTCCGCTGGCCTTGACCGCTGTGAGCGAGGACCTTAAAAGCTGCGGGGGAGAACTGTTGCTTTGCGGGCGGCGTGTTCCGGATCCAGTAGCCGAGAAGGCTGACGTCACTGCCACCCGCCCCCAGTGTCAGGAACTGCCGCTGGTCCCTCTCCCGGTGGCCCCAGGACCTCATTCTCGCGGCCTGTGTGTGTGTGTGTGTGTGTGTGTGTGTGTGTTTAGGTGAACGCCGGATAACAGCTTCATAATAAGGCAAGAGCTGAGGATATCCATTTAATCTCTGTTAAAAGCATCACAAATGATTTATTGATTTTTAAAAAGGAAAAATAAGAAAGACTTTTTCGCATCTTCGTTCTGTGCATATGCCAAGGACGGGCAGAGGGCGCGCGGGCTGCCCGCGCCGGACCGCACCTCGCCCCCAGGCGCCCGGACGCGCCTGCGCAGCAAGCCCGTAGAACCTCAGATGTGTAACCAGATAATCCACGGGCCTACGCGCTGGTCTATGTGGTTATGGGGACGGAAACGAACAGGGTTATGTCAGATGCCACCTTACTCCCAGGCTCTTGGGGCCACACACTCCAGATACTCTTAATAGAAATAACACAAAATACGAGAAAAACGCAAATGACTAAAGGGGAAAAACCCTACCCGAACAGCAGAGAGAATGAAGTCGAGCGGTCAAGGAAGGTCAAGGGGTGGCCGGTCACCTGCAGGCACTGGTGAGCTGGGGGGGGGGGGCTGTGTCCAGGGGACGCGTGCTGACCTCGACCTTGGCTCTGGGTGGTGCCGACAGCTGTCTGACCCTCACGGGGCAGGCTGGCTGGGGGCGGACGGCAGGACACGGGGCTCCCTAAGGTGTCTTTGAAGAGTGCCAACCGGCAGGGGCGTGGCAAAGGCCCAGGGAGTCCCAGCTGGGGAGCCCACGCCGGCCTCGCCAGCAACACGTCCCCCGGTCTCTGGGCCCCAGCCCTTCCCCGAGGAGGGTCTTAAGAACGACTGGCAGGGTGACCTCTGGGGTGGGGCCCGGGAGCCCCCGCTGGGGACAAGGTGGCCTGGGGAGGACGCCTCCACCGCCCGGCCTGTGACACACAGCGATCCCTTCCTCCTCGCGGTCTCGAGGACCCTATTTGGGACACACAAGGGCTGAGGGACCCCTGTGTGCTGGAGGGGTCCTGTGGGTGTGAGGGTTCCCCCTGGGCCTCCCCTCCCGCAGGCCTTGGTAAGGGAAGAGAGCTAACGCCCCCTAGGCTTCGTTCTGGGCCCCCCACCGGCCAGCGAGCTCCTAGCCTGGGCTCTGGTGTCCCCACCTCCTGAGGGAAGACCCTGGGCCGCTGAGAGCCCTACCTGGGAGGGGAAAGTGAGGGGGGGAGGGAGGGAGGGGAGGGAGAATACTGACTTCCGGTTTCAAGGCAAAAAGTGAACATTTGCCCCCTGAATACCCACGTGTAGACTTAGGCTAGCGTCCCTGATTCTAGGCATCTGTGAGTAGTGGACTCACTGCACCGGGGCGGGCGCGGAGGGCTGGTCCCCGGGGCACCTCCGCTACCGTCTTGCTGTGTGACTCTGGGAAAGTCACCCCCCCCTCTCTGGGCCTCCATTTCTCCGTCTTCAAAATGAGGGGCGCACTCCCGGATGGCCCTTCCGGTTCTGCCATCCGAAACCGCTTCTGGTCCCGCGGCCCCTGCCCGGGGTTCCTCCAACGGTAAGGACGCCCAGGGCCCTTGGCGCTTCTCGGGGCAGGCGGTTCCCACCGTGCCCGAGGGGTGGGGGGAGGAGACCCCGGCCGGGGGGCGGGGAGCCTGCGGAGCGCGCCGCCTGCTGGCGGGCTGCAGAAGTGCGGGCCCCGGGCCCCGGGCCCCGGGGGGGCAAAGCCTTCAGAGCGTCTGTCCCTCCGGACCCGGGAGGGAATGGAGCCGGGGCAGCGGAGGGGCAGAGCTGGGCACTAAAAGAAGGGTCCCGAGAAGGGGGCTCTGACAAAGCGACCCAGACTGCTCCTGCCTGACCACAGAGTAGAAAGTCGAACCACCCCCCACCCCCGGAACGCAAACAGCTACCTAAAGAGGTATTTACATTATCTGCAGTTTAAAAAGAGGCGGACGGCGGGAGGCACGGAGGGCTGTGTTGGGAGGGCCCGGGGCAGGGGTGGGGTCTGGATCACAGGCTTTCTGGACTCCGCAGGGGCGCCCCCGCAGAGGGAGGCCATGCAGGTAGGAGCCGCCCTCCTGGGGGTAACGAAGAAGAAAGCAGGGCTCCGGGGTCCCCGCGCGGGGACAGGGGCCCCCGGTGCAGAGTGACCCGCAGCCCCGGCAGGCAGGCGCACCTCCCCGTCTCCAGGGCGGCCGGGCCTCGGGCTGGGGCCACGGGGTGTGGGGCGGCCGGGGCAGCCACGCGGGGTGCGGGGACAGAGAAGTGCCCAGTCGGGCCGGGGCGGCGGGTGGCGCCGTGGGCCTGGTGTCCAGGGCGTCGGGGGGTCAGGACCCCCCCCCCCGCGTGCGTCTCGTGGGCTGGGCGGGCGTGAGCTGAGGAGAGGGGGCATCTGTCGCTGGAGGAGGTGGCGCTTCCGCAGGTCTCTGAGGGGACGCGGGTCCCAGCACCGGTGCCCTCCGGGGATGAGACGGCGCAGAGGCGAGTGTCCGGGGCGCGGGCCTCGGGGGACATCAGCTCACCAGGTAGCTGTGCATTTCTCGGGAGTTGATACTCAGGACCACGCCGGAGTGATTCCCTAGGAAACAGACCCGGCCGCCCGTGAGCACGGCCCCCCACCCCGCTGCGGAGGGCGCCGGGGGACACAGCGTGGCCTCGGCCCACGTGCGGTGGGCATCCCGCGGGTCCTCGAGCCATGCGGGCGGGGCCTGAGCGCCGTGCGGGGCAGCGGGGGGCTCTCCGTGTCCTCGGGAGGTGCCACGCGCCGCCACGCCCACTGACCTGCGACGGGGCGGCCGGCCTGCTGCGGCAGGGGGACTCGGCAGGGGCTGCGCCCCCTCCCGGCAGCAGGCGCTGTAGGGCGCGGCGCGAGCGGCGGGAGAGAGAAGGGGCGCGGTGACGTCAGAACGCAGGCCTAGGCGGGGGGGGGGGGGGGGGTCCTGCGTGGGGGCGGTGTCACGAGACCCGCGGACGGAGGCCCCGCCCGGTGGGGGAGGGGAGCGCAAGAGGCCGCCGTGGAGTTGCCCGCGAGCCGCCTCCCCCCACGTCCTGTGCCCGGCGCTCTGCGGCACCTGCCGGGCGGCGGGTCTCCGGACTCACGAGCCCCACGGGCTGGGCGCGACCCTCACGGAGGTCCGTCACCTTGTGGCCGTGGTTTTGCCACACGTAACGTGTCACAGCGTCACGGCGCCGCCCTTCGAGGGCCGCCTGGGGGTCACGTGGGGAAATGCACCTGGCGCATACTTTGTACTCCCTTAAAATAATTCTGCTCTTAATTGTTCTTCAAGAGCTCGACGGGAAACACCCGCCGCAGGCCCCAACAGAGCTGGGGTCTTCCTGGGACACCCACGCCCTCCATCCGAGCTTGGGAAGCCCCGGGTCGGCTCCCAGACTCTGCAGCCGCCGCCGTCACACCGGGTTGTGGGGCCACCTGCCTGAAGGTGGGGACCGGGCCATGCGGGAGGCAGCGTGGGGCCCTTGGCAGCGGAGAGACCTGCGGAGGGGTCTTTGGGGCTGCACAGGAGCGCACCCCCAGCCTGGGGGCTGCGGTGGGGGCGGGGGAGGGCACAGACTTCAGAACCACGGAGCTGGGCTTGAATCCGGTTATCAGCTAAGGGACCGCGCTGAATCTCAGCCTTTTTATCTGCCAAATGGCCAGACTGCTGGGGCCCGCCTCACGGAGGTACGGCTGGGCACGGAGCCGGTGCCCAGGACATTAGAGGTGTCACCACGTCCCAGGAAGGGGTGGAGGTGCCGCCTCTGGGGAACACAGCGGGGCTGGCAGGTGACGGAGATGACTGGTGGACCCTGCGGAGGTTGGGGCCATCGCCGGAGAAAGGGTGGGGGTGGCCTCCACGCCACTCTAGGGAGGAACCGAAGGACACAGGCTGTGGGGGCTGGCCGGTCTGGGTTGGGATTCGAGGTCAGCCACCTGTGCGCTGTGCCACCTGGGTGAATGACTTCACCTCTCTGAGCCTCATCTTCAACCACTTAAAAAGCGAGACACCGATTTCCGCCCATCCCAGCTCTGAGGGCAGGACAGACACGGCAAGGGAGAGAACGGGACCAACAGTACTGACAGCCGTGGGGACAGCGACACCCTCGGGGCGTCCTCTGTGCCGCTGTGCTCTGGCTGCTGGCCTGGGGGACGTGGGGGGCCGGCCACCGAGAATCGGGGCACAGACAGGAACTGCTGAAGGCCTGAGCGAGGGAGCCTGGAGGGGACTCCACGCCACCATCAGGCGCCACCTCCTGAGGGACTTGGGTGAGAAGCGTGAGTGGGAGCAGCGTGTCCCGTGCGGGTGTGCGGTGCGGCCGGGGTGACGAGACTCTCCCCACCGGGCGCGGTCGGGGACCAGAGAGACCACAGGAACCAGAGCGCCGTGTAGGCTGCGAGGTGCGGTGCACAGGGGGCACTATGCTCACGAAATCCTCGTTTCCAGCGAACAGGACGGCTGGGAGCGCTGGGGGCCCTGGGGAGAGGCCACCGCCATCCCAAGAACAGAGGCAGCTTCCCGTACGAACAGCCTCCCCCAGGGGGCACTGGACGGGGTGCCCGGGCATGGCCAGATGCGGTGCCCGCCGTCCCTGGGCCACCGATTTCATTTCCGGTCATCCCCTCCTCGAATAGAGGGGACACAGAGCCACAGTCTGCCTGGCCCTGGGTCCCGAGTGCTCGGCTGGCCAGAGGCCGCCGGGCAGGGACCCGCAGGAGGGGGGAGGGGGGTTCTCGGGACGGGCGTTACCTAGAGTCTGCGAGTCGAGATCACACCATCTATAAACCCCTCACCCTGGATGACGCTCTGGACGCCCTGGCTGTGGCCCACGGGGCTGGTCATTTCCTGCTCTTTCTCATTGTGCATCTGGGCGTACACGGTCCTGCCGGGGCGTTTCCTGTGGGGAGAGGAGGGGCTCAGGGCGCGGCCCAGGCCATCTGCCCCCAGGGGCCCCCAGACAGACAGCTGGGCGCCGGGCCACTCCGGTGTGCGGTGCAGACAGTGCGCCTGGGTCTCATCGCCTGCCCCGTCTCTGCTCCCAACCACCTCCTCCAGGAAGCCCTCCCTCCCGTGAGCTGTGGCGCCCTGGATTTCCCTCTGCCCCAGGGCACGGGTGCCCACCGTCCGTCTCCCCTGGCACCCGGCCTGAGGTCATGCTGCAGCGAGGGGTATTTTATGGTCCCGTATTCGCCCGGTATCTCCGGGCGAGCAGCGCCCTGGGCTCCGACTGGGCGGGTAGGACGTGTGTCCCCGTGAGACACGGGGACACTGACCTGGCTCTGAGAGGCGCCTGCCGAGTCCCGCCCGGGTCCCAGGACGGTGCTGCCTCAATCTCCTGTCCCTCCAGGGCCAAAGGGAGAGGAGACCGTGGGCACAGCCTCCTCTGCCTCAGCTGGGCCTGGGCTCGGGGCCCCCCAGCCAGCCTCCTTCACGTTCGGTACCTCGTTAGTCCGAGTGAAACCCGGGGAGGAGCCCGCGGTCCCCCGTGAAGAGCCCACTTGCTCAGACGCCGCTCCCCAGCCCTGCCTGTTCTGCAGGAATGCCCGGGTGGCCAGTGCACCTTCAGGCCTCTGGGCTGGGCTGGACCATGTGACCCGTTCTGCCCACCGAGGATGAATAAAGGTGGCACATGTCACCTCCGGGCAGAAACACTTACGGGATGACTTGGTCCCTCCAGAACTCTCTTCCCTCTGCTGGGCCTCCCGCTTCTCAAAGTGGCCCTGCCCCTGAGCCACTATGGGACGCTAGCCCCTCCCGGCCCCAGGGGACAGCCCGAGTGAGAAGTCAGCCTTTGGTGGCTGTGAGCTCCCCAGCCTTTGGGGCTGTTTGTTACGGCAGCTGAGCCCAGTCCACGCTGACTGCTACGCCGCCAGGAACTGAGCCGGCTCCAGCACCCCCCTGGGCTGTGTCAGACCCTCGGGCCTCAGGACTGAGGCGGTTCCCTGCTGCCCGGCACCAGTCTGTTGGGCTCGCCTTCCCTGCGGGACCTGGTGCTCTGGGAGTGGACACCCGCCCCCCCCCCCCCCGCCGACTGTGCCACTGTTTTCCAGGCAACCCCACGCTCACAGTCGGTTGAGGGACAGCCCTCAGGGCGCCAGACAGTGGACCGGCACTTACGCCCTCGCCCCTGTTTGGGGCACCTTCTGGGCCCACCTGGTGCCCTACCCCTCCTCCCCTCCCCTCCTTTTCTCCTTTCCTCCTCCTTCTTCTCTGCTCTTTCTCTCCCTCCTCCCCTCCCCCTCCTCTCCTCTCCCTCCTCCTCCCTCTTTTCCCCCGCCCCTTTCCCCGCCCCCTCCTTCTCAGTCCCTTTCACAGAGGAGGGAGCCCAGGAGCCGGTGGATGGCAGACAGGGCAGGAGTGTGGCCCCTGCTGCAGTGCTGGGCTGCCCACGGTCTGGACGGGGTCTTGTGCCCAGGGTGAAGGGGCTCCGGGATGGAGCAGACGGGGCTGGAAGGGGCTGGAAGTCTCTCCTTTTTCACATAATCTCTGTAAATACACAGGATGCCACGCACTCCACACACACACACGTGTGCATGGGAGAGGGGGGCTGCCAGGACGCCTGCTCTTCACATCCTTGGGAGAACCAGCGTGCCCATTCCACAGATCTGGAAGTCGAGGCTCTGAGCCAGTGCCCCCTGGCACGGCCGCACTTCCGTGGCCCCTCTTCGGGGGAACTTAATTAAGCATTGCAGCACTTGGCACAGCGTGGGACAATGAGAAGGGAGTGGAGAGGGGAAGCAGGGACACCCTTTTCACTGCGTGGGGGGGGACTGGGAGGGGGCCCTGTGTGCCTCCAGGTAAGTATCCGGCCCCCTCTGGGCGGAGCCTCGACTGTCCTGTGTGGGGGTCAGCCTGGTACCCGTGTGGATTGTGGGCCTGGGGTCAGCACCATGGACATCGGCATTGGGCAGGGGAGCCTGGAGGCTGAGAATAGACTCTTGTAATGGAAATCCTGGACCCTGGCCTCAAGAATAAAGACAGCAGCTCTCCACCACACCCTGGGAGGGGTGAACCCGCCTCTGAAGGGGTCAAATGCAGCTGTCCTCCACCTGAAGCCTGGGTCGGGGGGTGCCGGGAGGGGCGTTGGCCAGCAGGGGAGCCCCAGCCCGGAGTGAGCGCGTTATAGTCCCAGGGGCATTGCCCATACCTGCTGTAACCTGACCCTGATTTGGGGCAGCGAGGGGCCCTGGCTTTAGCCCAGAAGTCCTGGTCTCAGATGCCACTTCCCAGCTGTGACAAATCCCAATTTCAGAGTGGCTGTGGGTGTCGAGCCGTGTCATCCAGGCTCGGGGGAGGGAGCGGACAGGGGAGGAGGTGGCATTCCTGATCCAGGCACCTGGCAGGGGGGTCGTGTCCTTCATCCAGGAGGGGCTTTCTGGGCCAAGAATCTTGAGTTTGATTTGAATTTGAGGTGCCAGCGAGGGGACGCCCAGGTGGACCTGTCCACCAGATACCAGCGCCTCTACAAGCCTAGAAACCAAGAAAGACCCTAGCCTGGCTCCTGTTCTAGCCTCTCTGCTCAGTGAGCTCCTACCCAGCCTGCAGGATCCCCACTCAGAAATTTCCTCCTCAGGGAAGTCCTCCTGGATTCTCCAGACCGGCTCAGGCCCCTGTTACACAACACTCTCAGAGCACCTCAGGCTGCCCGTTCACCCGGAACTGAACGACAAAGCTGAGACCCACAAGGAGGAGTGGGGCGTGCATAGGATCACTACTTAAAAGACCAACCGAACAAAAAGGAGCTGGGGGGGGCGGTTCTGGAGGGGGTGAGTGGTGCCCAGGGCTTGGGAGAAAGGCGGGGCTGGAGGAGGGGCCCTCGGCCTCACAGAAGCATGAAAGGAAGGGTCAGTGGGTCTCGGACTGTCCCGAAGGGTGACCCTGAGCCCTCTGAACCAGAACTGGCACGACAGGAGAAGCAACGAGGTCACTTTCGAAGACTAAGTCTGGTGACACGCGTGGCTCATTTGGGTCATTCTCAGGTCCAGAATCCAGGTAAGCTCAGGTTCACCGGCCCCTCCAGGGCGGCCTCGAGGAACCCCAGCACGGCGGGTCATTAAACCCATTTTGCAGATGGGGAGCTGGCCCAGAGGGGAGGAGGGTCCCCGGAGCCCCCACTGAGGATTGCGGAGTCTGCTTGCAACCCTCCCGGCTTCAGCAGAGCACCCCCTCCCCGGGATCCCTGGGGGCAGGGATGGGGAGTGCCGTAGGAAGTCCGGGGAGCCTGGCCCAGACCCCTCTCCTCTGCTCACCGGCTGTGTGGCCCCGGGCACACACATAACCTCTCTGAGCCTGGGCTCCTCATCTGTATAATCGACGGGGACCCCCTCCACGGTGAGGTGGAGCTGCCGGAGATGAGGCTGGGATGCCGGCAGGCAGGAGGCGGGGGTGGAAGACGGTCCTGGGGTCACGAGCGGCCGGCTGCCTCCTCGCCTCCTGGGACCACAGCAGTTCGGAACCTGGAGCCCGGCTAGCCTCGCGCCCTCCCCGCTGCCGCAGCACATCCAGGGCCCGGCCACGAAGCCGCCGCCCAAGGCCCGACCTCACGCCCGACCTGCCAGGGCGGCCGGCTGGGTGGCCTTGCCTTTTGAACTTGTAGAGGATGAACACGCCCACCGCGAAGAGTCCGATGACCACGAGGACCGCCACCGCCCAGTAGCCGCCACTGCCTCCCAGCCTCTGAGAATCTGCAAGGGAAGCAGCGGTGGTCAGCCAGGCGCCGCCGTCCCCCGCCCGGGCCTCCGCGTGTGGGCGAGCGGTGTGGGCGGGCCTCCCTGGGCTCCCGCCGTGCGCACGAGGGCCCTGGCCCCTCCTTCTGGAAGGTGGCAGAGCCGCTGCTGCGCGGTGAGCCTGCCCCGCGGCCCCGTGTCCCTACTGGGCAGAGAGAAGTTCCTCAGCGTCTGCGAAGACTCCCCCCTCCCCCGGCCCCTGCCAACAGGAAAGGACACATGCGTGACTGGAGAGGACAGTCCCACGGTGGGGACGCGGCCCGAGGTCCTCCGGAACCCTAAATTCTAGGTCACTGAAAGCCAGGGCTCCGTGTTGCATCTGGGGACAGAGTGAGGCCCTTGGGTCTGACCCGGCGGTAACTGGAGGCAACCGTGCAGCCGGGAGGAGCTGGTGGGTGACCGAGGGGTCGTCCGCCGCCCACCAGTCCCCGTAGAAACCGTGTCCCCCAGGGGCAGGACGCGCACCCCCTCCCCACTGCAGGGGCGAGCTCGGGCCAGGCCGAGGGAAGCCCCTGGCTTCTCACCTGTGTCTGGGTCCCTCATGGCCACCAGGACCCGGACCCCGCCTCGCAGGAGGAAGCTGACTTTCTGTGCCTTCAACACCTGCTGGATGGCCGTGAGTCTCTGAAAGCAGAAAGAGGAGGGTGAGGGGGTCCCCCGGAAGCCCCCGGAGGGGGCAGGAGAGCTGGGCGGACATCCGCTCTGACCCTCCAGGGCCGCGGGGTTGGGGGGGGGCTCTCAGCTTCTCTGGGTCTCCGTCTCCTCACCTGTAAAACGAAACCCTGCCAGCTTGCGCCGAGAACCCACGAAGGGACACAGAGATGACCGAGCTGGGGCCTGAGGGCTCTCGTTTTGGTTGGGACCACAGAGGGTGGTAAAGTTGGGGGACTCAGGGGTGCTCAGGAGGCCCCCAGACCTGGCAGTGGTCGGGGGGGGCTTCCCAGAGGAGGAAGACCAAGTCGAGTACAAGACGGGGAAAGGACAGGTGGCCCAGGCCGGGGAGTGACCGCACCCCTGAGGGAGAGCAACCCCAGGGGTGAAGTCGCTGGGTCACGGGCGCTGGCCTCTGGGAAGCGGCCGGTTTGCCTTTTCACGAGGGGGCGTTTTCCTGGTGTTCAGAGGGACCCAGCTGGCCCCCGCGGATGCTCGGGTGTCACTGCTCTGCACAGGCGGGTGAGAGGGGGGGGGCAGGGGCCTCCCACGGATGGCGGTCCCCAGGGCTCCCCCTCCCAGGGCGCCTTGGGCGGGACATTCTGGGGGCCCCACTCGGCCTCCATGAATGGCATCCCGGCGCTCCCTGGGAATGCAGGGTCCACGTCTGGGACCGTGTGAAGGACAGGCCCAAACGGGCTGGAAGGACGTGGGAGGCACACGCGGCTGCCCCTTTCTGTGACCTTGCCTGTGGCCAATGCCTCCGGCTCCACGCCCGACTCGCGGCAAGGGCCAGGCGGCTGCCGCACGGTCCCTAGGGCACCATCCTCAGGCACGTGGTTTACCCTCAGCGGTTCCCGTGTCCCTCCCCCATCCCCGTCCAGATCCTTCCTGAGCGCCCACATCTGACTCCTACAGAATCGGCCCATCTGCTCTCCAACTCGGGGGCCGAGGTGGGGGGGGGGGGTGCTGCGGGCCCGAGTGAGGGAGCTCCCTGAGGCCCGCCGTGCCTTCCCCGAGCTGTACTGAGCCCCTGTGATCAGCTCCCTGTCTGAGAAATGGGTACAGAGGCTCAGCCCTCTGCCATCCCACCCCCCAGAGACGCCGCGGGGGCAGGGGCCGGGGGCTTGGCGGGCCGGGGAACCCCCAGTGCCGACGCAGGTGCCCTTCGGGAAACGCCGTGGGCCAGGCCCAGACAGGTCTACCAGGAGGCCGCGCGGGGGCGGCGGGGAGCAGCCAAAGTGACATGGGGCTCCGTGTCCTCTCCGTGGTCCTGACGGTGCCCCACACCGAGCGCCATGTGGCTGCCGCGGGCCTGTGCTGTCCCCCCTCGGCGCTGCTCAGTCTTTCCGGACGGCCTCCAGGGACATCTGCCCATGACCAGTCCGGAGGGACTGTATCTGACTCCAGAACGCTTTCATCGTCTCTGAAGGACACCGGTGACCGCCAGCCGTCTCCCCGCGCCGGGCCCCCCAGCCTCTGGCAGCCCAAACCTGTTTTCCGCCTCTGCGCGGCTGCCCGTTCCGGACAGTTCCATCAACGCGGGCATACAGCAGGCGGCCTTGGCGACCGCTTCCCCCCTGAGCCTCCAGTCCACCGGGCTCAGCCCAGGGGTAGCGGGTGTCAGACCTGCATCTGTCTGCACGGCCGCATAGGGTTCCGCTGTGCGGACGGACCACCTCTCGCTCACCCAGCCCTGCCGGGGGACGTCCAGCTCGGGTCCGCTCCAGGGCTGCCGTGAACACCTGTGTGCCTGAGCGCAGGGACGAGCGTTTCCGGGCCCGTGCACGAGCCCCGGGGGGGTCCC
Source organism: Paguma larvata (assembly GCA_030068075.1). Taxonomy (NCBI): domain Eukaryota; kingdom Metazoa; phylum Chordata; class Mammalia; order Carnivora; family Viverridae; genus Paguma; species Paguma larvata. The sequence continues at coordinate 192,413,886 of CM057823.1, read as the reverse complement.
CTCTCCTCCTCCCTCTGAGTCACTCTATTCGGGGAAGAGTTACAGCCACCCCAGGGCACCACGGTGGTGCCGACTATCCTTGAGTCCCCATCCCCTGCCTGCCGCACAGCGGGCCTCTACCTGCCCAGATGAGGGCCATTCCTTGCAAGTTGTCCTATGCAGTGAAGACCTTTGCTCAGTGGACGGGTGCTGATTTCCGCTCTGCCCTGAGACCCGCAGCCCTCACACTTAGCTGGGGCCAGTGTGGCCAGCTCCGGCTGCTGGGATGTCCCCCCGGGGGGGTGGCCCAGCCCCAGCGCCCTTGTGCCTCCCCATCCCCCCAAAACGGTAGTCTCGGAGGCCGCCAGAGGGAGGAGCGCCAGCCGCTGGCGTCAGGCAGCGATTGGTGAGACGTGGGCTCTGGGGGACTCTGAGGTCGCTGGGACTCACCACCCAACCCTGGGCACTAGGGCCACCAAACCCTCGGCGGTGCAGGGAGCACGTGGGCCCAGCGGCCTCAGGAGATACCTTGTCACTTGTGAGGCTCCTCTTCCTCGAGGGCCCGGGAGGGGGCAGGAGCACGATCAGGTCGGCCACGGTGGGCAGCCCTGGTTTTACGACGGTCACCAGCAGCTCCTCGGGGATGCTGGTCTCCTGCAGGGACGCGGACAGGCTACCCTGAGCCGCCAGCCTTCTCTGTCCCCTGCCGTGCCCTGGAACACCCTCTCTCTCCCCAGGGTCTGTCCAAGGCCTGGCCACCTGTCCTGTGCGCTCTTCCTGACCCCTGCACCCCACGGGGATGGCCCCCCGTTCTGCCTCCTGCAGCCCAGCCCTGCTGGTCCCTCAGCCCTTCACCCCTGACTATAGCCTCCCCCGGGCCCGGCCTGCTCCCTGCAACCCGTTCCTCACACTGCGTGTGAGCAGACCCCCCTCTGGCTGATGTCCTCCCAGACGTCAGGGCTCCTGACCAAACAACTCCTCCAACCCACAGAGCTCAGCTTACGCAGGTCCCTCCGCTTCCTGAAACTCTCACTCCACGCACTTCCATCTGGCAAACTCCTATTCACCCTTCAACGCCCAGAACGTGTCATTATTAACTGGTTGAGGAGAGGCATGGTCAGAGTGGGCCTCGGCCCGTGACAGCCTCGGATGACGGTGGGGGGCTGCTTTTTCCCTCACTGAGGGACCGAGGGCCCTGCGTGTCCTGCGCCTGCCCTGAGGCACGGCCTCAGACCGCCGTCTGTAAGCTCCCCAGGGGCAGCAATCACACGATTCTCTCTGGCTCCGGCATCCGGCCCAGAATAGAAACTCCGTGAATAAATGAATATCAAACTAAGGAGATTCTGGGCCATCAGAGGACAGTGACTGCGTCCTGTGCAAACAGCTGGTGCTCACTCGACGCGCAGGGAGGATGGCGGCCCGTGCCTCCCCTGCGAGCTGACGCGCTCCAGCCGCGGGTCCCGCAGAGCCAGGGCGGCGGGCCCAAGCCGCGGGCGGCCAGCCTGAAGGCCAGGTCTCCGGAATGAGGGCAGCTCCGCCCGCCCCGCCCCGCCCCACCCCGCCCTGGGGGCGCCCCACAGGTGCGGGGAGGCTCTGGCATCGGTGGGCTGGGGGCACCTTAGAGAGCAGCCGGGTCACCACGAGGCCGACGTCCTCTCTCCACTCGGGGGTGTTGGGGTTGTGCACGTCCAGGTCCTTGGAAAACCGCAGCGGCACGACCTGAAATTGGTCTGAAAAGAGGCAGAGACGGGCGAGCAGGTCAGCCCCGCCCCGCAAGGCTCCGCCCCAGCCCCGCCCCCTGGCAGGAGGCCACGCCCCCGCATGGTCCAGGCCTGCCCTGGCTTCAGATCCCTCGGCCCGCTTTGGAAAACAAGAGTCCTTCCTGCGCCAGCCGCTGCCCCGGGCCGGGCCCACCTCACTGGCCGGCACCTAACAGCTACCGTTACCACCCTGTGCCCACGCGCCCAGCATGCCCTGTGAGGTGGGCCCTTGTTCACTCACAAGGGTATACACACCCCATGGGGTGGGGCTCCCCTCCCCAGGGACCCGTGGACTTTGGTTGTGCTGGTCTCCCCACCAGAGTAAGAGTCCCTCGAGGGCAGAGGTCCTGCCTTCCTTCTCTCCCATCTGCCAGGGTCCCCAACTCAGAGGCCCACTCTAGAGCCCCGGGCAGGTGGTACGAGCGGGGCCGGCAGCCTCGGAGCTCGTTGTCGTCTCTCCAGGCACCTCCTGAGCCCCACGGCAGGAGGCTTTGTGGGGCCGAGTGGCCCGAGGGACAAGAGCTTTGTGCACCGAGAACCCGGCGTCTTCCAGGAGGGGAGGCGGTGACTATTTCAAAGCCCGGGGTTCAGGCCCCTGTGGGCACGTGTTCGTGCCGGAAGGAACAGCCCAAGGCAGGCCCACCGAGTATTTAACTGATGGCTGCTGTCCACAGGAGAGGCTGTTCTCCAGGCAAAATGAGGCCTTGTCACTGTGATGACGAGGGCGAAGGCACACTGAGGGGGTCTCTTCCATTTTTAGGATTAACCTTCTATTGTAAATGTCTCCCATGAGGGACTTGGGGCCCCGTGAGTACCAGTAAATGGGATGCAGATCCAGAACGGGGGTCTCAACCAAGGGGTCGTCTTACTTTAAGACAGAATCATGTGATGGGGGGGGGGGGCGCAGGAGAGGTCAGGCTGCTGGGAGGCAGGCAGACCTGGTGAGCCTGACAAGTCACTCAGCCGCGTCCTCGTTCTGTGCCCTGTGAGGCCCATGCGTGCTGTTGGGCACAGAGACTCGTCCGAGTTCATTTTATAGATGGGGAAACTGAGGCCAGGGATGCCGGGGAGCGTCCGAGCTGTGTTCGCCCGCCCCTCTCCCTAGCCTGAAGCTGCCCGGCCATAACCAGGCTGTCGACCGACCCGGCGCTCCCGAGAAGGGCAAGACGGGGTCCCGCCCCCGGGGCAGGGACTCACCCAGCACGCGCACCACCTTGGAGTCCTGCAGCACCGAGTTCCCGCAGGCGGCCTGCACCGTCACGCGCACGTCCCCCGTGTCTGCGAACCGCGTGGTCACAGAGTTCTCCAAGGAGAGCAAGGGCTACGGGGACCACGGGCGTGGTCAGGGCAGGTCCGCGCGGGAGAGCCCGCCCCACGACCTGCCCACTGCCCTGGGCCTCCCCGGGAACGCTCCCTGTCCCCTGCTCTGGTCGGGACCTGGGGGCAGCAGCGGGGGCATGGGGAGGGCCCCCCAGAGGCGCCAGCTCTAAGCCGATGCAGCCTGGACCCAGTCTCCCAGTGTCCCCTTCCTTCCAGACCCGCCCCAAGGGCTGGGCTGGAAGTAGCGGAGTTGTGATTTTAACCCAGAGCTCGGCGCCCTCCTCAGCCCCACCCCCCATTCCAGGGACACAGTCTGGGGCCTAAGCTCCTCCCCACCCGGCTTCTGTGGCTGGGTCTTCAGTGCTGTTGGGGTCTTTCTGCCTGGGGTGCAGCGATGAGCTTACTGAGTGAGGAAGGTAGCCCCTCCGGGGGCTCCCGGGCTAAGGGGGGCAGCCCTGCCCACAGAGACCCTCCGGCCCTCCTACCAGCCATTGTTTGTGGCTCCCCGCTGCTTGCAGGGTACAACCCAGGGCTCTGGGTGAGACTTCCGAGATCAGGTCCAGCCCCGAGGACCCCCTCCTCCATGAAGCCTTCCCTGACCACACCCAACAGCCAGACCAGAAATGGCCCCATCTTCTCTGGAGCCTGCAACACCTCACCTGCCCCCTTCCTGTCATGCTTATCGCAACTCGGGTCACCTGTTTGGTTCACGCCTCTCTCCCCAGAGGAAGGCAGTGTCTGCCACGCTCGGACCCGGCCAAGCACGAGCAGGTGCTCGGGAAGAGAGGCTGGGGTGTGCTCACCTCAGCCCCACAGAGTCACGCCCTGTGTCCTTCTGCCCAGCCCCCAGGGCGGGGCCCCGCCCCGCTCTCACCCGGGCGCGAGCCCGCGGGTCCCGGGGCCAGCGCACCTGCAGGCTGTGGCCGATCCACCAGTAGAAGACGGTGAGGTTGGGGTTCAGAGGCAGCAGCACGGCCGTGACATTCACCTCCTGGTTGCGGCCGACGACGGGCACCACTTCGAGGTGGAGGGCCTGCAGGGGGGCTGCGGGGTCCGGGGAAGGGCCAGGGTTAGAGGGCATGCAGGCATTGGTACTTTGGAGGCTGCCGAGTGGTCACCGTCACCGCCGCCAGCATCACCACCAGCCTCCCTACGGCCCGGAGCACCGGGGGTGTGGACTTGAGCCCTGCCTGCCCGTCTCCCCGCCCTCGGGCCCGCCACCCTGAGGACCGGGGTCCTGCAGCAGGCCGAGGGCCTCCCCGCATCTCCCCCAGGACTGGCTTCTCTCCGCCCCCTGCCCCCCAGGGAGGGACTCGTGGCCTCGAAAGGGCGGCGCACTTACAGTTGACCTGGACGAAGAGCACCGCCTCGTCGTGGCCCGCCACATTCTCCGCCCGGACGGACACGCGGTAGACACCGGGGCGCTCGTAACGGTGCCGGATGGGCTCCTCGGTCGACGTGAGGTTCACGTACATGGCCTTGAAGCCATCCCCGAGGTCCACCTGGTACTTGGTGGTCAGGACGTCGCCCTGCGGGAAACACCACTCAGGAGTGCGACCACGGGGCCGACGGGCCAGCAGTGGGTCGTCCGCTCAGTCATTCCTTCCCTCCTTTCCTCACGCTCAGTGGCCTCGGCCCCCAGGAACCACACCTGCCTGGCCGTGGGACCCGCAGCCCGGCGTTCCGGCCAAGGCGGGCAGAGGAGGCGCCCCAGGGCTGCAGAGACGCAGGGGCGTGGGAGCGGGGCTCGGGGCCAGGTGCCCGCTGGGGAATGCCCGGCCGGCTGCAGGGAGGCAGCGGTTGGGGCGGTGGGGACACCCGCTGAGGCCTGAGCAGGGGGGCCGGACACGGGAGGGCCCCGCACGGGCTGGAGTTCAGGACCACGGGCGTGAAGACTCCTAAGGGGTCCCCAGCACGTTCAGAAAGCGTTTCCCATCTCTGACGCCGAGGGCCCGGTTCCTGAGTGTTTCTTAGATCCTGTTCTCTGTGGAGGGCGGGTGCGGCTCGGGGCTCCTGCACCTGCGGTCCCTTCCTGGCATTGGAGCAGCCGGGGGGTGTCTGACGGTTGCCGGCTCGGGCCTGGGGGCGCCGGCCCACACGGAACCACCGTTTCCTCCCCGAGGTGCGGGAAATCCAGCGGAAAAAAACTAATTTTCTCCAGTTCGCAGCGAGACAGCGTTCTTGCGTTCCGTCTCATGCCCGCTCCCCTCCCTCCCCTGCCCGGTCACCCCGGCCCGCCTCCCCGTCCCTGCAGGAACACCCCCGAAACCTGTCCTGGTGACCAAGAACGACACAGGATTGGCACTGGCCATTTCCGAGCCTCTCATGTGACGCCTGCCAGGCCCTAAGACCTGCCAGAGGCCTGTCCTGTAAATTCCTTTGGCTTCGCTTTCTTGCAAATACGGTTACTGGCTTGAACGGCGTCCACCCCCCAGCTCCACGTCCCCTGGAACCCAGAGTGTGGCCTTATTTGCAAACAGGGTCTTTGCAGAAGCGATCCGTTGAGATGGGGTCGAGCTGGGGCAGATCGGGCCCCCCCGGAGTGGCCGTGTCTTTTCGAGAAGAGGCGGGGGCTGGGGACGCAGACGTCCGTGTGGCGACAGGGCAGAGATTGCGGTGACTCGGCCAAAGGACACGAGCCCCCCAGAAACCGACAAGACAGAGAAGAATGCCTCCCAGAGCCTCCGGCGGGAGCCGGGCTCTGCCAGCACCTTAAATTCTGGCTCCCGGCTCTGAAACAGCGAGAGGCGTGTTCCATCTTATGTCGGCAGCCCACGGCCACTGGCGACAACAGCCCCGGGGACCTTACTCGTGTGCCGTTCTCCTGTCCCCGCGTGCCGGCCTGGAGCCTGGAGGGCCAGGCGGGCTCACCGGCGAGTGCTCCCCGTGGACAGGCGGCCTCTTGGGGACCAGGGGAGCGGGGTCTTCGGCCCACCTCGGGCTCTGTGCCTGCAGCCTGCAAGCCAGACGCGCCCGGGATGGGAGCCGGCCCACGGCTTGGGGGTGCACGGGGGGCCGCATTAGGCCTTGGGGCCCCGTGTTTCTGCCTGCCGCCCCTCGGCTGATGCACGTTAAATATTCAGACATTCTACTCGGTTAAAACACGTCTCCCCCTAATCGGAAAGTAGTCCAGCCTCAGCGCCAGCACACAGGAAACACAGAGCAGAGAGGAGCTGGGTCACCGGAACCCGCCCCCCGCCCCCGCCATGGCTCCTGCCCGTGTGCAGCTGAGCGCGTCAGGAAGGCGGGACGGCGTGTTTCGAGCCCACCCCGGTTCCCGCGGGGTGCCAGGACCAACACGGACCCCGCGTGCCCCGTGCCGCACGCCAGGGCTAAGCCCCGCTGAAACCGCAATGTCCTGCCCGGGAGAGGACATGGTCACAGCCACCACCAGCACCGCCGCCAGCAGCGCCATCCCGCCCAGCTCCCTGGGGGCCGCTCACGCGTCCTCCATTTCTGCACCTTTGTCCTTTCCCAAATGTCGTGGACGGGGAATCTGGCAGCAGGAGTCCCTGGGGTTGGCCGTTTTCAGGCGGCGTGATTCATTTCCGACTCGGCCGGGCGGTGGCGCGTGCCAGAGACCTGCTCCTGGTCACTGGGGCGTCGTGTTCCGCGCCGTGGCTGCGCCCCTGTTCGGCCAGACGCCCCTCGGAGGACGCCGGGGTGTTCTCGGTTTCTGGCTCTTGCACCGCGAGGCGTGCGGGGCGGGCTCTGCGTGAACATGGGTCTGCGTTTCCCGGAGACAGACGCCCACGATTGCTCGCGTGAGTCACACGGTGGTGGCGCGTCCTGCTGTGTCGGACACCGCCAGACTGGTCTCCCGAGCGCGTGTCCCCTCATCACCACCCGCCCGCCCCGAGGCTGCGTGGGAGGGGTCCCGCGTCTCCGCGTCCTCGCTGGCCCCTGCTGGGGTCACTGCTGCTTCTGCCGGCCGCTCTCGCAGGTGCGTGGCGACCTCACCGGGGTCGAGTTCCTGTCTCCCTGGCGGTCGGGGAAGCTCGAGCACCTTCTGCGCGCGCACCGGCCACCCGCACGTCCCCGTGGCGGGCGGGCTCTTCGGTCCTCTGCCCGTTTTCTCGCCAGGGCGTTGTGCTCTCCCTGCTCTTCAGTCCCCGGGGGGCGGCCCTGGCCGGACGCGAGCTGTGCGAATACTCCCTCCGGAACCTGCGTTGCGTCTTCACGTGGTCTCTCGTGGAGCGCGAGTGTTGCATTTGACCAAGTCCGACGGGGCAGGCTTCCTGCAGACGGGACGCTTTGGACGTCCCCTCCGCCACGCCGCGGCTGAGCCCTACATTTGGGCACCTTCGATCTTTCTTCCCGAGGATTTATAATTTTCCGTCTTCCGTGGACCCCGGAGGTCCGGTCCGAGCTGCTCTGGGGTCGGGCGTGAGGTTCCGGCTGGGCTGGTCTGGAGCAGAGGCCCGTCGGCCGAAGGCCGCCCTCCCCTCCGCGGGAAACGCCGCGCGTTTCCGTGGGTCTCTTTCCGGGTCCTCGCACACCTCTTATTCTTAATTCTTCTTTGCGCACAGATCTTGGACTTGGCCCCTGCCCCAGATGGAGCTCTTTCCACACCCGGCGCGGCCCGTGCGCCAGGGTGCAACTTGGGTGTGTGTGTGTGTCAGTGTGTAGCTGTGTCTGCGTGACACGCGGGGAGTGCGTGCACGTGCGGGAGCGTGTCCCCCGAGACCCGAGCCCCCGGGCTTCCCCGGCCACCTCTTCCAGGCGGGGGTGTGCGCCAGGAGGCCTCTCTGACGGGAGCACCTTCTGGCCACTCCCCGCACCTCCGGCGACCCCGGCCGTCCTGGTGCCGTGGGGCTCGCCGGCTTGTCCCGTCCTGAGGATCCAGGGATGTGACGAAGTTGCTCTAGGGGGCAGCAGAGGCCCGTTTTTCCTGGGCGTCCGTGCTGGGACTGAGGCGGCAGGCGGGTCCACTCCGAGGGTCCGGGGACCCCTCCTGGGGAGGCGGCATCATTCTCCTGCCACGCCAAGACGCCACTGTGACAGGCGCCCGCTCCCCGCCCCAGGCCACCCCCGAGGCCCCATGTGTGAATCTCAGGGCCCGGCCCAAGTCCGGGGGCCACAGACCCGGCGCCGTCCACGCAGAGTCCCCTGGCCTGGGACCCAGCGCCAGCTCTGTCACTTGTTACTGTGTGGCTTCGGGCGAGTCGCTGCACCTCTCTGAGCCAGGGTTGTCCCAGCTACAAATCAGGAGGCCGCACACCAGTGAGGCTGGGCACGCGCGCGCTCAGTGCGACTCTGTGTCCTCTGGCCTCAGTTTCCCTGCTGGCATGAGAGCGGAGAGCCTGCTTTCCAACACCAAGGACCTCTGTCGCCCTCACGACCCCACCCTGGCACCATACTTTGGAGGGCGTGTGCTGAATACAGCAGGGACAGTTACAGAGCTGCCTCGCTTCATCCGACATGTCCGTTCACCGAAGATCCCAGCGCCCAACGGAGTGGCGTGTGCAGACGGCTCGGGTCCTGGGGCGCCTCCCCCCGGGGGGAGTCCCCTCTGTCGTTTGGAATTTCCTGCATGTTGCTAAATCTTTGCGAGTTCTGGTTTCGAATGTTCTACAGTGAGTTCGTTACTTCTTGAATCAGAAGAATCAAGTGAGCGATACATGAATTTTAAAGGAGAAGAAAACGCAAAACTTAACAGTTGTTACCTTGGGGGAAACAGGATTTTTGGTGATATTTATATTCCTGACATCCGAGGTGTTTTTCAAATGTTCTACAATGAGTATAAATTCTTTTTAAAATCAGAATACGGGGGTGCCTGGGGGGCTCAGTCGGCGAAGCGTTGGACTTCGGCTCACGTCATGATCTCACGGTTCGTGGGTTCAAGTCCCATGTCGGGCTCTGTGCTGACGGCTCAGAGCCTGGAGCCTGCTTCGCGTTCTGTGTCTCCCTCTCTCTGCCCCTTCCCCACCCATGTTCTGTCTCTCTTTCTCCCTCTCAAAAGTAAAGAAACAGCGACAAAGTTTAAAAAAAAAATCAGAAGAATATGTAACACTCGTACTAAAGCAAAAAAGAAAGTAGGAGACTGGGAGGGAATTTCCATATTTCTATATATTACATACATTTAAATCTATATCTGCTATCAACTCCCTATAGGATTATCTTTGGTTCTGGAATTATAATAATTTTTTTTAACTTTCTGCTTTTCTTAAGATTTGAGATTAACTTAATATAATCACAGGTTTAAAACTTTGCTGCCCAGGGGCACCCGGGTGGCTCAGCGGTTAAGCATCGGACTCTCGGTTTTGGCTCAGGTGATGATCTCCCGCAGTTTGTGAGTTCGAGTCCCGCCTCGGGCTCTGCGCTGGCAGCGGGGAGCCTGCTTGGGAGTCTCTCCCCTTCTCCGCCCCGTTCCCGCTCTCTCTCTCTCTGCTTGCTCTCTCTCTCTCTCTCTCAAAATAAATAAATACATGGATCATTGGATTGGATTGATCCTTTCAGGGAAGGGACTTCCAGTCTGCTCCTAGCTCCCCGGTTTGGAAAACCTGGTCTAAGTGACATTGCTCTAAAGAGCCTGGGGGTGGAGGGGATGCCTGCACCCGCCCCCTGCCGGCGGCCCCTCCGTGGGGACAGTGCGCCGCTCGCCTGCTCCCGCCCGCCCCCTGCCGGCGGCCCCTCTGCGGGGATGGCGCGCCGCTCACCTGCTCCTGCCGCACCACGAACAGGACGTCCTCTCCCGGCCGCACGGCCACCGCCTCGCCGCGGATGCGGACCTGCAGGCCCCGGGGCGGGGCGAGCGGGCACTGCAGCTGCGCCGGGCTCTGCCGCGGGTCCACGCCGCCCTCACACACGTTGGACACCACCTTGCGGTACCTGCGGCCAGAGGGCGGGTCAGGGTCTGTGGGGACGGCGGGGGAGGGCTGTGGCTCCCGGCCGGCGGCCTCCACAGCGGCGCCCGGCCTCCTCCCGGCCCCACCGAGTGTCATCGCTGCCCTGGGTCAGAGCCGAGACGCCAGGCTCCGAGGAGGGTGACCGGCGACTGCCAGGCCTGCTTCCCTCACTGGCGGCCTCCGTGTCTGGGCGCCGTACTTATGACGACCCCGGCACCTGCTCCCGTGGCCGAGGGCGTGATTGGGCGCAGCCTGAATTCTGGGGCCCTGCTGAGAATCGGTGACACCATCCACCACTTCTATACACCACGCACCTGCCGGGGAACCGGCTGAGCGCACACGACCCCTGCCCTGGCCAAGTGGGGAGACGGGTCACGTCACACCCTGCCTCCCACGTCCCGGGAAAATCACCACTGACAAGCTCTGGGAGCCGGTCCCTGGGAGAGAGGCTCTCAGCTGAAATCGGGAGGGTGAGCAGGAGAGGGAAGGGCCCCCGGGCAGCGGGACCAGCATGGGCCAAGGTCCTGTGGTGGGTGGCTGGAGCCGGAGTGGGGAGCAGGGCTGGGAGGGGGCTGGAAAGGACTTGGGGGGCAGAGACCCATGGGCTCTGGGAAACCTTTTAGGAGACCCGGGCAAACCACGGCAGGGGTGACAGCGTCTGACTCGCTGGCCGTGAAACCCCCGTGGGCCACACCCGGGCTCTGGGCCCCTGAAACTCACATCATTGCCAAAGTGCCCGGGTCTGCCCACCTCCCTGGGCCTGGTGCCCCCCGCCGCCCCCACAGCTCGGCCACGGAGTACACACTCAGGTTGTTCGCGCAAAACGCACTGGAGTAATCTAGAAGAAAATACACTCTAAGACCTAGCCACCCCCAGCACCGTAGTGCCCAGGGTGCATGTACGGTACGTCACTCGGCCCTCACCCTCGATGTGGGCCCCGCCTCTGATACTTCAGACAAGAGCCTGGGGCTCAGACTGGACACCCCGCGGGCTTGGTGCTGGTCGGGCGCCCAGGAGCCCAGCGAATAGGACAGCCTCGGCTGCCTTCCCTTCTTGTGGCTCCGCCCCGGGAGCCACGCGGAGACGCCTGTGCCGCACTCACCCGAGGCTGCTGGTGTAGGTCTGGCCCAGCACGCAGTCGTCTGGCGGGGACAGGGGGTTAAACCAGAAGTTGGCAAAGCACTTGTCGGCATCAGCCTCCGAGGAGGGAGAGCGCTCGAATCCGTAGTCGCTGGAGGAGGAGGAGAGGGCAGCTGTCAGGAGACAGGCCCGGCAGGTCACGGGAGCCAGTCCGGGGCGGGGACCTCGCGGCAAGGGCCTGCCATGCACCCGTTTGTGGGGACACGCAGGCAAGTCCACCCACACAGCCCTGTCCGGCCTGAAAACAGAGTCACATTCCAGGATTCCAGGTGAGAAGAGACGCAGAGGGGATTCTGGGAACTCCTAAGAGAGGACTGAGCCCAGCGTGGGTGTCCTGGAGGGCTGCCTGGAGGAGGTGCCCTGAATCTCAAAGGAAGAGCAGCAGACGGGCAGGGAGAGAGGGGAGGGGCACCGCACAGGGGCTGGCGGCCAGCTCGCAAGGGGGAACTGGATGGCGAGGGCTGAGGGTGGCCAGGGAGGCAGGCGATGGGCCGGAGGCTTCCCGAACCAGATCCCGGATGTCGGAGAAAGGCCGGGTGGACGAGGCCGGCCCGCAGAATGCCTGCCCTGTTCCTGGCGTCCCCTCCACCTGCGAGCCGGCCACAGGGTGCCCGTGACTTCTTTTGCGCCCTCCCCTCCGTGACGCCGCTGGACTTTGTGCCCGGCTCCCACGCGCAGAACACGGCGGCAGCGGGAGGAGGGTGGCCGGGCCTCGCGCCGGGCCGGGGGCAGCCGCGCAGCAGGGCGGCTGGGGATGCCCGAGTGGCCCGAGCTGGGCGCGGTCCTCACCAGAGGAAGTCTGACTCCCGGCACCTGCACACCCGGGACTCCAGCGCCGACGTGAAGCTCTTCCCCTTGACGCACCAGGACGTGGGCTTTCTCTTCCGGAAACTTCTCTGCTGGCCCATGACGCAGCGGTCCCCCTGCAGCGGCAGCGCTGGGTGAGGAGCCGGCCGGGATGGGCGCCCGCTCTCCACCGGCTGGGGCCCGCGGGTCTCGGCCTTCCCGGAAAACAGCTGATTCTCAACCCCCAGGCGGCCGCCGGGGCAGTGTCCCCTTTCGCAGCGGGAGCAACCGAGGCCAGAAGGGCAAGTGGCGTGCCCGAGGGCAAGCTGGGGCGGCCTCCCTCCCCTCCCAACCCACGAGCATCCATTGAGCACCCACTGCATACAGACTCCCCCTGGGCCTGAGGGGTGGCAGGGCTGCTGGAAACCGGGAAAGCGGGGGTCTGCGGGGTTTCTCTGTGTGTCCCCTCCGGCCCCCAGGGTGCGCGCCCGGCGAGGAGCTTGGAGGAGCCCCGGCCCTGAGGGCACAGGTGGACACAGTGCTGGTCCTCGGCATGCGCTCCCGACAGGCGGGGTGACAGAAGAGGGCGCAGGAGGCCCCCACGCCGAAACCCCAGCCTTCCCTGGCGCACTCCGGTCTGGGCAGCGGGGGCCGTGTCCAGCCCTGACTTAGTCCACTTAGCGTGACTTCCCCTTATTGGCTCTAGAAACATCCATGTGTGTGAGGTTACGGGCTGGGGCTGCCCCATGGCCCGCTGCGGGTCCAGGTAATACGTGATCCCGGCACCAAGGTGCCCCCCATCTTGGGCCAGATCCCGGATCCCAAGCCCGCGGGGCTCCGCGTGGTCGGGGCCTGCGGACCCTCGGTTCCCCCAGCCCGCTGCAGACCCGAGGCCGGAGCGGCCCGGGCCCCTAGAAGGCGCCAGAAAACCCAGCAGAAGGACGGAGGTCTGGGGCCGCCGGGGTTCGGGAAGCCCTCCTGCGGGCGAGGCCCCGGGGCCATGCAGGGGAGAGGGGGTTGGGCAGGCGGAGGGGGCCGTGCAGGGGGGGGGTGGGCGGGCGGAGGGGGCCGTGCAGGGGGGAGGGGGGTGGGCGGGCGGAGGGGGCCGTGCAGGGGGGAGGGGGTGGGCCGGCGGAGGGGCCCCTCCCTGCCCACCTTCAGGTCGCTGAGCTGCCAGGAGCCGTAGTCGTCCTCGCCGCACTGCCGGGAGAACGAGGGCCGGAAGTCCACCTTGACCAGCTCCCAGTCCGACCGGAAGCTGATGTGGCCGAAGACACTGGGGAGGCGGGAGGGCGGAGGGGGGGAGAGGAGGCGGGGAGGGAAACCACCTTAGCCGGCCCGACCCTCCCGCGGTGCCCACCGCTTCCCCTCCGGCCTCGGCTCCCCCTGCTCGGCGCCGCCTCCCCAGCCAGGCTGGGCCACCCCGTGGCTAGAGTCCCGGCTACCCCGGCACCCAGCCCTGGCTTCGGTATCCCCACAAGCGTCGTGCCAGGGCTGTGGCTCCCGGGATGCACGGGTGGGGGGTCATCCCGCACGGCTCCCCCCGGGGGACCAGGAAGTGGGTGCAGAAGTGTCAGGAGCCCCGGCCCCCAGCAGCCAGCGGGCCCTCCCGCAGCCTCCCACGTCCATGCTTCTGCTCGGCAGGATGACGGGAGGTCAGGTGGCTGCGGGGGCGCGTCCCCCGCCTCCGGCCCCGCGCGGTGGGGGGGTCTGTGCCACAGCTCTGCCAGCCGGGCCGCGGGCTGCCTTTCCAGGCACAGCCGGTGAGCCCCCGGGAGGCGGCGACACAGTGACTCCGGGCGGCAGGACGGGAAGGACCTTGCCCCCCTCCCCCGCGTGGCCCCCTGGGGGCTCACTAGAGGCCGGCCGTTTGCGGGGCAGCCACGCGGTGCCGGGGGCTCCACGTACGCCCTCTGGTCCAATCCTCCCCTTGTGAGATGAGTCCGCTCCTACTTTACAGAGAGGGAGACTGAGGCACAGAGAGGTTGAGTCACTAGCCCAAGGCCACACAGCTCGTGTGGGCCATTTCCTCTCTGGCAGTGTTCAGGAGTCACGTGCCGAGTACCTACTGTGTACCCCAATCCCTCCCTCTTTGCAAAGGCTGCTATTTCAGGGGCTTCTCTCCCCGATACCTCCTCGCACTTGGGGTCCAAATGGCACCCCAGAAGAGGGGCCCAGCCTGCACTTCCTTGGTCCTTCTTTAGTCCAGCCTGCGGCATTCGGGACATATTACCAGAGGTTGAGCCCCTGGGTGGGGGAGGTGATACACCCTCTTGTACTCAGCCCCCTTCCAAGCATGCTGGCAGGGACTGGATACTTGGGGAAGGACACTTATGATCTGAAGAGAATCCGATTCCACCTAGGACGGGAGGCCAGAAATGCCTTGGAGGGTTTTCTTGGGGACGTGATGGCTGGCTCTGAATCCGACGCTGATATCCAAAGAAGACTTTTGTTTTCATAGGGCAGCCCTGACCCGGGCCTGGGCTGCTGCCCCGGTTCCTACGTCGTGACCCCGGGCAGGTTCACGCCCTCTGTGGACCCCAGCTCCGTGGCTTTCCAATGGGGACGGTGGCGCTCTGGCCTTTTGGGACCGATTGTGGATTAGCAGTGGCTGTGCCGGGTGCCGGCACATAGTAGGAGCTTCACACGCACGCACGCACAGCAATTTCTCTACGCCCCAGAGCGGTCCCACGAAGCAGATACTATTAGCTTCATTTTACAGAAGAGAAATCCCAGCAGGAGGGCTGGTGAGGCCTTGGCAGTGGGGATCCGCCCCACCGGGGATACCCCCCACCCCCGCCAGGAGCTGGGACGGCAAACAGGGCCGCGAGCTATCAGTTAACCAGCCGCTCCTGGGGAGTCCAGCTGGGGCACCGCTTCCAGGCAGTCAATCCACGCCCTCCACGGGGCGCATGGCCACGCGGGCCGAGCGGGCGGGGACAGGGGACACGCCACCGGGCGCCATCCCAGCCTGTCGGCTCCAGGAACGACGGAGCCGGGGCCGGCGGACGGTCCGGGTCCTGACGCGGGAGAGCGCTGGCTCCCTCTCGGCCCGCAGCCGGTCCTTGAGCCTGTGACTTATCCATCCCGCCCCGGTTCAAGGGCGGCCGCTCCCAAAGGCCCAAGACACGGCTGGAGCCCTGGACGGCCCTTCCCCACCCCCACCGCTCCCTGGCCCCAGTAAACCAGCATTGGTCCCACTAGTGAGGAAGCATGCCGCCACCAGCTCTGGTGGGTCCCCGGGGGGGCCTCGGTGCCCGGGACGGTGGGCGGCACGTGGCAGACGACGCTGGGACGAGGGGGAAGGGCCGGCCTCTGTGGCTTCAGCTGTGGTGTGGTGCCAGGTGGGCTTGGTCCCCAGGGCGGGGGGGGGGGGTGGCGGGAGGCGCCGTCCCTTCCCCTGCCGGTCCCAGTCCTCCTGGGCCCCCGGGGGAAGCCTCCGCCCAGCCCACCGGGGCGAAGGAGGAAAGAGCTGGGGGGCTGGCTGCAGAGACTGGGGCCCACGGCGCGGGTGCCCAGCCCTGAGCTGAGGCGTGGGGCCCTGTAATCGCTTCCCGGGGCCGCCCGAACATACTTCCGCGAATGAGGGCGGCACACAACGCAGCCTGGAAGCCACCGACTGGAAAGGTTGCTGTTGGCATGGTGGGGCTGGCCCGCAGGCTCTAGGGGAGGGTCCTCCCTGCCCCCTCCTCCAGCCTGGGGTCCAGGGTCGTGGCACCCTCCGGGTCACACTCTCCCTGTGTGCTGCCGGCATCCTGCCCCTTCTCGTAAGGTCGTCGGAATAGCCCCCCTCCCCCTCCCCGGCAGCGTGACCCCACCCCAGCCGGCCACATCGGCAAAGACCCCATTTCCAAAGAAAGTCGCACCCACAGGCTCTGGGTAGGTGTGCATTCGGGGAGCCGTGGTCTCCCCGGTGCGGCGTCATCGATAAAAGGCAAGAAGGGGGCACAGGGCGCTGCTCTGTTCGCCAAGTGCGGCCGGGCACCCGGAGGACCGAGGGAGCCGCCAGGAAGGCGGAGTGTCGCGCCCCGGCCCGGCCCATGAGTCGGCTCTGCCCGGACCAGCCCCCAGGAGGCCGGACGGCCCGGAAGGAGCCTTCCAGAGCCGGGCCCATGTTCCCCGGCACTGGGGGCGGGTAGGTGAGCCCTGTGCGCCTGTTTCAATCCCTCTCAGAGCCCAGCGGGGATCACAGTGCCCCGGGCCCCCTCACGGTGCCCAGTGCGGCGTCTGGCCCAGAGTGGGGCCGAGCACCCCTGTGGCCTCGGGACCCAGAGCTGCAGCCTCGGAGCCCTGCTGACGCAGGCTGCGGCCTGGCCCGGCCCCGCGTGGGCCTGTCTGGGCATCAGGTCGGCTCTGCACATGGGCCCCCGAGCCCCTCCAGGGCCGATAGTTCATGATAATGATGATGGACGGGGAAGAGGAGGGGGAGGAGGGGGAGGAGGAGGAGGAGGAGGGGGAGGAGGAGGAGGAAGGGGGTGGGGGAGGAGGGAGAGGACGAGAGGAAGGGGAGGAGAAAGGGGGAAAAGAGGGAGGGGGTGGAGGTGGGGGAGGAGGGGAAGGAGTGGAGGGGGAGGAGGGGGGAAGGGAGATAATGGGAAGGGGGAAGAGGGAGAGGGGGAGGGGGAAGAGGGAGAGGGGGAGGAGGGGGAGGGGGAGGAGGGAAGGAGGAAGGGGAGGAGGGGGAGGAGGGGGAGGAGGGGAGGAGGAGGGTAGCTCCGGAGGCAGCTCGGGGCAGTTGGCCCTGATGGGTTTGAAGCCTCACTGCCAGGCGATCCTGGGCCGGTGACGGCCATCCCCCGGGGCGACAGGAGCCGCGGAGGCAGGAGTGAGGGTGGAGGTGGGCGGGAGGAGGCCGGGAGGGGGCAGCCGGGTCCCTGGGGGCCACGCGGGCACTCACGTCATGACCAGCGTCTCGTCGCCCGGCTCGCCCAGCAGCCCGTCCACGAACACGGAGGTGCCGGTGAAGTTGTGCGTGCTCCAGGTGAGGCCCTCGTCCACGCTGAACCTGCGGGAGGCGGGCATCACCACGGCGGCGGACGAGCCCCCGTCCGGGCCCGGCGGTCCCGCGGAAGCCGGCCCGAGCCCAGGGGCCAGGGCTGCCGGCCGAGGGCCGGGCGCAGAGGCCGCCCGTGTCTGAGCTGCGCCGGCACCTTTCCCGGGGAGACGGGGGGACAGCGGCACCAAGTAGCGTCGGCGTGTCCCCGGTCACACCGCAGCAGAGGGGTTCCGGGCGAGCCGTCCGGGTGCCGTGAGGCTGCCTTTCGGCCCCTGTGCTGCAGTTATCGGGGCCTTGGAACACGGCGGCCCCGCCCAGTGCTGAGCCCGGGCCGGGGACAGCGGCTCGGGGACAGCGGCTCGGGGACAGCGGCTCACTGCCTCCTAATTCATCCTACTGCGGGGCCACCAGCTTGCGGGGCAGAAAACTGTTTTTCAGACTAAAGTGATACTGGCTTCCCGCAGCTCCCCCCGCCCTGCCTTCCGAGTCCAGAGTGCACGCCTGTTCCCCCCTTCCCTGCTGCCGCCCTCTAGAGGTCTGAGGCCGACGCAAACCCGTTCTCGCCCGGGGCACAAGCCGCGGGCTTCCTGGCCTGGACCTGCCTCTGCCCCCTGACTACCTCTTGTTGGTGCTTCAAAGTCGCCTCCTCTGGGAAGCCCTCCTGGCTCCCCCAGGCTGGGGTGGGGGCCTCCTCCGGGCCCCGCGGCCCCAGGCCTTCCTCTGCACCCCCTCTCCCCCCTATACCGTGCTGTCATTCCCTGTTTCCGTGTGCCCCCGTGGCCTTACTTGAGGATCTTCAAGGGGATGGAGGTGTCCTTGATGGCCGCGATCACGCCGCCGTGGTCCAGGTAGAGGACGTGGTGCTCCTCCTCGAACACCTGCAGGGGAGGCGGCCACGCTCTGAGGGCGGATCGCTCCCCGGGGGGCAGAGGGGTCGGCACGCATGCTGGGGGCTCCCCGCGCCCCCCGGGCCCTCCCCACGCTCTCCCGGGGTCGCCGCCTGGACTCGGCATGCGCGGGGTGAACGAACGAGCGTGGCGGTGTCTAGACCGAGGACGCGGGAGGGAGAGCCGCACGGACGCGCGGGCGGGAGGCCGGCCTCTGCGGGGAAGGCCGCGCACCGGACGGCGGGCTGCGCAGGCGTGGGATCGGGGAAGTCGGCGAAGCATCGAGGGTAAGTAAACCCGTCTTCGAGACTCAGCTCGAGGGGCACCTGGGGGGCTCGGTTGGTTAAAACGTCCGACTTCGGCTCCAGTCCTGATCTCACCGTTTGTGAGTTCGAGCCCCGCATCGGGCTATGTGCTGACAGCTTGGAGCCTGGAGCCTGCTTCGGATTCTGTGTCTCCCTCTCTCTCTGCCCCTCCCCCACTCGTTCTCTCACTCTCTCTCAAAAATAAAGAAACATTAAAAAAAAGTTTTTTCAAAAAGACTCCACTCAAGCACCGCCTCCTCCAGGAAGCCCTCCCTGAAGCCAGGCTGGGTGGGGAGTGCCTCTGGGCCCACCGCCTCAGTGCCAAGGCCACTATTTGCCACTGTCCGGGAGCTCCTCCCAGCCGGGGTCTGCCTCGGAGTCCTCTTTGTGGCCCCACGGGCTCAGCTCAGAGCCGGGGGGGGGGTGCTGTGCTCAGGGCGCATGTGTGTCGGGGGGGCGGCGGTGGATGAAGGAATGAACGAGGGAGGGAGTGAATGACCGAATCGCCGCTAAGTCTTCAGGTGACAGAAGGTCGAGCGGCCGGGACAGGGCTCGCACAGGAGGAGAGGACGCTGGGGGCCCCGGGTCCGGTCCCATTTTGCGGATGAGGGAGCTGAGGCCCGGGGTGGGCGGCGCCTCTCCCAGGAAGTGGCCGCATCCTGGACCCCGCTCACCTCCCGCCCCGACAGGCCGTCGGGACCTGTGGTTCCCTGGCGGGAGCAGCGGGAAGCTCAGGAGGAGACGGGAGAGGGCCGGGACCCCCCCCCCCCCCCCCCGCCACCTGGGCCAGCACGCTCCTCTGGACCCAGAGTCTCAAGGAGACCTTGGCGTGCAGGCTGGGGACGCGTCCCCTGGGCCGGGGAGGGCAGGGAGCGGCGCTTTCCTGCTCCCTGACTGTGCGGGGAATCTTCTAGCACAATGAGCGAGCAGGAGCAGGAAACCGTCGCATGGACGTCGGCGTCGCCTCCTCCCAGCTCCTCCGTCTCGAGCCTTTCCCTCGCTGAGGCTGGGTTCTCCCGGACCCGGCAGGACGCGGCGGGGAGGACGCAGAAAAGGGGCCCCCATCTCAGGAACGGGCCCCGCCCTCAGCCCTGACATGGCACCATCCCGGGTCCCGACTCCCCCCCTCGAGCCTTCCAGGGGGGCCCCCACGGCCTTTGCGATCCCGTCCAAACTGAACCCATTCATGACCTCCGGGCCTCCGCGGGAGATGCCCCTGCCTACTTTCTCCCGCCCCCATACATCGGCCGCCCTGGCCGCCTTTCCCTGAACACACCACAGGCCCTTTGCACGTGCTGCCCGCCTGGCCTGCGAAGCTCTTCCCCAGATATTTTCACCTCCTCTGCAGCCCTGCTGGTGTTTCCCACTGCTCACAGGAATTCTCTAGAAAACACTTCAGGCTCGAAGAAGGAGGAAAGGCCCCTTCTGAGAAATGGGGAAAAGTTAGCAGAGCCCTCTCTCTCTCCCTTACTTAATATTTATAGCCGGAGGACGTCAGGTCAGAGAAGGAGGACCTACAGGCCCAAGCACGGTTGAGCCCCTCCCGCCGGTGACGGTCGCCGCCCATCGGGGACCTCTAGGACGCCGGCAGTCCCCTTGACCGAGTGAGGCGGGCCAGGTGGGGGACTGGCTCCGAGCTCTGCTGACACGTGGACCGGCTTTTCCAGAAGCGCCCAGAAAGGGTCTGGACGTCAGTGGGCTGGGCTCGTACACATGCATGCAGGTGGGGGTGGTGGAGGGGACGAGGAAGGGGGCCTGGGGGGGCATGGGGGCCTCGGCGGCACATCCAGGGTCCCGTTAACGAGAACCACGCTCGGACATTACTTTCCCGTTTACTCCAGACAGACAGGAGGTTCGGAGCCGCACGGTGACCCGCCCGCAAATCCAGGGTGGACCCCAGGTGTGGGACCCAGGCCTCGCCGTCCCCCTCGCCCCGGCCCGCGGCCTCCTGTCTCCAGGAGCGGACACTCGCAGGGGGAGGACGGGGGTGGGGCAGGCAGTCTCTGGTTCCCACCTTCCCTGCCTCCCCGCACCCCGGACTTGGGGGGCACGCTTCGAATGTGTCCTGGTGGCTTTTTGCTTTTTGTTTTTGTTTCTGTGTTTGTGGTCAAGCTAGAGAACGCGGGTTTAAAAGGTCACGTCCAGGAAGCGGCAAATGAGCCGTCGTTTGTAATTCACGGTCTGGAGTCCTCCTCCCAGACGCCTCCTAGGACACCCTTGACGGTCCCCCTGCGCCGAGCAGGGCCTTCCGTGACTGTCGCAGCCGCCCTCCGCCACCTCCCACCCCCACGGCCGACTCCGAACCCAGAGGGCCTCCTCCTGAGCCCAGTGCGACGCACACGCGGGGGCCCCCCGCCCCCCGCCCCCCACTGCCCAGACCCGACGCTCTCCCGCCCGATTCCAGCACGCCCGAGGGCGGGGGCTCAGCACGCTGCTGGACGACAGTGGCCACGAGGAACGGGCCGTTTCTTTGCGATCAGAACACCTCGTCTGTGTCCCCCTAACGGGGCGCCTGGGTCTTTAATAAAAGGACAGAGATGACCTTTAAGGAAGTTTAGGCATCTTTTGCTAGTTTTAGTGAAATTGAAATATTATAACAAAATAAGTCTCTTTTGCCCTTTTCAAAATTCCTTGTTCCTTGCAGATTCGGGGAAATGTCAGGGCCTTACGCTAAGGCCGTGGGGAAACCGGGACCATCGGGAGTGAGGCATTTGTTCAGAGTGTTGGGGGGGGCGGGGGGGCTGCAGGAGGGGCCTCGGGCACAGAAACTCCGCCCTGAGACAGAGCTTCGGACACCTCTGGAAGGGCAGATGCCCGCGGAGGCTCAGGGTACTTTCTCGAGCGTTCAAGGCAGGGACTGTCCCTCCGCGGAGCCGGTGGGCCTGGCGAGGACTTTTGTGCGGGAAACAGCCGGTGTGGAGGCAGACAGGCCTCTCCTGGGCCGGGGGCCTCGGCCGGCTCCGGACCCCGTGACTGCGCTGCCCCTCCCGGGGACCCTGGGGCCAGCAGCCCGCCCGCCCTCGCCATCTCCGCCCTCCAAGCTGAGAATGGCAGCTCCACGGGGGTGCTGCCCTGGGCACGGGGGCCCCGGCGGGGCAGGTCCCACCATTTCCTGCAGAACCGCCACCTCGAGTCATCACCCCCGGATGCCTCCCAGGCCCCCCCCGGACCGGCCTCCGCGGGGCTCCCCCAAACCTGCCCCTCCCCCCACGCTCCTTCTCTTCCATGGTCTCCACCGTCCACCCGACAGCGCCCCTGCCAGGAACCCCAGGGATCACCCATGGCCCCCCATTCCAGGCCTCTGGGCTCCCAGAGGAGCTCAGCTCAGCCCCGGCCCCCGAGACCCCATGTGGCTTCCTGCGGGGACCGCACCTCCAGCCCTGTCCCCACTTATTCCCACTGCTTAGACCCCCCGCGGTAACCGTCTGACACAGCGAAGACGCGTGTTGGGGCCGTCACCGCCCCCCCACCCCGCGGCAGCGGCTCGTGTCGCGGACGCAACCGCTGCTGATGGAGCCCAGTGTCCAGCCGGCTGGAAGGCCAAGCCGAGTCTCAGAAGTCCTTTGGGAGGGGAGGGGACGGGGGACGCGACGCGTCGGCGGGGAGGCCCGGCGGTGGGCGGAGCGGGCGCCGGGCTCCCGCGGCCTTACCTGCCTCCAGGTGCGCCCGCAGTCCGACGTCACGTACATCTCCTCCTTGTACTCCACCAGCTGCGAGCCCAGGTTGCCTGGTCCGGGAGAGGGGGGTCGGCGGCTCTTAGGACCGGCCAGCCTCACCGAGGTCCGTGCCCCGCCGGATCCCCGCATGCGAGTTACGTGTGCCCTGGGCCTGCGTCTCCCGCACCCGCGGCCGCCCGCGGGTGTGCCCCTCTCCGCGCCCTCCCTCCACCGCCGGCCTGCGCGACCACTGTGCGTGGGCCCTGGGTCCCGGGCCGTGCTTTGCCCAAAGCGAGCCAGCCTCGCGGCTCCGGCGGGGCCCGGATGTGGGCAGAGCCCAGGCCCTCGAGGGGCCCAGGGGAGGCGTGTCCAAGGATAAATGTGGGCTGCGGTCAGGAACTGGCTAAGAGGACCTGCTCCAGGGGGGCCAGCCTGGGGGCAGGGCGGCCCCCGACTGGCTTGAAGCTGGGGCAGGGCGCAGCTGGATTTGCCTCTGGAGACAGCCCCCCGGTCCTGGCTGCAGGGGGTCCAGAAGTCCAGTCTGGGTGAGAGGCAGGGTAGGCACAGAGGAGGCGCCTAGCTCCTCAAATATCCTCAAATATCTGTTGAGCGGCTGCTTGGAGGCTGGTGCGAGGTGGCCGCCAAACCCCCGGACGGCCAGGAGGTCCTCCTTGGCCGTGGTTCGCTTGAACCCGGTACCAGGCCGGTTGACGGTCACCACCCTCGAAGCCACTCTGCAGCTCGGATTTAATCCTGGGGCGGGGCCGGCGTGGGAAGACGCTCCGCCCAGCGTCCACGCCAACCCCGGCTTAGAGATGAGGAAGCTGAGCCCAAAAGGGGCTCTCGGGGAGGGAGCAGTGTCCGCCTCACAAAGCCTGTCCTCAACGGTCCCCTGGGAAGGGCCGGAATGACCAGATTTTTCCAGGGAGCTGGATTTGGCAGGCTTCCACTCTGCCCCTGTGGTCTTGGCAGGGACCAGGGGAGAGAGCCCCCCAGATGATGGGGGGCCTGGGATGGCACCGAAGCCCTTCTGGACTCCTGCCTGGAGCCCCAGAGGCCCTTGCCCCGTTCCTCACTTCCCGTGTGCAGCGTTATTGATGGGGCACTCTTGGGACTGTCTTGTCCAGAGTCAAGTTCGGATGTCGGTGAAAATTCCAAAGGGAACGGATTGTCCTCAGACGGATGAGTGAAAGGGAGTCCCAGCCAGAGTGGTGAGGGGTTGTGTGCCTGCTCTCTTTCCTGAGGCCAACCAGGTGCCTACGCGTCCATCTGTCCATCCATCCATCATCCATCCATCTGTCCAACATCCATCCATATGTCCATCTATCCATCATTGATCAATCAATTGATTGATCCATCCATCCATCACTATCTGTCCATCCATCCGTCATCCAGCCCTCCATCCATCGTCTGTCTCTCCGTCCATAATTGATCGATCAATTGATCCACCCATCCATCTATCCGTCCATCCATCCTTCATCTGTCCATCCGTCCATCTGTCCATCATCCATCCATCCATCAATAATTGATCAATCAATTGACCCATCCATCCATCCTTCATCTGTCCATCTGTCCATCCGTCCATCCATCCTCCCACTTCCCTTCTTCACCAGTTCCACTCGCTCATCCATTCTGGCACTTATCCAACAGCCCGCAGGCACCTGCTGTCCGGCCAGCCTCATGCCGAGCTGAGGGAGGTCCGAGATGAATAAACGTGGCCCCCGCTCCCAGAGAGCTCTCGCGCTGGCAGGGGAAGCCGCGTGCCACGCAACCGCAGGCAGAGCCAGGACACCTGACGCCCGGGGACTTGTGAGAGCAGACAGGGGGCGGCTGGTGGCCCCGGGACGGAAGGCCATCAGGAGGAGGCTCCTGCAGGGAGCGACCTCGGAGCCGCGCCCGGAGAGACAAGGGTGCTCTGGCCAAGGGAGAAGGAAAGGCCGTGCCAGGTGGCGGGAACGCCCGGTGGTCTGGTGGCGGGAACGCCCAGTCGTCGGGTGGCGGGAATGCCCGGTCGCCGGCGTGGAGGTGGGAAGGCGCACGGCGAGGGAGGGGTGGGTGCGGAACCCGGTGTCCCCCCGCCTGGCAAACAAACGGGGCTGAGAAACGGCTGCTGAACGAATGAAGTGAGTGAGCGGAACAAATGAGTGGATGACGGGGGTAGGAGGGAAGGGGGGCGCCCTTTATCCGCTGCATTCCAGATGCCAACAGGGGCGCTGGGACGCGAGCATCAGTACCACTTGGCAGGCAAGTCCCTGCCTGTAATTCCAGCCGCGCAGATGCCTGCCTTTCAAGGGACACTATCTGTTTTCCCTGCCCCATCTCCCAGAGCTGTCAGGCTGCCAGTCACCTAACAGGCACTGGGGACAAAGAAAGGGACATTGGCGGAATGTGTCCCCAGGCTGAAGGGCCTGCAGAAGCCCAGAGGTGCTGCCCTCATTTCACAGATCGGGAAACTGAGGTCCAGGGATAGGACTAAGAGAGGCAGGGAGGGCGGGAGGGAGGGAGGCTGCCTTGGGCACACCCTCCCGGGGCGGGACACCCCTTCAGACCCTCACTGCTTCCTTGGGCAGCCAGGAAACTCATTCTGGGTTTTTGAGGACTTTTGTGCCTTTTGTATTTTGGTCAAGAATTTGAGGATTCAGCCAATCGGGAGGAGGCTTTTGAGGGGCTGGGAGGCGGGAGCGCCCTGGGGGCTTTCCCTCCCTAAGGAGCCTGGGTTGGCTTCCTGAGTGACAGCTGGCAAGGGGGTCCAGGTACTTCCCACCTGGAGCTTCCCGGGGGGCGGGGGGGGGGGGGGCGGGGAGGCCTCTAAGGCTGGTGCAGTGATTAAGAGCTCAGAGCCGGACGGAGGAAGGGCCTGTCTAGGGCGACCGCCAACAGGAAGAACATTCTCTCGTTTTCCTTTCCTTCCTATCGGTGGTACCCAGGGCTCCTGCCCCCACCGGGGGGCGGCGGGAGCAGGTGGGGCTGTCCCAGCGCTGGGCGCCGGAGGGCACCTAACCCCGCACGTTACAGAGAAAATACGATGCCAGGCGCTGCCATTGTACACTTTTGAAACCCAGGCTTTCCATTGTGAAAGATCCTTCGAAGTCGAATCACTTACTTTAGGTCCCGTCCCATCAGCGCGCTCGTGCACCTCCCTGAAGGAGGCTCTGGTTTACGGGTATAGACGGGCATGTGCCCAACTTACACTTTGATTCTTTTCCTCATGTCAGTTGCACGTGTCTCTCCCCCCGACTAAACTAGAACCTTCCTCAGGGATTGATATGTGTCAGCCGTGACACGAATGGTTCTCCCACCTGTCCATCCACGCACGCATCTGTCCTTCCGTTGACCCATTGCGCATTCCACGATCTGGCCTATCTGGCCGTCTACCTGTCCACTCTTTCCTCCACCCACCTCCCCATTCACCCATCCTCCACCCGTCCCATCCTTCAGTAGGCCATCCATCCATCCATCCATCCATCCATCCATCCATCCATCTTCCCGCACAGCAGCCTGTGTCTCGTGCCCACCGTGGGCCATGCGTTCACCCCTCGGGCTGTGCCGTGATTCCTGAGCTTCCTGGAGACACTGCCCCCCGCCCCCCAACCGACACCCCAAGGACCCAGGCCCGTGGCCAGCTGGTTCTACCCTTGAGAACCAAGTGTCCCTCGGGCAACGATAGCACCTCCTACCTGCGCCCATGATGAGGCCCGGAGCGGTGTCTTTGGTGTGCACGGTGCCCGATACGTAGGGGTTGTCCGCCCATCGCAGATGCAAGTGGAGGTGGCAGTCCGGCTGCAAGGGGGGGAAGGGAGCCAAGGTCAGCACTTGGGTGGGAGACGTGTTCCCAGAAAAGGTAGGACTGAGGCTTTTTGGGTGGGAAGGCAGGGCCAGGAGGACCTCGGGAGAGGGATGGAGGGCAGGAAGGAGGTTCTGAGGCTGACCGTGGGGCGGAGGCCAGCAGGTCCCGGTTGACCCCGGCTTGTGGATGAAGCCAGAATCCCCTCTCCAGGGGAGGGTTCTCCCAGCATGAGAGAGCACTCCCAACGTGCAGTGGGCATTCCCACGTGCAGTGCCAGGTCACAGAACGTGACTCCTAGAGCCTGTGCAGCCCACGGCCACATTCATCTGTCTGTCCATTCATCCATCCATCCGTCTGTCCATCCATCATCCATCCATTCATCCATCCATCCATCCACCCACCCATCCACCCACCCATCCACCCACCCACCCATCCATCCACCCACCCATCCATCCATCCACCCACCCATCCATCCATCCACCCATCCATCCATCCATCCACCCACCCATCCATCCATCCACCCATCCATCCATCTATCCCCACCCACATCCATCTATCCATCCATCCACCATCCATCCATCCATCCATCTATACATCCATCCATTCATCCATGCATCCATCTATCCATACATCCAACATCCTTCCATCTATCCACCATCCATCCATCCATCCATCTGTCCATCCATCCATCCACTATCCATCCATCCACCCATCTATCCACCATCCATCCATCCATCCGTCCATCCATCCATCCATCCAACTACTCGCCCATCCATCCATCCAGAACCACGGTATCCCAGGCGCCGGGGAACAGCTGTAAGACACCCCCTCAGCCCGTGCCTTCTGTGAAGAGCCCACTGTGGAGCATCAGCAGACCCCCTGGGGGCGGCCCTGACTGGAGAGACAGGGAAACTCATTGTAATAACATTTCTGGTGGCACCATCGACAATAGCCAAAGTATGGAAAGAGCCCAAATGTCCATCGATGGATGAATGGATAAAGAAGATGTGGTATATATATATACAATGGAGGATTACTCAGCAATCAAAAGGAATGAAATCTTGCCATCTGCAACTACGTGGATGGAACTGGAGGGAATCATGCTAAGCGAAATGAGTCAGAGAAAGACAGATATCCTATGACTTCATTCATATGAGGACTTTAAGATACAAAGCAGATGAACATAAAAACAGGGAGGGGGACAAAGCATAAGAGACTCTTAAATTCAGAGAATAAACAGGGTCGCTGGAGGGGCCGTGGGGGGGGATGGGCTGAATGGGTGAGGGGCATCGAGGGAGACACCTGCTGGGAGGAGCACTGGGTGTTATATGGAGCGGGTGAATCACTGGGCTCTACCCCTGAAATCATTATTGCATGATATGCTAACTAACTAGGATGTAAATTAAAAAATAATAATAATAATTTAAAAATTAAATTAAAAAAAGAAGATGAAAAAGGAGCCACCGGGCGCATGGCAGAGAAGAGAAGTAGCCCCAGGTCTCCCGGTGGGCCGGGGGGGGGGCTCTCTGGGCTGCCACCAGGCTTGCCCATGTCCCCTGATGCACCGTGTGCACAGTGTCACCGTGGCGGCGAGCAGAGCACAGCAGAAGTCGGAGAGCCGGCTGCCTCCCCCTCCCACCCGCAGGTGGGCCGTCCTGGCTGCTGGGTACTGGTCTGGGCCAGAAGTGGAACATTCCTGAGGGTTCTGTGCAGTCAGTCATGGCCCACAGGACGCTGGCAGGTGCAGGCAGAGCTGGGGTCTCCCTCGGAGCCGTGGAGGGTCTGCTGACCAGTGTCTCTCAGCCTGTCCTCAAGCTGCTGGGGGAGGGGCTGCTAGTGTCTGGCAGCTTGAGACAAGGCCTTACAACAGCCCTCCGGGACTGAGCTAATCCGGGGCTGGCCGGGGCGAGGCAGAACTATGGGGGCGACCCTGGGGCATTCAGCCACCCTGAGGTCAGGTCAGGGCGGGCGCTGTCAGAGAGGGGCCAGGGCGGGAGACCCCAAGGGAGGCTGGTGCCACCAGAGAGTCCCGTTCTGCTGAATGTCCTACTCTGGGGGGGGCGGGGGGCAGGTGCCTACGAGGCTGGGGTGGGCTGAGGCAGGCCACGCCGGAAGGCCCTGGCGCCCCCTTCTCAGCCCCTTTCCTGACTCACCCCCAGCCTGAGAAGGGCTGCAAACCTAGTGGGTTTTCACGCTGAATTAAGGTGTAAACGGATTCGCAACACCTCCGAATAGGAGTTATCCAGACCCAGGAGGGCTGGTGCCATTCCTCCGTAAGGAATCCCCACTCCCGGCGGGGATATCCGCCCCGCGGAGCCGAGCGACGGCCCGGGGAAGCGCCAGCGCCCCGGCGGCAGGAGGAGAGACGGCTCCGGCGCCAGGGCCCCTGCGATGGCTCCTCAGCTACACCTGCGCTAGAACATCGGCCGGAAAAAGGGCCGATTATGGTTACTTCCGGGTGATCCGGTTACGGCCGCACCTTGGCTCCCTGTTTCCCGAGCATCCCGCAAGGGGCCGGACCCCGTCTCGGAGGGAGAAGCAAGAAGCGGAATCCCACCCCCCCCAACGCGCAGCCTGCGTGGCCGCGGGGGAAGAAACCCGGGAGAGGGGCGAGGCTTGTCCCACCCCGTGCCCTGGCCACGCCCCGGCCACGCCCCGGCCACGTGCTGCTGCTGCCACACCTCCCGAGCCCCGGCTTTGCTTTCCTGTCCCCTGTGCCCAGCTGGCTCCACCGGCCCCCTCCTCCTCCTCCTGCCATGAGGCAGGGACACACATGTCCCCAAGGTGATCTCGCTGAGCTGCGGGCGAGAATCTATTCTTAGCAAAAACTTGCTTTGACAGATTAATAGGCCTAACGTCGCCGACGACGGTGACGCAGGAATAAGCCTTCACGGCCGTCTTGTTCTCGGAAGGGTTCGTTCCAGCGGCAGAGAATCCATGCTCCCCCCCCCTCCCAGGTCACAGGTGCGACTCTGCTCCCGTGTCAGCGGGAGGGCCGTGCGCGGAGGCCGAGCGCAGGAGGTGAAGGGCGGCCGGCCAGCGCTCGCGGGGGTGGGGGGAGGGGGGGTGTCCCTGCCAGCCTGAGGCACCTCGGGGGTCAACCTCGGGGGTCAGCGACCCCAGACCGAGGGAGGAACTGATTCTGCCTGGGCGGGGGCCCTACCGCATTCAGAGGCCCTGCAGCGATCCGGCGGGTCTGTTTCGGGTGCTGATGTATTACAAACGCCCAGAACGGGGGCGCTGGGTGGCTCAGTCGGTTGAGGGTCCAACTCTTGATTTCGGCTCAGATCATGATCCCAGGGTCGTGGGATTGAGCCCCACACAGCTCTGTGCTGAGTGTGGAGCCTGCTTAAGATTCATTCTCTCTCTCTCCCTCTCTCTCTCTGCCTCTACTCCTCTCCCCCGTTTGTGCGCGCGCGCGCTCTCTCTCTCTCTTTAAAAGAGAATAATCACCAAACACCCAGAACAGCACCGTACACACAGTCGGTGCCTGCTTATCTTCGTTGAAGGGACACCCTTGTTAAATAGACGCTGTCATCTGTCATTCGTTCCGTGCAGAGAGAGACGGAAGGAGGATGGGCTCAGGCACCCCCAGGGCGCAGTCCCCACCTGCTCGGCACCTATGCTCAGGCCCAGTGGAAGACAGAGGAGCAAGCATCCCCAGCGGTTTCCCAGTGGAGGGAGTATCTGGGCAGGGTTTTCAAGTGTCAATAGGAGTTTGCTGGACCATGGGAAGGAAGAAGGCATTCCGGGGTACGGGACGGCGTGGGGCGGGGGCAGTCCAGAGGGGAAGGGACGTGTCCTGCCTGCTCTCCGCCAGAGACTGTGCCCTGTTCTCTCTCACCCTCCCCACGAGATTCTTATCATTCTTATCATCTTCTTTCCTCTTTTAGCAGAGACTCCGAGTGACCTGGCCAGGGTCACAGTCAGTGGGGACCCGGGGCTGCAGCTCTGTGCGGCTCTAACTCCCGACCACTCCCTGGGTCCCCGGCCGGGGGAGGCGTGGGTGCTGGTGGTGGTGGTGGTGAGTTCCCCGTGGAGCGAGGAGAGGCAGGTGGGTGGGGCGCCGAGCAGCCCATCTCTTGGGGCCAGGCCCGCTAACTGTTCCACTGTTTCAGCCTCACAGACATGGGCCTGTGTGCCACCCGCATCTCCTGGTGGCCAAGCAGGGGCCGGAGGGAAACCCCAGGTGGCTTCACTGGTATTCATGGGACAGGCACCCCCCGCCCCGGGGATAGCAGGACCGGCCCGGAGCTCATGACATCTGGGCTGTGGCCCCGGCCCGGCTGCTTATCCCAGCCCACCCCCCACAGGCAGCGTGCGCTCCCCGGTCCTACGTGCCGGCCCATCCACTTAGCAGCTGTCTGCTCACCCTCTTGCGCCTTGGCCATCGCCACGAGAGCGTGCCGGGGCTGGGCCTGGGATGCGGAGCCAGATACAGGGAGCGGACCCCCTCCCTGAAATCAGCCAACCCCCACATTTGTGAGTGGGCCCTGCCAAGGTGCACAGAGCGCCCGGCTGAGCCCAGCCCAGATCTGAAGATCATGGGATTGTTGCTGGCGGCTTGTTAGGCAGCAGCGTGTGACGGGTGCTGACTGATGCATCCTCCCTCTCCAACTGCCGGCTAAGCCTTCGGTAAAGCAAGGGAATCCCCAGGTCCCTCTCTGAGATGCCCAGAGGAGCCCGTGGTTCCCAGCTCTGAGACGGGGCCCTCCCTGGGACCCCCAGGGCTCCTTCGGGGATGACTTGCGCCCACCCTGGGGGGAAGGTGTGGGGCAGGAGAGGGACTCACAGGCTCACAGTTGGTTGGTTTTCCGTTCATGTCCGTGCTGGGTGGCCTCAAGCGATCCCAGTCGCGCCCCTTGTTGTAGGTGATGAGTGTCACCACCTTCCCATTGGTTTTTTGGTTCGCCAGGAAGACTCCCTTCACCCCTCGGACCTGGGACAGCAAAACGAGAGCCGTCACAAACCCGTGCCCAGAGCCGTCTGACGATGGAGCATCCGGCCTGCGCCAGCGCCTTGCCCAGAGCTCTGCCCTGCCCGCGGGGCTTCACTTCTCCCCCGGGGCTGAAGCTGACCGGGTGCACTCGGGAGGCGAGGGGGGCGCGGGCGGCAAGGGATCCAAGCCGTGGCCCGAGCTTCGCCCGGAAGCCGGTTCTGTCCGACCCCAAAGCCTGCTGCTTCTCAGGATGCTGAGCCGTCCTCCCGGCCCCGGCCAGCGGCCATCGGACAGTGAGCAGAGCTCGGGTCCTGCCACGCCCGCTTGTCACCGTCACCCCGTCTCCACCCCAGGGCTCCTGACTCGGAGTCCCCGCCTCCCTCCCGCTGGACCCGCGGGGCCTGGGCCAAGGCCGCTGCCCCAGGCTTTCCTCTGGGGGCCCTCAACTCAGCCCCACACGGAAACGCCAGGTGGTGAGGACGGGGGGTCAGTGCTCAGCCCCTCCCGCCCCGGCCAGGGGCTCCGGTTCCCCTTGTCCCCTTTCTCAGAGTTTCCAGAAAGCCCACGCAGTGAGCCAGACGCACCCAACAGTCGGCTACTAATTTGGCCCGTAAGGAAGGTCAAATATCAGCAGTCGCACACAGTCAGCCTCCTGGCCCCACAGAGACGGCCTCTCCCAGAAAGTTCCTTGCACATGGGCCTCAGCCCACAGCTGTGGAGCCCCCCCCCCCCGACCTGGTGGGGTTCCTCGGAGCCTCCCGTGTGCCTGGGGCTGTTTCTGCCCTGCCGCGTGCAGAAGTCGCTCTCTCTCCAGGCGAGCCTGAGAGAACAGAGCCTCAGGGAGGCCAAGGAATATTCTTACGTTACAGTCACGACACACAGTGAGCGAGCGCCTTCCTGGGTGGGCGAGCGGGGGCTTGGTTTGAACCCCCCACAGTCCTGGGGCCGCTGCTCCCGGACACTCGGCGCACAGGCCTGCCGGGGGCCCCGTGCGTGGGGAGACCACAGAAGGAACGACAGCGGTGGACGCGCCTCCTGCCGCTGCTCTGACAGAGTGACCTGGGCTGAGGGGCCTGACATACACTTTACTGCGTCTGGGTTGTGGAGGTCGGAAGCCCAGCACGGGCCTCCCTGGGCTGACGTCAAGGTGCAGCCGGGCCGGCTCCTCCCGGAGGCTCCGGGTGAGAATCGAGAATCGTGTCCCGGCCTCTTCCAGCTTCCGGAGGCCCCTGCCCTCTGCCCGCGGTCACATGGGTCCCTCTGACCCTCGTCTTCTGTCCCCCCTTTTGGGGACCCGCCAACTGTAACTGCCCCCGGGCCACGGGCGTCCGAAAGGGTGCCGCTCGAGGTGGGAGGGGTGTCCAGCCCTCGTCCCGGCTTCGGGGCCGGCCCTCCCGCAGCGGGGCCGGGGGCCCCTTCTCCCACACACGGTGACGTCATTCTGCCTCCCGCTCCCCGAGGCCCAGCGCTGGGTGCAGAGGCCTCCCCCTGACACCCTAAGGGCGGCTCAGATCCTGACTTGCCCAGTGCCGGCTCACTTCGTCCTGTAGTCGTGATTTCGCACCCCGCTGGTCTCCAGGAGAACACCCAGCCGCCAACAGCTCAATCCCCGAGATGGCAGACGGCAGGGACGGGCCGCGTCTGAGCAGACCAGCCCCGGCTCCTGACGCCGACATGCTCACAGCCGGGCCCTCTTCCCGGCACCGTCCACTCCCGCGGTGGCTATCAGGACGCACCGCACACAGCAGGGCCTGACCTGACAGAAGTCTGTTTCCCCACCATCTAGAAGCCGGAAGTCCAAAATCGAGGCGGGCGAGGGGCTGTGCTCCCTCGGAGCTTCCAGGGAAGGGCCCTCCCTCGTCCCTTCCAGCTTCCGGCGGCTCCGGGCGCCCCAGGCTTGCGTCCGCGCCTCTTCGACCTCTCCCCGTCTTCATGTCGTCGCCTTTCTGGGCCTGTGTCTCCCCTTTTGTCCCCGAAGGACATTCGTCGCCGGATCTGGGGCCCAGCTGGATAATCCGGTATGGACTCCTCTCGAGGGCCTTCAGTTAGCGACAGCCGCAAAGACCCCTTTTTCCAGACGAGGTCTCGGTCACAGTGCCGGGGACTGACACGGTCATCTATTTTTGGGGTCCCTATTCGGCCCACTACAACGGCTGCCCCCCCACACTGCGGCCAGCGCTCTTCAGGGGCAGGGACGAGACTGGGATCCCCTGGACCCCCACTCCTAACCCAGCACAGAGGCACCCAGGAAAGGGCTGCGGGCTCACCTCGAACCCCCGGGCAGGCCGTCTGGGACAAGTATTTTTTCCGGACACTCTGCTGGAGAAGCGATACCCACGGGGACCAGCTGAGCATGTGTAGGACCGCCCAAGCCCGAGTCGGGGCCAGGCCCCTCCCGTGTGTTAGCCCACGCCCCAGGAGAGGCGGTG
Organism: Paguma larvata; assembly: GCA_030068075.1. Taxonomy (NCBI): domain Eukaryota; kingdom Metazoa; phylum Chordata; class Mammalia; order Carnivora; family Viverridae; genus Paguma; species Paguma larvata. The sequence goes on along the minus strand of CM057823.1, from coordinate 192,381,054 downwards.
GCTGGGCCAGCAGTGGGGAGCTCGAGGGGCGCTGACTCGGCGGCGCCCCATGTTTAAGGAGGACACACGTCCTTGAATCTGCCCGGCAATCCTACCAGGAGGGCGCTACTGCCGTCCTCATTTCTCAGTGGGCAAGCGGCAGCACAGAGAGGTTAAGTAACCTGCCTGAGGCCACACAGCACACACATACCAGAACTGGGACTTGGCTCCAGAGCTGTGCCTGGGACCGCCCCCTGTGACCCCTGCGAAGTGGGTTTCGGAGAAGTGAGGTCATCTGTGAGGGCACCGGCTGGTGGGCAGAAGGTATCACCCTTGCCCCTGGCCGCCCGTCCAGCGCAAACCTCCTTGGAAGCTCTCCCTGACTCCCACTCCGGTCTCAGTGAGCAGCCTGCACCAGACCCCCTGCTGGCGCTGCCATACCGGATTGGAACCACTGTTGGGAGCCGTCTTCTCCAGAGGCCGGCAGCTCTGAAAGGGTCCGTTCCCCCCTGCCCCCAGCGGAGGCGCGGAGTCTGGGACAAGCACAGAGACACCTTGGAATGGGACATGCCGTGGAGCGTGCCCCTGTCTGCGGCCCCCTGGTCCCGGTCACCCTGCCCCTGCCACCCTCACCTGCTCCCTCTCCCCAGCCCCCTGGGCTGTGAGGACACCTCCCCAGAACTGGGTCTGGGGTGAGCCTGGTGGCCTCTCCGGAGGCTCTGCAGGGGAGGGGCGGGGGGTGGGGCCTCCTGGAAGTAGCTTCTAGCAAAGGGCAGTGGGGCCTGGGGCTTGTTCCTCTGAGTCCTCCAGTGGGATGGAAGTGCTGACGACTGAGTACGGTCATTGCTTTCTCGGGAAAATGCTTTCTTGTGAACAGCTTGGAGGTGAACGCGGAGCCTTGGGTCCCTCTGGGAGGCCGTCGCCCGCGCCGAGAAACCCCACTGCCTGCCCCAGGCTCCCGCTGGCTTGCGCGCACACGGACACCCCCAGCCCCGCAGGCCCGGCGGGGCCACTGTCCAGCAGTTACTGTAATTGGGGCGCTTTCCCACAGGCGGGGGCCCCCCAAGGGCAAGGCGAGGGGGGAGAGCGAAAAGGTGAAAGGCCGAGCGAGGGCGTGCTGGCGAGGAGTCGGGGGCCACGCGTGGGCTGCACGGGCCCCGGCTGTTCCGGATTCCTTGCTTATTCCCGGGTCTGTCTGGGCAGGTCACTTGCCTTCTCTGACCCGGCTGCGCGGCCCCCTCCCCGGCTCTGGCGTGGACTAGAGCCGAGGAGGGCACCGGCCCTGAGGGCCCGGTCCAGGCAGGGCTGACATCAGGGGCATCCAGGCACAGAACGAGATAGTGCAGGGGCGAGGCCCGGGCGTGGGAGCCAGGAGCCCCTGCTCAGAGCCTCCGATCGGGCCTGGGTTTCGGGGCACAGCAAGTGCAGGGGGAGACAGCCGAGCGGAGACCCCAGGGAGAGCGCAGGGGGAAAGGCAGGGAGGCAGGGACGCTCGGGGGCTGAGACAGAGCAGGGGTCCCAGGCTCGGTCACCGAGGCCGAACCCCGCCTGGCATGGGCGCGCGCCGGGAGCGGCTGTACAGACGGCGGCCGGCGGCCGACGGTCGGCCCATGACGAGGACCGTGGGCACCCATCCCCAGGGGAGCGACCAGCACCCCCCGAGGTGCCAGTCCTCTGGGTCCGCGGGGCTAGGTCACGAAGGAGTCGTTCTCCATTCCTGGAGCTTTAGTTTCATCAGAAACGGTAAGTTTTGTCTCCTCTTTAAAAGTACCTACGGAGTATCTTCCTGGCCTGCAAAGCCTCAAACATTCGGTGCTTTACAGAAATATCTGCAGACCTGAGACAGAGCTTTAGTGATGGGGTGGGAGTGGGAGGGAAGGGGGGGCAGGGAAGAGGAGGGGAGTAGAGGGGAGGGGAGGGGAGAGGGAGGAAAGGGAGAGGATTGGAGGGGATTGGAGGGAAGTGGAGGGGGGAGGAGATCGGAGGAGAGGGAAGGGGAGAGGAGGGGAGGGGAGGGGAGGAAAGGAGAGGGGAGGGGATGGGATTGGAGGGGAGGGGAGGAGAGGGAATTGGAAGAGAGGGGAAGGGAGAGGACAGAAGGGGATGGGGGGGAGGTGAGAGGAGGGAAGGAGAGGAAAGGGGAGGGGAGTGGAGGGGAGAGGAGGGGGGATGATTGGAGGGGACTGGAAGGGTGGGGAGAGGAGGGGAGGGGAAGGGAGAGGGTTGGAGCAGAGGGAAGGGGAAGGGAGCAGAGGGGAGGAGAGGAGAGAGGGAGGAAGGGGGGAAGGAGGAAGAGGAGAGGATTGGAGGGGATTGGAGAGGAGGGGTGAGGAGGGGAGGGGAGCAGAGGGGAGGGGATCTGGGGGAGCGGAGGGAAGGGGAGGGGATGGGAGAGGAGGAGAGGAGAAGGAAGGGGAGAGGATTGGGGGGGAGGGGGGAGGATTGGAGGGGATTGAAGAGGAGGGGAGAGGAGGGGAGGGGAGCAGAGGGGAGGGGATCCCAGGGAGCGGAGGGGAGGAGAGAGGACTGGGGGGTGGGAGTGGAGGGGAGGGGAGGGGAAGGGAGGGGAAGGGAAGGAAGGAAGGGGGGAACGGGAGCAGAGGGGCGGTGGCGAGGACGGGAGTCGGGGAGGGTAGGGGGAGCCTCTCCCTGGCTGAGGCCCCGCCCCCTGGCTCGCCCCGGCTGAGGCCCCGCCCCCCGGCTCTCCCGGGCTGAGGCCCCGCCCCCGTCCCCTCCCCGGGCCTCTGAGGCCCTGCCCCCCCCCCCCCCCCCCCCCCGTCCCCTCCCGGCGCACCTCGAGGATGTCTATGAGCACGCTGTCCCCGGCCTGCCGCGAGCTGCGCACGTCCTCCAGCGCCAGCGAGTAGTGCACGCCGCGCGTGTCCGACTGGTACAGGTTGTAGGTGTCGCTCTGGTACCACTCCTGCACCGCCACGAACACCTGGTTCTCGTCCGTGCTGATGACCTGCAGGTCCTGGGGCCGCGGCGGGGAGAGCACGGGGTCAGGGGGGTCGGTGGGGGGAGAGCACGGGGTCAGGGGGCGTCGGTGGCGGGGAGAGCACGGGGTCAGGGGGGGTCGGTGGGGGGAGAGCACGGGGTCAGGGGGGTCGGTGGGGGGAGAGTACGGGGTCGGGGGGTCGGGGGGGAGAGCACAGAGTCGGGGGGGCCGGGGGGGAGAGCACGGGGTCAGGGGGAGGGTCGGTGGGGAGGAGAGACGGAGTCGGGGGGGTCGGTGGGGGAGAGTACGGGGTCGGCGGGGGTCGGTGGGGGGGGAGAGCGGGGTCGGAGGGGGGCCGCGGCGGGGAGAGCACGGGGTCAGGGGGGTCGGTGGGGGGAGAGTACGGGGTCGGGGGTGGGTCGGTGCGGGGAGCACGGGGTCGGGGGGGGGGTCGGTGCAGGGAGCACGGGGTCGGGGTGCCAGTGGGGGCAGATCATGGGGTGGGGGGGGTTGGTGCGGGGGAGAGTGGGGTCGGAGGGGTGAGCACAGGGTGTGGGGGGTTGGTGTGGGGGAGCGAGCCCGGAGGGGTGGGGCAGGCCGGGGCGCTGGGCAGGGCTCTCCGGGGGTCATGACGACCTAGGTCTTCAGCCTGCCCTCAGCTCCGTGACCGTGGACCTGTCCCTTTACCTTCCGGGGCCCCTGTCTTCCTGCCTCCAAAATGGGGGTGTGGCTCCAGCTATTTGCCCGTCTCCCCACCCCCCCCTCCCATGCCGAGGACTTCCTCCTCCGTGCACCCGGGGGGTCAGGATGCGCCCCCAGGGGTCACCTCCGGGAGGCGGGGTGGGACCTCCCCTCCTCCGGCCTATCCTGAGCACCAGGACAGTCAGCTGTTGGTTCCCTCACTCGGCACGCATTCATGAGGCGCCTACTGGGTGCCAGGCGCCGGTCCAGGCACTGGGGCTCGGCGGGGAGCCACGGCCGCCTCTACCCCTGCGAACATCCCCCCCTCCCCGGGTTCCAGATTTTACAATTCAGAAGCAAAACGAAGTCTGACAACGTGAAAAGGAAGGAAAAGGGACCCGGGGCCACTCCCGCTCTGTTCTCTGTGCCCGCCCAGCCGGCGCCCAGGGCAGTGTGGGAGCCCGGGGGGGGGGGGGGGGGGAGGGCCATCCGGCACCGTCACAGGCTCCTGCTCCCCAGCGTCCAGTGCTTCCCTTCCGTCGCTCCGACCCTTCTAGTGCCCTGCCGGCAGCACATCGGACCAGCACTGGGGACGGACGGAAGGGCGAGGCCGGGAGACGCCAGCCCACCCCTGCAGAGGAGAGGCCCACCCTCCGCCCCGCCCAGTTTTGGGGTACGCTTCTCCTAGTCTTCTCGTCTGACATGGGGGGGCATAGACAGGGGAAGCCGGTTTCTCTAAGAACAGACTGAGCCCCTGTTCGTCCGTGGGGCATGGCCTTCGGTGAGACAGAAGATCTGGCTGCCTGGGCAGGACGGGGTGCTGGTGGCCCCCTGCCCGCCCTCCCCGCCCAGCCCCTGCGGTGCTCAGACAAAAGAAGGGGCTTTGCCGAGAAGGGAGGCGGTGTTGCGAAGCATTGGGTGGTCCCCGGCAGCACCGAGCTGGGCCCTTTGTCTACGACAGAAGTCTACCACGGAAATGACTGGGGCCAAGAAGCTCGCCACCAGGGAAGGAGTGTCCAGGTCAGGGGCCCGGGACTTGGCAGCTCCCGTCCAAGGGGGAGCAGGCTGGCGGGGTGCAGGGACGCACGCGGAACCCGCACGGGAAGCAAGCGGTCGCTGCCCTAGTCTCCGGCCTCCCTTCCCCTATCTCTCCGCTCCCGGCCGCAGGCCGGACGGCACCGCGGCCACAGGGTTTGGGCAATCCGCGGCCCGGTGGGGAAGGTGGTGCGCGGGCAGGGGGGCCACGCTCGGGCAGAGCCGGTGGCGACCCGCATTCCCTGCTGGGGCCCTCATCCCGCGAGGTCGTTAGAATCACACACACACACTGTTTGATGACTGCGTGCGGTTGTTCTTGTGGGCATACTGTGCATCGCTGACGCGCTTCCCCGCGGGCGAGCCTTTAGCGTCGCCAACGTCGCGTGCGAAATAATCGTGAACGTCACAGGACACAGGTCTCTGCCTTTCTGATCACGTCCCGAACCTGGATTCGGAGGGGAACTGCCGCCTTGGAGAGCAGGAACCCTTATTACACGGTGAACGCCGGTCCCGAGGGTCTGTATGAACCCCTTCCCCACCGGCCGGGCTAAGCCGATGCTCGCTTCGCTCACGCACGCCAGTGTTGAGAATGGTCTTTTACGAAATCTTCGCCGATTAGAGAATACGATAAAAGAGAAAAGAGGTAAATAGGACGCAGCGTTTGCTCGCATCCGAATTTCTGTGATTCCGTCTCAAAAGAAAAGTCAGAAGCCAGAGAGACAGGTGTGACTCCGTCTTCAAACGAAGGACACGACAAACCATCAGATGCACGTACGCGTGCCTGTAGGTGTCTTTGTAGGTACGTGCAGACGTGTTTGGGTCTGTGTTCGTACGGCCTGGAGGGACAGGCAGAAGGAAACGCCAAAGTTCCCCCTATTTGTTATCAGGCAGAATTGAGGTTCGGTTGCAGGTGAAGAAATAGAAAGAAAAGGTTGGTTCAAACAAGAGAGCTCCTTCCTCCCGCGTGTAAAACAAGTCTGCAGGGGCACGGTCTGGTATGGACGTTGCTACAAGTCACCAGAGGCGGGGCTCCTTCTGTCCCGTGCCGTGGCCCTTGTCCTCATGGTTCACGATGACGGTTAGAGCTGAGGCCGTCACGCCAATATGCGAGCGACAGGAAGGAGGAAGGAGAGAGGGAGACAGAGGCTCGCCTTTAGAGGCGGGCTCTGAGAAGGCTCCCATGGCGACTCCGCTTCCGTACGTGGCCGCCAGCCGTCAGAGACGTAACCCCGTGTTCGCTGCCAGGGTAGCTGGGAACTGCGGTCTCGTACGGGGGAGCAATGGACCGGCTCAGAGTGGGGGTTTGTTAAAGCAGAGACTCGGGGCAGAATGGATTTTGAGAAGGCTCTGCGAGTTTTATGCCCGTTACCTCCAGGAGTGAAGAGGTAAGGCCGTCGTGGAAACGGGGGCTGGGGAGGCCGGTAGAAACAGGATATATACCTGCCATGTTTCTTGAAAGAGCTTCCCTGCCCCTCTCCGTCCCGTCTCCTTCTGGGACACCCACAACACAAGTTGGTCCCTTGCTGGTGTCCCACCGGAGCTCACTTCTCCCGTCCCTCCATTTTCCCTCCTGTCCCTCCGACCGCATAACGTCAATGGCCGGCCCTACGAGTCTCTGAGTCTGTCTTCGGTCTGCTCGAACCTGCCTTCCACTCGCCTGGTGAATCTTGCATTTCCCTTGTTGGGTGTTTGAGCCACAGAATTTAGTTTTGGTTCTTCTTTACGATTTTTCTATTTCCCGGTTATTTCTATTTTGCTCATTTGTAGGTTGTTTCCTTGACTTGCTTCGTGGTGTCCTTCCGCTCTTTGAGGATCCTTAGGAAACTGTATTAAAGTCTTTGTCTGGTAGGTTTGCCAACCGGTCTTCTGTGGCTTTTTCTCCTTGGATTGGATCGTTTTTTTTTTTATGCCTTTTATGCTGTTGAAAACCGGAGACTGGAATCTAAACACGTGGCGGCTCCGGAAATCAGAGAAGCGGACCCTGCCTTGGGTTTGGTTTCCCGTTTCTGTACCAGGGATCGGTCTGAGCTAAACGTTTCTTCAGTTCTTCTCGGGGCTTTGGTGAGCCCCGGGGCATGCACGGTGACTTTTCTAAATCCCAACCCACGCGTGGTTGCTTTTGGATGTCGTATCCTTAAACCTCTGCCCCCCAAAGGGGAAACGAGGGAACACGAAGGAAGGTGGGGGGCGGAGGCAGGCTCCGGCCGGTTGCTGGTGGCAGCAACAGACCCCCAGGACCTGGAGGACAGGGTCCCCGTGGCCAATCTGGCTCCCGCGAGTGGTGTACGTACTGCTCCGGGCGTGGGAGCCCAGCCGCCGGCCACGGGGTGGTGCTTCCCGCAAACTATCCCGGGGAGAGCTAAAACTGTGGAAATTAACCTTGATTTACTGTCCACACATTCCCTTGAACGCCACCAGCCTTGGAATGGACTCCAGGGTTCCACCACAGCGGCACCTGCTGGATGTTCCAGGAGCCACCGTTGCCTGAGGGAGAGCGCGCGGCTGGCGCTTCCCGCCCCGCCCCCAGCCTCCCTGCCCTTCCTTCTTATGCTTTATGGGTTTTATTTTGGTTTATGGGTTTCATTTTATTTTATAAAGGTTATTACAAAGAAAGGAATATTTCGCTTGGAAGTAAATTTGCATTTGCTTTATGCTTATGAATGGTTGCATATAACTGATGGCCATTTGAATTTCTCTCCTCTTGTCTGTTTACAGCCTTTGTCTATTTATTTTTTCCTGTTGAGAAAGGTGGTATTTTTTTTTTTTTAATCACTACAAGTAAATAATTCAAGCAAAGGATGCCGGCAAGCCTAATCAAACCTGATGGCCTTTTATAGTTTGACGGGCGGGTGAACAAAGAGTCGAATGGTACCAGTCATGCCCTTGAAAGTACGAGGAACGTAGAAAGAAGGGAGACGACACAAAAAATTTGGCAAAGCTCTGTTGCCAGTGGCGAGGTGGAACCCTTTAGGAAGCAGCCAAACTACACTAACATTTAAATCCGTTGTCCAGAAGTTCTTCTCAGACTTGAACTTGAGAAACTAAAGACATACCCGCAGGCACAATATGGAAGCATTGCCGCCTTGTGGGGAACAACCAGGGGCCCGGACCACAGAAATCTGGCTTAAACAAGACACCGCCTCCTCCATGGAAAGTTCTGCAGTCACTGACAGTGGCTCTCGGGGACCCTCCCGGGAAAATTCTCACGATACCACGTCGACTGTACGCTGAATGCCTGCTCTCATTCAGCGACGTGAGAGTCACTGGGGCGTGTGGCCATGACGGTAAGAAGAACCAAACAGGGCCCGGTGGATGGGGACAGGGGACAGGGGAAGGGGCCGGGGGCCGGGAGGGAGGCTCTGCTCTAATTTCTATTGTCTTCCTGATGTCACTCTAGCAATTAAAAAAAAAAAAAAAAAAAAAGACGGGGTTGGTTTGAGGGGAGGAAACAGACAAGAATTACAGATTCAGCATAAAACTAGAAAATCTGAGTAGGAAACCCCATTAGCCGGTTCTACACGTGGTCGGAGGGCAACCCTGGGGTCCAGCTGCCCCCCCTGACTTTGGCGAGGGGGAAACCGCCCTGCTGTCGGTCTGGGCAAAGTGCTCGACAAGATGACACGTGGTCTTGACCCCGCAGGGCTCCGGGGGGGCGGGGAGTGTTCCCCGAGAGCAACCCAGGTCCCCCAGCATCCTCGGCTGGCTGTCACCGGGCCCCGGGCACGGGCCTGAGAGAGCGAGCTTAGGGCCCGTGCCCACGCCGCCATCCGCATGGCCGCCCAGGGTTCCCTGGGGCGCAGACGTGCCTCAGTCCTGCCGCCCGCTCGTGAGGCGAGGGCGGTGTCTTCTACCACGGCCTCGCGGTTCCCCTCGACGGCCCCCTCGTCCCACAGAAAGGGAGAGGCAGGAAGCTCACGGGTAACGCGACCCTCAGGGTCCTGCAGGGGGACACGCGGAGTGGTGCTTCCTGCAAACCCCACCGCCAACCGTGAGAAACACGCACCGCCACCTCGTCCCCACTGCAGACAGACGAGGTCTCAGGTCCAGGAGGGGCGCGGCCAGTGCTCAAGGTCACAGAGGGCGTGACAGGTGGCGTAGGCTGAGGACGCCTTCGGACGCGGCCTGGCAGCAACAGCCACTCCCGCCCCCAGGGAGGGTCAGTCCCAGTGGCCGCCAGGGGGAGCAGGGAGGGGTGGGCGTCCACCTACCCCCTCCTCGCCCGCGGTCCCCCTCCCCAACTCCAGGACACGGGGCCCACGACACGGGACCCTTCGGCGGCTGCTGCAGCCCCGGGGGAGGAGGGAGGAAGAGCCTCAGACGCCGACAAGGCCCCGTCCTCCCCCACCCGGGACACCAGCCACCCCATTCGCCCTAAATGAAACCATTAGCTTTTCATTTACGGACTCAGCCGCGCCTGGAGTTAATCTGTGCAACTTGCTCCTTTTTTTTTTTTTCTTGTCCATTTCTCCGCCTTTACTTTTATCGCGGAGAAGGGTTAAAAAGTTTTCTTATAGCTTAAAACAACCCCTCATGTATTTTTCTCCTTCATGGCTCAGAAGAGGCGTTCTGGTGCCCAGCGCAGCCCAGCACGGGTGCGGAGGACTTGACAACAACGCACGGGCCCCCGGGCTGGCGGGCGCCCTGAGCAAACAACCCTTCTCACCTCCACCCCCTGCTTTGCAGGCAGGCTCCCTCCTGCCCCAGGGCCCTTGCACAAGCCCAGCCCTCGACCTGCAGTTTTCCCACAACCTTTAGACCTCCGAGGAAATGTGGCCTCAGGGCGGTCCCCCCACTTCCTCGCCTTCAGGCTCTGCCTCTCGTCCCTCGCAGTGCAAAGCACGGCCTGCAATTACGCTGGACATTTGTCTGCAGGTTTTCTGCCCGTTTCCTCTCGGGAACCCCGCAAGAGCGGGAGCTGGGGTATCGGCTCTGATCCCAGCTTATGTTTGATGCTCGAGAAATACGTGTGGGAGGAACGGTTGCCCCAGTCTGTGCCTTGTGGGCCACCCGGTGACTCACGGGCACCTGGGTTCAGACCAGCTTTGGTTTCTTACTAGCTGTGTGACCTCGGACAGGTTACTGAGCCTCTCTGAACGTCAATCGGAGATCTGAAATGGGATGGAGTACCAGCGGCTGGGAGGGCGCGGCGGGGTCTGGCCGTGAGGCGGGGCTGGGGGCGGGGTCTAGGCAGCCCCCCTTCTTGGCCTGCCCAGCAAAAGGGAAGGAAGCGGCATTAACTGAGCTCCTACTATGTACCCGTTGCCGTATCAGGCAGCTGGAATGCGGAGGCGAATAGAACAGAAACTCCAGATGAAAGCGGGAGACGGAGAGAGGGGACCCGGCTCCCCGAGCGTCAGGAAGGAGGCCCTAAGACCGGATGGAGTCGGGCACACGCGGGGCCAGGGCGGACGGCGGGCAAGGAGAGTGGTTGGCAGGGGCAGGGCCACACTTGCACACGAGGCGGTGAGGGCTGGGGACCCGGCCACGGGGCCACGGGGGAAGGGGGCGCCACCCTTACCTTTGGCAGCGCGTACTTCGGAAGCTTCATCAGGACAAATTCGTTGCGACGGTAAGAGACGTAATATTTGGTCCGGTTTGTCGAGGTCGCCTAACGGGAGGGAAGGACACGATTCCAGGGAGGGTGGGGGAAGCCGGAACGGAGTAGCCTTGCAAGGAAAAGAGCCACTTTCTCGCCTCCTGGCTGCCGAGTCCCCCTCCCCACGGGGCTGACACCCGCGTCTCCTGCTGCCCCCTTGCAGAGGCCCTTCTAGAAGCAGCCTTACCTTAAAGAAGATGTATTCATCCTGCACAGTGAGAGAACCGCGGTCGATGGGGCCCGGGAACGGGGCCGCCGGCGTCTTCTCGGAGCAGTTGTGGACGCGACAGGTGACGTACCGGAACCCTGCGGGAGGCGAGAGCTGGCACTCGGCACACAAGGCCTCGACACCCAGACTCTCCCCGGAGGCGGCGTCGGACACAGCCTGAGGCGCTCCGTCGGACCCCGAGGCTGCGGGTTTTGTCTGCGGGTCCGAGTCTCGAGGGGCCCGCCCTGGGCCCGCACCTGCCACTGGGCGGTGGTGGCCACACGCCCAGCACGCTGCTGCGGTGGGCGCTGTTCGCCTCCTCGCGACTGTGCCATCGTGGGCCCATCTTACGGATGAGGGGACTGAGGCAGAGGGAGGGCAGGCGACGTGTCTACAGGAGGGTGGCCTGGCCTGCCGCCGGCTTCCCGTGAGGGACGAGTCTCGGCTGCTCATCTGGGGGTCGTCTACGGACGCTCTCTCGGGGACCCGATGGCCGCCGAGCTGGAAGTCCCGAGCAGCTGGCCCTGACGGGGACTGTCCGCGGACCCTGGGCCACGTCGTGCGGGTGAGGGCTGGGACCTGAGCGCAGGACTTGGCCCGCCTTCTGCCCACTGCTCCCTGTCACAGCTCGCCACCCTAGGTGTACCCTGGCTGCGTCCCGCGGGGAGAGGGACCTGAGGCTGACGCGGCGGCCTGCCCTGGGCGTGCGTGCCCACCCACCGGAGGGCAGCTCTGGGCCTCGGCGGGCACCCCCAGCGCCCATCATGGCACGGGGCCCCTCCCGCCGCCTGGAGGCTCCCCTACCTAAACAGGGGTGCATGTGGGCGGGCCTCAAGTGTCCTCTCTCCCCCTAACTCGGGGGAACGCTTTCCTCTCTTCGCAAATATTTACGGTCGGGCAAAATCGAACGCATGCTTCGCCAGACGGCTGCTGTTTCCCCGGGCTTGGGGGTCCCGCGAGGTCGTGCAGGGAGCCTGAGGCTACGTGCCGTGGCGGCTCCTCTGTCCAGCCGGGGGGGGGCAGGAGCAGGGTTTAACCGCGGGCACCGGAGTGGAGCCCACGAGGCCGCTCGGGTCCTCAGCGCCTGCGGGGAGCATCCTGCCCACGGCCCCGGTGGCCGGACAGCGAGGAGAGAGCCGAGGGGCCGGGCTCGGGGCCAGGGGGACCCACGCCCGCGCGATGGCGGGGTCAACCCGCTTTGAGTCGCTCAGCTCCAGCGGAGGGGGGATTAACGCCCACCGCCAGAGTGGGCGAGGACCCGGTGCGACGGCAGCCCACGGGGGACCCACGGTGAGCCCCACCGCGCCCCCGCCCACCGCTCCTGAACCCGGCCACGCCCCCGCCAAACGGGCTGGTCACTCCCTGCGGGCGGCCCTGAGTTCCTGTCCTGGACACGCAGTGCGAACATTCACGCAGGCCCGACTCAGAGTCAGCAGTCGGCTCCCCCGCCCCCCACTCACAGCAGCCCTGCCACTGCCGAGGGCCACAGAGGTGAATCAATCAGACCCCGCCCTGTCCCCAGAGAGCTGCAGGCCCAGGGCAGTGTGCAGAGCCGTGACGGCAGCCAGGCCCCGCGAAGGTGGGTGGCCCAAGGACCATGAGAAACCAGGACGGAGAAGTGGGGACGGGTGCTCCCGGTAGGGGCGGTGGGAGCCGGCGAGACGAGCCTGGGGCGGGACCCCCTAGTTCGGGCCGGGTGGGGCTGTGTCTCGTTCACCTCTGTGTCCCCAGCAGGGTCAGCACCGGCCTGGCCCAACAGCAATGCTTTGAATAAAGGTCCTGTTGGCTCCGATGCTCCAGAATGGGGTTCTGGAACCTTCCATAGTTCTAGGGTCAGTGCTCCTCCCTCAGGAGCACAGAGGACCGTTCCCAGAGCACGCAAGGCCCCTGGGCACTCTGGCTTGAAGGCCGCTGGGCTGGGGTGGCCGGGCCCCCGCTCCACGGAAGGGGGAAGCCGTCGGAAGCCCCCACCTGGCCTCGGCCCTCGGCAACGCCACAGGCAGGGCTCCGAGGGAGCAGGAAACACTCCGTGCCCAGGGGCCAGCACCGATCACCCTGCTAACAGACTTGTCTGCTGGAGCGGGGCTCCTTGGCCTCAGTTTACCCCCCGCTGGAAACAAGCACACTCAGAGTCACGCCACGTCAAAACACAGCGAGGTCGGCCGTGCGGGGCCAGCCGGGGAACCGAACGAGGGCACACGGGGCCCGGCCCGGACCTGCGGGGGGAGGACCCAGGGCACACCTGGGGCAGGCCCCCGCCCGACTTACCTCCTCCGAGGTCCTGGGCTTCCATGTGGACCAAGCCAGGGTCGGCGTCCACCCCTGACACAGCCCTGGAAGAGAGCGGGCTGGGGTCGGCGCTGGGACGGAGGCCCCAGCCCCTGTCGCGGAGCCTGCGTCAGTCCTGAGCCCCAGGTAGCCACGTGGCCCCTGGGACCGGGGCCGCTCTCGCCCTGCGGGTGTGAGGGCACAGTCCTCCCCTGCCCCCGGGGAGAGAGCGGAACCCTGGGTTCGCTTGGCATCCTCGTTCGTAAAGGATTCTATAGAAGGCTCTCCCTGACCACACAAGTTCACCATCCTTGTAGCTTCGTTGTTGTCGTTTTGTTTTGATGATGCAAACGCCCTCAGGAGGCCGGGCGGGACTTGGGAAAATCACCCTAAGTCTGCAAGTTAGGAAACCGAGGCTCAGAGGAGCAAAACGACCCCCACCCCCACCCGGGGGCGCAGAGCTCCAAGTGCAGAGGCGGATTCGCCCCAGGGTCTGTCTCCTTCCCCCCACCCCGCCCCCCCGAGGCTCCCTGCCCCCGCCTGGCACAGCGCAGGCGCCTCCCTTGACGGTGGGGGCCCAGGGCCCAGGCGGCGCCCGGAAGGCAGCAGGGGCTGTGGCTGCCCACCGAGCAGTCGAGGAGACCGGAGAAGAGACGGAGGCGCAACCTAGGGCCGCAGCTCCGTGGGCAGCGTCCTCCGTGGGGGGGGATGGAGGCAGGGACGGAGCCAACGGCCCCAGGACACCGTGCCGGCACCCAGGACGCGAAGCCCACGCTTCTCAGCTGAAAGGAGCCTTGGAGGCGATGTGTCCGGGGAGTCCCGGATGCCACCAGCTCCACGTGCCCGCTGGCCCAGCCTCCGCCTGCCATTTTCTCCACCCCGACCCCCATTCAAGCCCTCCGTCTCCCGCAGGGTGCTCCAGAGCCAGAGCGCCCGCGCCGGCAGGGGGCCGACGAGCCGACTGTATCTGTTAGAACACGGGCGTCGGGCCAATTCGACTACTAAAATCCCATCCGCCAGAACGCCCCCTCTCGTGGACACGGACCTTTCCCAGTGAGCAAAGTGAGAGTCGGCACAGGGAGTCGCTTCCCGCGGCCACTCAGCCCAGCGGGCTGCCTTCCCTGTGGCCCCTTCTGGGCCACCGAGCTGTCCTCCGTGGAAAACGTGGGTCTCCGGCGGCCCCTCCCCCAGCGCTGGCGAGCGCCCCCACCCCCCACCCCAAGCTGGTCCCTTCCAGCTCCCAGCCCGCCCCCCAACTCCAGGGACCAGGGGTCCCCAGCGGGTCTGAGAGCCACGTGTCCCACAGAGGCTCTGGGTGGCACGAGCCGGTGGGGCGTCCCCTGCAGTCCAGGGCTGTTGCAAACCACGGGCGCCCCCATCCGTCACTCTGCTCCTGAAGGGAGACTATTTCAAGGTGAGGTTCGCTTCGGGCTTCTGGGAACAGACCGCTCGGGAGCTGGGAGGAGCGAGGTCTCCCGCCCAACGTTCCTCTCCCTTTTCTGGAGAAGGCGAGCTTGTTCCCTTCACCAAGACACCGGCGGGTCCTGGGGCCTCGGCCCGGCAGCTGCGATTCTAGTCTGACAACCCCTCGCCCGCAAAGCGCGGTAATGACACCGGCTGCTTCACGCTCCCCTCCCTCCCTCATTCGCTCATGCATTCCCTCACACACTTATTCATTCATTCATTCTCTTCCTCATTCATTCATTCCCTCCCTCCCTCATTCATTCATTCCCTCCCTCATTCATTCATCCCCTCCCTCATTCATTCATCCCCTCCGTCATTCATTCATCCCCTCCCTCATTCATTCATTCCCTCCCTCATTCATTCATTCATCCCCTCCCTCATTCATTCATCCCCTCCCTCATTCATTCATCCCCTCCCTCCCTCCCTCATTCCCTCATTCATTCATTCCCTCCCTCATTCATTCATTCCCCTCCCTCCTTCCTTCCCTCCCTCATTCATTCATTCCCTTCCTCATTCATTCATTCCCTCCCTCATTCATTCATCCCCTCCCTCCCTCCCCCATTCCCCCATTCATTCATTCCCTCCCTCATTCATTCATTCCCTCCCTCATTCATTCATCCCCTCCCTCCCTCATTCATTCATTCCCTTCCTCATTCATTCATTTCCTCTCTCATTCATTCATCCCCTTCCTCCCTCCCTCATTCCCTCATTCATTCATCCCCTCCCTCCCTCATTCATTCATCCCCTCCCTCCCTCATTCATTCATCCCCTCCCTCCCTCCCTAATTCATGTCCTCCCTCAGTCATTCATCCCCTCCCTCATTCATTCATCCCCTCCCTCCCTCATTCATTCATTCCCTGCCTCATTCATTCATCCCCTCCCTCCCTCATTCATTCATCCCCTCCCTCCCTCATTCATTCATCCCCTCCCTCCCTCCCTAATTCATGTCCTCCCTCAGTCATTCATTCCCTCACACGCTTATTCACTCCCTCCCTCCCTCCGGCTCTAATTCCCTCGCTCCCTCCCTCACTCGCCAGCTCACCCCCGCACTGACTCGCCCTCCCACTCGGTCCCTGAGCCCCACTCGCTCACCCGCCCTCCCCACCGAGCGGCGCCCCCACCGGCCTCCCCGCCCTCCGGCTCCCCCGGTAGGTCACCTTACGTCGCCCCCCCCACCAAGCCCCAGGCCTTGGACCGGGCAGGGGCCCAGAGCCCCTGGGTCATGGGTTCTGGAGACCGTGCAAGGCTGCGTGCACGTGACCTCAGACACGGCCTAGTTCCCTGTGGGAAGGGGAGAGGACCTGGTCCCTGTGTCTTCCTTGAGTGTTGAGGTCCCCGAAAATGGCATTTGGGGAAGGTCTTTGGTCCCTGCTTAGAGACAGCAGTCCTGTGAGTGACCCAGGGGCAGGCAGGTGTCTGGAAAGTGCAGTGCTCTCGGGACACAGGGAGCACGGCTTCTGGGGGCACGGGGAGCACGGCTTCACTCCTTCTGGGCATTGTGGGAAGCCCTGATGTGGACGGTTCCGCTAACTCCCCACAGGCGCCTCGCCGGGCCCGAAGCAGGAAGAGCTGTCTCCTTCTGCCTCCCTCCGCCACAGAGGCCCCGCCACCCATCCCCCAGCCACGCAGGCACTGAGCTAATGGGAGAGGGAGGCCGAGGCTTTGCGAGTCAGCTCGGGCCGGAGCGGAGGAGCAGGCACGGGAAGTCTGGGCGGCACAGTGGCCAACGGCACGGCCACTGGCCACAGGCAGAGGCAGCCACGGCCCTGGGCTGCTCCTTGCCAGTGACACGATCTAGGACACGTGGCCTAGCCTCTCTGGGCCTCAGTTTCCCCCTCTGTGACATGCAGGGAAGACAGTCAGGGTCCGTGTTCTGACTTGATCCGACAATGCTTTCGGTCTGGTACCTGGTAGATGGGAGCTGTCCACGACGTGGCTGTTACAACCACGGGGAGGGCCACACGCAGGTGCCCGTTGTGGGTGCAGAGCGCAGCGGGCCCCCCTCCCCACCTGAGGGCTGTGCCTGCCCGGGGCCCACGGGCCAAGCTCCTGAGCTCACTCGCTGAGGAGCCCCCCGAAGCATTAAGGGGTCCCAGCATTCTTCGCTGCTTACGTTGGCGGCAGGGAGCGCCACCGCCTGCCACCACAGGCCGGAAAGGTTCCCGGGTCCCCGCGGCCAAGTGTCTGGCCCAATTATCTCTCATGCATAACAACTCCAAGCAATCTGAGAAACTTGGGAGAGAAGTCCGCTGATCTGCCCGGGAGAGTAACTGTTTGAATTAGGGCCAAGTTCCCTTTCGGTATCCGCGGGCGCGTTTCTTTCTCTGTCCTAAGAGATCTCCCGTGTGCCCCGCCCGGCCGGGGATGGATGCAGGGCGGCGTTCGGCCTTCCTAGGCCCCCTTCCCCCCGTTGTCAGCAAATCCCACCTCCTTGCCCTTTCCCACCTCCCGGGGGCCCTGGAGCCAGCGGCTGACATCGGTGACAAGGCCAGTGACAGATGCGGCACTCAGGCTTCCCAGGACGGAAGCGGGCCCTCCTGTGGCAGCCACGTGGCGGGAGCTGTCACCTCTCGCCACCGGCAGAAGGCAGTATTCCAGGTCAGCCTTTCGGCCACAGTCAGGAGACCAGCTCCATGCAATCAGCATGAAGACGGCAGACCCGGAGCCGGGGGGGGGGGAGGTATTTCCATGGTGCTTCTCTGCTGGGGACACGGGACCGTGGCCCAGTGAGGCCTGTCCCACAGCTGATGGTACACGCGAGGTAAGGGAAAGGATAGGAGTGTGTGTGCACACGCGAGTGCACGCGCACGGGTGCGAGAAACGGCCATTTGGTCGGAAGAATACGTGCGAAACTGCACGTCTCCAGAAGCGGTTCAGGCAGGGGCGTGGGTCACGGCCACGGCTGGCGGACGGCGGACGGCGAACAGGGCCCGGAGCCAGCACGCTCGCGGCCGCTCCCTCAGCCGCCCTCCCGCCCCGCCGGCCAGGCCTTGTCCCCCGCGGGCCTCGCTGGCTCCAGGCACTGACGTCAGTGAGCTTCCTCGCTGGCGCGATGAGACTAGAACACTCCTCGGAGTGTCCGGAGTGGGGTCCCCGAGACAACACGCGTGTGGGAGGGGGGCCCGGGCGTCGGGCAGCAGAGGAGGGCAGGGCCCAGGCAGGTGGGGGGGGGACAGTTAGTCAGGGGCTGAGTTAGGACCTGGGGCGGGGGGGCGGGGCAGGGGCGGTGAGGAGGGGAAAGGGGGGCAGTAGGGTGGGAGGAGGGAGGGGAGCTGGGAGGGGGAAGGTAAGGGAGGGGGAGCCAGTGGAGAGGAGCGAAGGGTGAAGAGGGGAGGGAGCTGGTGGAGAGGGCAGAGGGGAGGTGGGGAGGGGAGGGAAGACAGAGGTGGTAGGGAGGGGAGGGGGAGGGGAGGTGGAGAGAGGGGCTGATGGGGAGGGAAGAGGAGGGAAGGTGGGGAGGGGTGGTTAGTGGGGAGGGGACAGTGGGGAGAAGAGGGGAGACTGGGCAGCGGGCCTACTGTGTGCCGGGCACTGTGCCAGCCCGATGCCCTCGGCACCTCTGCCTGCTGCGGGGGCCCAGAGAGGGGCTGGCACCCGCGTCAGGCTGCACAGCTGGGCCTCGGGCGCAGGGGTGACCAGAGGGCAGCGGGCCGGACTCTCCACTGTTTCCCACGGGCCCTGGCCGAGCAGAAAGGGCACTCCAGAGGTCGCCCTGGACCCCTGGACGAGGAGGCCCACGGCTGGGGTCAGAGGCAGGAGGGGGCAGGGAGCCCCGCGCGGGGGGCTGTGGGGGGGGTCTCTCACCAGAACACGCGGTCCTTGGTCACTCGCTCCTGCAGCAGCGTCCACTTCTTCCCCAGGTCGGAGGACACGTACAGCTTGAGGGCGGAGAAGAGAAACAGAAGTCGGTCACGCCGCAGGGAACGAGCCCCTTCTGGGCCGGGGGCCTCTGCCCGGGACCTCGGATGCCCCACGGAGGCCGGGGGCTCGTCCAGCCCGGGCCGGCCCTGCGCTCACACGGGGGCCCAGAGCGACCTCCGGGAGGCCGAGGGGCAGGCGTAGGGGCTCCGTGAAGAGCCGTTCTCGCCCCCGGGCCAGCCGGTAGGAAGCAAGGGACACGGGCAGGCAGACGTCCGGGAGGGACCTGACCACCGCGGGAGCCGGAGGCCCGGACGCGGCGCGATTTCGGGGAGAAGGGAGCAGGGTTTGCGAAGGAGGGTCCGTGCGTGCGGGAACAGCGGGGTCCCCCCTGAGCAGGCTGCCCCCCCGGAACACAAGGCCGGTGCTCACGGGGCCCGCCCACTTGAACTTCCTCACGTAGGTATCTTTGAATCCGAGTTTTGACAGTGAAGCGTGATGAGACGGTGAGCTCGTGGGGGCGCCCTGGCTCCCGAGAGGTCCCGCCTCCTGCCACTCCCGGGACAGACCCGGGAGGCGGGAGGGTCCCGGCCGGTGCCCCCGAGTGCGCCCAGTCCCGAGCAGAGCCCCGGGAGCCCGGGAGGGTCTGTGCTCGCTCGGCCAGTGTCCCCGGGCACAGCGGAGTGTGACGGTAGCTCATGAAAAGCACCGTGCCGGCCCGCCCCCCGGCCCCCCTCCCCTCTGACATGCGCCTCGGCGGCAGAAAGGCACAGTATAGGGACTGCTCCCTGGTCCTGCGGTCGTGCTGCCTGGTGACGGGTGGCAGGCGCTTGCGGTGTGAGCACAGCACAACGCGGATAGCGTCCTGGACCCCCTGTGTTGTCCCGTGACACTAACTCCACTTCCCTTAAACAAACCCACCACGCCAGCTTGCGAGAGAGGCAGGAGGAAGGCAGGCTAGTCCTGAGTTTTAAACATGTCTCGTGTTGGACTGGACCCCGCAGAGTACAGAGCCCCCCAGGCCCCGGCTGGGATGACCAGGCGCTTGGGTGGGCGGGGGGGAGGGGGGCAGGTCCTGTCTGTCCCCTCCCCCCTTCTCCCGCCCGCTCTGCCCCGCGTCAGCGGCACTCCCGGCCCTGGGCTGAGAAGAACCGCGAACACCGCGCTGGGATGCAGCCACGGTCAAGGTCCCAGTGTGACTTTCATCTGTGATTTTCCCCAGTTTTCTGGTTATCGGGAACGCGCAAGCACCCATGCCACTCCTGAGGGAAGGGTAGGACAGGAGGGATTTTTTTTTAATGTTTATTTTTGAGAGAGACAGGGCACGAACAGGGGAGGGGCAGAGAGAGAGAGGGAGATCCAGAATCCGAAGCAGGCTCCAGGCTCTGAGCTGTCAGCACAGAGCCCAACGCGGGGCTCGAACTCACAGACCGTGAGATCGTGACCTGAGCTGAAGTCAGATGCTTAGGGGACCGAGTCCCCCACACGCCCCCGACAGGGAGGGTTTAAGGGATCTCTGCACCCATGAAGCAGGGCACACGCACAAGTCCTAATGGCACGCACGGACACAGAGCAAAGCGAGTGTCGCAGAGGCGGGCCGGGGGGGGACACCGTGCTGGTCACTCCCCGGCTGACAGGGCACGGGCTGCCTCAGGGGCGGCGGAGACCTGGTTCCCCTGAACCCTGCCGCTCAGTTCCTGTGCCACTGCGTCACCTCCCTGCCTCAGTTTCCCCACCTATAAAATGATGCCCACGGCTGCAACGCTGTGACTCGGCAGGTCGCGGGGTCCAGTAACCCCAGTTCCCAATGGACTCACGGTACGCAGCTGTGTGACGCCCCAAAGCTTTCTAAACCTCGGATTCCCACTCTCTCAACCGGGGATCCAGACCCCGGCCCTGCAGGGACGTGTGGGGTCACCCTGGGCCCCGTCACACCAGTCACGTGCTCCACGCATCCCGTCAGCGTCACGTAGGGTGCTAGCGACGACGGCAGGGCTGCCGCTGAGGGCCGACACGCCCTGTCTCGGGCCATCCCAGGACGTCCCTGCGGTCGGATGCTTTTATCAACCCATTTTGTAGGTGGAGAAGGCAGGTGACACCCGCCGAGTGATTTGCCCGGGGCTGGTCACTGGCAGAAGTTGGATTTGAATTCTCTGTGATTTGAATGCCCCTTCCTTTCCTCCTCTGGACTCAAGACGCGTCTAGAATAAGTCAGCGAAGCCGTTTCCTGGCCAGCCCTCAAAACGAAGGGAGGCCCCGGCCAGCCCTGGACCTCCGGCACAGCGGCCCCAGTGTCCCCATCTGTCACATGGATCTAAAAAGCCATCCTACCAGTGGCTGGAACTGGAGCCCCCGTCTGCTGGCTTTCAGGGCTGGCCCAACGTGTCCTGTGCCACGCGCTCCCCATCCGACCCAGCCTGTCCCCGTCGGGGCCCTCAGCCACAAAGAGCCAGTGAGGCCACCGGGGGGGTGACAGCTGCTGTTCACGAAAGGGTTTATGGAATCTCCGAGCGTACGCCCTGTGCCGTCCTGTGCTGGCCTGTGAGCCCGGCGATGACAGCCACCGTTGTCCCCTTTCTTGACACACGTGGGAGTTCTCCCTGTGAGGCCCCCTCCCCCACTGTCACCGGCTTAAAGGAAACGCCCAAGGCTGCGAGATTTCGCCCCTCGAGGAGGCTGAGTGTCTGTGAGCGTCCCGGGGTGGCAGGGGCCCCCCCCAACAACCACAGATGGGGGTCTACACGACAAAGCTTCATTCTCTCTCAGCCCTGGAGGGTGGGAGCCCGAGCCCAAGGCGGGCGGCTCCTCGGCTCCCTCTGGGGGCTCCCTCCTTGGCGGGTAGACAACCCGCTTCTCCCTGCGTCCTCACGCGGTCGTCCCTGTGCCGGGCTGTCTCCTGACGCCCTCCTCTCAGGACGCCGGCCTTGCTTCTTAGAAGGACACCCATTTCACCCTAAATACCCCTTCGGCAGTCCCGTCTCCAAGTCGGGTCCCGTCTGGGGGGCTGGGGGCGAGGACACAGTCCAGCCCATCACGGAAGCCCGCTTTCGACCACCGCGACCTCTGGGGTCCGCCCTGCCACACCTCTGGAAGCTTCCCCGGACCTCCGCCTTGCACTCGCCGCGAGAACTCCCGCCCTCTGACGCCCACGGCTGTTTTCTTCGCTTCTTCCCCAGCCAGGTGGCTTCGTTCCCTTCACGCCCTGCCCAACCCCGTGCAGCGTGCTGGCCCGCACCCCGCCTCGTGCCCCCTCGCCCCAAGTCCAGCCCCGGGCTCGTCCCCACCGGGGGTGCCAGGCGCGCGGGCAAATTTGATTCTGGCTCAGGGGCTGCCGACCTTTTCTGGCAAGCGATCGGGAAGTATCTTTGGCTTTCCAGGCCGTGCGGGCTCTGCCGCGACTACCCCTCGCCGCCTCCGGAACGGGAAAGCGGCCAGCGACGATACGTGGACGAACGGGTCGCCTGTGTTCCAGGGAGACTTCATTTAACAGAAACGGGTGCCAGACCCTCGCCTGCTGACGCCTGCTCCAGGGTCCGCGCCACGAAAGGATCACTTTAATATTTAAAAAAAGGGCTTCTTGGAGAGTTTTCAGCCCCTGGAACGCCAGATTCAGGAACGCAAGGGGCTCAACATCTTAGGAGGCGTGTGGGGCCATGCCTGGCGCGTGTGCATAGATGCTCAATAAACCTCAGCGGACCAAGTGGCTGGTTGTGCCAAATTTCTGATAGGGCCTCCGGGGGAGACCCTGGTGGCAGGTGTGGCCTTTCACGGAGCCGGGCGCTGCGCTGAGAGCTTGTCGAACACTGTTCATGTAATACGCATGCACGCACACATGGACACAGACACGCACACATACACACATGCAGGCACGCACACACGCACATGTACACACACGCAGGCACGTACACACAGTGCACACACACACGCAGGCATGCGCGCACACGCACATGTACACACGCAGCACATACATGCGGACACACATGCGCACACGCACACACACGCAGGCAGCACACACGCGTGCACACACGCACACACATGTACACACACGCAGGCACGTGCACTCACGCACGCACACACATGTACACACACGCAGGCACACACACATGTGTGCACACACACGCGCGAACACACACACACATCTCCAGAGGAGCCGCTGCCCCTTTGCTGGTGAAAGAGTTGACGCCCAGAGCGCTGAGGAAGCCTCTCAGGTCAGGCAGCGGTCGCTTCCAGAAGCAGGTCCCGCCTTGTGGGCCTGGGCCTGAGAGTGATGCCCCAGTGGCTGAGGGTCCCCCGGGAAGGATGACAGGCCACCTCTGGTCCTCTCCCCGGGCCATCTGAGTGACCAGGTCGGGCGCTCGATTCCCCCACCTACGCATCGGGAGAGAACCGCCCCTGTCCTCCGAGGGCGTGCGGCCATCGGCGTCCGGGGGCCTGTAACCGAACCTGCGAGCGGACTGCCTTGGCGGATGGCACTGTCGCTGCCGCCCCCTCGGACGCACGGGCAGTGGCGATGCCTGCCCCATGACGTGATGGAACCTTTCGAACTCGCTCCCGCGGGAGGGGAGTTTCGAACGCGCCATCGGTGGCTGCAGAAACGGGACTTTTCCGCCTACTAGAAGACAAACGTGGTGAGTAGGCCAGAACGCACATGCTGGGGCCGTCCCAGCGGCTGCCGCAGACCGTGCACAGCGGGGGCCCCGGGGAGCAGCCGGTTTGCTCCGGGTCGCGCATCCGAGAAGGCATCCGAGAAGACACAAAGGTGACCCGGTCGGCAGTCTGAGCAAGGGAGGGGTGAAGGCCGGCAGGCAGGACGAGGTCAGGGGCAGGTCTTGTGCGGAGATTGGGCCGATCGGGCTTCCGCGGTTATTAGAGGGGCTGCCTTCTGACGGGCCCCCAGCTCTCGGCGGTGGGTTGAGCACGGTGGTGGGTGCCCAGCCTCCTCCGCTGGCTCACTGCCGGGTGCCTCGTGGCACGCAGGCCAGAAACCTGCCCAGGCTCCCTTGCAGCTAGAGTTCGGGTCAGGGACACAGTCGCGGGACATCTGGAGGCTGAACGTGGCACGGGGGCACTGTCCTGCCACCCAGGCCATGCCTGCTGGCTGGCGAGGCCGCAGGGACTTGCTACAGCATCCGTCCTCAGCTGCGGGGGGGTGGAGGGCTGCCGTGACGGGCCGGCAACTGGTTCGGCACTCCACACCCCGTCACCGGCTCCGTGAACGCCGCAGGGCAGCCTGGCGCAGCGGCGACAATTTCAGACGCGTGGGTCTCCACAGCAGCCGCGTGTCCTCGACCTTGGTAAGCCCAGGGGGTCGGCTCCTGGTCCCCCCACCCCGGCTTCCTGACATGTGGGGCAGAGGCTCCCCAGGTGGACGGCTCCGTGGCTCCCGGGAGGAGAGCCTGGAGGGGTCCAGCCTGGAGCCTCCTCCACCCCACCCCCGACCGTTTCGAGAGAACCCAGTCCCCACGCCAAATCCTTCTCCTGCTTAAAACACCCTGCCCCGAGCCGTGTCAGACGCAGGGGGTCTGAGCGCACAGGGGCGAGCGCTGACGGGTAAGATTCTCGCCGCCCGCGACCACGACATTGTTCCGTTTCTCAGAGAAGCTGCTCTCTGCCCGATTCTGAGATCGGGGGTCAGGGAGGAAGCGGGGCGTTGGAGCCCGTAGCCCTGCAGGACGGCTCATTCACCGGCGGTCACGGTGTGGCCGCGAACCTCCCGGCCCTCCTGTTGCTGGGGGCCTCCTGCCCGGCCCTCGCCCACTGCCCGGTCTGCCCTCTGCTTCTGCGCCGATACAGGCAAACTGGTTCTATGCGGCCGGAGGGTGGCGGGTGTTCAGTTTTCTTCCAGTTGCTGGTGCAATGATCTCTGCTGTTCCGAAGTTGTATTAACATGTAAACGCACCTCGCGATCCGTTCTCTACGCCTCTCTCCAGACCCCCTCCGCCAGGAAGGCTTCCCGGATTGGTCATGTAAGGTGCCTTTTCCTCCCTATGAAGGCTCTAGAGGGCAGTCCCGGGCTCGGACTCATTCCTCACAGTGCCGGGAAGCAGGAGGTTCTTGGTGGGGAGCCGAATAAAACAGAATAGAGGGTCTATCGTGTGTCAGAGGCGAGTGCCCCGGGTAGGCAGGTCCCGGCGACAGGTGCAGGGAACCGGGAAGGCCAGTGTGGCGCCGGCGGTGCCCAGAGAGTGTGGGAAGGGGCTGCCCGGCCCTCTCGTCCTCTTGATCCCAGGCCCCCAGCGCAGGTGGTTGAGCCTTGAGAGAAAAAGCACTACCTTGGGGTCTCACCTAGGAGGGCTGCCCGGGCTCCAAGTAAGGGAGCCCCAGGCCACCCCGAGTCACAACGTCCCGGCAGGCAAAGCGGGGAGGTGAAGGCAGCGGGGCAGGGCAGTCAGAGGGAGGAGGACCGTGCGGGCTGGAGGAAGCGGCTGGTGCCCGGGGGGACCAGTGAAGGGAGGACACCGGAAGGAGCATCTGGCTTTGTAGCCGTCTGCAAGCCCTTGAGAACAGAACACCGCCCTGTAGACGCTGACCTTGGCACGTGACCCGCTTTGGCCTGTGGCGGGTGCGGATGTGAAACATTCCAGGTCACAGCGGACATGCTATCGCCACCGCGGCGGTTTCCATCCCCCCCTCCCCCGGGGCCTCTGCCCTCCACCCATGAGAACAGCATGTCCCCAGGGGAGCCCTGAACCCACTGTCAGCCAGGGGCTATGTCTGGCCAATCCCAGCAGAGCCTGGCAGGACCCTGGCCAGCTCACAGCCCCGGGAACAAGCAACTAATGCTGGTCTCTGGGAGCCGGTGAGGTTTGGGGCCGCTCGTTACTCAGCACGGCACCTGCCGATGCCTGCCTGATACACCAGGGGTGGTGGAATCAAGACTCAGTGTTGTTCTGTCGCACCATCCCGCCTCTTGGAAATTAGAGACCTTTAAAAACCATAAAAACCTTAAAATTAAAAAAAAAAACACCCAAGGCTCTACCGTCATTGTTATTAATTTCCTCAAATTCCTCATTCCTTTTATAAGCACCGCTAAGCCGTTTTTTTTCTTTCCTTAGAGTCGCAGAAAAGAAGCAAGGAAAATAACCAAGATTTCAGCTCCATTAATTTTCCAGGGCACCATAAATTAAAGAGCAATTGCAAAGCAGTCAATTTCTGCAGGAAAATAGGTCTCCGTGATTGTGCTTTGGTCTAATTACACGGAGGCCGAAGTAGTGCTATTAATACCCAGACGCACATGCCGGCCCAAAGGAGGGTGTCGGGAGCAAAGAGACAGCCCACGAGGCCAGGGAATTCCGGGATGCCGGTAGGTGAGGACCAGACCTCGGCAAGGAGGCCGGGTCCTGTTGAGAGCTAGGGCTCGGACCAGCCCGAAGTCTCCGTTTGGAGGCCCTGGACCTGGGTGATCCCTAAAGGAAGTAATCCATCCTTCACTCACTGATGGATCCAACCAACAGGCACCCATCCATCTCTCCACCCACCCCCACCGGCAGCCATCCCCAACCCCACCCATCACCCACCCATCCATCTGCCTCCATCAATGACCCCCAACCCCACCCATCACCCACCCACCCATCCATCCATCACCTCCATCAATGACCCCCAACCCCACCCATCACCCACCCACCCCCACCGGCAGCCATCCCCAACCCCACCCATCACCCACCCATCCATCTGCCTCCATCAATGACCCCCAACCCCACCCATTACCCACCCACTCATCCATCCATCCGCCTCCATCAATGACCCCCAACCCCACCCATCACCCACCCACCCATCCATCCATCACCTCCATCAATGACCCCCAACCCCACCCATCACCCACCCACCCACTCACCCATCCATCCGCCTCCATCAATGACCCCAAACCCCACCCATCACCCACCCACTCATCCATCCATTGCCTCCATCAATGACCTCCAACCCCACCCATCACCCACCCACCCACTCACCCATCCACATGTCAACAACCATCCATCCAACCAAAGTTGTCAGCCTGGAACTTGAGACAAAATGGTGTAGAAACTAGGAACCGCCTCTGCCCTCAAGGAGCTGACCCAGACAGCAATCAAGCAGTATCACAGACATACAGGCACACGGCAACTGGCCCTGGGAAAGGGGTGCTCTGGGGTCTGGAGGCACGTGGAGCCAGGAGCCCAAGCAGGCCTGGGGGTTGCAGAGGAAGGTTCTGGAACGGACAGCTCCACTCCCACTTCCACTCTGCCCTTCTCCACTCTTCTCTGCCCCGGGGGCTGGTCTATGTGGATGTGTCCACTGGCCGACCTCGCCCAGGCTGAGTTCCCTGTCCCGGCCCTGGCCTCCTCCTGGGCCCCTTCCAGAGACTGTGGGGGCCTCCCCTCCACACTGAAAGGCTGAAAAATCCCCACACCTGTGAACATGACCTTATAAGGCAAAGAAGGACTTGGCAATGTGATTCGGGAAGGACATTTAGATGGGAAGAGTCTCCTGGACTACCCAAGTGGGGCAGGGCGAGATTCCTCAGCTTTCTCTCTCTCTCTCTGAAAACAGAGCGGACGGAGAGAGGAAGATGCCGCCTCCTTCACAAGCCACCGAATGCCAGAAGCTGGAAGAGGCCAGGTTCCCCCAGAGCCTCCAGAGGGAGCGGAGGCCCTGCAGACACCTTGACTTTGGCCCAGTGAAACTGACTTTGGACTTCTGGTCTGCTGTGGGAGACCACACTCCTGTTGTTGGGAGCCACCAAGTCTGGGACCGTTAGTCCGGCGCTGCAGGTGGCCGGGACTGTGGGGCTCTAGGGTGTCCTTCCTCCGCTGGGTCTTCTGTCCCCTGTGTTGCCTCCTCCTCAGCCCTCAGGAGCGGGGGTGGGGTCCCGTCCCTGCTGGCACCTGCCCTGAGTCTCTCCTACTCCCCCGCGCCTGGAGAGAGCCCTCCGAAACATCGCCCCGGGGAGGTGCCCTTGGGTCCCCGTGTGGCCCTGGTGACACAGCCCCCGGAGGAGAGGACACGGATACAGGATCTGAAGGCGGTTCCCCTCTCCTAGTGGTGGTGGACGAGCACCCCAGGCTGGCAGAAAGACCTGGCAAGGCCCGGCGTGGGAGGATGTGCGGAATGTTCTAGAAACAGAAGAAGCCTTACGGCTGGTACACACAGAGGGAAGGCAGAGAGGAACAACCCTAATAACTACCTGCTATGTTTCCATGCCGTCTCACGCACTCACCTGTGCCGAGCGCGCCTTTCGCCTCTGCCCACTCGGTGCCCACGCAAGGCAGCCCGGCGGGCGGCGTCCAGATGGCCCAGACCTCGGGGAGAAAGGCTGCGGGGCCCCGGGAGGAGAAGGCTGCACTGGGCCGCGACCCCGCCCGCGCTCCAGCCCCGGGCCCGCTCACCTTGCTGTCCTTGCTGTAGGCCAACACCTTGTCCTCCTCCTTGGGGTGAAAAATCAGCGTCTCCACCGAGAAGGGGACGAGCTGCTTCTGGAAGGTGGCCCCCTCGTCCGCGCTGAGGAACAGGCTCTGGTCCCGGTCGCTGAGGGAGGAGCTCACCAGGACGATCTGAAAGACAGAGCCGGGAAGACGTGAGGCCTCCCTGCCGTGAGCAGCCAAGGGCAGCGGACCTCGGAGGTGAGGTGGCCAAGGGGAGACGGGCCTGGCGACGCGGCCTCGTGTCAGTTTCTGCGAGGCCCCGACTAGAGGCCCCGCGGTGGGTCTCGCGGCGGCCCCTGGGAATTTGCACCCCTGTCCCAACCCCACTCGGGCCAGTGTCTTCATGGACGGGACCCAGTCAACAGTCTCGGGATGAGACCGCCCTGGAAACTGACAGACGAGGCCCCCAGGGAGCGGGCTGCCCCGTCACGAGCACCCCTCCCTGCAGGGGGCCGCTGTGGGTGGGGGTCCCCCAGAGCCTCGCTTGGCTCCTCCTGGAGCGCCAGGGAAGCCGCAGCCCCAAGGGGAGCCTCCTATTTTGGAAGCCGGCCCCACGTCCCTGCTCAGGCCAGAGTGCGGACGTGAACCCGCTTTCCGGGGTGCCCCGGGTCTGACAGGAAGGTCGGGAAAGGCCAGCCCTGGGTCAGAACAGGTCGGCCCAGCTGCCTGCACTCGGGAGTCCACTGAACCCTCAGAAGCAGAGAAAAAGGGCACAGGGAGAGGCTTCCCTCCTCCCCCGAGGCCAGAGAGCGTCGGCCAGCCTGCGGGGGGTGGGGGGGGGGCGCTGGGAAGGCAACGTGGGCACCCCGGCCTGGGAGCAGACGGCCCCCCAGGCCACGTGGTGGTCAGCCCCCTGCGGTGTGGGTGAGCCCACCCGCTCCTTGTGGGTCCCGTCCCCACAGAGAAGCTGGGGGTTTCCCCACCCTCAGACCTCACGGAAACTTCTGGGCTCCTCACAGCCCCGAGAGGACTGTGAGCTCTGTGGCAGGGCCCCTCCTGGACCAGCCTCCCTCCCTGCCTCCTGCTTGTGCCCTGGCCACGGCCAGGGTGGTCCCCCCACACGCAGTCACCCCACCCGTCCCCTCTGTGTCCCCCTCACCCCCGGGCCGGCCTGCAATGTGAGGCTGATGCGAGCCTGAGCAGACCATCCAGACCTCTGCTCGGCTGACGGGGAAACCGAGGCACGGGGAGGGGCGGGTGCTGGCCGGGGGAGGGGCTGGCCTGGCCCAGACGGGCCCGGCTTTCCCCTGCAGGGAGGCCGTGGGGCGCCGAGCCCCCTGCGCGCAGCCCCCCCACGGCCCGGCATCCCTCCGGAAGACGATGAAGGATGCGGGGCGCGATTGATAGACGGCACAGAAAGCCCCCGTCTATACAAATAAGAATCCGATCGCTCTTTCCGGGGGCGCCCTGGGGAGCTCCGCGAGCGGGTTCACCGTTCTCCTGGGCCCCGGAGCCCCCCGCCCCGGCGAACGGGGCGTCGGAAGGAGGAGGGCAGGGCGCTGCCGGAGCCTGGTCCCTCGGAGGCCGTGCTCCTGGAAGGTGGGGGGGGGATGGGGTCGGAGGTGTCCCTCCCCATGTGGTTTCTGCACGGGAGAAGCGGAGCGGCTGGGAGCAGCTGGGGGGCCGGCATCGTGTAAATGGTTTCCAGGAAATGTGTACCGCCAAGGGAGCATGGGCCCCCGTGGGAAGAGGCAGAGTAGACTCAGGGGCAGGTACGGTCCCTGCGGACTTCACACGGGCAAGACGGCGAGGACCGCAGAAAGGAGAACGGAGGGATTAGGGTTCAGCCACAGGAAAACGGGCGACGTGGACGGACCTGGAGGGCGCCGTGCTACGTGAGGTAGGTCGGAGAAAGACCAGGACCGTGTGACCTCACTGACACGAGGGATCTTGAAAGCAAAAGCAAGAGCCGCCTGGGTGGCTCCGTCGGTTAAGCGTCTGACTTCAGCCCAAGTCACAATCTCACGGTTCGTGGGTTCGAGCCCCACACCATTGGGCTCTGTGCTGACAGCTCGGAGCCTGGAGCCCGGAGCCTGCTTCGGATTCTGTGTCTCCCTCTCTCTGCCCCTCCCCTGCTCATGCTCACTCTCTCTCTCTCTCCCCCCAAGATAAATAAACATTTAGAAAAAAGCAAACAAAAACCCTCAAAATAGTAAAAAAAAAAAAAAAAAAAAAACCCAAAAATAAAACCTGAGCTCACAGATGCAGAGAACAGATGGGCAGTGGGGGGGGGGGGGGTGGGGGGGGCCAGGGGCAAAGGGGTCTGAAGGCACAGACCTCCCGTTGTAAAAGGCGCCCAGCACAGAGACGACACACAGTCACGATTCGGCGCGTATCTGAAGGTTGCTAAGAGAGGAGGAAGCTCTCATCACAAGACGATGCTGTAACTACGGGTGGTGACAG
This sequence comes from Paguma larvata, assembly GCA_030068075.1. Lineage (NCBI taxonomy): Eukaryota > Metazoa > Chordata > Mammalia > Carnivora > Viverridae > Paguma > Paguma larvata. The sequence goes on along the minus strand of CM057823.1, from coordinate 192,351,226 downwards.
GTGACAGCCAGACGTCCTGGGGTGATCATTTCACAACATACGCAACGTCGAACCTGTATGTCGTTCGCCCGAAACCAAGGTAGTGTTCTCTGTCAATTACACCTCAATTAAAAAAAAATGAGCGGGAGGAAACACGGGAGACCTCAGCAGGGGTTGGTTTTAAGCAGTGTTAAAAGGAATTTAGTTTTTTATTTTAAATAAACATTTTCACGTAGAATCACTTAAAAAATTTTTTTTAACGTTTATTTATTTTTGAGACACAGAGACAGAGCGTGAGCAGGGGAGGGGCAGAGAGAGAGGGAGACACAGAATCCGAAGCAGGCTCCAGGCTCCGCGCTGTCAGCACAGAGCCCGATTCGGGGCTTGAACTCACAGACCAAGAGATCATGACCTGAGCCAAAGTCGGACGCTCAACCGACTGAGCCCCCCGGGCACCCCAGAATCGCTTTAAATTTACAGAAAAGTTGCCAAGATGGTCCAGCAGGTCCCGTCGCGTCCCCGCCCGGTCTCCTCTATTAGGACGTCTCCCAACTACTGGTTGGTATCAGACGTTTGTCACAGCTGAGGAACCCGTGTCGCCACACGTGTGTGTCATCTGAACGACACACCTCGTCCCACCAGTTTCCCCACGATTGGCTTCTCCTGGTCCGGGACGCCATCCAGGACCTGGCGTGACATCCCGTCCTGACGTCTCCTTGGGTGCCTCTGGGCCCTGACCGTCTCAGACTTTCTCCGACTTTCTCCTGGGTTTTTGCGACCTCGACAGTTTTGAGGCGTTTGGGGGCTCTGCAGCCTGCCTCGCGGATTTCGGCTCGTCTGCGCTTTCCTCGCGGCCACACTGGGGTTACAGGTGTCTGGGAGGCAGGGTGCAGGGGCGAGGACCCCCCTGACCACAGCGCATCCAGAGCGCGCACCATGGAGGGGGCCCATGGCCGCGGTGCTGGCCGCGTGTCCGCCGGAAGTCATTTTCTCGCCGAGTCGGTGCTGTCCCTTTGGGGCTGTCCCCACGCACGCCCGCTCGCCCGCCCGCCCCTGCCGAGGGAGGGCGGCTCCCCTCCTTGAGGGCAGAGGAGTTATGTGCCTTCCGGTGAATTCTCCTGCTGGGAGACTGGTCTCTTCTCTTCCATTTGCTTATTCAGTCATTTATTTACATTGCTAGGAGCTCATGAATATTTATGTTAGGCTCGGAGTCGTGATTCAAGGCTGTTCTGTGCTTTTCTGTGCTTTCCAGCCCTTCCGGGCTCCTGCGCCTTCCTTGCCAGGACACGGCCGCTTCCCCTTCCAAAGGCTCTGCCCTGCAGAGAACCCCCTGGGTCCTCGGGGGCAGAGAACCGCACCACCCAGACCCCTTACCCTCTTCGCGGAGACGGCTCGGTTCAGTCCACCTCCGCCCGCCACACTCCGTCCCCACCCCAGGGCGGTGACCCACGGGCCTGGCTCCCTCGGGGCCGGGGAAGCCCCAATTTCACTCATTAAAGTGCTTTCTCGGGGGCGCCTGGGGGGGCTCAGTTGGTTGAGCGTCCGACTTTGGCTCAGGTCATGATCTCGCGGTCTGTGAGTTCGAGCCCCGCGTCGGGCTCTGTGCTGACAGCTCGGAGCCTGGAGCTGCTTTGGATTCTGTGTCTCTCTCTCTCTCTGCCCTTCCCCTGCTCGTGCTCTGTCTCTATGTCTCTCAAAAATAAAATAAACGTTAAAAAAATTTAAAGACAAGTAAAAAGTGCTTTCTCGTCCTGATTATTTCCAAATGTTCTTCCAAGGCAACTATTTATTCGTTTCCCTCCCCCAGGCGGTTGCGATTCTCCAGCGTGGGGGTGGCGGCCTAACGCCTAGCTTGCACCCCCAGCGGGTAGCACCAGCCGGACGCGGCTCCCCCGTGAGCGCGCGCATGGATGCGTAAGCCCGTCTCGCTTTGTGGCTCCCAAGGAATCGTCTGTTTGCTTTTCTCCTGCAGGAGGAAAACCTTCCTGGGGATATTTGAGGAGCCTGGAGACCTGACGTCACAAAACACCTCATTCACTTCCCTCCATCATTCGAAGCTTCGTGCCTCAATGAAGGCTCGTTCGTTCACTCCTTCATCCGTTCATTCATTCTTCCCCAGTTGCTAAAACTGCAGAGTCGAGCAAAATTTGGGGATGCACAGGTTCTGTGGCAGCAGAGCCGGGAGAAAGTAGCGTCCAGGTTTAGGGCAAAAAGGAGAGCTTCCTGGAGGAGGTGATCCCCGGATGTGCCTTCCCGGTGGGACCAAGACAACCCCAAGCTCATCCCTGATAATTCAGAATCAGATCGTACAATTTCCAGATGACACGAAACCTGCAAAGTGATGACATTAAGATAGCTCCGTTGAAATCTTCCGAGCCCTTCGTTCTAGGTACCTTCAACAAAGCTGAATATTTCTCATTTCATTCTGGTGTCCCTGCTTTGCCAGCGCCCCTGGCAGGACATCGGCCTGTTTTTACGAGAGGACACCTTTCCTAACACTTGTCAAACACCTCCTCATCCACAGAGGCTCGTCGCGAACATCACATCCTCCAGGAAGCCTTCCATGATACGCATCCTCCAACAGAGGTACTCCAACCCTTCCTCTGCCCCCTTCCTCCAGCATCTGGTGCATTTGTCTGCTCCAGGACATCTGGTGTCCTTCTCTTCGTGAGTCCGCCTTTCCGTTTGGTGGGGGGCCTGAGGGGCACCAATACCTGGGTGTCGGGGCAGGCCCCGCACCAGTGAGGGCTCTGGGTCCGGCTCACCTCCCCGGCACAGCCCCGCCTGGGGCGGCCCCAAGGTGGAGAAAGAACCGTAGGAAACGGCCCTGGCTGGGGCCCAGCAATCTGGATCGGGGGCTATTTTCAGCCTCAGGGCGGGACAAGTGAGCAGGAAAGACGGGGGAAGAAAAAACGCTGACAAGAAAAGGATTATTGGAGCAAAGAAAACAAATCCATTAGCACCTAGCGGTGCGGAGGCCACAGACTGCTCTTCCAAATCGGGAACCAGACTCTTTGCAACGGTGTATTTTTACCGCTTGCTATTCCGGGGAAGCATACGGCACCGCTGCAGGTTCTGGGGGCCCGCGAGGCCGGGCGTTTCAAACTCTGAGGCCGCACGTCAGAGAGAAACACGGGGCGGGTTCACAGGACCAGCGGCCGGCCCGTTCGAGCGCGAGTCCCAGGGCTGGTGACATAATTTGCGGGGCCCGGGCGACATGCAAGCGGAGGGTTCAGAGAGAATTAAGAATTTTCAGGGTGCCCGGGGGGCTCAGTCGGTTGAGCATGCGACTCTTGGTTTCAGCTCAGGTCATGGCTCACGGTTCGTGAGATCGAGCCCCGCGCTGGGCTCTGCGCAGTGTGGAGCCTGCTGGGGATTCTCTCTCTCTGTCCCTCCCCTGATCACATGCTCGCTCTCTCTCTCTCAGAAATAAATAAACATTAAGAAGAAAAGAATTTTAAGACAGCGGCAGGCGAGAATTAAACCAAGCCCTAGGTCCTTCTCTGCGACGGCCCAGGTCATGCACACCGGGGGCCCGCCCCCATCGCCCCAAAACTGTTCAACTGATAAACTCTGGGACCCGTCCCCTGGATTCTGTCACTTGCGGCCCCGCCCTCAGCCCCTGAAACGGAGCTCCGGGATGCTCTTCACGGCGAGCGGAGAACACGGAAGGCAGCCCCGGGGACCCGGCGAGCCCGAAACACGAGCGTGAGGGTCAGGGGACACAGCAGGCTCCGGAGGCACACGGAGCCGGGCTTCGGGCCTCGGTTGCTCCCCCGCCCCCACCGAGCTGTGCAGCGCTGGGAAAGCTACGTCCCCTCTCTGAGCCGCAGTGTCCTCTCTATAAAGTGAAGAGCGGAATCCCGCTGCAGAAGCGAGCAGACGAGACGGTCCCTGAGGCACAGCCGGCTCGCCGGCGCCACCGTACGGGATACCTGGGTTTATCAAGGCAGTGTGGCTTTTTTTTAAAACGAGTTCACCAAAGCACCATTCTGCGTCACGGTCACGCCGTGAAGGCAGGGCACAGGTGCCCGTGAGAGGGACAGAAAGCCGTGAGATCCCAGGACAGACGTGGGCAGAGGGCAGAGAAGATGTCCCAGGGCAGTGACCTCTGGTTCTGGGGCGCGAGCAACGGCATGGCCAGAGAGGCCGAGTGCCTCGTGGAAGGTCCCACTGCCCGCCAGGGTCCAAAGCCTCTCCTCTCCCGACGCCCCCCATCTGCGTCGTGCCGGCCAGTGACACGGCCGCACCTGCCTAGAAAGTAGCAACGGACACTAGGGCTCCTGCCCCGATGGACTCGGGAGGGTCTGGAGAGAACTCCCGCCTTCAGGGGCTGTTAGGAGAGGCTTCCAGGAGTCTGCAGGTCGGTCCAGCACTGTGGGGATCGATTTCTGGCCAGGTGAGGAGGCAGGGTAAGGCGGGGAGGGGAGGGGGGCTTCCTGTGCCTCTTCATCCGTTCCTCCCCTCTCCCCCCACCCTGGGTGGGCCAGGGGTCTTTTTCTTTAAAAGCGTTAATTGACTCGTTTGGCAGCGCATCGGGCCCCCACCACCAGGGGAGCTCACAGAAGACAGCCGAAGGCATTTAGCGGTGGGAGCAGTACACGGGTGCAGGTGACCCCCGAGGAGGGGGGCCCTCACCCGGGCTGGACTGGAGCAGAGGAGAGGCCTTCTGGAAGTTTCTAAGGAGATGCCGGCCGCAGACAGCCCCACTGGGACCCTTGGACAGGAGCCTGTGCCTCCCAGCCCGCCTGGCTCACCGCCCAGGGCACCTGCCGGCCTGCCCGGCCAGCCGTGGGAACCGCGCGTGGCCCCGCCCCGCCCTGCTCAGGCCCCCAAGTCCCTTTCCCTGGTCCACTGCTTCCCACCGGCAGGGCTTCCGGCTCATCTCCTCCAAAAGGCGGTGCCAGCGCCCCAGCCCGCCTCCCGGCAAGGCTCTCACAAACCAGCTCTGGAAGCTCCGAGCGAGCTATAAAAGGAAACCAAACAGTACCCAGCAACTATTTCTCGCCTCCGCGACAGATCTCCGGCTCCCATTCAGAGCTGCGACAAGGAGAGGTCTTTTTATTTTTAGTCTGTCCCTCCCCCAGCGTATCCCTGAAAGGGGCCCCGACCCGGTCCCCGGGACCAGTGTCATCTGCAGTCACCGAGTTAAAACCGCGCCGGGCCCCGTCTATTCCTGGCCAGACAGCTGCGCCCAGCTGGGGGACACGGAACACTTGGCTTTGACTCCGGGAGAGGCAGACAGTGGAGACAGATAACAGAGGCAGCCGCCCTCAGCTCCTAAATTAGAAGCTGTGCCGAGCGTCTAATAGGAGGCCGCGTGACTCACCAGGAGCAAAAATAACTCTCCCGCCCAGCGCCAAGCCCTGGGGGGTGGACGGTCCCGCTGGGGTACCAGCGCTCGCTCAGACCCTCCCCCCACCCGGCGGCGGCGGGGTGATCCCTCCCCACGCGCCTTCCGTCCCCGTGACCACGAGCGCAGGAGAGGCCGCGGGAGCACGGCTGTGCGGTGGCCCCGCCGTCTCTGCGTTCCCTGACCTCGGGCCAGTCGCTCCTCCTGACTCTCTGTTGGCGACGGCAACCTCTTCTGTGCTGAGCTTCCAAGTTAGGTTCAGTATTTGAACCTGTTGGAAAAATAGACGGGCTCCTCGCTATTTTTGTGTTTTCTGGAACCAGAAAGATACGTTATGGGAAAAGCCACAGGTGATCTGAATTGATGAAAACGCGGCCCGCGCCGTCGTGTCCCTGCTTGGGGCCCTTCGGCGTCTCCCCCGCCCGTGCTCCTGAGGATGGCATTCACGACACTGTCCCATGACCTCGCCCTGTGGACCTCCCGGTCACACGGCCCCAGTTCCGGCCGGCCGGGTCGGCCCCCCCGCCCCCAACGCCTGCAGCGGCCTCATGCTCAGCTCTAGAAAGCCCCCGACTTTGCCCGTGGACTGCAGGGAAGGCCGAGGCCTGGGGCCGACGGGAGGCCCACGCGGTCACCCAGGCGAGATGACCCGGGGACCCCGCAGAGGAGGGCCAGACTCCGGCACACTTCACGGCGGGGCTAGGTGGGCTCCTCGCGGGGACGAAGAGACCTGGGAAACGCGGCAGCGCCCCGAAGCTTCCGGCCCTGCCTATGGACGTGAGGACACGGAGGTGGGGGGGAGGGGCTCAGGGTGGAGCTGCGCTTCCGGAGCGACTCCCCGGGGGAGGGGCGGGCGGGGAGCGCTGAGCTCCCTGGCAATCTGCCCGGCAGACGGGGACGCGGAAGTCACGTGCTCACACACGTGGCTGGGGGTCCTGGGAGCCGAGGAGCCGCCCCCCCCCACAGGATCCTGAGAGTAAGAGAAGCGCGCGGCTGGGGTGGGGCCAGAGCCCCAAGAGGCGGAGCCCGTGAGGAGGGGGCGGGGCACCTGCGGGCCAACCTGGGGGGAGACCCCTCCGCTCCCCAGCCCACCTCGCTCGGTGAGGGGAAAGACCCAGGCCCCGACCCCCCACCAGCTCTGCTGGCCCCAGGCCCTTCCGGCGGGGCTCGGGCTCTGGACCCCCCCCCCCCCGCCCCCCCCGGCAGCTCAGCTCAGAGACCACCTTCTGGGGCGGGGGTCCTCCCCTGAGCGCCCGCCCAAGCAGGCCCTGCCGCCCGACCTCCCTATGGTCTGAAAAGCAATTATTCACACTCTCTGAAAACGTGTGTTTACATTATTTTTTATGAGTTCTGGCAAAGCGACGTCACACGACACTTAACCGTTTGATTTACCCTTCGAGCTCGCAGGTCACTGGCGTTGGTCGCGGCCGCGGTCTCCCCGCTGGCCGCCATTCATCCCACAGCGTTTGTATCCCCCCCCCAACCGTGGGTCCCCGAAGCACCGGCTCCCCACGCCCTCTTCCCGTCTCCTGTCCACCCCTCACCGTCCGCCCACCCAAGACCACCTGCCCTGCTCACCGCCGACCCCCGAGCCCCCACCTGGACGCGGCAGGTGCCCGGTGGACAGGGTGCTGCAGCTCTTGCCCGAATTCCCCCAAGTCGTGTTTCTGGCAAACATGGAGGGGGACAGGCATGGGGTTGCACTGGGTCTGCGTGCGGCTGTCAGTTCCTCTAAGCCCCCCCGGCCGCACCCCCCCCCAGCACCCCCGGAGCCTGAAGCACAGAGACCACACTCCCCAGCTTCCCGCAGGTTCTGCCAGAGAGCGGCCTTCATGGGAGCGCTGACGGGGACAGGAAAGAGAAGTCACGGTTGTCAGGCGCTTCCGGCAGCGGACGAGGGGTTGGCCTGTGGCACCCTCCAGTGCACCCCTGGGCGCAGCGGGTGGCTGGAACGGTGCCGGTGGTGTCTTGGGTGCCCTGCCTCCTGGGGGTGAGCGCCTTCCTACCCCCGCCCGCTGCCCCCATCAGCCGTCAGCCTCCGAGTCCCCGCTCAGATGTCACAAGCATCTTCCAGGCCAGCCCCTGACCGGTGGAAGTTTCTGGAACGATTCCACCAAATACAGGGAGCTGACCTCGGTCCCTTCTTCTCGTGCTGACCCACGGCAGGCCATAATTCCAGCCACCGTGTCTTCAGAAACCTGGTTTGGCTCGCTCCTGCCGGCTCCTGCCGGCGTCTTGAGGCTTCTCGTCTGTCAACATCTAGGGGTTCTGTTAAGAACCCTAAAGTGGTTCCTCGACCCACAGAGGCACCTTGTGACGTCACAAGGGCTTCATTTTCTAACTAAAATATTAATAAAGTCTGGGGCGCCCGCGTGGCTCGGTCGGTGGAGCGTCAAGCTCTTGATTTCGCTCAGGTCGCGATCCCAGGGTCGTGAGATCGAGCCCTGCGTCGGGCTCTGCTTGGGATTCTCTCTCTCTGTCCCTCCGCCCCTCTCCCCAGCTCACTCGGGCACTCTCTCTCTAAAATAAAAGAAAAAAAAAATCGTTTCTTGGCGAACTATAAATTGGGGCAGGACTCAGAAGGAGAGAGCTCCCAACATTGGTTCTAAACACAGTTCCGGAAAGAAACTTGGGAAAGGGCGAGGCCCCGCTGCTCCCGCTGGCCCTCGAGTACAAACTCGCGTCTCGGGGGTTCAGGGCCAGCTGAGCAGACCAAGGCAGGGGGTGAGCGGCTGCACCGCGTTCACCCTGGAGCAGGGGTGTTTGCGGGCGGTCATATTCTGGGTGGGATGCCTGCCCCCCCGCCCCCGCTCAGCGCAGGGAATTTGTAAGAACCTCTGAGGGAGAAGGGTCTAGAGAAATACGCCCAAAGGCACCGAGGAGATGGAGGAAGGGAGGCGCCCGAGGGAGGTCCCTGCTTCTCCTTCACTGATTTGGTCAAGACACGTTTTCTGAGCACGGGGGCCTGGCGAGTGTGCAGGGGACAAAGTCAGATCGGAAGGACGGAATCCCCCTCCCGGGGGGCTCGCGTCCCAGGGGAGGGGGTGGCGTTTCAGAGAGCGGGAAGAACCGCGAGAAGATGAGCCCAGGGGCCACCGTGGCCTGTGTGTCCCCCGGGGTGCAAAGACACGCAAAGGTGGCTCCCAACCTTTACGTGCTCGAAAAGACACGCTAGTCTCTGCACGTGCGTGCAGAACAGATGAGGGAGACCGTCCAGAAGGCCAGACACACCGTTCAGTCCCAGCCGATGGGACTCTTGATTTCGGCTCAGGTCGTGATCCGAGGAGCCTGATCCCAGGATTCCTTCAGAGCGGGCTTCAGGTTCCTTCCTCAGCCTGTGAGGCATGGCTTTCCACGGGAGAGGCGCTCAGCGTGAACGGCAGAATCAGCCGGCACGTCTTAAGACGAGGATGTGTTTGATGCGCAGAGAACGCTATAAACGGGATGTTTTTCTGAAGAGGAATTTGCTTGTGAACAAAAGCCTAAGAATGAGAATGTACAGGGGCGCCTGGGTGGCTCAGTGGGTTAGACATACGACTTCGGCTCAGGTCACGATCGCCTGGTTCGTGGGTTCGAGTCCCACATCGGGCTCTGTGCTGACAGCTTGGAGCCTGGAGCCTGCTGCGGATTCTGTGTCTCCCTCTCTCTCTGCCCCTCCCCTGCTCATGCTCTGTCTCTCTTTTGCTTTCAAAAACAAAACAAAACAAAAAAAAAGAACTCACATTCAGCTCTCTATTGAGTAGACAAGACAGGAAGAAAATTTTTAAAAAAATTTCTAGAAAATCTATCTACAGTTATTAGTATTTTTAATTCAACTGTATTTCCTTCCCTCTTTTCATCCTTCCTTTCTTCCTTCCATCTATCGGTCCGTCCATCATCCCTCCATCTTTCCAGGCAACTAACCTTCCTTCCCTTTCCTTCCCTTCCCTCCCTCCACCCCCCCCCCCTTCCCCCATCTGTCCATCCACCCGCCCGCCTAGCCGTCCGTCCAAATTTCCCTCTCTCTCCCTCCCCCTCCCCCATCCGCCCACCCCTCCTCCATCTGAGTCCATTGACAGCTCCCTGGGGAGCACGGTGATTGTGGAGCCCGGTGCACGTTTCAGTCACCTGCTGTGATCGGCACAGGACCCGCCCTCCGTGGTGTGGGCACCAGCGGCTCCTGGCTCCCCGTCTTGTGTCTGCACAGACCTGAGGCGGCGGGGCGGACCGTAAGAGAGAAATCGTGTTTACTGAGCACCTGCCGTGTGCCCTGCCCCGCGCTAGGCGCCAGCACGTGGGCTCTCATATGTTTTTGTCCCACGAGCAACAAAGTGGGAGATGTTTTCGTCTCTGTTCTACAGACAAAACCCAGAAGCTTGGAGGGGGAAATGAGCCCCGCGGGCCCACAGAGCCCGAGAGCCGTGGCTTCGGCTCGACTCTGCCCGATGCCAGCCGCCCCCCCGTCCTGCCTCCGTGTCGAGACTTGACCCGACAGGCGTCCGACTCGATTTGGCAACACTTCCACGCAAACACGATCACAGACTGGATTGTCAGGCGAGGGCTGGTTCGGTTTTAATTACCGGCCTGACAATCACTCCGAGGCCGGGAAGCGCCCCCCAAGAACATCTGTAAATTTAATGCAGAGGCAAAGCTTTTCCCCTCGGCCAGAGGCTGACTTGGAATGTCTCGGGTCTGATCGATTAGTCACCAGATAAGGCAAACATATTTCAGGCCGTAAAAAACAGCCCATCGCCAATATTTTATAGCCTTGATTTATTAATACACTTGTCCGTAGCATGATGAAACGAGAGCCCCTCCCCGCTACCCCTCCCCTGTAATTATTGATGCTCTCTGTTCTCTCCAGGGGCTTATGCCGAGGCTTCGCAGTGAAAACGGTTTAATTGTGTTTTGTTTGGCTGTCCGAAGCTATTCTTCCGACGAAGCTAAAAGCCTGCTTGCTCGGGCGGAGGGTGGCGGACGGCTAATCCTCCAGAGTGACTGTGTTCTGGAAGGCTGTTTTTTATCAGGACGGCTGTATGAACCGCGTACGATTACACCTGTGAGCAATTTGTGCGTTTGTGGATGGGAGAACGTCCATCAGTACCCGCGGCACCTTTCCAGCAGCGACTGGGGGAGCCGCCCGGCTTCCGGAGACAACTGTGGGCTCTCCGAAGGCTCGCTCTCCCAACATTCGAGAACAGAGACCAAGGTACCCTTGCCACTGCCAGTCAAGTGGATGGAAATGGCACGCTAGCGTCGGCCAGCAGCCACCGGCCCCCCTCCCTGGGATTCCCTGGAGGCCATGGCAGGGCCAAGGCCATGGTCCCCGGTGTCGGGATGGCGGAGGTTCTGTGGTCACAGAATCAAACAAGGACAGAGCCGAAAGGCCTCCTCCAGGTGAGAAGCCTGAATCCTCACCTGGCGAGCCCCGTCCAGGTCTCGTAGCTGACATCCCCTGGAATCGCGGCTCACCCGAATGAGGCGCTTCTGCGTTACGTAGAGTAGGTAACGGCATTGGCCATCAAATGATTGAACGTAGCGTTTATTGAGCACTTATTGTATGCCGGGCACGACGCTGAATGTAGTTTGATGAGCCCCCAGTGAGGCAGTGCCTGCCTTCCTCCCTGCTGATGGAAGAAGCAAGTGAGCCCCACGGAGGGCAGTAACCCCCCGGGGTGGGCAGCTGGAGCCGGGCTCCGTCCGGGCTCTTCCTTGCACCCGCGGAGACGGGCAAGGGCTCCAGGGCGCGCTGCCCACCGCTGTTTGCTCAGGCACCCAGCGGACCGACGTCAGCTCGTGCCGGGGACAGAGTGAGGGCTACCCCGTCGTCCCTGGCTTCGCGGAGCCCACAGTCTCGTGGTGACACGGTGACTCAGGTAGCACATAAAGGGGAAATTCTGAACTCTAAGGGGGGGCCCAACCATTTAACAATGTGGGGGGCCGTCCAGGAGGCCACTGGCAAGACCAGAGAGAGAGTGAGATGGGGGTCAGGTGCAGCCGGAGGCAGAGGAGGCCCCGGGGGCGGGGAGAGGGCCGCAGGAGGGGCAAGAAGGCGACGTGGGGGGACCGGCTGCCCAGTGGGTGAGGCGACCCTGAGTCCCAGGGTCTCTGGCTCTCGCCCGCTGCGTTGGGAGGAAAGCAGTGAACAGAACGGGCCCGGTGCCTCCCGCGGCTGGGCAGAGCCTGCAGACACAGGAGTCAGCCGGAGGGGGAGGAGAGGCCCAGAGGACAGTGGCGCTGATTGTCAAGGGTGGGCACTGGTGTCCCCGGGCACCGCCAATTGTCAAGGGTGGGGGGCCACCGATTATTGAGGGTGTGGGACTGGTGTCCCCAGGGAGGGATGGTGCCATCTTCCATCCCTTCTTTCTGTCCTCTCAGCCATGTGCCATTGGTCACCGGCGAGTCCTGCGGCTTCTACTCCGCGGGGTCAGGGAGCAGCCCTGGGGTCAGAACAGGCGTCTCCCAAGCGGCGAGCGACCGGAACACGCACACGGCGGTCACGGGAGAGAGGAGGGGGCTCCTTTATCAATTCCTTCTCAGCCTTCCACCGCAAACGAATGACGACTTAATTAAAGTTCTCGGGGAAAGAGCTCTGGAGGCTTCCCCAGGGCTCTCAGCGGTCACGGGGAGACCGACATGCACCGAGGCTCTGGCTTCCGGTGAGAACCGTCGGGGTCGACGTTTCCAGACGGGGAAGTACGGACAAGCGTCAGGCAGGCTCGCAGGCCGCCGGGACCCCCCGGCCACAGCACTGAAGGTGGAGGCTGGCCGCACGCCCTCCCCCGGCCACAGGCCAGAGGAGGTGGGGGGCGAGGAGGAGGAGGAGTGGGGTGGGTCCCGCCTTCCTCCCATCCCTCAGGACACAGGGACACCCACGAATAAGTGGCGGGCCAGGTTTCGGAGCCTCAGGGAGCTGTGGGGCGGCCAGACCAGCACACTTCCTGAGGCTGAAATTGCTATGACAGTGTCCCTGCCCCTCCGCTTGGATGCCTCCAGTGATGGGGGGCTCCCTACTCAACAGACCACGTGAGTGAGTGCTTTTCTTTATAAAAATGCTCAACCCTCCAAGGCACAGAGAAAAGGGCTCTGGAATCCAGCATGCTTACGCTGAGTTCTGGCCGTGCACACACAGCAGGGTGACCTTGAACCAGTTCAGGGGTCCCGAGTGGTCCTGGGAGCCTAGACCCCGCCTTTGAGAAGGAGGGGACCCCATCCACCCTCCTTCCCCCCCCTCACTTCTACCAAGCCTCGGGCGGAGGTGAGCGATGGGAGGAGGTCCCGGCAGCCCGGAGAGGAGCCCCGTGACCCCTGGCTGTCCTTGAGGCTGCGCTGCAGGCGTGTCCTCTCCTGGGAGCCAGCCGCGGGGAGGGGCTGCACCCTGGGGCGGGATGTGGGTCTTTCTGGGCGCTACTCGAACCGGGAGGCCGTTAAAATCCCACGCCGTCCCCGAGTCCCTGATGAATGACAGAGAGCGTTGTGACGGCGTGCGGATGAGACGGGGCGTGGAACCCACCAAGCCGGCCGTGGTGGTGACCATGACAAGGATAAATGCGGCACTAACAGTAACAGGAGTGCCACGCAGGAAGGGGGCGCTCACGCAGGGCAGACGCCGCTCTGGGCACTGTGCGTGCGCTCACTCGCTGGCTCCTCCCGAGGGGCTATTCTGTTGTTACCCCCACTTTCCTGAGAGGTGACCACCTTGCCCAGGGGTCTGTCAGCTCAGAGGAGGCCGAGCAGGTGACGGGGAGGCTCTAGGCCCCCAGCCAAGCGGCCTTTCTTTGATCTGATGTATTGATTGGGTTTCTGTGTACGATTTTGTTTGGCAAAAGGGTTTGATGTTAAGAGACATATTTCACCACCTTTGATTTTATCCAATCACCATCCCCCCCAGCACACACACACACACACACAAACACACACACACACACACACAGGTTCCTAAAAGCAGCCCCCAACACCAGCGCATTACGAGGGATGAGTTTCCCCTGACACTTGACCTTGGCGGAGCCTCTAGAGCCCCTTAGGAGAGCGGGCGGGGAATCCCCAGGCTTGGTGGTTGGTGCGCAGGAAGGGACATCGCCCAGTTCAAACGCCTTACTCGACTGTCTGAGACACTAGCGTCCAAGGAGGGAGAGCCACCTCTCCACGGTCCGCGGCCCCCGGAAGCCGAGCCAGGACCCCTGGCTGCCTAACGCCGATGCCGGGATGGGAGACCCTCCCCATGGGAGACTTTCCCTCCCATTCCTGAGCGGGGACTGAAGAGGTGGCCAGTCTGAGAGAGGTTTTGCTGGCCAGAAGGCTTCCGAGCTATTTTAGGAGAAGTACCTGCTGAAGGGCATTAGGACATGGGGTGGCTCAGACCAGGCTGCTGACCGGCCACACGGGCAGTGTGGTTGGCACACAGCAGCTCAGAACTTGACGTGAGGTCAAGAGTGACCTCCAGGCTTTCGGCCTGATGGGGGTGGTACCTCCCTCTGGACAGTTCTGAGTGCAGCAGGACGCATCTGAGATGCCCCTTAGTCATGTCGTGGGGACAGCAGGAGACCTGAGTGTGGAGTCAGGTGGGCAGAAGGGTTGGCGGGTTAACTCATGTGTGTCCGTGGTATGTGATGCCGTGGGACTGGGGAGGGTCGCGAAGAGAGGGGGAAACTGGAGGGATTGGTGAACCCCCATCCCCATGACGGTGAACCCCAGAGGGGAAGTTTGAGCTAAGAAGGTAAGGCAGAACAGAAGGTCAGAGGGAGGCACAGAGTAGAAACGATTCTCCCTCCTTTACAGGGGAGGAAACTGAGCTCAAAGGACAGACTCATCCCCAGAAACACAACCACAGAGGGTGACCCAGATTTCGAGCTCAAGGTTCTTGATCTTGAACTTCAGAACTAAAAGCGTTGCTTATAATGCCCTTCCCTCTTACACACGCCAACACCTATACAGCCTTCAAAGGCCAACCCAAATGTACCCTCTTCTATGAAACTCTTCCTGCTCCATTATGGTGACCAGTCCCCCATCGTAGTTCTACTGAAATTTAAAGACAACTCCCCTTTGAACTTATTCCGCTGCAGGAGAGTGGTTTGTGATCTAAGTGGGCCGTGAACAACTCGACGTCAGGGAACCCATTCTCTTCCCACCCCAGCCCAGTGCTTGCCCAGAAACGCAGCGTATGAGGAGCTGTATAAAGGCCTGTTGAATGGAAGGATAAATGACGGAAGAATGGATGGATGGATGGGTGGGTGGATGGGTGGGTGGATGGGTGGGCAGATGGGTGGGTAGATGGATGGGTGGGCGAGTTGATGGGTGGGTGGATGGGTGGGTGGATGTGTGGATAGATGGCAGAGGGATGGATGAATGGAAGGAAGGGTGGGTGGATGGATAGCAGATGGATGGATGGATGGATGAGTGATGGATGGATGGATGGGTAATGGATGGATGGATGGGTAGATAGATGGATGGGTTGATGGGTGGATGGATGGACGGATGGATGGATGGATGGATGGGTGGGTGGGAGGGTGGATAGATAGCAGATGGATAGATGGATGGTGGATGGATGGATGGGTGATGGATGGATGGGTGGATGGGTTGATGGGTGGATGGATGGATGGAAGGAAGCATGGGTGGGTGGGTGTATGTATGTATGTATGTATGTATGGATGGATGGATGATGGGTGGATGGATGGATGGAGGCTGAGTGGGTGGGTGGATGACGGGTAGATGGGTAGATGGATGGATGAATGGATGGAAGGAAGGGTGGGTGGGTGGGTGGATGGATGGATGGATGGATGGATATGTGGATGGATGAGGCGATGGATACATACATATATGTAGGTATGGATGGATATGTGGATGGGTGGGCAGGTGTACGTATGTCTGAGGCAATCAGTATGTAAATAAACAGATAAATGGCACGGCTGGGTGGTTGGATAGATGGATGGCAGGTGGGCACGGTGGAAAGACTGTAAGATTTGTAGTCAAAATATTCAGAACTTGGTCCTGGCCTCACTCTTATGAGCTGCCTGGCAGGCACCACAAGGTCCCTATTGCTGGGCCCTGGGGTCATCACCCTTAGGGGTGGCCAGCTGTCTCTCTGCTGGGACTCTTCGAGGCTCACAGTGGCCATGAGAACGGTTCAGGGAGCACGTGGGGCTGCGTGAGTATAAGGCAGCCCCGGGGAACCTGGCACCAAATGCACACTGTGGAGTTTTCTCTGCCAGAAATCGCCTCCCAAACGTACACCGAGGGAACATAATTTCCACATGGCTGGCTTTAAAACCAAGTAATTAAGTGGTTTTACAGTTCATTTTTAAAGCAAGCTCTTTAAGTTATGAGTATAAAGCAGTGTCCCTGTAATAGCCAAGTTGTTCTGTTTTGCGATTTCTATGGCAATGGATTTTATAATTAGGCAGAAACAACAACAACAACGACGACCACCTATCCAGGGCTGAGGCCACTTTCTTGAACTCATTTTTTGGGCCTGGAGGGGACCTGTGTAGCCCGCAGAGATGGGGCTTCCTCAGAACCTGGTCCAGGCAGGAGCCTCGCCGGGGCTCGTGGGGTGGTGGGTGATTGATGGTGTGGAGGGCAGCCCGGCTAGCACGGAGAGACGGCCGGGGGCTCAGGCCGTGTGTGAGGGTGCGTGTGTGTGCAGGCAGGCGTGCGTGGGGACTTTCAGAGGAGCGTCCCATCCAGCCTGGACAGAGGGAGTCGAGGAAGCCTCTGGATGAAGGCTGGCTGGGGCTGTCACTGTGGGGCAGTGACCGTAGGGTCACCCAGCACACCCGACCTCACTCTGCAAGCTCCTGGGGTCCGGCTGAAGGGAAGGCTGACAGAAAACAGGGGACACCTGCTTCGGTGTGAATTTCTGATAAACAAGTAACCTTTCAGTATAGGTATTTCCCCAACGTGATATATGCTTCTGTATTTGTGTACTATTTGTGATATGCTGAACATAATTTGCTGCTTATATGAAATTTAAATTTAACTGAGGGTCTTCTGTGTGTGTGTCAACCTGGCCACCTTGCGAAGGACTTGAGCCCCCAGGAGTGGATGATATGGGCCTGCCGGTCCCCTCTGGCCAGGCCTGAGGCCAGGAGTGGCCCTTCATTGCCTATGGTGGATGGATGGATGTGTGGATGGATGGAAAGAGGGATTGGTGGGTGACAGATGGGTGGGTGGATGGATGGATGGGTGGATGGGTGGATGGATGGATGGATGGATGGTCGGATGGATGGACGAATGGATGGATGGATGGGTGGATGGATGGATGGATGGATGGATGGATGGATGGATGGTCGGATGGATGGACGGACGGATGGATGGATGGATGGATGGATGGATGGATGGATGGGTGGATGGTCGGATGGATGGATGGGTGGATGGTCGGATGGATGGACGAATGGATGGATGGATGGGTGGATGGTCGGATGGATGGACGAATGGATGGATGGATGGATGGATGGATGGGTGGATGGACGAATGGACGGATGGATGGATGGATGGATGGATGGGTGAATGGATGGATGGATGGATGGGTGGATGGTCGGATGGATGGACGGATGGACGGATGGATGGATGGATGGATGGGTGGGTGGATGGATGGATGGATGGATGGTCGGATGGATGGACAAATGGATGGATGGATGGATGGATGGATGGATGGATGGATGGATGGGTGGATGGGTGGATGGATGGACGGATGGACGGACGGATGGACGGACGGATGGACGGATGGATGGATGGATGGGTGAGTGGATGGATGGATGGGTGAGTGGATGGATGGATGGATGGTGGATGACGGGTTGGCTGGTGATGGAGGGTGGATAGAGAGAGGGGTGAGTGGTTGAGTAGATGGGTGAATTGCAAGTTTCAGGACGGCAGGGTCCAGACCCACCATCCAGGGCCTCACAACGGGGTGCTGAGTAGTAGCCTGCACTCGGAAATCAAAGAAAAAGGGACTCCCGTTTTCCAGTGCCTGGGGACTTTCCACAGCAGTTTTCCTGGGGATCATTCCTGTAAAATTATGTGGGATGCCTGTATCCTTTGGTCTTCAGTGGCCCCCCTTTTCTGAGGCTACCTTCCGGGTTATGGATATATCGGGGCTGGACTGTCCCTTAGTTGGCGATGTGACTTCCCACCTTCCTGTGGGTGGGGGCATACGGCCTCTAAGAGGCAGCACGGAGATTCCTGGCCTCAGGGGCCCCACTGAGCAGCTGTCCACTGCCTCCTTTGTCCGCAGTCCTCCCTGCTCTGACTTATTCTTTGGGTTATTTAGGTCGCCTTAGAAGGCCCCTCGCATTTTTTTAGTGCATTTTTTTCCCTTCAAGTGGAATAAAGATCTATTTTTCCAGCGGCTGACCTAGCCTGGGGTCCCCACGCCTTGTTCAGTCATCTGACAAACACTCCTTCGGCCCAGAATGCCAGGCTCCCCTTCCCAGTGCAGTGGCCCCACCGTCTCCGGGCCTGCCTGGCCCAGCGACCTGCCCTCCTGGTTGACAGAACCCACGGCTCTTCTCCGGGAGGGCGGGGTGGGGAGGGAGGCCCTGCCTTCGGGTACAGGGAGCACGGGCCTGAGAGCCCGCCCTGCTGGCCTCGATCCAGCCCAGCTTGGAGGACAGCTCCCCTCTCCCCCTCCTCCCCTCGCCCATGCTCTTCCTCCCGCCTCCCCTCCCCTGCCTCCCCTCCCTCTCCCCGCCCCTGGAGTTACAGCTATCTTCCTTCGCAGGTGCCTGCCGTGGGGCAGGTCGTGTACCAGAGCCGAACTTGTATTATCTCCCTCGTCCCGGCGGCTACCCGTGGGGCGGGATTCAACGGCGTAACGGATGTGAACGTACACGGCAAATTGGCGATCGCTGTCGCGCGTGAAGGGTTATTACTAACAGCGCTTTCTTCCAGCACACCGGGCCCTTGATGGAGAGGTGAGGCGGGGGCGGGGGTCCGGGGCCCGCGGGCACCTGAATGGGCAGCACAGTCGCAGGAAGGAGGAGAGGACGGCACAGCAGGCCTGGGTCTCCGAGCTCCCGGGGGCCGCGGATCAAAGCCTCCTCCCCGCCCGCGGGCGCGCACCTGCCGCGGGCACAGGGGCTCCGCAGGTGGAGACGGGCCCCGCCGCTCCCCTGCCACCACACCAGCTCGGACAGGGTGGGGGCGGGCGGGACAGCAGGAAGACGCCCAAGACACGGCTCTGGGGCCCTAGGGGTGTGCAGGAGAAGGGGTGTCTCAGCCCTGCCTGGAAGAGCTGCCCCTCCACACCCTCTCCCCTCTCTCCTTCACCACGAGACCTCTGTGAAACACACACCACACACACACCACACCCACACACACCTACTACACACAGGCACACCCACACGCAGGGCTGAGGCGGTGGCTGGGGGCGTACCTGTGCCCCCTAAGGTCCCCTCCTCCAGCAGTCCCCACCAGCACGGCTAACCGCGTCCTCTGAACACATTCACTCTCAGGGCTGGAGAGATTTCCAAAGACGTCCCCAACACTGAACTTCAGTTCCTGCGTCTGGCCGTAATTAGCCCGGGGTCCCCCGAGGAGGCAGCGTTGGGGGGGGGAGAGGGCATTAGTGGGCTAATCACCAGCCTCAGATTGAAAGCAGGCCCGGGACAATTATGGTCACAGATTTACTGGAACTGTTTGCCTCGAGCACAATTGCCAAGTAATGAAGGAAAACAGGGTGCCAAGTTGCATTAGCCAAAAATAAAACACAAAGTGAGAGACAGACAGCGCTTGTGTTCAAACCGATGGCGTCTGTCCAAACAGGCCGGTGGGGGGGAGGCTGGGGCGTGGACTGACCGGTGATGCGTAAGAGACGCGGTCACCACGAGGGTGCTGGGCAGAGTCCCTGGAGCCAGCTTCCCCCCATCTACCTCCCTAAGCTTGTCCTGAGTGGACGGGGCGGTGACCTGCGGCTCTGGAGCCCACGCCCAACCCCAGAGCCACTCTGGCCCTGACGCCTCCATTCTGGTCACGTATCAGCTGCCCAGGGCCAGGGATACACAGCAGGACGCGGTCCTTGCCCTCCAGAAGCTCAGGGTATAGAAGAAGAAAAGCCTTTGCTCGATCAAGGGGCGCCTGGGTGGCTCAGTCGGTTAAGTGTCTGAGTCTTGATTTCAGCTCCGGTCATGATCTCACGGTTCAGGAGTTCGAGGCCCAAGTGAACTCGCCACGGGGGTCGGGGAGAAGGCAGGTGGGCGGGCAGGCGGGACTGGGAGGGGGCCTGCCAGTGTGAGGGTGCGTGGGCACGCACAGGGCTGGAGGGACCCCGTGCCCCGGCTTCCAGCCTCCACAGGCCAACCATCACAGTTTACAAGAATATCAAAGGGGGGCCCGCTAGGCGGTAGCCTTTTATTTTACCAAGGGATGTTGTTAAAAATAAAATTACTATCCTTAGCCACCAATTCACAAAAGAAAGGGCATGTTAGCGCCCCAAAGGAGGAAGGACCCACCTTTATAGAAAAGACGGATTATCCTGGGAGAGGCAAATGGGGACCTTGAAGGCCGGCTCCTGCCCAAGTGCAGGGCCACAGGGGAGGCTGAGAAGGGGCAGGGCGCCTGGGCTTGAGGCAGGGTGGGGGTGCAGTTGGGTCTGGTCCTGGATCGGGGCTGACCTCTAGAGGGGGGATTAGGGGCCGGGGTTTCCGGCCAAGGGGGCAAGGGCTCCCACCCCGTCACCTCTGTCTAGACCCGCCCGCCACGTGGTTCTCTGGGGGAAAGTCGCTTCCTTCTTCAAGCCCCAGGTCTGTCTGTGAGACGGGGATGTGAATTCCGGGGCGCACGGAACTGTCGTCAAGGATGATGGGAGGTACCCTCCCCAATCCCAGGCGTCCAGGAAGTGCTCGGAACCACGGCTGGAGGCGCAGGGGGGTGGGGGGCTGGTTTCTGGAAGACAGTGACATGGGCTGGACAGGGAGGGGACAGAATTCCCCCAGATGACCTCTCCGCCTCGCCACGGGCACCTGCCCCCAGATCAGAGACGTCCCCACAAACACGCACAAGGAGTTACCGGCCTCAAGTCCAAATGCTTAAGTGCTGGACAGAACTTTTCTTTCCATTATTGAAAAGTCAACAGAAGACACGTAATGATACCAGAAACACAGGGAGATCGGTTTCGAGGTTGGCATCCCACGTCTTCCTAAGTGTACCTCTGTAGCCGCACTATACAGTCAATCAAAATACCAAACGACAACTCTGTCTGCCGACTACGGCTCAGATCATGATCTCACAGTTCATGGATTTGAGCCCTATATCGGGCTCTGTGCTGATGGCTCAGAGCCTGGAGCCTGCTTCGGATTCTGGGTCTCCCTCTCTCTCTGCCCCTCCCCTGCTCACGCTCTGTCTCTCTCTGTCTCTCAAAAATGAATAAACATTCAAAAAATTTTTTTTAATAAAAAAATAACATACAAAGGTCAGAAGCTGTCAGGACAGCTTTCGGTCGCTGACCAAGGGGCTGGAAGGTTGATTCTGCCCTCGGGGGCCTTGGGCTCTGAGCTCAACACTCATTCAAAGGAACAGCTCAGGAGGAAGTGTAAGATTCAGGAGCAGCCAAAGGGCAGAGGCAGGGGCAGCCCCAGCCGCACCCCGTTTGTTCAGGAGTGCAGTTGAGGGACCCCCACTACCCCCAGGGCCCCCCCCCGACTTTTAACAGACAGTGTGACTGCAGACACTCACCAGGTGCCAATGCTACACTTGGGGTCATCACCAACGGCTCTGCCCTCGCCTTCCCAGTGACACCGCCGTGAGCTATGACCCCCGCCGCCTGCAGAAGGCGGGCGGGGTGGGCGCAGGAGGCGCCGGTCCAGCCGGGCCCCAGGAGAGATCCGAGGCTACGGAACACCTCCCCACCCCGTCCTGGAGAAGGTGCAGAGGCTCCACCTTCTTAGAACTCTGCCGCCTGAGAGAGGCACTCCGGAAAATTCCACGGGGGCCAATGAACCTTGCAGGTCTGGGAAGCGCCCAGTCCCAGCGCAGAGCCACGAGCGAAGAGTCAGAACGAGACGCCAGGATGCCGGGGAACCCTTTCGACGCTTGGATTACGGTCACTGGAGTCGCCAGGCCACAGAGACGATCGTTGAATACATATCTAAGAAATGCAGTCCGCGGTCCAGCAGGTTTGACCGGGTGTCATCCCTGGCTAAAAGGACCCGGGCCTCTCCTCCAGCGCGGCCATAAGGAGCAGCTCGTTCTGGGACGCGAGGGGGCCTCACTGGGCCAACGCCCGCGGCACCCGAGTCATCAGAGCTTCCTAGCGACGCTCGGAAGCCCAGCTGTGAAGAGTAAATTATTACCGAGCAGGGGCGTTGGCCGGAATGGCGGTGTGCTGGCCCAAGTTCAAGAGCCCGGAAGGAAGGAAGCCCCGCCCCTGCCTCCCCCCACCCCCCCTCCCCCAGCTCACACGGCCAGGCCCAAGCCTCGCTTCTCGCCGGAGCTCCGGTCTCTGGCCCCGGGGCGCCCCACTCCGCAGCCCCAGTGCCCCACGCGTGATCTCTCTGCACCCGCGGCTCGCCGTGCTCACACGGAGACCCCCCACCCCCGAGCTTGTTCATGGGCTTTCCAGATTGTTCCACTGCCTGATCTCCGCTAGCAGGCGCCTCCCCCATGCGACCCAGCTGAGTGCCCCCCCCACCCTGACCTGGACCCCACCAGGACCAGCGCCGAGAAGCACGAGCGCTTGCCGAACGCCCGAGGAATGCAGCCGAACGGGAGAACGGAGGCAGATGTGAAGCAGCAGGTCATCCAGAACCGTCCGGCCGGGCCGACTCCCTTTCACTGGCCAGAGGGCGGACTCAGCAACATCGCAATCCTTCCCACGGAGGCAACAATAAAGCCCGATGAAATGTAGCTGCGGAGATTGGCAGGTGCGCTGCTGAGCTCTTAAGGGAATAGGAATCGTTAGAGGTCAGCACCCAAAGTGGCCGAGGAGACGGAGAGCAGCGAGCTGGCCTCCAGCCAGCTTCCCGCAGCACGCCCGCCCGCCCGCCCCGCCCGCCGCAGCCCGGGGCGGCCGGCTGCCAGCCTCCTCGCCTTCCCAGCAACAGGATCCTCACTTTTCAGCCGGACACGTGACCGCACAGAACGGAGCCTACATTTCCCGGGCTCCCCTGAAACTCAGGGTGACCGTGTAACCAAGTTTGGCCCGTGACTCTGGGCGGAAGTACTGTGTGAAGCACCGGGGAAGTGTCCTTAAAATGACAGCATGCTGTTCTTCACCACTTCTATCCCTCCCAAGAACTGGACTATGTACACAATGCCCGGTATCGCAGCAGCCATTCTGGACCGTGAGGACGCCTGGAAACAGAAGCCATGCAGAGTGAGAAAAAAGAAGACCCTCAGCCCTGCACTGACCACCTCAGCCCTGCACTGACCACTCAGACCTGTTGGTCGTAAGAAAGAAATAAGCGAATAAACTTCCATCTTAACTAAGCCACGCTGGCTAGGGGTTTTAATGTTATTCATGGATGAAATGGACCCTAATATAACAGGAGATCTCGGGTCTCTGTTTTGATGGCTGCGGGAGGGCCAGGGGTCAGGGGACAAAGCCAAGAAAGGGAGTTTAATAGGAAGCCCTCAGCCTGAAGCCAGGGCCCAGAGAGCTCCATGTTCGGTGTGAGTGTGAACTGGAGATAGATCCACAGTGTAGACAGAAAACTGCCCATTTTTATTTTGTTCCTGGGACTAGGTGAAAAGTACACACACACACACACACACACACACACACACACACCAGTGAAAGCATTGCTAGATGTATGCGAGTTTGCTAATTTAATGATAAAAGGTTCAATTGACAAGAAAGACCTAACAATATGTAACATTCTAAGCTTGTAATGGAATAAAGCCTCACAATAAAAAAACCAAAGGTCAACAGAACTTCGAGCCAAAAAATCACAAAGCTGCATTCGGCAGAGAAATCCGAATACACTTTACTCAATGACAGTCAAGCAGACAAAAATATGTAAGACGATAGAAGATTTGAGCTACGGTTTTAACAAGCTCCGTCCCAGGATCTACGGGGGTGGGGAGGGGTTCTAACCAACAGAGAACGGAAGAACACACATTTTCCTTGGTGCTTAGGGGATGTTCAGGATAAGACCCCACGCGCTATGTCAAAAAGCCAGTTTCTACAGACTCATGAAGGCCACGTTCACTGGCCGCCCGTGTAGCCGGCAGAATAATGGCCCCAACACCCCCCCAAAGCTGTCCGTGCCTAATCCTCAGTCCCCGTGAATATCTCGCCGTAGGTGGCCAGAGGGGCTCTGCAGGTGTGATTAACTGCAGATCTTGGGACGGGAGATTATCCTGGCTTATCCGGTGAGCGTCATGCAACGTCAGGGTCCTGCTCGCGAGAGGGAGGCGGGAAGGTGAAGGTCAGAGTGTGGAAGGGAGGTGTGGCAGCGCAAACGGAGGGGCCGAGTCGGACGGGCGGAGGGTGTTTCCCGCTCGCTGTGCGGCCGCAGAAGGGAGCCGCGGGCCAAGGCGCACTCTCCCCTAGAGCCTGAGTGAGGGGTGCAGCCCCACGGACACCTCGCTTTCGGCCCCGTGAAACCCACTTCAGGCCGCTGACCCCCCAACCGTACGAGGCCAGATTTCAGTTGTTCTAAGCCACTGGCTCTGTGCTAATTTGTCCTAAGAGCGACTGGTCGCCGGAACACGGAGCAATCGAGTTAGGACCTCATCAAAGAAAGGTCCTACAAAACCCCTCCTCCATCCGAACATTCAGGAAACCCCCCCCCCGGCTCTCACCATGGACCTCAGATTGCTGTCTAAGCTCTAGAGCGAAGCCCCCACTCCCTCCGCGACCCGGCCCACGCCTGCCCTCTCCTCTCTCCCCGGGGATGGTCTGCTCCCAGGCTCTACCACAACCCCCGAGAGAGGCGCCAAACGGAACGGTGCACGGAGGAGATGTGTGCAATCCGGGAGGGCAGCCTGGAGGGAGCAGCAAGGGGGCTAGTGGGACCCATGGCCTTTGGTAGCTTCGTGGTACTCCGTGTGGGGTCTAGGGTTATCCAAGTCTCCAACTGAAGGCCGCGGCAGCACACCTGTCTCCCTGGGGACTCACGGCTCCCCCCCCCATTGAAACCCATCTCCCAACATGGGGGCTGAGATGCTGGGGCGAGGATGGGGCCACTTCTGAGGCAGCCAGGGAGCCGGCAGGGCCGAGTGCCTTGCTTACATCCTCTCTGCTGCCCCCCGGAGGGAGCCGGAGCCGGGAAGACTGGGGGCGAGCCAGGCTCCTGGTCCCTGGGCAGCCATGAGCTGCCTTCCTGGGGGACCCTCGCTTCGCCCTCACTGCCTGCAAGGGCACCCATGCCGTGCACTTCAAAACCAACAAGCCGCCAGCCCCCCACGTCACAGGGGTTCCACGGGCCACGGCAATGACCGTAACCATGGGACACAGGGCAGCTCACCTTTAACTCGGCTCGGGGAGGACGCAGCCACCGCAGTCACGGACTGGGCAGACCTGCGGTGGCTTCCCCACATGGCTTCTGAGAAGCTTAAGAATATCACGTATAGTAGAAGAAACCGTCACATACGATTTTCGTGAAGAAAGCTTCAGCAAGCTTGGCAAGAAACATGTTTCGGTGCCAGAAAAGCAGAAGCGAGGGGTAGTAGCATTCGGGCTGCCTCCCGCCTTCCACTGCGGCACCCACCCCGCCAACAGCCGCCCGCGTGCCTCCCCTGGGGCAGGGCTCCCCTGGCAGAACTTTCCGGCACCCCGTATCTTCTGCTCAGCTGGTGTACACCAGGTCTGGTTCGACCCAGCCTGAGCCATGATGGCAGCAGAGTGTGGAGAGCCGACCTGTCCCCAGATTGATCTGGGAGTTGCTGGAAGGTTCCACACAGTGCCCCTCCTGGGGTCTCGCTGGGCTGGCTTCAGGGTTTCCCCTTAGAGGACCCTGCACGGTGGCACACCCCTCCACCAGGGGTGTGGGTGAGCGAGGCGGGCCCCACCCTGCGGGGGCCTCCGGGGAAAAGGCACAGCTGCCCGTGGACCCCGAGGAACCCTCTCGATCCCAGCCAGGGCAGTGGCGGCTATGACCTGCCCTCAGTTGGCGGTGTGGGACTTTACCTGAGCCTGGTGCTCTCAGACGCTCCACAGGTTGAGTACCTCGCCCGCTGCTCCAGAAAAGGGCCGCGTGCACTGGGACAAGTTGTGCGCGTGCCCCCGTTACCGTGCCAGACCCGGTCAAGGCCAGGCCTGGGCCTCCAGGTTCCCACTCTCTGCTTGGGAAAGATTAGCCGAGCTGGACCGATTCAGCCAGGACTCGCCCCGAAACCGGCCCAACGATGCCCGGCCCCGCAGGGGGCAAGCTCGGGGGCTCAGAACGAGCCCACCGCACAGCCCTCCTGAGAACCTGCGGGCGCAGAGGCCACCTGCTCCTGACGCTTCCAGCCCCGGGCCGCATGCGCCTCCCGAAAGGAAACAACTTTCCCCTTCCCTTCGAGACGCCTCACGTCTCACACTGAATTGACCCCCTCCTCCTGAAATGACAGCCCCTCCCCTGTTGTAATAACCCCTCCCCCATATCAATAGCCTCTCTCCCCCTGTAGCAGCCCCTCCCTCGTTGTTACAGCCCCTCCCTATAGTAATAGCCCCTCCCCACTGCATTGTTACAGACCCTTCCCTGTTATAACGACGCCGCCCCCTATTGTTATGGCCCCGCCCCTGCTATAATGGCCCCTCCCCATTGTAGTAGCGCCTCCCCCATATTAATAGCCTCTCTCCCCCTGTAGCAGCCCCTGCCTGTTGTTATAGTCCCTCCCTGTTGTAATAACCCCTCCCCATTGTAATAGCCCCTCCCCATAGTAATAGCCCCTCCCCACTGCAATGTTACAGCCCCTTCCCTGTTATAATGACCCCATCCCTATTGTTACGGCCCGCCCCTGCTATAATGGCCCCTCCCCTGTTGTAATAACTCCTCCCCCATTGTAACAGCCCCTCTCTTACTGTTATAACCCCCCACCAGCCCCATCCTCCCATCCCCCCTTGCCACCCCTGCACCCCCCCACCCCGCCCCCGACCCCTGCTGCAATAGTCTTCAAATCAAGTGTCTCCTTCCTTATTCCGGTCTTACTCCATCTGACACCGGAATCGGTCCCAGGCACAGGACAGGCAGGGCCTCCTTCTCCACGTGTCACTGTGTCAACCCTCCCTGGGCTTCCCCGCTGGGATTTTCTAGAGTCAAAGAGCTGAGCCCCTACTCTTCTAAAGTCCCCAGGGTGTCCCGCGAGCCCCTTGCCATCTGAATATGACTGCCCAGGGGGACTTGTCACTTGGCGGGTGAGTCCCTGCCAACCCACCACGTGCGGTGGCTGGCTGCCCACATCTGTCCACTCAGCTGCTCCGGGAGTTGCCTGCCGGCAGGTGGCACCTATTAGACTGAGGGAGGGGGACCGCGATGGTGAGGCTCCTTCCGTGAGGGTGGAGGCGGGGGTCCCCTTGCAGGGTCCCTTCTGAGAACATGACCGCCCTTGCTCCGGCCCAGGGGAGCCCTAGTCCAGCCTTTCCTGCACCGAAAGAGGGCTCAAAGGAGCCGGGTGCCATGGAGGCGCTCGGCAGCGTGTCGCAGGTCCCGGAAACTGGGGTGTAGACGTGTCGCAGTTCCCGCGTGGGTGTGGACGGTGGAGACCCCGGCCCAGCGTCGGGCCTGGTGGGTGCTCGGCAAATGCTAGCAGAGCCCGAGACACCCCGGTGGGGACCCTGCCGGCCCATGGAGCCGTGAGGTGCTGAGGCAAGCACGTGGCTCTCAGCCAGCTTCCAGAAGGATGCGCCTTCCTCCCAGAACATCCACTTAAAATTACATTAAAAAATTAACAAGCTGGTCTGGGAGGGATGGAATGAGTTTCAGTGCAGAAGGAGAGAAAATTTGAAAACACGGGTCCTTCCAGCCCAATTCCCCTCATAATTGGGTGTCTTTTTGCGCTGGCTAATTAACCAGCATTTTCCCCGGGTCGGAGAGCTGAGTCTTGGCACCAGAAGGGCACTTTGCAGACAGCGTGTGACACGCAGGTCTGGCGAGTCCCTATAAAAAGCAACCGGAGTCACAGCGGGCCGTCTGCACGCCAGCCGGAGGGGCGCACCGCTCCCAGAGCGGGGACCGTAACGGGCCTGCACCTCGCCACCCAAGCTGGCGGTTCCGCGCCCCCGGAACCCTCGCGGGTCCCCTTCCCTGGCCGCGAGCTATCACGTCTGTGCGAGGCTACAAACCCGCTCTTCGATAATCCTATTTCTGCTTAATCCGAAGTTGGATTTGTGTCGTGGCTTCCAACAGCACCGACACCCCCTCAAAAACTGCACGCTGCCGGGTCTCATTTGCGGGCAGGAGCGCCACTCAGGCCGATTAAGACCCTATTTGCAATCGTCCGGCCCTACCGAATACCTGCCGGTGTCTGCAGCATACCACACGATGGGACGGGGCTCCCCCACAGGCCCAGGGGACGCAGACGCCAGGATTCGGCCCCTGCGATGGCAGGGGCTGGCTGCTGGAACACACGGTGCCTGGCACCTAGCAGGTGTTCAATAAATGCTCGCGAGCGCGTAGACGCTGGAATGAACGGAACCACATGGCGGCCGTGTAGAGTGACCACCAGAGAGGGCGTCACGGAATCGTGGCAGCAAGTCGGGCAAGTGCCAGGCCTGTGGCAAGGGCGATCCCGTACCGTGGATTACAGGAAGTACCCGTCGGGTCTTTGCCCCTTGTTCCTGGCATGCAGCAGCTAAAACCCCCAGGATCTCCCAGGGATAGGAAGGTCTTTTGCGTGCTGATGGGAGGGCCGGGGGTCTGGGGGCCCCAGGGCTTCAGGACGGGGCTGGTGGGGTCAGAAAGGTCAGGGCTGTCGGCCCCACAGCCTGACCTCCGGGAGGGGAGAGGGGCTGAGCCCGAGATGCATCACCAGCGGCCAATGATCTGATCACCGCATCTATGCAGTGAAACACTTGGACTTCAGAGCCTCGGGCTGCTGGACACACTGAGGTGCTGGGGGGGTGGCGTGCCCCGAGAGGCCGTGGAAGCGCCACGCACCCCTGCCACGGTGCCCCGCGCGCCTCCTCCGTCTGGCTGTTCCTGAGCTGTATTCTTTATAGAATAAGACGGTAGAGTAAGTCAAGTTGTCTATTCTAGTTCTGTGAGTGGTTCTAGCAAATTACCAAACCTGAGGGGGGAGGGGAAGAGGGAGCAGGGGGAAGGGGGGAGGAGGGGGAGAGGAAAAGAGGAGAAGAAAGGGGGAGGAGGGGGAGGGAGGAGGGAGAAGAGGAGAGAAAGAAAGAGGAGGAGGGTGGAAGGAGGAGAAGAGGGAGAGAAAGAAATGGGGGAGGAAGGAGAGGAGGAGGGAGAAGGGAAGAGGAGGAGGGAGAGAAGGGAGGAGGAGGGAGAGAAGGAGAGAAAGGAGGGGAAGGAGGGAGAAGAGAAAGGTAGAGGAGGAGGGGGAAAGAAGGAGGGGGAGGAGGGAGAAGAGGAAGAGGGAGAGGAGGAGGGGGAGAAGGGAGAGGAGGAGGAGGGGGAGGAGGAGGGAGAGGAGGAGGGGGAAAGAAGGAGGGGGAGGAGGGAGAGGAGGAGGAGGAGGGGGAGGAGCCGGCCCAATCACACAGCCTCTCCGCGGCAGGCCCAGCGCACCATCCCAGACAGGTCTGTTTCCTGTGGGCAGAGGTCAGTCCCACGCCGCCCCACTGACCTCTGATCTCTCGCCCACCCCAGAGCCCATCTTGGAAGCGGGCAGGGCAGAAGTGTGCGAGGGGGAAAGCCGGGCCTGGGGGCTTCAGGTCACCCGAGGAATCTGCCTTCTGTGGCCCGGCCCCCCGGCCAGCGCGCGGGGCAGAAGGAAGGGCAGGCCTCCTCCAGCCTGTAATTCCTGAAAACGCATTCCTGCTACTTCCTGCTCAAGGCCACATTCAGAGAGTGCAGGCCGGCGACGGGCATGGGGGACGGCCACCCCGACAGTCACCAAGGTCAACAGGCTCCCTTATTTTATTTTTTTTTAACATTTGTTTATTTTTGAGAGAGAGAGCCACGCAAGAGCAAGTGAGGGAGGGGCAGAGAGAGAGGGAGAGAGAGTCCCAAGCAGGCTCCGCGCTGTCAGTGCAGGGACCGATGCGGGGCTCGGTCCCACGAACCGTGACATCGTGACCTGAGCCGAAATCAAGAGCTGGACGCCCGACCAACTGAGCCACCCAGGCGTCCCCCAAGTACCCTTGTTTTAAACACGGGAGGGGAAACTGAGGCCCAGAGGCCGACGCGCACAGCCAGCAGGACCGCTCCGCGATGGGGACCGGCACCCCTGGTCTTGATAATCCAGCCCTTCTCTCTCTCTCTCTCTCTCTCTCTCTCTCTCTCTCTCTCTCTCGTTGTATTTCCCTAGAGACCATGGGCATTTTGAAGGCAGGAGTTGAGTGTCTTTTATTCTATCACCGGATCTCGCTCGGCTCCAGAAAGGCATGCTCAAGTGTAGCCGAAAAACACAAACTAAAACCCACCTCCAAGTAGAGGGTGTCGGGAAAGATTTCAATAAACGCTCATAGGTTTCGGCAACGAGAGGGCTCTGGCGGCTGAGCAGGGAGCCCCGAGCGGCCCGTGTTCTGCGCAGGCTCCCGGGAGGCCCGGGGGAACCCGGGGTCCTGCCGTAAGGACACTATCAGTCACCTAAAGTCAGGGTGGTGTCGGTACGAGTCACAACTGCCCGGCCCCCGCTAGTAATCGGCAGTGACAGCCTCTGCCGGTCACGGCCAGCCTCTGCTCTTGTGTCCACTGTCCCCCTGGGGCCACTCCCGTGTCACAGGGGCCCCGGTTTGGCCAGGGCTCAGAGCGGCAGCAGCGTTACCCGACACCGACCCGGCCGTTAGGGCCACCGTGGCCTGGCCAGGCGTGAGGCTCGCAGAGCCAACACCTGGAGGGCTCGGGGTGGGCCCGGGGCCCCTGGTTCTCTCCGTCCCCCCAGAAGGAAGAGTCCGTTTGCTGTGACTCAGCGGGTGTTTCTGCACCTTGATTATAGGCACCTGCGACAGACTGCAACTCCCAGCCGTGACCGCAGCAGTGTCCCCCCCACCCACCCGGCATGGGAGGACCCGCGGTGTGACTTGTGCTCCCCTCCGGGTGGCAGCGTCCACCTCCCCTGCCCCGATTCTGTCTGGTCTCGTGGCTCCCTCTCCAAAGGAACGCGGCAGGAGTGACGTGCCGCGACTTCTGAGGCTCGATCCTTGGGAAGCTGGGCTCTTCTCCCCACGACGCTCGGAAACGCTCTCTCTCCCAGCCTCTAGGACCCCCCCACGTCGCACGCAGAGAGGCCACAGACAGGCGTGAGGGGCTCTAGTCGAGTCTCCGCCGAGCCCTTGGCCCACTGCCAGCCTCAGCTGACTGGGCAGCCTGGACGTCCAGCCCGGTCCGGCCTTCGGATGGCGGTAGCAGCCCATCCGACACCCGACTGCAGGCACAGTCGAGGCCCTACCGGCTGAGCCCAGCGGCCCACGGACCCGAGGGGCGTGAAGTTCGGGCTCCTCTGTCATGCGGCGGGACGCGACCAGGGCATTCACGTTCGGGAAGGGGGAAACTACCAGCATTAACTGCCCGCCTGCCGTGAGCCGCACATTGTATTTGCCGGTATACGTCATTCATTCATTCATCCATTCATTCATTCATTCACTCGTCCATTCATTCACTAGGTCCTCACAATATGATGAACGAGGGATGAGACTTTGGGAAGGGCAGGCTAGGTCTGGGGCAAGTTCAGCTGCCGCCCCGGCGCCCGGACACGTCGGCGGACCCCAACTCGCTCACGCTGTGTGTCCCACGAAGGTTTGGCTCCGTCCGGCCCCTGAGGATCCGGGCTGACAGAGCCGCTGCGCTCTGCAAACCTTAGCTTTCCCAGCCGTGGAGACGGGGGTGGGGGGGGTGGGGAGTGAAGCCGTGGAGATGGGGGTGGGGGGGGTGGGGAGTGAAGCCGTGGAGACGGGGGTGGGGGGGGTGGGGAGTGAAGCCGTGAAGCGGGGGGGGGTGGGGGTCCCGCGCTGGAAGCGCCCCTCATCGCTTCTTCCTCTCCCAGGTAGCCACGCCTGCCGTAACGGGGCAGGGAGCGCATTTGCCTGCGCCCTCAGAGCCGCGA
Source organism: Paguma larvata (assembly GCA_030068075.1). Taxonomy (NCBI): domain Eukaryota; kingdom Metazoa; phylum Chordata; class Mammalia; order Carnivora; family Viverridae; genus Paguma; species Paguma larvata. The sequence continues at coordinate 192,319,830 of CM057823.1, read as the reverse complement.
GGCGAGGCGACCTGGGGGCAGGTGAGCACGTCGCCGCCTCCTGCTCGGAGCACGAGGCCGCCCGGGCTCACTGCCACGGTCACAGGGCTGGGAAGCCAGCTGCGCGGCTCCAAGTATACCAGCGTATTCCGCGACAGCCTGCGCCTTTCTTTTTTTTTTTTTTAAATACTAACGAGAGCGGCCACGGCGTGATGAAAGCGGCTTGTTGGTAAAGCCCCCCAAAATAATGAGCAGAAAGGCCCCCGTAAACAACAGAGCCTGGGAGGAGATGAAAGGGCTTCGTCGAGGGCTCCAAACCAGAGGCTGAGCTTTTGAAACGACAAAGGGGAAAAAAGCTCCGGGCTGCACGCGGGGCCGGAACGCCAAGCCGGCGCCCTGGCGGCTGTGCCGGTTTAAAGGCGGTTTCTTTCCTCGCCCGCGGCCTGCTGGGCTTTTCTGGGATGGCCCATGGAATCCTTTGAGGCCGCCTCGAATGTGCCCGGAGGCTGATGCACAAGCACAGAATGCGTGGTCGCTGCTCACCAGGGCCCCAGATCAAGGGCAGGCCCAGGAGGAACACGGGCCCAGCCCTCCCTGCGCTGGGGGCACCCACACCAGCCCCACGCCATACCCCGGCTCCGAGACATCCAGGCTGCCCCAGAGAGCCCCGCGGGCAGGGGACAGGTTTTCTCCAAAGCTAACCCCACCCGGCGTCCCCTTGAACCCTCAAGAGCCAGGCTTCCAGAGGGCTCTGCTGGCGAGAGCCTGAGAGGGGGCGAGGGTCAGCCCCGCAGCGGGCCCCCAGGCCCAGGCGTCCCCACTTAATGGGCCAGGCTGCACTGGGGCCCCTCCTGTGCCCCGAGAGCCAGCCGAATCGCATGTCTCTGCTGTTTTCCACGCTCGCGCTCCCTCCAACCGAAGTCGGGGAAGAGTCTCTGCTTTTAGGGACCCCCGTGATCGGATGTGCCCGCGGGGATGGCCGGGGGTCATTCTTCTGCCGCGTCCGGGAGCCCACGTGCCGGTCCTGGGGTTAGCGCCCAGACCCCTCTGAGAGGCTGTTGGCCTTCCCCGAGGGGCCCTCCGCACGGCGCCCAAGTGAGAAGCCCAGCGCCAGGCTGAGCGGGGAAGCCAGTGCCCGGACTCGCAGGCCAGTGTTCCTCCTTGGCCCGCGGCGACTCCTGCTCACGCCCCTGCTTCGCCCCTCCCGGCGCTGAGCTTCCGCCAGGGCCTTTCGGTCCAAGGTAGCAAATAACCCAGAGGATCCGATTGGCAAGATGAAAGCACGGCTATGAATATGCATGACTCGTTCAGCAATCAAACACCCGGAATCCTTTCCAGAAGAAGGGACCCGAGCCGAATTTTCTGCCACGGATTTAAATTCAAATGAGTCATTTTTTAATGTTGGGTCCCTAGTCGCTGGAGGAGGTCACGTTTTCGGTTTAATGTTTTTTCCTTCATAAGCGAGGCTGGCTCCCCGGCGTGGCAGGCGTGCCTCGCTAACACGTTTCTTTCCCTTGTTCCGCTCATGCTGGAGACACGCACCCTGGAGACAGCCGTGAATGCTGTCCCCAAGGCCCGCTTTCTCCCCAGGCCCCTGCGGTGACATCGTCCCTCTGCCCAGTTCACGAACAGATCGGCTGACTCTGCACCGCTGTGGGGGTCTAGGCATCTGATGAAGCCAGGTGGTCCAAGTTCAAACCTCACTCTGCCTTCTCCAAGCTGTGTGACCTCCTCCAGCGGAGGCCCTCTCTGAGCCTCAGTTTCCTCATCTGTAGAAGGGGTATAGTAGTTCCTATGACATAGGTCTCTGCTCTTGCTACATGCGAGGTGCTTAGAAGCATGCTTACAGCAAGGGCACACACCCGTAAGAGTGCCCCGGTACTACCCACATTGCCACCGCTGCTGTCATCACCCACACAGCGGCCTCCAGCCCCACCCTCTCTGTCCTCACTCTCCAGGTTGTGTTTAACCCCTGCTACTACAGTGGCCTCCTCGCTGGCCCCCCAGATGGAACGCATGGGCCGCTTTGCTGCAGTCTGTGCTTCGGGGGGGCCCTGCGATCCCACCTAACCTGGGGGACAGCTCTGTCCCCTCCCCGCCGTGCGCCAGGCACACCAAGAGGCTCACCGTCCCCCAAACAGGCCACCACTTAACCCTCTGCGTCTTTGCAATGCTGTTCCCCGGGTCCACGATGCTTGTCCACTTTGTCCTGAATTGCTAACAGGCTCTGGAAAACCAACTCAATTTCCACGTCCTCTGTGACGTGTCCCAACCTGGGCTGAGTCCGCCGCCTTCTCCTCTGTGTTTTGAGAGAAACGGAAAAGCAGAACGAAGAAGCCAGAATGCAAAATTCCTGGCCACGCCGCAGTCTGAGCGCGCGCCGCACCGCACAGCGAGCGAGTGGACGAACCAACACCGCCAGTCTCTGCGCCAGCTCCCTCCTCCTCCACCCTGGCCCCCAGGCTAGTTCTTCACCGAGTCTGACGCGCCCGACCCCAGTTTTCCAGGACTGAGGACTAAACGCCTTCACAGGGACTTCCCCGCCCCAGCGACCGTCGCGCGTCCGTGCACGAGGCGGGCCTCCCGCTGTACCTCCCTCTGCACCAAACTGACCCTGAATCCTCTGGAAAGCGGGTGCCTCGGGTGCCCCTCAAATGGGCAGGGGCCAGAGCCAACCCCGGGCTCTGAGCCCAACAACCCGGGAGACACAGAGATGTCCACGTACTCAGAGTCGAAGTAAAAATATTTCCTTCCAATAATAATAATAATAATAATAATAATAATAATAATAATAAACCGCCAGAGCCCGCATGTTCAATCGGCCTAAAGGAACCCAAGGCCAGCTCCTCCCACCGCCCCCCCCCCAGGCATTTCTCAGCCCGAAGCCGCTCCAGAGTGACGGGTCAGCTGTTGAGAGGGAAGAAAGCGCGTGGGGGCTGCGGGAGATGTTTTCACCAACAAGCCATTTTCTTACTCGGGGAGACACAGCTGGGTGGCGGTCCCCCCATCAGGCCCGTTCCGCCCCCTCCCTGGGGACCCTGGGACAGAGGACAAAGGAGGCTGTGAGCTGTCAGACAGACAGGAAAACTCTGTCCCCAGGGGCTCTGACAAGTCCTGCAGAGCCCCTTTTCACAGTTAAAGAAATTGGTTCTAAAGGCGGATAAAGTGTTCTGTTGTTACCGAAAAGCAATCCATCTTGCCGCTGTTGTTGCTGCTGAGATGACAAATTGAGTCTTTAAAAAACAACGTCCCGGCACCGGCTCCCCAAGCACAGGCCGGCTGGTAGGGACACAGGCCAGCTCTGCTCCTGGGGACCCCGCCCGGGAGGGCAGGGGGGACCGTGATGGGAGGCGGGCAAACAGGTCGGAGCCCAGCCCGCATCTCGCCCCGCCCTCTCCTCTCCGCCGTGAGCACCTGCGTGGGGCGCCCCGGAGAAGTGACTCCAGGCAGGGTGGGTCTCCATGGCAATCCCCCGGGGGCCTGAATCAACCCCATCGACCCCACACCTGCTCAGAGCGGACCGCTTGTGGGCCTCAGTTCGCGTCCTGCCCGTGAGAGCCCCACAGAAGGAGAACCCCTAAGGGCGCTGCGTGCCCGGGTCGGGGCCGGCACGCTCGTTTGTGGGGTAAATGACAAACCGACCCGGCCGTGGCGGTGCCCGAGGGGGAGACCCGAGCTTAGCCTGGGCGGGGGGTCGCTGAGTGGGTGGCAGCAAGGCTGAGACTCTAACATGACCTAAAACTCCTCACCCCTGCGCCTCTCCTAACACGGACCGGCCCCAGGATCTGGAAAACCCGCATCTGCGGGACGAAGGGCTCTCAGCTCACCATCCAAGCAAGACCGGACTCCTTTCGACGAGTCCTCACCGAGTGGTTGCTGCCTCTGTTTGCACACCCCTCGGGACGGGGAGTTCACTCCCTCCAGGGACAGCTTGTGCCCGTGTCCGACATCGGTAGCTGCCAAAGGGTCGTTCTAAATTTCGGGCTGAGGTCGGCTCCTCCTCCACCCACTGCCGTTTATTGGCTGACTGAGGTTAGGGGAGTTAGCAAACACCCCTGGGCCTCGGTTTCCTCGTCTCGTGATGGGGATGATAAGGGTCCCTGCCCGGCAGGGACTGACCACATTCCTGTCGGTGTTCCGAGCTGGGCCTAGGGACGGGGATCCCTCCCAGAGGCCCCGTGATCACACTGACACTCCTTCCTTTCCTCCAGGAAAGGCCTTCAGGTTCCCGAGAATAACCTCTGTCTAAGGGATGTATCCCTGAGAACTGAAAACCAATACTCAGATACGGGCCCGGGCACGCGCACAGCAGGACTGTTCGCCGAAGGTGCCAACCACCCCCACGTCCGTCAGCAGGCGGACAGAGGAGCAAACTGTGGGCTATCCCCAGGGTGGGCCACCATTCAGTCACGAGGCAGAATGACGTCGTGACCCAGGCCGTGGTGCGGCTGAGCCCCAGAAATGTCGTGGCCAGTGAGGAAGCCGGACACGGGGGTTCCACAGAGACAAAGGCACCAGAAGGCGGCCAAGCCGGCGGGAGGCGGGCTGGGAGGGGTGGCTTGTGGGTGCGGGCTCTGCTGGGGCCATGAGAATGTTCCGGAATAGAGGCGGCAGGTCCAAACACTCTGAATGTGCCACGTGCCGTGGAATTGTTCAGTTTAAGACGCTCACTTTTGTGTTATGTGGGTTTCTCCTCGACCGTAAAAGCAGGCGGCTGCGCCGTGTCAGAACGACACTGATCGAAGCCTGGCCCTCTCTTCCCAGGCGGAAGGGACGCACGTCAGGGAGGGACAGTACGGGGAGAACGTAAAGAAGAAATTAAAAATGCAATGTGTTCTTTGGACACGCATTTTACTTCTAGAAAATTAGGAGACTGACGCGCAGATTTTTGGCGACCGGTTTTTCACGCAAGTTTAGTCCTGCCGTCTCGAATGGTCTTTGAAACCACCCTGCGAGCCGTTTGAAGACTCGGCCCTCGTGTGGACGCCTTGCAAACCGCTGCGCGCGGCCTGCATTTAGCTCCGCGGCGGCGCTGGGATCAGAACCCGACGAAGCCCGTTGCGTGCGTGCGGGAGTCCCCGGTGCCCACGCCCTCTCTGCCTGCGCAGGGCACCGGCTGCCTCATCACCCACAGGGTGACCCCCAAAGGACGGAGGGAACAAAGTGCTGGCCGGCCGCGGGGACCTGGGGCTGCGGCGGGGGAGGGGTCGGAGGCCGAGGAGAGGGACGGCGGGCTCCGAAGAGGGGACACGGTGGGTCTGGAGGGGACGGAGGCAGGTGAAGGGAAGGTCGGCGAGGCGGTCTGGGGGGGATGTGAGCCCCCCTGAGTCCATCAGTCCCTCCCCTCTGTGTTCTGACGAACCAGAACCCCCCACCAGGGGAAGCCTGAGAGGCCGTTGTACCAGGAGAAGGAGGGGGCGTCTGTGTGGACCCGGCTGAGAAAGGGACCTCAGATCCCTGATGGAGACTCCAGGCAAGCCGCTCGCCTGCTTCTGGTCGGATCCCCCGTCCCTCCTCGATCTGGGGCGGGGGGGAGGGGCTCTGACTCCCTGAGCACCTGTGGGCTCCACGGGCTGAAACGGCCGTCTGGGGTATTTTAGCTCCAAGGACGCCCCGGCCAGCTCTGGGGACATGAGCAGAGCAGCCAGGAGAGGGGTGGGCTGGGGTCTGTGTTACGGATCCTCCACCGCGGGAACAATGCGGGGCCGGCGGTGGGGGGGAGGGTGTGGAGGAGGCCCGACTGTGTGTGCAGGGGGCGGGGTCTGCCTCACACCAGGTGTGAGGCACGATTCCCCCTCTCCCCGCCCAGCTTTGTTCTGCCGGGTGAGCTGATTCAGGCCCTGGGAGGCAGGGACCACCCTTCTCGCCTGACACATGAGGACGCAGGTGCAGAGAGGTGAAGTGACCTGCCCGAGGCCACACGGCGGTAAGCTCACGCGAGCCCCCGCGGCCGCGATGCGGGGCCCTCGCTGTGCGGACTGGAGGCAGGAGTCCGCGGACAGGGAACCAAAGTTGCATCTCGAGTCGTTCTTGCACTCAAACACGGCCGGAGAGGCTTTGTGGCTGGCTTCCACAGTCTTCCCTGGCCTCGGTTTGCGAGGGGGAGGGCGGCGTTGCGGGCGAGGGAAGGGCCTGGGGACTTTGCTAATTGCCTGCAATTACCTGGAAATGCACCAACAGTAAGCCCGGCGGGGCCAATGGGACAGATGCTGATCTGACTTTTCCTCCCCTTTTTGGCAGGGAAAAGGGCAGCAACTGAGGAGGGGCCACTCTTGGCTTTGAGCCCCTGGTTGGCCACTTCCCTAGCTGGCTGGGACTGTCTCTGAGCCTCTGTCTCTTCAGGGAGAAACGGGGACCAGAGGACGCCCGGCCCTGCCCTGCCCAGCTCCGAGGGCGGCTTTCCGAGCCTGTGCGCATGGGCCTCAGGACACGCTGAGACGTTTGCACAGTCAGGATTTTGTCTTTGAGGAGAGCGGGCCTGATGGGATTACCTTCCTCCACCTGCGCAGCCCAGCGGCGGGCCCAGAGCCGACGTGGCGGGCGTCATACAGAGGGGGCCTCCCACCGAGGAGCCCACGATCCCCCAGCATCCGTGCTCTCCGCCTGGGCTCCCCTGCTTCCGACGGCAAGGAGCCGGCTTCCCCCTGTTCCAGAAGTGTCTGTGTGCCGGCTCGTGCCCGAGGCCGCCCGCCGGGGCCTTGCGAGAGCTCTGACCACGCTGACCCCACAGGCACCAAGTGCTCTGTCCAGATCTCTGCCCCCGCCTCCTGCGTCAGAGCCACGCCTGGCCCACGGTCCGCGTCCCTCGCACACACCCGCGAGGGCACAGACACTGGTGGATTTCACCGTGATACCGACAGCCCGGAGAGGAATACCGAAAACTACCCACCCGCTGCCGAACCACCAGAGAAACGCCCACGGGCCACGATGCCACGAGAGTGGATCAAGGAGCCCGGGGGGAGGGGGGAGCTCCCACATGACCTGAACGGGGCAGCTCTGTCCCGTCGGGCGGAGCGAAACGCCGAACCGCCCACCATCTGCTACCTGGCTCCTGGACCCAAGCCTGGCCACTGGGACAGTGTGGCCACTGTGGGGGATGTTCTGACGTGACCCAAGCGCTGCTCCAGGACCCTCCCATCAGCCTCTTCCTGACAGGGACGAAAGCTCTCGGTGAACACATGGCAGGGGCCGGGGGTTGGGGGTCTGGTAAGGGAACCGCCGTAGCCTGGCAGGGGCCGACGGCACCCTAGGGGCGGGGCGTGCTGGGCGCGTGACTTCTCCTGACTTCCCTAAGACCAGAGGGGGTGGGACTCATCAAGGACACCAGGAACATGGAGACCACCCTGCCGGGGCCGCGAGGAGGGGAGGGCATCCGGGCCCAAGCGCACAGCGACGCGGCTAAGAAAACCCACGCCTCCCTCCGCTGTGGGTGACGGTCTCGTCTGTCAAAGACGGGCAAGTAGGAAAAGAGAAGAAAGACCCAGCGTGGGGCCTGTGAGCGGGCTCGCGGCCGCGTTGAAAGGAACATTCTCCTGAAGACGGAGAGAAAGGCGTGCTCTCTGAAAAGGACTTGGCCCCGAAGCCTGAAGAAAATGTAAGGAAACTGGTCGCCGGCAACCTGGGGAGGGCGCGAGAGGACACGGGCGTCCCGAGAGAGAGAGAGAGAGAGAGAGAGAGAGAGAGAGAGAGAGAGAGAGAGACGTGAAAGGCAGAGTTTGCAGGCAGAGAAGGAATCGGGGACGCGGCAGAGATGCTTCTGGGACTTTGCCAGCAGGAAGCCGAAGACGACAGATAACTAGAATTCACAGGAGGGGAAAGGGTGTCCTCGGAGTTGAGGGGACAGGGGTCTGGCCTCAACCGGGTCGGTGTTCCCAGGGAGGAGGCGCCAGTGTCACAGGGTGACGGCCAGAGGCACAGAAGCAGCCCAACACGGCCCCGACGGAGTCCCCGAGAAGACGCCGGCCGTCAGCCCTCCCGGTGCAGTTGTCCCCCTACAAGGAGACAGGAACTCTGTCCTTGGGTTGGCGGAAGGCGCCTCTCCAATGCTAAATATTAGACAAACAGGGCACCCCCGCCTCATGTTTGAGAGGAAAGAGGGGGTGACTCAGAAATTCTGGATACGGTCAGGGTGCCATTCAATCGTGGCAGAGTCAACAAATAATCCCAGGGGCGCCTGGGGGGCTCAGTCCACGGAGCGTCCGACTTTGGCTCAGGTCAAGATCTCACGGTTCGTGAGTTCGAGCCCCGTGTCGGGCTCGCTGTTTTCGGCGCAGAGCCCGCTTCAAATCCTCCATCTCCCTCTCTCTCTCTGCCCCTCCCCGCTCTCTCTCCCTCTCAAAAATAAACATAAAAAAAATAATGATTCCAGAATGCAAGAGCAACATCCCCCGGCCAGAAAAACCAGACTTTGTCCCCGTTTCTGCCACGGAAGCTTTCATCGTAGTACCCTCACACTCGGGCTCAAGGCCAGCACTTGAGTCAAGTCCCAGCCAACTGAGTGACGCATCGCAACCACTAAGCAAGAGAGGGACAGACGCATCCAACGGCGGCAGGGGGCCGTGCGCGCGGGAGGCTAAGGAGACGGGATGGCAAACACCCAGCACACCGCAGCACAGAGACCTCGGACGAGAAAGTAGTAATTTAACGCCCGCAGGGCACGAACTGTGTCTATGCTACCCGGAGGAGGGAGGACACGCAGGACCCGGTCCGCTGACATGCCTGCTGTCCTCCAGAGGTCAGCAGCCCCGGCTGGCAGTGGGCACGAGCACGGGGAAGCGAGCAACTGCTCGAAGCAGAGGGAAGGCCCCCTTTGTCTCCAGGAGCCGGCGACGGGGGCCAGGCTGACATTCCTCCCCTGGCTGCTGTCATAGCCGCCTCCCCTCCCTCCACGCTGGCCTGGACCCTCCCTTGGAAGTCCGGTGGCTTCGAGGTGCCGGGCAGAAATGCAGACCACGTGAGGGGTGACAATTCAGCCGAGTGTCGTTTTTCCCAAGGGAGCCGCAGGAGGCGATTCGGGGGAGACAAGAGCCTTCACGCCCCTGACGTCCGTTTCCTGCCGAAGGAGACACGGCCCAAGGGGACGTCGCCTGCTTCGGTTTTATACGATTGTCTCAGATCTTGCCTTGCCTCCTTCCCTCTCTCCTCGTCTACGCCACAAAGCAATCGGAGGGCCTGTTACATATGGGGCTGCAAGGCCGTCACCCCCTCCCCGTCGGCGTGGGCATGCTGAGCAACCCGCCGGCGCTGAGACTCACAACACGATACTCACAGCCGCCCCCCTTCGTGTTTTGCAACGTGCCGTCCTTGTTTTGACACCCCCTGGCACCTAGCGTCGGAGTCTATAAACAGAGCCCACGTAATTAGGCTAATGACATTGATTTTCTCAGTTCAACTGGGTAATGGCTGCGTTTATCCCACTTTGGAAATCTCGCGCAGCTGTTGCGGGCTGCAGACTCGGGAGGCTCTCGGTACCCTGCCTGCCAACCTGCCCAGCCTCTCCTTTACTCCCCGCAGCCGAGCCCGCTCTGGTTTCTCCCCGGGGTTGGGCAGAGGAGGCAGGGGCATCGCCTTTTGTATCTACCATGGAGGCGGCCATATTCTGTGGCGCAGGAGCGGCGGGGGGACCGACGTGTCGCACAGAAGAACACTGAACTGTTCCCATGTCTGTCTCTGTGTGACCTTGGCCGAGTCCCTGAGCATCTCCAGATCTCAGTTTTGTCTCCCGCGAGATGAGACGGGGCCCCGGAGATCGTCTGAGTTCGTCTCTAGGTCCAACTGCCCATTAAGTATCTTCTTCAGCCCCCTGTGGTGCAGAGCTCCTCGTTCTCCGTACACCCTCTTAGCTCCCAAAGCCTGAGCCCTGCTGGGCACAGACACGGCTGGCGGTGACCGGAGACCGCACCTTCAGGGCCTCTAGGTCTCCGTTTTATCCATGCCCCCTCCAAGCCTGGACCGGACACCCCTGGCCCTCTCACTCTTGCCCGTTCTCTTGTCACTGGCCACTAGGAATTCACAGTCCTTCTTATCAGTGACACTTATCAGTTACTGTTAACAACGGCAGTTGATTCGGCCAGTATTTATGGAACACCGGCTATGTGATGGACATGATGTTAGGGACAGAGACAGAGATGCGGCCGAAACACAAAACACTCCTGGGGCAGAGTCTGCAGGGCACGCCCACAGATGCTCTCTCGGTCCTGGGCATCTAGCCTCTGGAGCGGGTCTTCTGGATTTTATTTTCCGGAAGATGAAACCAAGACAACGAGGGTGAGGGCTGCACATGAGACACAGCACAGCAGAGACTGAATCCAGGTCCTCCAGCAGCCGAGCCCGGGCTCTCTGCGCCGTGCCGAGGCTGACAGTGACAGCTACCAGGCTGGAGCTTCTGGGTACACAGAGACCGGACCCGGGGATGGGACCTGGGTGGGAGCCCCACTTTGTCGTTATGTGGCTAGACGACTTGGGCAGACGAGTCTCAGAGAATGGAGGGGGGTTGGGATGCATGACCCTCCGGGCTCTCATCTAGAGCAAGCCACCCAAGATGCCCATCCTCTCTCCAAGGCACGCGCTCCAGAGGCACCCCTCCGGTCATGGGAAAAGGAAGACTGAGCACTAGGAAGCATCTAAGGTGGGGGCAAGATGATGAGGAGCAGGTGTGCTGGCCCGTTCTGCAACCCTGCCCCTCCCCGCACAGGGAGCTGCACCCAAGGCTGATCTGGGCAGAGCCCTCTGTGGGCAGCTGCTGGAGTTGGGAGGTTTGCCAAGGTCCCCGGGAACCTGCAGGCAGTCATCTTCATGTCAACAAACGTGTGTCGAGCACCTGCTGTGTGACGGGTCCCAAAGCCACAGCTCATCCACCCTCGACAATGAGCCCAGCGGATGGGGACCTGTCATCAGCAGGGAATGGCGGGCGGTGAAGTGGGATGGAGGTGGCAGTGATCGGCTGGGCACTCAGACTGCTTTTTGGCTACAACCATAGCTGTCAGTGTTAACAGAACTTCCTGCCCAGGTAGTGGGTTTTCAGTGCACAGGGGCATTCAGGTAGAGGCTGCGCCTTCTCCTGCTGGCTGAGGCACACCCAGGGAGGGGAGCCGGAAGGCATCGTTGCCTGAGGGTATCCGAATCTCGTGCTTCTGTGATCCTTTCATCTTTAACAACCTTCTTTTTTTTTTTTTTTAACGTTTTTATTTATTTTTGAGAGACATAAAGACAGAGCGTGAGCAGGGGAAGGGCAGAGAGAGAAGGAGACACAGAATCTGAAGCAGGCTCCAGGCTCTGAGCCATCAGCACAGAGTCCAACGCGGGGCTCGAACTCACAGACTGTGAGACCATGACCTGAGCTGAAGTTGGCTGCCTAACCGACTGAGTCACCCAGGCGCCCAAACAATCTTCTGTTTGACAATGCTTCTAAAAGCCATCTAGATGTCCAACTCACTGGCAGTGGATACGTAAACTGTGATGGATACATGGTTTATTTAAACATTGCGTGTAAGAGTTGCAGGAGGCAGTGTGGTGAATGACAAGATCACGACCTTGGTCATCAGACATTCATGCATTCAAAACCTTGTCTGCCCCGTACTGAGCTGTGTGATCTTGGGCAATTCATTTAGCCTCTCTGAACTTCATTTTCAATATCAGCAAAGTTAGAGATAATAACACCCCCAACTCAAAGGCCTTTTGCATATGAGAAATAATGTCTGAAATACCTTAATACTATGCTACGAACGTATACGTCCCCAATAGATGGAAGCTAACTACAAAAATGGTTACATTATCGTTAGCAAAATCACAGACTGTTTGAAGCCATCCAAATGATCTTCACACAGCGTACTTAATAATGTGGGAGAATACTTCGGCGATGCAAATTAAGGGTGTAAAAGGGCCTCAACTAAAATAAAAATTCACAGAAAAAAGACAAGAAGGCAATACATCAGGACATCACAAGAGACTATCTCTAGATGGTGGATTTACGTAGCACTATTTTTCAGTGTTCGGGCTCTCTATAGTTAGCAAGCATGACTGTAGAGGGGGAATCCAGGACTCAGGTTCTGGGCGGGTTTCTGGCAGCAAGAGTTCACAGTAGGCACATGAGGGCTGGGCCGGAGCTCCCGAGGGCACCCACCAACTGGCCAGAGAGGCTCAGCTGGGTCAGCACCACGGACAGCGCTCAGGGCAGCAATGTCGTGGTCTGCACCGGGGCTCATGTCCTGCCGGGTTTTGGGGTCACAGATGACCAGGTCCAGCTGCTGTTAGGCAGCTTCCTGTATCCCCAAAACTGGTTCTCCTCTACCTCAGACGTCATGCCAGCCAGGAAGATGACAGATGCCTTGTTTCTTTAGGGCAGGGTCTGCAGTAGTCTTCCACTGAAAGGGCCCTGGCTTGTTCTAACAGAGTTACAGTAACACACGCGGTCAGGTGAATAGCAACACACGGGGCCCGAATTTCTGTTTCGTTGGACCCTTGTCGAACTGGATCACTGTTGCTATATTTCAGTTTTTGGCCAATGTCAGAAGTAAAAGAGGTATCTAGCTGTTTGGTTTGCTTTTCATTAAGAAGCTGAACATCTTTCCATGTGTTTATTAAATTTGTATTAGAATTTGCTGCTTTTCTGTATATTGTTTGTTAAATGCTTTTTTCTTTTTTCCCTTATCACATTCTTCTTGGGGCACCTGGGTGGCTCAGTCAGCTAAGCGTCTGACTCTTGGTTTCAGCTCATGATCTCACGATTCGTGGGTTTGAGCCCGTCGGGCTCCATGGTGACAGTGCAGAGCCTGCTTGGGATTCTCTGTCTCCTTCTCTCTTTCCTCTTTCCCTGCTCTCTCTCTATCTCTCTCTCACTCTCTCTATCAAAAAAATAAACATTTAAAAAAAATTCTTCTTGTAACTTTTTTTTTTAAGTTAAGTACATAAGAAAGTCAAAAGGCTTTTGTGTTATAGGTCTGGGTTTGAGTCTCAGGCCCACTGTCTCTGGCTGGATATACTTGGATACAACCCAGCGCGTAGTTATTACTGTAATTTGGGAGTGGTCCCCCCTTGTTCTGCACCTCCTAAAATCGAGATCAGCATTCTGGCCCACGCACCTCTAACGTCTGCACAATTCAGGAAGTTCTTCCTACTGCGGATCCTGGATTCCCACCCTTGGCACGCTTGGCTCCCTGTGCCAGACACGGGCTCATCTCTTCACACACCTCCCCAAGCCTTGCTGCTACGTGGGAGCATCTGCCGTTGCCCCAAATAGCTGCCGAACAGGTAGACAGGAAAGCCTGCCAGTCCCTCCTTGAGACTTCCTAGGGGAAAAGTTTCAAACAGCAAGAAACAATTTTGTAAAGAACGAGGTTATTATGCAAAGCAATTTCTCCCAGCTAAAAAAAGGATCGCTTGTCTATTTGTATAGAAAATGACAAGTTAAATGTGCCACGAGTTGGAAGGCTTTGCATTCAGCCTGGGTTTTGCCTGCACAGCCAGCCGGGTGAGCTGGTTTAACCAAACACCCATTGACATAGAAGCACACACACGCCCTTGCATATTCCCTCCTCCTCGCCTCTGCTCACCCTCTCCACCGTCTGGAATCATGCCACCCTGCCCTCCCATGAACAAATCACCCCTAGCTCTTAGCAATGAGCACAGCTGCCTTCTCTTCCAGGAAGCCCTCCTGGGTCCTTAGAGGTACAAGAGATCTTTTATCTACGCTCTCCTGGCACTTCGCGTCTCTGGGTTCTGGGAATCCCAGACACCCATCGGTTTGCCTCCTCCACTAGAAGGGGAGCTCCCCAAGAGGGGCCTCATTCTCCTCTGCATACTCAGTGCTTCACACGAGCCCGGGGCAGAGCAAGCGCTCATCGAAGAGCATTCTATTGAGGGGCCCCTGGGTGGACCAGTCGGTTAAGCGTCTGACTCTTGATTTCAGACTGATCTCATGGCTCATGAGTTTGAGCCCTGCATCAGGCTCTGCGCTGACAAAGCCTGCAGAGCCTGCTTGGGATTCTCCCTCTCCATCTTCCAGATTCTGCTCTTTCTCGCCACCCTCTACCTCCATGCCTTACGAATATGCCCTCTGTCACTGCTTCCCAAATAAACAGCTCTTTGAACAGAAGTTCTTCAAATCTTTTTCCAGCCAACTCCTAGTCATCCCTCAATGCCCAGCAGAAACGTCACCTCTGTAGTCAGACACACACAAGGCTGAGCACACCCCTTCCTCGCTTACAGAGTGCTCAGCACCCAGTAGGCACCCAATGGCTGTTCTTATCTGATTGGCCCTTTCCTTCTGCTTTCTTTTGCTAAATCCAAGGAGATGCTAGTATTAGTTGATGGAATCAACTTGTCTTTTAAAAAGATCTTTAAAAAATGATTACTGAAAGTAAGCTCATATTTTCAGATTGAAATTACTCACTCCTAGATCCCTGCTGGCTTCTAACTGCAGGCAGGCAACCAAATCCTCCCCACGACCCTCAGGGCCAGGAAACAAGGTTTCTCTTTGCTACAACGGCATTTTGGCCGAGCGGGTGACTTTGGGCAGAAGGGGGATACCGCCGGCGTGGCGCTCGCTGGTGCCATCAATCTGCTTTCTAGAGAGAATATTCTGAGGCCGGAATTCGCTTCTGTCCTTCCAACTTGCCACATCCGGACACACAGCTGTGCGCCAGTCATTAAAATCGTGTTTGTTCATTGAGATGTGACTCCGCCCCGCCCCCGCCTCCACCCGGAAATGTGACAGTCGTAACATCAGCCATTCACGAACCAATGGGGCTTTTCCAAAAACTAATTTCTTAATTATGAACTCGGATCATTCATTTGTCAAATTACTGAACAGAAACAGAAACGTCAAACAATTTAGGTCCTCGCACCCACCGTGAGCACCTCCGCGGTCGGACACAGACACCTGCTCGATTCCGCTTAGAAAACGGAAAACAAGGCCAACGTGGATTCACCTTCCCGACTACAAGGCGTGATTGTAACGTGTAATGTGTAATTACAGTGTAACTAACACGGGTTCATTCTAAGGCCTGGGACATCCAACGAGTGAGAAGGACATCCAACCCGGCGGAGGCTAGGTGGGCACCTGAAACCCACCGGAGAGACTGAGGACCTGCACTTTTAATTTAACTTTATTATAACTAAGTTCGTTTTAATTGTAAAGACTATTCGATTCGCATATTGGAAAACTTAAGTAACTTCGGAACAACTCGGGCATGGAGGTCGTCCACTTTTCCGACTGTGAATTTTATGCACTGTCACTATCAATCAGATACTTCCAAAAACATATTCGTGGCCTAAAACTTGGGCTGGGAGGCCAAAATATAAGCTCGATTTCAGAGATTTCATGTGAGAATAGAATGTAAAGATCTCGCTGGTAATTTTACTTCATTTATTTATCAACATTGAAGGGGTTCAGAGCAAGTCTCCCCCAAACGTGCCACTTTGGTACGAGGACTCTTTTGAGCGGAAAGCAATCGAGACCCTGTGGGCTCAAGAGAAACTTTTTGGCCCTCCCTTAAGCACCCAGGAGAATCTAAATTGAGGCTGCTCCCCAGAATGAGAGTTATTAATGAGATAAATACATCTGAGGGACCCATCTGTGTGGCCGGGCAAACAGGGAATGACCAGCCACCTGCCCCCTTACCGCCCTGCGAATCGCCCTCCTCCCCTCTGCGGCCCCCGGCCCCCGTCCCAGTCCTTAGCTCAGGGGGGCAATAGATTCCTCATTCTACCTTTCCGTCTTGGAGCCTCTCGTGTGTGAGGTTCCCGAATGTCTGAGTTAAATTTGATTTTCTTCTGGGAATCTGTCTCGGGTCAGTTTCATTCTCAGACCAGCCGGAAGAACCTCTGAAGGGGGGAATAAATTTGTTCCTCCCCTACAGCCGGCCGGGAGCCCTGGCGTGCCGGGTACCGCCCACCCTGAAGCTGCCGTGGTAGACCAGCCCGGACCTCTGACGGCGGGTAAAGGTAAGAGCTTCCCCAGCAGACTCCTGGATCTCTCCCTGCAGGGTCCAGAGGAAGCAGAGCGGGGAGGGTCCTTTTTATCCTTTTTGAAATTTGGAGCAGCACAAAACATTGGCGGAACCAGCTCCTTGGGCTTCGTGACTCTAGTATTCGGTACGAGGACTCACAGTTCCTATCCATCCTTTTCCTCCCAGAAATGGCCGTTATTTCTGTCTGCCGTGTTGTTCTCTGTCCTGAGCGCTCGGCTTTGTGGCCAGTGGGAATACCGCCTCCGGTCTGCCGGCCAGAGGATGCGTCCTGGCGCACGTCGGGCTGTGGATCTGACAGTCTCTGTCTGACTGCGCCAGCTCCCGGGGGAGTCTGTCACAAGAGATCCTGGTCCACAAAAGCTGTGGTTGTGTTTGCCCTTCACTGTCAGGGCTGGAAGACTCCTACCCCGGGAGCACCTGCCCAGCGCCCCAGAGCAGCGGGTCTGTGACTGGAGGCATCACATTTTCATCGGAGACTAGAGACACCTTCCCGCCTGTGCAGCGAAGCCCTTTGCTTTCCAAGACCGATCTGGGGAAGGAACTTTCTGGATCGAGGGGGCTGTATCATCTGCACCCGCCCCACGGACGCCACTTGCATCCATGGTAGAGACAGATTCTAAGCCCGGAAGGTGACCTCCGGGTCACTGCATGAAAAGGCTTATTGATTTGAGTCCCTATCGACAGATCCCACTCGTCAATGGCCGGACGACAGATGCTCTGAATTGGCGGGCTTTGAGAGAAGGAAAAAAGCTTAGACAGCTCTCATCTGAAACCATTTACTGGCACCCGTGGAGAGACCAAATTCAAAAGAAGACACAAGGAAACACAATGACTACCGGGAGGGACTCCCTTAACATGATGAAAGAACAGAAATTAGACTTTGAACAAAAAATGAAATTCAACACCAATTCCCCGACCCACACCTGGCCCCACAGGCCTGGTTCCGTTTCCTTTTTGTTTTTCTTCTTACAAGATTTACAGAGAGCTCTGCAGCCTGGCCCCCAGGCTTAGCCCACGTGGGTCACTCGTGTACCTGCTGAAAGCCAGGAGGTGGCTTCATCGAAGCACGGGGACAGGCAGTAGGGCTCACAGCGTAGGCTCTGTCACCAGGCTCCCCCGGCTTCTGGCCTTCCTATGTAATGGCCTTTGCGGATACGTCCTAGGTCCCCACCGAAGGAACCCATTCCCCCTGGACACCCGCAGATCTTTCGAGGAGAGATGTAGAGAAGATGAGAAAGACCGCGCTCCTTCCCCCCAGAGGAACTGCTCCCGGGTCCTCTTACCCGTGACCGGACGATGCCCAGGAGCTGACAGAAGAGGAAAGTAAAATTTTGCGAGGCCCCTTCTTTTCCAAATCCAGCCCCACTGGTCATTGGTCCTTCCCCTCCCAGGGACAGCTACTGCCTTCTGGACGGTCTCACTTTGCATCCTGAGAAGCTGGCTTGGTCTCCATCTGCCTTGGATACGCAGGGTGCTGGCTCTTTCTTTTGGCCACCTTTGGGAGTGACTCTGATCTTGGGAGGGTGGCATCTTTGGGAAGGTCCCTCTTTGGGGACCCGTCCTCTACCCAAAGGGGAGTGAGAGGTTATTTAATGTTGCCAGAATATTTACTGTTTGCCCCAGCTGAAAACGGGCAATATATATAGAATATATATATATATATATTTTTTTTTAACATTTATTTTATTTTTGAGAGACATAGAGACAGAGCATGAGCAGGGGAAGGGCAGAGAGAGAGGGAGACACAGAATCCGAAGCAGGATCCAGGCTCTGAGCTGTCAGCACAGAGCCCGACGCGGGGCTTGAACTCACAGAGCGTGAGATCATGACCTGAGCCGAAGTCGGCCACCCAACCAACTCAGCCACCCAGGCGCCCCAGAATATATTTTTTTAAGTAGCTCTGTAGTTAAAAGTCAGCTAGATTAGAAGCTGATATTCAGAACCTGATAGGAATTTTTTTAAGGCTTTCCCCCCTAAGTTAAAATTAGAGCCATGTACCCAGAAGGAAAAGAAGCAAAGTGAAGATAATGGGATGGGGAGATCGACCCACGATGTCATTTAAGTTTGTCACACAAGGGATTCCTTAAGGGACTGAAGGCAACTGTGTTTATCTTACAAATCTCGGCGAAACTAGACATGAGCCTCAGAAATAATTCAAAGACCTTTTACCCTGTCCTCTTTATCAGTCGCCAAACCCTCCCTCCTTATCTCAAAAGACTTAAAAGTATCGTCCTTAGGAATCCAAAGTCCTTCTTGGAGAAATGTAGCTACTTTCTCTGTGCCTTCATGATGGGGATTTTCTAACCCACATCTTGTCTAGGACCTAAGAGCCATTCTTTGGAAAACAAACTTTATGGGGCACCTCGGCGGTTCAGTCGGTTGAGTGTCCGACTTTGGCTCAGGGCACGATCTCACAGTTTGTGAGTTGGAGCCCTGCATCAGGCTCTGTGCTGATGGCCGAAGCCTGCTTCGGATTCTGTGTCTCCCTCTCTCTCTGCTCCTCCCCTACTCACGCTCTCTCTCTCTCGAATAAATAAATAAATAAAGAAGCAGTAAAAAAAAATGGAAAACAAACTTTAGGGAGAGATTTCTCACCAGAAAAGAGGGCCAGACACAGCCAGACAGAGGGCAAGAGCAAGTCTTTGGAAACTGGGCAAATGAACCCAACTTCCGCACACACATTAGAAGCTACGGGATCTCTGCCCCTGTTCTTATATGTCCACACCCACGTGTTGCGGGTATAGGATCGTTTCCTACTTCTGGACGGCACTGCCAAAATTAACTTGTAGAAGAAGTCTACGGAGTTGGTTTGAGACCCGATCTGGTACGGCTTGGCTGTTCTCAAACTCTCCAGAAATCACAAAAACTGAACCTGAATGTTCTCCAAGTTCATGTGATGTGGGATTCATCTTTCGTAAATAAAAGCTGCTCGGAACGTGTGGGCGTAATGAAACAGGCATGCCGTTAGAGTCCTCGGCGTTAAGTATAATCCTTTTATGCTACTCAGCTTCGTTGGAAATAAGAGACAGCCTTGTCGTTTCTCGTGATAGGACTTGTCAGCAAGGAAGACAACTGAAGGATACTGGTTAGCTCTTTAACGCTTATAAAATTTTCACGAGTGATCAAAACACAACCGTTAAGAACAAGTATGTCGAATAGATGCGAATAACATAAAAAAAAATCTTTGGGCAAATTTCTTAAAGTTTCCCCAAATCTTTCTGGTCACCTGAAGCTTCAAATTCTGCTGTTAAGTGGTAAGTTGAATTCACTGGATATCCAGACCGATTCCGAATAAGAGAAAATACAGATACATGAATTGCTAACGAAGAATCGGACCCCCAGAAATCAGAAGCGAAACATCTCCGTACGCAGAGAATGAGGTGTGTGTTTCCGGTAGGAAGAGGTACGAGGAATACAAATGCATTTTGCTGCGGGTCGAGGAAAAAGAAAGTAGTTCTGTCCGAAAGTGAATCTGGTTATTTAAAAAGGGGAGAGACGGAATCAAGTCGGAATGTGGAGAAAGTTGTAGAAGTCTTGCGGAAAAGGAATCTTTGGACGAGGATTCCATGCTTGCTCAGGACTAGCTGCGATAGGAATTCTTTAATTAAGTCAGTGAGCTTTAATCCCCAAAGTACACTTGGTGCGAGGTCACAATCTGGTTTCCTCTGGAGGCTGTTCGGTGTTCAGTCTGAACACTCCTTAGGAAAAGTTTCGGCAAAACAGATTTAAAAAGAGCCTGCGTGGTCGATCACCATTCTGGCCGCGCGTGTGCAAATCATCAGGCCAAGTTTGTTTGATGAAACCGGGCTTAATTTGCAAACAAATTTGTCTTCGTTTGGCTCTCTTTGGTGGAAAGAGGGTGATTTCAGAGAGAAAAATGGCGTCTCGATAACATTCAGTTTTGGATTCTAGAGGATTCTGGTTCTGCGGAATGGTCTTTGTGGGTTGGCTATTTGCCGATAAGCCGGACTAGATCCTGAATTCTTCCTTTGTCCTCAAACGACTGCCTATGGCTCTGCAAACTAACATTTCCACTTCTCTCCCGTCCTTTGGACTTGGGATCATGAGACTTTCCCTCTTCCCCGAGGCCCCGCAAGGTGCAGCCAGGTGGCCCGAGGTCGACTTGAGAAGAGTCGCTACGACAGCCGTGTTTAGACAACCTTCATGCGCGTTGCTGCGTGAGCCCCTCAGAACGACCACCAGGAACGTTCGAACCGGAACCACACAAATCCGCCGGATGGCCGCAGCCTGCCCTCCCTCCATCTGGGAACGCCGTGAGCCTGGGGTCCAGAAATCCCGCTGGCCGCACTCACGACACTGGATTTGGAACTTGCTTCCTTCCCCCGTGTTTTTCTTTGGTTCCCATAGAAACACCGCTTACTAATTACCTAACTGTTTGTACAACCTAGGCCTCCCTTTGGGGGCCCATCTGTAAGCCCGTTGCCTGAAATCGGTCACCCCAGCTTAGCTGACTGGACCCATTCTCAGGACTGACACCGGTTAACAGGGAAGGCGGCAATCTCCCAACTCAGCTTCTGGAGCATGAAGCTTCTTTCAAGTTTCAAAGGCTCAACTGAAGGGGTTCAGAGCAAGTCTCCCCCAAACGTGCCACTTCAGCACGTGGACTAATTTGAGCAGAAGGCAATCGAGACCCTGTGGGCTCAAGAGAAACTTTTTGGCCCTCCCTTAAGCACCTAGAAGAATCTAAATTGAGGCTCCTCCCCAGAATGGGAGTTATTAATGAGATAAATACATCTGAGGGACCCATCTGTGTGGCCGGGCAAACAGGGAATGACCAGCCACCTGCCCCCTTACCGCCCCGCGAATCACCCTCCTCCCCTCTGCAGCCCCAGGCCCCCATCCCAGTCCTTAGCTCAGGGGGGCAATAGATTCCTCATTCTACCTTTCCATCTTGGAGCCTCTCGTGTGTGTGAGGTTCCCGAACGTCTGAAGTTAAATTTGATTTTCTTCTGGGAATCTGTCTCGGGTCAGTTTCATTCTCAGACCAGCCGGAAGAATCTGAATGATAAAGGAAAATGTTTCCTCCCCCACAACATAATGTCTTGTTAATTAAAATATACTGTTGAGGGGCACCTGGGTGGCTCAGTCGGTTAAGCTCCCGACTTCAGCTCAGGTCGTGACCTTGTAGCTTGTGAGTTTGAGCCCTGCATCAGGCTCACTGCTCTCAGGGCAGAGCCCGCTTCAGATCCTCTGTCCACCCCCTCACCACCCCTCCCCTGCTCGTGTGCATCCTTGCTCTCTCTCAAAAATAAATAAACATTTAAAAAATATGTATATATATGTTTTTTTGAGTATGGCTTTTAGGAAACTTGAAATTATGTATGCGTTCACATGCTATTTCTACAGACTGAGCCGGCCTTGAACTTGTGGGGAAAGCTGCAGGAAGAGCTTCTCACGGACACTTCATGTCCCAGGAGGGTGACGATGGCAGAGGCCGGGGGCCACTGCCCTCTCTCCTGGTCACCCTCTCCCATGGTCACCCCCTGCCACCAGCCCCAGCACCTTTACTGTGTGACGTCCCAACGGAAAACCCTCATCTTCTGTGTCACTGCCGTCCTCACGTGAAGGTCAGACACAGGACCCGAAGCATCTGGAATGGGCAAGGCAGGAGGCCCGGGGCGGGGAAAGGAGTCGCCCACGGTCAGGTCAGTAGGGGGCGGTTTCTCCCCTGGAGAAGGGGGTGGCGTTCAGATGAGCCGAGAGCCTTGCGGGATTCCCTCGGGACCTCCTCTGAGGACCGCCGACACCAGCAAGGCCTCTCCACCGATCTGGCCAAGGAAGCTACAGGTTCTGCCCCTGACGTGGGCTGACCTTTCAAAGTCCTGCCCTGGGGGAGCAGGCGCGCTCCCCTTCCTCGGCGAGTGGCCAGCTGCCCTCCCTTCCCCTTCCCCGCCCCTCTCTCCTTCCCCTCCAACAGACACAGCCCCCTCCCCTGCCCGCCCAAGCATTCTGAGTAACACGCGAAGGTGTCAGACACCAGAACTGTCAGAGGGGTGACCGCAGGGTGGAGGCGGTGGGAGCGGACCTGTGTCTCCCTCTTAAAGACCCGAACACAAGGAACTCACTGCTCTCTAAGCGAAGATATCCATTTGACCGTTAACGTCGCAAGCTCACGCTGTCCTCCCGGGGAGGGGCCCTCATTCCAGGCCTTCTCTTTGCTGGCGAGGCAGGTCACCAAGGCCACCATGGGGAGAAGGGGGGGGACGTCACAGGACAGAGTCTGCCCCACGGGGCTCCCGCACAAGTCAGATGCTTTCCCGAAGTGACAGGCGCTTTGAAGAAAAGGAAGCAAGAGAGAAGAGAAGTCCTGGGGGCGAGAAGGGGTGCCATTTCGGACAGCTCGGGCGACGGAGGGAGGCCGGGGGGGGGGAGGAGGGGCTCTGGGACGGAGTGCCCTGGGCAGACGGGCCGGGGCCGCGGGAGCCAGGCTGGCGCTTCCCGGAACAGCCAGGAGGCAGTGGGATGCCGTGAGCATGCGGAGCACGGCCTCGGGGGCCAGGACAGCAGCTTGAAATCTGTCCTCTGTGCGTGTGTGTCACCATAAAGAGGCCAAGGCCTCGCAGCCTGGCAGGGGCCCCAGCTCGGAACCTCCTGCGGGCGCTCCGCGTGAGGCTTCCTTTGTCCCTCAAACCCCTCGAAGCTGAGCAGGAGCCCGGGGCGCCACAAGTGACTAGTAGAACCCGATTCGTGCTTCCGTTTGCTCTGAAAAACGGAGCAAATCGCCTTCACCTCCGTACGGGCCGGGTGGAGGCCGGTGCCTCTCCCCCACCTGCACCAACACCCACAGTGACCAAGGTCTTGACACTGTGACCCGACCACGTTCACCGGACGTCCCTGGAGTGGCTGCCTTTAGAAAGACAACACCCTCTAAGAAGAGATTGCATAATGGGAGGGGGCGTGGCCACCGAGACCTTGTGAACCCGCTGAAGCGGCCACGAGGGTCTCATCAACAAGACGCTTTCAAGAGCTGTTGAACTTGAACGTGACCTTGAACGTGAATTACGTATTTTTCTTTTACCGAGAGACACGGGTTCCACACGGGAACCGAAGGCGGGCTGTTATCACACTCATGGTGCCACCGGCTTGTCTTCACCAAGAGTCAACACGTGCCACTTGTCCCTTCCGATCGAGAGCTGCTCTAATAATAAGTGCGAAAATCCCTCCTTTCTCGTCTTCCCAGAAGAGGTACTCTGAAAATGGGTGCTGGGCAGTATTT
Source organism: Paguma larvata (assembly GCA_030068075.1). NCBI lineage: Eukaryota > Metazoa > Chordata > Mammalia > Carnivora > Viverridae > Paguma > Paguma larvata. The sequence continues at coordinate 192,296,646 of CM057823.1, read as the reverse complement.
GCAGCGTGACGAAACGCGGGCCCCGTACGAGATCTCTCAGAAGTGCAGACCTTTAATTCTGGAACGCGATCATTTCTAGCTTGTATTAAAATCTTCTAGGGGCGCCTGGGGGGCTCAGTCGGTTGAGCGTCCGACTTCGGCTCAGGTCATGATCTCACGGTCTGTGAGTTCGAGCCCCGCGTCGGGCTCTGCGCTGACAGCTCAGAGCCTGGAGCCTGCTTCAGATTCTGTGTCTCCCTCTCTCTCTCTGCCCCTCCCCCACTCATTCTCTCTCTCTCTCTCCCTCTCTCTCTCTCTCTCTCTCAAAAATAAATAAACATTAAAAAAAAATTTTAAACCTTCTAAAAGGGTTCCATATGTTTTTTTAAGCCCATTTGTTAAAAATACGAAAAACTGGGGCACCTGGGTGGCTCAGTCGGGTAAGTGTCCGACTTCGGCTCAGGTCATGATCTCACCATACTGAGTTCGAGCCCTGCATCGGGCTCTGTGCGGACAGCTCAGAGCCTGGAGCCTGCTTCACATTCTGTGTCTCCTCCTTTCTCTGCCCCTCCCCCACTCATGCTCTGTCTCTCTCTGTCTCAAAAATAAATAAACATTTAAAAAAAAAAATACTAAAAACGCAACACCTGTTGGTGAACTTGCTGTTCAGAGGGAGACGCAGACTTGCACTCCCTGCTCCGGTGGGGGCGGGGGAACACCGCTCGGGCTGTCCCCCTATGGAGGGATCGCCCCTCGACACTGCCAGCTGTGAGGGAGGATGCCCCATCCCCTCCCCCTCCGCCCATTCAGGCTGCAGTCACCAGCCAGACACGGAGGGGCCACTTCGGGCCAGCGCTGGGGACCAAGCATGGTCCAGACCGACACAGGCTCTGTGGTCAGGGAGCAAACGGGCTGGAGGAGGACACGGAAAACAGTCTCATTGTCCCATCCAGAGATGGAGCGCCACGTCGGCCCGCGAAGGAGCACGTAGGGGCCTGCGTGCTGGTTAAGCCCAGAAGGCTGCCTGGAGGAGGCAGTTGGTTCTGAGAGGAGACCAGAACACATGAGAGGAGCTAAGAAAGGGGAAGGGCTGGGGCTCCTGGCCCCTGTGCAGGCCCGGCAGGTCAAGGCCGACTGTAGAGCAGGGACCTGAGCTCCGAGGGCGGGGACGGGGCAGGGAGCCCCTTGGCTCTGAGGCCAAGGGGCTGGAGGTTGGTTCTGGGGGCGGTGGGGAGCATCGCGGGGATTCGGCCCTGAGTGAGCTGTCAGCGCATGCGGTGTGCCCCGCCGTGTCCCTCCGCTGCAGCCCCGTACTGCCTGGTGCCTGGTGCACCTCCCCCTGCGCAGAGTCAGCGGGCCCAGAAACCTCTCCCCGCAAAGAGCCAGTGAGCGCAGACTCCATGACCACGCGGGGGTCGGTGGGTCCCGGGAAGCCGGCCAGCTGGTCTCGTTAACAGGACGCATCTGTCCCTTTCCAGGACCCATGGTAATCGCCATTATAAACAGAAATTTAGCCACAATTTAATGCTGCGACATTCACCGGGGCCGAGGCTTCGCCGTTTTCCTCACGACGTGTCCCGCTGTTCCGCCCAGACTCCCGGCAACCAGGGCGCCCTCCCTTCCCAGCCCCCCTCGCCCACACGGACGTCCACTCCCTGTCATTCCTTCTCCCCTTCCCCTGGACCCGCCGATGGACCCCCGGTCTCCCTCCTCACCTGTCTCGGGGCCCAGCCTGGCCGCCCAGACAAGCCTGGCTGCCATCAGCAAACACGGGGGTGAGCAGAGGCTCCTGGCCCAGCCTCCTCCCAGGACCTGCCACACGGTTTCCCACCTCTGCCAGGCTGGCCTCCTGAGATGCTTTCCCCTAGTCTCTGCCCAGGCCCCTCCTCCTCCAAGAAGCAAGTCTCCTCCTTCACAGTCCAGTTTAAAAGCCATCTCTCGAGGCTCGTCCGGCCAGCCAAGACCTCTGCCCTCGTCTGCCTCTCCTGATGCCGGGGCTGCGTCTGGTCCCCTCCGTGTCTGCAGCCCCCAGCCCCAGAGGGAACACAAGAAGAGCCTTTGCTGAAAAACCAAACAAGGAAATACTGCAGAAGCTGCCCGCCATTGTGTCGGCTTCTGGCACAAATGCCCGGCATTAAGGGGTGTCTGGGGCTGGGGGGGCTGTGTAACCAGACGTGTTATTTTAATAAATACTGACTGCTTCAGCCGGAGAGACGGGGACGAGGTGGCGAGATTCCCATTAAAGCTGCAAACACAGATTTCCACGGACAGGCGCGCCCGGCCTTGCTTCTGCGATCTCTCGGGGCCGACCCGGGATGAGAAACGGGGTGGCCGGGAACCGGGGACCCCGCCCGTCCTCCCAGCCGGCGCGACCACAGCGCCCATGAACTCCCCGCGCTGTTTTCTCTGAATGACACCTGTCGGGCGTTTGGTTTCGGATCACTGAGCCACGCCCCCCCCGCCCCCCCCCTCCCCCGCCCGGATCTGAACGCTGGAGCCTGGCTTCCAACGCGCAGGAAAAGCTCCTGGAAGCCGGAGACCGAGGGGTTTGGTGCCGAGGCGTGGCAGGGGCAGCCGGGCATGGAGGAACGGGCTGAGTCTGCGCCGAGAAACCACTTGCACGTCGAGGTCCCTGACTTGCCATCCACCCCACCCCCAGCCCCCTGGGGCCTCAGGAAGGGGTGGCGGACCCGCGGGGCGGAGGAACGTGGGGGACACGGAAGGGCCCCCTGGCTTCCTGGTGGCGCGTCCCGGACTGCACAGGAGGGCGGGTGTCGGGGGAGGGGACGCGCACGGGTGCTGACTGGTGAGGAGCAGGGCCCTGGGCACCCTCGGCAGTGGGTGTTGAGGGTTCGGGTCTCGGAACGCACCTGCGGCGCCCGGAGGCGGTCCGGGGCCTCCCGCACGCAGTGGGGACCCACGCTCAGCACCTGCCTGTCCCCCGGGCTCCACCGGCAGCTGCCTCATGGCCCATAAATCGGGAGTCTGCAGAAGGCAGCAGACTGCTTCTGATCCCTTGCTGCCAGCCCCTCCGCGGACATCACAACCCCGGATGGTGGACGGCCTGCTCCCTCGGGCCACCTGTATCGACAACGCTGTAGAGCCAGCAATTAGCGTTTAAAGCCGGGCTGGGTTTGGGCCGGCCCCCCCCCCCCCCCCCCCCCCGTCTCATCTCCCGCAGCATCGGAAACGGGCTGTTTGGCCTCATCCCCGCCCGGCAGGCCTGGAGACGAAGCCCCCTGTTCCCCGCTAACAGACGGTCCTGGGGGGCTTTAAACGCTGCGTCCGTCAGGAGGAACCGGGAGGCTCCGGCGTGGCCGCATTCACCCGGTGGCTCGGAGGGGACAATTTGCCGGGTCCCAGAGCAGTTATGGGATGCCTCGCGGTTTTCAAGTCCCTCTCACTCAGGTATGACCTGTCCCCCACCCCCGCCACGGCCGGGGGCAGCGGGGAGCCCTCTGTCCCCCACGTGGGGGGGGGCCTTGAGAAAGTCAGGATGACCTTGAAGAGCCTTTAAAGTCTCCACAAAGTAAGGAGCGTCACGTTTTTGTGGACGTAGGACACACGCATTTCGCAAACGGAGCCATGGATCTGTCACACGTGTCGCGGGACGGAACACCGCGTGTACGCGTACTTGCGTACACACGGGTAAAAGTAAAAATAGGTTTGTGAAACGGAACCACACGACATGAGTTCTCTAAGCTCCAGCCTCACACTCAGCGGGAGGCGGTTCCCAGCCTGACGGTCGCCCTGGGGCGGGGGGCTCTGAGGACAGAGACTTGGGGGGCCCCACCATCCACACCCTGGGGCATCTGTCCCCCACCCGGGGGGCGGGCAGGAACCCCACTGTGCCGCCCTTGCTCTCGGCACCCCGTGCCCCCGGGGGCACACACCTGAGTCTCTGTGGTTGAACGTGCTTACATTGTCACCTCTACGGTCACCCTTCCACCCATCTTGCAGGGCCTTTAACTTGCTGAGGGAGAGACACCTGCAGCGCGCTGACCGGACCACCGTGTGAGTCACCATTCTGCCACCGCTGCCCCACCTTCTGATGAGACGGGGCCCACAGCCCGTACGTACCCCGAGGGCAGGACAAGTCCCTCCCCTGCCCCTCCGCCCGGGAGGACAGACGGTGGCATTTCCCATCCGAGCTAGTCCAGGAAGCTGCTTTAAAATGGTTTTCTTCCCAGATTAGTTATTTGGTTTTAAAATCATGTCTCATCGACCCTCGGTCAGGGGAAACAAAGCTGCTGAGCAAGTGTGCGTCCCCACAGAACGCGGCCCGCTCTCCCTCCCTCCGAGCTCACGTGGCTGACAAGCAAGCCATCGCAGGGACAGGAGGGGGGCCTCGGAGGAGGGGAGGTTCATTTCCAAAGCGGGCCCTCGTGGGACGGAGCCGCGCGCCCCCCTCCGGAAGGCCCGCCCCTGGGAGTAAGAGCGGGGACTCACCAGCCCATCGACGTCGGGGCGTCCGCAAGCCGCACCCGGAACAAGCCAGACAACCCCCAGGAAGCCGGGGTATTTTCTCTGAACTATTGGGGCCATTTGCTTCTTCTTTTTTTTCCCCCTAGAATTCAGTATTTGCAATGCTCACTGTAACCGTGCTGTGGGGTTCCCTTCTAGAAAGAGCTTCCTGGGGTTGTGGTTCCGTGGGAACAAGGCAGGGGAAGGGGCAGGTTCACACCCTGGTTCCTCGGCTGCCCCTTCCCTCCCCCCGCCACGGCCCCGTGCCCTCGGACAAGCCTCCTCATCTCCCCGAGGTCCAGCGTCCTCGGCTGGGAAGTCCGAGCCGCCACCGGGGACCCGCGACACCGTGAGCGACGTGCCCAAATTCACATGCAGCCCTAACCCCCCCTACCTCAGAACGTGAGTTTGAAGGAGAGACAGGGGTCTTTGCAGGGGTGATCAGGTTAAAACGGGGCCATCAGGGTGGGCCCTGATCCAACAGGACATGTGTCCTGATGAAAAGGGGACATTCGGACATACGGGCACAGGGAGAACGCTGTGTGAGGACCAAACAGAACTGGGGGATGTTTCTAGAAGCCAGGTAGCCCAGCGTGCCGGCACGGTGCAGAAGCTGGGGGAGACGCGGGGAAGGCCCCTCCCCTACAGCCTCAGAGGGAGCACCGTCCTGCTGACTCCTCCGTCTCGGGTTTCTGGACTCCAGCGGAACCGACTTCTGCCGCCACAGCCTCCGGTTTGTGGGTGGTTTATTACGGAAGCCCTAGGACCCCAGGACGGGTCTCCGGCAGCAAGCCACTGGCCAGGTCTGCTGCCCTCCTTCTCTCCTGCCCGCCCCCCTACCTCTTCCACCTCCTGCCCGTCTCTTCCACTCCTCCCAGGAATATGTCTCGAGCTCTCCTACCGGCAGGCACTCGGCAGGGGCAGGGCGCCGCCGCAGACGGCCAGACAGGGACACGAGAAATGTTCAATTCCTTGCCTGGTGGTGCGTTTGAGACCCTCTGGCCTGCCTCCCCTGGGACAGGATTCCACCCTCCTCCAGGGACAGAATCTAGGGAGGCGGCCCCACTGTAGACGGCAGGCCTCCCATGAGCTCTGGCAGAGAGAGGCTTCCTGGAGGAGGTGACCAAGGAACCCGGTGCTGGTCTTGGATGCCTCCTGGTGACCAGCGGAGAGCCTAGAGAGACTCCCAGGACCAGCAGGAAACTCGAGGGCAGTGAGAGAAAACAGAGGAGGCCCAGGCGTTGTCTCCCTGACTCACCTCCCCCCTCCACCCCTGCCGGCCCATCCCGGCCAAGAACAGCCCCTCTCCTCTCTGCAGGGGCCCAGGCGACGAGGCCTGGGCCTCAGCACGGCAGTGGCTGGGCGCTGAGGGGGTCACTACCGGCAGGGACGCGCAGGCAGGAGGTGGCTCTGCCCCCACGGACAGTCTACCCGCCCCCCCAGGGGAGGTGGACGAGAAAGACAGGGCGGGATCTGGGGCCTCTGCCAGGAGGGCGAGTCGTCTCAGGCCCAAGGAAGAGACGAAAAGGGGGATTCTGTCTCGAAACGGGGTTGATGGAAACAGGGTCCAGGAATCTGGGCCCCAGGTCCCCTGAGACCTTGCCTAGGGGTACGGGGCCAGCCGGAGGGAGGAGGCCAGAGGCCTGGGAGAGGGCTCAGCAAGACCAGCTGTTGGGGCGGAACGGGCTGGTCTCCGGGAGCGCCCCGGCTGGAAAGCCCCTCCCCTGCACCTGACCGTGCGGGAACGCGGCCGCTCCCTGCCGCCCTGTGGTCCCACCCCTGCCCCTTTTCTCCCACGCTCCCCGCGTGGCTCTGCCCAGCGGGCCTCCCCCACTCCTGTCTGGGGTCTCCTTCTCCAAGCCTCGTGTGAACACAACTCCCCCGGCCCCCCTGCTCTGTTACCCAGCAGAGCCTCACAGGGCGGCCTCCCAGGACATCCCCGCGTGTCTAGGCGACCAACCAGGCCTTTTCGAGTCTGGCCTCCAGCGACCCGCTGAGTCCCCGCCAGTGAACCTGGCCCCTCTGAGCCTGCGCTCCCTCCTCTGAGCGGCGGCGGGGACACGCACATCACAGGGAGGCCAGGAGACGTGGCATGGCACCAGCCCCGGCGCCGGGCCTCAAAGGCGCGTGCAGTCCTCCTCGGGAGCACCCCGGCCAGGGCTCCGCACGCGGCAACTGGCCATCAGCGCAGAGGCAGGGAGGCAAGAGACGGGCTGGGGCTTCCCGGGGAGGAAACGGGGCGTCCGGGCTCACCCCCAGCCGGGCCTGAGACGCACCAGGGAACTGGCCTGAGCCCTTAGGAAGGCTGTGGACGTGATGGCCCTGGTGCTCCCACAACGCTCTGATGAAGCCCGCGTCCGTTCCCTCCGCCTGTTTACCCTGACAGCCTCCTCCCGCTGGAGACGGCGCGGCATCCCCAGGCGCGGCGACGAACAAGACCATCGCTCCCACTGTTTGAAAGCTCATAATCCACTAACAGAAGACTGAGAGCGCTTCAGGAAAGCATTTGCTGAGCGCCGACTGTTTAAGGGACCCCACCGCGTGATTTTTCACGGCCTCAACTCCTTGCAGCCTCGAGCCACCCAGGAAAGGAGACGGAAGAGTCTCCGTTTCGGAGACGGGCAGACGGCCTCAGCCGTGTGACTTGCCAATGCCCGGGTCGCAGCCAGCCATCCGAAGGGCAGAGACGGAGGCCGGGCGTGCGCGGCCGCACGGCCCACCCCGCGCTGGGACGCAGCCCGGCCGCCAAGGTCTCAGAGGAGCAGGAAGACATCGGTGTCTCGTGCCCCGCTAAGAAGCACCCTCCTCGTATTTCGCTCACAGGCTACTTTGTGCTAACGCGAAAACACTCGGAAAGAAAGCAAAAGGGAAACGTGTGATCATAGAAATTAACCTGACATCTTATGTTTCGTGAAGGGATTTCTAACAAGTACCATTTTGCCGGAATTAGGCTGTTTATAGTTTAGCCAACTCGTTCCCACTCGCGTTGTTTAGCGATAGTCACACGCAACAAGGCCCTCTGTGTTGCCGCAGTCACATAAACGACTGGGCCGTTTTGCGGCCTGGAACACGGACGGGCCCGCAGGGAGACAGCACTGTTTATGGGTCTGTGCTCGTGCGGGGAGAGGGACTACGTGCGCTCTGCGTACACTAGAACTTGTGGTACTGAGCTCCCCGGCCAAGCTCTGCATTCTAGGTAGTGAGCCTCCCGTCAGTGGGAGTATGTAAGGGGAGGCAGATGGTGTCCGTCTCCCTTCCCACCCGGAGTTCTGGGGCTGTGCTTCTCCTCTCAGTTGGTAGTCATGCCCATCTAACCGGAAGGGAAGGACCCAAGCTGCAGACAAAATAATTCCCCAAAAGACTTCGCTCAGCACAAGGGCAGCGAGACAGTCTGGCCAGTGGGGAGCTGGTACACGGTAGACAAAATGAGTGCACGTGGACTTCGGGGTCAGACAGAACGGGGGCCACCTCCTGAACCGGCTGCTGTACCAGGCTTGCCCTAGGCAGGTCACTTACTCCCCTGAGACTCAGGGTCCTCAAATGGTGGAAAAATGGAAATAAGGATGAAGACTCGACCAGGGACCGTTGTCCATGGTGCTGACTGCTGCATTCCCTAAGGGCAGGCCCTGACACCGCAGCTGTTGGCATAATCCCTGAACAGAGGGAGGAGAAGGAACCACCGTGAACGTCCAAGCCCGCCCCGCCCCTACCCTACAGTCTCACCCCTCGCTCCCCACCCTGCCAGTGCAGAAGGACGGGCACCCACCCAGGGCGTCCTGTTACTCTAGACCAGAGCTTGTCAATCTGCGTCTGCAGGATGAATCTTGCCTGCGGGGCTGTGTATTGGCTTGAATGGTGCCCCCTAAAATTCATGTCCTTCCTGCAGCCTCAGGCTGTGACCGTATTTGGAAGAAGGGTCTTGGCAGACGCAGCCGGTTAAGATGAGGCCGCGATGGAGCGGCGTGGCTCTCATCCACCGGCTGGCTGGGTCCTTACGGGGACAGGCAAATGTGGGCGCAGACGCACGCAGAGAAGCCGCGTGATGTCAGGGGCAGAGACTGGAGAGATGAGGCCACAAGCCAGGGGGTGCTGACACCACCAGAAGCCGGAAGAGACAGGGAGACTCGCCCGCTGGAGCCTCGAGCAAGAGAGCACAGCCCTGCTGAGCACCTGATTTCAGACACCTGTCCTCTCCAAGGCCACCGCGGGGTAACCAAGTACAATCGATAGTTAGCGATAAACACTTAGAATCCATAGTTAACTCTGACTAACTGGTGATTATTCACCCGACGCCGGCTCCCACCCTAGGCCGTCCATCCCATGGGGTCGGGGCCAAGTCACCAGGACCTGCCACAGTGCCTCGTGCACATCGGTTATGTCCTGTAGAAATAGGTGTTGGGTGAAGGAGCAAAGGAATGAATGAACCCGATCTCGCGAGCTCCGTGTGTGCAGTTCCAGTCCCGGGTTCCCGCCTGGCCCGGAGACATGCCTGGCTTCAGATTGACGTGGTGGTCCAGCTCCAGGCCCCCGTGGCCCTGTGCGACCATATCAAACCAGGGCGGGTTTGCACCAAGTAGCATGAGGCCCCCGCTCTGACTCAGGCCCCCGCACGGAGGAACGCCCAGAGGAGGTGTTAGTGGACACCAGCTGTTACTTTGGGAGACACCCGGGCCAGGGCCGGGGGTGGGGGTGCGGCAGGAACAGCCCAAGGCAATCGCTTTGGGGATGAGCTGCACTCGCCCTGCTCACGGGTGGGTACAGAAGAAGGCGAGATGCAGAAAGAGTCTGTGTTCAAGTCTGCGTACCATCCCCCTTCCGGCCCGTTAATTACTGCCCCCGACGCTAACTCCGTCTTGCTTTCTGAAGCCACTAACTAGAATTCTCCACTCGCGTCTTACGTGGCAAACCTCGCTTTCTCTGGCGATCAAAGCAGCGTTCTCACCCACGCCGGCCTCCGCGGGCAGGGAAAAAAGGTCCAACTCTCAGAGGTCACCAACATGCTAATGGCCTCATTATACAGTCGTAAAAGGGCCAAGCTCCGGAGAAGGAAGAAAGGCGAAAACACTCCTCCCCTCTACAGCAGGCATGGTCGGCACGGAAGGTCATGGGGGTCGGTCTGGGGGCACGGCGGTCGTGGCGGCCAGGCCGCACACACCCAGAGTCCCCCGTGGGTCCTCAGTGTCCTTTGCACCTGGCTGTGCCCGGGGTGCAGTGCGGGAGAGCCCTGCCCCTGTGTCACTCCATCACTCTTCCCTAGGGGGCACCGGAAAGGCCACCACCGTCGGCTGAAGAGTGGAAGCCTGGCATCACCCGGCCGGGCCACCAGGGAGGGGAGACAGACCCCCGGCTGACAACGGCAGAATCTGCCTTCTTTCTTCCCACCCACCACCCTGCCAACAGCCAAAGAATTCCCCGGAAACCACCTTCCAGGCGAAAATCGCTGTCTCACGTGCACCTCTGCTCCGTTCACACGGTGTGTTCTGCGCGGCTCCTTACACGAGGTAGAGAAATAGAGACCGCCAAAGCCCGGACAGCCCACCTGACGCCCCCAGCCCCGGCTGCCGTGGACAGCGACGAGTGACACAGAACAAACAGATCGATGCAGGTAATCACAAGCCATGCTGGCGGCTCGGCGGCCACCATTCTTCCTGCTCGAAGCCGCAAGGAGGGGGGCATCCGTCAGACCGTCCGTGTCCCGGGAACCCTGGCCTCTGAAGCAGCCTCCCTGCCTTCGGCTCAGCAGGTGTGTCCCCAACGTACATCGAAAGGAATGTTCTGGTCAGTCTTGTACCTCTTCCCAAACAGAGTGGCAGGAACTAAGTCCCACCTCCATGGCATCTGCCCCTGGGCCTGTGGCACAGCATCGGGCCACACCCCTCCGTGGGACACACCCCCGCGGGCCACACCTCCTGTGGGCCACACCTCGGCAGGCCACACCCCAGTGGGTCACACACCCCCTCCCAGTGGGCCACACCCCCGTGGGACACACCCTCCGTGGGACACACCCACAGGGACCACTGCTGCACAGCCATGGGCCACACCCCCTCACAGGAGCCCATGATGGATACTTGTGAGTGAGCGCGGGGTACACGCGGCTGGGCTAAGCCTTGTGGGGCAGCTCGTCCATCTCCCGTGACCGCCTGAAGGGAGGGACTAGTGTCACCCCATTCTGTACTGAGGAGACTGAGGCCTGCGGAGGGGCGGGAGCTACCCACGATCACACAGGAGGTACGAACTCAGGCCCCTCGTACTGACCCCTTTCTGCGGCTCCTCAACCCCAGCAGAGGAGCTGCCCGGGTACCGGGGTGCCCGGTGCAGGTGGGGATCGCCCAGGCCAGGCCTCCGCCGAAGCCCTCCTCGGGGCCCCCCCGCCAGCCCAAGAGTGCCCACCCCAGCCCCGGGGCTGGGCCTCCACGAAGTCCCACATGGTTTATCACCCTCTCTCTGTCCCTTCCAGGTGCCCAGGTCACCGCCAGTCCCTACAGTGGCCCCAGGTTCCTCCAGACCGTCCACGGCTCACCCAATTTAATCCAGCTCCAGGGAGCCAGGCCGGGCTCCGGATGTCTCGCTGGAGCCAGGGGTGACCCAGGCGTGGCCAGGTCCGCGTGGAGCTCCCGTGGCTACAGGAGGAGGGCCTCCTCGGAGACCACGGGAGCCTGGGGTACCGTGTGGGCACAGGGACCACAAGCCTTCCTGGAGAGCGTCCCGAGAGCTGGGTTTGAAGGGCCGAGCGCAGCCCAGTGAGGGAGGAGGGGAGAAGCCCTTCCAGAGAGGGGGAGCTTCTGCCTGGGAGAGTGAGGGCTGAGGACGGAGCACCCTAGGGACCCCTTTTCCTTCGGTGCTACTGGGAAAGAAGAGACAGACGGATACGTGGTTCAGAAGGTAGAGAGGCCAGGAAGGCTGGCATCGGGAGCTGAGGAGGAGGGACATTTAGTGGGTCGAGGCTGCAGGGGGGGCTATTGGAGGAGCAGGCAAAAGGCCCCTGGGATTAGGCCATGTGGAGGGGCCAGGACAGCAGCACAGGGACCGCAGTGGGTGGGCTCCGGGGGGAAGCCGGAGGCCCCAGGACAGTCTGCGCGGGCATCTTGGGTGAGACCCACGGCTGCCCAGCGAGGGTGCCAGCCGGCAGTGTGGAGAGCGGGCCCGGGCTGGGCACATCCTTAAATTCCCGTGTGCCCTCACGGCACTGTCGACTGCCCCAGGTCACAGCGCCAGGCCGGGGGAGCTGGGGCCCGCCTGTGGCTCTCGGAGGATTCTTCCCCTGTCGACAGAGAGGAGACAATTCACCTGGGTCTCCCTCGGCCTCAAGCGCTGGTTCTCACGGGGGTGGTTTAGCTCCCACGGGCAATGTTTGGATGCATCTTGGGTAGTCACAACTGCGGGGCGGGGATGGGGTGCTGGCATCTAGAGGGCAGAAGCCAGGGATGCTGCTCAACAGCCCGCAGTGCACAAGGGAGCCCCCTCCCCACAACTCGGATTAGCCCTGGATGTCCATGACGTCACGCTGGAGGAAGGCTGGTGTAAAGAAATCTGTTTCCCGAAGGCACTTGCTTGTCCATCCCGCTCCCATTTAAGAGTTCCTGTCACCTTGGCCGGCTGCAAAAGGAGGGGTCCCAGCGTCCGAGACAGCCCTGGGGCGGTGGTAGGCAGGCCCCGCCCTTCGCCAACACCCGCTCCACATGGGGGGGGGGAGGGGGATGCATGGATGGAATTTTCTGGGGCCGGGCCGCATGACAGCATTTCCGGAGCGGATCTGTCCTCGGGAGGCCTCGGGGGCAGGGCTGTGGAACTAATCTGGCTGGACCCCAGCTCCGTTTCTGATGCTTTCCCGCGTCTGCAGGGAAGTCCCTCTGCCTCTCCGAGCCTCACTGTCCTCATCTGCAAAAATGGGGGCTGAGCGTGAAATGCGCTGATGGACCAAAGCGCTCAGAGCTCAGGACCAGGCAGACCGTGGCTGCCCTTCTCTCGGATCCCAGCCTCCGTGTTCCCGGCGAGGTCACCGCGGGGGTGGGGTGCGTCATACTGGCTGCCCCATCTCCCCCCACGTCCCCCCCCATGTCCGGCAGGACCCTGTGGGCGTTTCTCAGCAGCGTCTGAAAAGCACATGGCTTCCGGTGGCTCCTGCGTAGGACAGACCCTTCTTCAAGGTGCCGACCCGGAAAAGCACTTGGTGAATATTCATCAGATGACAAACGACTTCTCGACTTCGCTTGTGAGAACAGAATCTAGCCCAGAGCAATCAATCCAATTCCTGGTCTCCAAGCTCGGTGCTTACTCTCCGTCTCCTCAGTAAGTGTGACCGAGAGAGCGAGCCTGCGCGCAGCCCGTAAGGTGCCGATAAGCGCCTACGGCCTCTGCTTCTCTTTGTGTTCGGATCCCACAACAGCCGGAAGCCAGAAAGGCGTCACCAGCCCCGATTTACCGATGGGGTCGCTGAGGCTCAGAGACAGAAACAGTTTGCGCCTCACCCCACCCCTCCTTCTCCACCGCCCGCAACGGGGACGAGGAAGCTGAGATCATCGTAGGAGGAAGGAAGACGGAACGGCCCCGGGGAACTTTCTAGGAAAAGTGATCAGTTAATTATTGATCGGTTGGCAGGCTGAAGTGAACGAGTGAACGGCTGTACGGATGGAAATGAGCAGGACATACCGTGTCGAGTCCCCGGGAGCACTTTGGAAGCACCGGTTTACTTAGGAACAATTGGGAAGTTCTTATCTGCTCGAGGTTCACCCCGCCGTGCTGAGCCAGACTCACACGGAGCACCCCGCCCCCCCACCTCCCGCCGGTCCTTCCCACTCCCGATGCCTGTCCCTTACCTGGGAAGCTTCTCACCCAATCCGCTCCCGGACACGCGAGGCCCCAGGGGAGGCATCTGCATTGTGGCAAAGGCCCTCGTTCGTGACATTTGCACACCTGTCTCCCCACCGAGCAGAGAGCCCCTCGGTGGCGTACCTGGCCCAGGCGAAATGGGAGAGAGGGTGGATGGAAGGAAGGGAGGGCAGACAGGCCGATGGACGGACACGTGGATGGGTAGATAGCAAATTCTGGAGCCTAGCTGGTGCATGTTCTTGAGCATTCTAGAGTCTTCTTGTGAGCATTGGGCCTGTGCCCTCCGCCTTTGCGGAGTGTCTAGTTCAGCCCCCACCGGTGATGGGACCAACACCCCTTCTCTTCCTGTTTCCACGGCCCCCTCAGCGAGAAGGCCTCCGTGCCCAGGTCCCAGCTGACCAGTGCTGCAGGTGCACCCATGTCCGCGAGTCCGAGCCCCACCGGGATGCCTCGTGGCGCTCCGTACCACAAACCCACTCTGCCGCATCGTCCCCCCCTCCGGAGGGTGAGCCCCATTCTCTCTCCCCATTCCTGAAGGCCAACCACCGCAGTCCAGACCTCTGTCCCCACCCACCTGGACGAAAGGGGCCCCCAGCTGGGTCCCCTCCTGCCCCACCATATAGACCTTCTGAAATACAACCCCAAGGTTCATCCTCTGTCGGAACCCCTTGGGTAGCTTCCCATATCCTTCTGGAGTCCAGTGTTAGCACGTTAGTGGGGTGTGTAAGACACAAGCAGTTTCCGGGACCCCCTACCCACCCCGCGTGCTGATTACAAACCTTTCTCGTCTATTCCTTTTGCAGAATCCCCACCAGGGCTCTGCCTCAGCTGCCTGCCGCCACGCTGGCTTTCCCCACAAGCGTCTCCGGCCCCCGGACCTTTGCACCTGCTGTCTCCTCCCCACCCTTTCACCAACGCGCACCTCAGATGTTCGGAGTTAGGCTGGAGTGCCACCTTTGCGGGGATAACTCCCCACGACCCTCTCCCAGAGTGACAACTTGTAGAGCTACGCATTCCCCCAACACCTGGTGCAATTCCTCCACCCACCTGGGCTCGCGGTCCTGCCAGTCTGTTTGGTGCCACGCCACGTTCCCCCAGGGGAATGAGAGCGTGGATGGCGGCTGGTTCATTCCCTGACTCCAACACTCAACAGCTGCTCAGGAGAGAGGAAACAGAGCTGCCCCCCACACGTCGATGCCGGGCGGACAGGAGCCCGGGCCCGGCTGGACAGACTGACCCTCCACCTGCCCCGGCGGCTCGCGGAGGTGTGCGCGAGTCATGTGGGCCACCCTGGGAGCGGCCCCCGCCAGGCAGTGTCATCAGGATGCTGGCCGCGCGGAGTCATTTGCAGACAATTTCGAAGGGGATCGCACTTAACCACTCCTCGGGAAAGCGGCCATTAAAACGAGACAGTTTAATCGCGACCTACTCACACAGCAAGAGGTTCTGGAATGATCCGTCTCATGCAATTACCATCACTTTCATAGAGGGGGGTGTTTACCCCGAAGAGGTCCTTGGAGGTCACCTGCGGATACGGGATCCGAACTCCGGCTTCCTGGAGAGCCCTAACAGGGACGCCCACCCGGACAGGGCCTCTCCCTGCACCCTGGAGTGCTTCGCCAAGGGATTGGCCGTCCGAGTGGAGGGTTCCAGGCAGCTGAGGGCGGTGATGACTTCTGTGCATTTTCACTTGAGCCTCATGCCCCGGCTCTGCAAGATCTCAGCTCATGTCCCTCCCGCCTGCCCCTCCCACCAGTACCTTTATGCCACCATGCCTTTCTCAAGCACCCCGGCCCTACTGCCCATCTTTCCTGCTTTCCTCCGTGTGGCCAGCTCAGCCAGCGGCGTTTCTCATGGTGAGATGTCCTTCTTCCTCTGGGCTTCCACGATTCCCCGCAAATTCCCACATCGGCATTTGACTTAAAATCTTTGTGTCCCTGCCAGGTATCCAAAGTCCCCTGGGGTATCCACAAGCCACGTATAACCATTCACGCTGTTCCGTCTTCTCATCAAAACTTGATCTCTGCCTTGTTGAAGAAATCCTTCCTTCTAACGAGGTCACGGAAGTACTCTCCCGCTTTGCCTGCTCAAAGTTGTGTGCGTGCGCCTTTCGCATGTAAGTGTTTCAACCCTCTGGAATAGACCGCGACGTGGTGGGGGACGGGCGTTCAGGCTCATTGATTTTCAAGCGAGTCACCAGTTGGACCGTTTAAAATGGTCCATCCCTTGGGGTGCCTGCGGAGCTCAGTCAGTTAAGCATCCAGCTTCGGCTCAGGTCATCATCTCGCGGTCCGTGGGTTCGAGCCCCGCGTCGGGCTCTGTGCTGACAGCTCAGAGCCTGGAGCCTGCTTCAGATTCTGTGTCTCCCTCTCTCTCTATGCTCCTTCCCTGCTCGTGCTCTGTCTCTCCCTATCTCTCAAAAGTAAATAAACATTGAAAAATGAAAAAAAAAAAAAATGATCCATCCCTTTCTCAGCGACCAGCGGTATCTGAGGTTCCTGCACGTATCCAGGTCTGTCTCTGGGCATCTGATTCGGTTCTGCTGGTCAGTCTGTCTTTCCAAAGTATGCCAATCGGCATAATAATTCTTGGTGTATTTCTGGTAAAGCAAAACACCCAACACGACTCTGGGAGTGTTCTTCAGCATTTTTCATCCTTGCTCTTCAATACGCATTTTCAAGTCAGCTCATCAAGTTCAAAGAAAACAAAACGCCCCACCCCACTGGTGTTTAAGGTAGAAGTGCACTGTCCCCAGAGCAATTTGTAAAGATCTGACTTCCTCGCCAGGTCGATTTCCTCGCCCGCCCGTTAACACAGTACATTCTTCACTTACAGGCATCTCCTTAAATATGTCCCAGTAACATTTAATAATTCGATTTTAATTTTTTTTAATGTTTATTCATTTTTGAGAGAGAAAGAGACAGAGTGTGAGCAGGCGAGGAGCAGTGAGCGAGGGAGACACAGAATCGGAAGCAGGCTCCAGGCTCCGAGCTGTCAGCACAGAGCCCGACACGGGGCTCAAACTCATGAACCACGAGATCATGACCTGAGCCGACATCAGACACTCGACCGACTGAGCCCCCCGGGTGCCCCTAATAATTTGATTGTAAAAAGCGCCCTGAGGACTTGACGGGCATCGTTTTCATCCTCCTACGCCCACATATTCTAAATGTTCTACCTCTAACTCCTTTAGAGGAGTTTGCTGAACTTACCTTGGGACTTGAAACCTTGAATGGTGGAGTATTTAGCACCAGAGCCAGCACCCAGGAACAATATTCTTAGAGAGTGGGGTGGGGCCGGGTGGGTCGGTGCAGAGAGGACGTGATGGGGGTGGGGAGGTTCCTTCTCATAACCCCTGAATCATAGCACACTGTCACTCACTCGTGTGACCTACGCTGCCGCACGGCCCTACCCACTCACAAGAATAAGCAGCCTTCATACTTTATGTTTTGCAAAGCCATCTGGGTTCAAAACATTCAACCCTCCAGCATCAGGAGCATATAGCAGGTGAGAACTTCCAGGCTTGTTTGTTTGTTTTTTAATGTTTTTAAATTTATTTTTGAGAAAGAGCACAATCAAAGGAGGGGTAGAGAGAGAGGGGGACAGAGGCGGGCTCTGTACTGACAGCGGTGAGCCCGATGCGGGGCTCAAACTCACAAACCATGAGATCACGACCTGAGGCGGAGTCAGAGACTCAACCGACTGAACCACCCAGGTGCCCCTTTCCGGAGTATTTTTTAATAGGTGCCAACCCTGTTTGGTGCCCACTGCCCTGTTCCTTCCTCTCCAAGACGTCGAGTGCTTCCCTTAGGAGGTCAAGGGCAAAAAGTCAACCTCTACTTTACGGTCATGAGTGGTTTGTGTCTAATACTTGTCACCCTGTTCTAGAAACTTCCTTGCTGTTTCATGTGCTTATGTGTTTGGCCGCATGGCTATTTTATCGTCTCCAGTGCGTGCGTGATGAACCGAACTGGTTTGAGCTAAAGGTTTCCAAAGTTTCCTTAAAATGCTCTTCAATGTGTACTTTTCCACCAAGGGACACAGTGGGGTCTTTGGACCTCCCTCTGTGTGAGGAGTCCAGAAGCTTCTTCCCTTCCTTCATCCGCCTCCTCCGCATCTCCCAGCATCACAGTCTTTATTATTCACAGTAATCAAACTGTCATGGTAAGTTTTCCTTTCCAAAGAGTCATTTTTGACCCGTGAATTCGGTTTCTATCCATTTTTCAACAACGACCACTACTTAAGCAGGATCTGGGACGCGCCTGTCCCCAGTCCTCCTCGTCTGCTTCTACGCCAGCCCTTACCCGCCTCTCCGGCGCTGACCAAAATCCATTTCTCTGCTTCCACAACACCTTTTCAAGCCGCTGTCCTTTCCAGACAGGTGCCTGGCTGTATAGATTAGGATGTTTCTGCTTTCTGAAGGTCCTCTCGGGTTCCCGGAAACGACAAACGGCAGCCGCGTTGGACATAAAATTCCGAGATCCTATCCTCCCCATGCTTGTGCGCCGACACCAAAGTCTCTGTTATTATTTGGAAATGTAATACCGAAAACACATCTGTAGTGGCCTGCCTCCTTTTCTTTTACAAGGTGTTTTCCTTTGCTGAGAAATATCACGAGTTCCTCTTCCCGTCACGAGTCAAGAAAGGAAATCCAGAATGTGAGTGTGGCTTCCGGGGGGGGTCCCTCGGCTGTCCCCCCAGCCCTGCTCCGTGTCCCTCGCCATCTGGGTCGCAGCGCAGAAACCACTTGCACCTCAGGAAGAACGCTGGCGGTCCGTGGGGCAGAGATACCGTCCTGGGAATCTTCGTCTTCCAAGCAACAGCACGAAAACCTGGTCGACTGTGAGGTCGGACACCCGAGAGGTGAAGCTGCAGGGGACCCTCAGGACGCCACCTGCCCCCTCTCAAGTGGGCCCTCACTCTCAGGGAGAGACGGTGTTTACATCCCTCCTAGCGAGCGAGATGGCCACGTTTTATTAAAAATATAGCAGGACTTTGGAGGACACAGAGTGGCTAATTTATATGGGACAAATAGCTATTTAATTGCTCTCTAATTACATGACAATTAGAAATCGGACCGTGGCCCTGTCCTTAGGTATCTGTTTACGGGCTGCACGGAGCTCAGCGGCTGCGCCCGCAACCATTATTAAGGACGGCAGTTTGTGAAGCGGGCAATGCTGACAATTATAGGGCATAATTACCCGTGTAATTACTCTCTTAGACCCAAGTAATTACACGCCGGTATTATCTGTGTATTACAATTTATTCATATACCTGATCATAGTCTTCCTGTGTAGACTGGGACCCGGCTGGGAGGCGCTCATTAATTTTTTTGAAAATAACATAAAAGTCGTCAGATGAGAAGCTCGGCTACCAGGCTGCCTGCGTTCACCGCCCCTCGGAGAGAAGGCGGGGCCACTGGGAAGTCGCACCCAGCACCAAGGTCATCAGGGCAAGCCCGCCCAGCCTGGTGGTGAAGCCTAAGACACCACCCGCGGGGGCATCCCCACTTGGTGGGCTCCTTGCCGCCGTGTTGTGTGGGCCGTGGCATCTCCAAGCTCACGGGCCCAGCACACATGACCCGCCCTGTGTTAGGACCACCCATTTCTTCTTGTCTGTCTCCCTTTCTGGACTTGGAGCCTTGTAACAGCAGGAGCCTCCAAGGGTCTTATTTCTTTAAAAACATTTTTAAAAATATTTATCTATTTTTGAGAGAAAGAGAGAGAGAGAGTGTGTGTGTGTGTGAGAGAGAGGGAGAAGAACAGAGAGTGAGGGAGACACAGAATCCGAAGTAGGCTCCAGGCTCCGAGCTGTCAGTGCAGAGCCCGAGGCGGGGCTCGAACTCACAAAGCACAAGTTCATGACTTGAGCCAAAGTCAGACACTTAAACAACTGAGCCACCTGGGCACCTCTCAAGGATCCATTTTCTATTGCTAAGGGGTGACTGCCAGGCCAGAGCAGGGGCTTCTATGCACCTGCCGAGCCAGGCTGGAGGGAAGGATCTGGTCAGAGAACCCCAATTATAAGGTCAGAGTGGAGAGAAGAGGAGTTTGTGCTCAATGAGCCAGAGCAGCGAAATCCAAGTTACTTTCCCTTAAGAACTGCAATCACATTTCTTACGAGCTCACATTTCTTTGCAAGGCAAGCTAAAAGCAATCAGTGGGGGTGACCACAACTTCCAGGAGCAAAATCGCCGGAAAGAGCAGCAGAGTTGCCGGTAGTCCGCTGTTCCTGCAATCAACCAAACGCGCAACTTGGAATAAGATGCTCCGAACACAAGAGATGCAGCATGAAAGCAAAGCATGGTCTCAGGTTTGCGGTCCTCGGTGGAAAAGACAGGTTGAGACACCAGCCCGGCAGGCAGCCCCCTCAGCCTGCGGCCACGTCCCCACCAGGTGGCCCCGGGCCTCTTATGTCTCCGCAGCACTAGCGCCTAGCCCTGGACAAGTGAGGACCGCCCGCAGTCTGGGAAGCGCAAGCCAGGTTTCTCGTGGTCCGCGGGGCAGGCACTCCCACAGCCCTCGCCAGGCTGCAAAAGGAAGCGCCCAGAGACTCTGAGATGCAGGGGGTGTGGGAAAGGCTCAGGCCTCCAGACGGTTCATTAATGCCCCCAACCCCCGGGGGTCTCAGGTCTGCAGTCTCTGCTTCTCTGCAGACCCTCAGAGTCTCCTAGGGAGAAGGGGCAGAGGCTCAGGGACACACCGGCTAGTAAACCGGGGTGCTGGGTTTGAACTAGGACCACCGCACCTCCCACACCCTGTCTCTGATTCACCACCACCCCAGACAGATGGCCAGAGGGGCTCGGACGCGTGGACATTTTGCTTCCCCCGCGTGGCGATGGGTGTGCGGTCGCTCAGCACCTGCTCCCCTGTATTTCCCTCTCTCACAGTATCCTATCCCCCAGGGCGGACAGTCCAGCTGGGACTACCCATCAAGGTTCTGCCTTCGAAAGGGCAAGTTCATGATCTGCGGAAGACGCAAGGGCGGGCGTCCCCGGGGTTCCTGTTCCAGCGGCCAGGTGGCCCCCCTGCTTCCTGCCCTTCGCCGGCCACCACCCTCTTGTTCCAGATTCTACCTGACACTTTTCCAGCGAAGCCCCCTTTGGCTGCTGCTGGCCCGCGGTGGTTTCTGTTGATGGCCACCAAAGGCCCTCGGCGCAGCCTGCCGTCCTTTAACCGCAGCCCCGTAAAGCATTGGTGCTAAAGACCCGGGGCTCACAGGAGTCTACACTTCCTTCGGCAGGTGCGGAAGCAGAGACCCAGGGAAAGTGCCTTCCTCTGCACACAGCCCAGCAAGGCAGGCAGGGGAGATGGGCGGGGCATGGAAGGGGGCGGGCAGGGGAGATGGGCGGGGCATGGAAGGGGCGGGACGATGGGTGGGGCCGGGCGGGAGAGGGGCGGGACATGGCGAGGGGGCGGGGCAGGCAGCGGGGAGGGATGGGGACAGGGCCTGGAGGGGGGCGGGGCCGGCTGCGGGGCGGGGAGATGGGCGGGGCGATGAGCGGGGGCTGGCCCAGAATGCAGGTCCCCACCTCCCCCAGGCCCACCGGCCTTCAGTCCCCTACAACACAGTCCACAGCTGTTCACAGCGAGGGGGTCACCATGGTTGGGAATCCAACATTTTCAGCCTCGGCAACTTGAAATGCAAACAGACGCGCTCAAGAAACAAAAATACGCGGCTCCCCGTGGGTGTAACGAAGAGCCGCTATGTTCTATCGCCCGCAGGCCCTCCCCAGCCCTGCTCAAACCGTCCCCGCGTGGCTTCGTCTGCAGGTACGTGAGATTCATTCCAGTCTCCGGGAATAAATACTAGAGCTCATCCCGCTCTCCCCAAGCCCATCCCGCCAACCGGGGCGGCTTCCACACGCCCTGCGCTCGGAGCTGACATGGTGGGTTCTGGCCAACTCACAGCCACCCGGGCGCAGAGCATTGGCTCCCTCTGGCCCCACCTACGGCTTCAGGAAAGGGGCCCACGGCCCCTGCGCAGCCAGTGGGAGCCCTCCCCCCGCTCTGTGCAGCACCTACGGGAGGGAAAAAGGACCCCACTCCTTTTGAGGTCAAGGCGCTCAGGATCAGGTGCGGCTGGGATTCCCAGAGGTCAGCTTTCCAACCCAACAGCAAACGTGCCTGAGATTGAAGCCAAGACACAGGAGAGCCCAGCTGAGAGATGGGGGAAGAGAGACTGTCGCTGTGTCACCAGTAGAGGCCCTGGATCGAGCTGTAGCTGAACGAAGCTACCCCTGATCGTCACAGTGACATGAGCCAATCTTGTCTTCTTGTCTGCGTGGTAGATGTTACTTTTAATCCAAGGAGTCCTGACTAACACAGCACGGGGTGTGAGGGTGGGTATTTACCCGGGGGCTGGTTTGTCAAAGGCAGACAACATAGAACATTAGACTGGAGGCCCCCTCAAAGGCCCCAGGGGGACAGACAGCTGCTGTGTGACATGGGTGCTGCCCCCTGCCCCTCTGGGGCCCAAGGCCAACAGCCCCGATCAATCGGGCCATTCCTCCCCACCGAACTAACGGCCTCCACGCCCTTCCCTTGACCGCCATGGAGTGAAGACCACTTGCTGGAATAGGTAGTTGTGATGAACCTACTTCCGATCGGACTAACGAACTCAGAGGGAGGTGAGGTGGCCTGCCCCAGCCGCCCCACTAACCCACGAGAGTACACAAGACGACACGGTCAGTCCCTCGGCTGGTGGCTTCCCCGGTATCTGACGATTTCTCCTAGTACGGCCATACCTCTTGGATACGCCGTAGGACTTGCCACATTCCGGGATCTCAGGGCATTTGTATGGGAGGAAGGATACGGCACGGTCGGCACCTTTTTTATTTTTTTTAATCTGAGAGAGAGAAAGTACGTGCATGGGGGAGAGGGGCAGAGGGAGAGAGAATCTGAAGCAGGCTCCACGCTCATGGAGGTGCCCGACAGGGCTCGATCCCACGACCCCGGGATCAGGACCTGAGCCAAAATCAAGGGTTGGATGCTCAACCGACTGAGCCACCCAGGCGCCCCGGCGCCTTTTAAAATTAAAGAATACAACTGCCAAAGTTAGGTGACAAACCAGTGCTAAAAATATACATACAAAGGGCTTTCGGTGGCCTCCTTCCGTCTCACTGTGTTTTCTCCGAACCCTCCAGAGCGCCAGGGCGGCAGCGTGGGTGGAAACCCTCATCTGCGTGGGGGCCCAGCCCGGCCGCACCTCCCGCACCAGCCGGACCCCAGGAGCTGCATCACGTCTCTGGGCCACGGGCAGCTCGCCTGTAGGATGGGGACACCTGTGGCACCGAGCCGCTCTGTGACATCGGGGACAACGTCATCGGGCACGGAGTCGGCAATGGCTCGGTGCCTGAATCCCCGCAGAGCGCAGAAACCCCGGCACGAAGGCTCCCATTTACCAACAAGGCTCAGAGGGGCTCGGGGAATTTCCTGAGTTCCGATTCCGCCTTGGGCCAGGACCTGCCTCTTCCCCGTGAGGCAAGGGACCCGGGGCCGATGGCCGTGCCGCGAGCCCCACCTTCCCCTCGGACCTCCGCCTGGCGGCACGACGGCCAGCACGCGCCCACCCCGCCGCCCTCCATCCAGGCTCGGACAGCGCAGAGCTCCCTCCATTCCCAGAGAAGCCGGGCACCCGTGTCTTTTTCTGGCCGTGGGTGGCCACGGAGCCCAAGACGCGAAGAGGTAACCCAGCCCCAGTGGCCGGCTCTCCAGGCGCCACACACGGCGTGCTATGCCCGGGTCCCCCTGCCCTGGGGCCCCGGGATCCTGGGTAAGCATGAGTTCTCCGTGGTCACAAGCTGCATGGTTTAAAACCACACGCTGGCATCTTCTCATTGTTCTGAGGTCGGAGTCCAAAATCGGTCTCCCTGAGCTACAGTCAAGGTGCTGGCGCGGCTGAAGGTTCCAGGGGACGATCCGCCCCTTGCGGTTTCCAGTCTAGAGGCTGCCTGCCTCCCTTGGCCCCTGGCGCCTTCCGTGGGCACAGCCAGCGGCGTGGTATCTTCCAGTCCTCGTCCTTCCCTCTCCTCCCAGCTCCTGTCTCCATGGGGATGGGCCCTCCCACCTTCTCTGACCCTCACGCCTCCTCTGACCCTCCCGCCTCCCTCTCAACAAGACCGCTGTGGCTACGCCAGGCCCACCGAGCCGTCACCCGTGTCCGCGTGCTCCACGCGACCACATCTGCACAGGCCCCTCTGCGTGGGAGGCAGCGCATCGGCCCGGGGCTGTGACCTCTGGGGTGTGGTCTCTGCACTGTCTTCGAAAGAGCGAATCCAGGGTCTCTCGCTTTCTGTGTTTTGTCCGTGCTCGAGGCCGAGGCCCGGGATCCCGGCTTTCTGAGAAGCGAGGCCCCTCGCTCTCCCTTCTCCCACCATGAGCTATGGGCTTTGAGAGGGAGTCATTTGCCTGCATTCGCTGAACTGTCACGGGAGTCGCTCTGTTTCTGAGACAAAAGCCTCTGTATGTCAACAGGCCCGACTGAGCCATTTTTCTTCTGGACAGGAGAGGACGCCTGGCTCTCAAGGGAAACGGAGAGCATCGGCGATTGGGGAGAAAAGGCCGGTTTAGCCCCGTGCCCGCCTCCCAGCCCCGGGCACGGCTCCGTTCTCCGGCCGGTCTTCCCGCCGCCTCGTGAGTAACAGAGGGCAGAGCCCACCCTGAGTGCTGAGCGGAGGGAGGGGTGAGGCCCAGGGACGGCAGGGGTGATCCAGGGGTCCCGGCTTTGCTCTAAGAGAGCTGGGGACACTGGGGATCCGCACCCCGCCCCATCTGCCCCCTCTCGCGGCCCGAGGCTGACCCAGGAGCTCCGGAGCGCGGAAGAGGA
The DNA here is from genome assembly GCA_030068075.1 of Paguma larvata. Taxonomy (NCBI): domain Eukaryota; kingdom Metazoa; phylum Chordata; class Mammalia; order Carnivora; family Viverridae; genus Paguma; species Paguma larvata. Next base: position 192,272,547 of record CM057823.1, on the reverse strand, counting down.
CAGGGAGGCGTGTCCCAGGCCGTGGGGAGCACCTTCTGAGAGCCCGCCCCATGGAGTCGGAAGGGCGGTGGGCGCACGTGGCTCTCTTGTCCTGCCAGCCCTGACCCCTGCCTCCTGGCCACACAGGGGGACTCCGCGGTGTCTCCCCAGGCCGGTGGAGGTGAGGTGTCCCATCCGGGCCCTTCACAACCCCCCCAGGTCTGCCGCCTCCGCAGGGCCCCTCGTCTTGGGCCACGGCGCCCCACCCACCCGCTGCTCATCCCAGAAGGCTGGGGCACCAGCTACTCACAAAATGTCTTCTGACCCTGTCCCTGTCCCTGCCACGACGTCCCTGGTTTCTGAGCATGGGGCCAGGCTTCTGCCCCGGGGCACATCCAGGGAGGGGTGTGCAATGGGCGGATTTGGTCCTTTCAGGGTCCGGGTCGTGTGCCAGGCACTGTGTCCTGTATGTCACATGCGCTGGCTCTGGCTCAGTGGGGCAGGGGCTCTGTAGTGCCGACACCGTATTTCAGCCCGGGGGCCAGGCTGAGTCACGCGCCGTCCCACCCTACCCCCCAACCCAGCGGCGTGAGGTGGATAGCGTTATAACCCCAGGTCACATCTCAGAGGGGTGGGCGGCGGGGGGCGATGATTCTGGGACCCGAACCCCCTCCCAGCCTGGGTCTTCCCACTGTGTGCCCGGACCCCTTCTCCTGAAGTTCTCCAACACTGCCAGGGCCCGGGAACAGGCAGCTGGCTGGCCGAAACGGAAAGAAACCAACAAAACTAACTCCTTGCTGCTGAGAACACTTTTCCAACATATAAACAGATCCCGGGCTTCCGAAGACCCTGAACGCGACCCCGGGGACCCCGTGGCAGGACTGATACAAGGGCTGCTGCTCCACGGCCTGCGCCTGATTGGCCAGAGGTCGCCCGCCGAGGTGCTTTCTGAGCACAGAAGAGGGTTTGCGGTGGCCTGGGCTAACCTCAGCTCCCTCTCGAAGGCCCCAAATGAGGAAACAAGGCAGGGGTGGGCCTAGAGGGCAGCAGTTGGAGAGGGGCCGGAACTTCCACATCAGGGAGGGGTTTCCACGCCAGGGGGCAGGGCCTCCGCACCAGGGAGGGGAGGGGCGGGGCCTGCAGCCGGGGGCGGGGCTTCCACACCAGGGAGGGGCGGAGCCTGCAACCAGGGGGCAGGGCTTCCACACCAGGGAGGGGCGGGGCTCCCACTCCAGGGAGGGGCGGGGCCTGCAGTCGGGGGCGGGGCTTCCACTTCAGGGAGGGGAGGGACTCCACTCTAAGGGGCGGGGCCTCCACACCGCTTGGGGCTCAGGGCGAGAGACCTGGTAGGTTTAGGGGCTAGGAGGTGGGGGATCTGAGTGGAGGACAGAGGCAGAGGGGGAGACAGAGAGAGAGCAAGAGAGCCCCTGGAGCCAAATCTGAGATGGAAGCGAGAAAGGCCGACCTGTACAGGTAGACCAGGGACAAGGGGCAGAACGAAGTGCGACTTTTGTCCTTTCCCACGCTGTGACTGTCCGAGGAAGCGGACAAGGGGCAGGCTGTAGGTGACTGGGCCTCCGCTTGGCCACAGCACGCAGGTGCACCAAGTGGGCACAAGAGCCAGAGGCAGTGCCGCCCCGTCTTCCCGGCGAGCTCTGAGTCCAGAGAGCCTGGCTGAAGGGCAGCCGGGATGGGACTTGGCTCCCAGGCCGCGCCCTGTCCTTTAGGTCAGGTTCCCCTCCCACTGGAGGGGCGGCCTTGTCGGCCGAAGGGCAGCTTGTTCCCTACACAGGTGCTCAGAGGTGGCGGGCTGTGGAAAGCAGAAAGGGTCGCCTAGGCCTGGGGGCAAATCCTGACTCGGTCCCCCCTGCTGGGTGGGGGGTGGGGTGGGGACCTGTCTGGCCCTCGCTTCCCTGCACAGATCCTTCCCTGGCAGAGCTGCTGGGAAGCTTCCAGAGAACACAAGTGAAGCACCTTATACCAAAGCTGCCACGTGAAGCTCCTTGGAACTCGACTTTGTCACCGCCAGTACTCCCCGCACCAGTGGACTGCCTCCTCCCTCAGACACTCGGGCTTCTTGACAGCAAGATTTTGTTTTGATTCCTTTTTGTATCCTGAGTGCTTGGCACCTGGCAGGTCCTGGAAACGTCTCAGGCGAGTGAGCAGAACGGGGACAGGGATGTACTGATGGCCACCGACACCCGCTTCTCAAACTAGAAGCCGTGTGCCCGGTGAGGACGTGGTGGTGGCTGGGTCAGGGGTCCTGGCGCTTCACCTGGGCGCGTCGCCGTGGGTCATCGGGCTGACAAAGGCTCTTCACGGAAAATGGGCAGATGTATCATTTTAGCATTCGAACCGACACTGATGTATTACGGAGTGACACGAATGTTCGTGTGAATTTTTCATGTAAGCCGCGACTCTTGAAAGCAATGCCCTGGGCCAGCCAGCTCCCGCAGGCCGTGTCTCCATGCCTTCGCCCCGCGCCATGGCGTTCTGTGGCCGAGTCAGAAATACACAGCTCTCCAGAGGTAAAGTGGGGACTGCAGACAGCAGGGCAGGCCCCCCGGGGATGTGTGTGGACCATCAGGGCCCCTCGAGCCTGAGGCCATTGCCGCAATGAGACTAGAAGGTCCTACCTGTGGGCAGCAAGGCCAGGGAGACCTGGTTTTACTGCAGGCAAGGCAAAAATAAAAGGGAATTTATTTTGTCAGACAGGCTGCAAAGCGGTCTCTTAAGAAGCTATAAGCGCTGCTCAGGCCTGTAATTGTCGCTAAATGGACTCCTAATAGTATTTACATCCTCCTGCAAAGTCGATCTGTTACCCTAACGGGAGGGGCAGGAGGCCCTGCAAACCTGCACAGGACTGCCGGGTCAGACTCCCTGGGGCACCAAGCCTCCCTCCGCCGGACGCTGCCTTCAGCCCCCTTTCCGTTCCTCCCACAAAACACAGCGAAGAGGTTGTGTCTCAGCCCTCTACCGGACCCTCGAGGCTCTAGAAGGTTAGCGTTGTCGGTTAGCGTTCACCTCTGCACCCCTGTGCCCAGCAAGGGGCCCCGGCGCATAGCAGGCCTGCAGCCCGAATTTGCTGTCTACCAGATGGACGGGACGAGAGGTCCCCTCTCCACGGGAGCAAAAACACACAGCCTGGCGCGTAGTAGGGCTTCGACCCGCACCCGCTGAGTGGGTGGGCGCTGGCGTGGAGAGGGAGCCTGGGGACCCGGCCCCAGGGGCCATTCTCCCGCGGGGAGGAGAGCAACGGAGGCCAGAACACCTGCAGGGGGCCTGCTGAGCTCAGGCGAAGACACAGTGTCCTCCACTCGACACGTACATTGTATCAGCGAGCGGCGAACACTCGGCCGCCTCCCGGAAGGATCTGCTCGGAGGAACCTCTTGGCCCACCTGAGCCCGTTTTCTCGTCTGGGTCGTGGAGGGGATGATGTAAGCCCCCAGGTCGTATGATCGGCATCCGGCTCTGGCCCAGGGCCTGGCACGCTGTGAGTGACCTGCCACGGCATGGCCCGAGAATCGAGAGGCCACGAACGGATGGACGAGTCACGCCGAGACGGAGGAAGAGTTGGCTTTACGGGCCGAGAAATCTCCTTCCCGGGAGCGCGCCGCCCCCGTCCCCACCCCCCCTCCCACCCCCACCTGACCACGGCATCCGTATTTCCTGACACCGGCTGAGTGCTCACGTGACCTCATACCAGTTTCTGCTGTAGCCGTGACCGTGGCTTTTCTGCTTCTCAACGCGTATTCAAACCCAAGGCAAACCGAGCCCCACCGAGGGCCCTCTCCTGCAGGGGGCGGCTCCGGACACACGGCACCACGGTGTCCCAGGCCCGTCCAGGTCCAAGTCGTGCATGTGTATCAACTCTCGCGATCCTCCTTCAACTGCTACGGCCCTACTTGACAGGTGAGGAAACTGAGGCAGGGACGGTGGAAACAGCTGCCTATGGTTGTCCTGCCAGTGAGCAGTGCTGCCCACGGCCCGGCCCAGAGCAAGGGCCCCGGCTCCCTGCCTCCCAGACCTACCGTCGCCTGGAGCTTCCAGGGGGTCGGGCCCTTCCAGAGAGCAGGGTCTATCCCCGGCTCCGCCCAGTGCCGATCCCGCCTCTTCGGACAGAGAAGCTGACATTTCGTTCTTCTTCTTCTTTTTTTAAATGTTTATTTATTTTAAAAGAGAGAGTGAGCAGGCACGGGGCAGGTGCAGAGAGAGGTGCATCCGAAGCAGGCTCTGCACCGTCGGCACAATTCGGGGCTCGAACCCACAAACCACGAGATCATGACCTGGGCTGAAGTCGGACGCTTAACTGACTGAGCCACCTGGCACCCCTGGTATTTCATTTTCTAGACCCGGAGGCTCGGGCTGCCTTGTTCCCTCCCCTCGGAGAGGTGTGGGCAGGCCTGAGAAGGCAGTGCCCATCTCCTGGCACCCGTCACAGATGGCGGCCTGAGCGCTTGGTAAGCCTGGACCCGGACTCGGCTTCTCCGTCCGGGATCCGGTTTAGAAGTGGTGGGGGGGGGGGCACTGGGCTTCTCTTGGGAGCCACGTGAAGGGGGCTGGGGAGGCGATTCCGTCCAGACTGACTGTGGGTGGGCAGGGCGATGCCCCGGGCCCCTCCCGTCCACCCTCGGAACGCCGCTGGGGGAGGAGGTGCCGTAACAAGTTCCCACAACTGAGTGGCTTGAAGCCACAGAAATTTACTCCCTCACAGTTCGGAGGCCAGAAAATTCGAAACCAAGGTGTCAGCATGCTGCGCTCCGGTCTGGAGGCTCCGGAGGGGAAGGCTTCCCTGGCCTCTTCCGGCTTCGAGAGGCGCCCCTGCCCCACCCCACTCTCAGCGCCGCCGGTGTCCCCACGTCTTCTCTGACTCTGCTGCGGGCCCCGTGACGACATTCTCCCCCCGGGAGAATCCGGACAACCTCTCGAAATCCTTAACCAATCTGCGAAGTCTCTTCTGCCATGTAAGGTGACAGTCACGGGACCGGGGAGAGGACACCTTCGGGGGCCACTGTGTGGCGGGCTCCCCACCCCCCGCAGTGGCGATCGTGAGCGGTCAGGTATCTCCTTGATCGCCGCCTCCGTTCGCAGCCGAGGCACCCGGGCTCCGCCCTCCCTGAGGTCCCCTCGCATGGGGACGTGGCGGAGCTGGACTGAGTTCGGGGATGCCCCAGCCCAGGCACTGTCCCCCAGGCTCCCCTGCAAACACAGGGAGACCAGAGCAAGCCCAGAGGAGCCCGGGTGCCTCACACACAGGCCCCGAGCAGGTGCGGCAGGGAGGGGGCTCCCAGGCGCAGGGCAGCTCTGGGCAGCATTTGTTCAGGGGGACCTGCTGCTGCTGGGGGCATTCATTCCACACCTGGAATGTCGGCTGAGCCCCTGGGCTGCCACGGGCCCCCTCCCCAGACCCTACCTTCCACGCCCACCGGCATTTCCGGGCTGCACGTGCAAACCCTCGGATGGCCTGTGGAGCCTGGTGGTCCTGTCTGTGTTAAAGACGCAGCCATTCCCCTGCCGCTTCCCTGTCCCTGTGCTGCCTGTCCCCGATCAGAGTCCCCCCTCCCCCAGTGCTCCACGAGTCTCCAGGTGGCCGGCGCTAACGTCACCCCTGGCCCTGCCCCGAAGGCCCTATCCAACCTGGAAGCCCCTTCGCTGTACCTCCACCCACGACACTTGTCATCTCACTGACCTGCCCGTCCACACCCTTCACAGGCCGGGAGACCGAGGCTCCGAGGAGCCACTTCCCAGGCTGCTCCGTGCGGGAGTGGCGTCGGGTGGTCGGTCGGTGCTCACCGCCGTCCTGCCCGGCCTCCGCGGGAAGGCCTCCCTGACCTCACGGCCCCAGAAAGCCGGCTCCAGGCCTTCTTTCATTGCTCCTGCTCTTCTCATCTCTAAAGGCAGGGCGCCGCCCGCGGGTCCTGGCGCCTTCCCGGGGGGGCCCAGGACCCTCCTGGCTGCTGACAGAGGCTTTCCCGGGCTCTGCGCGGCTCTGACCTTCGCTTGAAAGTCACCAGAGCATCTGTCAGCGCCCATGGGCCAGCCTCACGCTGAACAACCACCAGGCTACGGGTTCTAATCCCTGATGTCACGAGTCCCCTGTCCCATGAGGAACCCGATGCGTCTGCCTAAGTCCCTTTCAGGGACCCCCAGCCGCTTCTCCGGAAACGGCCAGGCACACAGGGCCTCTCTGCCCCGGCGCTTCTCCGACCTCGTGCTGGGTTCCGGGGTCCTCACAAGGCCGAGAAGCCGGCACAGGTGTGCAAATGGGTGCTCTCACAGAACCCGGTACGGCGGCGGCGGCCTCGAAAGGGCAAGTGTCCCTGTTCCGCAGCCAGGCGGGGGGCAGTCAGGAGACACGCTCAGACCAAGAAACCCAGAAGGTGCATCTCAGATGACAGATCGAGGCCAAATCCAAACCAAAGACACAAAAATCCCGCAGAAGATGGGGGCTGCTCGCCACTGCCCCCCGATGACCCCCAACCACAGATTTTTTCCGGCTCCCCAGCGCCCGCTGCCCCCGGGGGCGCTGCCCCGACGGACACCGGACACCGTCTGCAGGGCAGGGAGAAGACAAACACGCCCACACAAGTGCCCACAGCCTTTTGCCAAAGGCCCAGCCGGCCCTTTAAACACAGTCGTCAGAGTGGATTACGGAGGAACCAGTGAGGGTGATCACGTCACGTGCGGTGGCCGGGAGCCCGCTGTGCAGACTGGGCACCCGTCCCGGCGTGCCTCTTACCTTTCTCTTATTCGTCGGGCAAATGTAGAAGTTGTCGATGACCGTGGTGACGCCAGGCTGCAGGGTGAGCTTGGTGTAGGACGCCCCGAAGTCCGAGGACCTGGGGGGACAGGAGGACAGACGGGTGTCAGCGAGAGGGCCCTCCCGCTGCGGGTTTATCCAGCCCAGGTCGTAGTTCCCGCGGACCACAGGGCCAGCGTGGGCACAGCGCCCCAAGACAACCTCTCCCCCGGAGCAGCACGCCTCAGGGGACAGGGGAGAGACGGGGCTCCTGCAGGGTCCCCGAGCCCGCGCTCAGGTCTGGGAGCTGGGTATAGAGCCAGTGAGTGCCAGCCAGTCTCCCCACCGGGTCGCCTCCTCCTTGGACCCTAAGTCTAGCTCAGCCCGCTTGCCACACGTGTGTCTCATGTTTACCAAGGGCCCCTCACGTGCCAGGCACCTCTGTGTCTTTTTTTTTTGAGGGAGAGACAGACAGCACGAGCAGGGGACGGGCAGAGAGAGAGGGAGACACGGAATCTGAAGCAGGCTCCAGGCCTGAGCTGTCAGCACAGAGCCCGACGCGGGGCTCGAACTCACAGACCGAGAGATCACGACCTGAGCCGAAGTCGGACGCTTAACCGACTGGGCCGCCCAGGCGCCCCTGTCTTTTTGAGTCCTCGAAAACCCTCAAAGGCTAGGTCACTATGGGGGCGCCTGGGGGGCTCAGTCGGCTAAGCATCCGACTCTTAGTTTTGGCTCAGGTCAAGATCTCACACTTCCGTGAATTTGAGGCCCGCGTTGGGCTCTGCGCCAACGGAGATTCTCTCTCTTCCTCGCTCTCTGCCCCTCCCCCACTTGCGCTGTCTCTGTCTCTCTCAAAATAAGTAAAGTTTAAAAGACGAGGTCAGGACATCTCTCCTGCAGATGCCCCAGGGCGAGGAGGAGGCTCCGAGGGGGTCAGTCCCCGCCTGATGTCACTCGGCCAACGCGGGGCGGGCCCGGGCTGTGCCGGCTGGCCTGTGCCCCCGCTCACAGCTGGCGTCCCGTCTGCTCTGCAGGAAGCTCCTCGCCGTGCTGAGCCCTCCCGGTAGCCCGTCTGCGTGCCCACTCCCCCCCTGCACCCTGAGCTCCTCTGGGATGCTGCACCCTGCCCCCCTCACCCCCCAGATGACCACACAGCACAGATTGCGGGTGACAGCTGCGAGCACCACGGGACCCAGTTCAACCGTGGGCCGGTCCCTCCTGGCCCGTGGGCCCCCTGTCCCGTCTGTGCAGGACATAGGGTATGCAGGAGAGACTCTGGCTCCCCACCGCGGCGAGACGGGGGAAGGCGCCAGGACAATTTCACGTCTGTCTTTGGGAGCAGCCGACACATCAGGACACGGAATTAATTCCCCGTCGAAGCTTCAGATCTCGGTGACCCTGAAAGCGACGCTCCTTATTCTCACCCCATCCAAACGCGCTGCGAGGGTGGGGCGAGCCCGGCTGTGAGCGGAGGGCAGGCCGGGTCCCGGGGGCAGCACCTTCCGTCTGAACCCTGAACCAGGGCGTCTGGGGGTGTTCGGCTTCAGGGCTCTCCTGAGCCCCCCCGCCCCCCGGCTTCTCACGGGTTAGGAAACTCAGCCCACGGCGGGGATGGGACCGGCGGAGCCGACGGCCCCCTGGTACTGAGCCCCCGCCCTGCGCGGCGCCCCTCGGGCCGGGGGCTCCCCGCTACCACCTTCTGTCTGGTCACCACGGAGACCTGCCTGCAGGGAGCTGAGGCCCAGGGCCGGGGGGGGCGTTTCCAGCCTCCATGAGGGGGAGTCGGCTGGACCCGGCAGCACGTGGAGCCTGGGCTCGAGGCGACCCTGAGCGGCCCCCTTCCCCCTCTGGGGACTGGACCAGGCAGGTGCTTCTGGGACTTGCCCAGTGTTGTCGGGGGCCCGGGGGGCGGGCGGGGTGCAGCCGGAGCCTTTCCGGTCCCTCCCACGGTACATCTTAAGTGGTTTCCACGAGGATAGATCTCCTTCCCAAATCTTCCAGCGAAACTGAGGCTCTGGGAAGATGGGCTGTGTTTACTGCCTCGGGGCCTACTGGCCACCTGTCCCCAGGTCCCCAGAGGCCTCAGGGTCCCAGGGTCCTTCCCAGACCAAGGCAGAGAGCAATCCCTGCCCCCCGACTCCCAGGGGAGGCTGGTGGGGGCCAGTCCCCTCCCCAGGGCACCTAGGAGAAGATCAGCGGGGCCCCTCGCTGCCCTTGGCCTCCCCCGGGGGGCCCTGCTGGAGAGAAGGAAGAAGGCCCCCCCCAGGGGTGATTAGGGATGCACTTACTCTCAGAACCTCAGAGAACTGATTTGCTTTGGGAAGCGGGGAGCCAGAGGCCCATTAGGAGAGGGTTGATGCCAAGACCCAGGGAAGTCCAGTGTCCACAGAAACCAGAGGCTGTGTTTCCGAGCTGGGTTCGAGGAAACCCCCGGGCCTCTCGGCCCCTCCGCTCTCCTGCCACCACCAGCACACTGGGTCTAAGGCCCGCCCGTTGGCTCTGCCTCCCGGATACCTTGGCATCCGTCTGCCCCCCCCCCATCCCTGACGCCCACCTGCCTCAGCCCAGCTGCCTCCCCAGGATCCAGACTCCTCCTCGCTCCCGCCCAGGTCACAGGGGCCCCGCCTGAGCCCTGCTCACTCCAGGGCACGGGCTGGTGCGCGCCTGCGCGGGGAGCAGACCTAGTGCGGGGAGGGGAGAGGGGTGCTAACCAGGAAACACATCCCTGCAGTAGGGGTCGCCAGGGCAGGGATGGAGGGGGGGGGTTGGCGGGACTGCTGTCTCGGGGGGCGGGCAAGGCCCCTGAGATACGGTGATGTTTGGGCAGAGGCAGGCAGGAAGGGGGCACTCTGCGCCTGGCTGGGGCAAAGCCGTCTGTGGCTGAGTAATGTCCCCCCAAATTCTCGTCCCGCCAGAATCTGCGAACGTGACCTCATTTGCAAACAAGGCCTTTGCAGATGTAATTAAGTTACCACGAGGTGGAGCTGGAGGCGGGCGGGTCCCGATCCCACGACTGGTGTCATAAGAGGGGGGTTTGGAGCCAGGGCCATGCAGACACACAGCCAAGGCCAGCGGGAAACAGCCCGAGGGGCCCCTGGCCCCCGTCGGACCCCACCTCTCCTGCCACGCGCGGGGCCTGTCGCTCGGGCGACCGCCATGCAGGCAGGGGTAGAGAAGGGAGTCCATGGCCGCGGAGAAGTCTGGAAATAGAAGACGACTCGCCTCAGAGCCCAGCTGGTCAGTGGGGGCGGGTCGGAACCCGGGGCCCCTGGCCGACCGTGAACCCAAAGCGGCCGCCTCCTGAAGTCGGTGGGGATCACGCAGTCAGGGAGGAGGGCGGTCGCCAGGGTCATCCAAGAACCCCCCCCCCCAAGCATACAGCTGGCACTCAATAAATGCTTACCGGATTCCTGTGGAGGAGCTCTGGTGTCAGAGCCGGAGGCCGTGGACCTCAAGTGAGCCCTTTCCTCACTGACCCCGGGACCCCCAAACCCCTCCGCGCTAGGCCCTCCCCCGGGGTGACCCTCCTCGGCCCTCTGCAGCCCCACCACCCCCGAGTCCTCCAGGAGTGCCTCTGGGCACGCAGAGCCTGATTAGGCCAATCTGTGTGCATTCAAACTAAAAATAAAAAAAACCAGGCTCTGAAACTGGGCAAGTCGAAACAGGGGAGGCGAGGGGCGCAATTAGAAAGTCGCTCTTTGCAAATGGGCTGCTCAATTGCTTGAGTGTTTGTACATATTCACGTTTTAAAAAAATAATTTAATTGAGCCATTTCATACTCTATAATTATTTCGCTGGCAGGGACGTATGTCCGGCTCCCGCCCCTCCCCGTCGTGCAGAAGAGCCCCTATCTCCCACCCGTCTCCCCCCGGCTGGCTTGGAAGTCCGAGGCGGGTGTCAAGGTGGTGCCCCGGCCACGCAGGCAAGGCCTCAGGCGAGGCCCGGTCTCCGCGAGAGGCGGTTTCTTTATCTGGAAAAGGGGCTACTGACGGACGCGGGTCTGTAACGGGGGCTGAGGACACAGATGGCAGGGGTGCCCGTGTGAGGTTACAGAGGTGGGGAAGCGAGCGCGAGGTAGGCTCAGGGTCATGGCAGCGGGGTCCCTGTGGACCTCCCCCGGGGGAAGGCGCAGCCGTGTGGGGACCCGTCTGTGTGCTCTAACGGTCACGCCGCTGGGCGGTACGTGCCGACGGCTCATCTGTGCGCACACACCGCAGCACCCATCCACACGGTCCTGAGAAAGCAGGGGTCCTGTCCTGCCTCCACACCGCCATCAGCCAGGACGTGCTGCTGCTGTGTCGGTCAGTGTTCAAGGTCAAGGGCTCCGGGTGCTGACCTGGAGAGTCTATGAGTGTCCGGGGCCCAGGCCTTGACCTCCCTGGAAACGCCGGCCGTGCGAGGAGGGAAGGGCCACTGCCGGTTGCTAGGTCGAGTTGCTGTGACATAAAAACTTGCCGCACGGATGCTCTGTCCAGCCGGCCGCTCCTGGATTCCCCATCTGTCGGTCCCCGCCCTCCCCACAAACCTACGTCTCCATAGCTACCTCTCATCTTTCCTTTGACCTCGCTAGACCTGCCCTGGGCTGAGAGGTCACCGGAGCTGAGGACCCGCTCCCGTCCTGCCCCGGACTGGAGCCTGTAGACACTACCCTAGGGCCGGTCCAGACAGACCCTGTGCTGGACTCTGAGTGAGCCGTGCCCCTGCCATACCTTTGCGGGATGGGACATGGTGCTGCCTCCGGGGGCCCCAACTCCAGCGTGTGGGCCCCGGAAAGGCAGCCCAAAGATGAGCTTCTGGGGCCCGGAGTGGGTTCCGTAAGTTCTCACAGCCTGGGGGCTGACGGATCCCACGGAGCCCAGAGAAGGTGCTAGAAGCCTGCACGGAGCTCTGAGGAAGTATGTGTGTGTGCTCTCGCCGAAGCCTCGAGAAGCCTGTAGGTGTGCCTGCGGGGTCTGGGGGGCCTCGCAGAGAATCCGGGGGGCCGAACGGGGAAGGAGGAGGAAGAGGCACGGAGAAAGGGGAGCAGGTGTTTCCGGAAGAGCCCCCCTGGCTGTCGGCCCCGAGCGCGGGCCGGGAGCTGCGTGCTCCGTGCAGGGGTGAGGAAGGAAGAGAGGCCCAAGCTCCAGGCAGAGGCGACAGCGTGGCCGAGGCCCACGACTGCCCACGGCGGAGTCCAGGGGACACACCGATAGCGCTGCCGTCTCCAACGCGGCTGGGCCGCCGGTGTCCCCACTCGGTGGCTCGCCCCACCTAATCGCGTTCCAGCCAGGGGCTCTCCGTGTGCGAACGAGAAACACGAGACGCCAGGAGGTGAAGTCATGCACTGGGGCTCAGAAGGGCCGAAGCGAGGCCCCACGCGGCCCCAGTTCTCAATTACGCCCCCACCTTCTCTCTCCTTCCCACTCCACAGAAAGGAAGGGGACACAGGGGACACTCTGGGTCTGCCTGCTTTTATTTCTGGAGGTTTCTTTTTTCTTTTAAAGTTTCTTTTCAGAGAGAGAGAGAGAAAGCACGAGTTGGGGAGGGACAGAGAGAGACAGAAAGCGAATCCCCAGCAGGCTCGATGCCAGCAGCACGGGGCCCGATGCAGGGCACGAACCCGCGAACTGGGAGATCACGACCTGAGCTGGGATCAAGAGTCGGACGCTGAACCGACGGAGCCCCCCGGGCGCCCCTATTTCCGGAGGTTTGAACACGACACAAGGCGGGACCTTCGCCATAGCTCTTTCCCCAAGGAGGAGGGGGCCGTCTTCAGATGTGGGTTAGAGCCTCCAGGCAAAATGAGACCCGGGTCCCTGGAAGTGTCCCGTGGGCAGGGCTCGCCCGGCACACGAGGCCTCGTCAACCTCCTGCCGCCGTTCCTGCTTTCATGGCCGTTCCGCGAGCCCTCAGCTGGGCCCCCGTCCAAAGGCTGAGGCGGGTGAGCAGGCCGGCCCAGCCCGGGCGGCAGGTGGGGGAGCAGGCGGGGCCGTGAGGGCTGCAGGTGCACCTCCTGTGAATGGGACAGGAGAGGCCAACCTCTCTCCGCCTGTGCCCAGGGAGAAACGCACTGATGGACGCTCTCCTCCAGGGAACCAAGCCATCTGGGAGTGCGCCAAGCCCCTTTGAAGTCCAAACGTGTCATTTCAAACAGGAAACATCCAGAAAGAGTAAGACGAATGGTCACACAGAAAGACTCTCTATGGGACAGATACCTCGGTTCCGAGGACCAGCCACCGGCAGTTGCCTCGTCCCGGAAGAGGGTCGGCAGGGCCACCGGGAGAAAGCCCTGGCTGCAACGCCAGAGGGCCCGGGCTTGGCTCTGGGGGCCGGGCCAGGTTAGGCTACCCTCATGACCTGAATCTACCCTTATGGAAAATTCCAGAGGTTCACCAATCCACTTCCAATAACATTTCCTTCTTGATAGGCCAACACGTCCTCCGCTCTTCTTAGAATCGTTTAAAGATAAGAGGACAAACTGGGGTGCCTGGGGGGCTCAGTCGGTTAAGTGGCCGACTTCGGCTCAGGTCGTGATCTCGCGGTTCGTGGGTTCGAGCCCCGCGTCGGGCTCTGTGCTGACAGCTCAGAGCCTGGAGCCTGCTTCGGATTCTGGGTCTCCCTTTCCCTCTGCCCCTCCCCCGCTCATGCTTTGCCTCTCTTTCTCAAAACTAAGTCAACACTAAAACAAAAACAAAAATAAAAGAAGCTTCTGCTTTAACCCTCGACGGGGCCCCTTCAATTCTCTCTCCGTCCAGCCCTGTCCACAGGTGATTATTGCTGGTATTGCAATTTCGGCATGTACACAAAATCCGTTCTGATTTCATCCCTAGACGGTTGGCATTTCCTGTTGGCTGTGCGGCCTCCCAGCCAGGCCACGTGGCGTCGCCGATGGGTCTCTCGGTAGACCGCGCCTACGTGAGGCGCCTCCAGAAGCACTGGGCGCGACGCCGAGCTCTGCGCTCTGGAAATGCACCTGTGCCCCGTGCGCCGCTGTCCCAAGCCCTCCCGCCCTTCGTAAACAACGTCCATTCGTCTCGCGCTGCTGGGTCATTCCCCAGGGCGACGTCCCCTGCGAGGACTCCTCTGGGGGGCTCCTCTGTGAAGCCCCGAGCTTCTGTGCGGCTCTTAAAAAATTGTGTCTTTGGATCTGAGAACATCGTACAGCTCAGTATCTTAACAACAAGGGTCCTCATTGATTCTTAGGGTGTCCGGCACAGAATGGTCACGCTTTTAGAGCTGATTCATCGGATTATGGAGTCTGACGCGGCTACATTGATTTTTTGAATGACTGTTGAGTATACACGGCGTCAGCCGCAGGCCGCCTGAACGATAGATCGAGCCCTCTAAAGAAGAGGAATGAATGCTGAGAGGCATCAGCAGATGAGATCCCGGCGATCCGGAAGTGAGTTCTATTTCCGAACGTTACGAGGAATCTTTTCACCCAAAGCACAGAGATGAAGGAAGACACAGACACAACACAAACAACTCTCCGTCTCAGTGAACGCCGAGGAATTTCGTAAGTCAGGAAACCGGGGATATCGGGTTGAAAAACAATGTTTTTTACGGCACGAAGTTCCTGGAATACAAACGAAGGTGGCTGCGATGACCAGAGTGACTAGTGTAAGGGGGGGGCCATGGACTTCCATCGCCAGACCGTGTCCCTGCAGGCGGCCCAGAGAGGCCGAGAGAAGTTGCCAGATCGGGTCTTGCAGAACGCCTCCTTCCTTTTCCGATTCTGGACCTCGGACAAGTCAGTCTGTACCTGACACTGAACCTGTGTGTGTTATCGAATGACAATAATAGGAATGGTGACAGTCACTCGTCATCCCCCCATATGTCAAGTTCCATGAGAACCAGACGCTTCGCACGTACTAGCTCCCTTTGTAATCCTCCTGACACCCCTACAAGGTGACGATGAGGAGGGGACGGAGCCGCGGGCGCGCCGATGTCTGGAGGAGCGGAGCGTGGCCCAGCCCGGGGGTCCTGCCCCGCCCACGCGGCCCCCGGTCCTCGACACCAGCCACTCCCCAGATGGGATGGCGGGAGACAAGAGAGCGATGTCTCCAACCTGTGCTTGCAACTCTAGCAGCGAGCGGGGGCCGGAGGGAGCCGGGACTGCCTGGAGAAGAAGACGGAGGCTTCCGGTGAATCGGGAATCTTCCCCGAGACACAGCCGAGGACGGGAGACGAGCGCCTCCCGTTCCTTCCCGGGATGCGGCCTCTTCCACGTTCTCAGGCTCCGGGGGCCCCAGGGAGCAGCGTCGCATGCGCCAGGGACCGGCCTCCCAAGCGGGCGGAAGCCATCGGCACCCCCCCACGTGGCCTCTGCTTTCCGGCTGATGAAACCTGCGGGTCGTGCTGACCAGAGGCCCGCGTCGTCTGTCCCTCCCACTGAGCCAGTTTCCCCTCCCCCCGAACGACGCGAGTCTCCCTCTGAACGACCTCCACCGGGTCCCCACACCTTTGGGAAACACGCAGAGTCCCTGCCGGCAACAGGCCGGCGGGCAGACAGGGAGGGGTGTCCGCACAGGGGGGGAGGCAGGGCTGGGAGGGGGGCCAAGGTGAACTCAGGGCAGAGCCTCAAAAGGTGAAGGCGCACGTCGCGCGGCACGAAGCAGGGGCCAGCGGACGGAGCGCACGGACGAACCCGCGAGCCCATCCTCACGCAGGCGCTGCTAGCCCTCCGTGAGCCCTGGGCACCTGACCTGGCTGTGGGAGCCGAGGGGGCCCCCCTCCCCCGCCGGGGCCTCCAGCCACGCCCCCACGCCTCTCCCATGAAAAGGACCCAGGCCCAGAGAAGGGCGGTCACTCGCTCAAGGTCACACAGCAGCTGAACGGCCCAGGGGGCCGCTTTGACTAGGTCTCCCGGCCCCAAGCAGAGTTGCTCCGTCCAGGCGACTCCGGGCTGTCCTGGGCGGACTATGGAGGGCAGAGGTCACGGCCCCTTCTCCCCGCTCCAACCTGCGGTCAAGAAGAGGAAACGGAACCGAAGCCCTCACAGCACGCCGGCACCCGAGACGCCTTGGGAACCCAGCGGGCGAAGGTTTCCGGAGACGGAAAACAGCAGACGAAGGCTCATGCCCACGGGGCACAGGCCGTTCGCAGCAGCGGCGTCTGTCTGCAGCCCGTGGGAGCCGGCGGGACAGACAGGCGGACGCACACCCTTCTTTCAGCTTACTGCGGATGCAGCTTCATGGCCGCCTGGTCCACCCCGCCAGCCCGCTGCACCAGGCGCCCCGGGGGAGAGCGGGCTGGGGGCCGGGGCTTTGGCTCTCCCCGGGCACACAGGGGACCCCTGGGGAGCTCTAGGAGCCCCCCCCAGAGCCCCTTCCAGGCCAAGCAGGTGGCAAGCCCCAACGAGGGCCACATCTGTCCCTAGCGCACCTCCCACGAGACGCCCTCGTGCTTACAGCATTATCTCAAAGACAGCGGTCTGCAGCCACGGCCCGTGTCACTCTCAGGTGGAGGGGGTGTGGCGACAGGTTGAAACCGCTGGTGGGGTGACCCGGAGCTGGTCCCTGGGCGCACAGACCTCAGGCGTCCCTCATGTACGGTGGGGACACACCCTCCACCCAGGGTCCCGCAAGCGTTCACGGACACGAGCGCCCCACGCGGCGTCTGGCCCAGAGTGCACCCACTGTCTGCCTCCTCTGCCTCCGCGAAACAGAAGGTGTTTGGCAACCTCGCGGTACGCGGTTGGCTCGGGAGGTCTGGGTCGTCTGAACTCTGCACGCTCCAGGGAAAGGAGAGGCCCCTGACTGGCACCCGGAAGGTCCCTGCTGAGCCTCTGGAAGGTCCTGCCTGCGAGGGGTGGCTTTGCTCACCTGGGGCCTCCAGCGAGCCAGCCAGGGCATGCTAACGATGGGATTTATGGTAGGGGTCTCAGGTCGCCTGGTACGGCTTTCCTTCTGGAGGGGCCGGAGATGGCCACGGGGCTACATGCCCAGCCTCGATAAAAACCCTGGGCACCGAAACTCGGGTGAGCTCCCCTGGGCAGCGGTGCTTCCTGTGTGTCGTCACGTGTCACGGCTTCGAGAGTTAAGCACCGTCCCTGCGGCCCAGGAAGTGCAGCCCGCGCGGCGAGCCCGTCTCTGGGCCTTTGCACCTGCTGTTCTCCCTCCCAGACGCACACAGGGCCCGGCTCCCCGCTGCATCCCAGGCTCTGCTCAAATACGCGTCACTGACGAGAGTGTGCCGGGCCCCTCGCCCCTCGCTCTCCGCCCCGTATCCTGACTTCCGGCCATAGCACTCTTGCTCGCGGACATGGTACACGCGTTTTTGTTGATTTACAGTCTGGCCCCCCCCCCTCCAGAACTCCAGCTTCTGGGAAGAGGGTACCGGTATCTGGTGACCCTCCACCCCGGGAAGCTGCACGCCTCCCTGTCCTGGAGACCCCAGTGGGCACTCTGGTATTTTGTGTCAGGTGAGAGCCAAGGTCCAGCTTCCTCTTCCCTAAGGAATGCCCCCTTGTGCCTGCCCCTCCTGCTGAAAGCCCTCCCTTCCCCCACGCCCCGGGTGGCACCCTAGGTCACAAGTCAAGGGCCGTGGTCTGGGCATCTGGGCCGTCCCCCTGTCCCGGCACCACTGTGGAAGCGGCAAGACACACCCCCACCCCCGTGTCCCCCGTCCCCTGCCCGAGCAGACAGTCAGTGAGTTTGCCGAAATGCCCGAGCGATGCCTGAACCATTTCCATAACAGCACCAACGACAGCGAAACCAGGGCAAGGAGCCGCCGGCAGCACCTCCTTCCTGAGGCGGTCTCGGCAGCGACCGTCACTCCGTCTCCCCACCCCCGGGGCTCCCCGTAATGACTTCATGCACCTTGCCTTCCGGGCAAGAAAACCGAAGCAGGTGGAAATTGGCAGAACCTATGTCTCCAATTCTTAAGCTCCCATTTGCGAGCTAAACAGCAAGGAGATGCCTTTAAGCAGGTGACAACCATGCGTGAAGCCCGTCTCCGAGGGGGCGCACCGTTTAGCAGGCTCCTGGAGCTGACTGTTGCCACCGCAGGGCTGAGGGGCCGGGGGAGGGGGCTGGGGGCGCTGCAGAGCGCGGGGTCCTGCCGCCATCCTCTCCTTGTGTGCGTGGCGGGGGCCTCCTCCCCCTACCCTGTGTTCCAGTGTCCCAGGCAGACGGTGCTGCCGGTTCCTGCCTCGAACCAGCCCCGGGGACACACGTGTCCTGGCTGGGCTGCAAGGCGACTCCCTGAACTCCGGGCCACGTGAAGGGAGCCCGGGACCCTTCGTGCGCACGTCCCTCCTCGAATCAAGCTGACGCCGTGTTCCCCCTCCCGGGGGCGCTTCCGCCGCAGTGCCGTCGCGCGGGGTGGGGCACGGGGCTCCTGCCAGTCGCTGGCCGCGCGGCGGTGACTGTCCCCCATGTCTGTGGCAGAAGCAGTTTCACAGGTCACGTAACCACGGCCTACAGCACGGGCCCTAGTTCCCCAAGTGCCCTCCCCAAGGGTCTCATTTCAGACCCGGGGAAGCCCGGGCCCAGAGAGGTTCAGCGACTTGCCCAGAACCTCACAGCAAGTAGGCGAAGAGGCAGGCGGGCCCAGGTCTACAGATCTACGGCCCGCAACCTCCCCGGCTGCAGAGAAAGTGGTGCTTCGGGTCCTCGGCGTGGCTTCTGGGTCTAGGAGCGGTGCCAGGGGGCTGTCCCCACACCCCTCCCTGCAGCCTGCAGGGGCCAGAGAACCCTCCAAGGAAAAGGAAGAAATGGAGGCTCTGGCACTTTAAGAGGCTTTGCTCAGGCCCCGCGGTGCGGTCACCGAGGGCCACTGCCTACGGGACAGCTCCCCCCACGCTGGGGCCCCGCACTTCCCGCAGGAGGACAGCCACACGGCACGCAGGCCCATCGGGAGGGGGCGGGGTCTTCTCCTCCGCGGGAGCGGGGAGGAGGGCAGTGACCATGGCCTGGGTGGGGCACGGAGGGGATCAGGAGGGGGAGGGGAGGTCCTGGAGAGCCAGGGCGCAGGGATGAGGAGGTCGGTAAAGGCGGGGTCCGACCCCGTGGAGTGGTCTGACCCAGTCCAGACCAGTGAGGGGCCCCTTGTGGATTTCCGGGCTTGTTTCTGGCTGACACTCCCCGCCCTAGGGTCCTCGGGACCCTTCCCGTCCATTTCCCTCAATGGCTCTCCATCCATCCATCTATCCGACCCTTCTTCCGTCCACCCCCCACCCGTCTGTCCATCCTTCCATCCATCCATCCATCCATCCATTCTTCCTTCTTTCCTTCTATCTGTCCAACGCGCACACCGCACATTCCTGGCGCCCGTGGTGTGTCTGGCCCTGGCTGGGCGCCGCAACGAGGAAACAGCTTCAGGGAGGCTCCGGCAGCAGGAGCGGAGGGGACCTTCAATGAGCGACCGAGGGACCCTTCCAGATGCCCTCTCAATAACCGCGCTGCCGGCACCTGCCATCACGTCTCCTCGATCCTGGAGCCCGCGGCTGGGCTGATTCCAGAATGTGACTCAGCTCCTATTTTAAAACCACCAGGGCGTCACCGTGCTGTCCTTCGCAGGAGGCACGGGAATGAATCCCAGCCGGGAGGGCCCCGTGCACGCTCCCACCGCAACCGCCACCTTGCAAGGACTGTTAGCGGTGAGCGTGACCCAATCGGGCCCCAGGGTGACGTCAGTATCTGTTCCCCTCCCCGCCAAGGGGTATTATTCCCGAGGACAGATTCTTAACCTGGAAACGGGCCAGGCCGAGGCTGGTCTGGATTTTCCGCGTCTGGGCGTTGGAAGGTGCGACCGACAGCCAACGCTGGAATTCCAGACAGAAGGACCGAAAGAGCTCGATTCTTCAGCAACACGAAGAAACAGGCTGTTCGGGCTGCGGCCCAGCCCCCAGAGGCCCCGGCAGGCATCCGCGGGCACCCGAGGACGCGGTTACCGCGGTCCGTCTCTCTGTCCCTCTGGGCATGGGTCTCCGGCTCTTTTAATGCCCCTCTAGTTCTGTCTCTGTCTCTCTCTGTATCGGCGTCTCTGCGTGTGTCCTTTCCTCACTGTCCACGAAGTTCCTGGAACGCGGCTGCTCTGAGCCCGTCTCTCTTGGGTCTGTCTGTCTGTCTGTCTCTCTCCTCATGTCTCTGATGTTCTCTGTGAGCCATTCTCTCCTTCATTCGCCCCCTCGCACCTCCCCCATTCCCTTTCTCCTGAGACCCTTTCAAGTGTAGATGTCCCATGATAGAAAGTTCTGGGACGGCATGTGGCCATCCCTCCAGGGCCACTGGGAAAGCAGGGGACCTGGTTCTGGCTTCACCCCTTCCAGGGGGCTGAAGCTGCGGAGGGACAGACAGATGACAAATAAGCACAAGAAACGTATGTTGTCAGGTAGTGAAAGGAATCGCAGAATAAGGAGCAAAGGTGGAGGGGGGGGATGGGCTGCTATTTCAGGCAAAGTGGCACAGGACAGCCTCCGGGGGGGGTGACATTTGAACAGAGACTGAAACACACCGAAGAGTCAGTCCACGTGGGTGTCCAGAAACAAGAACAGCACGTGCAAAGGCCCTGAGGTAGGACACCCGTGCTGCCTTTCCTGGGCAGGATGCTTACGGAACAGGACGTGGCTCCTCCCTGCTCCCCTGCTCAGGGCCACCGGCCTCCAGGGATCTGGAATTGGACGGTGCCATGAAGCTAGGGCACTTCAGACTTCCACTTCAGCTGGTCTGGCCAACTGGGTGACTGGCGGGGCCAGGGGCCTTCCTAGGGGAAGTCAGCAGGGGGACGTCTCACACACACACACACACACACACACACATGAGCTGACAGCTGGGGAGGGCAGGGGCAGCTGTCCTGTCTCGGGGCCTCGAGCAGGGCCCTCCCAGACAGGACCCGGGAACATTCGGTAGGGACGGCCTTGGCCGCCTTCCCTCTGCTCAGGCCGCCCTGACATTCCCACGCTGCGGCGAGCTCCTGCGGCTGCAGGGCACAGAAGGCCTTTCTGTCCACCTCGGTCTCGGTCTGGGCCGTGGACACGGCGCGGCCGGGGAATGTTCCGGCTGCTGGCTGAAGCCGCACGTCGCGAGCCATCTGTGCGCCTGCCTCAAACAGCACGTCCGCGCTAATAAGGCAAATAAACACGGCATTTAAAGATCAGAGGCAGCGCGGGTGCAGCCTATTAAATTAAATTCACCGTCAAGGGCGAAAGAGAAGATAAAACGGGATTATTCCAGTCACGGCGATTTAAAAAAAGAAAGAAAGAAAGAAAGGGTCATTTGGAGAGTGAGGGGATTTCGCGGCCCCCGAAGCAGTGGTCCGGGAGGACGGCTCAGCTCCCGGGCCGGGCCCGCCCTCCTGGGACAGAGCCTGTCCCCTGGACACACCCATCGGGCCGGGAGCCACATAGGAGCACACAGAACC
This sequence comes from Paguma larvata, assembly GCA_030068075.1. Lineage (NCBI taxonomy): Eukaryota > Metazoa > Chordata > Mammalia > Carnivora > Viverridae > Paguma > Paguma larvata. Next base: position 192,251,482 of record CM057823.1, on the reverse strand, counting down.
ACGCAGAACTTTCTCTCTGGCGCCCAGTGGGGCCACCATCGGGAGGGCGGGCACGGCTTCCCTGACCTCCCCACAATCCGGTCCCCGACCCGGCCTCCCCAGCCTCCCTTTCTTCCTGAGGCTCACCCCAGGTCTTCTTTTAATATATACATAAAAATTTTTTTTTTCAATGTCTATTTACTTTTGAGAGACACAGAGACAGAGCGTGAGCAGGGGAAGGGCAGAGAGAGAGGGAGACACAGAATCTGAAGCAGGCTCCAGGCTCCGAGCCGTCAGCACAGAGCCCGACGCAGGGCTCGAACTCACGAACCGTGAGATTGTGACCTGAGCCAAAGTCAGCCCCTGAACCGGCTGAGCCCCCCGGGCGCCCCTCACCCCAGGTCTCTGTGGCTCCCCCTGCCTCAGGGCCGGCCTCAAGGTCCTCCTGCTCGTGCGAGAGAATGGCCTAGAAAATGTGCTCCCTGCCCCGCCAGCCGGTCTCCTGTCCGCCCCCCCCACATGCACCTGTCCCTTGCCCCCTACTCTGTTCTGAGCCACGGGAGCCGGACCCCACAGGCCGCCTGTCCCGGGCCATCCCACGTCCCGCTGGACTCTGCGGACGGCAGGCTCCGTGGCGGCTGGAGGAGGGAGAGAGAGAGAGGCCGGGGTATTTCTCCCTCTCCCTTCTGCTTCCTGTCCTGTCTCCGGCAGAGGCGGAGTCTCCTCCCTGCCACCCGCTCCCCCCAACTCCGAGCCCGGCTCCTACGGGGGTGGGGGGGGGCGCCTGGACCCCGAGCTGCAGGAAAGCCCCTTGGCTCTAGAGGTGGCAGCGAGGCCCCAAAGTCCTCATCCCCGCGAGCAGTACCCCAGGGTGGCCCCTCGGTCTCACCCACCCCTGCGTCACCCAGCGTCTGTTCTCCAAGCAGTGCTGGTTTCCTGGCTGCGCTTGGACACCCGTTGTCTCCAGAGACATGAACGGCGACCAACAATGTGCTACTGTATGTGTCCGGCGTGCCCACCGCGGTCCCCGTGTCCTTTCCCGCCCGCACGGTGCTCCTCCCCAGGACGCAGCTTCCCCACTGACATTCGTCCTTTCTTCCCGTTCAACATTGCCTTCTTTCTACGATGTTCTCTGTCCTTTTTTTTTTTAAATCAATATTGGGTTTAATTTCGGTCCACAGTACAGCCCGTTTTTTCGTGCCATGAAAATAGCATCGCTGATTTATTTCCGATTATATAAATCACACTCGTGTGCATTGAAACCCGAGTGACGCAGACGCGTATCACAAAAGAAGTGTGAAGAGTGTGAAATCCCACCCCCCTGATGTCCCCACTACTGCGGGCGAGATGGTGACGGGCGACGGTGACCACCCTTGTGCGCCCCTCCCTCCCCCCGTCTTTCTACAAGTTTTACAAAATTCAGTCACCGCCCCCCCCCCGCCCCGACCCCCACTCAGAAAGCTTCCCTCCACCCAGAGCCAGACTGCCCACCACCCCGAGCCAACATCGCAGCCAGAACGCCTTCGGACCTTCCTCCGAGCTCTCACACACGCGCGTCCACACACAGACCTCTGCCCCGTAGTCTTGTTTTTCTGCTGGTTGGTTTTGTCTCATAGTAAGCAAGGGGACGTTATCTTTTCCCCTTTATCTTGCTTTTCTCACTTAATCCAACGTATCTCAACAAAGTGTGTATAGAAGGAAGGAGCCTCGAGGTAACAAAGGCCGTATGGGACAAGCCCACAGCTAGCACCAACCTCCGTGGTGAAACACTGAAAGCTTTTCCTCCGAGATCGGGGAGGAAACAAAACGCCCAGTCTCAACGCTTGTTTTCAACTTAGTATTAGAAATCGTAGCCAGAGCAATTAGGCAAGATAAAGAAAGAAAAGGCATCCAGGTTGGAAAAGAAGAAATAATTCTTTCGCTGTCCACAGATGACATGATAGATACAGAAGACCCTAAATACTGCATCCCAAAAAAAGACTGTTAAAACCAATAAAAGAATTCGATAAAGTTGCTGGATACAAAATTGATACCCCCAAGTCTGTTGCGTTTCTATCACTCATAACGAACTAACAGAGGCATTAAGAAAAGAATCCCATTTCCAGTGTGTCCGAAAGAAGAAAATGTGTAGGAATAAACTGAACGAAGAAGATGTAAAGACCTGTTTATTAAAAATTTCGAGGCATTCATGAAAGAAGTTGAGGAAGCCAGAAATAAACAGAAAGTAATTCCCTGCTCATTGACGGGAAAGAATTAATGTTGTTGAAATACCCATACTACCCAAAGCAATCTCCGGACTCGACGCAATCGCTATCCACACTCCAGTGACACACTTTGCAGAAATAGAACAAACAATCTTAACGTTTGTGAGCACACACAAAAGACCCCACGCGGCCGAAGCAAACTCGAGAAAGAAGAACAAAGCCGGAAGCCTCAGGCTGCCTGATTTCAATCTATATGACGAAGCGACGGTAATTAAAACAATATGGCATCAGCGTAGAAACAGACACGGATTGGTGGAACAGCACGGAGCCCAGAGACAGCCCGTGCATCTCGGACCAGCTAACTTATGACAAGGAGGCAAGAATACACACCAAGGAAAGGACGGTCTCTTCCATGAACGGCGCTGGGAAAACGGGGCAGCCGCACTCGAGCTTATAAAACCCGACCACTATCTTCCACCATGCGCAAAAACTACCCCAAATCAATTGAGGACTGGAACATAAGACCCGACACCATAAAGCTCCTAGAAGCAAACGTCGTCGGCAAGCTCCTTGACCATCCTTGGCGATGGTGACTTTGAACCTGACACCAAAGGCAAAAGCGACAAAAGCAAGAATAAATAAGTGGAACTACACCGAACTGGAAACGGCGCACGGCAAAGGACACCGTCGACGAGGCGAGAAGGAGCCTACGGGACGGTGACAGGTACTTGCAAACCCTAGATCTGGTGAGGGGCTGATGGCCAGAATGCCCGAAGAACTCATAAACCCAACGGCAGAAAATACCCGAACGATCCGATCGGAAAACCAAGAGGAGCTGGGGGCGCCTGGTGGCTCGGTCGGTTGAGCGTCCGACTCTTGATTTCGGCGCGGGTCGTGATCTCACAGTTTGTGAGTTCAAATCCCTTGACAGGCTCTCTGCTGTCAGCACGGAGCCCGCTTCAGACCCTCTGTCCCCCTCTCTCTGCCCCTCCCCCTGCTCTCTCTCAAAAATAAACATTTCTTTCAAAAAGCACGGCGAGCAGTGAGGAAGCACCTCACCCCTGCCACAACGGCTAGCGTCACGACAGGCGTTGGTGGGGACGTGGAGAAGAGGGAGCCCTTGCGCGCCCTCGGAGGAACGTTAAATTGGTGCAGCCTCTAGGAAGCCTGGCGTTTCTTCAGAAACTTCCAACTAGAACTAACACGTGGGCCAGCAATCCTGATTCTGGGTCTTTCTCTGAAGGAAGCAAAAACACGGCCTCGAGAAGGTACCTTCGCTCCGTGCTCACTGCAGCCTTGCCTACGAGCGCCAGGGCCTGGCAGCAGCCCGAGTGCCCGCGGGTGCATGAGTCGATGGAAAAATGTGGTGCGCACACATGTGCACACACGCACGTACACACATGCATGCACATGTGTACACATGCATGCACACAGGCGCTCGCCCACATGTGCGTGCACACGTGCATGTACACACACGCACATGTGTACACACGCATGCACACATGCACACACAGGCGCTCGCACACATGCACACACGTGCGTGCACACGCACACACATGCACATGTGTACACAGGTGCTTGCGCGTATGCATACACATGTGCATGCACACACACGTACACACACATGCACACGCGCTCGCACACATGCACACACACATGCGCACATGAGCTCGCACACGTGCACACACGCACGTACACACACGTACATGCACACACATACACGTGCACATGCACACGCGCATACGCGCGCACACATGCACACACACATATGCGCACACACGCATGCACACTCGGGAATACTATTCAGCCATAGACAAGAAGGAAATCTTCTTGCTGTTTGTGACAACACGGATGAGGCTTGAGGGTGTTATGCTAAGTGATACACGTCAGATAGAGAACGAATATGGTATGATCTCACCTCTACATGAGTTAGAGGGAAGGGACGGAGGGAGGGAGGGAGGGAGGGGAGGAAGGGAGGGAGGGAGGGAGGAAACCCAAGGGCGAGGGTGTAGGAGAAAGGAGTAAACTGTTTTGTTTCAACAAATTGAATTTTTCAAAGAATACGACGTGGAAAGGGCTCCAGGCTGCTGACAGCGTCCCTCTCACGGCTGTCCCACACGTCCCCGGTGCGGACGCACGTGCCCAGGGTGCCCTGTCTACGGGCGTCCGCTTCGCCCCCCGTTGCCCGGCTTGGTTTCATCACCATCAGGCTGTGACACATCCCATCGGCGGAGCCCGCAGGGGTGGCCGTGAAGGTTCCGTGTGCGCTTCCCTTGGGGAGGGGGGTGCCGGCGGGCCCTGCACTCGGGGACACAGGGGCCTCCTCCAGCCCCGCCCGCTCCCTTTCCCGAGGCTCAGGGAAGAGACTCGCTCGCTCTGTCCTTGGTCCTGGGGGCTGAGCGCCCTGCCACCTGCCAACAGGTGCGCAGCTCTGTTCTCCTGGGAACGCCCGCCCAACCCCCCAGCTCTTCACAGCCTGCTGCTGCCAACGTACCGGAGCTTTCCGGAAACACACCGGCGACCGTTACCTGGTATTAATCCTGCACTCGTCAGGCGTGTGGCCTCCGCGTCAGTCCGTCCGTCCGATCTGTCGATTCTGGTGGACAGTGTTTCCGTCTTGCACGCAATCACGTTGTATACATAGGATGTGTCTACACTTTCTTATAAGTTCTGGGCTTCCTGTCCGGCTGAAATGACTCTGAATATTCGCTTGACTTTTCTTACTATATTTGAGGTTTATTCACTTCTGTTTCCTCGACACACCTAACGCTTACTTCGGTACAAGGCTTCGTTCAGCCCGAGACCCAACCCCATACCCTCCCCCAGTCCCACCCCAAAGACAGGACATAACTTCGTGTTTTTTCCACTGAGAGTACCAAGTGGCTGGGCCAGTGGCCTCTCTTCCCCACTTTGCTCACCGTTAATTGTTGCTCATCTGTGCGCGTGCTGTGTGGGCTGGGGTCTATCTCCGGGCGCCCACCCGCCTCACGACACACTGTTCCCAAGGGCAGCCATGTCGCGGTAAGTTTTAAGAGTGTCTAAACAAATCTCCTTTCTCTGATTCCTTTCTTCTATTTTTAGAACATAGTGTTCTTCCTGAGCGGTTCTTCTTCTACAGAAAGTTGAAGAGGATTTCATCCACCTTCAGCTTTGAACAGTAAAGCATCTAAGTCTCAAGCTTAAATCAACGCTGGTTCTGAAATGCCACGAGGCTGGATTAAACCGAAAACGCTCAGAAACACACTTAATGCTAGCGGTCCCGGCCTCCTGCCAATCACCTTGGGGGTTTCTTTCCCTTTTTTCATGTTTATTTGTTTATTTTGAAAGAGAAAGTGAGTAGGGGGAGGGGAAGAGAGATGGGGGAGAGAGACTCCCCAGCAGGCTCCACGCTATCCGCGCAGAGCCCGATGCGGAGCTCGATCTCACGAACCGTGAGCTCATGACCTGAGCTGAAATGGAGTCCGACGCTTAACTGACTGAACCGCCCAGGTGCTCCCACGGGGCTTTCTTTTGACCATTAGATGCTGGTTCATTCGTTGGCTCCATGAACGCAGTAAAAACCAGCTATTCTCGGAGAAAATATCCCGCAACTCTTGACACAGGTAGATCGATGTATTTTATGTTTACAACACTAACCTGCAGCGGCTTTGTTTCCTGCGTTTGTTTGCTTCGGTTTGTAACTGTGGGTCGGGAAATGAGCGTCTGTATATCCCCCTCAGATCTGTTTCAGGCTCTGCTGCCTCCAGGAAGCCCTCCCTGACCACGTCACGTCTCAGGTAAAGTTTACTGGGCTCCTGCTCAAGGCATACTTCACCCACTTTATAGATGTTTAATTCATGCCTCCCAAGAAACCCAATGAGGTCAGAAAGATTCCCCCTGGAGAGAGAGGACAAGGAGGCTCAGGGAGACAAACGAGCAGCCCGGGGCCACACGGCCAGTTCCTGGCTTCCTCCTTCCACTGTTCATCTCGCTGCCCCAACGGAGTAAGGCCTCGGTAGCATTCGCTGATGGATGGATGGATGGATGGATGGATACAGATAAAGCTATTCTGTCTGCAGCTGCTGGAAACTTCTAAGCAGAGACACACAAATCTACCACCATTGGAAACAGGGAGCCGATTCTCGCCCAGCGGAACGGACACAACCACGCCGTAGGGAACTGGATGCCAAGCACCTACCACAGGCAACAGCCCCCACTGGTGCAATATTGCAGGCTCATTAAGCGTGGACCGCCGCGACCCGCTGCGCTTTGGCGGAGGTGGTTCGTTAGCGTGAGAAATAGTCCCATTTCCCGCCCGCCGCTTCCTGGCAGTTGGGCAAGGAAGACACGGCGGCTGTCGGCAGGTGCGGATCCTGGGCTGCCCCACCGCCCCGCTGGCTTCCGGAAGCTTCTCCGGCCCCAATTAATGTCCGCCCGCGTGGAGAGCAGGGGCGCAACCCTCAGCAGGGTGCCGCACCTGTGCCCGGCACCCTCACAACAAGCGTGTGATGTGCCTTCCCCCCATTTCACAGGTGGCGACATTGAGGCTCGGGGGAGTCGGGGTGTCCACGGAGGTTGACTGTGGCCCTAGGCGAGCGGTGCACCAAGCACCCCCCCCCCCCCCCCCCGTCTCCCGCGAGAACACTGCGGCTCTTGAAGTTCCTTAACTCGCAATGGTGCTGCGGCAGGGTGGGGCTTCCGTTCTGGCTTCGGATCTTCTCCTCTGCTGATTAATAACTTTCCTCCTGGGGCTTCTGGAAAGACGACAGATGTACCGCATAGAATCTGCATTATCTTGTTAGTACCTTTGGTCTCCCGCCCCCTCGGAAGAGCCTGGGCTCTGCGGCTATGATCTCAACCACAGGGTGCGTGGCTGCCTGGCCCCCTGCTGCTCGCCTGTTGACAGCGAACCAGGGCGGAGGGTGTCCGATAAAGGCTCCGAGAGGGAAGGGAGCCCCCGGATTCTTTGAAACAACGAAGTGGCACTTACACAGGCCGCACTCGCCACGGGTCACCGACACCCTCGTGGTTTCACAACAATCCTTCTCTCCCCCAGCTGCCGAGGCCTTGGCGGAGCGTGACCACGGGCTCGCCTCGGACGGAAAGGCCAGCTGCCGTCTCCTCGCCGCCGGCGGCTGAGCGCGAAGGTCATACTGAGCCAGAGAGAGCGAGACCCGGGTCTCAATTCCAGCTGTGCCCGCCCAGCCCCCTGGCCTCGGGCACACGGCCTCGGCTCTCTGCGCCTCGCGAGGACTCCTGGTCCTGAAGCTGTCGGCGGCCAGAGGAGAGACAGGCTGTAGGGGGCAGTCGTGGGGAGGGACGAGGGGACCGTGGGGGCCGGGGCGAGAGCAGCAAGGAGGCTGCCTGGGTGAGGCGCGGACGGGCAGGGCCCACTGCTGATCACACGCCTGTGCGTCCCCTGTCCCCGCCCCGGCATGGCTCTCCTTGGCATCCGCACGAATCCTCCCTTTGAGAACAGAGGTCGCGGCCTAGGGTTCTGAGCGATCAGCCCCATGGCGCCCGCCGTGACCCCAGATTCCTGGGCCCCCCCGTGAGAAAGATCTCGATCTCAGACAGTGGTGCTAGGGACCGCCTGCTGAGCCCCAGGAGGCCTCCCGGAACCTTTTCCCCGGGAAGACCCGCTGGTTCGCGAGGCACACATCTTTCATTCTGAGGGACACGTGGACCGCGAGAGCCAGAGACAGCCTGTTCACCGGCCCCTCCCTTCTGATGGCGCCGCCTGTGGATGGGACCGCGAGGGACGGAGCGAGGACACGCTAAGCATCCGTCTCGAGTCCACAGCTGGGAATTTGATTTCGGGCTCGTGAGACCCCGCGCTCACTGCTGGAGCCCACGCCTCCTTCCAGGGAGACCAGGGGTGACTGTTCCCCCCATGAAATTACCGTGGAAATTAAGAAAGTCACTAGCCCTGCTGTCAGGTGCATAATTAATTTGAGAAACTTAATTGTGCCTTAGCGGGGGAGGATCTCCCCGGCCGGGACGTACTTGAGAGAGAGAGAGAGAGAGAGAGAAGGGAAAACGCACTTCCCGATTCCTTCCGTCTCCAGGCACGGGGAGGCAGCAAGACGGGTCTCTGTGTCCCACTGTAGGCGGGTGTGGTGTCCTGAGTGCAATCTTGGTGCAGAAAACAGGGGCCCGGTTTCAGCCCGGCCACTGGCTCCCGCCCAGCGCCTTGGCCGCTCCGCATGCCGCCCGCGCACCTCGCTCCCTGGGCGCTCACGGCGTCGCCTCCTTTGGCCCGACACAGCTGCCCCTTGGAGGGAACCAGACGGTCACAGATGCCCATGACGTTGTCACAGAGGTATTGCTGCCTTCATCCCCCGAGAAAGACGGAGACCAGGACGACGGAGGTGAACGGTGACTAAGGAGTCAGGACAGAACGCAGCAGAGGCGCCCCGCGCAGTGTCGGGCCCATGAGGCATCAAGGTCAGGGTGCGGGAGCCCTGCTGGGGACACCGCGTGCGACCAGGTGGCCCCCACGAAACCCGGAGCGGTGGGTGGTCCGGAGGGAAGGGCCTCCTGGAGAAGGAGGCGGGGCTCTCTCCTGAGTGCACCGGAGGGAGGGAGGGTGGGCACTCCTCCCCCCACCCCTCCCTCGCTGTCCCCCAGCACCTGGGTCTTCCCTGAGTTATCTGCTGAGACAACCAAGGACCCCGCGTGGCTCCGGTGTCCTCCCTCGGGATTCCCCCTGACGTGCTCCCCACAAGTCTGAGGCGTGGTCCCCAGAAGTAGACGAGGTGATCCCAGGAGGCCTCCGCGGGAAAGCAGGGAGGCAGGGTGCGGGGAAGGGTGGTCAGGGGGACGCTGCGGGCGAAGGGGCTTGGCCCCGCGGCGTCCCCTGAGAGGTGACACAGGGCGCCCCAGGAGCCAGGAGGCTGGGGCAGGGAGGGCTTCTCGGGCCTCGGTCCCGGCAGCGATGCCTCCGGGCTGTACCCCAGGGGTGCCACAGAGCGAGGACCGGGGTCTGCGCACGCCCGAGCTCCCGGCTCCTGCAGCCGCTCTGTGTCGCGCGAGGCGGGGAGCGCCACGTGAACTCAGGCCCTGCTGTGTCCCAGACGCCACGCTCTGTCCCCGTTATGGCATTTCCCTGCCCGCGACAGACCGTGGAGGCCAGCAGCTCCTCCTCTTAGAGACGAGGGAAGGAACTGGACAGGCAGTCCACGCTGGCAGCCAACCGCCCCCTCCCCCCCACTTCAGGCCCGAGTCCCCCCTGGACAAGGCTCCGTCCCAGCCGCCCTTCGGTGGGACCCCGTGAGGCGTGTCCTCCGCAGCCCCTACAGGGTACAGATGCACGTGTGACACATCGGTCACGGCGAGGGCCTGGGTCCCGGAGTCCACGGAGAGGTGGCGTGTCCCACCCACGTCACCAAGCTCAGGCCCGGGAGAGCTGGCAGGGAGCCCCCGCCCCCCATTTCCGTGACCCCGGACGCATCCGCCTGCCCCCACCCAGTGGAAGCGGGGCCGTGTGAAATGAGGGTCGAGGGGCCCCGAACCGCAGCCGGGGCGAACCACGGAGGAGGAACCGCGGCGGGAAATCCCTCCTTGAACCTGCTCCCCCCACGTGCGCTCACCAGCCTTTTCCACGAGATCCCCGGCGGCCCTCTGGCTTCCTCGTTTCATGGCGGCACGTCTCCCGGGGAGGACATGGCATGGGGTTTGGGACCTGGCTCTCCCCCTGGGCCATGACCTGGGGCACGTCACTTACCCTTGCGATCCTCAGTTTCCCCAGCTGTGCAGGGGGCCCACAAAAGCCCCCCAGTGAGGGCCCAGCACCGAACAGGCGCTTGCCTGCGGTAGAGACCATGACCGGAACGCACGGAGAAATCCCAGGTACAGGATTCTTTGGAGCCAGGATTTTCATGACCCTTGGCCGGGACCCGGCCGGGCGATGGGTCTCAGCGGGGCCCGTGTCCCAGCATCAGGACAGGCCTTGCCCCTCACTCGGTGTGTGCCGGGGGCTGGCAGAGGTCGGAGCCTGGTTTCTGAAGCTCCAGACCCCGGGCCGAGTCCCCCGGCCCCCCACGACCTCGTCTGACAGTACCGGCAACCTCAGGGGGCCGTGGGGAAGGGCTCCGGCCTGGCGAGAGGCACACAAGGGAAAGGGCTCGGGCAGAGCCAGCGGGTGCGGAAAGACAGTGGGAGGTGGGACCCTCAAGCCCGAGGCCTCCGCCGCCCAAGCCAGCCGCGTGGTGCTGCTCCTTCTCTTCCCCACTCTGACCCTCAGTATCTTCCTCTGCAGGACGGCCAGTATCCACACACGGCACCGCCGTTTAGAGGAAACCAGGTCCCACGTAGAACGCTAAGCGCCCCCAGCCCGGTTTCGTCTTGCCTGCCTACTGTGTGCAGGCGCCGTCCCGACCCCGCCGTGGAGCCCGGCGTGGCGTGGGGAGCCGGCCCCGGCCTCCCCGATGGAGCCGAGCCGTGTCCCCGCCCCGGGGCAGCGGGCGCAGCTCCCGGCAGGCTCCTCCCGTCCAGGGCCGCTTCACTCGCGCCCCTGCTCCCTGTGGTGCTGCGGCCTCCTCAAACGTGGCCCATGAGGCTTCTGCCTCCCGCCCCCCGTCTCTTCCTGCAGTGAACAGAATAGGGCACCAGAAGAACCTTCTAGAACACTCCAGAAAGCTCGAAATTCCCTCCCGTATCCGCTCGCCTCTGGGACTTCGGCACTGACTGGACCTCCCAAGTCCCCCCGGAGTCCGGGCCGGCTCCCTCTGGGGCCACACCTGGTGCCTCCCTCTGTCCGCGGGGCCCCATTCCCTCCCTCGCTCGTGCAACGTTCCCGATCCCTGGTGCTGCCAGGCCCGGGCAGGTGCTGAGGACACAGAAGAGGATGGACCTGAAACGCGGGGCAAACGAGAGGGTCCCCAGAGAGTCGCAAAGCCCTGAGCCAGAAGGGGCACCAACCGGCCCCCTCTGCTGGCTCAAGTCCCCTCCAACCCGCACCCTCCCTTAACGTAGGCCCTGGCCCGGCTCTCGCCCTGGCCGAGCACGTGGTTACACGGTCCACGGCGCTCTGCTGTCTCAGGTACTCGGGGTCAGTGCCCCACTCCCGCCTGCCAACCGCCACCCACCTATTCTCCCAGAGGCGACAGGACTAAGCCCGGCCTGAAACGGTGGTTGTGTGCAGGGGGACCCAGAAGGGCTCGCGGCCGGTGCGCTGAATAAATGTTTAACAGACGCCAGCTGTTACTGCCTCCCCCTCCTTTTACGGATGAGAGCACATACGCTCAGAGAGGGTGCGATGTGCCCCAGGTCGCACAGCATCAGGAAGAGCCCAGTGCGGACAGATCTTATTCGGGGTGGACCCTCTGCATTATTCAGTCGACGAGCATGCAGTGAGCGCCTACTGTATGCCATCCCCTGTGCTAGCACCCGGGTATCTGGGATACCGATGTGAAAAGCACAGCCGTAGCACCTGCCCTCGGGGTGGGGGTGGGGCATGCTCGCCTCGCTTAGGGCCCTGAGGACGGCCACTGTGCAGGAAGCTCGGTGACCCCGTGCAGAGCTGCCGTGAGGGCAGAGGTGAGGGTGCCCCACCCCCACACAGCTTCAGGCCCCCCACCCCACCCCCGGGGCCATGGAGAGCCCCTGCAGGATGCGATAGCTACACGGAAGACGAGGGCGTGAGTCCTAGTGACTCGGGTCAGAGGATGCAGGGAACAGCCTGTGCCAAAGCCTGGAAGGGAAGGCAAGCGCTGTTTGCTCAGAGGATTTCAGGGAGGTTCAGAGTGGGGGGAACTCAGAAAGGGGGGACAGAGAGGAAGGAAACGGCTGGAGAGCCTGCGGGCAGAGATTTCGTTTATACCAAATATGTGGAGATGGCAGCATCGCGTCTCCAGCGAGACCGTCAGCCCGCGGCGGTGGCCCCAGCCCCAGATGGCGGGAAGAGTCCACTCAATGGAGTGAGAACTGCGTGAGCGCAAGGAAGGAGCCGCGAGGCCCTGCGCATCGGAGGACAGAAGGCGGGCCGATCGCACGGGAAGCTCTCGGCATCGAAGTCCGGGCTCGGTGATGAAGCAGCTTTGTAAACGAATGAGATCTTGCGATTTATGTTTAAACAAATGGATTTTTGGTTTCCGTCCATTTCTGGCACAGAGCTCCAGGAACCCCAGAAATCCCTGACGTGTCTTCTGTTATGCTAATGAGGCGGCCGTGGAAAACCCCCCCCCCCGGGTCACGTAAGGTGGGGTCAGAGCCAGGGGAGCCCGAGAGGCCCAGAGGTCAGACCCACCGGGCGCCCAGGAAGGGGAGACACACCGGAGACTGAGGTGAGCCCCCAAAAGCCAATGATTTAATCAGTCGTGCCTACGACGAAGCCTACAGAAAACCCCGAGGATGGCTGGCAGGGGGGGCTTCCAGGCCCCGGCAGGGGGCGGGAAGAGGGGGTGGTCTGAGGCTCCCCGCAGGGAGAAGTGGTCAGAAGTGACAAGGGACACGTGTGCCTGGTCTTAGCTCTGTCCCTTTCTGTCCCCTCACCACGCCGAGCCTCGGTTTCCCCTTCTGCAAACGAAGGGGCCGTTCCCGTCCAGGCGCGTCACAGGGGCTCACCCGCAGGGGCCAGGTCGGGAAGTCGGGCACAGTGCTGGGAGAGGATGGGGTTTCCGGGAACGCTGGGGGGAGGGTCTTCGGGGGGCAAGGTCTGTACCCAGAGTAGGGCCGGGGGCCCAAGCAGGTGGGGGCTTCTATGCCCCAGGGGGCAGGGTGGGGCGCAAAGCGGGACCCGTGAGGACAACCGCTCCTCCTTCTGGCCCAGTTTCTCCAACGGCGAGGCTGAGGCTGGCCGCAGGCCCCAGTCAGGACCCCGTGACCTGCTTCCGCTCCCCGCCTTGGCCACCGCTGGGAGCCCTCTCACCGCAGAGCTGTGGCGAGCTCTGGGGACCTGACACACTCCCTTGGGGACAGCAAACCGGGCTGGCCAGACCTTAACGGACACTCGGCCGGAGAGGGCAACCAGCCCGCACCCGGCCCCCCGGCCCCTCCCGAGCCGGTGGCAGACATTACTAATTCATCGCCGCACCCTGGCCTGCCAGGGACCATCGTGATTCCAGAGCCTGGAGTCTAAGTACCAGAAATCTGAATAATCTTAAATGCCTAGCCCGAGGACCGTCCCTGCGTGACGCCGCCAGAGGCAGCCACGGGAAGCTCACTCGCGGCTGGCTGATGAGAGAGCCGCCCTGCCCCATTCCTTTCTCCTTTGTCCCCGGGCGGACCCGGGCGGGGCCTGATGTCTGCAGAGGGAAATTTTAATAGACGCACAGCAAGCCCGAGAAATAACACCTTTCGCCGTGACCCCTAATTAAGGTGCAGAGAGCCCGCAGCCGGAGCCCCGGGGCTGCAGCTGCTGGGGCTTAATTGAGAGAGAGAGAGAGAGAGTTGTAAAGAAGCCGATGGCCAGGCTGCAGTGGATGCCTGAGGGTGGAGCTGAGCCCCCCCACCACCCCAGGTGGCCCTGAGCGCCGGGCCAGCGCTCCGTGTCGCTCTGGGGTGCTATGGAAGCCGGTAGCAGCACGCGGTCCCCCCGCAGGCCGCCAAGAGGAAGCACTGGCCATTCCCGAGGGTTTTTGTTGTTGTTTTTAAAAGTTTATTTTTGTCTATTTTGAGAGAGAGCAAGCAGGGAAGGGGCAGAGATGGAGGGAGAGAGAGAATCCCAAGCAAGCTCCGTGCGGTCAGCACAGGGCCCGACGTGGGGCCCGAACCCAGGAACTACGAGACCATGACCTGAGCCAGAATTAAGAGTCAGACGCTTCATCGACTGGGCCACCGGGCGCCCCGGCATGCCTGAGTTTTCATCACCGTTCCCTCTGTCTGCTGATCACACTCCCGGCGCGCTCACCACGCACGAGGGTTGCCTCAAACCGCCTGCGTGAGCAGATGCTCGAGCCTCCAGCACTCGGCGGGGGCTGACCTGCTGCCGAGGCCCCGAGCCGGTCACGCGGGGGGCTGCCTGGCGCCCGGCCCCTTCACCACACCCAGGGGTCACGACGGCCCTGCGTGGCTGGGGATGGGGTCACAGGGTTCTCGCGGCCCAGAAAGCGGGACATGGGTCCCAGGGAGCCTCAGTCGGAACGACTTGGGCTATCTCCAAGCTTCCGACCCGTCTAATCCAAGGCCACGTGTCATACCCACAGCTGAGACTTGTCCCCAAATACCAGTCCTGCCTCAGACCCAGCCGCCGAAACCCCTGCCCAGGGCCCAGAGGGGACTCTGAGGGTCGTTTCCTCTCTGTCACGGTCACTGACAGCAGCAAGGCCTCAGGGCCGGGGTGTGGAGCCCCAGCGATGTCCCTGGGTCCTGGGTGGCTAAAAAGGGACGGTTTCATAGCATCTTCGGGGACTGTCTTGGGCACCAAGACAGCTCGGCAGTGCGTTCCCCCGAGACGGACTCACAGAACAGGCTCTTGACAAGCAACCGCCCTTCCGGCCAGGAACACAGATGACAGGCCAACACCAGGAACGGGGAGGGACGAGGACACCAGGATGCTGGTGGCTCCCGGGCTCGAGGACCCAGAGCGTCCTTCCGATGAGGGATTTCAGATGTCGGGTCCTTGCCTGACCTTCTGTCCATGTGGCATGAGAAGAGTTATGGCCGAGCTGTTTTCCAAAGGTCTGGGCCAGACCCTGAACCTCAGCCCCACCGTCTACACCTGGGGCAGGTGAGTGTGTGTGTGACCACGTGTGTGACCACGCGTGTGGGCACTCAGGGCCCTTTGTGACCTGATGCTATCTTGGGTCTCCAGCCTCATCCCGCTGGGTTCCCTTTACTGTGGCCCTACGACTTCCACCTACCAAGCTTCTAGAAGGTTCCACGGCATCCCCTGAACCTTTGCAGCTGCTGCTTTTTCTGCCGGGAGCACCTGTCATTCCAGTCCCATCTGACCCCGTGGGTTGGCCATTTTCCGGTGCTCTCTCAGGCTGAGAGGCAAGCTCCCCCCTCCCCATACCTCCCTGACACGTCCAACCTGCTTTGGACGTACGGTCCCTTTCTGTATCTGAGTCAACCCGCCGGCCGCGGGGCTGCATGGGGACTCACAGTTCCCCTCGCTTCTCGGCACCTCCGGCATGTGGCAGTCACCCCGGGCCGTAGCCCGCTGACCCATCCCGGCTGAGGTCTCACTGGCTGGACGTTTGTCCCGAGAGCCGCTTCCACATTTACTCGGTAGCACTCATGTTCCTACTTTTGATACTTTGATATCGAAGAATTAATAATCAAAGCCCAGAACAAAGGTCAGGCAGGCATCGCGAGCCTCCGGGTCTCAGTCTAGCAAATTCTGCCGTGTCTGGCTTACAAAGCCACACACGCCAGGGGCTCCGGCCAGTTCTGTTCAAGGAACCAGCGAAATATAACCCAGGACAGACGCCCCCGGTCTCAGGGATGGTTTTTCTCGTTAACACGCCGGCCCCGCTCGGGTGGGCTTTCCTGTTCACACTCTGAGCTGGAAGTTGTGTTCGGTTAATCTCCCACCCCCAACCCCACTTAAATCGGGTTCCAGAATGTGGGAACCTCCCGGCAGACCTGAGGAAGCCCCGTCCCCAAGACCAGAGTCAGGGAGGCCGACAGGGCGGTGAGGGGCCACGCTCTCCACGCAGCGCCGGGCGTCCAGGCCGAGCTCCGTGTCCTTCCGACGAGCGAGCGTGGTGTGCGAGGAGGAGCTGTGGGGAGGGAGAGCGTCCCTGCAGCCCCCCCAGCCTTCCTCACAGGCCCTTCCTACCAACAACCGAGCATGGCATCGAAGTTCAAGGTTTTTCTCCATTCGGCCGGCCTCAGGCTGCCTCTCCCCCAGCCGGTAGTGGGCTCTCTGGAGGCTCCACGCCCCCTCCTCCCTCTCAGGTGGGGAGACCACAGAGCTCGGCCCCCTGCTCCTCTCCCCTCCCCCACCCAGCAAATTCCCGCTTGGCCACCACCACCACCTCCCAGGGCCCTCCCTCAACTTCCCCAACCCAGCAGGCAGGTGAGGGAGGTCTCGCCGCCAGCCCCAGGCCCTTCCCTCTGTCCCAGCACCACCCGTGGGCCTGTATCTCCCTGTAGCTGCCTGCGCAGGGCAGCCCCGGGGCACAGAGCAGGCTTCCAGAACATTCCCCAGGCTACTGTGTTGGCGTCACAGCCGCCGCAGTGGGGTCAGCCACCCCAGCTCCGTAGACAAGGAAGCCACACCTCGAAGACGGTAGGTCTGGGGCTAGGGGACAAGGACCCTTGGACGGATGCCCCGGCTGCTGGAGGCTCCAGGCTCAGGGCGGACGGAGCCGTGATCACCCGGCCCCGGCCCAGCATAAGCAGTGTCGGCGAAGCCTGTGCAGAGACCACCCGCCGGGGGCCGCCCTGCCTGGGCACGCGGGATGGCCCGCTTCACAAACGTCCCCTGAGAAGCGAGACGTGTTTCAAGACCCAGAGGAAGGCGGTGGGTTGCAACCCAGGTGAGCAGCGCCGGGAGCCGCCTGACCCACCCACTCCCCTGCTCGCGCTCTGTCTCTCTGTCTCTCAAAAATAAATAAACGTTAAAAAAAAATTAAAACAAAACAAAACAAAAACTCCCTGGCTTAGCAGAAGGAATGAGCCTTGGTGAGCGGGATCATGTGTGAATCTTTGTCTCTTTTTTCTACATCTTCTCTAACGACGCTGCGTGTTCATAAAGGAGGGAAAAAACAGCAGCAAAAGCAGTGACTGCGCGTCTCTAGCACAACCCCCTGGGGAGGGGGGACGGGTCCCCACGAAGAACAAAAGCAGCAGGAACGAGCAGGGTCCGCACTCCGGATCCCACGCCTGGAGCCGAGCCTCTCTCCTCCCCGCCTCCCCCTCCGTGGGACCCCGGCCCCCCGGGGCTCATGCGTGAGGCCAGAACGCGGCACACTTGACAATGTAAAGACACCTCCAGTAGTTGTTCTGTTCTGCTAAATTAAAAAGAAAAAGAGTATTAGCAGCGCCGAGGAAAGTCATATCCGTGCTGATCAAATATTTATGCCTCGAGGACTCTTCAGGGCTCCGCGGCTGCTGAGCAGAAAAGCCTCCGACACACGGCGCCTTCCCCTCCCCCGGCCCGCCCCCTCCCCTCCCCCACCGGGGTCCACGGACGACCCATTCTGTCGCCTGGCATCAGCACAGGGACGCTCGGCCTCCCTGCAAAAGTTAATAACTAGCGTCAATTCGCCTTTCAAAGTCCTGCGAGGGGGGGACTGTCGGTCCCTCCAGTGTGAGGTCAGGTAACCCCGCCAGGACCCCCGGGGCCCGCGGCCGAGCCCTAGAGGGTTCCCTGGACCTCAGCCCGAAGTGAAGGGGAGCTGGCCTGGCCCGGCAGCCATTAGACCGGGAGGCCCCAGCTGCCAGCCTGTCCCCTTCCCCGTCCTCATTCCTCAGGGCCCCTCCTCCCGCTGGGCCAGGCCCTGCTCCCGGGGTGCGCCCCCCCCCACACCTGACAGCGCTGGGGCTCCAGAAGGCCCGAGGACAGAGGAAGCTCGGGCTGGGCTCTCTCATGTCTCGCTGATCGCAGGGGGAATGGCCACCGTCCGTGTTCCTTGGGGTTCCCAGAGCTGGCGTCCCCCGGCCCCGCCCCCACCACTGCTGAACGGGTACCAACACCAACCCCAAAATTACCCTTTCCCGATGCAATGCGGGCCTTCCTAGAAGATGCATCCCCCGGGGCACCCCTCTGCGGAAATCCCTCACACTCCCCTTGCCAGCAGGCCTCGCCAGGGCGAGTCGGCATGGCATTCAAGGCCTCTTCCGGCCGCTCCCTACTTCTTTCTCCCGCCGTCCCAGCCAGCCGATTCTGCCCCAACATGCTGCATCCCCTTTCCTGAACAGGACACGGCCCCTCGGGGGACCCCGAGCTCAGGCTGTGCCCTCTCCCGGTGCCCTTCCCCCCACCCCCGGTGAACTTTTTAAGTTTTATTTATTTTGAAAGCAAGCTAGGGTGAATGGCGGAGGGGCCGAGACAGAGAGAGATTGAGAGAGAATCTCAAGCCGGCTCCACACTGTTAACTCAGAGCCTGGTGCGGGGCTCGAACCCACGAGCCGGGAGATCATGACCTGAGCCGAAACCAAGAGTCACAGGCTTAACCGACTGAGCCGCTCAGGTGCCGTCCACCCCCCCCCAGCGAACTTCTGTGCATCCCTCCAGGACCAGTAGGAGAGAACCCCCAGTCCCACGCCCAAGGAGCCTTCTCTGGCCCCGTCCTGCCCCCCACCCCGGCTCCTCAGCAGCTCAGGGGCTGGTCGGGCAGTGCCCGGAGCTGGAAGCACGCGCTAGGGTGTCGCGGGGCGGGGAGGCCGTGTGGGTCTCTCTGGCTCCTCTAGACCGGACAAGCCGACCGGACAAGCCAGGATCACAGGGCCGCGGCCCGTTGGCTGTGGCCTCCCCCGCTCTCCGCTCACCCCTGACCCAGAGCAGGGGTGCGGCGCAGGCTCCCGGAGTGAACGATGGAGCTAATCCACACTGGGGCTCACGGCTGCTTCCGAAAGCCGAGGAGAGAAACTGCTCCCGTCCCTGCTCGATGCCTGCGACCATGGCCCGCCCGCGTGGGCGCCCGGCGCTGCCCGTCTGAGATCAGCGGCCTCCGCGTCCAGGCTCCCAGTGTGGCAACTGGGAAGCCAACTCCATGCCAGCCTGCGGCCCGTCACTATGCAGCTTGGGAAGGGCTCCTGCTGCAGAATTAATCGGGGCCGTTTGTATGCGTGGCTCTGTGCTCCGGAGCAGTGCGCCAGCCCGCCACCGCCGCGGTCTCCGCAGCCCCGCTCGCTCTCCTCCCCGCGAGTTCCAAATTCAATCAGCACAAATCACTCGGCTAATTTTTTTTCCCCCAGAGTTAAACAACGCATTGCCTTGCCAGCCTCCGATGTCTGCTGTTTTAACGGGACGCGGAGGACGGCAAGCGAGGCCTTTTACGAGTGGACCCGGTTTGTCCCCGGAGGCCCTCGAGTCACCCCTCCTCTCCCCCCATCCCCCCGTCCCCACCACCATCCGGGGAGATGCAACAGACAAAACTCACCTCCACTCTGGGAAGGAAACCTTTACTAAGCACCCACTATGTGCTGGCGTCTTCTTTTAAAACCCCCTTTTCGGGATGCGTTGGGTGGAGTAAAGGGCGGCCCTCCCCGCCCCCGCCCGGGTCAAACAGCTGGACTACGTGTAGGATTCAGAACCAGGTCTCTTGACATCAGAGCCCCGCGTCCTCTTTGTGAACAGACTACAAGCCAGCGCTAGTAGCGTGGACTGGATGCGGTAGGGGCCATTCATTCCTCCGCCCTGCGTTCAGGAAGACTCCCCAGCATGGCGGTCAGAGCCGGGCTTCGGGGCCAGGCTCACTGGCCCGGCACCCTGCCTCTGCCCCGCGCTCCCTGAGTGACACGCTGTCGGGGACCTGGTGGACCAGGGGACCCGTCTGGAAGGGCTGTCATAAGAAGAGCGGTTACAGGAGAGCCCAGCCCCCAGGGAGCACCCATACAAGCACCCTGTAGCTCCTCACCGGGTACCTTCTGCGAGCCACGCAGAGAGGGCACCGCCGCCAGCAGGCCTCCGGGCTTTCACTTACGCCTTCTCTGTGCCAGACCCGGAACTGGTCCTGAGGTCCAAGCTCCGCCCCAGAGACGGCCACCCTGGAGACGCACCGCAGCTGCACGTGTGCTGACAGTGTGTGCAGGCGACACCAGGAGCCCCGGGAAGGCAGGGGGCCACGATTTCGAGCCCACCGGCACAAGCGTTTCCAGAGCGTGAGCGCTCTCCTATTTTTATCTGGGTCCCTTTACGTCTGGGGCCCCTCCGTCTCGGAGGACACACCCGTGCCGGTGGCAGTCCAGACGGCCGACCTGCAACGACCAGGTGAAGCCCTGACCTGCTCGCCCCTCAGCCTGCCCTGCTGGGTGACGTCCCCTCCCTCCGAAAGAGGACACAGAGCCAACCCAACCCGTCAGTTCCCACCTGGCAGGGCAGGTCGGGCCCAGGCGCGGCGCGTGTGAGGAAGGCACGCCAGGCTCAGAGCCCAGGCCGCTTCCCTGGGTCGCAACCCCAAGCGAGGTGCCTCGCCCCGGCTCGCTGCCCTCGCCTGTGGGAGCGGAACCAAAGCCTCTGCCCCCAGTTCCCACGCAGAAAAGCTGAGGACGGAGACGGCCTTGTGTAAACTAAGAGTGCAGTGCCCCCATGACAGGGAAAAAAAAGTCCCCAGTCCAAAAATGGGCGAAAGACTTGAATTGGCATTTCTCCGAAGAGAACATACGGATGCCTAGAGACAGATGAGAATTTGCTGGGCGTCTCTCACGATCGAGGAAACGCAGATGGGAATCGCGGTGAGGCTCAGCTCGTGCCTCTGAGCACAACGCCCGCAGGAAAAGTCTAGGGCGCCGGTGCCCTTGAGGCTGACCTCCCACTTAATGGGGAGACGACGAGGCGGTCTCACGAGGGGAAAGGTAACGGTGTCCCACCCCAGCGAGGGCTAGAGGAGGCTGGGCCCCTGACTTCTCTGTGTCTGCGACAATTCACAGTGTGGATAGGACACGCGGGTGTCCCTCGCTCGTTCTAAAGGGCCAGGAAGTGACCCGCCTCCCCTCACCGGAACACCCACAAGAGGCTCAGGAACACGGAGGACAGACGGTCATGGGGCTCCATCCCCCGGGCCCGCTCCAGCTCCTCCCTCCTCCTGGGAAGGGCAGATGGAAAGCTCAGGGAGAAGGGGGAACAGACAGGCCCACCGAAGCCAGCCCGCGGTGCCCTCGAGCCCCCCTTTGCTGCCCGTCGCTCCCTGGACTCAAAAGGTCGCCGACCGCACCCCCTGCTCGGCGTCCTCATCCACACGACGGGGATGGTGTTAGGATTGCTTACGGTGGGTGTAAGCCCTCGGGGGTAAGGGCTGCTGTGTGAGGAGAAGCAGAAAGCCTGCCACAGAGCCGGCTGGGGAACGCGCTGTCCCCAACCTCTAGGCACCTTCACGTCCCCCTCTCCCCAAATCTACGACACACTCAGATGCGGTGACGGTCCCTGCGCTCACCCAGAAGAAACCGCGGTCCAGCCCCGAGCTGGAAACCCTTGGCTCGCACACAGCTGAGGCCGTGTTTGAACCCGGATGTCTGAGTCTGAAGCCCAGGGTCTCTCTCCCACTGACCGATACGGTGCCTCCTGCAGAGGTCACACAGTGACACCTGTGCCCGACTCCCAAGGAACAGGGTGAGGCAGCGGAGATCAAACGCACTTTAAGAAACTTCCGAGCCCCCAGGGAACTCTCAGGAGCACTGGGCTCCCCCGCCCAGGCAGGAAGGGCAAGAAACGGAGCAGCGGGGACATCGGTCTCCTTGTCCTGGGGGCCTGGCGTGGCCTCTGTGAACTCAGGACCTGCGTTGGTCTGGTCACCCCTCCTCAGACCGCCGCCACCGTGCAGACAAGCGGCGGGCTCCCCCCCTTCCCCTCCCCCCGGGGCTGGGACACTCCCACGCCTTGCCGCGCTCAGCCCCGCATCTCGGAAAGCCAGAGAGTGCAAACCCGCGACGGGGGAGCAGAGGGGCGTTATCAGAGCACTTCAGCACGCGGGGGGCTCAGCGGGCCGTGGCGAAGGTCCTGGGACCCAGCCAGGGTCCCCGAGGCGGGGTTTCCCCTCTGCCAATGACCAGGGCCGCGGCCGTGAGCACATCACTCAACCTGCAGCTGTGGCACTAACAGGTATGGGGCAGAGAAGAGGGGCGCGGGGGCCGGCTCTGGTTCTCGGGCTGGGGTCCGTCCCGGCTTCCCCCCTGTGGACGCGGAGCAAGCCCTGTCCCAGTCAGAACGACGGCCTCGGCGAAGGACGAGGAAACGGGAATGAAGCTGAGTTCGGGAGAGCACTGCACCCCTGACGGAATCACCACTTCCTCAGGCCAGACCCCACCTGCTCTCACTTCCTATGACATCTCAGGGAGGAAGATTCCGGCAAACTTTAGCTGGGCCTTCAGCCTGGGCGTTTCTGATACCCTCTGTGGGAGGTGGCGGGAAGGGAGAAGAATGTGTTAAAGCAGAGGGGGTGGGGGGGGCAAAGCCCTCAACAGAAACGCGGCGTCTTTTCTCGAGCACGGCGCCATGAAAAATTCAAATAATGAATTCAGCATGTGTCCCAAATGCGCCGTCCCAGCCCTCGGGTCACGGCCGCAGATGTCAAAATGCTACACCAGGCTGGGCCACGCCTGGGGGACATATCGGGTTACTCTCCAGATCTGAACATCCAGCCAAGTCTTCTTACGTTTCCTGCCAAATTCCCACGTACAGGACACTAATCTTGCCAAATCTCAATTCTGCAGCTCTCTGCAGCTAGTTCCGACAAAGCGGCAGCTGTCCCCATGGACGCGGACGTGCACTGTGTAGCCGAGCTGTCCAGGCTGCTGCAAAGTGGGTACGAGGGCCAATGGCCATGGGGTCACTGGGCCAATGGTCAATGGGGCCAATGGGTCGATGGTCAAAGGGGCCGAAGGGGCCAATAGTCAATGGGTCAATGGTCACTGGGTTGATGGGCCAATGGTCAATGGGTCAATGGTCAATGGGTCAATGGTCAATGGGTCAATGGGGCCAATAGGGTCACTAGTTCGATGGTCAATGGGTCAGTGGTCAATAGGGCCAATGGGTCAATGGGTCAATAGCCAATGGATCAGTAATCAATGGGGCCAATTGTCACTGGGTTGATGGGGCCAGTGGGGTCAATGGGCCAATGGTAAACGGGTCAATGGGCCAATGGTCGATGGATCAATGGTCAATGGGTCAGTGACCAATGGGGCCAATGGGGCCGATGGTCACTGGGTCAATGGGTCAATGGTCAATGGGGCCAATAGGGTCAATGGGCCAATGGTCTATGGGTCAATGTCAATGAGGTCGAGCCAAAGGGGAAAACACTTTCATGTCACACCCATTACGGGTCACTCCATGCTGTACGTTCAGGCCGCTTTTCCACCAAGGAAGAGCCCCCAAGGTGAGGCTGGAGCCCAAATGTTGGGGCCTCACACATGTACATGGGGGCCTCACGGCTGCCGGGCACAGCCTGGGATCCGCTGCTTGGTGCCAGGCAGGTCCCCGCAGAGAAGAACTTAGTGTGCTGAGTGCCCAAGAAAGCCCGGGCTGTGTCTCACCCCATCTGGGGGCCCGAGACTTATCGGACCCACTGGGTGAGAGGAGAGGCAGGTCCCCAAAAACAAGAAGGATCCAGAGAGGGGTTGCCACCCATCCAGCTGTGGGAGCCCTGAGGAGGGTGCACTCCCCGGGCGGGCGGCAGGGAGGACAGAGGGCAGCCTCGGCCGAGACAGCCCTTTCCTTCCACCCTCCTGCACAAGTGAGGGAGCCTCTCTGAGTCTCGGCCTCCCCTTCTGTGAAATGGGCATGATAGCCGTGTGTCTTACTTGTTCACGGGGCCCGGCACAGTACCGGGCACACAGCACGCCCACGGTAGATGTTTGTTGCATGAATGAATGGGCGTCGGACCGACGTGAGAAGAGGCTGGCTCACCAGTGAACCTGGCTTGGGGGCCCAGCAAGAGCGGCCGCCTCTGACCTCCCGCTCCGGGTTGGCGGTGCGAAGGCTCTGAGGAAAGCCCCGGGGGGTCGAATGGCAGGCTCCCAAGGGTGTGGTTCGCACCAAAGATGGCAGTGAGACCCCAACTGGAGATGGATATGAGAGCGTTTATAAGCTAGAAGGTTCCACACCAGCGGGCCTGCTCTGACCAGCGCTGAACGCTTCTGTTGGACACATATGACCCCTAAGGCGTGTGCTTGAGGCCCTGCAGGCGTGATTCCTGAGCAGAAAGGAGGCGCCTCGTTCCCCTAACTCCATTCATTCATTCGTTCACCTCGCCAGTACCCGTGAGCACCTGCTCTGGGCTGAACTGTGTTCCCCCGAAGTCCGTACGCCGAGGCCCTCACCCCGGCACCTCGGGTGTGCCTGTGACCAGAGATGAGTAAAGTGAAAGGGGCGAATGAGGTGGCTGGGGGCGGGGGGCCCTGATCCGCTGCCTCCCGCATCCTCATAAGGAGAGATCGGCACACAGACACACCCAGAGGGACACAGAGGGACCCGGGGAGAGACAGCCGTCCACGTGCCAAGGAGAGAGGCCTCTGAAGGAACCCACCCTGCCGACACCCTGGTCTTGGACCCCCAGCCTCCCGAAAGTGGGCAAATCCACCCGGAGCCCCGAGGCCCTGTGCGCCGTCCCGGCAGCCGCGGGGAGCTAGCACGGCACCTGACACTGAGGTGTCCGAGCCGGGACACGTGCCAGCCACCGCTCAGGGTGCTGCACGTGTGCTAACTCACCCCGCCTCCCCAGCCATCCTGTGAGATGGGTCCTGCAGTTAACCCGTTTCGCAGCAGTGGAAACTGAGGCACGGAGCAGGTAAACCACTTGGTGGGTGCTGGGAATAAAGAGACGCCCACGGCCTTGCCCCTGCCCTCGAGGACCTCAGTGTGCGGTTCAGGAGTGCAGCACGTGAACAAACAGCCGGCAGGGGCTCAGCGATGGGGGTCAGAAACCGCACGGCTGGGGGCCCCTCTTTGGGCCGAACCAGGAGACACATTTCAGCTCTCGACAGGCAGAGAGGAGCGGGGAGAGGAAGAACCTTCCAGATGGAGGCACGGCAGGAGCCAAGGCTCGGCGGTGCTGTGTGTGTGGCGCACTGAGCAAACAAAGCAGGAAGGAACCCAGAAAATATAATCCTGGGGTCAACTGACAAAGGCCAAGTATGCACTCGCCTGAGCACTTGAGAGACCCCCCGCCTTGTCCACCAGGAGGAGGGTGCCGCCGTGTCCCGGCGTCTTAGCTCGGCCGAGGCCACGGTGCAGGGGAGGAGCGGTGAGTGCGAGGGTCAGAGTCGAGCAGGAGATGGAGGGGAAGGGAGAGGAGGGCGCAGAGAGGCTGAGTCACCTACGGGAGGGCACACGGCGTCTGGTGGCAGGGCCTTCTCACTGCTGCCAGGTGAGCCTCTTCCCTCCTGAGGTAGGAGGCCCCCCGCCGGCCCCCACACCATCTGCACTGCCCCCTTGGGGACCTCTGGGACCTGGAATGTTCTCTGCCCTTTGGGGAAGAATGGGTCCACCTCTGGCTAACCTTTGTCCGGGCTGTCCTGCTGCTGGCTCCTTGGGGAGAGTCAAAGGGGGCAGCCATGCAGACCAATCTGAGGGGGGAGGCAGGGGCCTGGGCAGAGGGGAAACCCAGACTGATGGCCTGTCTGTAGATAAGGCCACCTAGGTGTCCGAGTGGGGACCGTGACGTGAGGGCCAGATCCTCCCAGCTCTGGGCAGCTTTTTATGCACAAGGAGGTGGCGGTGGAGGGGGGGGGGGTGGTGTCCTTTTAAGTCTCGACACCGACCAGGAAAGGTGGCATCTCCCGTTGCCGCCCCTCGGGAGCCTGCACTCCTGGGACTCTGACAACTGTGACCGCAGGAGGGACCGGTTAGCCAAACACAACATCGAAGCCAGCCAGGCCGGCGGACTCGGGTCACAGGACAGCCGTTCTGCGGGCCCATTTACAGAAGAGTAAAGCGAGGCACAGAGGGACAAAGGGCCTCGACCCAAGCCCACCGGGCTCTTCAGAGCGGACGGAGGGAGCAGAGAGGGCGGTCACCCCCCACCCCCGCCGCCGCCGTTTCCCAAGAGGCAAATAACCCCAGGTCAGGAGGCGTCTGGACTCCAGATCCGGCGGCCTCGCCTGTGAGGCCAGAGCCCGGACCTCACGCACACCGAGGGCTCCGTCCACACCGACCTCGGGGCCCTCCATCGCTAGGGACCCTTACCACGAACGGAAGGGGCACCCGTCCCTGAGTCCCATGGACCCCGTTCTTGGGGTTATTTAAAGGGCAAGGGGGAGAGCGAATGGCATTTATTCGATAGTTTCAAGGATCAAGAATTTCCAGATGTTTCCCCGGCTCCTGCCCGGCCCTCGTGCCTAGCCCCGGGTTCCTTCCCAACCAACTTACCTCTGGGGGAGGCGGGGGACCCCTGGGTGTGGGGGGGTGTCTGCTGCCGAAGGCCCATGGGGAGGAGGCTGCTGATTCCTGGAAAACTGGGGCGATTTTCCAGGCCAGCGACGGCAGGAGGCAACCCAGAGCCCACCCCCGAGAAGCCTGACCTCGGGGCCCGCTGAGGGAGGTAACGCGGGGGAGGGGGGAGATGTCGGGGAGGCGCCCGCGGGCCTAGCACGGAGCCCACCCACGTGACCACCAGAGGCTCCTGTGGGGACACATGGTATCAACGGATGAAGAAATGACAGCACGGAACACTCACTGAGCCCTGTGCCACGCGCATCACCTCTTGAGCAAAACCGGCGCCACACAGTAACTCGCCCCGGGTCACCCACGAGTGAGTGGCAGTGCGAGGAAGTGCGTGTGGCCAGCGTGTTCGAATCCCCCTCTGCGCTATTGCGAAGGGACCCGGGGAGGGGGGAGGGGAGGAGGGAAAGGAGGGATGGGGAGGAAGGCAGGCAGGCGAAACCTCCCTCTGAATACAGGAACTTGCCGTCCACCCTTGCGCCGTGGCCGGCTGGCCCCGGGACACACGACGGCCACACCTGGTGACTCGGGAGATACTCCCAGATCCCAGCCGCCATTCCAACTCCGGGGGGCCTCGCCGGAAGCACACTGGCTCGCTGGGGCATGTGCACCGGGAGACGTCACAGGGACGTCAGCCGCGGGACAGGCTGTAAGAGCGAGAAGGTGGGGGAGCGGACACAAAGTGCCCCCCGAAGCGACACGGATGAACTGTGGTTATTCGCACAGGAGAGTCGCACCTGTCACTAGGGATTCGTCCATAAACACACCACGGAGCGGGGAAGAGCGAGACGCAAGAGCGAGATGCAAGCAGAGATGGCCGGCACGGCATCGTTCCTGCATATTTAAAGCCCACGAGGGGCGCCTGGGGGGCTCGGTCGGTTAAGCATCAACTTCGGCTCAGCTCATGATCTCATGGTTCATGGGTTCGAGCCCCACGTCCGGCTCAGTGCCGACAGCTCAGAGCCTGGAGTCTGCTTCCGATTCTGTGTCTCCCTCTCTCTCTGCGCCTCCCCTGCTCTCGCTCTGTCTCTCTCAGAAATAAACATTCTTTAAAAATTAAAAAGAAAAGAGAAGCACACCACAGGACGGCATGCACCGTTTGTGGACACAGACAGCCATGCCGAGACCAAGCGAACACGGAGGAGAATGGAACTGGCAGAGTGAGGACGGGAGGGCGGGGCGGGGCGGGGCGGGGGAAGGAGAGCTCTCCGCTGTCTCCGTAAGGGTTCCCTTCTTTTGAAAATCGCAAACGCACGTGCCGTCAACCTCTAATCTCCCAGGGTGTCTAGGGACCAGAATCCCCAGCTTAAATAGCTCCACAATTACAACTTGCTGACCATCATTCGTCTGGCAGGTGGCAGGAGGCGGGGTTCACATCCTAGCCTGCCACCACCCCCCCGCCAAGGAGCCTGGAGGACCCCGGATGCTCGCTCTGGTTGCCGTGTGTTCAAGCCCACATTCCCGGGCTGCCTCCGCTCACTACCGGCTCTGCCGGCCACACTGGGCCTCTGTGCTGTGGCCCCCAGGCCTGGCTGCGGCCGGGCTCAGCCCCCAGGGGCTCCCCCGCGGGCTGGGGGGGCTCCTCCGAGGAGGTCCTGGCCCCTCAGGCTGCCCCACCCATGCATCTCCCCAGAGGTTCCCTCTCTCTCTCTCTCTCTCTCTCTCGCTCTCTCTTGCAGACCTCACAGCGACTGTACTTGGATAGCACCAACCCCCATGGTCACAGAAGCAGTGATGGCTCCTCTGAGGGTGTCACAGGGGCTCCAGAAGGCCATCCAGCCTCACACGCTCGTGGGGCTCCCGCCTCCCTGGCCTCACCGCTGCATGGACGGGCAGGACACACTCACCACAGGGCCTTTACCCCTGCCGTGCCGCCCTGTGCTCTCCCCTGGGCACTAGCTTTACCCGAGGGCCCTCGCGTCACCCCCCAGAGGGGCCGGGCAGGTCCCTCAGCTGCCCGGGTGCCCACTTCCCCACCCCGAGGGAGCCCTTATCCTGCCTTCTTCCACTCCGTGGACCGGCCGTCCCTGGCATTAGAATGGCGACTTAGAACGTACTCATTCGTGGTCTATCCCCCAGACCAAAACGCCCACTCTGTCTGCCTTCTTCCTGCCGAGCCCCCAGCTCACAGCAGGACCACGAAAATATGCGTGAAATGAGCAGTCCTGTGATTCCCACCCTTGAATCCCAACACAGCTAGGCGGTTCGGGTGGGTCTTGGGCAGGGGACAGGAGCAGCACCCAGAAGGACAGAGAGGAAGAAAGAGGGAGCCCCAGGAGCAGGGCACGAACACCGTGGAAGGGTCAGGGTCAGGGTCAGGGTCAGAGTCAGGGTCGGGGTCAGGGTCAGAGCTAGGGTCAGGGTCAGAGCTAGGGTCAGGGTCTGAGCTAGGGTCAGGGTCAGAGTTAGGGTCAGGGTCAGAGTTAGGGTCAGGGTCAAGGTCAGGGTTAAGGTCAGAGCTAGGGTCAGGGTCAGAGCTAGGGTCAGGGTCAGAGCTAGGGTTGGCGGAAGAGCAGAAATGGCAGTGCCTCCACGATCAGCCATTCTGGAACACAGGTGGGCAAGCCTCACCAGGCTGGGGCTGGAGGCGGACGTCCGTCACTCTGTGTGGGCAGGGCCAGCCGTGGATGTGGGGGCAGGTCCCCACAGAGCAGGGCAAGCTGTAGTGAGTGGTGGGACAGCACCGGCAAAGTGCCGAGAAATGGGTGGTGTTTTCTGCTCGGCATCAATCCCCTCCCGACTCCATCCTGGATGGTCCTCCACCCCCAGCTCCTTGCTGTGCTCCCTGACCAGGCTTCAGGTAAGGGCTCCACCCACAGAGCGTCCCCCTGACTCCTTAGTCCCGTTGGAAGAAAAAGTAAACAGCTCCCAGATAACTGCTTTTTTTTTTTTTTGTTTTGAGAGAGTGAGAGAGAGAGAGAGAGAGAAACTCTCAAGCCTGATGCGGGGCTCGATCTCATGACCACGTGACCATGAGATCATGACCTGAGCCGACATCAAGAGTTGGATGCTGAACCGACTGAGCCACCCACACGTCCCCAGATAACTGTCCTCAGCAAAAAAAACAGCAAACGCCGCCATTGGCTCAATGTGGGTGGTGGATGGATGGTCACCATGCCATTGCCTGCACCCTCTCAGGGTTGAAACTACAGCCATGCAGAACAATGCTGGTGCCACCACTTCAAGAAAGCCTTTGGGGACATCTGCTCACCACACAGAGGCGCCCCGGCAATCCCGCCCCCGGGAGCCCACCGCACAAAAACACACGTTCTGTCTGCCATAGGCCATCGCCCGGAATGGACAGAGCAGTGATGTCTGAATAATGGCGAGGTGGAAACTATCCAACGCCAACCCACAGCAGGACAGCAGGTGGCTGTGTAGTCGGCCGAGGGCACACGGCCCGGCAGGGAAGGCACAGGACAGCTACCGAGACGGCGCGGGCGGACCTCGCACGGTTGCGTGAAAGCTGCAGATACGGCAGACGGCGCACTGCTGGGCCCCCTCGGTATCAGGTTCAAAACAGGTGAACCGAGTCCACGGCGAAGACGACCAGAAAAGCATGCGTTCTGGTTGAAGAGCGAAATTAGGCAGAAGTTCGGGGACGTGCTGCGTCATGCTGGGGGCTGGTTTACGCAGTGGGCGTGTTTGCCAAAATCCAGCGAACTGCACCTAACGTGTGTGTACTGCATACGTGTACACCTTATCCCAGGGGACCCGAGAGAAACATATACAAAGACAGAGTATAGTTGGCGGAGTTTGCTTTTCACAGCGGTAGGAGTCAGCGTTTCCGAAACTACTTCTTTCGTACTTTGGGGCTGAGCAAATGAGTAAAAATATTTGGGATAATGGAAGCGAGGCTCCTCCCTGGCGAGCAGGAAAGTCATAAGTATGGAAAGGGAGAATGTTTGCACTCCAATGCGTCGGAAGCATCAGTACCAACTCATTGTTATAAAGACACGTGGATGGAAGGATACGTGCTACCCGCGCGTACACGTCTATACGTATATACGCATTTGTTTCTATATCTGTGAATGTCTGCTTCTCTATTTCTGTATGTACATATCTTTCTCCTGCCTCCTGCCTCCTTTGCCCTTGTCCATAAGAGGTAAGGCTTGGGGTGCCTGGGTGGCTCAGTCGGTTGAGTGTCTAACTCTTGATTCAGCTCCGGTCACGATCCCAGGGTTGTGGGATCGAGCTCTCTTGCACGGAGCCTGCTTAATTAAGGGTCTCTCTTTCTCCCTCTGTCCCCTCCCTCACTTGCATTCTCCCTAAAAAAAATTTTTTTTAATATTAAAGAGATAAGGTTTTCACTGCGCCGCCCACCAAGAGGGCAGAGAAGTAATGACAGCCCAGTAACGACAGACACATCTAGGGTCTGGGCTTTGGCTTCTAAGCACCATTTCCCCTGGAGAGCGGGCTGACTCCAGGGCTGGTTCAGGGAAAGCGGGGGACGAGCCGGTAACAAATCTTGTGCCAGAAAGCGTGGAAGTGCTCCAGGTCAGAGAGACCCGAGGCCGGCTCACGGGGGCTGCTGCTGGTCACGTCTGGAGAAACTTAGGCACGAAAACAACGGAGAGCCACGCATTACGACCTAGTGGATAAAATAAAAGAAACTCATGAGCCCATGTTCAAGACAGAAAGGGATAAAGAAAGAAGAGACAGAGGGAGGGAGGGAAGGAGGGAGGGTAGGAAACACTCTTTTCTACAGAAGGATGCCAGCCAACACACTCAGACAGAGGGTGGGCCAGCGGTCAGCGGATGCTAAAAGGAATAGCTAAACGCTGGGTGAGGACAGAACATTTACCTGTTCTCAAAGTTCCTTTCTACGGGTTACTTACTAACCGCAAGGAGGAGACGGCCACCTCGCAGGGGGCCGGCAAGTCACTGGAGACCAGGAACACGGGGCTGGCCACCCACCTCTCCTGACAGGAGGCACCGAGGACACAGAGCTCCCCGGCGGGACTCCCGCCGAAACCACTCGACGACTCTCAATACGAGCGAACCCAGACCGATACAGGGTGAGGGCATGGACCACGCACCCGCCAGCACTCCACGGTCCACAACGCACAGAGGAAGGCGGCTGGGGGAGCTGTGTGCCTACAGCGTGGGGTCCTGGACTGGACTGGAGCCGGGTCTGGGAAGTGGGGTCTAGACCCCGAGCAGCCCGGGGCGGGCAGCCGCGAAGTTTCGACACAGGCTGCGGGGTCGGCGCTGCAGGACTGCTTCGAGACCGAAGTCCCTGGTGTAGACAGGAGTGCTGTGATTAGCTGAGACAGCATGCTGGTCCTCAGGAAGCTGGGTGGAAAGGGATGGGGCTCCCTGCGCTGTTTTTGCAACCCTTCTCTAAGTTTCAGATTCTATCGGAAGAAAACGTTACCCTTCCCCTGCCCTCCCCCCCCACAAAAAGAGGCCGGGCGACCGGAACTCAAATGCTGTGGGGGGCTGTGGGGACCGCAATGACCGCTCTGGGAAACAGTCGGTCCCGAGGCAACACCTGCCCTCTGACCCCAAAAGTCCCGCCCCCCCCCATAAACCCAGCGGAGATGGGGAGGAGGGGGCGGCGGCGTCCCAAGACCTGCGCCGGCCCCAGACTGGGGATGACGCCAGTGTCTGTGGAGGGCGGAACAGACCGAGAGCTCGTGTATTCGCCCGATGGCGTCCCTGCACGGAAACCGACCCACGAGTCCACACGGCGGGGGTGGGGGGCCCGACACCAGACACAGCACCGCGGCAAAGAAGCTGGACACAAAACCAGCGGGCAGGGTTCCCAGTGGGGCACGGGTGCCCGGAAGGTGCGCTGACCGCAGCTGGGAACGGGCCTGGGCTCTGACGGGTTTGGGCATCTTCGCTGCTCGGAAGGCTTCTGATTTGCGCCTTTTCTATCTACGCGAACTATTTCAATAAAAATGTAAAACTTAAGCCCAAAACAAAAGGTTTCTAAAATACTTTAAAAAAACAAACAAACAAAAATTCAGTATTTCATCAGCCCAACATGCAGAGATGAGAAGAACGTTCTAGGCCTCCGGGAAGGGCGACGTCCATGGACAGGGAGCAAAGCAACAACGTGGCGCTGAACCGTGAGGACGAGCCGGGGCTCAGCGGCCACAGGCTATTCACACCTCGGGCAAGGCCTTCTGTCCCCTCAGTCCTGCGCCCCGCGGTCCTCCTAGGACGGGGTGGGGGCCCCACAGCATCAGGGGAAGCCCTGAATGAAGAGGAGGTACACGAGAAGAGGGAGAGAGAGAGAGTACGTGCGTGGGGGAGAGGGGCAGAGGGAGAGAGAATCTGAAGCAGGCTCCACGCTCATGGAGGTGCCCGACACAGGGCTCGATCCCACGACCCCGGGATCAGGACCTGAGCCAAAATCAAGAGCTGGATGCTCAACCGACTGAGCCACCCAGGCGCCCCGGCGCCGTTTAAAATTAAAGAATACAACTGCCAAAGTTAGGTGACAAGCCAAGGCTAAAAATATACATACACTCCGATGAGACTCATTAACTGGCTTTTCCTGGGCGAGCGTCTTAGCCGCTCTGCTGCGGTCTCCCAGCGCCGCCCTCCCCGAGCACCTTTGAGATTGGGAAGCTGGGGCCGGGCGCGTGGGCTGGCCGCCGGAACCAAGGCCCTGGGGGCGTGGCAGGGAACCGGGGAGGCCCTCGCTCGGCGGGGCAGAGACGGCCAGACCCTCCAGGTACACAATGCGGACACTCCATCCCTCCATAAACGAGAGCAGATTGGTTCTGCTTAATTCTTTTTTTTTTTTTTAATTTTTTAATGTTTATTTTTGAGACAGAGACATAGATGAGCAGGAGAGGGGCAGAGAGAGGAGGAGACACAGAATCTGAAGCAGGCTCCAGGCTCTGAGTTGTCAGCACAGAGCCCGACATGGAGCTCGAACCCACGGACCATGAAATCATGATCTGAGCTGAAGTCAGATGCTCAACCGACTGAGCCGCCCAGGCGCCCCTGGTTCTGCTTAATTCTCACTGCCTTCCCCGGCACGCTGTGCGAGGAAGAAACCGAGCCATGGCCCGATGGGCTGCGTCCGAGGACCCGCGGCTCCCGGCTGGCCTGGGCCCGGGCGTGCACGGCGTCCACCACCTCCCCAAACAGCCGGGCAAGCAGACCCCAGGCAGGCGTGCCCTCGCCCTTCTCTGTGGCCTCCGGATGCTTCCCCACCGCGGCATCAGCTGTCCGAGGCAGCATCCCACCTGCTCCTGAGTCCCGGGCGCATCCCAGGCGCTGGGACCCGCACCCCTCGGCTGTCCCCACCCGGCGCTCTGGCCCATCCTGGCCCTGCGGAAGCAGGGGCATTCTGGGGGCAGGAGGGCCTGGATGGTTCTTCCTGCTTCACTCCGTGCCGGGGCATCAAACACCGGTGAGGGAGGGAGGCAGGAGACGCCGGCCCAGCAGGCTCGGGACGTGCCAAACCTCCGTGGCCCAGACCAGGACAGTGTCTTGCCGGAAGCCCCGAGCCCCAGCTTAAGTTGTCCTTAGGGTCTGGCTCCAATGCAAGGGCTAGGGGGGAAGCGGCCAGCCATGTCTGATCCGGGACCTGCAGGGGCCCGAGCCCTCCCCGTCCACGGCTCTGCTCTTCCCTCAGCAAGAGGCCCCTGAAATAGTGCTGCGTGCACCCCACGCCGACACAATCATCCTGTCTCTACCCTGGAGACTCACTCACGCTGTGCCGGAATTCCCCTTGGGGAAGTCCCCAAACCCAGGCTCTAGCACAGAGGAGCTGTTTCTGGAAGCAGCCGGTGTCCGACGACCATTGAAGCCATCACGTCAGGCCCAGAAACGGCCCCTTCCCACCTCCGGCCACCGTTGCGGCCTCCTGGTCTGCAGAGCCCAGCTCCCATCCCCCCCCCCCCAGGAAGACTGCCCCCATCACCCGCTGCTCTGAAACACCCCAGGTCCATGGAGTCCCCACTGGTATTAACGGGGGCCAAAGCTGACTCCACACGATGGGACCCTTCTGGAACAGACAGAGCGTCTTGGGAACCGTGCCGGAGACCGGAAAGAACAGCCTTTGCACACCTTTGAACCAGGCTTGGCCACTCCCGGCTGTGGGACCCTGGGTAAGTTACTTAATAACCCTGAGCCTCGGTTTCCCCTGGGCGTATAACGTGGATAACAAAGACCCCCCCCCCCCGCCCCACCCGCGGGATCCGTCCGAGGATCGAGCAAAGTAACTGTGTCAGAGCTTGCCCCGGCGCCGGCCACATTCAAGTGCAGAATACCCGCGCTGGCCTAGCGACTGGCGGACACCAACCCCCTCCCTCGGCGGACCGTCCGCGGCTCCCCGAAGCTCAGAGAACCCTGGACACTTGCCCCACGCCTACCACCCAGAGGGAGCCCTCGAGGGCCCGAATTCACAAGAGCGGCCGAAAAGAGGCTACTGGCCCAGACTTATAAGCACCTGCCTGCTTCGTCCGGTCTGTGTTATGAGGCTCACTGGGAGGGTCTGACGGACACGGGGGCGCCGGGAAGGGGGGGGGCAGAAAGAAAGGGAGGGAGAGGGTCTGAGCAGTTCTAAGTTTTCCCTCCAGGAAGCGGCCTCTACAGCACTCTGAAAGCAGGGCGCTTAATAATGGGCCCCCAAGAGCCACCCCCAGGTCAGCGGAGTGGGCTGGGAAGGCCGCTCCCAGGGCTGGACGCAAACCCGCGGCTGGGAAAGCCAGGGCAGCCGTCCCCGCCTCTCCGCCTGGCTCAGGGCCACCAGCCTGTCCCAGCGTTCCAAGTTCTTGCTGGCCGAGCGTGGGAAAGCCGTCTCGGGCGGGGCAGGCCCCGGCACAGAGGCTTCTCCCCAAGACAGACACAGGCCCTGCCACACAACTCCAGCCCCCTGACTGTCCCGTCGGCTGGGCGACCGAGCGCAGCAGCCACGGGAGAACCTGACGTGTGATTCTTCTGGAAGGGCCCGTGACGGGTCGCGAGGTGTGGCGGGAGAAAGGCACCTGCTTGGCGCTCCTGAGTCCCGTGGGGGAGGACCGAGGGGTCGGCCTCTGGAGGCGGGGGGGCCCAGGCCTGCCTCGGCAGCATGGGGCCGCCTCTCCGAGCACCTGTTTCCCTGCGTACCCGGAAGAGGCTGGGCCAGACGGGGGCCCAGAGCCAACACCCAGGGCCCGGGGGTCCTGCAGGACGAGCCTGTCCTGGCGGGCAGGCGCGGCGGCCCTGGGGCGTCACGGCCCTCTGCCTCCCCTCCCCCTCCGTTCCCCCCGGCTCGGAACCCCAGGCTGCTGCTGGGAGGTGTCAAAATTCTTCAACGTCGGCGGCTCAGCAACGCCGCCCTCAAGTCCTCTCTGGCCACACAAAGCATGCCCGGAGGTTAGGCCTGACCGCAGCCCCCAGCACGTGACCTCTGCAGCCTCCTGTCCCCTCCTCAAGCCCGGGGGGGAGGGGGGGCACTGGACTCACTCTGCAGCCAGTTCCCGAAGCAGTGGGACAGTCCCCGTCTCAGTCCCTGGGGGGGATCGGTGACTAGGTCACCAGCAGAAAGAAGAGGGTGCCTTGGACAGGCTGTCTCGTTGAAACGTGACCAACGCCTCCGGCAGGGCCTTCCTGCACGTGGTGTGGCAGCAGGTGGCCGCTCGGGCCCGGCCTGTGGGACTCCGCAGCCAGCAAGGGACGGGGCTCCGGGCATCCGCTGAACTGAAAACACAAGGCTCTCCTGTCACCGTGCCAGCTGCGGGCAACCTCAGGGCGGAAGAATCCCACACCCGGAACGTGCGGGAATGCAGGGAGCAGGAGACAGTCACTCACGGCCTCCGGGCCCCGGGCCCACCTGCCCACGCGGCCCCCAGGCTCCCTGAGCGCAGCCCACCCTCCCGCTGACCCCGCAACCCAGGAGGGTCCAGTGCCCCCGGCAGCTCCCAGGACGGAGAGCCCGCCCCAGCAGGAGGTGGTCAGAGTCGCAGCCACGGGGTCTGAGGTCCCCCTACCCCAACTTCAGTGCTGGCCCCCACACCCACTGGCCTGGCAGGGTGACCTTCCTGGGGCAAGTGGAGGCCTGTCTGCATGACGGCATGCTAAGCAGACCTGTCAGGACTGGTGGGCACAAAGCCCCTCCCATAGCCCCCCACCCCATAGTGACTGCAAAGCAGTGGTTCCGTGTCCTGCTCCTGCTCCTGTTGAGACCCCCGCCCGGAAAAAGCCAGCCTTGCCAGGACAAATTCTTGCCACCATGAGGGGGTACTACCAAAACGCCAGGCCACTCTGGGCAAGCCTCTGGATCCTTCCGAGACTCCGTGTCCCCACCTGATTCAGAGGGCCGTGTAGACCTGGAGCTCACAGGCAAGAGGCAGAGCCCCACGTCCACACTGGGCAAACACGGTGCAGCCAAGAGAGGCAACGTCACGTCAGACGTCTCCAGCGCTTGGCTGTCTCCCCCGGGCTCTCCACACTTCCGCCCTGTGCTGCTGCTGCAGAGGGTGTGCTGAGGGGCTGCGGTTACCCTCCAGCGCTTGGAAGAGGAGCAGAGGGCTGGCCGACACCAGCAGAGGGCTGGCCGACACCTCCGGCCCCACCGCCTTCTCCTCACACGCAGCTAGGAGCAAGGTGAGCTGCCGGGGACCTGAGCCCACCCTTGCCCAGAGCCCAGCGTGTCTTTAAGCTGGGAAAAGCTGGCGACGCCCCAACTGCTCTACCCGGCCAGCACCCCCCTCCCAGCCAGCCGGTCCTAGACCTGCCAACTCTGGAATTCTGGAAGCCTGGAGGACTCGGGAATCTTCCGGAACAACGGTGGGCTGGCACCAGCTCATGCCAGCTCATACCGGCTCACATTGGCTCACACTAGTTCACACCAGCTCACAGTGACTCATACCAGTTCACACCGGCTCATACGTACCAGCTCACATCAACACACGCCAGCTTGTACCAACTCACTCCAGCTCACACCAGCTCATGCCAGTTTGCACCAGCTCACACTACCTCACACTGGCTCACACCAGCTCACACTAGTTCACGCCAGTGCACAACAGTTCACACCAGCTCATACTAGGTCAGACCTGCTCACTTGGGTTCACGCCAGCTCACACCAGCTCACACCTCCTCACTCCAGCTCACACCAACTCACACTAGTCCACACTGGCTCATACTAGTTCACATTGGCTCTCAGTGGCTCACGCCAGTTCACACCAGCTCACACTGGCTCACATCAGCTCACATCAGTTCACACTGGCTCACACTAGATCACACCAGCTCACACTGGCTCACACTGGCTCACATCAGCTCACACTGGCTCACACCGGCACACCAGCTCACACCGGCTCACATCAGCTCACACCGGCTCACACCAGCTAGCTAGAGCCCACTATGCACACCTCCCCCACACTCCTTTACAGCTTGAAGCTGGTTGTGGGGGGGCGGAATTTACACCACAGATACCGGTAAGCACCACACATTAGGGAGCTTCTCCGGAGGTGCCTCACACCCCTGAGACGGCAGCGTGGGTCTCCCGAGCAGTGACCCTGCCTGAAGACCCACCAGGCGCCGGGCGAGTGTGGGCTCTGGTCCCAGGCAGGAACCAGACCAGCCCCTCAGCCCCGGAGCGGCTCACGGACCAGCCAGACAAAGGTCCCGCGTCTGCTCCCAGCTCCACGGGCGGACCTGTGTGCCAGGCACCGTTCTAGGCCCTGGGGCAAGAGCGAAGGCCCAGACAAGGACACGGCTCCTTCCACCGGTGCCGAGTGGGGTGCACAGACACACCACACGCGAGGAAACAATACCAAGGATCGGAAACGAAAACTTGATTAAAATAACAGCACTGCAAATAACGCACTTAAACCCTGAGAGACTATGACACCTGCATCGCTGAGAAGATGGCATGGGGGGAGTTCCACCTGACAGGCGACACGAGGCCGTCGGGACGGTGGCTCTGAGGAGGTGGCGCCCAGCCGGCCCCTGACGAATCAGGAGTCTGGCATGTCATCCAGGAGAGGGACAGTGGCAGCTCCGACCGTCACCCTACCTCTGTGCTTCTGCGGGTAATATTTTCCCGCCCGTCTGCCTAGAAAACTCCTACCCAGCCTTCAAAGCCCAGCTCTGCTATCACCTTCTCTGAAACGCCCACCTGCCCTCTCCTGGGGCTTCCTCCGCAGTACACGTGGGTTCCCCATCGGCCCCTTCCTCCCTGGTGAGGCTGGTGTCTCGTCCATGGCCAACCCTAAGGCCTGGCAAAGTGCCAGTACAAAGGGGACGCTCAAGAAATATCTCCGGAATTTAATGATCTAAAAATGTGTCTTAACGTCCTGTGTCCACCAGGATGCCCCAGGCAGGCTTTCGACTGACCAGAGACGCCGAGACGACCCGAGGGCCACCGTCCCTGGAGGCCCCTGTGCCCTGTGTGGGCGATGGAAAGAGGGACCCCCAGACGCGCCCACATCCTAGAGCCCAGAGCTTGAGCGAACGCCACTTTCCAGGCAAAACCGACTCGGCCGATGTGACTGACTGAGAACTTCGGGATGGGGCCGTCATCTCGGGCGCTCCCAGCGAACCCGATCTAATTACATGGCTCCTTAAAACGCAGGGCCCGTCCAGCCTACGATCAGAGAAAGAGACGGCGAAATGAAAGACCGGCCAGAGAGAGGCCGCACTGCCGGCAGTGAGGACAGAGGAGGGGCCGCGAGCCGAGGCAGGCAGGCGGCCTCCAGAGGCTGCAAAAGGCCAGGACAAAGAAGTCTCAGGAAGGGAATGCTTGATTGCAGCCAGTGGGACCCGTCTCAGACTTCTGCCTTCCAGAACTCTATGGTAATAAGACCACTATGTTTATGATACTCTGTTGCAGCCACGAAAGACAACAGAAGTGCGCAGTGCGCCAGCCTCGGTCACTTACTGGGGGGCTCTCCCCCGCCCTGGGCATTGCCCAGCCTCTACACCGTTCCCTGCCGCCCCTGCCACCTGCCTTCCCACCTCCTGCTTCGCCTGCCCTTTGCTGCTGGGTGAACTCCTACTCATCCTTCAGAACCCATTCCCAAGATCTCAGCGTGTCCCACGAGCCCGGAAACCACATCCCCCGAGGTACCTGGCAGCAAAGGGCAGGTGAAGCAGGACGTCGAGAAGCGCCTGGGTAGTGACGGGGTGTGGGCTGGTCGAGATCAGAGGTCCCCGGTCACTCGTGGGGTTTGCGGGACGACAGGACACCCTCGCCTTGCGGCTCGTCTCAGCTGCAGGTGCGTTCCCGCCAGGACAGGGGACGGCTCTCCGGACACTTATGTCGTTTCCTCCCGCCTACGTGGGGCTTTGATTTCTCCCCGTGCCGGGACCACCAGTACGACGGCCTCGGAGACAAACCTCCGCTCGCTCAGACACGCGCCGAGATCCCACCTCCCTGCGATCCGACGCGCACGAAGAGGCCCGACCTTGAGAACGGATGCTACGAACGTCACCAGAGACGCGCGAGTAACGCCCGGACGAGGCCGCTCAGGGCAGCCTGTTCACGTCTTCACGCCGGAGAGACTGGAAACCACCCGGATGTCCAAAAACGAGGATTTGGTTAAATAAATAACGCCTCCCTCAGCGGAGGGCTTATGACACGGCTACTAAAAACAGCAGTTTTGGAAATATCGGCGCGCAGGAAAATGTTTCATACAGAATATTCCATTGGGACCTCAAACATATACAACAGGCGTATATTTGCATCTTAAGAAGGTGGGCGAGGAAACTCCTCTCCAACGTTGACAGCCGTGGTCTCGTCAGGGGGTAAAACGGGACGGATTTTATGCCTCACCTATGTCAGAACTTCCAAAGTCTAGATAATCATAGCTTATAATTGTTTTTAATTAGATTTTTTTTTTTAGCGAGAATTTTCTGGGGAGGAATTTAGCAACACCCTCGACAAGGCGATGGCGTCACACAGCTCCCGTGGGAGGGAGCGGGACACGGCTGCCACGGAACCCACGAGCAGGGCTCCGTGGCCGCTGAGCCGGCTCCTCCGTGAACCCCGGGGCTGTGTCTGTGCCAGGGTTTCCGTCGGGCACAGGCAACACAGGAACCCTGATCCCAAGAGGGGATGAGCAGCGGGCTGTCGGGGAGGGTCCGGGAGAGCCCAGCGGAGGCACCTGGCCCGGCCGGGCCGGGACATCTGAGCACAGCAGGGCCGGGGCTGGGGAAGCAGGGCCGAGGGCGCTGCCCCAGGGAGGCCGGGCAGGGGAGCAGTGGGGGAGAGGGGGCTCTCACGGGAGAACCTGCAAGTGTCTTGAAGACCAAAGCCAGGGCCCTCGGTTAAATGCACGCCCGAGAATCAGATCGGGACCCCAAATTCACAGGCTGCCCGTCTCCACTGAGCACCTGTCCCCCACTGCTCAAAATCGCACCCAAGAGGGCCCCGGGGACCGGAAGCTGTGGGCTCCCGCTAATGCGGCCCGGCCGTCAGCCACCTGTGCGGTGAGAGCCCCACTCAGAACAAATCCTCCGTCGGGGGCGGACGCGGCAGGGCCCTCCCAAAGACGCTGGGGCCCTGGGTACTTTCTGCTCACGTGTGCTGTTTCCCTGGACTCTTCCGGAGCCTGGGGCGGGCCTCTCCCACCTGCAGGAATGGGGTCGGAGGAGCAGGATCCAGGAGAGGGAGGGAGGGAGGGAAGCTCAGGAAGGAGGGTCGAGTGGGTGAGCCGGATGGGACGTGGCTCCCTGAGGGCAGGGTGGGCCCCACCCCCGAGGCCAGACTAGGCTGGAAAAGCCTAGAATGTTCCTGTCACCTGCCAAGGCTGCCCCTGTGCTTCCCCAGTGCAGCCTCCGGTTGCAGAAGGATCGCTGGTAGGTGCTGTTAGGGACGAGAGCGCGTGGCGGGTGGGTGCCGGGAATGGTGAGGACGCGTACGTGTGAGACCTCAGTGGCCACGCCAACACGGGAGGCACCTTGCCAGGGGAGCTGCCCTGGAAGAAAAGGGACACCGTGGTGGTGCCCGAGGATGGGATCCTCCTCCAGAAAGCCCTCCTTGATTGCCAAGTTCCTCCGCTCAACTGAGTGCGGGCGTCTCGTGTTTCCCTGGTTCTCTTGGCTTCATCATGGGGCAGATGACACGCCATTACCCTGGGCTGTTTGTCTGTCTGGTTCTTTCACTAAACTGTGAGACTTGGGGGTCCTTGGCCATGCCTTACTCAATCCCAGAGCCTGGATGATTAGATGTGAGGACAGGGGGTTAGTGGACATGGGTTGGATACATGGGGGGTAGAGGATGGATGGATGGATGGATGGATGGATGGATGGATAGATGGGTCATGGGGGTTGGTGGGTAGGCAAGGGATGGATACTTGCGGGTGGATAATGAATGAGTGTAGGGGGGTTGCTGGGTAGACAAGAGATAGACACATGGGGGGATGATGGATGGATGGATGGATGGATGGATGGATGGATCGATGGATGGGCAGATGGGTGGGGTGGGTGGATAGGTGGTGAATGGGTGGATGATGGATGGATGGATGGATGGATGGGTGTTGGGCGGTTGGTGGATAGACAAGAGATAGACACATGGGGGGATGGAAGGAAGGATGGATGAATGGATGGATGGATGGATGGATGGGTGGGTGTTGGGAGGTTGGTGGGTAGAAAAGAGACAGACACATGGATGGATGACGGACGGATGGTGGGCGGATGGATGGGTGAATGGATGGATAGAAGGACAGATGGATGGGTAGATGGGTGGGGTGGGTGCATAGGTGGTGAATGGGTGGATGATGGATGGATGGATGGATGGATGGATGGGCAGATGGGTGGGTGAATGGATGGATAGAAGGATGGATGGATGGGTAGATGGGTGGGGTGGGTGGATAGGTGGTGAATGGGTGGATGATGGATGGATGGATGGATGGGTGTTGGACAGTTGGTGGGGAGACAAGAGATAGACACATGGGTGAATGGATAGATGGGTAGATGGATAGATGGATGGGTGTGGGGGGTGGGTAGATAGGGAATGGATACATGAAGGTGGAGGCTGGAGAGATGGAGGCATTGGTGTTGGAAGACTGGGGGGGTGGACGGGAGAGGACGTGCAGGGGATGGATAGACGGATGGATGAGTGACAGATGGTGGGTAGAGATGGCGGAAGCAAGGGAAGAGGCTAAGGTGGGCCAGGGAAGGAGGAGGGATGGCCCACAGGCAGAGAAGACAGGTTGGGAGGTGTCCTCGGGGTGTGGGACAGGGGGAGCCAGGACCTGAGTGCGGGCAGAGGGAGGGAGAAGAGGCTCGGGGGACGCTGAGGGATCGCCTCACACGTCCTGTGACCTTTCAGCCGCCCAGATCTTGTTCCAGAGTATTCTCCAGGCACCTCAAGGCCTATGAGCCTGACCTCATCAAACTGTTGATTCAAATCGAATTATTTCTTGAAGAGACTCAAACACTGAAAGCTTTTAAGTCAGCGCCCTGTCTTGATCCCTATCTGCTCTGGGTCTTGATTAAATCAAACTCCGGCCTCCACGGGGATGCATGCGGGGAGAGAGGCTGGCCGGGGAGGGATGGAAAGGCCCCCGGGGAGGAAGGAGCAGGCCTGGCATCCACTAAGGGCCGAGCATCCACACGGATTAGCTGCCGCCCTCGTCAGAGCAGCCTGGGCCGTCCACGCCGCCGAGACCTCCTGCTCGGACTACACGGGAGAGGATGCGAGGCAGGGGCGTCTCGGCTCCTGAACTCCAAGCAGGACCTCTGCAGGGACCATACCGCACTCTGGCCCGCGATCAGCCTGCGGGTAAAGCCCATCGAGGCTTAAGACGGTCTCTCCAAAATCCCTACTGTTTCCGGGCCACCAAAGAGCAAATCACTTCTTCTGTTGATAATTTGCCCACCAAAGACCATGGCGATAAGCCCTCGGCCACCGCCCACCTAGAAGGACCCTCTCGGCACAGCTGGTCTTTGTTGGCCCCACGCCTGGGGCCCCAGGGGGCTGCCATCAGCTTGGGAAGCGGTCCACACACGGTCTCTGTCCACCTGACCCTGGGACAGTTGAGCCACGTGGACGTCCCCAGGCCTGGCCGTTATCCACCTCTGCAGGCAGGACCTCCACGCCGCTTCGTACCAGCGCGTGTCAGGAGGGCCTCGGGTGGCCGGGGTTCCCTGCTCAGACTCCTGAGACCCTGCCTTCCCAACGCAGCACGCGCAAAGTCTACGCGTTAAAAACGGGGAGGGAGACGTCAACAGGACCAGGGCGCCAAATCGGTTTTAAACAGAATGGTGTTATAACACGGTAACACGAGGAGTAAACGGAAGTGATCTGCAAATCTCAAACACCAGCTCTCCCAGAACACAAGGTCCACAAAACCAGAGTTTCCCAAGGTTCGTTCCAAGGAAAACCGGTCCCAGGAAATGCTCGGCGGAACAAAAATAAAAAGTATATGTAAATATTAAAACCGAGAAGTAAAATCAAATGAAAACCAACTTCGCTTTAATTTCAAATGAGGAGGTAACATTTAAATAAAGCCAAAATGAAAGATTTGGGCTCAGAGGAGATAGAGACTCCACACAAGCTTTTTCTGGAGATGGGTGAGGCACGTCGGCACGTCAGACGCCCGGAATCCTGCTGCAAAGGAGCCTGGGTGATCTTCAACCTCGGAATGTTGGCCGGACTCATACGGCCACAAAACACGTATTTTCCTGGACACACTTAGGACCTACGTGACACTTCCAAGTGTCAATCAGGAAACGTCGACTTCGCTCCTCTCCCCTCCCCCATCGGTGTCGGGTGGGGCCGTGTGGGTTGCTTTGGTCGACAGACTTGGACTTGGACTTGGAGCAGATGTGACAGAAGCGGAAGCTTTCGGCGGGTTTGTGCGGTTGGCTTGGCTCTTGAGCTGCAGGGTGGTGCCTGGGAAGAACACGTCCCGGTGGACTCTGCCCCCTCAGCTTGGGTTCCAGAACAAATAAAGATGGAGCAGGCCACGCTCGCCAGCCTGAAGCTTGAGGTAGAGCTGCCCGGCCACGCCCCGTCTAAGGAAGCCAAAGCTGTCGACCCAGGGGCGTGAGAATAAGTGCACAGTGCCTGCCGCTGAGTTTGGGTCACTTGTTACACAGCATTATTGTCACCGTAGCTGACTAATACACCATCCCACCAGAAGCATGCTTCTCAGAACTGCACGCGAAATAACACGGCAAAGAAAAACGTTCCTAAGGGGAAGCAGTCTTAGAATCTGTTGGGAAAGAACGAACGGCACGAGGTGAGAACTCACGACACGCTCAGAGGACGTACATCTCAAAATGAAGGGTCCTGGAGGACCTGGGCCCTTGACAGCGGAGAGGCGGGGTTTAAAAAAAAGGTAAGAGACACGAAAGAAAAAGATGCAAGATGCAAGCAGGTAAATCCCAGGGGAGGAAACATGACTAGTCGATAAAAACAGGAAGTATGTTCCACCTCACGAGGAATCACAAAACCACAAAATAAAACAACAGCGGGCTACACCCTCACATCTACCCGAGCGCGGGCACGTGAGGTCTGACGACGCCGAGACGCCGAGGGGGGGCCACTCCACACACAGACTGGCGACAGGGAGAGAAGAAGGAAGCTGGAGGCTCACGTGAGGATGCCTGCTGCAGCCCTGACGGGAAC
The DNA here is from genome assembly GCA_030068075.1 of Paguma larvata. NCBI lineage: Eukaryota > Metazoa > Chordata > Mammalia > Carnivora > Viverridae > Paguma > Paguma larvata. The sequence goes on along the minus strand of CM057823.1, from coordinate 192,206,805 downwards.
CCCAAATCCGGGGCAATAAAAGTCCTCCCGCCCCCACGACAAGGGGAACGCACAAATCAACCAGACGCCACGGGCCACGTGCAGAAATGACCAAAACCGAGTTGGGAGTACAAATCAAATTACAGAAGGCAGCAGGGTGCCACTTCTACCAATTTCTTTGAATTTTTTTATGTTTATTCATTTTTGAGAGAGAGAGAGAGGAAGAGAGCACGAGCGTGGAAGGGCCAGAGAGAGAGAGAGAGAGAGAGAGAGAGAGAGATACAGAATCCGAAGCAGGCTCCAGGCTCTGAGCTGTCAGCACAGAGCCCGACGTGGGGCTCGAACCCACGAACCGTGAGATCATGACCTGAGCCGAAACCAAGAATTGGATGCTTAACCATCTGAGCCCCCCAGGCGTCCCTGTAACAGTACATTTCCTGAAGAGGAGAAACCCCACTGGGAAAACATTAACATCCAGCACAGCTGGGGAACTGGTCTAGGGCTAGCCTAGGCTCTGCTATGACAACAGCTAAAGCCCTAAATTTCAGTGGCTTCGATGTACTGTTCCTGCTCACCAGCCACTGGCCCCCACACTAATCAGGTGACCCCCAGAAAAACTACAAGAGAGGCTGGGGAACGCTTGGATTATTTGGTGAGCTCTAGGCTAGACAGTCTCTGACACACGGTACCTAGCGCATTCTATGATTCATGTGTACGTGAAAGATTCCATGATTAAATTCACGTTAGAAGAAAGAGAATCACCCCCACAAAAGGGAGGGGGCTCCGGCAAGGCACTCTGGGAGAAAACTCGAGACCATGCCCACCCCCAGTATTCTTGAGGTTTCCCCTGGCAGAAGGTCCCGCCCAAGGTCATGTGCGCCAGGGGAATGTAGGGCTGGCGTGGCTTTCACAGCCTCCCGGTTCAGAGACGGTACAGGACGAGGTCAAGTGGGCTGTGGGACTGAGGCTGCTGTGCCAAACCGCCTCCTCACAGCCGTGCTCAGGATGAGGCCGCAGGCAGTCCCGGGGCTGCACCGCAGCAGAGGGGTGGGGTGGGGAAGGGAGGGCCAAGGTCCACTTTCGCCCACATGCGTGGGACACCCCCAGTCCCCTCTCACTCCGCTTGCCGGCATCAGAGCCAACTCTGTACTCCTGGCCCCACCCCTCCCCTAGGACGGCCGCACAGATGTACACAGTTCTTTAGGTCATGGGAGTGTTTCCTAAGAACCATATCACCATTCATCCATTCACCTGTCCATCCCCGGGTGAGCAGGCGTAAATGCTGAAGACTGGGGGGGAGGGGGGGAACAAGAGAAATGATGCCTCGAAAGCTCCTCCTCTCCCCCCTCCTGGGAAACCTCAAAGGGGCCACTTAATGTCCTCGTCCTGAAATTATATCTCAGTGTAAAGAGACACCCCCGCTGGCGGGTTGTGGGTTTCCCCAGCTCTTCGGTGGAGACAGGGAGAAAGAAAAGCGTCGGAGCGAGGAGGGTGCTCGGCGCACTCGGTGGACTCCAGACCGCGTCTGAACTTGAGGGCGCGAGCGGGGGGACCGTGTGCACTGACCTGGATTCACGACACCAACTCTCCTCCTCCAGGGAGGGAAAAAAAGCAGGGGGAGGGGCGGTGGAGAGGACAAACAGAAAGCGGCCGACCTTTCTCCGGCGCCGTCCGTGCCCACGGACGAAACCCCTCAGCGCGGCCCGCCGTCTCCTACGTGCATTTGGCAGCCAAGGCGAGGTTGCGAGGCGGCCAACTCACAGGGCCGCGCTGGCCGGCTGGGCGTCTGGATCTCGGCCCTCGGCCTTGGAGGACGTGCAGGTGCACGCGGAGAGGAGGAGGCCCGCCCTCGGCTTGACTTACCGCCACAGAGAGCTTTCCAGAACCTTCCCCATGTCGGCATGGTAATACTTCGTCAGGATCAAGATCACCTGTGGCGGCAACAGAGAGACAAGGGCGGAAGTTAGCGAGTTTCGGGGTGCCGAGAGAGGGGTGTGGGGACGCTCCCCGACCCAGGGGCTGGGGTACGTGGAGCGTCAGGGGCCCCGGCCTTTCCGTCGGCTTTCCCGGGAGGCCCCAGCCACTCTGCAGCAGGGCGCCGCGCACAAGGCTGGTGTCCGCTCTGAAACCTCCTTCCCGTCTTCAGAGGGACTTTGGGACCATCCCCGTCCTGCCGGGGGCCACCCAGGAGTCACCACTCAGCAGGAAAAACTCTTAAATTTTTTTTTAATGTTTCTTTCTTTACTTTTTTTAACGTTTATTTATTTTTGAGAGACGCAGAGACAGAGCGTGAGCAGGGGAGGGGCAGAGAGAAAGGGAGACACAGATTCTGAAGCAGGCTCCAGGCTCCGAGCCGTCAGCACAGAGCCCGATGCGGGGCTTGAACCCACAGACTGTGAGATCATGACCTGAGCCGAAGTCGGCCGCTTAACCGACTGAGCCACCCAGGCACCTGTTTCTTTATTTTTGAGAGACAGAGAGAGATGGGGCGTGAGCAGGGGAGGGGCAGAGAGAGAGGGAGACACAGACTCAAAGCAGGCTCCAGGCTCTGAGCTGTCAGCACAGAGCCGGATGCAAAGCTCGAACCCACAGACCATGAGATCGTGACCTGAGCTGGACGCTCAACTGACGGAGCCCCCGGGCGCCCCTCAGCAGGAAAACTTGGAACTCAGCTCCAGGCAATCTTAAACCGTGGCCAGAGGGTCAGCTGAGGTGGTGTCCCCAGGCCGGGCAGAGAACGCCTTTGGCAAGGCTTCGGAAGATGGGGCCTTGTCTCCACCGAGGCCTTCGAGAACCACCCGAGACCCCACCCAGAACACCTGGGGGGGCCGAGACAACACAGGAGCAGGCCCCAGAAGCGGGGATCCCCGCTCCTGTCCCGCCAGCGCCGGCGGGGGCCCACACAGCACGGACGGCACACACGCTGCTCCGCGGCCGGTCACCCACGCATCGCACACCCGGGGCCCCACCCGACGACGTGCCATGTCCTTCACCCCCCTGCAGAAAAGACAACTGTTACGCAATAACAACAATAAACGTGCTGAGGGCCCCCCCGAAAGTTCCTCCAGACGCACGGACAGACGGACGGACGGACAGCCACAGAAAGGAAGCGAGGCTCTGCCTGCCTGGCGGGAAAAAGCGCCTTGTCCCCAGTGACTTCACTCGCCAGCGCCTCTTCCCAGACACCAAATTCCAGTGCGCTCACTGCCAGTCTCTCTCAGCTGCTCCGCGCGCTCCCGTTGCCATGGGGACCCCGGGAGGGGACCCCAGGGACACCCCCCGCCACTGGCTACCAGCAGAGCCGTTAGCCCGGTTACGCTGGGGTCACTACCCTGGCCGGCTCCAAGTTCGGCTCCTACCCGCCCCGCACGACCGCCTCCGGGTGGGGACGCCGCTGCCCCCGGATGCCGTCCGGCTGAGGTTCCTGTGCCCGGTGATGGCAGCAGAGAAGGTACGAGGAGGGGCGTCCCGGCCAGGCTGAGCATTCTGGAGGCAGCGACGATCAGACGCAGACTGGAGGCCTCGGCCTTGGCAGTGGGGGCGCGTCGGCCCTGCCTCTTGCTCTGGAACAAAGCCGCCTTCCCCCAGCCAGAACCCTCTGAAGCCTGAGGCAGGCGGGCGGAGTGACAGGGCCTGGACGAGCAAGACAAGCGTATTTTTAACCTACTGATTTATATTTTATGGTCTCGCTGTTCCCAGAGGGGATTTCGAGGAGCCGGAGCGTGACAGCTGGAAGGGACCTCAAAGTCGGTTTAATCCAGCCCGTCCAGGCTGAGGTCCTTGGCCCTACAGCCTCGTCACGCACCAGCTGGCGGAGCTCTGCCCGCACACCCCGGAGGGCGGGGAGCTCGCCCCCTAACGGCGTTCGGGCCCTTCCTGGGGCTCAGCTCCCCGTCCGGCAGCTTCGGGGACTGGTTCCTCCCTGCCGTCCGTACCCCCCCTTCAGGGCGGGGCTCTCCGCTCGCGCGCGCCCCGTCCGTTCTAAGCACCAGTCTCACGGGGCCTCTGCACACCACACGCTGCTCCTCAGGCTGGGCCCCTCCCCCCGCCCCCACTCCTGATGCCTTGGGTAGTAACTCCTCCTCGTGTCGCAGACCTCGGTCTAACAGACGGCACCTCCAGGAAGTCTCCCAGCCCCCTCCCCTGGCTCAGTGCCCCGCACACTCCCCGGACTGTGCACTCTCCCCTCCAGCGCGGCTCACGGAGCCTCTTTCGAACATTTGACGGCGAGCCCTGCGGGGGAGGGGCCCGGGCCTCGATTTCTGTCCCGGCGCTGGGCACGGCACCTGCTGTCTAACGTGACTTAGGCGATGAAGCAGGGGAGGCGGGGGCCCTGGGGGAGGGTCCCATCCCCCCGCTCTGGCCAGCCACTCACAAGCCCCCCATCAAGAGCACGCGCCGTCCACTCTCAGCGCGACGACAGAAGCTTTCCGCCAGCACCACCGGAACCCACGGAAAGTTCGGGCTCCGGAGGCCAGCACCCGGGGCCGGCCTTGTCAGGAGCCACCGAGAGCGGTCAGACCGGCAGGCACCCCTCTCTCTGCGGCCTTGGCAGCCGAAGGAGCCCTCTGCTTCGGGGTCAGCCCCTCCGAGCCCAGGGTACCTCAGTTCCCCGCCCAACGGCGAGGAAGAAATACCCAGCCCCCTCGGGGGAGAGGATGTCGGAGCCAGCACCGCGCTCTGGCTCCCGCTCGCTGGTGTCCGCCTGTCCCCCACCCGCGGGCCGGCCCCGGGTGACTCAGCTCATCCACGTGGATCCTCTGATACCCGGGACCCACGGGGCAGCTCCGGTCATTACTCCCCCTCTAGGTGAAGGAACCGAAACAGAGAGAGCCAAGGGGCGCCTGGCGGCTGGGTCGATTGGGCATCCGTCCTACTCTTGATTTCGACTCAGGTCAGGATCTCAAGGTCTGTGAGTTCGAGCCCCGCGTCAGGCTCTGTGCTGATGGCTCGGAGCCCGGAGCCTGCTTCAGATTCTGTGTCTCCCTCTCTCTCTCGTTCCTTCCCCGCTCAGGCTCTGTCTCTTTCTCTCAAAAATAAGTAAATATTTAAAAAATTAACTGAAAGAGGGGAAAAAAGAAAACAGAGCGAGCTTAAACACTGCAGGAGAGCATACGCCACCGGCACCCCAGCAGGTGCCGAACCGCCAGGCTGAGGCCAGCTCCCCACCGCCCACCCTGCTGCTACCGTCCTGAAACTCCCACCCGTGTCTGAACAACGGCCCCACGTCGTCAGGACTTTTTGGAAGTCATTTCGAAGAACTGAAAAGTATGGCATGCCCTTCTGGGGGTCCTGAGCGAACAGCTTCGGAAATGAAATGGGCCGGGGACTCTTTCCCAGTGACTGGTGTGTTGGCGCAGCTCTGGGGTGCTTTGGTCTGGGTGGGAGAAGAATCTGGAACGGGACTGGGGCTTCCGCGTCCCAGCCTTCACCAACGGTCTCCTCCAGCCCCGAGGTTGCCGGAGCCCGCCGCCCGCATTCCTTCCAGACGAGGATTGAGAGCTCCCCCTGCCCCAGGAAGGGCAGGCCCTTCAGGTCCTATGTCACCCCGGGTCTCCTCTTTCCACTCCTGGCCCCCCCAGAACCTAGAGGGAAGAGGGCTCCCCCAGCCCCCCGACCCCCCGGATGCACCGTCACGTAGGTCTAGCCAGCCGTGACCCCAGCAAGAGAAGCCAAGCTCTCTGGACTTCCCAGACCTGTCTGTCCTTGACGCTGCTGGCCAGGGGCTCCACCACGGAGGGGGCGAGGGCCACTCGGCTCCGCCCGAAACCCCCAGGGCTCAGCACTGACCGGAAGTTCACCGGTATTTGCTGGGTGGATGAAGGAACGGTTGGAGAGGAAATGAATAAAATACTCCTGCCCAGAAGCAGATCCAGAGAGGAAACCGAACCCGTCCCTCGGGCCGCCGTCACAGCCGGGTAGCCCCGCAAGTCCCTGTTGCTGGGGGTTCCCTCCGGAGCCCACTGCCTGGACCACCCTCTCCTGACCCAGCCACCACCACCCAAGGGTGCAGGACATGCCCCATTCTCGAGGCCCGAAGCGACACCCATCCAACCCGCAGGGGAGACACTCGGGGACCCCGGTGGGGTGAGCCAACCCCCTTCCCAGTGACAGCGCACAGGAGGTGACCCCGACTGGAGTGCCCGGGGAAGCCAGCGCCAGGGGCGTGTCATGCGACCCAACCCCGCCCCCGGGCCCCCTATTCGGAAGGACCTGCTCTCGGTTAACACTCTGCCATCGCTGTCCTGAAATTCTTGAGGACGCGTGAACAAGGGGCCTGGGTTTTCACTGCGTGTGGGACCCCGTGCGCAGCGGAGCCAGGCCCGAGGCAGGTGCCCGCCCCGCTCACATCCCCAAGTTCAAATCCCCCTCCGGCCCCTCGAGGTGTCGGAGAGGGAGTATCCGCCTGACGCCCGGATCCACCAAGCCCGTCGAGTCCCAACTCCCGAGGCAGGGAGACAGGAGGCCAGGTCAAAGTGGGGGCTGGAGGGGGGCAGCAGGTTGAACGCCGGGGCCCACGGGACCCCGGGACAGCTTCACCCAACGCCTGCCTTTAGAAATGGAGAAACATTCAGAGAAGGGAAGGGGGGGTGAGCAGGGACAGGCCGCGGTCCCCACAGGTCCCCACCCAGGGCCCGGGGCCAGCTCCCACTGCCCCCTGGCCTTATTCCAGGGACGGGAGCGGCCGGCCCCAGCACCCTGCTCCTCCACTGAGAGACAGTTGAGACCCATCGCCCCAGGGAGGAAAAGAAACCGTGACGTCCACACTCGGCTTGCGCAGAGGCCCTCTGCGGGTAGCAGAGCCCCCCACCCCCGGCCCTCTGAGCCTCGGTCTCCTCCTCCGTGAGATGGAGCAGATTCAGGCGGGTCCTCGCGAGGTTGCGGGGGGAAGCGAGGGGCGAGCTATGCCCATCCACGCCGGCCCGGCCCGAAATTGGAGCACGGCCGCCCCGGGGGCCGAGGCCCTCGCTTCGTGTCTAGGTCAGCTCTTTCTGTATCTGGGGGTGTGAGCTGCGGCAGCGGGGCTGCCGGCATGTCCGGGGGCCTCCTCCGGAGTCGGCGTGCAGCCGGGCCCCATCGGCAGTGCGGGGCCTTCGTGAGCGCGACATGGGCTCCGCGGGCCTTCCCCGCACCCAGAACCGGCAGCGCTCAGCACCGACGCCTCCTGGCTGCATCTCAGGTCTAGAAGCCCCCAGATCACCCCCACCCGGAGGTCCCACCCCTTTCAAAGAGCCAGTGGGAAAGGGCTACGAAGCAGCCTTCCATCTGCGTGCCTCCCAAGGGCTCAAGGATAATCCCCAAGATATAACAAACACTCAGCACAATCCGGCTGTCAGTCACACACCCTCGCGCGCACACACACACACACACACACACACACACACACACACACACACACAGCAGCAGCAGCAAGAATTCAGGCTCAACTGTCAACTTGGAAAGGAACTTCCCATCAGAAGAACAGAAAATGCAGAGGTGACCCAGGAGGGGCAGGCCTGTGAGGCCCCAGAAGACTCCCCCTGCACCCCGACGTCCCCCAGGCCGGCCAGGGCAGCGCCGGCCCCCGGCGTGGCAAGCTGAGGTCCTGGCTGCTCACGGTGGGGTCGGGGACCAGCGTGCACACTTCCCACGAGCTCCTGGAAAAGCAGAACCCGGCTGAGGCCCCGCCCCAGACGTGCTGACTCGGAATCTGTGTTTTTAACGTTGACGTCTGAGAAACTACACTGGCAGATCCCTGCCCAGGAATCAGGCCAGGTCCCTATCCGCTCACCCCCATCAGAGGCTGAATTTGCCCCTTCACTCAGAGGGCCCTCTTCTCTCCATCCTCGTGCAGCTGGCCTGTCCCCACCCTCAGGCCCACCCCACCACCACGAATCTCAGTCACCCCAGGGCCTTTGTACATGCTGCTTCCCGCACTTCTGCCTTCCTCCTGCCCCTCTGCTCTGCCTCCCTCCTGCTCATTCTTAAAGCCGCCTCCTCCTGAAACCCTCCCCACGGTCTGGGAGCCCCAGGAGGGCAGGAACCAAGTCCACCTCTATCGGCACCTTCTCCCGAGCCCAGCCAAGAGCCAGCACAGAGTGAATGTCCGATAAATAACTTCTCTGGGAATTCGCCAGCGGCACACTCTCCCCCGGCGTGGCTCTCCCCCTTCCCACCCCGCCTGTCCACTTTCACAGGCGCCACAGTCGACGCGGGAATGTGTTCAACATTTTTTCATCTCGGAACATCAGAACACATGGGTTTCGGAGCCCGCCGAGGACGGAGGCCCAGAGAGAGGAAGGCTCCAGACCAGGGGCACCTGCAGAATGCCACTCTCGTTCTCTGCAGGGCACCGCCTCCCGCGGGGGAGACGCTGAGGCTAGGAAGGAGGTCGGGGTCTCTCCCCGTTTCACAGATGAACAAACTGAGGAACCGAGAGACAAAACGACAGCTCCAAGATCCCAGCGCTTCGATACGGGGACACAGAGAACAAGCGAGGCAGCACGTGTTACAAAGAGAAAAGGGACGTCAGAAAAGAAGGCAGAGAATGAGATGTTCCATGGTGATTTCAAGTATTCATTCAACGAACAGTCTTCTCGCTCAACATGGCAGGCGCGAGGGTCCACAGGGAAGCAGCAGCCGGGGTCCCAGCAGCCACAGGCACCGCTGTCCCTTGGTCCCCTCGAAGACGGCATTCCCCCTGCACACAGACTTCCGCACTGCAAACGTGTTTCATGGTCTAGGAACGCGTGCTCACGTGCCCAGAGCGTGGAAGGCCCCCCCCCCACCCCCGGGATCTTCGCGGCCAGCCTTAGGAGAGGCTGCGGGATATACCCACACGCCAAGGGACGCTTTCTGTTCTGAGCTGGTCCAGCCACGCGGCTTCCATCCTGTTCCAAAAAGGACAAGAGGGACCTCCTGGCTGAGGACTCACCCGCCCCGCTGCTGTCAGGCCCGCTGCTTGGGCGAATCCTCCGTTCCTGGAATCTCAGTTCCCTCGACTAAACAAACGAGGGAGTAGTCCCTGCTCCGCCCTTCCCAACCTCCCTGGAAGGAGAAGGTGCGTCAGACAACGGGTATCGACAGACTTTAAAAACGGCCACGTGTTACCCCAGGGGGAGGGGCTGAATATCAGAATGGCTGGACGGGGCCACCTGTGTTCCATTACTGAAAAGAAACACCACCCAAATAATCACAGAGATTTGGGGGCTTGACCTGTTTGTCGTCTGCGAGAATAACAGCTCTGTGACTGCACCTGTTCCCAGGAGACGTCCCCCTGACCCCACAGGGACAGGGCGCGGCCTAATTAATGGAGTGAGGAAGGGGCGCCTGGGGGCTCAGTCGGTTTAGCGCCAACTTCGGCTCAGGTCACGATCTCACAGTTCGTGGGTCTGAGCTCCGCTGGGCTCTGTGCTACAGCTCGGAGCCTGGAGCCTGCTTCCGATTCTGTCTCTCTCCCTCTCTCTCTTTCTGCCTGCATTTGGAAGGATGCCAGTTCCGGGAGGTAGGGCTGGCTCACAAAGGAGCCTGTTTCCAGCACCTGGGCCGCGCTGCCAGTGGCGGCATGAAGGACACACCCTCGGTGAAGCTAACGCATGACAAATAACGAAACCGCAGCCCACTGACCCCCTGGCCTGGCCATCCCACTCCTGGGGAGCTGTTCTTTACATGTCCTTGTGCATATGGGATGAGGGGTGTCCAAAGTTCTGCCCTACAACGCCGCAACGGTCAGAGACGAAATAACCAGCACATCCGCACCAGGCCGGGGACACAGCGGCTGGACTAAAGAGGCCGGGGCCACCTCGGCCGGAGCGGACAGGTCTCCAGCTCGGTGCGCTCGGGGAAAGCAGCCACATGCAGAAGAGCCCCGTGTCACTTCGTATGAACCAAAGGGAGCCACCGTTCCCTCCTTAAGGGTTAAAATGGTGAGTTTTATATTACTCGAATCTCACCTCAAGTGAAAGAATGAGCGTGGACAGGATCTGGAGTCCTGTCCGCCCGCGACCACGCGCTGCAGGGAAACGTGGTTGCTTCCAGGTGGCCGACGGGACACGGGAAGGACAGGCAGATTTTCCTGCGGGCGACACTGAGCCACGTGCTGTGTCACCCGCCGCATCGTCGCCCAGCTGGTGTGTGTGTCGCGTGCCGGGCCATGCAGCCATGCCCACACGTGATGGAGGCGGGGCCACGCAGCCACGCCCATGTGCACTGGAGGCGGGGTCAAACAGCCACGCCCACACGCGTTGGAGGCGGGGTCACTCCGCCACGCCCACACGCGCTGGAGGCTGGGCCACGAAGCCACGCCCACACGCGCTCGAGGCGGGGCCGCGCAGCCACGCCCACAGACGCTGGAGGCGAGGCCGCGCAGCCACGCCTACACACGCTTGAGGCTGAGGTTCGCAGGCCCTCGCATCCGGCCACGGTCCTTCTCCTGGCTGCCCTCGAAACATGAAAAGGATGCTCATTTTCGTGCGGGTGGGACCAGTTGACGATGCGCTCAGGCGGGGTCACCCTGCCCAGACGGCCGTGAGTGAGCCCAGATGTGGGGGGAAGGGCGTCGGCCACCCGCACACGCCCAGGGGCCTTATCCCGACGCTTGCAGACCGGGTGCGGGAGGGGGAACGCACGTTCAAGCCCCTGGCTCTCCCGACAGCCCTGCAGAAGGACGCCATCATTCCCACTGCCCCATTAGAGGCAGAGGCGTGGACAGGGGCCGTGGCTCCCCCTCCAGAGCTGGAATCGTACAGGCTCTTTCTAGAACGGTGCTCTATGGAGCCCTTCCCAGCCGCCACAAAAGAGAAGGGGGCTTCTTGCTGACCCACAATGCTGGTTCCTGCAGCGTCCACTCTGGTGGGACACCCGGTGCCCAGAGCAGCTGAGGCAGAGACGTCCACAGAGGCATGTCGCCAAAGCCCCTTCACACAGCTGGCCTCCCCTGGCAGGTGTGGCTTTGAGGCTAAGTCCTGGCCCCCAGAATCCACAGACCGTGGCAGGAGCACCACGTGTCTCCTGCGTGCCTGCACCGTGACAGTCTCCTCTTGCGGGAGCACTGAGTCACTCTGTCCTGGCCCTGCGCTAGGAGCTCACAGACACTGTCTCATGTAATCCTCCCGACAGCCCTGGTCCCTGGGAGCCATCCCCTGCCCATTTTGCAGACGAGGACGTGGAGGCACGCCGAGGGAGTTATGTGTCTCAGGTCACACAGTTCGGATGTGGCAGGGCTGGCGTGCCTCAGGGAACTGGCCTGCCGCCCTGTGCACCCGTTTCCTACGACACCGTGTGGGGCTGCCTCCTTTAGAGCCACGCCCCGCCCCCCCACCCCGGCTCTGGCCTCCAGAGGTGCCCATGGCACCTCACAGCGGGCACACTCGAAGCCGGCGGGCTGTCCTTGGCCTTGGTGGGTCCTGCCCTGGGGCCGGTCCGCGGCGCCCCTCCCCTGCCGTGAGCTCGCTGCGACTGGCCATCCATCCTGCTTGGCACAGGATGCTTTGTGGTTCCCACTTCAGCCCTCAGCCTGGCCGCATGTTACCCCTCGTCCAGCCCAAGGACTTACTCATAAGGACACAGAACCACCGCACAAACTGACCGACTCCCAGGAGCATCCGGAGCTGGAGCGGGGGCTCTGTCCTCGTCTCCGCGGCCGCACTTGGCAGGGTTCGGAGAAGGAACGAGTGGACACGACGTGGACACGGCGCTCCAATCCCACGCTGCACCCGTGTTCTCCGCCTTGACCCTGCTCTCCCTCCACTCCCCCTGCAGCTTGCTGTCCCCGGGACCCCCTCGGCCTTCCCCGGCCTCCTCTCTCCTTCCAGAGGGATTCGCCTCAGGCACGTCTGTCTGGGAAGACTTCCGGAACCCTCTGCGCATGTCCAGTGAAGCCTGGTGCCCCCCCCTCGGGTCCCCAGAGCCCCCGGCTGTGGTGAGGTGAATGCCGCCCCCAAAGTTTGTCCCCTGGAACAAATGTGAGCTTATTTGGGAAAGGGGCCTTTGAAGATGAAATTAAAACTCTCGAGCTGAGATCAGGCTGGCAGAGTGCTACACCCAGTGACAAGTGTCCTCGCAAAGAGGAGAGGATGGTACGGGGGCGGGGGGGGGGGGGGAGGCCACGGGAACACGGAGGCAGAGAGCAGGGCGATGTGTCTCCGAGTCCAGGACCACTAAGGACCGCCGGAAGCCGGCAGATCCTGCCTCGAGCCTCGGAGGGAACCAGCCGCACCCGGGCCTGACCCGGGACCCCTGGCCCCCAGCTGGGCGAGAAGAAACCCTGTGGCTCCCATCCCGCGTCTGGGGTGCTCTGCGGCGGCCGCCCCAGAAAGCGAACACACTGAGTCTCCTGCAGGCGTGGCTCCTCCTCCCCGGCCGGGCCCGGCTACACGGGAGCCCCTCAGAGACCACCCCGTCCCCCAGGGGCTCACAACCACGCCGCTCTGTGGGATGTCTGCGGCCCTGGGGCACCGACACAGGCACGCACCCATTCTCCAGATGAGGACACGGAGGCTCAGCTCGCCCGAGGCGACACGGCTGGGAACTGGCAGGGCTGGGGTCTCCCGCGGGGGTCCCCCTGACCCCACAGTCCGGTGCCCTGTCCGCTGCCCCGGACGGAGGGAGGAACGGGGGAGGGGGCCCAGGGACAACTCCTCAGAAAGCGCCGGAGTCCCGCCCGGGCCGTGCCAGCTCAGACGGCAGGTGACGGCCCAGCACCCCCGACCGTCAGGCACCTTTCACGGGCGCCAAACCTGATGTGTAAAAAAAGGGAGTTGAGAAGTCAGCTCCGAAAGGGCGCCTACAAATCAGAAGCCGTCAGCAGGAAGCAAGTGGAGAACGCTGGCGGTCGGCGGAAGGCGGCATTTTACCTCTCAGCCATTTAAGGGACAATGTGTGTTAACAGGTGCATCTCGGCTCCCGCTCCCGCCCTGGCCGCCCTTCGGAATCACTCTCTCCTCTCCGTCTCCAACAACCCGACTGGATGTTACCCTCCCCTACCGCTCCTTCCTAGGCCCCTGTAAAGAGAACTGTTGATGAAATGACAAGATTCTTACTTCTTCATTCATTCTTCATTCATTCATTCATGTCTGCCGTTGCCATCCGGAACAACGCTTTCGTGTTTCTACCTGGCAGACGGTGTGTGGCCATAAGAGGTCACCGGAAATGCTGTGATGTCGGTACCTTTTCTGTCAACAGAGAGAGGGCCCGGGGGGGGGGGGGGGAGGCGGGAGGGGCAGGGGGGAGGGTCTCAGGAGGAGGCTGGCCACGGCTGGTCCTGGTTTTGAAACAGAAAGGCCTCCCCGGGCAGGGCTCCGGCGCTCCGCCCCTCCCCCCGCCGCGCCCAGCCAGAGAACCATATGTTCGTTCCTTCCAGGAATTTCTCTCTGGAAAAGATGCCGTCACGTCAGAACAGAGGCGCCTGGAGCAAAGGAAGTGTGGGGGGGGGAGGAGGGGAGCCCTTGACCGCATCCACCTGGGCACGCCGAGATGTGGGCCGCGGCAGCCCCTAAAAATGTCCAGAGAGGCCGGTCACCCCCGAAGGCCTGTCTCTCGGGAAAGCAGGGGGCCCGCCTGCCGGGCCAGAGACCGGCTTGGAGAGCAGCCCCGTGGGGCCCATCTGAGCTCTGCAAAGACTCATTCATCTTCCCGAGAAAGCGGGCGGGAGAGACTGACGATGAAACCCAGTCCCCGTGTCTGGAGGCCGCCCCTCTCAGCCATCTGGGGCGCGAGATGACTCGTGGGGGCCCGAGGCGCCTCGGCATGTCATAGGCTACTTCCTCCGTAAAAAAACGTATTAACAGTCATATTTTATGGCTGCGACGGTATAAAAAAGAATGTCTTCGTATTAAATATCAAAACATTTCCTCAACCTAAAAGTTGCCTTTTCTTCTCCTGATTTTAAAGGAAATGAAAGCTTTTTTGTGGGTGCCTAAATGTCCCGGGGGGCCCAGGCGCGGAGCCCTGAGTCTGCGGGAGACACGGCCCTGCGGCCTCCCCACCAGCCTGCCCCCTCCTTCCCTCCCATGGCCTGACGGCATTTGCCCCCTGCTCGCCTGACCTGCAGTCTGATCCCCCCAACCCCCGCCCCCCCGGACCGGAGGCTGACGTTTCCCCGGGTGCGGACCCCGTGAAGAAGCCCAGGAAACCGGTAAACATATACACACGTTAGCACCTTCCCACCCCGGCGCGGGTTTATAGGCCGGTCTGGGACCCAGCCGGTCTGTGGGGCCAGGAGCCCCTCCCGTTCCCCTGGCAGGGCGGGAAGACACCCACACGCAGCCCATCCCGGTGGGATGGCCCGGCTCGGGTCCCCTCCGGAGGGGCCTGGTCGCTGGGCCTCGCTCACCGGCCCATTCAACCTGGATGTTGCTTGGGAACTCACTTGATGGCTGGTGACACGGTCTAAAGACGCCCACCCCCAGGCACCAGCACCACGGGCGTCTCCTGCCCCCCAGACGCCCTCGCTGGCAGTCAAGACCTGGGGACCAGGATCCCCACCCCCCACCCCTCTGCCGGCTCCGGCACCATCGGCCCTGCTCGGCTTTGGGGCCTGACTCCCCCCACTCCTCACCCTGAAATTCCTCCCCCAACCCCCCGAGTGGCACCACCCACCCTCGGGGTCCCCCGGAGGACTCAGAGCCCCTCCTATGTCAGGCCTTCCCAAAGACTCCATGACCTCTAGCTGGGGTCACGTTCTTCCCTGTAGCCCTGACTCCTCATTCCCCGGCTGTTTCCCCCCGGGAGGCTCCTCCAGGGCCCGCTCGGAGCCTGGCACCCACGTGTCTGCCGTGGGAGGGGCTGGCGCGGGGAAGGGGGCCGGTCCCCATCACCACCGCGGACCACATCACATCCTGCCTCCTCCCGTGATTCGCAGCTGGGATCTGTCCCCACTGGGCTGAAGCCCCCGGAACACAAGGGCCAGGCACCCGCGTCCCCAGCACCCTGCACACAGTAGGTCCTCAGCCTACGCGTGACTGCAGGCCAGAATCTGTGCACTGGAGTCAGGCCGTCACCGCAGAAGAGGGCGGGAATGACCCTGCCCCTCCCAAGGGACATCTGGGGCGGCTTGGAAGTAGAGTGTCTGCTGTTCTGGGAGAGAGGAAGGAGGAGGAGGAGGGGGAAGAGGGGGAGGAGGGGGAGGAGGAGGAAAGGGGGGGGAGGAGGGGGTGTAGGAGGAGGAGGAGGAGAGGGGAGGAGGAGGAAAGGGAGGAAAGAGAGGGAAGGGGGAGGAGGGGGAGGAGGGATAGGAGGGGGAGGGGGAGGAGGAGGGGGGAGGAGGAGGAGGATGGTTTCGAGAAATGGGCTTTCTTCAGAAGGGGATCTTTTAGGTGTAGCTGCCACAGGGGAGGCCTCAGTGTCACCTCCTAGGACAGCCTGGCCCCTGATGCCACACGGCCTTGGGCACGGCCTGCCCCCCTGGGGACCCATCCCCCAGCTGGGTGCTCTGCGCATCTGCCTGGAAGACCCAAGCCAGACGCTCTCCGTGGGGCTCTCAGGTCTGTGGTCATCCGGTCCAAACGGCGCTGGGGACTGCCGTCAATGTCGGGGGCCAGACAGCTGGAGAAACCCGGCCCCGGGCCTGCCCACCGAGAGGCTACCTTCTTGTTTTCTTAAACCGATTTGCTTCTTTTACTTCGACAGGAAACTTCGCCCGGTTTCCACAATGGGAAAGTGGGCCTCGCTGACCCGGAAGTCGCCTGGGAGGCAGCATGATGAACACAGTTCATTCTCTGCTCCCGCACACCCGCAGTCCGCCTCCGACAGGCGAGCCAAGGGCCTGGGGCCTGCCCTCGCTCTGTTAAAGGGACCCGCAGAGCTGTCAGAAGCGTGCTCGCCACTGGCCAGGCTGCTGTCCTTACTGTCAGCGTGGAAGAAGACGGAAACGAGACTGGCAGCCCCTCCAGCCCTCTAGGGCCGCTGCTGCTCCCGTCCTGGCCCCTCCAGGCCCCTAGGACTGCCGCCACTCCTGTCCTGGCCCCTCCAGGCCCCTAGGACTGCCGCCACTCCTGTCCTGGCCCCTCCAGGCCCCTAGGGCCGCCGGCCACTCCTGTCCTGGCCCCTCCAGGCCCCTAGGACTGCTGCCGCTCCTGTCCTGGCCCCTCCCTAGCAGCAGAAGTGCCACACTTTGGAAAACGTCCGGCTTCTCTGAATGCAGAACGCCCCACCTCGGCTTCCTTCCCAAGCCCCAACAAGAACCCAGAAATCCAGTGATGGGGAGCTCACTACCTCACAAATGCCACTCCAACACGACAGGAAGTATCAGCGAGAGCGTGGAAAGGTCTCGGCCTCTTCGGCTTCTGTGCAAAACCCGGCTGCCCCCGAAGGCCCCGCCCCTCCCTGTGGGTGCCACGGCTGTAAAGCCAAGAAGCCGCGAGGGCTCACGGCCAAGATCCACACACGTGGGCAGCGATTCTCCTGAAAGGGCGCCAGGCTCGCGTGGGGTCGGTGTTAAGCCCCGGATCCCAGGCGAGTGTTAAGTTGTCTTCGAGAGCCGTGGCCGTGGCCTCTGCGGGCCCTTATCCGGGCTTTCCGCTGCGAAAGCAGCCGTGACTGCGACCGCCTTGGGAAGACGGTGCCCTGGAGGGGGGCGGGGTTCTCCCGGTGACATCTCCAAAAACCGCTTCCCCGAGCTTCCTCAGAGGCTGGAAGCGGCCACTGGGACACACTGGGGGGCCGGTGGCAGGTGCGTCTGTCCCGGCGGGTGGCAGGCGCGGCAGCGGGAAGCCAGGACACAGCTGGCAACCCTGGGGGGGGGCTGGGGAGGGAGGGCCAGCCCGGAAAGAGGCCGGTCACCACGGCCACGCTGGGAACATCTGAGCTGAAGCACTTGGAGAAAAGCGCTTTAAAAATACCATTCGGCGATTTCTGAAAAGCAGATTCCCGCGGCGGCCGCCACCGTGTTTTCTAAGCACACCGCCATCTGGGGAGCGGGGGACTTTTCCTGGGGATCTTCGTGTAAAACCGACAGAGCGACGTCTTCCCAGGGAGTCCCTGGGCCCTGCTTAGGAAGAGTCCAGAAGACCTCGGGGCCTGGGGCTTTCTGCCCCCCCCCCGCCCCGCCCCGACCCCCCGCCCTGCTTCCAAAGCCTGTTTCCCGGAACCTGTCTCCCTGAGTCTGTCCCAGCTCCGCCTGCTGGGACCGCACAGCCTGTGTCTGCTCCCCGTGGCCACCCCGCAGACCCAGCAGCCTTCCGACGACCTCTCCCCTGCCCAAGGTCACGTCGCCCAGCTTCCGCTGACCTCGTCCAAACCGATAAAGCAGGGGTGAACCGCTGCCCGCGGGCAGTTCCGGAGGAACCCTTATGTTTACAGCTGGTCCCCGCGGTAAGCTGCCCCTTCTCGGATCTGCCCCTCCAACCCGGCGTCCTGGCCCTCCCCACCCCAGGCCCAGGGTCCAGGGGGCAAGAGCATGCCACAAAAAGTGCACACGTCTGTTTCAATGTGCGTGACTCACTCTGATGGCACCAGGTCCCACAAAGACAGGCTGGGGGTGCTGCCGGGGAATTGAGGGGGGTCAGCCAAGAGGGCCCCCTTCGCTGCCTGTCTCGGCCAAACGCAGTTAAAACTCCCAAGAAGCAGGGGCGCCTGGGCGGCTCAGTCAGTTGCGTGCCCAGCTCTTGATTTTGGCCCGGGTCATTATCTCATGGTTCGCGGGATCGAGCCCCGTGTCCAGCTCTTCACCGACAGACGACGGAGCCTGCTGGGGCTTCTCTGTCTCCCTCTCTCTGCCCCGCCCCCGCCTCAAAAGAAAGAAATCCACACATTTAAAAGCCCCCCAGAATCCATCTGCATCCACGGTGAACAGTGGGGCAAGAAGAGAGACGTGACCCATCCTCGGAGACCGTCACGGAACGCGCCCACGCTCGGGTCGGACGGACCCGGGTTCGTGCTCAGCCGCCGGGGACCGTCTGAACGGGCAGCGGGACCGACGGCAACTTGGCAATGACACGAGCGGAGCCTGGCTCCCCGTGTAAACTTCGCAAGTGTTCTCCCCGCGGCAGGGAGGGAGGCACCGCATGAGGTCCTTTAAGTCACCCGGCGGAGCGCCGCAGGGACTAGCATCAGCTGGGAGGGAAGTGACCGCGTGAGTTTGAACAGAGACGTTAGTTTTCTTCGAGGTGACTCTCAGCAGCCCACTGGTTCCACTTCGTGGCCACGGAGAGTCCTCGTCTTCTCGCGTTGGTGTTTGATATAAATACCCCCGTAATCCATAAACATGGCCCTGGCGGCTCCTGTTTCAGGTCAGCCTAAGGAATCCCAGCGAAAAGCAGAGGAGAAAAAAAAAATATATATATATATCCTTCATCCCGAAAACTGGGGCCCATCTGTCACTCGCGGGAGAGAAGAAAACGGCGGGAGGCTTGGCTCCCCGGACACAAAGTGACAAGGTCTCCATTTCTGAAATCTCTGTCCAGACGCTCTCCCCAGGATGAAGTTGCTACATCCCCCACCAAAGGACGAGGACCGCGATGATTTTGCTGGTCCCCCGGCCTGCGGCCGAGCCGCGTCTTAAGACGTCAGGCAGGGTGCTCCCTTCACCGGAGCGACTTGCTATAACACAGACCTGTCGACGCAGGCTCCCCGTGTAAACTTCGCGAGCCGATTCAGTGCGATCACAAGCCTGGCATCTCATCACCGGCCGTGGCGGAGGAGGGCAGCCTTGCCGTCCCGGGTGACGGAGCGCCCCACCGCCACCGCGTCAGGCTGAGGACGGCCCCAGCTCCATCAACTTGACAGCGACGAAACACGGGAATTCAGAGCGCTGTCTAAAATTAGCGGTGATCGAGAGTTAATGACGGGGCGAATCTGGCAGAACTCTCTCAACGCGCGTCGCGACGCGGGCCTGGCTTTCAGAGGGGACGCGGACGTGACCGGTGTCTGTCGACATCCCGCTGAGAGCACAGCGTCGCCCTTTGTGAACCTGCCCCCCCCCTTCCTCCAGAATCAGACCCTCGGCAGATGGTCCGCCCGTTGCCCCCGCCTCTGTCCCCAGTGTTGCGGCTGGCTCGCACGTCTGCTTGTCACCACACGGAGCTCATCTCGGCGCCTTCTAGCTCTCATCACAAGCTGGGAGGCAGTGCCCGTCGGGCGGCTGGGTGCACGAACCAGCCGTCTAACTCAATCAGGAAACACGAAGCCCCCGGGGGAAAGACAAACGATGATCTGAGAAAGCACTCGTGACACAACATCACGTGACGAGAGTATTTGAAATTCTGCATACGGCAGGCCTCTCTGCAGATGCCACGGAAAATCCATGTGTATTTGTTTCCCCCATGAGACTACAGAGGGTTTTCTTATTTAATGTTTATTTATGTCTGAGAGACAGAGACAGAGCGTGAGCAGGGGAGGGGCAGAGAGAGAGGGAGACCCAGAATCCGAAGCAGGCTCCAGGCTCTGAGACATCACTACAGAGCCTGATGCAGGGCTCGAACTCACAGACCGTGAGATCATGACCTGAGCTGAAGTCGGACGCTTAACCGACTGAGCCACCCGGGCGCCCCGAGGCTACAGAGTTTTTGAGGCCAACAACCGTGAGTCGCACCCACACTCGCACCCTGGCCCCGGGGCAGGGCCAGCACCCACGGGTGAGCCGCAAATACCTGATATGCTAACTTGGAATGTTTCCGTCGACTCTTCATTGTAACTGTTTTGTTGAAACATTTATACACACGTGTGTACGCATGAACCTGCACAGACAGGGACAGATCACGGACGCACAGACACACGTGCAGGACACCAACCGGACGGAAACCGTCTGCATGTAAAACCAGGCTGTACGGACTCTGGTCTTTCCCCTTCGGCACCCTGGTTAGTTTCGCTGTAACGAGAACGTTTCGTGTTCACAAATCCTACGACGCGAGAGGTCGCGTGCGTCACAGCTGCGCGCAGCACGGGGCTCCGTCCACATGGGCTTTCGAGCCTCAGCGACCCAGCCGTGCTCACCCGCGCTCCTGCTACGCGCCGCCGCGTCTTCTCGTGCTGGATCTCGCAATCACCGGGCTTGGGTGTGTACATCCCAGCACCGATCCGGAACTTTCTACGTTAGAAGCATCCACCTAGTTTGATCTCCAGAACGAGGCTGTGATCGGGGACAGCTACAGCTTACAGCTGGCGCTCAGGGAAGTCCCGGAACCTGCGCACGGTTGACTGGCGGACAAAGGTGGGAGAAAGCGGCTTGCACGAGACAGCAGAGGGGCCGGATCCAGCGACACGAACCCGACGCATCTGTTCCTGTCCACCCCCTCCGCGGACACGCCGCGATCCCCACGCTCATTCTTGAAGGTTCTCGGGCGGGTGGGTGTCTGTTACGGCACGGCGCAGGCGACCCGGTGTGCGGTTTTTGTTTTCGCTTCTGGTCTGGCTACTGTTCCCACCCCCACGAGGCTGGCTGAAAACTCGGACATTCGCTTTACCCCATCCGAATGGGATGGCAGGCCCAACGCAGGAGGGAAGCACAGGACGCTTTTCATGCCCCAGGACAATCACTCACAGAACTGGCCTTGGTGTTTCTGGAATGTTCCATTTATCACCTTAATGATATATATGCCCGACACCCTTATTTGGTAAGTCTGCATCCCCACGCTGGACTCAGGAGTTAGAAAAGGCACAGACATCTCAAGCAGGGTTTCCCCTTCATCGAGGTAGTGAGCTCCTCGTCACCAGGGGTGAGCAAGCAGTGGGGGGCGACCCGGTTGGGGTGTTGCAGGGGGCTCACGTAAGCCGGAGCTGGACGAGGCAGTCTCGTGAGCCCTGATCCCCTCGTGCACCACGAATCACACATTCCGCCTCCTCATCGTGCCCGGAGCCCTAATGACGGGCGGATTTAGCCAGATACTTCTTTTCGAGGATCGCTCCGCTCCCAGTCCAGCCTGGGGACCTGTCGACTGATCGGCGACAAAATCTCAACCCAACACAGCAGTCCTCGCAGCAAAGGTGAGCCTCGGCTCTTGACAGCCACCGAATGCCAGCCGTGGCCTCCGTGGGCGCTTGGCTGGCCCGGTCAGCAGTGAACTCGGCCAGACGGTGTGAACTGAGCAGGAGAAAGGGGGCGGGTCAGGCTACTTCATCCGGAGACCAAGGCCCGGGGCTCTGGGAGGCACCCACTGCCACCGCCTCCGAGGCCACCGCCTGGCACTGCCCCGCGAGGGCTCAGGGTGCAGCGAGCCCGCCACTTTCAGACCTGGAGCCGGCGAGAGCTCGGCCCCTCTCCGCGTCCCTCCCCGCCTGCTCTCTCGTACCACAGCCTTCTTCCAAGAACATCCCCCCGATCTCTTTCTACTCCGTTAAAACTAATCGTTGGGGTGTTTTCAACCAATGCTGCTGAACCAACAGGACGTCCATGTGTAGAGACACAAAGAACCAAACCCAACCTCCCCCCTTAGCTCACACCATCGACAAAAGTCAACTCGAAATGGATCCTGGACCTCCAGGCAAACCCGAGACCTATGACAATTCTAGAATAAAACAGAAAACTCTCTGTGGCTTTTGGTCGAAGATTCTTAGAGAAGACAGAAAAACACGGACCATAAAAAAGATAGATAGATAGATAGATAGATAGATAGACAGATAGATTAGATGTATAGACAGACAGATACATACATACATAGGTACGTACTTACATACATACGTACATACATACATACGTACGTACACAAAACAGACTTCAGAAATATTAAAAACGTACACCCGAATGATGCCGGTAAGAAACGGAAAAGGCAAATCATAGACTGGGACAAAATGTTTGCAAATGACACATCCGACGAAGAATCTGAATCCGGAACATAAAAAGGGCTCCGACGATTGGATAATACGAAGAGAAACAATGCAATAAAAAGTAGCCAAAAAACTTGGAACATTGGCTTTCCCAAAGAAAAGATATGGACGCCGAAGGAGCACATCTGAAAAGATGTTTAGTCTCTCAAGTTCTTCGGGAAATGCAAATTAGATCACAATGAGAGACAGCAGCCCCCTGACGAGAACGGCTGAAATGTTGTTTTCGGGGTTTTGTTTGTTTGTTTGTTTGTTTGTTTGAGAATGGCTAAAATCTTGAAGCCGCCAATCCCAAGTGTTGACAAGGACGTGGAACAACCCACTCCGGCACCTGCGCGGAAGGAATGCAAAACGGCACAGCTACTTTGGAAACGGTTTGCTTATAAAGTTAAGCCGACCGATGACAGCACACACACCGCTTATCACCGAGAGGCACACGTGGCGGGAACGCAGGATGGAAAGTCAACGGGAGAGGCCAGAAGGGCACCGGGGGCGGATGCGGTGCACACAGAGCCCGGGGGAGGGGACAGTGGTTCTTAACAGGAGGCATTTGGCATTGTCCTGGATTTTTTATTTTTGATTGCAACCGTTGGCATCGAGTGAGAAGAGGCCCAGCTGCCCCTGAACGCCCCGCGGTGCCCGGGCTGCCCCCCACAACAAGAACAAGTGCAAAACTATCTGGTCCAAAGAGCCAATAACCGCCGAGGTTGAGAACCTCCCCGGCTCACTCGGCAGGCTTTGGCCCCACCCCTGCGCTGGGCTCCCCTGCAGCTCTGCAAAGTAGACTTCATTTGCAAGGGGAGGAAACTGAGGCTCAGGCACTGGCGGGCAGCTACCAAGCGACAGGCGGGTCGGGGACCCACCTCGAGCTGATGGCACCCGCCCGCTTCCCGTGGCTCCTGGGGGTCCGTGGGCAGGTGGTCATCCGAGTGGCTCGGTTCATCCCCAGGTGACTCAAACCCACAGCTGCAGAGCTGAGGAGGCACCACGGGACTTCCAAACCGCCAACACCCGCGACTCGGGGGGCGCCGGCTCCTCCGTGAGCACGGCAATCCTCGGGTCCCGCAAGAAGGAAACAACCAGGCCCCCGCTGAATTCATTTCCCCCCATCAGATAATAAATGAATAGAGTCCTATCAAGACACCGGAATCTGGAAGCAGAAGGCAGAGTGCGAGACCGAAGTATGAAATAATGAATTTATAACCCCTCCGAAGAGCCGCGGTCAGAATGGGAAACTGACGTCGCCATGGAAACCAGGAAGCGTCGTGAGGCTCTCAGGGAGGACACCGTGGAGCACCTTAGATGTGCTCCGAGTTGGGAACGGTGAGTGATCAGCCCGAACCCGGGGCACAGGCGGCCCGCTGGGATGGGACCCGGACGGACTCAGATTCCGGTCGGCACCCACTCACGAGGCTGGGCACAGGCGGCCACTGCAAAGCCAGGATCGGGACCCCTGCGCCCTCGGAATCTGCGGTTGGTATGCGCGCAGGCACAACCCTCTGCAAGCCTCCCTAGAAATCCGGTGAAGAGGCCAAGGGGGACACTGTGGTCCCTCGGACAAAGAGCCCCCATGCCCCGAGTCTGCACGGAACAGTCCACAAACAGTCAGCAAACACCCAGCTCCCACTCGTGCAGGGGAAACCCGGCCCCTGCCCTCCGGGAGCCCACGGGGCCGGGAGAGAGGAAGACAGGAGGCCAGGGGAGGCCCCCGGGGGCAGGGGGCGGTGGGGGGACCGGCGCCCAGTGCGGGTTCTGGGAGGCTTGAAGCAACGGCCCAACTGCTTAGGAGACACAGTGGGGGTTGTGCACGCAGGCGGGCCGGGAAGAAAGAGCAAATCACAAGACCGTGAGCAGGAAAGTGAAAAGTGACAGGCCAGTGCGGGCCGGGCAGGGACTCACCCGCGCGAAGAACCCAGGGCGGAAAAGGCACAGCCCGAGGGTTCCCGGCAGAAGGGCCGGCAGCCACGCTACTTCCTGTTGGCAAAGTTTGCTCGTGTTGATATGTAACTTTTCTTTTTCTTTTTTAATTTTTTTTACCATTGGTTTATTTTTAAGAGAGAGAGAGACAGAGTGTGAGTGGGGGAGGAGCAGAGAGAGAGGGAGACACAGAATCGGAAGCAGGCTCCAGGCTCTGAGTCGTCGGCATACAGCCCGACGCGGGGCCCAAACCCATGAACCGTGAGATCGTGACCTGAGCTGAAGTCGGGCGCTGAACCGACTGAGCCGCCCGGGCGCCCGATGTGTAATTTTCAATAATAAATTTGTCAATAATAAATTTGTCAGCCAAACTGCTGACAAGGCCCTAGTTTTTAAAAGTTTCACTGGAGTTGTTACTTGTGTTCTCCGCTTCCTTACAACTAACTGTCGACAATCCTGATGACGAAGATCCCAGACGGACGGGCCCCTCCTCTGCCGCCTCCTCCTCACGCGGGGCCACCCCGCACGCGCAGGGCAGGTGGCTCAGGGGGCCCAACGCCCCTCTAGCTCTGCCTGGGCTTGGACTTGAAGCCCAAGGAAACCTGCCAAAATCCTGAGTGTTTCCAGGCCCTTCGGGGTCCGTGAACACAACTCTGGCTGGAGGTCAGGGGCTCCAGGCCCAGCTCCGGCCTCAGGGGCCGTGCCCCTCCTGGGCATCATGTCCCCCAGCCCCTTCCTGGGGGATGAGGGGCCGATCTGAAGGGAGGTCCCACCAGGATGTCCCGGGCACAGGCACAGGCCGGCGGCGAGCCCCTCCGCGTGGACCGGAACACGTGGGCCCACCGTGAACCCCAGGCAAGCTGAGGCCCTCCTCACATGACCCCCGCGCTTCTGCGCCTGCTCAGTACTGTCGTGATTCGCCCAGCTTCATAGATGAGGACACCGAGGCTCAGAGAGGGGGGTTAACTTACCCAAGGTCACACAGCTCCTGTGCTTCCTTGCCTTCTAGAAGGTAAGGGGCAGAAACACGGGGAGGGGGTGACAACACTGAACTCTTGTCCGGGAACAGCACATGCGAACGCCCCCAAAGGGTGTGAGCGCGACGCGTGTGAGGAGCTAGGGGCTGCCCTGCGGGTGGACATTGGCAGGAGGCTGCGGGGGGGGGAGGGGTGGTAAGAGCCACGGGGGCAGATCTGTTCCCTGGAGGCAGAAACCGCCAAACAAACCAGACAGGCGGGCGGAGGGCGGGCAGCCCAGGGGCTGCGGAAGAGGGGGGCCCCGCCCCTCAAAGCCCCCCACTGCGTCCACGTCGCGGGGTCCTGTCACTCCACCCAAGCTCTCCACCTCCAGAACATCTAGGAAGATATCGCAGGCAGACCCCGCCCCCTCCTCGTCAAGCGTCTCCGCTTCTGTAAACAAACGCTGCTCGCTCTGTGCCTCGGTTTCCCCCTCTGTGAACCGAGGCGGCTGTGAGGGTGAACGCAGACTTAGGACAGACGCCCGGCGGTGGGCACTCACTGAAGGACTGCACTCCATGATGCCCTTGGCCGACGCCACCCTCGCCCGCTGCTGCCGGGAAACCGGGGTCCCATTCTTCAAACCACCTGCGGGACGTGGCTCGGCCCCTCGAGCCCCAGGGGGTCTGCGAGAGGGGGCGGCCTTCCTGGGGGGCTGCACCCCAACAGCGTGAGCAGGACCGAGCCCTGAAGGTGAGGCTGAATGGGGAGGCCCGGTCCCGGGTTTTAGAAAAGGGCCCCCTCCCCCTGCGCGTGAACGGGGGCGGGCCAGCCCTTTGCGGGAGGAGGCTCCGCGGAACTGAAGCGCTCTCCAAGTCCTCACGTCCTCGCGCAGCCCCCCCACCCCCGGCGCAGGGTCTACGGCCAAGGGCGGCTCGGCCATCCATTCAGAGGCGAAGCTGACAATCCAGCTGATGCACAGTCCCCACCCCCACCCCCACCGCTTTGTGGCACGGCAGCAGGCGGGGCGTCTGTCACCAGCCGGCTCCCCGGAGCTGGGATTTGGGGTCAGGCCTGGGCCCCTGCCAAAGCCCGCATGAGGCTTGGAGAAAGCTCTTTTCAAATCGTCCCTCTTTGTTTTCCCACTGCCCCAAATTTGTGTAAAACTAAACTGCGTGAATTCAATGCCCGCTTTCAGGGCCCCTAACGAGCGATTTCCCCGATTTCCCAGCGAGTGTCGGAGCCGCCAGGGCAAGGGCGGGAGCTGGTGGCTCACAGCTGCTCCGCCGCGGAGCCCCGGGCCAGCCGTCAGGACGCGCGCCCCCTCCGCGGTCACCGCGACAGCCGCCCCAACAGAGGTCAGTGTTTATTTCCCCCAGCAACCAGGCACCACAGGTCGTTCTCATTTCACAGAGGAGGAACTTGAGGCCCGGAGACGGTCAGGAACGAGGTCACACAGCTGGCAAGCGGCAGAGCAGAAACTCGCGCCTGTCAGAGTCCGTCGCCCTGCACCACACCGCTGTGCCTGCCCGTGATTTGCCAGTCCTCCATTCAGGCCACGGTGCTCTGGACGGGCTGAAGGTGGTGGCCGCCCCTCTTACAGCGTGACCGCGCCTGAACAGTGTGCCAGGTGCGGCCAGGTCACTGCGAAGTCCAACAGACTATCACCTCCCTCGCCGTAGACCCTATCTTTCTGTTAATGCGGCCTGAGGTGGTAGTGTCATTGCTAGGTAGTGTCGCACGGTTCCCGGTGGGGAGCCTGTACTCCACGGAGACCCTGGGGCCCTCCTCACACCTGCTGCTGCTAGGAAGGGGCCTGGCACCTGCTTCTGGGGAACCTCGAGGCACAAGTTACATCCATCCCTGGAAGATGGCTTCTGTGACGGAAGTCCCTCTGGCCGGGTCAGGCCCCGCCACTAACCTGCCCACGGACTTGAGCTGGGTCCCCGCCCCCGCCATCACCCAATGGCCTGGGCCACGGGTGCTTCAGCTGAGTGGCCGCCCAACCACGGCCAGCAAATGCTGGGGGAACGGAGGAAGGAGTGAAGGAATGTTTCATCCAACAACAAAATCCTGAGCACGGGCTACTTGCCCAGCTGGGTGCTGGGACGCAGCGGGAAACAAAACCGTCCCCTGCCCCTGGGGAGCTGGCCGTCTGCAGGCGGGTGGGCAGCAAGCACGGTTGGTGAACACCCAGTCCATCCACGGTGGCCAGCTGCAGAGATGCCTGGGGAAGGGGCAGGGACAGTGTCTCGGAGACAGGGAGGGGAGGGGGGAGGGGAGGGGAGGGAGGAGGGGAGGGAAGGGAGAGAAGGAGAGAGGAGGGAGGGGAGAAAGATTCAGGGAGGCAGAGGGAAGGGAGGGGAGGGAGAAAAGGGGAAGGAGAGGGAGAGGAGGAGAGGGAGGGGATGGGGTGGATGGAGGGGAGGGGAGGGAGGGGAGGGAGGAGAGGGAGGGAGGAGAGGGAGGGGAGAGGAGGGGAGGGGAGGAAGTGAAGAAGGAGAGAAAGAGCAAAGGAAGTCTCCGCCCTTCCTTCCGCACCAGGGGACAGAAGATGCCGGGAGGAGGGGGCAGGGACGCTCGCAGAAGCCCCCCCCGGGCCCGGCCCTCTGCATCTGTCTCTGGCACAGCCGTGTGTGTGTCCGTGATGAAGTGTCACCGCGACAAAGACGAGGGACAGAGAGCCCATTTCTTGCACCTACAGCCACCACGGCGGGTGGCAGCCCCGAGCGGGGCTGGGGACAGCCCTGGCATTGGCACCTCTGGTCCCTGCCAAGTGAGGCACGCAGGGGGTGGCCGTGAGTGTACTTGACACCCCGCGCAGAGGGTGACGGGTCCCCTCTCCTGGGGGGCCCTGGGGACCCAGCGCCTGCCCGTGCGGGTGGCAGCGGACGTGGTCAGAAACAGGCACATCGGGCTCCCGCGGGCACACAGCTGCTGCATGCAGGGGTCTCCCGTCACCGCCCGGGGAGGCCAGGGGCTCCGCACCGACCGTCACGCGCCGGGGTGGGCGGGCCCTGGCGGGGACATCGTGTCTCCCCACACACCACCCGAAGGGCCCCCCGCTCGGCCGTTTTCTTTTTTTTTTTTAACATTTGCTTACTTTCTTTTTTAATGTTTATTTATTTTTGAGATAGAGAGAGCATGAAGGGGGGAGAGGCAGAGAGAGAGGGAGACACAGGATTCGAAGCAGGCTCCAGGCTCCGAGCCGTCAGCACAGAGCCTGACTCGGGGCTTAAACTCACAGACCGCGAGATCATGACCTGAACCGAAGTCGGCTGCTTAACTGACTGAGCCACCCGGGCGCCCCTCGTCTGTTTTCTAAATCAAGGCTCCTTTGGAGATCCTTTTTGAAGAAATGGCTCTGGGCCTCAAACCTCAAAACCATCTCAAAGGCCACCGCCTGCCGCCTCCCCAGGGGGACTCAGGAGGACACCAGATGTCCCAGACCGCACCGCCACCAGCCGGGTGCCCCGAACAAAAGCCTGGGGCCCCCGCCACACGCCCGTCCCCCGCCACCCCCATGCCCCGCCCCCCGCCCATGGATGCTCGACTCCCCCGCCCCGCCCCCTCCCTCCGCCCCGCTGCGCTCTGGCCTGCCTGCCCGCCCTTCGGGGTGCCTGCGTCACCCCTATCTGGGGGCGGGGCCTGGAGTCTGTGTTGGCCGAGCCGTCATCAGCATTCCACCCACTCCTCTTTTCTTCCTGAGCCACCGTGTGAAGGTCAGTTTAATAAGAGCCGCACGGCTGCCCTCGGCGGGGGCCCGGCACCCCAACGCCCCCACCACCCCCTCCCTGCACGCGGCTGCCTCTCCCATTGTTTGCGAGTGAGCCGAGCAGCTTCTATTTTTTCCTTTATAAAATAAGGGTCTTCATAATCACTGGCTCCCGGGATTATAACGAGAGGGGCGGGGCCGACCGGGCGGGGGTGGCCGTCGGGCCGCGATGCCCGCGATGCCCGCGATGCCCACGGCCGCGCCCGGCCCGGCGGCCACCGTGCTCCCGCGGAGGCGCTGCTCATTCGGGCGCCGGCGGGCGAGGCCGCTCACTCCCGATCCGACCCCACCGCCCCGCCTCCTGCGTCTTGGCAAGAGGCGACAGGAAGCGGGGCCTGGTGGTCAGGGTGGCGGGCTCATTTACAAAGTCCCCGTGTCGACAACGCCTCCGTGCGGAAACTCGGGCGCCGTCGTCGGTTTTTGAATCCGCCTGGCATCCACATGGCACCATCAGGTGTGACGAAGTTACCTGCACGTTACGTATTATGTTCGCTAAGATAACGGAGCTACTGACGGCCACCTCGAGGGCAGAGCGGGACACGCTGGGGCCCCTTGACGGGCCTGACGAAATCTCAAAGGAGGAGGGGAGGAGGCCTTCCGGAGAGCTCAGGGTTGCAAGGTGACACGGATCGCTAGGCTGGGGCCACAGAAAGGGGACGGGGAGACAGAAACCGGGATCCGCGCACTCGTCTCCAGGCTAGAGGACGTTCCGGAGAGCCAGAAGACGCATGAAGAAAGGCCCCCGAGAGAACAAGGGACCAGCGGGGCCCCCCTGGCGCCCCAACTCAGTCGGCCTGGCGCCAAGGTCTCTCAGCAGGAAGGGGGAGACGCAGGTCTGTGAGCCGTCCCTTCCCCAGACTCACGCAAGGCTCGCCGTCCACCCTGAGGTGGGTGATGGTGGACCCACTTCACAGATGGGGAAACTGAGCCTCGGGGCTCTCGGTTCCCAAATCAAGTGCTCTCGGGGGCTTACTGGCTCTGGCTGATTTTGGGGGCTATGTCACACCCTTCTGGTGAGTGGGGGGGGCTGCTGAAGGCCCGGAGAGGAGTAAATGTCCATCCTCGTTTCTTAAAACCAAGAGGAAACATCCGAACCCAGAAAGAACAGCCTCCTAGCAAACTAACAGAATGTGTTTAAAGCAGCGAGTTTTGGAGCCGCTCGAGAGCTGATCAGTGGGCACCGCCGTGGCTCCCCCAAGAATACGCCATGCCCCCGAAGCGAGGCGGGCCCACGGGCTGAGTGGCCCTAAGTGTCCGTGGCGCCGGAGGCCCAGGGAGCCAGACCCACAGAACCTGCTCACGGCCTGAGCCGCAGACCCGTCTCCGCGTCTCTGCCATCTTTGCCTCCCGCGTGGCGCCTCGAGCACCACGAGAGGCCCAGAAAAATCCATTACCCCGAGCGCCGGCTCAGAGGGAAGAAGGAAGCTTCCCCGGAAGGCAAACGAGACGCAGCCCAGGGTTCCGGGCGGGTTCCTGACCGCGTGGCCCAGAGGCCCCCACACCTGCCCCTCAGCCGTCCGAGGCAGGGCCCCGAATGAACACAGGGTAAGGGACTCGGCAGACAGGGGCGCTGAAGCCACGCGGACCTGAGCTCTCCCCCCCGCTCCGGCCCCTCGCTCGCCGGCTCCCTCACCCGCCCCCCCCCTCACCAGCCGGCTGACCTTGGGGAAACCAACTAACCTCTCTGAGCCTCGATCCCCACCTCCAAATGGAGATAGCGGAGTCACCGAGGCCAGAGACTGGCATTTTCTAGGCCTTGGAAGCTTTTTAATGTTTACTTATTTTGAGAGAGAGACAGAGAGAGAGAGAGGGAGAACCCCAAGCAGGCTCTGCACAGTCAGCGCAGAGCTGGGCGCGGGGCTCAGACCCACGAACCGTGAGATCATGACCTGAGCCGAAATCAAGAGTCGGGTGTGTAAGTAACGGACTGAGCCGCCCGGGCGCCCCTTGGCCCTGCAAGCTTCTTAATGTCTCTTCTCTTTTTGCTCTTTGTATAACCCACAAACGATTCACGAAACGCGGGCTTGCCGTGAGGGTTCAGAGGGCAGCGTCTGGTCCCAGTCCTGACGGCCGCCGGCGATGGGGGGGGGGTGCCCCAGCCCTGCCCTGTTGAGCCTGGACAGCCTTTGCCTAAAGTCTCAATGGACACATCAGGCGTGACTCATTTCGGTGTCCCGTCGTCTGACACCTTCCACCGATGGCCAGGAAGCTGGGGTCCCTCCCGTAGGGCTGCACGTGGCCCCCTGAGCACCTGTCACCTGCTGTGTTGCTCCTACGTGGTGGCTGGCACACGGCCCTCCAGGATGTGGGACGGCTCTTCACGTCACGGGCCCCGCCACGCTGTCCCCATGGGCCTTCCATCAGGTCTCGGGAGGGTACGGAGGGCCTGTGCCCACCATCAGAGGGAACCTTGGGGGCTCCTCCCAAGCAGGCAGGCCGGAGTACAGCTGGTCCACCACGACGCTGTGGACCGGTCCCCGCGCTGGCCAAGGGCCAAGGCTCAACGTGACGGCCTTCTCGTGGGTGTGAGAACGGGTCTGAGAGGTCACCCCCTGGGGCAGCCGGAGGGAAGGGATGGGCCTGGCGCAGACCCATGGGGGCCGCCATCCTGCCGTGAAACGGGCCGTGTCACCGCACCTCTCGGGGCCTGTCCCCTTATCTGCAAAATGGGAATCACGCAGCGACGATCATGCCTTGTATTCCACCAGGCAAACAGGAGGTGGCTCAGTGGTACTTAACACTCGATCAGCGGTGAGAACATTAAAGAGGTAATTAACCAGCTCAGGGGGTAAAATAGCGCCCGCAGCCGTCCTCGCACGCTGGCAGGCGTGGCTCTCAGAATGACGGCTACGGTCGCTCGCGCTCGGGCGTAGTTGTGGCTGCTGCTGGCTCCTTTCCCAGTGAGAGCGATGTCAGAGGACCCTCCCCCTGCCTGTGTCCCCCCCCCCCCGCCGTCACCTCCCACGGCGCAGTCCCTCGGGGACTGCCGTCTTGACCTCAGGAGAGCTGCCTCTCAGGCCGAGGCTGGTCCCTCGGTGGCCGATCTGTATTCTTCAGGTTAAAGTGCTATTTATTCTCAGCGCTGTTGACCTGATTTTAATCCCGGCCGCATTAATGACCGCGGCTGCCGGATGCAACACACGCGGCGGAAACAGAAATTCATTCGCGCAGAACGGTGCTCGACCAGCAGCCGCCAAAGGTCAAAGACGGAATGCGCTTTCAGGCGGCTGTCGGGATCTCCGGCGCGGGCCTTTAGAAGGTCAATGGGTCCTTCCGACGCGGGAGCGCGATGAGGGCCGTGGCCCGGGTGTTTTTAGATCCTGCCGCGGCCCCTGCGCACACAAAGCCAATGAAACCAACAGGCCGTCTCCCCGAGCACATTTCCTGAGCGGTTTTTCCTACAAATACGTTACCTGGCCTGGCAGAGCCCGCGTTGGCGGTGCCAGCGACTGTCAGGGAAGGTCTCGGGCGCGGGGAGGCCTCCGCAAGGGCGTTGGCAAAAGCGGGCTCTCCCTCGGGGCGTGCCGAGGGTGAGCCGGGCTCGCTCGGTCTCTGTCCCCACCCGGGGCACCGCGGAGCCCGCGCAGGGTGCACACGACCTCGGTGCTCACCCGGGACCAGCTCCCGTGATCCCCACCGCGACCCATGCGGGGGAGGGGTAAAGGAACTCCAGGGAGGCAGCGAGGGGATCCGGGAGGTTCCGTGACCCGCCAGAGGTCACCCGCTGTGACGCGGGTTGGCTTCGATCGCAGCCCAGATCTGTCGGACCCCAGAGCCCGTGTGTCTTCCGCCAGGGCCCAGAGGTCACACGCGGCGACACGTCACCCAGCTCCGGGACCGTGCCCAGCGTGGCTGGGACTTCCAGGATTTTCACGAGGGTCCAAGAGTCTCCGGCACTTTTTCAAGGTTGGTGAGTGTGATGGGCAGGATTTCGTGCCCCCCGAACTCATGTTGGAGTCCGAACCCCCTGCCGCGATCCTCGGAATGCGACTTTATTTGGCCGTAGGGCCACCGCAGATGGCGTCACTTAAGGCGAGGTCACGCCGGGGCGGGGTGGGCCCCGATCCGGGCCGCCGGGGGTCCGTACAGAAATGCGTCCCGTGCGAGGAGAAAGAGACAGGTCCAGAGGGCGGCCCAGGGGAAGGGCCCGGGGAGAAGACGGGCCTCTGCAAGCCGGGGGAGAGCCTACAGAGTCCTCAGCCCAAGTCCCACCTGAGCTCCGGGCAGGCCACGCCGCCACGTCCTGGCCCGAGTCAGGAAAAGCCACCTCACTTCCCCGCATCTCAGATGCATCCTCCTCCTTTATAAGGAAAGGAGGCATCTCCGCCCGGGCCACCCGCCCTGCGGGACCGTGACGATGGTGCCAGGACACAGATGCACGGGTTTTATTCCGCTCTGTGTACCGTCGGCACTCGCCAGGGGTCTGCAGACAGCAGCCACCGCTTCTGCACCCAGAAAACAAGCCTCGAGCCCAGCGCCGGGCACGTCACCGGGCGGGTGCGTCGTGTGATGCTGGTGGCACGATTCACAAGGAAGGTGCCACAGTGAGGACTCTTTTGTCACCGACAACGCAGCACCAATGTGCATCTGACAGAAAGGGGGGCGATGGGAGCAGGTGCAGAGTGTTTTAGGGGCGCCGGGGGGGGGCTCAGTGGGTTGAGCGTCCGACTTCGGCTCAGGTCATGATCTCGAGGTCCGTGAGTTCGAGCCCCACGTCGGGCTCTGTGCTGACGGCTCAGAGCCTGGAGCTGCTTCAGATTCTGTGTCTCCCTCTCTCTCTCTGTCCTTCCCCATTCATATGCTCTCTCTCTCCCACTCTCTCTCTCTCTTTCAAAAATAAATAAATATTGAAAATATAAGTGCTTCAGATGGGGAACCTTGTAACTTCCTGCAGAAGAAGAAACGAGAAAATACAGAAGAGCCCGAAAGACTTCAGTATTATGAGAAACACACCATTAACTTGTAACGCAGAGCAAAAGCAACCATCTTTTCTACCGCTCATCAGACGATCACAAAAACTGGCCACGTGTTTGGGCGTGAAGGAAAACCTTTTGTTCCAAAATTTCCTTCTAGAGAAATCAACGTCACCGTCTTCAAGCTGGCCCGTGGCCCTCCACAGACGGCCGGATGGAGGCACAGACACCGGTGCGAGAGGGTGTGAGCCCACATGCACTGGCTAAAAGGCTCAGTACTTAAAAGCAAATAGTCGGGGCGCCTGGGTGGCTCAGTCGGTTGACTGTCCGACTTCGGCTCAGGTCATGATCTCGCGGTCCGTGAGTTCGAGCCCCGCGTTGGGCTCTGTGCTGACGGCTCAGAGCCTGGAGCCTGCTTCAGATTCTGTGTCTCCCTCTCTCTCTGCCCCTCCCCCACTCATGCTCTGTCTCTCTCTGTCTCAAAAATAAATAAACATTAAAAAAAAAAAAAGCAAATAGTCTAGGGGCGCCTGGGCGGCTCGGTCGGTTGAGCGTCCAGCTCTTGGTTTCGGCTCAGGTCGTGATTTTGCGGTTCGTGAGTTCGAGCCCCGCGTTGGGCTCTGCACCCACGGTGCTTGGGATCCTCTCTCCCTGCCTCTGCCCCTCCCCTGCGCACTCTCTCTCTCTCTCTCTCTCAAAATAAAAATAATTTTAAAAAGCAAATCAGGGACTCCTGGTTGGGTGGCCGACTTCGGCTCAGGTCATGATCTCACGGTCTGTGGGTTCGAGCCCCGCGTCAGGCTCTGTGCTGACGGCTCAGAGCCTGGAGCCTGCTTCAGATTCTGTGTCTCCCTCTCTCTCTGCCCTTCCCCTGCTCATGCTCTGTCTCTCTGTCTGTCAAAAATAAATAAACGTTAAAAAAAAAAAAAGCAAATCATCTAAAATTAAAATGAGTCAACCTCAAAAAGAAGAACACAGCCCAAGGAGCTGATTGGGCGCGGCAGGGCAGGCGGGGCACCTGGCCAACCCATTACTCTGTGCCTCCGTCTTCCCTTCCACGAAATGGGACCAACCAGAACCTTCGTAACGCCAACGCCTCATCTGTAGAATGGGGTGACGGGCGGTACTAGCATCGCCCTGGGGGCTGGGGTGAGGATCGGAGATACGGGGATGCAGGTGCCCGTAGGACTGAGCAGGTGCCTCCTAAACGTGTCAGCGACCCATCCTCGTAACCGGGCCACACGAGCGTGTCTCCCGACCGTGCCATCGCCACGCCCGCCCCGCGGATCTGAAATCGCCCTCGTGCTAAGAAAACCCCGTCTCCGGGGCCCTTCCTAAGAGAACACGTTCCACGCCGCTGAGCGTGGGGGCTGTACTCCCTCTCCGGCCTGCCCAGGGAGGCCGAGCCCGCTCACGCCCCTCCTGGGAACGGGAGATGGCACCGAGCTGTGGGGCTCCCTCGCTCAGAAGGAGGCTTGTGCGGAAGAGCCTGGAATCCCGAGGGGCCCGGCTGTAAGTGGCCCCCACCTGGGGGACCCCACGCCGCTGCCAGGCTTCACCTGAAGCCACTGCTCCCCGAAAGCCCCGAATCTAGAGCCGCCCGCCTCCCCACCTGCCAAGGCAGGGCGGCCCGGGGGAGGGCCCACGCAGCCTAGGACTTCAAGGAGGAACCCGCCACCCCTCGTCCCCCCACTGGGCTCGGAGCTAGAGGCCACATCCGTCCGGCATGACGCCAAAATGAAACCTCTCCTCCCGAACCCAGAAAGAATTTCGATGCCCATTTTCCCCAACCAGAGCCGTGCGATCTCGCACAATCTTCCTCCGAAGCCGAGTCCCTGGCAGGCTGAGTCACCTTGCGGAGGACAAAATTATCACTCCATTAGCGCTGTGCAGATTAGAGATTATTAGCAGGCTAGGTGTGTAATTAGCACCTCCTCAGATCCAGCCCTCTGCCAACGGCCCACCCCCAGAGCCGGCGGGAGCCAGCTGGCTCCGAGACCCGCCAACGACTCACCCCGCCAACGACTCGCCGCTGAAGTCAGAGACAAACCTCCAGGACGCGAAGTCTGCTATCTGCTCTCTCCCCTCGTGAGGCGAGCCGCATCTTCACGGCTGGGATTAGGAACCGAGAGTCGTGCCAACACCGTCATCGTTTAGAGTTTTTAATTAGATTTTTTCAAAGAAAAGAGCAAAGGAGGAGCCCGGATGCGGGGGTGAGTGGGCACCTGCCCGGGGGTGCGCCAGGAGTGCCCGGGGCGGGCAGGCGGAGACACGCGGCCCACGCGGAGGATGCAGGCGATCGCCCAAGGTCACGGACACGGGGAGCTCGGCCGCGACCTCGGCACCAGCCACCGCACCCGCCAGATCCTGGGGCGAAGGGCAGGAGGGACGGGGCCCGGGGCTCCTCACCCCCGCGGTGGGGCTCCGAACACCTCCTCGGTTCGCTGGGAGGATCGGACGAGCTAACGGACACAAACCGTCTGGCACGTGTCAGGGCCAGAGCAGGTGGCTGGCCGGGCGTCTCCAGGACGAACCCGGGCCAATCCGCAGGACGAGACGGGAGGCGTCCTCAGAAAGGCCGGGATTGATGCGTTCCTTTATCGGCAAATAGTCGCCAGGGACCACAACGCGGCAGGTGCTACCTGGGCGCCCGACAGCGCCGCTCTGAACAGGACAGACGCGGCCCCGCCCCTCGCGGACTCTTCATCACGGTGGGCGGAGCGGGGGCTGCCACAGGCCGACCGCTCGTGGCCCCCTAAAATTCCTACGCTGAAGCCCTCGCCTGCGATGCGAGGGCGTAGGAGGCAGGGCCTTTGGGGGGGGTGAGGTTTAGATGCGGTCATGAAGGGGGGGGCCGTGATGGGAAGAGGAAGGGAGGGGCGCCTGGGGGGGCTCTGCCGGTCAAGCGTCCGACTCTTGGTTTCGGCTCAGGTCACGAGCTCACGGGTCATGAGTTCGAGGCCCACATCGGGCTCTGTGCTCACAGTGCGGAGCCTTGTTGGCGAGTCTCTCTCTCTCTCTCTCTCTCTCTCCCCCGTCTCTCTCTCTCTCTCTCCCGTCTCTCTGCCCCTCCCCCCGCTTGCTGTCTCTGTCTCTCAAAATAAACAAACAAACTTCAAACAATATTTTTTTAAGGAAGGCAGGGAGCTCTCCCCTGTGGTGAGGAAAGGCCACGTGAGCACACGGCAGAAGGCGGCGGTCACTGAGCTGGGAAGAGGGCGATTGGCCAATGTCCCCTCTCAGCCCTCCCGCCTCCGGAACTGTAAGAAATCGGGGTCTCCTGTTGAAGCCCCAAGTCTACGCTTTTTTGTTACAGCAGCCGGAGACGACTAAGACAGGGGCCTGCCAGAAAAACAAACCAAATAAGGAAGCGGCATGTCCTATGTCCGATGGTGCTAAGCCATGGGGGGAAACACAGCCGAGGAAAGGAGAGCCCGGGGGGGGGAGCGGCCCCAAGGGCCAGGGAGGAGGCCTACTTTGGGTTGTCCGAGAAGAAAGGAATTCTCCGTAGAGGTGACAATCAGGACCTGCAGGAAGGAGCCGGCTCTGTGAAGGCTAGTTCTCAGCAAAAGAAAGGCAGTACAAAGGCCCTGAGGCAGCAGCAAACTTGGGCACCTCCATGGAAAGAGAGAAGGCCAGAGTGGCTAGAGCCAAGAAACCAGGGGAGGGTGGAAGAAAGTGAGATCAGACAGTGGGTGGGGCATGGAGAGAGCCCGGCAAAGGAAGATTTGCCTCCTGCTGGCCGGTCGGCTGCTCAGCCGTGCGGTGGCCGGCACCCACCTGGCCCTGCTGGCAGCTCGGTCGGAGGGGCCAGGCCACACGCAACCATGAGCTCAGTGACACACAGGCTCCGACCACGGCGGCCCCAGGGCGCCGCCCCCAACGCCCCCCGTCAGGCCTGCGCCACCCCGCAGGGACGGCGACAACCCGACGCCCAGGGACGAAATTCCCACGCTGTCCCTGCCGACCCGCCCCAGGCTCGCCTCCCCGCCCACGCATCGTTTCACTCTTTGCTCCGTTGTTCCGTCTTCAGATAGATCACTTTCAATTACTTCCTCTGGATCCTAAGGAGAAGTCACCTGGCCGGCCGGGGACAACGGGACAACGACAGCTCCCCGGTGGGGCGGGGCTGTCTCCTGCCGGGCGCGCTGTCAGCAGCAGGGCCCCGGCACCTTCAGGCAGAGGGCGTCCCGGCTGTGGAGGACCGCCGGCTCCCGGGAAATTCCCGGAGTGGGTAGACCAAGTGCACCTCCTGAAACCCGACAGACGGCGCCGTCGATGGACGCGCACGGACGCGCACGGAAACGCCCTCTCCTCGCTCCTTCGCTGGTATCGGCACTGCGCTGGGTTCGTGCGCTCGCCGCCCGGCTTTTTAAATTCGCCGGGTATTTCTTGGTGCCGGTTGGGGCCTGATGTAGAGTCCTAGCCCCTGCAGGGAGGTGGGGGGGCTGAAATGGTCCCGGGACGGGCACGCGGCCGGCAAGAGGTCGGCGTCCTCGCATCCAAGCGGTGTCCTGCAGCCGACCTCGGAGTGACGGTCGCTCACAGGGTCGACGGAACCGCCAGGTAAGGTCCAATCTGCTAGTCGCAGCCCACGTACGATGACCACGCGGAACGCTACCCAGAGGCCGGGCCCAGGCGCGTTTCAGAAGCCGCCCGTGGAGGGACCCTCCCGTCCATCCGGCCTGAGGCCTATTCACCGGTGCCAGTTCTCACCTGGGACAAGAGCCTGCCTTCTGAACCCTGCCTGAACGCTCCCCTTCCACGACCCCCTGCCGCCAGGCCGATGGAGTCGGTCCCCGGCCTCGCCCAGCCACGGGGAACCAGCTGCTGTCCCCGGGAAGCCCGACGCCTTGCCCCCGCGCCCGCTGTCCTCCCGGGAACCTGCTCCCTCCTCCAGCATCGCGAAGCCTGGCCCGCCCCTCCCCAGCCCCCTCCGGGACTGGGAGGCTCTGCTCCTGCCGGTCACACCCTCCACACCTCAGTCCTGCGCCTCCACGGCCTTCATTGCTCTCCCTCCCCTCCCCTCCCCAGGGAGGCCGCAGCCCCCGAGCCCGGCCCGGAGCCCCGGACGACGCGATGGCAGAGGACAGGCTCACGGGGCAAGGAGGGACGGAGGCGGGAGACGCGGCCACCAGGGCATCCCAGGAAACGGTGAGGTGTTTATAAAAGGCACGTGGGGAGGGCAGAGGGACTTGCCGTGGGTTTGCGAAGGCCCCCGCCGGAGGGGTCAGCAGGGGGCGTGCGGAGGCACCTCGGGGGATGGCCTGTGCTCGTCCAGAAGCGTCACGGGGGCAGGGTGGCCCTCGGGACGGTGGGAAGGGTCGGAGCCTGAGAGGGAGCAGGCTGGAGCCCGGGTTCCAGCAACTCCACCCGGCAGCCCCAGCCCTGGTCTCAGCCTCCTCGCGCACCTGTCCATCTGGAAAGCTCGAGGCAAGCACCCAGTGTGGACTGGGTTTCCAGCACCCGGCTGGGGACCTGGCACGTGAAGTAGGTGTCCACGAAACTGGGTCCCCCCTTCGGAGAGGCCGGCACGTGTCATGCATTTATGGGAGGCGGCGTCTCTCGATCATCTGTCTAGAACCAAGGAGACCCCCAGTGGGGCCCCTCGTTGGATGCGAGCTCCCCCTTCTCGTGGCAAAAAGGCCGACGAGACAGCCGGTAAACCCAGGGGACTGAAGTCCGACCCCCGCTCGCCGTGGGGCGTTGGCCCCATTGCCCGGCATCTGGAAACCTCCGGGTCCCCGTCTGCGGAGTGGGGGCTGAGGGCGGAAGCCAGGCTGTCAGGCCTTGCTGACAGCGCCTGACGTGTTATCGGAAACACGAGTCATCTTTATTCTTCCTCGCGTTCACGGAAGACTTCCTCCCACAATCTGCTTTCTCTGAATGAACTCCGGCTTCCCGATTCCTGCAAGAAACCAGCGGCACGGGGGAGGGGGCGGTCCCTGGAGGACGTGCACTCAGGGGCGAGTGACGTGCCCAGGATGCCCCCAGGAGCGCCAGGCACCCCAACGGGGGCTCGCCTCGCGCCACCTCCTCCGGCTCCCGGGCCCTGCTCAGAGGACTCGGAGGCAGTGGACTCCATCCCTGCGACTTAAGCTGCGCACACCATCCGCCAGCTGCGCACAGCGTCCGCAGGCCGGCGGCAGGGCCGGGGCCGCCTTCGCCCGTGCGCGTCGCGGGATTCACACAAAGTTGTCCTTTCGAACTAGCATGGTTCCCGGTTGTCGATCGCAAGCCGATTAGCGCCGACGCTGTAATAATGAAGGGAAATTTACACCATGCGTAATCTCGTTAATTGCGCGATCATATCAGGTTTGACAGTTTTAATGCATCGCTGAGGGAAAAGAGTCTAATACGTGACATTAAAGATCTTATCAAGGTTAATTTGCCTTAAAATGTAGTCACTACATAATTTTTCATTGTCTGTTTTAGTTGCTGTGGTTTAAACACACGGTGCCTTGTTCCGGGAGGAAAGTGTCCGTATATACCCACAGAGTCCAAGAGGCATCCCTCACCGCTCAGTGGAGAAGGGAGGGGCGGAAATGAGCAAGGGACTGGGAACCACTCAGATGAAGTTTTCGGCTCTGCTCTAACATACTGTGTGACCTTCGGCAAAACGCTGAGCCTCCCTGGGCCTTGAGTTCCTCACCTGCAAAGGGGTGTGGGAAACTCACTGGAGTGTCGGGAGTTTGAGACAGGTACCTAGACGGTCCGGTAGAACGCCTGGCACATAGTAGGTGCTTTTTATTCTTCTTCATGACCATATCCCCAAGAGCTGGCACAAGGGGAGTCCACTGGAAATGGGTCTGGGGTTGCCAAGAACACCACGTGTGAAGAACCAGATGGACAGGACCAACAGAGAAGCCAATACCAGACCAAACGTGAGGAGTGGGGGAAATTGGGGCAGATGCCCCACCTCAGACAGGTGGCCCCGAGTGGTCCCAAACAGGGGAGACCTGGAGGAGCTGTCGGGACACTTCCCACAGGTCAAAGCCTTACCCTGACTCGGTTCTATTCGAGAAGCATTTACGTGGCACCTAGCTGGGCTGCGTCATAGCTGTCCACGAGCACTAAACTGTTTTCAAATGTTTATAGGTGAAGACAGCGCTGCATGACAGGAATGATAATA
Source organism: Paguma larvata (assembly GCA_030068075.1). Classification (NCBI taxonomy): domain Eukaryota; kingdom Metazoa; phylum Chordata; class Mammalia; order Carnivora; family Viverridae; genus Paguma; species Paguma larvata. Next base: position 192,166,398 of record CM057823.1, on the reverse strand, counting down.
ATATTAATATAATATTCCTCATAGGATCTTATTCATTCAGCCAACAAGTACTTGCAGAGCACCTACTACTCCGTGCAAGCTCTGTTTAGGTGCTGGTGTGATGAGCAGAGTAGGTTTGACATGATCCCTGTCCATATGGAACTTTCAAGCAGTTATAATGTAGTTTGATAAATGTTATGACGGGAAAAATACAAGAAGTCATAGGAACCCATGACAAGGGAAACGAATGCCATTTGAGATCTGGGAAGACCTCCCTGGAGAAGGGACATTGAAGTGAGGCTGAAGGAAGAGAAGGAGAGTCAGTCCTGCTGGATGATAGAACAAGTACAAATGTATATGCACCTAACAACACAGCCCCAAAACACATAAAGCAAAACTGACAAAATTGAAAGTAGAAAGAGATAATTCAACAATTACAGTTGGGAGATTTCAATGTCCCACTCTCAATAATAGTTGGAACAACTAGACAGAAGATCAGCAAGGATGCAGAAGACCTGAGCAGCATTATCAACCAACTTGACCTGACATTTACAGAACCCTCCACCTAACGACAGCAGAAAACACATTCTTTTTCAGGCCACAAGGAACATTCTCCACGATAGATGACCTGCTAGGCTGTACAATAAGTCTCAATAAGTATAAAAGGGTTGCAATCATACAAAATATGTTCTCTGACCACAACAGAACTAAGAGATCATGACAGAGAGAAATTTGGAAAACTCTCAAATATTTGAAAAATAAACAATGCATTTCTAAATAACCCATGGATCAAAGAAAGGAATCACAGGGGAAATTACAAAAGGACATGGACCGGATGAAAATGAAATGCGACATATAACATACGGGATGTAGCTAATGCAGTGGAAGAGGGAAATTTGTAGCTTTAAATGCTTTTATTAAAAGGAAGAAAAACCTAAAATCATCTAAGCCCCACCTCAAGGAGCTAGAAAAAGAAGAGTATATCAAACCCAAGGCAAATCAAAGGAAAGAAATAATAAGAATCAGAGCAGAAATAAATCAAACAGATGACAGAAAAACAATATAGAAAATCAATTAAATCAAAAAGCACTTCTTTGAGAAAAAGAAATGATAAGCCTTTAGCTAGACTGGCCTTGAATAAAGACAAGGAATTGGCCAGAGACAAGAGAGCAGGACAGAGACGAAGGAAGAAGGAGAACGAAAGTGCTCCAGGCAGAGGGACCAACCACAGCGAAAGCCTGGGGACAAGAGGATAGGGGACAGGGAGGCGCTCCGGAAACTCGGGCGCAGGGGTCGGGGCGAAGGCTGGCTCTGCCGCTGGGTGAGGGCCGCCCAAGATCTTGTGCTCTGTCGGCGTGCAGGGCTCCAGGTCTAGAGCAATGAGCCATCACTTGAAGGTTTGAAGCAGAAAACAAACCCCACGGTCAGAGTTCTTAGGGTTGTCACGTCTCACAGAGGGGACCCTGAGACTTGGACTTGCTATGGTCATGCAGCAGTGCTCAGCTGTTCCATCAGGTCGTCCCAGACACAGCTCTGGAGGGACAGCCAGGAGACCCCCACATTGCCACGGGTCACCGGGGGTTGCCGTAAACTGATGGGGTCACTGGCAAAGCTCTGTCGGTGCCTCCCAGCCAAGGCGTGCGTGCTGTAAACAGAGGGCAGGGTCGAGGCTCTGTCATCCCGACGTCATATCTAACCTACGCTCTCCAGCCGCTCTGTGGGTCTTACGAGCGCCCCACGACGCCGTCTTTCCTGCACCAGACACCGTGAAGTTTTCAAAACAGACACCAAGCAGAAATAAGGACCCCAGAGCCCTGTTCTTTGGAGCAGACTTTCCCCTGAAAATCAGGCCCCACCATGGTATGAGTGACGGTTTTATCCCAGGACAAAATCCCGGCCCGGCCCCACCGAATCCATTCGAATCCCCGAAGTCACAGGCCACAGAGCACTCTCCCCGCCAGAGACACGAAGGGGAGCAAGTGGGGCCTCACCAGGTCCCCGACGAGCTGAGAGTCACCGGGAGGGCCCCAAGAAGGGGGGCCAGCATGCGTCTGCCTCCCACAGCGTCCGGTGTCTGGGTGTTGGGGGGTCTGGGTGGCCCCCAGGGCTGGAAGGCACAGCTTCTAGACCCTCCAACCCCCGCCCTAGAATCCCGGGCCTCCCCCACGTCCCCGACCCCTCTACTCACAGGCCCGGGGAAATTGAACACTGTGGGTGGCCGTCCGGGGGGCTTGCTAAATCCCACCACCGCCTAGGAAAGACATGCCATCCCCAAACGTGATGGAGGGCCAGTAAGAGGATCCAGGTACGGCCACCTCCTGCTGCGAGGCTCGGACCTTCCACCGAACCTGGAAACCTCGGCACCACCCCCACCCCCCCCAGGGAGACTGGTCTACCCCTCTCGGGACACAGGCGTGAGAAGGCAGGTGCTTTGTAAGCGGAGAGCAGCCCCCCCCCCGATACTTATTCTACGCTGTGTATCCGTCACCGAATCCTCCAGAACCCCTGACGAGATAGGTACCGTTAGTGTCAGCCCCATTTTCCAGATGGGGAAATTGAGGCAGGCAGGTTAAGAAACATACCTAGCGCCACCCAGATGGAAATGGCGCGCTGGGCTTTGAACCTGGAGCCTGAAGCCTCAATCACTGTGCTTTGCCACCCATCACTTAAGTAGGTAGAGTCCTCGTGCAGAAGCAGCAAGGAGTCAAGAAGAAAATGCTCACTTGCCGACCCCCTTTCATGCGCCAGGCGTGGGGCCACACAGGCTGTGTGGCGTTACACGTGCCCGCTGTCAGGGCCCCCGCGGCTACCTCGCATGCACAGAGGCTAAGGCTCCGACGTGGCACCTGCTCTGCCCAGCGTCACTCAAAGTCCCTACACGCTCCGGCTGCCGAGCCCCAAGTGCCGTCTGTGGCATCCGCCTGCCCACCACCCACTCGGACCCTTCGAGTCTTCTGGCTCCACGGGACCGCCACCAGCCAGTCCCCGAAGCTCCCAGCGCACCCGGGCGTGTCTGCAAATGGCACCGTGAGCCGCCGTTCCCGCCCGGCGCTGTCGTGTTAGCTGAGTGCTCCCGGGTCAGACCTTCGGCTTCCTCAGCCTCGGGGCCACGCTGTGCTAAGAGCATCAGCCACGTGACTGGAAGGGCCTGAAAGCATCGTGTCCCCAGGCCCAGCTTCCCTTTCGCACGCCCGTCCTCGGCGTCCACCCCGAGCTGAGCAGAGACCTTGGCGGGCACCCCGGGAGCGGGTGCCCCTGGCTTCAAGGTAACCGCCTCTCCTTTCCGCCTCGGTGACCGCAATTTACAACCGAAGCTACCGCATTCGCTAGGTCTCCCTGCTCGCCGGCCCGAGGGTTAACGACCATGACAATTACTGCCCACGTCAGCGGCCAATGACCCCACTCGGACTCTTCCTCAAGGCAGATGAGCGTGGAAACTGCAGAGGGCACACTTCACTACCCCGGCCTCGGACACCCCGAAGGGAGGCGTCTGGGCAAGGGGGGGGCGCCGAGAACAGCCTCGGGAATCCCAAGCGGCAGGTCCCAGCGGGCACCCTCGTGGCCGAAAGGTGGCCCCTCTCCAGGGCCCCCCGCACACGGCCCCTTCTCTGCTAGAAGGAACGGTGGTCACTCCTCCCGCTGCCGGCTACGGGATCGTGAGGGCACCCGCAAAAGGAAGAATCGGGGCTCCCGGTTCGCACAGGATGAGAGAGTCGAGACGGCGGTAGGAGCAGCGATACAAGGAAATGGGGGCCCCCTGAGCTCAGGGCCCCGTCGGCACCCCGCGAGCGGCCCCAACTGCGGATCGGGAAGTATCCCCTCGAGGCCGCGTCGCCTAGAGCAAAAGCTTTGGGTCACAGAGCTTTGGCCCACTATCGAAAGCGGGTGGCCCTGCCCGTCCCCAGGCCTGAGAAAATGCTCAGGGCCATGGAACAGGGATGGGAGGGGCCTGCGGTCCGGGAGAGGCCCCTGGGTGGTGACCCCGAGGAAGTCTTCCTCGGACAGAGGGACGGGAGAGAGCGGCACAGGGCGGAGGCAGCTCCCCAGCCGAGGACTCCTCCCCGGACCCTCACCGAGCTTCGCAGGGTCAGCACACAGGCCACGCTGACACATGTCCCCGCAGGCTTACCTGGGAAGAGCTGAGCCCGCCTGTCACTTTTTGGGAGGCTGAGTCAGGTGTGCAAAGGGGGACGCCCCCGCCCCCCGCCAGCCACCTCCTCCTTGGACCTGCCGGGCCCAGCCCCGAACGTGAAGGACACACACGCCCCCTTCCAGACCATGAACCCCGCACGCCGCTTCCCCAAGAGTCATCGGGGAGGCTGACAGTAACAGACTGACTCCGCGTGAGGAACGTGGGAAGCGTCCTGACGGTTTCATGGACCCCGGGCTACCCCTCCGAGAGCGAGGGAGGGAGGCGGGGACTTTCCGCAGCCATCCAGCACGGGAGCGGGTGGATCGCGGGGCCCATGGCTTCGGCCGGGGTGCTACGCTCGCCCCCGTTGGGGCTTCACCCTCCAGGTGACCCAACGCCCGAGGACAGAGCCACACGCCCCAGGCCTGTCCCCCCACCACGCCCGGGGCAGGGCAGGTATATAGCAGGAGCCCACGAAGGCCCGAGAGCCCACCGACAACCAGGCCCGAGAGCCCTCAGCAGCAGACGACACCGCTCACAGTCGCACGGAGGGGACCGGTCCCAGCTCAGCTTCCCACCTCGGACAAGCCACCAAACCCCTGAGTTCGTTGAAAGAAAAAAGCTCCCCCACTTCGGCCGGAAGGCGGAAGCAACCCAAACGCCCATGGACGGATGAACACATACACTACTCGCAGCGGAAGGAGGCTCCGTCGGGGCAAGGCAGGACACGCGCCACAGCGGGGTGGCCCCTGAGGACACGACGCCGAGGAACGGAGGCCGGCCGCATCTATTTGCTCTGGAAGCTGGAGGTGCCTGAGATCCGGGGCCGTGCGGGCGAGGGTTCTTGGTGAGGACTCTCCTCTCGGCTTGCAGAGATGGCGTCAGGGTGGGGCCACGCTGAGAATCTTTGCTCTAGACCCTGGGCTTCGGGAGACATTCGGCCCCAGACTTCCCGACCCCCAGATTTGCAAATGGAAAAGTCTGAGCTCCTCGATTTCTCTCTGTTGCAGGTTCAACTGTGTCCCTCCCTGTTCCCCCCCCAAAAAAAAAAACTCCTATTAGACCCCCAACCCCTGGTACCACAGAACGTGAGACAGGGTCTTCCCAAGGCGATCGGGTTAAAGCGAGGGCATCAGGGTGGCCCTAAACCAACAAAACTGGCGTCCTCATGCCCAGGGCAGGGGGCGGGGGGGACTTGGAGACACACACGCGGGGGAACACCACGCGCAGACGGAGGCAGAGATGGTCGCGATGCTTCCGCAAGCCACGGGACACCAAGGCTGCCAGCAAGCCCTCATCGGCTGGGGCACGGGCCCGGGACAGGTTCGCCCTCACAGCCCCGGAAGGAACCAGCCTTCCCAAGATGCCGACCTTGGACTTCTGCCTCCAGGACCAGGAGATGGCGGATGTCTGTTGTGTAAACCACCTCGTCCGTGACGCTTTGTTACGCGGCCGGCACACTGACTCACTCCGGTTACATTCTGGGGCAGAGTGGGCGTTGCCGGGTCGCTTGACAGCTGCCCTGACACGTCCCTGCCCACGGCGGCTGCTTCTCGGAGACAACATCGCAGGGACCAGGCGGCACGGGAGGGGCGGGGGCTGGGTTTTCTGCCCACTGGACGGAACGCTCCTCCAGCCCCCGGCCCCACGCGGCCCACGGCCCACGTACAGGCCACAGCCAGCGACAGAAGACCCCCGCGGTCGTGCACGAGCAAAACGCGGATCTGCCGCTCCGTGGATTTCCCGACACGACGAGGGGCTGGCCTCAGGGTGACAGGTGCCCCTGGCGGACCCCACCCTGCAGAAAGCCTGCCGGGCTCGGCCGGGACCGGGCGCGTTTACCGTGGAGACGGACGCGCAGCGCCGGCGGCGAGATCCCGCACGAGCCACGCGCCTTCGGAGGGGCCGCGGCCCCCGGCTCCTCGTTTTGCCCACTGGAGCCTTCCCCGCCTGGAGAAGCAGCTCCAAACAGGCCGCGTGGGCCAGAGGAATTGTAAGCGATTACGGCAGCTGTCAGGCCGTCCTGCCACTCGGGAGTAATTAAACAGCTTCCAACTGATTCGGGCGGCACATAAAATATTTTAAAATTAAGTGTCGAAGAATAAATGAGGGCATTAACATTTTATGTGCGAAGGGACAGGGACAGCGGCGCGGGGCGGGAGGCTACGGGGAGTTCCAGACCCTCCCGTCTGGCCCCTCTTGGTCCTGCTGGTGACCCGGCCTCAGTTTCCCCACCAGTACGGATGGACCCGGAGCAGACGACCTTAGTCCGTGATCTCCTTTGAGCATAGGTTACACTCCTTCCTTCCCTCATTCAATCTACACGGACAGTGTCCCCGTCACACGCCAACCTCTGTGCTACAGCTAGTGACTCAAAACCCAGCAGGGACCCAATCGCAAGGTGATGGGAAGGCACGGGCAGCTGCAGGACCCCTGCAGGGACCCCAAACACGTGATCCCACAAATGGGCAGGGGGCTTGGGGAGTGAGCCCTGACCTCACGGGGGAAGGAAAGGTGTTTCCGGAGGGGGAACAGCGCTCTCGCAAATGGACACGCGAAGGAGCCCAGGGTGACCGGAGGGGAGGACGCGGGGGGCAGGGGGGGTGAGGGGAAGGCTGGGGGCCAGCTCCCAGGTGGCCACGCACACCGTGCTCGGGGATGCAGACACGAGCGCACGCCGAGGGCGCCGGGATCCCTCGTCCTCCGTCTGGTTCTCCGCCTTGGCAGCCAGTCTTCGGGTCGCAGCCAGGGTGCAAAGCTGGCCCCGTCACTGTCTCCGAAGCCCCATCCCCACGGGCCAGCTGCCTGACCTCCTGCCGAGCCCCCCAAGGAGCCAGGTTCCTTCCTACCACAGGGCCTTTGCACTGGCAGTTCCTGCTGCCTAGAACTGACTTGGTTCAAACCACCAACCATCCTCCTGGGCGGTGTTGCTGGCCCTTCCCATGGGCCCAACAGAGAGCGAGGACTTAGCACATTCCCGTGAGTGCTTGAATGCAGGAGTGGATGAACCCATAGCTCCAAGGTCCCTCTGTCCCCGGCGCCCTGAGACTCTAAGCGGGGATGTCTTCAGGCTGGGCGGGAAGGCCCGACACGGGCTCGGATGTGCACAGCTACATCTGGTCAGACTAAACCAGTCCCTCCTCTCAGAGACTTAGGGACTTAAATCCTTGCGACTGCGTTGTAGGGGTGATGACTCCAGTTTCTCAAATGGAAACAGGGTTCATGGGAGCCTGGTGAGGAGCCCAGCGTCCAGGGCCTTCTGTCGCCAGCCCCGTGCCTCTCCTGGCTCGGCCAGCTCAACCCTGAGCCCAAAGTGCAAAGTTCCACGGAGCTCGGACTTTGCTCCAGCGGCTGGAGCTGCTCCCGGGAGGAAGTGCCATCGCCGAGAAGCCCCGTCCTCGGAGACGAGGGCCCTTTGTCCGCCTGCTGGTCTGGACCTTCCCTGCCCAGGACAAGGCCCTGCAGCCCGTCCCCACCCTGTGCAGACGGACCTGCAAGAACGAGAGGGGTGCCCTCGGCGGGAGAACGGCAGTTCCCTGGAGGCGGGCTTACCCCCCCTTGGGAGAGCCGCCCCCCCACCCGGTCGGTGCCAATGAGTGTCGCGGAACGACCTGCAGGGAACGCGGTCACCTCCCTTCTGTCGACAGAGCAGGGAATTCACGAAAAGGTGGGCGGGGTCCCAAGCTGTTGTAGCCTCTTCCTAGGCGGGGAGGGGTCTATCCCCCGCAGAGGCTTGCTGTCCCCTCCGAGACGACAGCACAGATCGGGTCACGGACCAGGCGACTGTCACCTGTCGGACACCCTGGGCTGCAAAGCGGACCCACGGCCCAGCCCCCGTGGGAAAGGGGCCTTATCGGTTATGCTGGTTCGCGCACCGCCAGCCCGGCCAGCAGGGGGCAGAGCTGAGACGCGAGCCAGGTCAGGAGCCCCACCGGGGCCCCACCCCTTATCCAGAGCCCCTGCACCAAGCCAGGCACCCCTCTCACAGCAGACCGGCCGCTCAGCGCACGCCCACCCGGCCGGGCACCCCTCTGCCTCCGTGCGCGCGCGGTGGGCTGACACCAAGCCCGGAGCCCGGGCAGGCCTAGGAAGCCGCAGGGGCTGCTGATCGACGGCTCTGGAAATTCCGCCTCTGCCGGCCTCGAGAGAGACACCGTCGCTGTCGAGAACCGCCAGCCTCCCGTGTGGGGAAGACAGCAGGCATGTGAGAACAGGAGGGAGGCCGAGCCGGAGGCCCGGGGAGGCCCGCGGGAGGGCGGCTCTCGGCAGGTCGGGATCAGAGGGGGCTGGAGGAGGAGCCTCCCTCACGTGCTCTGGTTTTGCACAAAGCTTCCCCCTCCTTCGTAAATTCCTCTCCCTCCCTAGGGAAGGTGCGGAAGAAAAACGCGTTTCTTTTTTTCTCTCTCCCACGCTAAGTGGAGATCGTACAAAGACCACCGTTGGGACTTATGGGGGTTGAGCTCCGGAGCCGGAGAGGCGGGGGTGGGGGGCCTGCAGGAGAATCTCCAGGAATCTTGGAATTTTGAGCAGGAACTTGGGCCTGACCTTGGCACTGCTTGCCAGCTCCAGGCGGGGTGCTGCAGAATCAGAGCCAAAGGGGCGTGGGTGTCTTTCCGGATAAAGCCTGCCCCGTCGTTCCCGCAGCCGCCGCATCAGGTGCAAAGCCTCTGGCCTAGCAGATTGCAGCTCGTGTCACCTCCTTAGCTCACTTCCCTCGCCCAACACCCCCTGCTCCCAGCCTCCAGCCACAGAGCCCTTCTCCCTGGAACAGAAACTGTCTGCTACCCCGACCCAAGCCATTCTCTCCGCCAGGAATCCCCGGCCCCGCCGGCCCCCCACCGCCACCAATGCCTGCCCACTCACCCTACAAAGCCTCCTCAAATGTCACCTCCTCCACGAAGCCTTCCTCAGAGCGGCCTGAAGAACAAGTCCCTCCTGCCGTGTGCCCCAGGGGACTCTGTTTGTGCCACCATCGCGGTCTGATCCTAGTGGGTCTGCTCCTGCCCTGTCTCCCGCAACAGACGGCGAACTCCACGATGACAGGCACCGTGTCCAACTCCACTCGGTGTCCCCAGGGCCTTGGGCACAGCTCAGCTTTGACTCCCTTACTGTGGCCCTAGGCCATGTGGCCCTCCTGCAAAAATCCCCAAGGTTCAGCTCACCCTGCCTGGCTGAGCCCGGAACACCTGTGCATCTGCTAAGGGTTTCAAATTACCCCCCAAATAAACATTGAGACTGTCACCCACTCACACATCTACCATCCATCCATCTACCCACCCATCCATCCATCCTTCTTTCCGTCCATTTACCCACCCATCCTTCCATCCATCCATCCATCCATCCATCCGTCATCCATCCATCCATCCATCATCCATCCATGAATCCACCCATCCATCTATCCATTCACATATCCATCCATCTACCCATCCATCCATCCATCCATCCATCCATCCATCCATCCATCATCCACCCCATTCACCAACTGTCCACCCACCCCACCCCACCGATAGATACCCATTCATCTATCCTTCTATCAATCCATTCATCCACCCATCCATCCACCTGTCATCCCCATCCATCCAACCATCTGTCCACCCATCCATGCATCCATCCACCCACCCATCCATCCATCTAACCATCCATCAACCATCATCCACCCATTCACCACCTGTCCACCCATGCCACCCATCTACCCATTCATCCATCCATCCATCCATCCATCATCCACCATGAACTCACCCATCCTTCCATCCATCCATCCATCATCCACCATGAACTCACCCATCCTTCCATCCATCTATCCATCATCCACCATGAACTCACCCATCCTTCCATCCATCTATCCATCATCCACCATGAACTCACCCATCCTTCCATCCATCTATGCACCCACCCATCCATTTGCCCACCCTCCCATCCATGCATCCACCCATCCATCATCCATCCATGAACCCATCCATCTTCCCATCCACCACGTACCTATCCATTCATCCAACAAACGTTTCTTGAACACGTACTATGTGCCGAGCCCTGTGCTAGACCCAAGGACACAAGAAACACAACATCCAAGGCCCTCACGGACCCCACAGCCTTAAGGATTTGACAGACACCAAACAAGGAACTCCGAGTGTGATGAAGGTCTTCGGCAACCCCCCCACCATGGGAGTCTGGAGGGATCTGGTGAATTAGGAGCAGGGGCCACAACTGACCAAGGGAAAGGGAGGGAGGGGGTTCCAGGTGGAGGAGCCGGCACGCAGCACCGAGCAAGGCTCAGCATGAGCGGGACCCCAGGGCGGCTGCCGCAGGGCTGTCGGGGGAGCAGGGCTGGGTTAGGATGTGAAAAGCAAGGCAGCTTGGGCACCACATTGAAGGGCGGCTTCGTGGGCGGCTTCCTTCTCAGGGGCCGTGCCAGCGAGGACCTGCTTAAATTTTGTGCCCCGGGCGCCTCAGCCTGGTCGGGCTCTAGGGGTGGGGGTGGGAGGAATCAGGCAACGGGGGGGCTCAAACCTCAGTCCAAAGACAATAGGGAGCCACGGAAGGTACCGGAGCCGGACCGTGTCCCGTCCTCTGTGGTTTTAGGACGCTCCCTGGCTGTGTGGAGGCCGGAGCCAAGGGGCAGAGACGGGGGACGGGGAAACAAAGACCGGTCCGGCCGTGCCCGCCTCCGGAGGTGCGCAGCGGGCTCCTCTGTGAGTTTCCGGTGGAGAGACGGGGTTCCCTCGGCCCTTCCCCCAGCCCGCTCGGCCAGGGGAAATGTTCTGACAGCAAGAAACGCTGACCGGGAGATACGACTTCACGCTGAAGGCATTTCATCCACAAGCTGCTTCCTTATTGCTTTCAGATGGGCCGAAAGAGTGGGCGCGGGGCCGTTTTGGGGAGAAGCCTGGGCCGCAGGACGCGGGCTCGGGGGCGGGGAGACTCAATCTGCGTCTCAGGAAGGCGCAGGTGCACGGTCAGCGGCCTGCTCGGTCCCCGGGCAGGGTGGGGGCGTGTGGGGGGTCCCGGCCCCTCTCTGAGCCGCAGCATCCCCACCTTGAACGCAGAGCCCCTACCACGTGCCAGGCGCCTTGCCGTCCAGACACACGTCCCAGCGGCCCCCGCGACACACGGAGGAGGACTTCCCACCGTGGGCGGGAGCCCCAGTCTGCTTTCGGAGGCCTGGCCACTCGAGACAGCTGCTGTCATACACAGGAACTCACTTGACACCTTCGACAACCAAACCAGTCACTTGAGGGGGCGGGCAACAGGCAGCTGGCAGGCTGGGCGGCCTCTTTCGGTGTCAGACTGAAGAAGAGGCGGAAGGGGGGAGGGGGACTCAGACATTACCGTACCTCCACCCCCGGGGGGGGGAGCAGAGGGAGGCGCTACCCCATCCAGAGGCGGGGTCCTCCCCGGCCGCTCCTTCTAAAGCCAAAGCAAGTTGGAAACGGGAGCCCCCGGTGGGGGTCCTTGGGTTGCGGGGAGAGAGGAAGACGGGCGGCCCTCCCGCCCGCACGGCCCCGGCCCCTCGTTCCTGCCCTGGCGTGGTGACCACCGATGACAAGCCAGGACGCTGTATGAACACGAACCACGTCCCTAGCACTACTGGGCGCTGGCGGCTTTCCACTCGGAGTGTGTCACTCCGGCCCCCAGTGCCACGATGCCACCTGCGTGTCACCCTTTCCTTGTTGGATATAGAAACTTCATCTGGTCACGGGCCACATACAGTAAAAGGCAGAGCCGGGACTTGAACCTGGTGCCTCAGAACCCGAAGCTCTCGGTCTCCAGTGGCTGGGGCCCTGCGCTCCGTGGTTCTGGGTCCACAGGGAACCCGAGGGTGAGGGGCTGTGCCTGTGAGTGCCTGTTCCCGTGGACGTGCCAGCCCCACCCACGGTAGGACACCTCCGTCTGCCTCCCCCTGGTCGGGCCCCGTAAGTGGTATGAGTTTTAAACCTTCGAATGGGCTCTCCCCACTGTCTTTCCAGACCTTTCCTGGGCTGCAGTCTGCCCTCGAGGGGCCCAAAGCCAAGTACGACCACAACATCACGTGATGCGATTTCCAGGTCCCCAGGGTTCGAGGGCGGGGGGGGGTGTGGAGATAGTTTCTTGAGGCTCCTCGGCCCCCCACTTGAGTCCAGGGGGAGGCAGGCTCAGTGCGCGAGCTGGCAGAGCCGCCCGCGTGGACGACAGAGCATCACCTGGAAAGTAGCCACCGTCCCAGGGGCCGGTGTCGCTAGGGCTGCGGCCGCGTCGGCAGGCACTCCGGTCCCCCGGCCAGGCTGGGAGATACCCTCGAATCAGCATGATGGGTCTCTCCTGAGAACCTGCCGTGCGCTGAGTGCCGACAGAGTCAGAGAAAGACGCCATCCCTGGAACAAGGACAAATGCGGCAGAACACCAGGTGCCTGGCGCTTAGTAGGTGCTCACTAAGCACGGGCTCTGTTCCCTCCTCTCTGAGCCATGATCAGCGCGTGTTCGTTCGTAAGGAAGCCACACCCCCCCAGGTCCCCCTCCCCAGGAAGGGCCTCTCTTCCAGCCCCACGGAGACCGGCTGCCCATCTGCGGGACAGCAGACGCCCTCAGGACGGCCCGGGAGACGCTGGAGATGGGTCTGCGTCCAAGCCCCTGCCCTTCCCGTGAGGTCTTGCCAACTCGCTTCCCCTCCTGGAGCCTCAGGGTCCCCGTCTGTCACACGGGGCTCCCGACACCCGCCCGGCAGAGGTCTGGAGGTTTCCTCCAGGGAGGTGAAGGATGTACGCCCTTGACCCCTCTGCCTTTCTATCCCTCGCGGGGCTCCACGGACCGCCTCGCCTCGCCTGGGAGCTCGTTAGGAACAGAGTCTCGACTTCGCCAGGGCCCGCTGCATCAGAACCTGCATTTTAACAAGGTCCCGGGGGGCCGTGGGCGGATGAAGATCCGGAAAGAGCTGCTTCAGAGGATCTCGAAGGTGGGCCCTTCCCTCCCTCGCCCTGCTTGATTGTGGATAAGCCAATCCCACACTCGCCCCGACTCCGAAGCCCGTCCCTCCCACTGTGCTTGGCCGGTGGCCTCTGCCAAGGTCTCTCCAGAGCCCCCCGCCCCCACCTCCCTCTCCCGTGGGTCCCGTCGCTCTCCAGCTTCACCAAGGCACATGCTGCAGGCGCCGACAAGCAGCCTGGGACCCGCCGGACGCCCCTAACTGCGGCTCTGAGCTCCCAGGACTGAGGGCCACGCCTCCGCCTCCGAGCCTCAAGGGCCCGTCCGGCTCCTGTCCTGCCCCGAGAACCTTCGAGCCCGAGGCCCAGAGAGTGTGGTAGGGCTCGTGTCACACGAGTCCCACGCTGACCCCCGGCGGTTTCCGGAACCAGGAGAACAGAACACAGACTGCTCCCTGGGGGTGAGGGGCCCCCTCCTCCCCTGGCCTCCCCCTGCCCCTGGACCACACCATGCGTAAATGCTACCCTCGTCATCAAGGTGGCGGTGGAACCTTGGGAAGGCCTGAGCGAGCACCCCAGCTTGCTGGGGACTTCCCAGGAGGCCTCCGGAACCTTCCTTCCTCCTGGGTCTCGGTTCCTCCATAACACGGGCAACGTGAAATCTGTCTCCGGGCAGGGGCAAGGCCCCAGGCGGCAGGGTCACACGGAGGGCTGTCCGCGGCGCCTCTCTTCAGAGCCAAACTCTACGTCCTGGTCCCAAATTTCCAAATTCTGGGGGGCGCCACAGCGAGCGGAAAGAGCCGGGACGCCTGGCCACAAGGCCTGGCGGCAGGGTGGCGGGTGGCGGACAGGCGGATCGCAGCTGAGGCCCGTTCCCCCCCCCGGGGAGAACGTGGACACTCCTACGGCCGCCCTGACCTGGAAAGGGCCAAAGGGGTCTCTGTGGTTAGCTGACTCGTGTCCCCCAGAAGATGGCCACATAGATCCCGCCTGCGGAATGAAGGGCTGTTTTCGGCCGCCGCCCTTGCGGCCGTCTGTCAGAGCAGAGACGGAAACGTCACGCTCCCCGCCAGGATCGAGCCTGGGGGGACGACCTGCGTGGAAGGCATTCGCTAAAGCAAACCCGGGGTGAACCGGGCTCTCGCACAGGCTGAACCCGACGCCTGCCATTCGGGGCAGGGGGCCTGGGTCCCGGGGTTCGGGTGACCCCTCGGGTGCGGGTGTGATGGGCGGCGTGGACACCGAGGGCCCCGCCCGTGGCTCACGGCGCTGAAGGGCGCTGTCCTCCGTGGGCCCGAGAGCTTTCCTTCGGACATCTGGCTCTGCCTAAAGCCGCTTGGGCTGCCACAGGCCTTTGGGTGGTCCCCCAGGTGACCCGAGCCTTAACTCCGCTTTCCCTGCGTGGCCAGCTAGACACACGGCCCTCCAGAAGCCAGGCCCCGCCCACAGGGGGGTTGTGGGTCTCTCGAAACCCCTGTTCTGTGGCCAGGCGGGGGCGGGGTGCTCTGAGCCACAAGACTTGCTTGGCAAGAGTCCCCAGTTCCTTCCCAGAGCCGGGACACAAGCCCAGAGGGGTTCCGAGCCTGCGACTCGGGGAGAACACCCCCCACCTGACCACTGCTGTTGGCCCAGGGTGGTCCCTCTGGGGCCACCCGGGTCCCTGCCCTGAGCTGACCGGCGTGCCTGGTGAGCAGGGCCGGTCATGGAATGCTCATTCTCAGGCCGGAAGGGCCCGTGGAGATGAGCTGGTCCCCAGAGGGGCTGCCTGCCACCAGCCGGGTCCCTAACACAGAGCAGACAGAAGGTGCTCAAAAGAGCCAAATCCAGACTCTCGCCCAGGACCAGTCGGCGGATGGCCCGGGAGAATCGCTCGCCAAACGGGCCCAAACGGATCCAAGCCTCGATCCCCCTGGGAAAGCAACTTACCCTCTCGGAGCCTCAGCCTCTCCATCTGTGGAATGGGAACCAAACTACGCCTGCCTCCTAGGGTGGCCGAGAGGATTGGGCACAGAGTAGGGGCTCGACCTCTGAGGGTGGAGAGAAGGAGCCAGAGGGAGACAAGCCCCCTGGGCAGGGCCCTCGGGCGCTGGGGAAGGAAGGCAGCTTCGTGGAGGAAGCCACACTGAGGCTGAGCCTTAAAGGGCCGGAAGGGTTTCGAGGGGCCAACCTGGAAGAGAAGGCGCCCCGGGGAGGAATGCACGGACAGAGGCGTGGAGGAGGCGATCGGGGGCCCAGAGGGGCCGGGCACCGGCCAGAACGCTGAAGCAGGGTGCTGCCTGTCGTCAGCCGACCAGCGTCCCCCACGGTCCCCGGGCACCCAGAGCCGCAGGCGAGCCCTTATTTGGAAATACGGCCTTTGTACGCAAAATCAAGGTAAGCTAAGACCGTGATGGATTCGGGGGGGTGGGGGCCCCAGTCCAAGGACAACGGGCATCTCGGAAGAGGAAGGAGAGGGGGTTTGGACCCAGGGACCCGCCAGAAAGAAAGCCTCGATGCCACTACAAGGCGACGCACACCAAGGGTGACCAGGAGACAAGGAAGGATTCTCTCCCAGAACCACAGACGGACCGCCGGCCACGAACGCCTGCGTCCCCGACGCCCGGCCTCTGAACGTGGGGGGCAAAGAATCCCGCTGTTGTCAGCCCCCCGGCAGTGGCACCTGGAGACACGGCCCCAGGAAACCCCGCAGGCCCGCCAGCTCTCGGGCGGAGCAGGTCAGCACAGGGACAGGGGACTGACTGCTGGCCCCACGCAGCCGCTGGAATCCTCTCCAAGCAGCTGCAGGCAGCGCGGAGGCCTGCGGGCCCCTTGACCACGGGGGCCGGGGGACAGCAGGGAGGCCACTGCCTCCTGACCGCCCGCCACCCACCCATCAATGGGGCCCTTCAGAGCGAGGGCGTGCTGGCCCCGCGCCAGCCCCTCCCTGCCCCCGAGCGCCCTGCCCTTCCACCTCCGTGGGCGGCGCTTCCTGCCGCCGGACGCTGGGCCCTCAGAAGCGCGGCTGGCCTCTGGCCAGGCCTAGCGGGATGAAATTGGAGGGGGACAAGGGCGGCAGGCGGTCACCACGGCAGGCTTCTGGCTCCCGTGCGGCCACGACAGTGCAGCACTGAGAGCGTCCGGTGGAGAAAAATGCGCGAGGCTGGGGTCAGGCAGAGGGGCGTGGAGGCCGAGGGGCAGGGGTCCCCACCGCCGAGGGGCCCTGGACCTCAGTCTCCTGCCCCGTGGACTGGGAAGAGGAATCCCTCCCTCCAGGGTTCCTAGGAAGAGAAGAGACAGCATAGGTTCCGGGGGCCCTGCCCCTTTTTCCTCCGTGTGCCTCAGTGTCTTTATTTGTAACGCCCAAGTGGGCCTGGGGACAAGTGGAGGGGACGGGAAGATGGCCCCATGGGTCCCGCCCAGCTGTCGGCTCCAGAAGTCACAAGGTCACACGCACCACGTGGCCGACCCTCCCGGTCCAGAAACCGGATACCGTATGCTAAGAACCACGAGTCTGTGTTTGGGGACAAACGTCTACCCTGGGAACCCCGAACCCGGCCACCCAGAGCATATGGACTCTCGACCCGGGGCCGGTCCCGTGTCTGGCAGAGGTCCGATACCTCACTCACACCCGGGGAAGAGGCAGTGGTGACCAAAGGGACGGGGATGCAGGGGCGACTGTGGGCGCCTGACTCTGAAGCCTTGAATGCTGAGCGCACAGTTCGGGGACCCCCGGGGCCCCGCCTGGAGCCCGCACCCCGTTCCTCAGGCCCCCCCGTGCCCCGTCACCAGAGGCAGGGTGCCCCCTGCAGGCAGCACCTGGCACAGCGCAGCTGTGAGTGGCCCGTCCGCGTCTCTGTACCCGAGGAGCAGGGAAGGCCCAGGAGGAACCCAGAGTTTGGGCTGGCAGGGAGCTCCGCGGTCGCACCATCTGTGACCATCCGGCCCCCAACCTGAGCAGGAAGGGGCCTGAAAAATCCCTGCCAAGTGGCCTTCCAGAACTGTTTGCATGCCCCCAGGGACGGGGAGCTCACTCTCTCCGAGAAAGCCTGGCCCATAGCCATACGGTTAAAGCTGAAATCTTTGTTCAATGGAGCTGTCCCCCAGCCCCGCGTCTGCTTTCGGGGTGCCCAGCAGAGGCCCCTGGGGTGCCCTGCGGATCCGTGGGGCCACTGGGAACCCCGAATTTCTCCTTCCTGAGATCCGGATAAGCAGCTTCCTTCTCCAGCAATCCGTCCTGCCTGCTCGCTCCCTTTCATTCATTCACTCATTCACCCATTCATTCATTCACTTTTTCGCTCGTGCATCTGTTCTTTCATTCACAGGGCGCAAGGCGCCACTAGAGGGTCTCCGCCCACTTCGTCTAATTTAAACCTCACGATGACCAGCCACAAGTCCCATTTCGCAGTTGGACACACTGAGGCCCCTGGAGGTGAAACGGGCCGCCCGCCGGTAGCTGCCGGAGCCTCGGGTGAAGGGCCCGCTCTCCCATCTCGCCCCCCGCCCCACACCCCTCCCCACCCGGTGCCTCCGCTGGCCCCCGACTGAGGGAGGGGCTCAGGTAGGAGGGCCCCTGCCAGGTCCCTGGCCCCAGACCTGCTCCTCTATCAGGGCGGCCAACACCAGCCCCACCCGGAGGGCTCGGAGAAGGAGGAGGGAGGGAGGAGGAGGGAGGAGGGAGGACTGCGGATCCCACTCCTCGAGCGCTTGCCCTGCGGCTCTGAGCGGACACCCTCTCCTGACAGCCAGGCAGTCGGTGAGGCAGGGTGACAGCCCCCCCCACGTCGGAGCCTCGGGGCACCCGCCACACGCCCCCGGGAGCGACGCCAAGTCCTGCCCGCCCTCCCCAAGAGGCCCCAGCAGCACTTCCGAATCCCACCCCCGCTCTGCAGCGCTGCCTCAGCTCCCCGCGGCCACCAGCTTCACCCCGACCACCCACGTGACGGGCCATCACTGCGGAGACACCCGGGTGGGAAGGCGGGCGGAGCAACCCCCAAAGCCGGCTCGCCGGGGACTCTGCCAAGGCGGCCTGGCTTAGCGGAGAGAAAATGGGCTCTGCCTGGGTTTGAACCCCGGCCCTGCCGCCCGCTGGCCGCGGAGGCCGGGCGCCCGCCCTCTCCGAGCTCGGAGCATGCGGCCCATGGGAGAGATGGCACACAAGGCGGGTGTGAGCCTCAGACGGCGGGACCTGGGCGGAGCAGGCGGCGCGCAGTGGGTCCTCTGTGAAGGCCGGTCCCCATGCCCCGACGCGCACAGGGTGGGTGGTGTAGACCTATGTCAAGAGCGCAGCCCTTCCAACAACAATCAAGACCAGACGACGCTTTCTGGTCTCCCTGAGCTTCGCAAACATGGCCTCCCCACCCCGCCCCCAGGCTCCCACGAGAACAGGACTGTGCTCCTGTTTTTGAGACCAGAAGGTTGGAAGAGACCTCTGGAAGAGGCAGAGACCAGGGTGGACGCCAGGAGGGACAGGACTGACTCCCCGGCTGCCGGCAACACACCTCCTCGTGACTGCCAGGATTCGGCCCAGCCGCTCAACCCGACGCTGAGCTCCACCCAACCCCGTTTCTCCACCGTGGAGCCGGGCACGGCCACCCCTGCAAGCGGCTCGCCCGGACCCTCCTGGCTTCGCCGTCACTCAGCCCTGCTCGCCTGCCTTCAGCCGCAGGGCCATGCAAGTGGGAATCAGACCCCGCCCCCATCTTAATCCCTTAGGCCAACAGGGCAATCCTTCGCCAAGCTGCCTTCGGGAGGCCCACGGGCTACGTTTCGCTCAATCCCGAGACCCAAAGAAATCTATGACTCCCTTGAACTGCCACCTTCATTTATCTATGGGCCCCAGGACCGTTGTAACCAGTCCGGTTTCCCTTTTCGCTTTGGCTGCTAGGATGGTCTTTTTATTTGGCTTCATTCTTTCCTTACCGTGAAGCACCCTTCATATTCATTCCCTCAGCGATCAGTTATTTTGGTTAAGTGTAAATACATACTTACATCACCTTAAGCCATTTGTGGAACGAGGCAGTTAAGAGTCTATAAATAACGCTCGACATCGCCGCTAAGTGACGATTATGTAATCACGCAAGATTTAGAGACCTTTCCTACCTGTTACGACCCCAGGCAAATGCACAATTATGGGAACTAGAAATATCAGAATATTAAAAAAAAAAAAAAAAAAAGACAGAGGGGTCCCCAAGGACATGGCAGATTTCCCGAGCAACTGAACCCTTGGCCCTGAGGGTGGAGCGGGGGCGAGAGGCAGGCCCCAGGCTGCAGCTGGCCAGCCCTCTCCAAGCCCGGGGTGCTCTGGGCAGAGGGGACCCCGGGATTCCGGGATTCCAGCCGCTCCCTTCCATACCTTATTGGAAATTCAAAACGGCTCCTCCTGCGTCGGGAGCCAGGCGGTCTGCAGGTTCCGTGCTCCATGGAGGACTCGGGGAGCCCCTGTGACGTGAGGGCCTGGACGGGCAGCAATGGGGGGGGGGGTCGCCACCTCTCCCGGGGAGCAGCCGGACGGAAAGAGGGAGGGAAGGAATGCCATCTCGTCCGCAGGGAACAGCGCGAGCCAGGGCCGAGGACAGGAGGTGTGACGGGGCACAGGGACAGGGCAGCGGGGAGCGGCAGAGGGCTGGCCGGGCCACCGACTGCGAGCTTCTTCCGTAAGCAACGGACAGCCACGCTAGAGGCAGACAGACGATGTGGTCAGAATTACTCCCCAGTGCGGTTATAAAAGGCCCGGCCTCCTGGGCTCGCCCCGCAAAGCCGCCCGAACGCCCCGGCCCCCTGCCGTCTCCGGCACCTCCTCCACCCCCCTCTCCCCGCCCGCTGGCCCGCCGCGCAGCGTCCAGCACCTCCTTCATCCTCACCGTCCCCTCCGCCCGCTCCTAAGCCTGCGCACTCGCGTCCGTCTCTGCCCGTGAGGACAAGGGTCGTGGGGGGTCAGGGCCCCGGCCATCGGACCCTGCCCGCTCTGGTCTGACCGGCCTGCACCGCGCAGCCCGCTGCGCACCCAGCCTGTCTGACGGCATAGGCGCGGCCCGTGCCCCACAGCCCGGGGAGGAAATGGCCCGTTTCTTGGTGAAGTCTCACCAGGAAGGAGCCGAGGGACCCCAACCGCATCCTCACTTTCACCCGAGAGCCGTGTGAAATGCGCATCGGGAGTCGCTGCTCCCCCTTAGGAGGCCCCAGGCGATCAGAACCCTCCTGAGCTCCAGCTCACCCCCAGCCCCGCCCCCACCCAGCCCTGCCTGGCCTGGAATGTTCTTCCCCGGCCGGCTCCTTCTGCTCTCTGGCGCTTACATCCGTCCAAAATTACCTGGTTTACAGACTCAGCTACTTCTCTGTTGTCCCCTACCTGTGTTGCAGGGTCGGCTCCGTGAACGCAGGCACTTTGCTTTGGGCACCGTTAGGCAAGAACACGACGGACCAGGCGCTATCTTTAAGTGACTCGGTAAACTGAGTCAGCGGATGTCGCACGAGGCTGGTGCTCCCGCCGGCCACCCCAACCCGCCCTTCTCCAGCCTTCTGGGGCCACGCGACAGCGACACGGGGGCCCCCTCTCCACGGCTCAGGGTAACTCTGGCCAGCACCACCAAAGAGTCACGAGGCCCTGCCCTTCCGTCCGGAAACGCGGCTCATCCGAACGTGCAGATGTGTTTGCGTTGCTAAATCCCTGGAGAGTGGACGTCCGGCGAGCATCAGCTGCGACCCCGGCCATCTGGCAGCAGACTCGGAAAGCTGCGTCCTCTAAAGAAACCGTCAGACGGGAATCTTAGCAGGTGACAGCACGCACCCCAGGTGGAGGTGGGAAGGCCTGGCTTTTCCGTGTCCGTTGTTTCCAGGCATCAGTAAGAAGCCTTCTCTCCCAGGGGGATCCGGCGTCCACCCCTAAAACCACAGCTCTGGATGGCACCGGGCACACAGCCCCTATGCTACCCACCCCGCAGGCCCAAGAGGAATCAAGAAAAGTGAGATCTTCCTTGAGCCCCACTAGTATGGAACAGAGTGCTTCCTGGAGGGAGTTTCCTAAAATTCTCCAGCATAAAACTCTTTGACTATTGGTTTTTACCACTGGGGGAGAAAGCCTCTTTTAAGTGACACGTATATTGCCCTATCTTTTTTTTTTCCTAATGTTTATTTTTGAGAGAGAGAGACAGAGCGCGAGCAGGGGAGAGGGCAGAGAGAGAGGGAGACCCAGAATCCGAAGCAGACTCCAGGCTCTGAGCCATCAGCACAGAGCCTGGCATGGGACTCAAACCCATGAGCCGTGAGATCGTGACCTGAGCCGAAGTCGGACGCTCAACCAACTGAGCGCCCCATATTTCCCTCTCTTTTTAAGAAGAGATCACTCAGTATCTGACTCCACAAAGTCGACCATCTATGAGCACCAGGAAGACAACAAAAAGGAGAAACACGGTAGGGCGTATGGGGGTCCTGCAGCCAAGTAGAGAGAACGCCCCCCCCCCCCGAGGCAGGGCAGCCACTAGTCCACGCGAGATGAACGCTAGCAGGAAGGCAACCTAAGACCGGGGTTACCAACAGTTTCATTTTTCAAGAGGAGCTAGAATTCAGAGTTTTATATTAAACATCACACCTTTTAAATGCTGGAAAACGCCACAAGAGCCACGTAAGACAAGTCAGGGGGGTCCGATTTGATCCTTACCCAATAAAACCCAAACCCAGCTCCATTCATAACCAGGAGGACCGAACCCTCCGCACGAGCAGCCTGATAAAAGGTGGTGAGCCAGTTCCCAGGCTCACCAGGTGTCATACTGTTGACCACCAGGCTTCAGACAATGTCTAGGAATCAATCAAAAATTACAAGACACATTAACGACAATGACAAAGTCACCCAGATGGTGCACGGAAAAGCACCGACTGGTTCCCCCCACACGACGGAACACCACCCAACCGGTAAGAGCGACCATGCAGATAAATTTCCAGTGAGAAAAGCCAGACTTGAAAGGTTACGGATTATACTCATACGTATAATCCTGTAATCACGGACAAGACCTTCTGGAAGAGGCAACCGTAGAGACCCAAAACGAGCCGTTGTCAAGGGCTGTGGCCACAAAGCAGACCGGCTGCAAAGGGGACACGAGGGAATCTGGGGGACCCATAGATCGTTCTATGTTCTAGGTCCCGATGGCAGTGGGGTCGATAGGACCATACAGGTGTATTGTAAGTCACAGCACCGCACGCCTAAAAGGGCCCGCTGTCCGGGACGTAAATTCTGTCTGCATCGCCCTGGAGGGGAGAAAGAACAATCAGGCCACGGATGACGGGCTCTGTGGGAAACGGCTTAATCATCACACCCGCTGAGTAAGTACCAATTACGCAGCCGTTACCGAGCTCACGGTTCATCTCGTCTCGTCACAACCTACAGGGAAGGTTCCATCAACATTTTATAGACCACGTCGGGCACTGGAAAGACAGGAGATGTTGCCAGAGCCGACCCAGCAGTGAGCGGGAGAGCCGGGTTCTTCCAGGCGTGTCTGACTCCCCAGTGTGCGCTCGGGGGAAGCCAAGACTGAGCCCGAGACCCTGAAATTGAGATCCGGGAGCCCCGGAGGCCAGGCTGGGCTTCCCTGCTGAGTCTCCAGCACCCCGGGACCGTCTCTCCCGGCCAGTATCCAGCTCCACGAATAAGACCAAGGAAGGGAGGAGGCGGAGCTGCGGGTGGGAGGTGACCTCACCCTCCACACCCAGCAGGCCAGCCACGTGAGCAGAAAGGGAACCCCAGGCCCCCAAATCCTGACTGAGGGTTCCGTGCTGCCTTCACCAAGACCACCAGGCTCCTAAATACGTGTTCAGACCCAAGAACCTTAAACCCCGAGCAAAGACTACACCATGAAACCCGTTCCCGCCCCTGGGGTCAGAGCCTTGGGAGGCAGCCCTCGGAGGGAGGGTCGGCCGGTCCGTGAGACCAGAGCCAGCTCCGTCACCATGTGCTTGCGGGAGTGCCTCCCACCCCGGCCCCGGGCGGCTGGAGAGGGCCCCGGAGATCTGGATTTGAACCCTGCCTCTCCCACCCCAGCCGGGATCCCGGTACGGATGGCGGGCCGTCTCGGGGGCGTTCTGTTCTGGGCGCCACGTGGGGAGCTGCTCGCAGAATGAAGGCGCTAGGAAGGAGAAGCATTAACGCACAAAACTCCTGGAACTCCTTCCTGACCACTGCCTGGCCGTCCACTTCCTGTCCCCACCTGCCCTCGTGCCCTGCCCCGCCCGTCCACCCCACCCCTCCCAGAGTCATCCGTGCAACACACGCTACATTTATGACGCTGGTCTGTGGCCTGCCTGCCGCCCCGCCGCCAGAATATCAGCTCCGGGAGGGTAAGGTTTCCCTGACTAACCCCCCGCTGTGTGCCCAGGGCCGAGCAGAGCCAGGCCCACAGCAGGGGTCCCATACATACTCGCTGAATAAATGGCCGGTCTTCCGACTTCTGTAGTTGGACGCACTGATTGGACATTTGTGCCAACCGAGGCTTCCGAGCTTCGTATAGACACAAAAATTCCAAATACTTGAAGCCCCAAGGCCCGGAAACATTGAAGACCGGGACAGGGGCAGAAGGGTTAATTTCCCCTAAAGGCTGAGACAGAAGAGAAGCCGCAGGACAGCTCCAGTCACGCTAGATGGCCATGACCTTTCATCCCGAGCAGCACCTCCCCCGGAGTCAATTATCCCCGACGGGCGAGCCGCGTGCAGTGTTGCGTGTTTGCAAACTGAGAAATAACGGCCTCTCCGCCGCCAGGCTCCCGTCGGGCTGCTCCTGCTGACGGCAGCCAGACAGCTCGTTCTGGGCTGGTGGGCAGACGCGGGGCGCAGACCCGGTGTGGCGGAGAACCCCTTCTCCGCCGGGTCCCCGGGCCTCCGCTTCCTCGAGGCAAAGATGTGTGAATCTGTCTACGGCATTACGGGGCACCAGCAGCTGTCCTGAAGCCGAGAGGACTCTCCTGCACTCAGGGAGCACCCGCCTGCAGCGTCCGGGCTCGAACCACGGGCCGGAGCCCTTCCCCTCCGCACCCACGTTCCCGC